>JABWDB010000028.1:1434060-2868120 GCA_019614645.1 Stratiolaelaps scimitus
CTAATCGTGAAGACCGATGGTTTGACATTATACCCCTTCCAGACATAGATGCGTTGCATTTTATAAACATTGCTTTTGTACAGATACAAGTATGGAAGCGCCTGATAATCGAAACGTGTTACCCTGCCACCAACGTACATTTGTGGTGAGCTGATCCAATAACCCATATGGGTGTCATCGCACGTGTCTAGATAGGGTTTTACTTCCTTCTGATACGACCAACAGCCAGCAAGCATCGCAACACTCGAGGATTCACTTCAGTGTTCCCCCATGTTCCGCGCTAAATGTGCTGCTGCTGCTGCTGCTGAAGCTACCAGAAGAGGCAGTAAACTCCAGCTGCTTGTTTTTGCCTCGTTCACTTTGCCGTCGCTTATGGCGCTCGAGTGCTTGCTTGCTTGCTTACCACGAAATCGGGCCATCCACATCGAAAATCGAACTATTGGCGAAGTACGGAGATGGCCGACATACATACACACACACACACACACAGAAACACTTGTCCGACAGGCGTACGGTGGAACCGTGCCTGTAAAGTTTGCCTTGCATGACTGAGAAACTTCGGCGCCTATCTCGACGATCTGCCTTAGTGTCAATAGAGAACGAAGTAAGAAATGCCACTCCGTGCAGCACGTATTGCAGCGTGCGGAACAGCAACATTATCACATGTAACAGGACATTATCGCCTATCGATTTACAGATCGATATGCCGAAATAATGCCACCACACAGATGCCTTCCTCGCTGCTGCGATTCGTATCAGGCTGACGTTGTTAGCAAACGTCGCTGTTGTTCTCTATTCCTTCAATCAAATTGAATGGAGTGTGCAGTATACCGTTTCGTATTTCGGGCGATTCCAATATTAGTTACTGCATTTCGATTGGGTTGAGCTGAGCAGTTTGTTTTCTTGTGAAAGCTAAACACAGCCAATAGAAGGCGAATATGTCATTCGGCTTGCGTAAATTATTGGTCGGCTGAAGCAATAGCAACGCTGGTGAGATGAGGTGATGAATCTCGTCGATGTGACTGAGTGAATTGAGAAGAAATCGGCAAAGATTACGATAGACATAGCGGGCGTCCCCACCAGAACATGAGCCCAATCACCGCTTTGCAGGTGGATGAAAATATTCCGCATATCAAAAAAAAGCACCTTTCACCCTGCAGATCAAGATTTCATGGCGAATACATACAGTCAACTAATGTACGCAGGCGTGCGTTAACGTCCACGTGAGCGTTTCATCAACTCACACGTATTTATGCCGGTGTTTAGCTGTTGATACCAATCAATTTGTACCAACATGTCGCACCTTGTCGTCTATCTTTCTGCTGTATTCGGTCGACAGCAACAGACCCATGGCTTTTATCCTGCGAGGCGGTCTGTTTCATCCGAATCACCGGTCAATCTCGTTTGTACGGCGTGCACGTTCGCTACTTAGGTGACGAGGCGAGTTGTCCAACAACAACTCTCAACCCAAATGTATTTAACCTCTTTGTATTAATCATAGAGAAGAATGGCACTTCTCTGTTCCTCGTACGGCGTTGTCTGCTCACTCCGAATACCACGAGTATAGCCGCCGTTACTGGTGCTCCTGCAGTAACCCCGTGAACGGCATAAATCCTTGAAGCTCCATGGCGAGCACTCGAGAAGACCCCTTCTTGTACCTCACTTTACTGTGACCCGATTTCATTTTTCTCGCCTGTAGCCGTGTAGAGGGAGGGGAGGGGGGGGCTGTACAAATGGGATTTGTCGCTGGGATTCATTCCCAGAAGATCTCGGCTCCTCCTTGCGGGAATCCGTTGGGCTTCTTTTAAGTAGTTACGATCCCTCGTCGTTGATGGTTATGTACGAACCCGTTTCCGCTGGCTTGCCTGCAGTTTACTTCAACAATGCTGAATGCTGGTCAAACACAGTTGGATCCTCCTGTAGAGAGCTTTTTTTCATAGGCTATTCGTTGGATATTACTGTTATGGAGTTAGGGGAAAATTTGCTGAACGAGGAGGATGAGGGGAGACGTGTTACTAAAGCTCTTATGGCCTAGATCACGAACTTCTTACAACGAGTTAGCATAGCATGGCAAGAGGTGTGCGTGAGAAAGGTTTAAACGAGGCCTCTGAATCAGTCACTTTGTCCCGGGAAACATTGGATTGGTGAATATATGTATCTGACAGATTTTGCTCAGGGTGTGTGCTTGTGTTGGGTTGAATATGTGCATATATATATATATATATATTCGTGTAACAATACATTATTCAAGTGTGCATTTATTTGGACACACCTGTATTCGGCAAGCGCGATATAATGGCGCCCTTGGAAGTCCCGTATTTGCAAGGAGGCAAACGAGCAAGATCTGGATCTTCGGAGCGGCGACCCCTTGTATATTTACGGCAACCTAATCGACAATAATTTCAAGCCCTTAAAAATAGCCAAGCGCAACTATGAATTTTTTTCAAGCTAGCCGAATTACTATACTATATTTTGCTCAATTGCTAATCATCGTCTATTATACGACATTGACGCGTTCAGAAGAGAACTAGGCTAAGACCATCAACATATCTAATTCGTGTTACGCGAAGATAACCGACTTCAAGTAGATTTGTTCTCAAACTGTAAAGGCGACCATGTACAGCATTCGAACTGAAGTTTCGACCAAAAAAGAGCGTTTCGACCACATCTTATCATCTCCTCTGCCCTGTTTCTCAGGGGCACGTTTTCACAGAACAGTTGTAGTTCGTCAGCAACAACTACAATTATTCTTTTATATCTTGCATTGCTATTTTAACGTTTACCATCTGAATCGAGCGACTAAGTTACATATAAATCAGAACAAGTCACTATATTTAACAGAGTATTCTAGGTGCAACAAGCATTCGAACAATGTGATCACAATATAGACGATGGAAGTCTGAGCTCCGACGATAACAATTTGATGCTCAAGAAATTTCGTCTTCGTGATGAGGCAGTAAGAACGTTGAATTCAATTCATTGTATTCTATCTCAAGACTATCTGAATATGAACCGCCTTGATATCAAGAAAGACATCCTTCAGATATAATGATGAACTATTTTAGATATATATAGAGTTGGCCTTGCCCTACGGGCGGCGGCCAACTCTAGTTAAATATATATACTTGAGTTGACAGCTATATTTTCCTTTTCACTAAACTATTAGTTCTATTTACGAGCCACATGACTCCTTCAGAAGTATTGAAAATGACTAAGTCACATAGTAAAGCACAGATCAGTGAGCATTGCCACGACGATAGGATAGCGCACGTCTACATAACGATGGGCGGACGCTCTCCACTTCGCCTTGAGGGCTCAATTGACCATCGGATCCGTCGTGGACACATAGTCATATCCTTTGCTCCGCTGCTGCCGGTATCAACGAGTCAATCATAGCGGACTATGTGCTCTCCATTTTCCTGCCTCTATACCGGTTTCGGGCGCTAGGCTGCATTTTTTGGCCTGTCTGGCGGCGATGATTGACTTGCTTATCAGACTCCTGTGAGACTTCCGAGTGCATTTTGGTGTGTCACCTCTACGCTTTCCTTAGACTCACGTGGCCTAGAACTAGGCCGAGCCGTTGAAGTAATCGCGGATGGGTTCGAGCTGGCCACTGGCAAGGGCTGGGCTTATATCCTCTCGTGCTGCGACGACAGCCATTCTGCAGGTCAGTCAATCCTCTCTCTCTTTGTTTGCCTTTGGACAATTGCTTTGTATGTTATGTATATTAACTTCGCGTCATGTTCGATTCTAATGTATGCGTTATTGAGGCGCCCGTCATCTGACTGTATCCGCTGTGTATACCAACAGCTGTAAGGAGGGCAGGGATTGCATGAGAAGAAGGGAGAGGCACCAGTCAAAGACTCCGTAAGGTTAGGTCCACTATATTGAAGCCAAAATTGAAGGAAACTGGTTCCATCGGTTCGCTGCATGCATTGTTTATCAAATTATACTTGAAAGTGCGTCTATCCTGGTCCTCTCTTCGCGCAATGGCACCTCCCATACTGGTAAACGAATGTTCATGCATTTTGCATGCACCAGTTTTGAATTACCACGGTCAGCGTTGTCTCTCAGAAGGCAAGCCAGCCCAAGTATTGTATAATGGATTCGGCTGGCTGCCGCTTTCAGACTCACTCTGTGATAATTATATTTGCGCTATAATCCTCCGTAGCAGTATTTTTACTGCGTTGCGACATTAAATGAACGCTACTACCTGCATAACATACCATACACCTCCACTCATGTCAGCTAAATATGTATAGATTGTTGAACGAATGCAGAGTAATACACCGTTTCGAGATCGGACTATGTAATTCACACACGGGCTTTAGGTAGTATACGCTTAGTGACTCTTCAGTGGTCCTCTCCAGTCGAGAGCAGTGCTGAAGTGTGAGGCTCACTTCAACAACACAGAGACAAACATAGAGATAGAGAGAGAGAGAGACAGATAGCGATAGAGGAGTAATTATAATATTATACTAGCCCCTATTGCAATACACTATGAAATTACATCCGAACTGACTGTCATCGCCTTGAGTGAAGTGAGAACGACCGCTCGGATGCTATGCATCGAGCTACACAATACGTTTTGATTTCACACCATTATTTAATGATGGTGACTTTTTAACCACGTCTGGGAACCAGGACGATTCCTAGTCTGCGCTTTTACTCAAATCGCCTTCCAATGAACTTGATAGTCCGCTTACTCTCTTGCTGTTCACAGGGACAAACCCTGAAAGGTGAACTAAATGCCTTCTGATTTCACACATATTACCTGAACGAGCAACGTCGCGCAAATGGGAACTTCTTCCTGTTGTTTTCTTTGCTCGACACTACTCCGACAACGAAACAAATGCTACTGGTCGAATAACTCTGGATGTTGCTTTTGCTGCATAATCCATGCAGAGTTGTCAGTTTTAATCTTCAGGGGGTTTACTGTAAGCCTACCATTTCTAATTTGGCTGCATCTTTAACGTTTGCTTGACTGCTCGTCTGAGCTCAACGTGATCTGCAAAGCACATCACAGTGAGATACCTTTTTTCCTTTAAAATTTGGTACTCAAGCCTGCCTGGGGCTAACTGTTGTCTTCCGATTTAAATGCAAATACAAAATATTGCATATGACACGGTGTTAATTTTTTGTGGTATCCCAAACAAAGAGAGAAAGAGAGAGAGACACATAAAAACTAGGGCGGGAATTGGAAGTAACTGTTCTTTCTAACCTGATCTATGTATCTTTACTATATTGCGGAAGACTATGATAGACTCCTCGCTTCTGCAAATATATCTACTCAGTTTACAGTCGATCGGTAAATACAATACGTTTAAGTACAATACACGACTCCGGTTTGCCTCGTATGGTACTTATACAAAACTTACGTTGGTGACAGACTGTCGGCGTTGTAGTCGCGCATAGAGCCTCAGAATTTGGCTACCTTTTTCCGAACGCAACGCAATTTACTCTAAGGTTGGTTTCGAGAGATTTAAATCAAAAGCGAGACGGGAGTGGATCGTATTGTACTTCCCATTCTACTACTGTGGTATGTTCCATCATTCACAAATATATAAAAACATGTCTGCAGCACAACTCTCAGTGTATTATTTCGTATCTAAAACACCCAAGAGTATTATTATATTTAGCTCGAGATCCCGAGAAGTATTCGTCAGGTGTCCTTCACCAAAGTTCGTTCGCATTGAAGACTTTGTCAATCTCTGTCGAATTATTTTTTTTCTTTACCCTTTTGCTGTTCGGCAGGCAGCGGTACTCGTGTATCGGTGTGCAGGCGGTGCGTATGCACTGAGGTTGCTTTCACATTCCATCTCGTATGCAGATACCAGAGATTTCAACGCATCCGAAGGTGAACTTGGGATATTTCGCAGTAGATAGAGAAAAATGCTCTGCTACAATTTGGGTCTCATCTGGCTAAGTGCATCGGTAGCTGAGCGACGTTTGATAGCATAAAGCTCAATCACTGCGAATGGGTCAGGTACACACATGGCTCCCTCATTCTAGCATGGTGAAGCTGATATGCTACTTCCTCAGTGTTGTGTGTCGATGTGCAAGAATCTCTCGCAATTGCCAATCTAGAAAAGGCGACGAGGTCCCGAAATGGTTAGAGGCAACCATTTTTTTAGTGAAGGTGTATACAAATTGCTTATGAGCTTGTGTAGAATATAACCTGGGAGAAGGTACACATGACACATTCTTAAACGCTACCTTTATTCGCTATGTAAAGACTTAATTAAATGCTTCTTCTTCGATATCAGCAATAACAAATTAGTCGTTATCTTAGGAGAACCACCCCGTACAAGGTAACAGGTGTTCGAGTTTCCACTGATCGGTGCTGTGTGCTGTTTGTTGATTTCTTTATCCATTGACTTGTAAGATCAGATAAAAAGCATTTTGTTTCTTCGGACACTCAACAGTGGTCAATAATCAAAGTGGCCACCAAATGTGGTGGTTCCATTTGCGCGTTTATTCTATGTCGATTGAGCGGCGGCTGCGGCGGTCTGCCTCTGCCACGATTTAATAGAAAAAAACCAGCTAGATTTCTATAGAGTATTGCTCGTCGATCGATGAGTAACAAGATTTTCTTCTTTTCTCAACAACTCTACGCTCTCGTTGGATTACTTTACTAAAAATGTTTATCGTACAATTTGTAACACTTGATACTTATTTAGATAAATGACTGTATGCATATTGTATATAATTATTATACGATAATCGATTGTCAAAGCTGATTCCAACAGATCACTTCAAACCTACCCTGACTTTAATCCAAAGGAAAAAGCTAGCCTTGTAGTCTTAGGTTTAGTAACCTTTGACTGTGTTAAGGCAGACCTTGACATCTACTCCATCATCGTACCGAAGATCGTAACCTCCCAGCTGCATAATAATATTACGCTTTAGACGTATGCGAATCAACCAGTTACTTTGTTACCTTATCTATATACTTTAATCTTACTCTTATCAGATCGTTTCATTCGATATCGGGTATTGATGTGCAAACTGTGTCGTTTGCTTGCTTTTAGAGGCAACCCTGGTAGCACTAATATTCCGCTATCGGCAAAAGCTGTCTACTATGCTCTGCGTCATCAAAGTATTTGTTTTTGTCAACTATTTATATGGAGCTTCCCCGTAAAAAAATGCTTTGATTTGTTTAAAATTCGGACTTGCCGGCATAGAACGCGCGCGAGGACAGAATATTGTGTTGGCTGCAGGCTACGTGTTGCAGCAAAAGGTTTTGCTATCTCGATGCCCATTGCATAGGTAGTTGGTTTAATCGAAGTTAACTGTAGTGCTATTCTGCAAGGTTTTGGAAAGGCTATATAATACAACCCTACAGGAGACTCACCAAAGTTTGACAGTTCAAAAACAACAATAACAACAACCTTCCCCGCAATCTTCTCTTTCCTTTTGCCAGTATGTATTTGGATATTACAGTTTATGCTAAAGCAAAACAGGAAAAGAAAAACCGTGATCTCATGAAAGTTATGTCGGAAAGCATTAAGCACCTTGGTGAAAATCTTGAAATCGTCGAAGGTTGGTAGTGGCCTATAGGGTTGCGTAACTCTATGATTACCCTGTACCGAAAGATATATTGTAATGGTAGCAGGCGTTTTTTTCTATACTAATTATCCCTACATCGGAACGTTACTACGGCCTTAATTTTCGTCTTGATTGACATTTTGTCGTAGGGCGACCACGTCAGACCAGATGGATACAATTTCCAAGGTGCTAGTAGTTCTTCTAGTTATCAAATCTACAACTGAGCTGCAAAGCGAGTCATAATCATTTTATCATACCTTCACAGAACAAGCACAATGTGATTCGTCCGAATTCTAGTTCTTTATTGTTATTTCTTAGTGATTATTACTGTTACCTTGAGTGCGTCACGCATAAATAAAACTCCATTCTGCCTGTGCTATACTCAGTTTACACAACGCGATTTCATCCACTCTGATTCATGATGATATTCTTTGACAACTATTGTGCCATTATTCGATAAATATTGTTGTTCTATCAGGTAGATATATTAGATTTAGCAGTAAATCCCTATAGGAGTGGCTGTATTCTTCACTAACATAGCGCATATCCCTGCGACTTGCTCGATTTGTTGCAAATTTTTGCACGTGATTTTCTATTTGCGTGCGTAAGCCGCTGTTTACGAAGTCGACGAACTCACAGTACGAATCGGGTCAAATCGAGAACTTGAATTGCGAACACAAAATGTAAAGGATTTTCTTCGTAATTATTATCATTCGGCATCGTCGTAGGTGAATCTTCATCATCCAATTAACACAACAAGATCGGTTCCAAGGTAGGCTGGCAACCGTAGGTTGTATTTAGTCGCCAGCGAGTTAGGTATGTAGCGTCCGCCAAGGTAATGTTTGCCTCTGAAGTGTTGAACGCCTTTCTTAGGCGCCATCAGGGATATAACCATGGCGGGCTTGATAGAGTCCTGGTGGGGTCCCATTTCCACGTCCCAGCCCGAGGGCAAATCCACGCTTACAATGGGCACCTGTAAAGGATTTCATAAAACGGGAATAGTAACTATCAGACACAGACATAAACACCTACTCAATATAGTGAGTGTTGATATCAACAAAGTATATGAACGATCACAAACGTTGATTTCTGTACTATAATATGTCCCGGTTGATAGCGACTGCCAGTTCTACTCAACGAACAGACTCCCGGACAGATGTATTGCACTAAATATTATCATTAAATATGATTAAATGATAGTTTAATTTCTTACCATGAATACCGTGAATTATTGAACATTTATGACGTTACGTATAATAACTCATCTAAAAATAATAATTGGTCTTAGTTGGTTGTTATTCAATCTAATCTCTCTTGACAATTTTTCTTTTTTGTTCTCTCATAGTTGGCTCTTAGCAAACATTACATGGCAGGAAGGCCTCGGTACCGCCGAGTAGCACTGCTTCAAGAACCTATCATATCGGTCGTACTTAGCTTATCTGAGTTTTCTCCAACAGACCTATGTGACCATAGGCAGTCGCACTGTTAACCCAATTACCAGATAAACAACGATTTCTGGGCATCGAACGGACAATCACAAATCGTGCTGCCCGCTGTCTGTGGTTTTCGTACCGACCGCGCTCACAGAGACGTTCATAATCCATCCAGACCACGCCGCCACCGACTATCTTATCTAATAGATTATTAAATACAGCACCGATCGCCTCTGGATAGCTATTGTCTACCTTGAACTTGCACATCTTCTGCAAGATTTCAACAAATTCCGGTCGTATCGGTGGTTCGAATCCGCAGCCGAAGAGGGCGTCAACAACTAGAGTGAAATTGGCATCCACCAATGCGGGATCAGGGAGGAAGCTCATGAACGAGATCTCCATCTCTTCGCACTGCCGACGCAGCGATGCAAACAGCGGCTTCGATGATGGTTTCGGATAAAAGATGCATGGGTCATAGCCAAACCACTTCAGATGCCTAGAGTGTAAATCATAGAGTCGATCATTAGACGATTGTGCAAATCGGTTCGTGTTTTTAGCTTTTTTTTTGCTGCCTAACACCAAATTGAAATTAAGTCAGGGCCGTGGTTCCATTAGGGGCTAGTTGTATTTATGCAGGAGTTTTGTTACTTTTCTGACTTCGTTGCAACATTAGCTCTTTGCTGAACAGCCTATCTATTTACTTTTTTTACAACCTTTTTACCTTTTTTTTTTTGCCGAGAACTTAAGCATATGTATGTATATTGCAGTTCCGAGAATAAACATTTGATTATGATATGATATGTCGAAAGGAAATTAAATTAGAGCCTCCATACTCTGGTGCAAATTCCCTATATGCATTCAGTTTAAGAAATTTTTCCAACCGTTTACTCGGTCTACCGTTGTCTTTATATAGTTGATCGGTAACGGTATATATGAACAAGAATATAGCAGTTGGATCGTATTGTGTGCGTAAGATCCTGTTAAACAGAGATGATGTATATGTGAGTATTGTTGTATTGAAAAATAACGATATCTGACAGATCCACCTTGCAGCAACGAGTCCATCACCGCCATTGTTGCCTGGACCAGCACATATCAATACTTTGGGATTTGAAGGCGGAGTTGAACCGGACCCCTTTCCGTTGACGCCTGTCTGAGGTGGGTATGTTTTTGCTATGGCGGTCGCTACAGCAAGACCCGCCATCTCCAACACTTGATCTGCAAGGCAGTGGGCACATGGTTACAACAGACGGACAGTCATGCGATCAGGTTCAGGCCAACGCCTAAGAAATGATATATATAGCTATGCAATTTGATACTTTCCCGGTTACACTCAAACGCAATTCGTAGCCATTCGCTAAAATCCACCATGAAATCACCCGTTTCAAATACATAATTATCTTAGCCGATATAACCGCCTTAACGCCACGAAGGATTGACATACCAGGCGTGAATCCGTATTCACCGAATAGCTCCTCGTTAATGTTGACCGCCTCCTCCTGGCTGAGGAACGTCATGTCATCGGGTAGTGCAATCGTGAACGAGCTCTTCCTCGACGATGACGACATCACTGATAGTAGACTGTGGCCGGACGGGGTCGGCGATGGCGAACCCCCAGAGCCGTGGCTCGGGGTGGACAATGACGATAGCGTTGATAAGGTGGGAATGCAAGGAGGATGCGGATTTGGGGACGTGCCACTCGCGGCCGCAGCCGCGGCTGCTGCCGCAGCTGCTGCCGCCACCGAAGAAGATCCGGGCGTGTGTCGGGAATGATCAGGCGGTGAGGGTGGCCGTGGCCCCGATGTCGACGAGGATGGGAATAGGGCTTGGAGGGACAGCCCGCTGCTACGTCGCCGCATTTTTGTCCCCCTCTGTAATCATCATCGTAAACGGAAAATGATGAAGCCGTCGGTCGAAGCAGCAACAACAACAACAACATGAGCAGTACGTTTTTCTTTCTCCATTCTTCTGCTACTGCGAACACGGGTCGAACACAGGGTCAGTCACGTGACATCGTTCAACGATATGGTTAACAACGTGGCATTTTATGCAACTATGCTACAGCTCAGATGTTTCTACTCGTTGAAGGAGAAGGCGAGAGCTGAATGTTGTATCTTGTTGTAGCGTCATCATTGAGTTTGTGGGGGTTATATCGTCGTCTAGCGAGCACGATTCTTCTGATGTGTTGCTCTATGCCACCAGAAGTCTCACACAATTTATTATTTAATATAGAATATACAATGCAATTTCGAACTTTAGACACCCGTAAGAAATCGTCCATTAAATGTCTTCGCAATTCGAGGACATTCTGAGTACATTACAGATCGGATAAGCCAGACGTTCGGCCAGACTGAACGTCACGAAGTTCCACTGTGGATTCAAGGACCAAAAACACAAAATAAAGGTCTCTCAAGGAACCCGTGCCATAGGGGGTAACTATAGAAAGTGGCTTGTGTTGTCGAATAGTTTCTTTGTTCACCCACGATGAACATCTTGCTGTTGAATGGCCAAGTCAATCTACTCAAGGTGGCCAGCTCAACTATTTTGGTCTATATCAGTTCGAGTTGCACCCTCGATCTGTGTCTACCTTTGCGAAGGCTACGTACGTCACACGAGATGCTCGCGTTTCTTGACAGTATTTAAGACGGTTCCTATCCATCTTACGTAATCTCTGCCACGCTGACAATGCACGTAACGTTTGAATCGGACAAATGATTAATTATAATTAATAAGGACAAATGAGGACTTTGCTGCAACTTGAGCCCCACTATTGATCACGTATACCTCTGTCGTGTACGTCATACAGTTACCATCTTCGTTCAGTGGATCTTCCAGCTATCGCCGACCAGGGACCATACGCATGCAGGCGATCATTTAACACGTCGCATCTAAACGACACCGTGGGACGCCTCATGTCACATCGACACGAATAATCATTGGCCTGTTCTACAATGCGTACGTAACAACGTCGGCCTCCAGAAGCTCGTACACTTATCAGGCCTGGATGGCCCCAGCAAAAAACAAGCACGAACGGACTACGCACACAATTATTGTTGCACTCAGTGTTGGTTGGATTGACGAAACCCTGGCGACTCTTCATGTTGTCGACGTAACGGATGGTAATTGATGCTTCGAAAGAAATAGTAGTTGATGAGAACATTTCCATTGAAAGAATTCCCACCCCAGAAGCTAGAGAAAATCTTTGTGTACATGTGCACAAATCAATTATTTTGTCGCAATGTTATGTTTGAATATAGGTGGTTCAGTCTCGATTTTCTCCCTATCTAATCGAAATGCAAAACAAGAGAGATTTTCAAGAGAAGCTAATGTCATCTCGTTGTACAAATATATGATAGGCAGGTGATTCTATTCTCTGAAACAATACAATACGTGTTTAGAGGATAAGTTTGTCCTCTACTTAAGCATGAGGCTGTCAAGTTATTAGGGAGAACAACAACTGGTAGGAATTTTTGCCGTAATGGTTGACTCGTCTATATGAGTAACGCTGTAAGATTAGCCTTCAAAGTATCAACAGAGTTTTATCGGGCAAGGTTTTATTTGACAATGCACATAATCGATACTACGGCAAGGTAGATGTGTTTCGGATGGAATTTCTCCCTTTCAGTGCCACTTCAATACAAATCATATATATATTCTATATATACGCTGTCACGTTTTATCAATATTTACGTTCCAATCAATCGTACAATGATGAATATGTCTTTGGCTTATAGAAAGGATCATACAACTTTATCCGTTTGTGAGGGAAGCGCCAAATGACACATTTATGCACAACCAGATCTGATCGGGGTAGTGGGCACCTTCTGGGACATTGTAATATCCATTAAAAAACGGTTTCGTTGCCCTTATGACACTTTGACTCTATCCTTATTAATATAGTGTTTTTTTTAGATTTAGAATAGCTTGCCTCTTTATGGCCGACAGCGAGAACGTGCGGCGGCCCCTGTCGAAGAAAGCCACCAATCCAAGGGACTCCTGTCACACCCGGGGGTCACTGCGATGTTGGATACTCCACTGTGCCTTCCTTGCTCCCCGTCACACTGTACTCGTCCGCTCACCTGCGACAGTTATTAGACTATTGAGCGCATCTCCTCAGTATAATCTATATTCGGAACTTACATTTGTACCGCACACGTATGAACAGTAAATGAATTAAACGCGTTAAATGTATTCAAATGTTGAAGGAACATGCTGGCCTTGCTGTGCTTGTTCTTTCGGCAACGAACTTTTAGCGAGTTGTTCTACTTTTGTTTTAGCGAGGCTACTTGATAAGAATTCAACTTTAGATCCAATTGTGAGCGTACTTCCAAACCAAATACAGTTATTGTAATGAGAGGCAATGAGCCGTTATATCGCACACGTTAATATCCCGTATGGGGTCAGCTCGATTCTACCGAATATCCGGGACAATTTTGGCGACCAAATATCTTGGGGCTCCTCGGCAGTACATTGCGCACGTTCAACACTTACGCGGGCAGACACTGCGAAAATCCAACTTTGAGACACGCTATGATTTCTATCCGTACATCCGTTAATGAATGTGTAGATCAGCAACAGCACTCATTTGCCACTTACACATTAAGACTTAGCAAAAGTCACAGGTTCGAGATCGCTCTATAGGCTTCCGCACGCAGCGATCTGAGACCCCGGCTGGCTGGCTGAGCCGCTCCCGGGGACTGAGATGTGCCACCAGGCCACCGTCTGCTCCACCACCTCTAACTAACCACTTGCCATGAGCGACAGCAACATGTATAGTCGTTTCGATGTCGTCTGCAATAGCGATCCACTCCATTTGCGAGGCAGCCGAAGGGAGCATTGGCGTATGCCGAGAGCCAGGCGTTCATTTCGCTCGGCTCGAGTCTGCAAGGTGCCCAAGCCCCACCATGGATGTGTACCGTTTCCACTTCGCACAAGTCTTTGGCTGGTGGCTTATGAGAAGTAAGAAGCGTAGCGAGAAGCGGACGGGTCGAAAGCACCAATGCAGAAGCCTCGCACGACACTACGCATATGCACAGCCCCGTATGGATGTCCACCTCGTCCGCTAGCCAGGCAACCGAAGGCATCCACTGTGGGATCCAAATGGGACCTCCGCTTTCAGCATCGGGAACGGAACGCATATATGAGTTCCGTCATCCGAATAAACAGCGTTGAATGCCTCAAGCATAGAGGCTCTGAAACCTGGAAAAATTCTCTTGCCAATATCAGCTGCCCCAGCGATTCACACATTTGTCCGCTTTTCACAGCACGCACTGCATCGTTTACGATTATACAATGCCGATGAAAGTAGATCGCGTATTGCGCCACATTAGATATCTATTTCTATAATATCGAATAGCGACGTTTTGTCGTCCAACAAAACAAAATGCAGCCTACTCGGCTTAACCAACCGTGATTCTAGGTGACGCTTGTGTTGTTCCTTCGGATCAGATGCTTCCCGAACGTGCCCAATTTGAGCATTAACCGGGAGCAAGTAGCGACCAGAGCTCGTCGGCTGACGGGCGTGATAGTTTCTGCTGTGTCGAGCGGTGCTGGAGGCGGAGGTGGCGGCGGCGTCGGGGGCGACTGCAACGCAGCCACGTTCTCATCGTCCCCGCTGAATCAGCGCGCCCGCCGTATCCCTCCAACGTGTTGGAGTGAGGAGCGAACGAGAAGAAATCTGGTACCATGCTGAAACCGGGGTATAAGCAACCAATGGTTTGGGAACAGGCAAGACGGCCCGGGGGGCTGTCATGGCTGGTTGGCTGGGTCCTGCACGCGGGCCAACACGTTGAAACCGACTCAGCTTAGCTCGCGAGATCTACGCGGATCTTGGAAGAACGCTATTTTGGGAAGCTATGGCACTCTCTGTCGATGCTCACATAGCCAGTAATACTCCACCAGAAACTCCCCCCGCATTTCGGTTCCAGCAGGATCTCCCTCCCAGTCTCGTCCCGGTGTCAAATGAGCGTTTGACTGAAACGTGTCGGCATCGTCAGAGAGCGACGCGGTGCTATACACATGTCAACGTTTTGATATACGGCCTGTGCTATGGTCATATGATGAACGAAGCATATCTTACTCTCGCCATTACCGCTATTTTTGACATGTGGGAAGGCAAGTGATTTTGACAAGAGCCAAAGATCATTGCTGGCCTAGTTGCTGGCAACCTGACAATAGCTGTGTCGTTTGGATGTTTCAGCTGTAATTAGTAGTCATATCGGAGATTTATAAGAGTATATAGGCTGCACGATAATGTGGCAATTGTTCCATACGCGGAAACCAAAGTAGTCGTAGGACACTAAAACACCGGAGCAGTAACACGGCCTCCCTATAGATCGAACTAATTCCAAGCGTGCCGACTCCAGGGAAGAGATAGACTCTCAGCAGAGGATGGTGGTTTTAGCCGGTAGAAGCGTTTTGTCATCCACGTCAATCCCCCTGCACTGGGTCGGCCTACTTTTATGGAGACTAGAATGTCTCTGGTGGTATCCGTGTGTTTGAAGAAAATTTCCTTCACTCAAAAAAGCCTGCGCGTCAATTGCAAAACGATTGCCAAGTTAACAAACTGTTTATCACAAACTGAAAGGTGGGTCACAGTTCTCACACAGACAGTCACATATTGAAAAACAAAGGCAGACCTTTAAGGCTCAATCACGTCAGAGGCTTAATGTCTCCAGTTCCCATCCAGCTTCTACCCAGTTCCGATATGCTGGAAGAGCTTATGATATGAGGTTGGAGCTACCGAAATAGGATCAAGTGTGACCGTCACAACAGCGGCAATAACGCCTTCGAGACAGAGAGATAGAGAGAGAGAGAGCTTCGGCCCTCCCTTGTTCGGAAACAGCAGCAGCGACTTTGTTGCTGCTGCAGCAGCTGCAAGAGATGGCTTATCACTGTAAATAAACGGTGAGTCTGTTGTTGACTGTTCGCGTCTATGACCACGCTAATTGTAGGCTAAATCAAGCCAATACTGAAGTAAAGCAAGCAGGAAGTGTTTAGGTAAAATCGGTGGATTGGTTGTATCGTTTTAGAGGACCAAGCTTACCTGTCCCCTTTCACCTGGAGAACTCTGAAGACAGAATGAATAAGTGGTTCCACGCCTTTGGGCGGGGATGTTAAGTAAATAAAACAAAAAGTAAAATCTGTGGGCCAACATCTAATAGGGTTAAGTGATATACAGCTGGGAGCCTTCGTGACGCGTAACCTTCCCAGCTACAAGATGTCGTAGTCATGATAAATAGCCATTTGCTCGGCCTACACTTGTACGTACTGCGTTTGTCTTTAAGTTTTTTGTGATTTGGCGTGAAAATGATTTAGCAAATTTGTCGAATTTTACTAAAGTTTCATATTGAACTACAGTACATTAGGTGCTCAACTATACGTTGTGCTAATTATTATAAATTAACCTATTACCTATTTCGCCACATACAACTAAATCATATCATACCGTTGTGTCAACGCTTCTCGTTGAAGGTCAGCAAGAACCGGCAGTTTTTCGCTGAAAGGCAACAACCTCCGTTCGTTCTTAAGTATTACCAAAATATACCCGACTCAGTGACGATTCATTGAGACTCCTCGCCTCGAAGGTTCAAGTCATCATGCGTCGAGATTCTATTGATCTACACTAAAATCAGCGGCCGCGCGGAAATCGATTCATCAGCTGATTCTCCGATAAAAAGTCTCTATTTGGAGATTTTATATAACTATCTATAATATACACCCGAGTATACAGTAGACAGTTTTCATGAAACGAAAAAAAACAACAACAAAATACATCATCGCACATCCACGGGATCCAATGTGTGTTCACCGCAAATGAAGCTTTCCTTCACATATATAAATATAATCAGAATTTCGCTCGATTTCATTTGGCGAGGGAGGTCGGCTCGTTCACACGAACAAAGGCAACGCGGACGGGCAAGCAAACGCCATATTGGTCTCCTGTTTCGTCTCCGGTAGCCGTCGATGAGAAGCGTATCGACGGTGTCATTGACAACTTAACACTATTATTCCTATAAGCCTGTGTTATATCTACATTGAACCCACAACGGGACGAGCCATGGCCAAGCATTTTCATACACCTGAAATACGCCTCTCAAACGGCCTCTGCTGCCGTGGCGCGGCGGATAATCAACTGGCAACTGGTAAACAGTGAAGGTGCAGAACGATCATTAACAGAGATTTATTGGCAGTCGCTACTTTTTCTCAGCCACCTGCTGCGAGAAAAAAATAAATCGATTCTGGAATTTCAGTTTCGGGATCATCGATACATACCGCCGTCATCTTAAACGTTACAGGCGTAACGACATAAGCCTAGCATTCGCTCTTTCCAACTAGAATAATTATAATCGCATGTATAAAAATTATAATAATAATATATAAATACTGTTAAATTATGCGCCAATCACGACAGTGATGTTGTCGCTTCAGTTTTAATGCGGATACGTCGCTACTTAATCGTGCCGTAGCGGCAGATACTGCGAAACGCAAACGTTCTGGATATCGGTACGGCCGAGCCGGGATGATGATCCAGCGGTCACATGATTCAGTGGTAATCGTCGCTGCTACTGTCTGTGTAAAGCGTTCAGCGTGAGGGTACAACTCGAATGTGAACTGAAGAGCTTTTACTAGGTGACAAAAAGTGATTAAGAGTAATCATAATGATGCTAAAGAAATATCTTAGAGATATATCGGCCAATATTTTCAATTCATTTTTACTATTATTGTATCACGCATCCACCACTAGTATATCCTGGGGGTAATAGAGCGTTTGGAGCAGAATACTATTTAATTAAAGTTACTCGGTCACTTTTACAAGACGAGTTGAGCTGTTCTTGACGCTCTCACCACTTGCTCTCATTTGCGAGGCACCGATTCGTAAGTGGCCGTGAGGAATTGCGATTGTTGTTTCATATGTTATAACTTCCAACATCCCGATGACAGGGTGACCAGGCTAATGACAAGATACTGAATGTCAGCTGTTAGCTTCTTTTGTGAATATGATAGGTGATACTGCTAATTGTGCGCCCCTGATTGTGAGACCTGTGTCATGCAATTTGGTCACCCGCATGCTCAGTTACTATGGAAACATCCATGAGGTCATTTGTAAAGAGCAGCACGGTGGCCTAAGGGCCTATTTCAGAGGAAAATCGGGTCGTTCTCAAAACGAACTAAGACACAATGTTGGATGAACAGTATCACAAATAGAGGCTGTCATAATAAAAGGAAACATACGGACGATATCGCGCCTCCTTGACTCCCTCGCCCGTTTCTATTAGCCGGCGTCAGCTGCTTTGGGACCTTATGCGACCCCAATTTCGACAATCGTTACATCTGCGTTATCATAAAATGGGTTCATATTTCATATTTCGATCCATGATACAACCGGATATTTTCCCTGCATCTATATACATATATATATATATATATATATATATATATATACTGTGTGTTTTGGCTATCTTTTTTAAAAGATAATTGATAATATTTTTGCTCAGGATTTCTCATGCTCCTTCGATGGCCGCACGACGCGTCCAAGAGCGCACTGATTACACGGGGGCTCGTTGGTAATTAATGTTTAGGGCGCAGGTATATATTGATTTCATCACCTTTCTAAAATTGAAGATATTTTTAAATAAGAAAAAGGAGAAGAGACGATGTGGGATTAATAAGAGATTCGTAAGAATAGAAAGAATTCTAAAAATAACTTCTCAGAAAAATAGGCATTTTTGTTCCGGATCGTCGGTCCCCGCTCGGATGCTCCCTGCTGTCAACGATTCCTGTTCGTCGTGCGATCTGTCGGCAGCTTTTGCATGGCAGATGTGTTATCGCCTCGCTAATCTCGACAGTGATGGATTAATGCGGTGAAATACACCTCGCGCACAGCTTCGTTCGTATGTCTAGACATATCTCCCTGTTGAAGGAAGCTAGACATATCACGACGCTGATCGAAGATGTCAATTTTGTGTCGCATGGTTACTGGGTGCACAAGAGACGTACACAAGTGTGTAATTACTTACTAATGATTAAATTATTATATACGATCTGATCTTGCTGAATGTGCTTGAGTTACTTTTGGCTGTCCCGGAACTGCCTACTCAAAAGAGTCTGATCTTGAAACTGGTTGGCTCACTGTGGCTCAGTCGAAGGCCAACAAACGGATGAACTAACTGGAGATACGTAAACGGAGAAAGCAATGAAACATAATCCCTGGTGCTGGCTAAGAATCCTCTAGTTTTCCATGTTGAGCTCTCCATACTGATTGGTCTTTGCAGCAATGAATGAAATGTCGGTGCCGATGCCTTTTGTTAGACTCACAGACACACACTGACCATAGTGTTAAGCGAACGCACACAAATCAAGCCTACAAGGTCTTGCATCTGCGGACTGGACAATCAAATTTACCCTGAAATGAGCGGATTGGACAGTCAAATCTACCCGTGACACGAGCTGATAAGTGGTACCTCTGCAAAATCCACACTACCCACCGGTGTAAGTCAGGTTTTCAACGTTGACAACACACTCGAAAATGAAGAATAAGCTTTCCTCCTCTACGCCTCTAGAAGCGTTACTGTCTGGGGTGGCCGACACAACTGTTGTTATCAACGAATCACACTATTGTGACTATAACCACGAGGCCAGGAGGCACGCCGAATTTCGCTGCGAAACAGCAACAAACGTTGGCGTAATCGGGCCACATTTCGATTTCACAATTTTGATAACAACGTCATGCTGTTTTGACCGATGTCTCACCTCATCATCCATCCGGGGCTTTGCTGGCTTTCGACGATTCGCTACATAGAAATTTCTGTGTCTCTTATCATTGTTGCATCAATATTTGTTTGGTATCAGTGCTCAACGGTAGGTTTCAGTGCGACTACAGGGTATGTTGATAACTTTCATAAAGTGCTGCGATTACTCAGTATACGGTTTCCGTTGTTATCACCAGGACAGGCGCGATACCATTGCACTTATACTACGCATCTCTCTGAATCTGGGAGGAACTCAAAGAAAATCTGTCAAGCTGCAGCGAATAACAGCAATTAAATGTACAGCTTTTCCGTTTGTACTCGAAATATCTCATTGAAAAGTAAAGATGTGTAAATTTGACACGTATATCAATTTAATCCTATCTGGAGCGTTATCTATTTTTAGCACCTTAGGAAAGACAGCTTCGAAACGTCCGCTCGTCAAAGAACTACCCACTCGACATATAATGTTTATTGTAAGATCAGCTGTCGATATTGTGATTTGCTTATCGATAATGGTGAGACGTAACGATAAGTGTTCGTTGGAAAAAATGATAAGTAAAGTATTTAAATGAACATTATTTCGCAACGACATCAATGCAGACCTGCTCTGCCTCCACATTTGAACTTTAAAGCAAAACAACGCTCCAGTTTTGTTTTACCTTTTGGCACCAATCTAGCGTCACTTTGACAGTAACACATACACTGCAATCTTTTTCGGGTGAGACTCCCCCTTTGAGCAATTCAGCGGGCAGTTGCATCGAATCGATTGGAAAGTTGACAGAAGCGGAAGAGGCGAGAAATTTAGTACTCTCCGGGAAAAATATGCGCCCTCCTCCCCCCGATGGGAGGAAAATTCGCCAATCGAGATTTCAATAGAAAAACAATTTCCATATAAATTTATTTAGCACAAACGACTTCGAGCATACCATAATTAGGAATTAGTTGGGGGTCGATTAGTCGGGGGCCGAAACCGTCATTGGCTCGAGGAAGGCGATGCTATTGCCTCTCTACCTTTGCAAAGCGAGAGGGAGAGGCGTTGCAGAAGGAGAGAACCTGCGCGCTTGTGCCCGGTGGCGAGGATCAGCCTATCATAGACCCCTTCGAGGAAGTTTGCAGCGAGCAACAAATTTATATATATATATATACATGTATATATGTGCATGTATGTATGCATGTATACACATATATATATATATATATTTTTTAAAAAAATATATATATACATATATAGAGAGAGAGAATGCAGAGTTCACTCGTTTTCGGTGTTGTCGCTTTAAGTAGCAGATTGGTTAAAGATAGCTACTGACGATCACTATGTAGCGTCTATAGACTTCCATCATTTATTGAGGATCTTCAAACAACATATGCGTATCTTGCGGCAATAACTACGCCATTCGAGAAGGTGATATATTTGTGGCATCAACAGAAAGGCTAGTAGTATAATCCATGAAGGGTGGATATGGAGAAGACAATTTATATGAAGTTTATCTTAACATTTGTAGTCATGACATTGGCTGAATTCGTGAGAGAACGATGCCTTTAAATAGCTGGTATCCTTCGTCTTAGTTTCGTTTAGTATGTGTCTCAAGCTCATCATAAAAAAATAGGTAAATGAGTGTGTATAACTCCCTCATGCTGTTGCGATTCTGGCCACCAGTGAGACTAGATTCTCTGACTAGGTTATACAAATAAAAAATAGTCCCGTCGGTGAAAAACGTCAGATGAATGTCTATTATTTCCACTGATTTTAAGAAAATTACTAATTACACTGAACATATATACCCGAAGATGTTATGAGCGAATATGGTTAGTTGTAATAGTGATTACAATCTCAATGTGATTTGACGTCTTAAACGCTCTTCATCAGTTTCAAGACAATCACCAAAAGCATTGTTACCCGAGAAGTTCAGCGGAATCAGGTAGGCAGCGGTGTTTTTTTCGCATCTTCTATTATAGGGATGACGACTGAATATCAGTGAATGTTGATTTGTTAACTCCAATTCAGTAATGGTGGCCTTGCCCTAACGGACGGCGGCCAACTCTAGTCCTGCTCGTAAATATGTTGGAGACCCGGGCCATTGTTCATAGCATAGCAGGTAAGTTCCCTGCAGCACCACAATGGAAGAATGCTCTGATAAACGGGCTCAAGAACACCCGATGGAGGAGGGTTAACTGGCATAAATACAAGGCGCAAAATATAGTAAAAGCCCTTGTGCATAAATCCATTCGTCGGTGCCACTGCATATTTACCCATTAATTAATTGGTTTTTTTTTGTTTTTTTTAAAGGAAGATATGTTTTCTAAACGCCCAGACACCACCAGAGACCTTCCAATCTCCATTAATTAATTGTGTGAGTTGTCCATATTTGTACAAGCGAGCATTCACGGTGCAGTGAAATGCCTTCGTCAAACAAAGCGAATATGCCTCTTCATTGTCTCTGACCCGAACGGAAAATAGTGTAATAGACAAGACCTCAATAGAAAATAAAGAAAAAAACAAATAAACCGCTGTCTATTTGCCTTATTTTCGCGTATTCTCCGCACAGTCGGCTGACGTAGAATTAATGCCCGACGCACAAGTTTCACACAGAGTCTAGTGGCGCACTAGCGGGCGAATCGTGACGGATAATGATGCCACTGAAGACTGAAGATATTTAATTTAATGTGCGATCAATTAATCTTGCCAAAATCAAGTCATCATGATGCAGTGTTCAATATCGATTGACTTTTCAGTCAGGCCATTATTTTCTCCCCCGGGGGCAAAGTGTTCAAAAGGCGAAGAACATGAAGACATCGGGAATTAATGTGTGTGTGCGTGTGGATCCGAAACATTCACTTGTCGTTTCGGATGGCACAGTATGACACCTGCACGCACTCATGTCGTACGGACGAACGATCTTCGGAACAGAAAAACAACTCACAGTTCGCCTGTCTGTCTACAAAACCAATGAAGATATCAGCCAATTTACGAGCTACTGACATTTGCACAGTGTCATGCGCCCTCCCGAGCGCAGCTGTCTCCTATTCAAGCACGTGTATATTGTATATGATCAACTTATAGCTGAACAACAATATCTAGACCTGACCCTGCCGAAGTTGTAACTATTGAGAGTACGTTGCTTGAGCAATTTTATGAATCACATATGCTGTCACAAGTACAGCAATGCTTGCAGTTTAACAAGCACGAAGACCGACACAAGTCACCGCGGAGTCAATGGTTACAGTCCTCGGGTTAGCGGTCGTCTGAAACAGCAAGTCTAACAAGCGGCGTGCATGTTGCAAAGCGATTAACGATTCCACAAATTTTGAAGGTTGGTATCAACCTATGAATGTAACGGAACTTCTCTTATGATTACCTCTGTTTTATGCAGTGTCATTAACAATTAATCCTTGCATTATTATTATTAGTAACCCTTCAATCGACTCCGATGTACGTCGAACGTAGCTTGCTCATTCTTCACCTCTCGATTTATGCCTGCTTAATGTGGAAAAGGTGAAGCGGATTCACGTCGAATGTGTATGCGTGGGTAGGCTATTACCGGTGAAATGACCTGCGTCACCAAAACCACTACCGGGATATCGATATTAAAATTAGTTGAAAACCTGTTGATATTGTATAACTGTTGGCATGATTACGAGCAACGTAGGGTCGAACTTGCGGATACCGTATTGATACTATAATAGTTATGTCAAATGTATTCGTCTTATGAATGAACCCATTGAACGACAGTTAAGTGAGTAGCTCTGCGATCGTTCCTAATTCGAATTCCTCTTATCTAACATCTGTGAAACAGGAAATGAATGTACAAGTCAACCCGTCCCGAAATGATTAAGTACAGTGCAGCTGAAGCTGATTAAAACTCTCCTCAGAAATGGGAGAAGCTGAGAAAATACTGGCACGTTTAAAATAATGGCAAAATTGAACATTGCGAAGATGTTCAAACAGGTTTTTGGGTACTGAGAAGTTTCTGAGACTGACGCTGTCTTTAAGCTCTTGAATCGGAAAGCCTAAGGGCCGTTACCAAAGTGAACGTCGCCTCGGTATCCTGATTATGCTATATCAGTTCGAAATATGTTTCGCAGCAACGATCGGACTTCCCTTCATTCGTGTGGATTCGTGTCGTTGGATTCGACTTGTATTTGTTAACATCATGAAATTTTGATGGTGTCTGACGTGCGATGGTTGTTTACCAGAGGCTCGAACCTGTATTCCACTCAGTTGATACTAATCAACCAACAATCTTCACCCCTATAGTAGATTTACTAAATGTGACCGATTTAATCATAAGCATGCATAGACAAACAAGTATAAGTATATTTGAATTTATAAATCATATAAATATATTGAATTATTACCACTTGGATGGGTAGATTTGTGAATCCTATAAATAGTCCTACGATGTATATATATATATACTGGTACATTATTATGATATGAGAAAAAATATCAACGAATTCAACTAGGCTTACCCACTACTACAAGCGACAGTAAACCCTTCACCTTTCAGACATTATCGTCGCAACATCGTAGCACACGGTAGCAGCTCGAAATTTATTGCTTTTAAATTGGCAGTCAGCTTTATCGTTCCAGCCAGCCGAGCCTTCGGAAATGTACAAACGCAAATTCAGTAGTAATAATAATAACAATAAGAATGACAAGGGAGGCATGCCACGAGCGATAACGTCAACAATAGCAGCCACCACCACAACAACAACAGCAAGGACCATCGTTTTTGTTTGGTTGTTTCGGCCACCACCACCATAATCAGCCGGCATTAGCTAGCGATCGGCTGATACAGCCAGCGTTGCATGACAGGCAACGTAACATGAGCCGCCGACACCAGTTTGCAGATCAGATTGTTCCATAGCTGCTAATCAACACACATACACACACCCATCTACACATGTGCGCATAGTCGCGCACCACTACATACGTGATATAGAAAACGTGTTTTACTGCCGTTCCGCGGAGCTTTAGCGAGAAAGCGCCCCAGAGAGTGAGCCAGAGACAGGGTGAAGGCGGGAGCGAGAAGTCGAGAGACCAGAAGTCGATCCGATGTAAAAGTTAAACAGCGCGAACCGTCGGATTACCACTGCGAACAGATAACGTATCGCATGGACCCGGTGGCGACTACACGAGAATAACCCGACGAGCAGGAAAGAGAGAGTGGATCGGAGAATATTGGGAATCGATGCAGTAACGTCAGCAGCATCTAACAAAAACAAAGACAAAAAACAACCACAGACAATACCAAGAAGGATCGCAAGGGAACTTTGAAAGAGGAGGCCAACGTCGTCAACAATAATATCGAAATGTGAGTGCACCTGTCAAAGGTCACGTCTTAAATCACCGCGGCAATTTCGCATGGCGTTGTGCTATAACGTTGACACTGATGTGAACATTACCAGTGATGTAACAAAATATCATAAGGACAAGCCTAGCAGGCAGGTGACAACCATCATTAATGTTGATTTAATAAATCGAAATGCGATATACGCATGTGAATCAAATAAGTGATCATCTTTACGCCTCTACTAGTATTGAAATCGTTGTCGTGGATTGATAAACGCTCAACTGCGACGGAACATTATGAAACGTTCTTTTTTATTGTCTCGAATCGCTTAATAATACAAAAAAAAGAAAACTTTGAACAGCCGTCCGTCCGTAAGTATTGTACCACCTAATGTGGTGACATTGTCGGAGGCAATTTGTCATTTCCGTTTCTGCATCTTAATATAGCCTGATATGGCTGACATACAACCTTCAAAGGTTTCGTCGTTGTGTGAGTTCTCCAGAGATTCTCCGCTGACGAGGCGCTTAGGTGTACAATTTTCGCGATATCAGCATATTCGCAGGCAGTTTTAATTCGGCATTTTTGCTGACACGTTCCATGAGCCGGGATTGTGAGTAGCTACGTTGCCGACAAAAATTGATTAAAGCCATTGAATGAAAGGCCACTAAAGATCACCAGTTACACAGATCGAACCTTTACTAGCCGGCACAAGGAAAAGCCAGCAATGAATAGTTATCTAGATAAATTGTCCACTTACCTGTAACACCCGACGTCGGCCA
This sequence comes from Stratiolaelaps scimitus, assembly GCA_019614645.1. Taxonomy (NCBI): domain Eukaryota; kingdom Metazoa; phylum Arthropoda; class Arachnida; order Mesostigmata; family Laelapidae; genus Stratiolaelaps; species Stratiolaelaps scimitus. The sequence goes on from JABWDB010000028.1 coordinate 1,459,866, forward strand.
TGCTAGTGACCCCTGGGTGGGGCAGGGCTTCACGTTCCACAGGGGACTCTCAGCTGTTATAGATTCGTGAAAAAAACAAATGAGAAAATTAATTGACTTCACAAATACAAACCAACTATTTTAATATATATATATATATTTTTTTTTATTATATGTATATATATATATATATATATATATAGAGAGAGAGAGAGAGAGATGAATATGGCCACCAACGTGTACACAGAGACCTATCGCGTCATTCACGTTGTGCATGACATCGTGGTAACAATAACAAAAACAACAACCGAGGCTTGAGGATGATCATATTGATATATGAAATATGTCACAAACGATAACCGACTTTCGTACGCTGATTCTCATTCGAAAAGTTCACCTCTTGACCGTCGTGTGTCTGACATAACTCGCTCTCTGGTTATCATTATAATGACTATGCGGATCCTTTCCTCTGACAATAATTTCCACCTCAGCAGGATCTCTGAGATATCCTCCTTTTACTTCGGTCTATAGTACTTTGTTTCCGATAATAATATATAATAACTAAAATTAAATTATGAGTTAGACATCCTGCGGCACTTAGTCATTTGGAAGGTACATCCACTTGGTCAAGTCAAGATGGAATATCGCGATTGGCTATCATTTCGAGGCTCATCACAATCGATAAGCCAAATGTCCAAAAATATGAAAATTGAATCAATTTTTTTCATCCTGATATGGGACGTCAGTTGCGATTATCTCCGGGGGTAAATATATATGTATATTTTACGTCTAACTGAGTAGTACATCAAAATGACACATTATGTCAAATTCTTTTTATCTATTATACATAGTATTTAGGATAGTCATGCCCGCGTTATCACCTTCTGGATAGCACATTTCGGACACAAAATAAGCTATACAGCTCTAGCTGGAACATGTGTTACTTTAATCGATAGTCAACGGAACAAAAATAATCGTTGTTTCAATTAAACTTCTCAGCGATCTCTATTATTTAATATTTTATTTGTTTGGGCATCATACTCAACCAAGAACACCTTCAGCCGCGAGAGTCTTTGCCCTCATATTGTCAATATTGCGTCAAGAGGCACACCAAATTACAGCACAGACCACTTCGGCTGGATCGTATTCGTTACAGCAGACTGCTGATTGGATCAATCCAGATCCATTTGTGAATATTGCTGTTCTATATCTCTTGCATCTCTATTTAATATTCAAAGTGTGTGACCTTTAGTAGCGTTATTTACTAGCATCATTTTTACGCATCTTTATGGGGTGTTTGCCAAATAGATATCGCGCCATAAACAGATTCCACACGCGGAGACCACGACACGCGAAATTTATGAGCCTCTGTTTTAACATCGATTGCAAAATCAATCATTTGGTCTAAACGTCGCTCGCTCTTGCACGGATACATGTACGGACGCTATCCGTAATAGTCTCGGATTGTGGCCGGATTCATTTACCGCCAAAAATGAGTGAAACCGAATATCACCAAATGGTTATATACTGTTCGTCGATTGGATTTCGGCAACTCACCGTGGCAGGCTACCGGCTTGTCTTCTTGGAAGACCGAGCAGCCGTTAACTCCAAGTAGAGACTTGGAGTTAACGGCTGCTCGGATGATGCAGCGCGCCGAACTGTCTATCATACGATGATAACCGAAGCACATTGTTATTTTTATCTAAGGTGCGCCTTGATATCGCACATCATTGTGAGGGTACAGCCTTCATCTCGCACATCCTGCAATGGTTGACCAGGAAATCGGGTGAACAATTATGATTCGAATGCCCGGTTAAATGCCTATCGCGGAGTTCGTCTAGATGCGTTACTCAACCAATAATCAACATATGATGTCGAATGTTGTTGCAGTTAGCATTAGGTGTCGCTCAGGAAAAACTCATATCTCAATCACGTGGGACACCGCGCAGAGACCTTGCTTTTTATTTTGTATGGGTTTCTATTTCAGCCAACTTGCTTTTCCATCTCGTTTTTCCAATAGACGACATGACAGAGAGAGAGAGGGAGAGTGTGAGTTCTCGCATGCATGAACTGCAATGAAACCCATTTGCCATACAAATGATTAAAGCGAATTTAATGCTGTCATCGTTCATCACAATTTATCCAAAGATGATGATGATGATGACGACCACGCTTCTTGTTGATTTGCCTGTCTCTTGAACGATTATTGGGATAATTTAACTGATCCAACTGTATCTCAAAGCATATCATATCCATGTGACACTTGCATAGAGGATGGTAATTTCCACAAGGCGAGCTGTGCGCCACTTCGGTACGGGTCGCGTCGGGATGAACGATGTCTACCCATAACGTAAACGTTCTGCCTTATAGTTTAGCTAACATTAGTCGTATATTTTTATAGCATTGTGTATACATCTACCAAGGCGCGTATGAATGCGCCACGTTATCAAGCCTTTTATCGTTCGCTAACCCTGTGCTCATCATCAACTCATAACTCTCTCCGTCTCTTCGGAGTTGTTTCCGCTGATCTGGTTGCCCTTTGTGAACGTTGGCGCGCACCAGTGGCAGGATCAGACACTTCGACTGGTGCGGTACCAGCATATGGACATACGGCGGTTAACTGAAGGAAGGTTTTATGTCGAGAAACGTAGTATATAAACAAGATGAGATCAAGATCGAGCGAGAGAGATGGAGAGAGCTTAAGAGACTCGGCAGGCGACTATGTACCTCTATGGTTCATTGTGTTGTGCCTTAGAAACAACGGCACCGCCGACCAATAACTGAACTGATCCCTGAAGTTCGAGGGTCTTAGAAGGTATCATAATTACCTTTGGATATATCGATATGCACGCTGGCTTTGGTGTCATTAGCTGTTGTAATCTATATAAAAATCAATACTTATATATATATATATATATATATATATAATTGACCATGATAAAAATCTATATCTTGTGCGCAGGGAGACATTGATCTATACCACTTCGATGAGGGGTGACAATGTTTTCGACATCTCATCATTTGATGACAGCGCAACGCCAGACGATGACTGTAAATTTTGAATATTAATTGGGTAGATAATTAGCAGGACAACCTTCGAATATCCGACGACCCCCAGTCTATCCCGCTCGATACGTGAACAAAGTGACAGATCCACAGATCCAGCTACCATCTGTGTCGACTGGACGCCAGGCACTGCTGGAAGCCGGTCCTTTTTCAGCAGCATCAGTAGCGGCAGGCTTCGTCAGGCACAGGGAGGCTGTCTCTCGTGCTGAGGCGGCGCGATCCGATTGGTCGACGGCTACAGCCAGTGGTGGCATACTGCTATCGGGCGAACTTTTACGACACTCGTGTGATCGTTGTCAATGTTCATTTTAGGCGGTATTGCATTCGGCGTATACGTCGCCCCGGCGTCCTGTCGATCTGCTCTCCTGCTTTGTCGCTATCGACGACTCGATCGAAAAATTTCAACCGCTCGCGTCGATATCAGCAGAGCCGTTGCATCCGGCGCTATGATGACGTCCGACCATCTAGCAGCGGTTTCGGCTTCTGTTAACAAAAAAAAATTGGCGAACGGCGAACGCAGCAACAGCAGGCGGAGCGACCATCGAAAAACAATGAATGAGAGGAGTCCACACGTTGAATGTATCACTGAACAACTGGAAGTACAACAGGCCGAGACACCTTGAGGAAAAGAAAAAGGACGATAATTTCTTCATCGCGAGTTGGGGCGAGCGTCACCATACAATTTTGCTCGAGTCAATTCGATAGTTTGATGGGGTTAACAGGCGATTGGGGGGAAATCAAACCAACTGGTGCTGGGTCCATTTCCATTGAACGAGTAACAATCAAGTTGCGTTTCTTCAGACCCATATTTGTTATTACCTTTTGTCTCTGATCGACAGACGGCGATAGTGTTTTCCACCGAGATGAAACTGCGCGGTCCACTGCGTTTCGCACAAAACCCACCCTGGTGGCCCATTCAGAATTCTGTCCACATCTGACGATATACTTAATCCATGGGCTAAGATACGGGGTTGCTACTCTAAGCACATGTTAGATAGATAGATAGATAGATATATAGATACATACTTTGTAGCATGCCCTGATGGGCACGGAATTTACAGCGGGGCCCCCTTCAAGTAGAGTATAATGTATCCAAAGAATCTGGCTGCGTACATAAATCATAGCAAACAACTCGTCATCCTGTGCTAGCTGCTCGAAGTTGGAGTTAAAATTATAGTTTTAATGTCACCTACGATCACAAGATTGGACTTTGTAGCAAAACGTTTTGTCGAATAGATGTTGATTGGTAAAGATAAAGGTAAAGCTTTATTGGTTTATTAAAGGAACTGCAATTTTGCAATGCTTAAGCTCTCTTGTGTGTTTATAAGAGAGGATAACTTTTTATAAATTTTAGATTTATTTAGTTTATATATACTTAGGCTCTAAGTGATTGTATTTGAAGAAGATGCTTCACAGAGATGTACTGCCGATCAGCCTAGTAAAGTGGTTCTTCTCCGAGCTGTTGATGCGTCTGGTATGCGCCATTGTTAAGTCCACTCTATTGATAAATTCGTTACTCGACATATCATGCCATTGGACAGAAGCTATTAGCTCTCTAGGTAATTGCAGAATATTCACCGAAAACTTATAAGATAGCTACACTGACCAATATACTTATAGATCTCAGTCAAGCGAACTATTTGACTTTATAAAGAGCCCTCGAAATTAAATACGTTGACGCTGCAAATGATGATTAATAATAATAATAATAATAATAATATTAATTATTATTATGATGATATCTCGTCTTACGGTAGTAATCTTCATGAGCTCATATTGCCACCACAGGGTATGCAGCGGTCGACCATCCCGGTTTTCACCGACGGCACAAGGTCAATCCCAGTCGTACTGCAACAATGCTACAAATGAAGTACATCTCGTGTGTTAAATGGGGCCACGCTTCAGGTGTGCATTTATGGCGGCCGGCAAGTTTTAATGGCACTTAGTCGGGAGCATAAGAAGAATCATCTTTAGCCGAATAATTATCACAACTTGTGTGGCATCGATACCAAATGCTCGTTGGCGCTGTTGAGCGAGCAGCGTAAAGAGCCAATGGTGCAGCGTTCGTGATTGTTATGACTATTATTATTATTATTATGACTACAATATGGTTCGTTCAATGGGTCACACACACCAATCACTGCGAGCACCCAAAAATATACCGAGACCAAATGGACAGATCATTCCTCACTCATCCATTTATCAAAGCTCAGAGTAACGGAATTGCCACGGCAATCATCCGTGTCGATTGTGTTCGGCACGCTTTCGAAGTGAGCACACTTACTCAATCATAAACGTAATATGTCTATGAACAGATTTTCTGACATCAACTCAAGTTTTACAGCATAGCCTCCGTACCTCTGTGTCTCCCCCGTGTTTTCTCGCCTCGCTCAAGCGTAACGAGCCTCAGAAAATGTGGACAATTAATTGCATCCACTGCACATTTCGACGGCGGCCCAACAGCGGCGTAACAGCCAGCGTACTACCTTAATCACTACGATCGATTTGAGTCCACCACAGTTAGTCATCCAGATGGATAGCTGGATATTCGGAGCGTAAGTGGTGGTCGCGGCGATGCTTCGGGCACCATCGATGTGGTGTGTTACCCAGTGGCGGCATTACGAAGCAAAGAATGAAATGAATCATTTAGCTTGGCTATTTTGTAGACGTTTCCCTGGCCGCCGCTCGGCTCCTATAGCAGCTTTCAAGTGTTACAATATTGTCAGAAGTTCAGAAGAATGTTTGTCCAGATCCACAGTCTGCCCGTGATGGATCGCTTCTCTATGAACAACAAATCTACGTACATACAAAAACCGATACGCGTGCGTCTCAGACGCAGCAGCAGCAACAACAACAGCAGCAGCACCAGCAGCAGCGGCCGTAATATCAACAACAACAGCTGCAGCAGCGGCCGCAATGGCAACAACAACTCGAGATACTTGGCGGTTGTTTAGCACAAAGCGACGGGAGCTGGTCGCCGCTCGAAGTGTAGCAGAATGGGAGGGAGGGTGGTTTCTAGTCAGTCGACGGTAAAAGTACGGATAATTCGTCATAATGCGATGAAGAATGGTGGCGTGGATGGCCTCGTCATTCTTCCAAAAAAAAACAAAAAACAGGCGATCAGGTCGTCACCGCCGCCAGTCATAATAGGATGAGAGTTCGTCGTCTCGTTGAAGCCATCGACGCTACTCTGAACGTTAGCCTGCCTCTGATTCAGAATTGGTTTTTCCATTTGTTTCTTCTTTGATGGTAAATGTAATCTGAAAAGAAGGCCGCCAATCAACTCGTAATTACTCGTGGCTGTTATCGAAGCGCATTTGCAGCTTCACTGTATGTGAACGTGACCATGTGTATGGGGTGGCAAGGTTATTTTGACATCCTGCTTTTTACCAATAAAGGTTTATTGGTAAAAAGTAGGATAACCTTGCCACCAATGTTTCACTACTACTAACTAAGGACACTTGAAGAGATTTGCTTTTCCGTGGTAGGTGTTTTCCACTCAGGCTGACTAACTAAGGCTGACAAAATGGCCATAAGATAGGAATTATCCAGCAGCATTCGGTTAACACATTGGATTCTGTAAGTGACCTATGATCATAACGCCACGGTTAATTAAATCTCTATGTACTTATGATAAATGTTAGTGTTGCGCGCACGGAGCGAATTTCGTCGTCGATAAGGGTAGGACGCGGCGGGGTGTTAACGATCTTTGCGCTAATCTTTACGCCTTCTTCGTTGACGCTGCTCCCTGCAGCAGTCGGATTGCTAATGAGATTCGAAGCGCTTACTGAATGTCGAATTCGAATTTCACAAATAACCTTTAATAGAGCTTCACTATTCTGTAGGAGTCTCCTTTCACTGAATGAACGCGTACGTGGGAATGCTTCGAGTTAAATAAGGTTGACACCCTACAAATGTCTGTGCACCTACACCAGTTAGAAAAACGGGGAAAGTTTATCGTTTAATTGTTGCAATACAATACAAATTCCCCTTGATTGACCAAACGATTGGTGTTGGTTGATACGCTGCTAGTGGCCTCAGGCTTTGTGCCATATGCACCGAACGCCTTGCGGTAATGAAGAGATTCGATGAGCTTATACTTGTTGCATCGTAAACAATGTTAAGTGGTCCATGGACATGGTCAAGGCAATTTAGGTGAAGTGTGTTTTGAGAATCCGAAGAAGATTTTACCAGAGCTAATAACATTTGTAGTCATGCCATTGGCTGAACTTGTGGGAGAGCGATGCCTTTAAATAGCTGCTATCCTTCGTCTTAGTTTCGTTTTGCAAGTGTCTCAAGCTCATCATAAAAAAATAGGTGAATGAGTGTGTACAACTCTCTCATGCTGTTGCGATTCTGACCACTGGTGAGACTAGATTCTCTGACTACGTTATACAAATAAAAAATAGTCCCGTCGGTGAAAAACGTCAGATGAATGTCTATTATTTCCACTGATTTTAAGAAAGTGACTAATTACACTGAACATATATACCCGAAGATGTTATTAGCGAATATGGTTAGTTGTAATAGTGATTACAATCTCAATGTGATTGGACGTCTTAAACGCTCTTCATCAGTTTTAAGACAATCACCAAAAGCATTGTTACCCGAGAAGTTCAGCGGAATCAGGTAGGCAGCGGTGTTTTTTTCGCATCTTCTATTATAGGAATGACGACTGAATATCAGTGAATCGATTTGTGACTATCTGTGTCACAATCTATAGGCATTGCTTGTTTCCTACTTAGCCCTAAGCGTAATGTGCGCCTGGTCCACTTGTAAATCACCACTTGTAAATTGGCGCTGCGCATACAATCCAAATAAACTTGAACGCTCTCTCAGTGTTAGCCTTATTTAAAAGAGATCATTCCCGCCACAGCATATCATTCACAATTCGCTACGACCCAAACCTTTCAAACACTATATATATCGTTATACGGATACAACATTTGACGAGACCCGTGCGATTGTTCATACTATACCAAAGAAGTTACCTGCAACAACCATGATGGAGGAACGGTCCGCTAAACAGACTCAACAATACGGACCCCAGTCAGCGACATCCCCCGCATATGTCGCTGAAAAACATCACAGTGCTTCGCCTGCGCTTCCACTCGAGAGAGGTCAGAGATCTGTCTCGGTCGTCACAGAGAGCTCTTTATCGATCTCGATCCTGACCAGTGAGCCTGCTGTGGACGATAGTGTACCGATGGATACCGATTCTCCAGGACCCACGATTGCTGACCTTTCTACACAAGCAGTGGTTCCCGCCGGGGCCGCCGATCCTCTAGATTACCTTAATCAACTTGCGCTCTGTCAGCCCTCGGAAGATGACGAGTCGACCATATCTGACCAGGACGACCCTGACTCGACAGCAATGGAGCTACACTATTTGAACAAGTTAGCGTCCGCCCTGCAAACTGCCGACGCCAAGTCCGACCCGAAGTTAAGGGAGTGTCGATGTTCATCACCGATGTCGTGTACACGAAACGAACGATGCTGGGAAGCAGCCACCACCGGAGAAGGCACGATGCTCATTTGAGAACAAGCTCATTCCGAAATGTCTCATTAGTCCGAGGAGACAAGATTTCTTCTATTCGTATATGACTTCCTCCTGGATAACGGTACCACGCCATTGCACCAATGTAAAAAATGTTCAACTGCTCTCGTTCTAATATATATATATATATATATATATATATAGTGGTGGACGGGCACTCAACTGTCCTGGTGTAGGTCGTTCATATGCAAAGGATACGCTAGATGTTGATTTCACCAGACATTCATCGATACAAACGAATTATCACGATCGTTAAAATTGTATTGTACGAGATTCGGCATACTTTCAACAATCGCTTCTCACATTGAGAACAATTCGTGTTTGATATCCGTGGTGGCACCGTTGATATTAATAAACGCCCTTGCAAATTAATCTGAGCAAACAGTGCTGGCTTACTCTAAATCATATATATACATATAGTATATCTTTACAATCTTAGAGAGAGTGTCAAATTTGGGGTGCGTGTATGTGTTTGATATCTGGTGCCTTTACTGAGGTTTCGTATTTCAAAAGCATATACAGAAGGCCCCCAAGCGCTAGTCATTTCGAAGGAGTAGACGTGATGAAAATCGCTAAGTTCTAGGTGGTTATCTAAAGCAAAGCTGGTACGTCTGTATAAGAAAAAAAACATACGAATTTTATCAATTTGCCTCCCCCCAGCGTGTGTGACAAGCCACTAAGATAGACGCTCGGCTCACTCGGCGGAGAGTCAGTCGAGCAATAATCGCACATTTGTTCAGGTTAACTTATATAGAATATGAATTACGTGGCTGTGTATCTTGAAATATCCTGTTCGTTACAATGTTTCACACCGATCATGGGGATCTAGAACCTCGTAAGGACCTCGGAAACACTCCAACGCATCAGAGTAACATCGGCCATTCTATCAGAAGCGTAAAATAATTCTCTACTAAAATAAGTTGGTCGACTATGAGATATGATTAGACAAGTAACGCCGTTATGTCAACGTTATCCGAAAGCTCACAGAGTGCTAAGGCGTACGTGCAAATGAAGGTTCATCTGTAACCTCTCGTACAGAATCAGCCCCACCGTGTGGTTCTACAATGCGCGCACCCGCTTTCCTCTCTGCCCTACGAGCTCTATAGTATTTTAAACAAAGCGCCGATAACGACATAGCGAATATAAGCAAAACTTGAAAAGTACACGGCATCATCCCATGCTGTCCAACCTTATCGTTCCTCCAAGAGACTGACAAATCTCAGCTCTGCTTATCACTTCGTTGTATGGATACATTTTGGCATTGTGGTGGCGGATGTGATACAGTGCAAACATTGCAACCAGGACCTTCTTCATCCTTTTCGTCTTCTACGAGAGGAGAAGATCCATCCGTAGACGCGTATCATGGACCCATCTCTTTCTGTTCAGACAGACCAACGCACATGGAGAGGGCGAGGGCTATGGTGGTGGTGGCGGTGGTATCCTCCCGTACAGTCTACGGCGGGCGGTACATACAATCAACGTCTGGCGGTTTCAGCCGCTACCGACGCGGTGGAAGTGGAAGATGCAGTCACCCCACACGGCACCGAATTTGCCCTCGTCCGATTGGGGCCTTCTCGATTTGCCAAGCTTCTTATACACAAAAACACACATACATAGTTCAATCAGTCCAGCTGGAGACCGCACTCGGCTCGAACGCGGGTGGTCAAGCCTTCGGTTAGAATTTCGGTGACGAGAACAGAGGACCCACAAAGGAAGGCAGGGCATCCATCCCCTATTTTATCAGCGGCTCGGAAATCGCTTATCTAGGAGTTGAAGACCCTGCGGTCTTACTGAGGTCGCAACCACCCTGAGGATAACACCCCATTTAAACTGCCGCGCTAAGCACAATTCATTGCACAACAGGAACTGCTCCATTCAGCACAATGAACGTGAGTTTAACATGGCGCTGGCTGTCGTACAAGCAAATTACCTATTTATCCAATGAGAGAAACCATTCGATTATACATGTGCTGTTGAGTGTGTGTGTGCGTGTATGTGTCAGAGTAGTTACTTGTGCTGTGTGATGCGCATTATGATGCGGCGTTTCGACTCGAAGCCTTTCTGGGCTCTAAGGTCTAAGGGATGCTGTGCGAATCCAAATATTTGTCACATATGCATCGATTTAAAGCCTACGCAGGTCCGAATGTCAGCTATGAACTTGAGTGCTTTTCGGCTCTTGTTCAAGTTCTGCTTGCCTCTAATCTTTATATACCGCTTAATCACTTGTTTTGATGATATCCTTTATGAGATTATTGAATTTAGTGGAACCTCAGCTACACATGCACAACATATCAATTATGAGGTACATGGTTATGAAAATTGACTGGCCCCGATCCTAAAACCACTCAGAAGTAATCCCAGCACTGGTACGTTTTATTTTCCATTAATGTTAGTAATAGTAGTATTATCGTATCCCATTTTAAAGAGGGGTCTCTCTTATAGAACAACGCCAAAAGCAGTATCGCGCAGAGTCTGCAGAGGAAAATTTACAGTGTAGTCATAGTAGTAATATTATATAGCGTGGACATGAACTGTTGGCCGACATGCAGCCCGAAAAAGTTTCATTTTTAGTATATATATATAGTTAATAAATATTGAATCATTTTGTTGTCGTTTTGAAAGTGCCTTAATCACATAAATGTACCTCTAATATAGCCAAGTCAAGCCAAGGCTTGGCTTCAAGTCCACCGTTGGAACCCTCTTGTCCAATTACAACAACACGAATAGCGGTCAATCACATCGTGTAATGAGTGGATACCAAGAAATCTCTGTACGGTAGAGTGCGTCAAAAACAATAATATCTTGCTTAAAGTGTTAGTCGAGTTAGCGAAATTACCTATGTAATTGCGCGAGTCGAACTCGATCGGATGAGTTGATTCAAGGCCGTAAATAATGGTCGGCGATGACTCTTCACCAAACGTTGGCTGACGGTTGTCGCACGTTGTTTTTTTCTTCTTCGTTCGAAGTATCGATTCTTTTCCACTATGTTCTTGTGTCTGTCCAATTAAGAATAAGGTGATTCCTGTCAAAACAGTAACACCAACATCGACTACAATCTCGATAACAACAATACACTTGTGAGAACACATACAAATGCTGTTATCGCGCACACCACAGTGACTCATCGTACATTGAAATGTCGACCCCCCCCGCCACAGAAGATTCCCTTATACAACGTAACCGTGTACTCCGTGTCTACGCTAGTACGGGTAGAGAATTCTGCAGTGGCATCAATTATAATAATCACCGAGCAAGCAAACGTCAATGCTTAGAAGGGACACATTGTTTTATAGCTATGTCAGTGCGAGCGCGTCAAGTTTGGCATCCACTGCATCTCTGCCCACTGACAGAATGAACAACGAAGCCGTTCACGAAACTCCGTCGGCCGTTTCGTCGGTGGTCCACACGAGGATTAGGGCCCAGCTTAAATATGCGAATTTCGTCCAATATCTTACATCGGATATTCACCCAGGATGCAAATACACAGATAAATTCAACTTGGTTTACCGATTTTCTTTTTCTTCTTCATAGTTTTAAGCTCCTAATTAAAATAAGATAGACTAAGGCTCATTCATTCATCATTGGTCGAATGTTCATTTGCTCTGACGACGATGATGGGCTAAAGTAAATCGCGATTCGAGTTTGCATTTGAGTGAGAGGGAATAAGTAGCGTTTAGGTGGACTACAGCGACTATTGCATGATGGTGATTTCATGGTCGCGAGAGAGAACGAGAGAGCTGAGAAAGAAGAACCTTATTTCTTATGTGTATGCGTAGAATTGGCAATTTCTATTGTACTTATTTAAAAGCCAGTATCGTTTGTGCTTGCCTATTTTATTTTGTGTTATTTGTATTATCCGTATGTGATATTACTTAGATTATTTACCATTCAATCGTGCAGTTTGACTCGTGCTAATCGCTGAGATACAGGCGAATGAGAATATATTTGCTCAGTTTGGGACGGGCAACGTTCACCTATCTCGGTAATACATGTATAGAATACACATTCGTAAAATCCGTCAATTTCGTTATATATATATATATATATATATATATATCTGGTACCGTATTGAAAACAATCTTTCATTGCCAATCGGCATCGTTTCGATGACAATACGCCGATGTTCTTCTTCATCATTGAAATGTAGACATACACTTTTAATATATATCAGTTTTTTCATATATTCGAATTTTATCTACGACCGAATTAATCGCACTATTTTGGCATTAAATATTCTTCACGAGCGTCTCCTCTTAGGTCTGATCGTTGCGAACAACATCCCTTCAATAGATGTTGACTTTGTTGAACTCGATGGCCATTTTTCATATTTACAAAAGATATGCCCAATGATATTTGGGCCTTAATCCACAGAATATATATATATATATATATATATATCTTTCAATAGGCACCATCGCCAGCTGAACTGAATTTTCCAACGGTATCGAACAAACAATCACGTCAGCGCCTGTCAAAATACATGACGAACGAATACTTGGAGTCGAACGTCTCTTTTAGATTCAAGCATCGAGATTTAAAAGTGAATGCCCTCGAACGATTTCTCTTAGCCGGCTGTAGTCATGCAGCCAACTGTACATACGATTACTGCCGTCGTTGATTCGTCGTGCGCCATTCATCATCAGCATTTGTTTAAAGTGTAGAATATTTGCATCCACTATCGCGTTCGTTCGAAGTCTGGTAATGACGAACGGAGGCAGCATTTCGCATGAACGTACCGAGATAGGCGAGATAAGTCTTAGTATTAATGAGTGACTCAGTATCGGGTCACTCCTCCACACAGTGAGGAATTTCGATCCTGCTGAAAATGTTGACAGTATCAGAATTCGCTAATGATCGAAAGATTTTTGTCTACAACGACCCTTAAGCAAACAAAGGTCAACGGATGCGAATGGCTCGAACGACCACACTACGGATCGTCACGGCTACTATTAACAGTCGTAGAGAAGAAGTGCATGGGATAGCCGCGGCTTTTATGGCGTTTAGCTCATTCTTGGTGACCCTCTCAGGCCGTAAAGCAAAACGCGTCACGTCTTCCAAGGAGCCGCGGAGACATCGGGTTTCAAAAAAAATCATGTTTTGGTGACCCACGACGAAACGCGAACGAAGGCTATTCACCTTGAGAATTCATTTTTTATTTTTTTGCATTCTCGAAGAATCGGCCACAGTAGAGATTTATGCTTTATGCGTCGTCGCAACAAAGATCGTCGTCAAATCGGCGATATGCCCAACGCTCAGCATTGGACCGAACGGTTGTGCATCCTGAGGAGTATTTCAGCTGAGAAATGAACGAGAAACAAGTTGAGCCAAGGATCACGTGTACGTGTGTGTGTATGGTCAGTGTGAGAAGAACCCTCAACGGCCAAACGATGAATTCCACCAACAATCTCTATACTTCGGAACAAAATACCGAGTTCGCTTACTCGTATAACATGAACGCTAACCCTGAATTCATCTGGTGATTACTCCATCAAGAAGAGATGGTATCTGTTTTGTTGATAAATTTCACGAAAAATAATCCGGTGCTGCTTCGCCCCACTTGTTTTGTAGTTGTGGGGACGTTTTACGATCGACTTCCTGCCAGTTACTTACATCTAGATAGAGAGAGAGAGACGGAGAGGTCTCAGTTGAAGATGAAGGTGCTGTACCTGCTGGAATTAACCGTTCGGCCTTGGCACGCCTCCGTGTAGAGATCCGGTTGATGACCTCGGTGACAATATCGGCCGACGCGCGATCTCACATATATCTGCCGAAGCAGTTTGCTGTCTGCCCCTTGCAGACAATCGGTTATATTCAAAGTGATAAGATCTCTAAGTTCAGCGATTACAAGTAGTACTAGAACAATACGCGCCCACGTTAATGCCGAACACGAAAATCACCTCAGGTCATGTGGTGCATTGACAGTACATCCATTGATGTAGGCATGTTAGCTCGATACAAACAAATTCAAATTTGAGCTGCGGGCCAACTTCAATAATGTGGCTGGTATTTCCAATATGTCATTTTATGCGATAGATCAAAAGTGCGTTACAATTAATCAGTCATTTATCTGTAATGTGTATGTGACCTGTCCTCTTCTGCAATTGAGTATGGCGTGACCGGTAATATTTATATCATAGAAAGAAGACAATCATCATGGGGATGCAAACAGCCACGAACCACGAGCGGGTTATGCGAAGATTACACGAGAAATATAATCGATAGTCGTATGCATACCAGCAAGAAGGCTTACGAAATGATAAGCAGCATAATGAAGCAATAGTTTAAAACACCGTACGGCGTTCGTAGCAGAAAATTCAGTCTTATTAATTAATTGCCGAAAGCAGTTGTACAGTGGACGTAAAATGTTTAAGGCTGAGCGTCAACCTGGCAAATTAATTTAATACTTGGGGCGTTTGTAGCGGTTGTGTGGGCTGGTTGACAAGATAATTCTCATTATCTCTCATCATCTCAACCAGTTTGTCAGTTATTGTTCAGATAGAATCGAATGAAAACTGCCCTACGCGGATCTTGTATAACACGATGTATAATAGGTCACTAAAATCACCAGAATAACGGATAGCTTATTCAGTTGAGTCCGCACGTATTCTCAAGGTGGCGCCACATCGGTTATCAACTTGACGGAAATCCATTCGGAAATCATTTTTCGGCTGTTACGCAAAGCGTTCACATATTTGCACAGAGGTTGTCTCGAAAGTTATAGAGCTTTACTCGGCGTTCACAAAAGTGGCGCAGCCCCAAATATAAAACAACTTAAAAACACCACACGAAATTAGCTAAAAATAAAAAGAAGAAACAACTCTATGAGATTTCGTTTCATTTCGATCTGCATCACGATGGGGCCTTGTGGTTGTTTTGGAACAGTACATATGCTGTCGCTGTGGCGGTTTGCGTAACCGCATTGGGCATCATAGCACTGTGTGACTTCCCGAACGTTCTGTATCTTGTTTACTAACGGTGACGTGTTTGCAAATGTGTGTGTGTTTCAGAGTTACTCGTTGCTGTGTCCGATAGTCGTACTGTGTATTTCACTCGGACTTCTGGGGGCAGGCCAGACAGCGGCTCAAGATCCGCCACGGATTTATGAAAGCAACTACAAAACCCCGCATTCAAGGAATTTCCGCTCGGAAGACGTGCGTAACATAGCTATATGTGACTTATCATTATAGGATGTTCATATCGTAATTTGTAGTTTGAGGGCATTTCTTTTTTTGTAATTTATCTCTAAAATCGTTTCTGTTTGTAATCGTCATTTGTTAGTCAACTATAAATAGTGGGTGACAGTATACCATAGAGGCAAGTAACATTTATTCAAACATACAGTAGTTAGGAATTATTTGGGTGGGTGACAGTTGTACCCCTGGAACGCAGAAATATATCTAAGATCACCCTTCTCTGTATATTCTTGATGGAATATTTAGAACAGGCAGGCTCCAATTCACCTGTTTCAGTTCTCGCGACCTAAATACAGTTCATCCCGAAACCCAACTAGCCCAACGAACTCAGTTTACATCGGGTTATAAACAACCAATATCAATTAATAGATGAGTTTCGCCTCACACATGCAACGCCCACACAGCAAGTCCACGGTCGAAATGTTCTCCCCTCGAAATATAATCCTCTGTCAGAAGTGGCAGATGTGAATCGTTGCCGTCTGAGTTTCTACACCATCAATCTCACGCGCGGATCGATACACGAGCGGAGCATCTTCCATCGCCTCGCAGCTCGATCTTCCCTGTTCTTTCAATTCTTCGCCTACGTTGAGATAACACATCGAGTATGCATCGTGTGGCCGAGGCACACAAGCGCAAGCACACACACACACCGAGGAAAACAGAGTGTGAATCACTCCCGCCTTTCAAGAGAATTCATTTCGATCTGCTTGTCTGCACTTCAAGAACGAAGACCAAATGGCAAAGGGGCAAACGAGATGCGCACGCGAAAAGACGCCAACAACGATAACAGCAACAAGTGGCCGGAATCACAATCAATGTCTTATTTTTTTGTACAGCTATCGTCGAACAGTGCGAACCAGTTCTTCGTGGCCGTGGCGGTAAAATCGCATGAAAACACAACGGACACATGAACGTCTAGGTGTTCTGAGAGCGCGTCCGTTGGAACACGTTGGAGTTGAAGCGATCTGACGTTTCCACTTCAGACCGATAGATAAGCGGCTTCCGAAAGTGGCTTCTGACAAACGGTGTGACACAGAACAATTGCGCGGAATCGTCGACGACTTTCTTTTCGTTTCGATAGCGTACAATGTACGTCAACAGGCTGCCACAGCCTGGTGATGTATCACCCTGTCAACATCAGTGTTGAAACACTGTGCGAATGCCGTGTCTACCGATTTTATTCCACACTTTTATGTGCCGTCCAGTAGAACAAAGCATGCAAGTTGTAAAACTCGGGCAGGAACAGCGACGAGGGCGAACAGCGAGCGGGTTGAATCTATGGCGGCCTTGCTTGGTTTTGTCTGGGGTTATGTGTACGGGAAAAATCGTTCGTCGTCCAGTGAAAGATAATCCTCCTTCAAGATGGGTGACTTTGATTAGGAATCAGTATATATATATATATATATATATATATATATATATAGGTCGAGCCCGGCGGCATGGGGCATTCGTGCGCATCTTATAATCGGATGAAACATGTAGGAGCACGGGTTCGATCCCCCGCGTCGCACATTTGCATCTAGAGGGGTTGCCCGTCCTATTAAACATTGCCGAAATCAGTAAAGAGGACATGTAATGTCTGCCCTGAGTCAGCCCGGAAAATGAAGTACATATATATGTATATATACTAAATTCGTTGCTGTATAATTGACGGCACGTACGAACGCTGATGACAGCTTAGATCCTTGACAAATCTCGTTTGTTATTACACGGTCACCAAAAATCAATGGAACAAACAGCAGCAGACCACAACACTGTTAGTTGGTGATGATCTCTTTTTCATGTTACAGAGAGTAATTGTAAGTACTCACGCGAGGTGGATATGCTTTTCATGCCAAAATGACTATAATGTTTGAAGTATAAAGAAGTTTTGTGCGTGTAAACATTTGTGTCGTTTGAATGCTGATTCTTCGAACGGCTTCATTAGAGGAAAGAATCACTGCAGCGTTTTATCAGCTTGTATCAGGCGAAAGCGTGCCCGTGTCCAACCAGGTGTGACAAATTCCCTCCATAAACTTCTTAAATCGGCGATTCTTGTCATTGAAGAACAGTGAATAATGATTGTACAACACGCAATAATTCAACCTGATACACATGGCCTCAATTGCTTCAATAGCGAAAATGCATCGAGTAATGATATACGTCTATTTGTAGAGATAAATATTTGTCCAGGAGCTGATAAAACCTGGTTGTTGATTGCGTTCAACAAGGGCTGATAGAAGGGTACATACGGCGCCTTTCTGGTTGTCGTAAATCACGTGGTCTACCATATACATATACAAATATACATATACAAATTTATATTTATATGTCACCAACCGTTGTTCAATCCATTAGACATTGGCACCAATTAGATTTCTTTCTAATACACAACGTTAAATATTGAAGTTTCGAGTCAAGTTATGACGTGGCACCTATCACCAGGTTGTGTTTTCACGGATACCTATGTACAACCCTACCGTAAATCGAGTTATCACGTATCACGTTATCCTGTATAGCCTATTCATGAATTGCCAAGCTCAGTTGTAATTAAGACTGTTGGGGTTAGCCGGCCATAAAACGTCTTCAAAATTTCTAAAAATTACTGTGCCTCTACTGGCGTTCGAAATCGTGTGAGAAAAATTCAGACAAGTCAAATATTTTGGAGTGTTACACATATATATATATAAATTAGGTTGATGAATATCCCAAAAATAATGAGACTCATATAAATTTCGAATATCGGCTAAGCTAAGTGAGTTAAAACAATGATTTTTTAGTATGAGTTAGAGGTATGCAGCTTTTTTAGTTATACACAGGCAACTAGTACAAATTGTTTTTTTTTTGCAATAAACATATTATAGTATGTTATGATATATTACCTATTGTAAAAAATACCGCTGTCGAAGTAATTCGTTTTTTTTAGAATATATATATATATATATATATACCTAGCACCCATGTAATTTAATAACAAGGTATACGATTCGAATACGTCGATATGTATTTGCTACTATCCAGGTTGTAACGCCATATCAAAAATAGATAATCAAAGAAGGAAACGGCGGTACGTGTTGCTATGCTATCACTGACACATGAATCATTTCGGACACTTGACACACACACGTTTGGTATCCTGTAATTTGCACACACAGGGCCGTGGCAACTTCAACTTCGGCTACGACATCGAGGATGGCTTAGGTGGTGGACAGTTCCGCCGCGAGTCGGGCAATGCCGCCGGTGAACGCCGAGGTTCATACGGATTCCGTGGGGCGGATGGCCGCGTCCGAGTTGTTCATTGGGTTGCTGATCATCTCGGATTTCGAGCAGCAATCGTCTCCAACGAGCCTGGTGTCGTTTCGAGCAGCCCCGCGGACGTGTCGTACAATGGAGCCGCGGTAGCATACTCACATGTAAGTGTGCTCGAGGTACAGGGGAAGGACATAGGGTATCTATAATAGTTCTCTGGGCAAGAAACGTTTGTCTTGATTGAAAGGTTTACACCCTTGATAGTCCTCTGGACGGTAGGCAGAGCGGTGCACGTTGGTTTTATCTAGGTATATCGCGTGCCTGACGCATGTTAGTAATTTGGCTTTGGGGGACAATCAACAAATTGCTTCTGATGCTTAGAACGTTCCAGCCCTCACAGGAATATAGTCAAAATATCGAAGGATGCAAACATTGAAAACATTGAAAATTCAAAACAACTCTTTTTACTCGTTGCGGAAGCTATTTGGCGAAGCAGCTTCAAGGTCGGATGTCCTAATTCAACCAGCAGACATCGCGAAAGTCCCCGTAGTTTCATCAGAGGGAAGACATATTGACGTTTAATCCAGATGCTATGGTGGAATTCAGTAAAAAAGCTCGACGAACTATGCGGACACTACTGGGCTGTTCTGCGAGGCTATACGATCTTCAAGGTTTACTGGCACCCTTCATCATGCACCTTAAAATGATTCTCGAGGAAGCGCATTTAAGAAAATTGAAGTTAGATGCTGCTCTCACTAGTGAATTATTAAAACAATGCAGCTTGTAAATTGCTTATTGTTCATCGCAACATTGCCCACAACCGAACAATAACGAAAATAAAATATTTAAATACAGAAGAAAGTTAAGCTTTTTCACTCATCAACATATTGTATTCACGGTTATAGATGCAATCATCTTGATTGCAAGCATCTAGAAGGTCTCACGCCAATCGCGGGTGGTTCAGTGGGCTGAACAATACCGATATTGATGACGTTGACGTGGAACAATCGTACAGAGCGCTCACGGGCACTGGACATATGGATCTCATCGAAGAACGCGTACACCGGACCCTGTCATGAACCACTCCTACGGGTTTGCTGATCTAAAACGGCAACTTTTTACCCATGGAGCGACCCCTCATATCATCACTAAGCGGCTCGAATGCGCAACCAGCCCTAGTGAGGAGTCACTGTCAACTTGCATAACGTGAGGGTCCTTGATCGGTATTCGTGCACTGAATGCGTTCCTAGTGGTGGGTATTTTGGGCTGATAGACAACACGGAGATATCTGTGCTATCAAATCCTGCCAGAGACGGAGAATCTGTAGATGTTTTTAGCTGTGGATTGTGCTAGCCAGGTGCGACAGGTTTAGAAGTAGGTAAAGATGGCCTCGATAGGTCGTTCAAGTTATGCCTAAATTTTAAGTGCTTGGCACAGCTAAAATAAGCTTGAGAAACATTTCAAAATTCAGCTTTTCCGCTCTCTATTTCTACAAACAAACGGGTCTGTTCATAGCCGAAGCACTAATGTTTATTCTCGGTCGCTTATGCCGAAATGGTATTGTACCAGCTTTGTTCAACGTATCCATTGTGACACCTTAAACAAAGAAGCCGCCGAAATAGATGAGTCGGTATTGCAATAGCCTGCCTGTTGATCGAAAACACTTTCCGGGCCTATTTGTGAGAGTCTAAATTTGAGGACAATCACCAACCTGGGTTTGCACAAGGACGGACGACCTAACCCGTGATCATCATCACACAACTGAGGCTTAAAGCAAAATCGACGAGAACCATTTTTCACTGCGCATAATTCGAGTTTCACGCGGATTCGACAGACAAACCACATTCACTTGGTCAAAGGCTGCGGTTCAACGGCAAAATCGTCAGTTATTTGTAAGCGAGACCCCCTCAAGTAGAAGTAAACTCCACGTTTACTTTTTATGCGTGCCCTTCTCGATTGAGCAGCAATCGTCTCCGACGAGCCTGGTGTCGTTTCGAGCAGCCCCGCGGACGTGTCGTACAATGGAGCCGCGGTAGCATACTCACATGTAAGTGTGCTCGAGGTACAGGGGAAGGACATAGGGTATCTATAATAGTTCTCTGGGCAAGAAACGTTTGTCTTGATTGAAAGGTTTACACCTTTGATAGTCCTCTGGACGGTAGGCAGAGCGGTGCACGTTGGTTTTATCTAGGTATATCGCGTGCCTGACGCATGTTAGTAATTTGGCTTTGGGGGACAATCAACAAATTGCTTCTGATGCTCAGAACGTTCCAGCCCTCACAGGAATATAGTCAAAATATCGAAGGATGCAAACATTGAAAACATTGAAAATTCAAAACAACTCTTTTTACTCGTTGCGGAAGCTATTTGGCGAAGCAGCTTCAAGGTCGGATGTCCTAATTCAACCAGCAGACATCGCGAAAGTCCCCGTAGTTTCATCAGAGGGAAGACATATTGACGTTTAATCCAGATGCTATGGTGGAATTCAGTAAAAAAGCTCGATGAACTATGCGGACACTACTGGGCTGTTCTGCGAGGCTATACGATCTTCAAGGTTTACTGGCACCCTTCATCATGCACCTTAAAATGATTCTCGAGGAAGCGCATTTAAGAAAATTGAAGTTAGATGCTGCTCTCACTAGTGAATTATTAAAACAATGCTCACTTTAGTGCGCCCAATTAAAAAACACGAGTTTGTTTAAGGTACTGCGCTGGTTGGGATTGACCCCCGAAACCACATCTGTCGCTGCTCTCACTAGTGAATTATTAAAACAATGCTCACTTTAGTGCGCCCAATTAAAAAACATAAGTTTGTTTAAGATACTGCGCTGGTTGGGATTGACCCTAGAAACCACATGTGTCGCGTAACTTAGAAGGCCGGTCGCACGTTGGATTTGAGCGGGTGGTATCGTCTGGTGCACGTTGATGCCACGTACTGCCATCTTGGGTCCACATTCGCGCATCTCACCACTCGTCGACTAGTTTTTAGTCAGTGTCACTCGGTCGTGGGTAGAGTGAGGAACTACCGTCGCTGAGAGGGCACTCGTCACGTGTCCCTACCGTAACGATCTCTGTCGGCTAAGTCGCTGGTATCGAGTTCGCAATCCGTGCATAAAGTGTGAAAGTTTGATGTGAACCGTAGCGATCGTGTTTTCAGTTAGTCCACCGTACACCAGCTAGCTGGCGGGCTAGCACGGAATCAACCCCCCAACTGTAGCTTGTTTTCGTTCGTAAACGGTCTAGACACCGTTTACAGCTCATCGGCTCTTAGCGTAGGATCGGTTATAAATAGATACCCCTCGTCGGGTTGATCAGCAACAACATCTAAGGTCGAGCTGCACGCTTTCGCAGATGCAAGTGAAAAAGGCTTCGCAACTGTGGGATACCTCAAAATTTGTTCAGAACAAACCAATTCATAATCCAACTGGTGGAGTCAAAGGCTAAGCATGCACCATTGAAGCAACTCAGCACTTTCACGATCCCACGCACGGAACTAATGAATGCCGTCGTTGAAACAAGGCTAGCCTTAAACATAAAGGATTACCTTCATCTGGAGAAAGTGGAATTGCACCTCTGGTCAGATGCACAAATAGTGCTGTAAAGCTGGTTCGTTCCATTGTAAGACGCCGTGATTGCGATCGCGAGGCTAGTGCCATGGACGAGACTGATCGACGAAAAGATCAGACTCAAAGCACACCCCACACTGGGAAAAGCCGAAGCCAGACTCCAGACGCTGCGCGATCTGGCAACAGGAATAGACCAATCTTCCGGACACAGTCCCAGGCGCGTGGACTCGTCATCTCATCCCTGATCTGGTCAAGTGGTTCACCAGATCACGCGGTGACACCACATACTACCTGACTCAGGTGCTGACGGGTCACGGATGCTTCCAAAAGTATCTGAAAAAGAAAATAAAGTTCCTGATCCCACATGCGTCACGTGCGACACGACATGCATTTAACATTAACAGGAAAAGCCTCATAAGCGCTTGGAGCTAAAGCCGGTTCGTTCCATTGACCCAAGTATGAATATCGCATACATATGATCCGCGCGAGAACGAGAACTTCTTGAAGTTCTTTGATACCCTACTTGGTTCCCTCAGCTAGAACTGGATTTAGTGGATTGAGAAAGTCGCATGTCGCCAACGTTGGGACAGAGCCCTTGCCTTTTCCTCAAGCTTATCACATCGTCGTAGATTCTGAGTACGATGTAGCTGTCCCATGAAGGACACTGCGCCGATATCCATGTAAGTGATTCGTCCGAGCGGTCTGGCGAATATTGCAGCCAGTGAGCGATGTGCCGTATTGAGCGGTCCTCGTGGTCAAGAATTGCGCAGCTGAGGCGCAACACCTACTGAATTACATGAGACGTTTAGTCCTATAATACTAAAGTTAAATTCTCAAAGACATTTCAGATTACACTAGTTGATAGCAGATTACGCATATGCAATCTAGTGCGTGCGTATCAAATACATCCCACGGAACATATTACCCCATATAACATGGACAATTTACGAGCTCGACCGACTCATGCTCTAGTGTTCCTTCGTCGCGAGTACGAAATACGGCTCAGCGTATCTCTGCGAGCTCAATAGGTCCCACTAAAATGGGTGTCTTTGTAAGAGCATTTCTCCATCGACCCTGATGGGTTTCAGCCTTATGTTGTGCTTCTGTGCCTACTAATGCCAACTTTTTTGGTGACCATCTTTTAGGACACTCGAGGCGCCTCGTTGCCTTCCACAGCGGACACGCCCTCTCAATATCAGCCGACAGCAGTTGGACAACGAACTCTGCCCGCCCCAGCAGTTTTCGCTGCGCCAGCAAACGCTGACGCAGAACCGTTGAATTACGCCTCAGCTTCAAGTGTCAAACCTCTCTATACGCATCAAGCTTCTCACGTAGTAAGTATTCACGCCCCGTATTTAGCTGGTAAATGGTGGACCATGACGATCTTAAATTGAGGCGGGGTATTGGAAGTACACTATCACAAAAGGGCATGGGTTTCTTTTGGATTTGCACGTACTTCTACACCCGCGGTAGCATTATATATATATATATATGTGTGTGTGTGTATTGGTTTGCATAAGGCGGATCAGGGATTCACTTCATGCGTCATGTCTTCGACCATTAATAAACGTTTTATTTGTTATTCGTATTATAGGTAAGGGCGCAACTGTTTTGATATGAACTCCGACGACGACCGGATACAGCTATTAGCTTTTGGCAAAAACGAATGAC
This sequence comes from Stratiolaelaps scimitus, assembly GCA_019614645.1. Lineage (NCBI taxonomy): Eukaryota > Metazoa > Arthropoda > Arachnida > Mesostigmata > Laelapidae > Stratiolaelaps > Stratiolaelaps scimitus. The sequence continues at coordinate 1,484,126 of JABWDB010000028.1, forward strand.
TGAGGAATGACCTTCACTTGATAAACCGATGAGGCTGAAACACCGAAAGCATTAATCGAGTTGGACGTACCACACAGATTCTTGAGAAGACAACAATCAAACAATAAACGTGGGAAGCATTTGTACCATAAGACCAAACAACCTTATTTTATTTTAAATCTTATTATTTTATTACCCATTATCATGTTTACTTTTGCTCATGCCGCAAGCCAGCTCCCTCTCTCTCTAAATATATATCTATATATATATATATATAATCCGCAGAGCAATAATAATCGTCCAACGGCAGAAAAAAAGGCAGTAAAGATAAACAGAAATGAAGCGTAACACCTGTACACTTGTTTTGATAGTGGTAACTATAACGACAACTCAGCTTGTAAATTGCTTATTGTTCATCGCAACATTGCCCACAACCGAACAATAAAGAAAATAAAATATTTAAATACAGAGGAAAGTTAAGCTTTTTCACTCATCAACATATTGTATTTACGGTTATAGATGCAATCATCTTGATTGCAAGCATCTAGGAGGTTCTCACGCCAATCGCGGGTGGTTCAGTGGGCTGAACAATACCGATATTGATGACGTTGACGTGGAACAATCGTACAGAGCGCTCCCGGGCACTGGACATATAGATCTCGTCGAAGAACGTGTACACCGGACCCTGTTATGAACCACTCCCACGGGTTTGCTGATCTAAAAGGGCAACTTTTTACCCATGGAGCGACCCCTCATATCATCACTAAGCGGCTCGAATGCGCAACCAGCCCTAGTGAGGAGTCACTGTCAACTTGCATAACGTGAGGGTCCTTGATCGGTATTCGTGCACTGAATGCGTTCCTAGTGGTGAGTATTTTGGGCTGATAGACAACACGGAGATATCTGTGCTATCAAATCCTGCCAGAGACGGAGAATCTGTAGATGATTTTAGCTGTGGATTGTGCTAGCCAGGTGCGACAGGTTTAGAAGTAGGTAAAGATGGCCTCGATAGGTCGTTCAAGTTATGCCTAAATGTTAAGTGCTTGGCACAGCTAAAATAAGCTTGAGAAACATTTCAAAATTCAGCTTTTCCGCTCTCTATTTCTAAAAACAAACGGGTCTATTCATAGCCGAAGCACTATTGTTTATTCTCGGTCGCTTATGCCGAAATGGTATTGTACCAGCTTTGTTCAACGTATAAATTGTGACACCTTAAACAAAGAAGCCGCCGAAATAGATGAGTCGGTATAGCAATAGCCTGCCTGTTGATCGAAAACACTTTCCTGGACTATTTGTGAGAGCCCAAATTTGAGGACAATCACCAACCTGGGTTTGCACAAGGACGGACGACCTAACCCGTGACCATCATCACACAACTGAGGCCTAAAGCAAAATCGACAAGAACCATTTCACTGCGCATAATTCGAGTTTCACGCGGATTCCACAGACAAACCACATTCACTTGGTCCAAGGCTGTGGTTCAACGGCAAAATCGTCAGTTATTTGTAAGCGTAACCCCCTCAAGTAGAAGTAAACTCCACGTTTACTTTTTATGCGTGCCCTTCTCGTGTTCAGAAACAATATGCAGATCTCATTTTCCAAGTGTGCGGTTATTGTGCGCTGGCGAAGGCGTCCCTCTGTATCGACTGAAGCTACAATCATTCGTTATGGAATTAGTTCTCTTGGAGTTGCCATACATCAATAGTTGACATCTTCACTTGTGTCGCGAGAATGCACAATGTGATTTTTCAATGCGTTATCTGTACAGTCAACTACTAAAAGACTTGTCTTCCGAGGCTTCTAAATATCCACGTGTTTGAGGTATGGCCGCTCCAGTCACAAAGGGGCAATTGTGCAGTCGAGAACGTACAAAGTCAAATTCTCAGACGGTTGTCGTGTAGATGTGATATTATGATTTTGTTTCTCTCCTCTATCTATAGACGACTTAGAGAATCAGGTTGACCTGTCATTGTACCTCACGAATTGCTCCGCCAGCGTCTAAAGATGAACTATTTCGATATTCAGGAAATGAATCTACAGCTTGATTGTACTGTATAATCACTTTAGGTGGCAGAATGGAGATTTCATGGAGATTGGAATGGAATGTCTCCGGTAGTGACCATGCGTTTGAAGAAAATTTCCTCCTCTAAAAAAAAAAAAAAAAAAAAAAGGTGGCAGAATGCCTAGGGTGGGGGGAGTGTCGGAGGAGAACAGGAGACTGCTGGCATCGGTAGCTGAGTCGATGGCCCTCTACGGTTCCCCAGTATGGGCGAACCAGGCGCTCCGCACGGCGAAGAATAGGGGGATGCTGAGGTCGGCCCAACGGACGCTGGCAATCAGGGTGAGCCGGGCGTACCGGACTGTGTCGACTGACGTCCTCCTGGCCCTAGCCAGAATGTTGCCATGGGACCTGCTAGCTACTGAGAGAAGCCTCAGGCTCCCGGCTGGGAATCTCCACCCGACCATGGCCCGGAGGGCCACCCTCGACACCTGGCAGCGAGAGTGGGCCCAGGTTACTCCGGGAGTGACGAAGGGGTGTTGGACTAAAAGCCTGATACCAGACCTCAGGGTGTGGCTAGAGAGTAACATGGGTGAGCTCACGTACGAAGCGACGCAGGTGCTGACGGGCCACGGGCAGTTCCAGACCTACATGGCCAAGATCGGAAAGACCCAGGTGGACATATGCGTGCTGTGTGACTCGGGCGAGGTGGACGACGTCGAGCACACAGTGACCCACTGTGTGTCACTAGCGGCAGCCAGGCAGGGGGGCTCGAGGGAGGTTGCGGGGAAATCAGTCCGAGAGCTCGTGGCCCATATGGTCAAATCGAGGGAAGCCTGGGCGGAGGTCGTAGACTGGATGGGGGGGATCATCAGGCTAAAGGAGAGTAAGGAGAGACACAGAAGGGCTCGAGTGAGCCACCAAAGCCCCTCCCCCCGGGGGGTCTCGGAGGCCCGCTCCACCGTTAGCTAGACCGGCTTCCCCCGCGCATTCCCGCTCAGGGCCGGGGATAGGTGGACCGAGCAGCCGGTACCTCTTGGGTAGATTGGCAGGCCTGTTACGGGGGCCTCCTCCTTCACCAGTCTCTCCCCGCGCATTTCCGCTACGGGCCGGGGATTAGGTGACCGAGCGTTCCCGTGCGGGACCCCAACACGGAAGCCACAATAGTCATGGGAGACTAAGGCACCCGGCTATAGAACACTAGCCGGAGCAGTACACACCTTCCCCAGAGATCGAAGTAATGCCAAGCGTGCCGACTCTGGGGAAGAGATACACTCTCAGCAGAGGATGGTTTTAGCAGGCAGAGGCGTTTTGTCATCCACGTCAACCCTGCACTGGATCGGCCCACTTTCATGGAGATTGGAATGTCTCCGGTGGTGACCGTGCGTTTGAAGAAAATTTCCTCCTCTAAAAAAAACAAAAAAAAGTGGCAGAATATAATGAATCAATTATTCATTCATTCTCATAGAGATCACCACGTCCACTTAGAAGATCCTAATAATAGTGGCATATGATTTTTGGATGAGGGTTTTTCCTCGAATTGAACTATATATATATATATATATATATATATATATATATATATATATATATATATATATCTAAGAGAAAAAACAGGTGAAGAACGGGTGAACAGCAATGACCGCTCGAAGGTGATGTGTCAACGAAATACCAATATGCTACTTACCGCACGCTGATCAATACAACAGAACAGCACAATTAATTAATCTTACACTTCTAATGTGTATTTTACATTGACGAGCTCTAGCCGCATTGTCAATCTCAATGCAATAATACAAATAGTGATTTGTCGCGCCTCAAACATCGGAGTGCTGTGACTGGACGTCGATGCGCGGTCACATGTCAGTAATCACCCCCGGGAGGGGGGGAAAAATATCCAAGTTCTCTGCACTGCTTCGCTCGACATCTGAAACCTGCCGTTATCATACGGCGCACACACGCGAAGGACGGGTGTAGAATTTGCGTTTGTCAATTCACAATATCGATTGAGATCTGCCTCGAGCTGCGTATCTGATATCGCTGGCACTAAGGCAAATTGTTAACGAAACCGCGTCCACTGAATTGGTGGGTGCAACGTTGAAATGCGACATAACAGATGGATTTTACTTCGACAGCGAAGAGAGGGGACTCCCTAAGGTATTTTTGCAAGAGGGAAGCTTTTTGGTACACGTGCAGCTGTGACGTAAAGACGCGATAACAGCAAAAACGTCCCATCGATTTCGACGCTGGTCGTGAAAGAGATTGTGAGTCCCAATAGGCCGGCCAGCGATATTGTGACCGCAGGCGTGTGACCTGTTAACTATTTAATATATTTTATAGCAAGTACTATCTCACAATATGTATACTTGTTATATTTATACTCGTTTAATGCATATGTAGGTTTTTACAAGTATATACCTAAATAGTACTTTCCGAACTGACTCAAATCTGTACCTCTTTCACTTAACAAACGATAGAGGAAATGCTATTTGCAAGCATAGTTCATCGACCAGAAACACTTTAATCAAAAAATTCCATTGAAAATGCCAAGCGGACCAAACAGTTTCCACTGCAGTAGATGTTCGCAGGCATTACGCGGCCTCGCTTGCCATTGGGTCGAAAATTGATGGCCTCACACAGTACTGATTCGATCGTGTATCAACTGTCAACGAGCGCGTGAACTGGATTCACCGGTCTCTCTCTCTCTCTTGACGTCGTTTCTCGCGTCTCTCAACGGCACGGCCCAATTCGTTAGACTCTTGTTGACATCGACGTTGTGACGAGCATGCAGGAGGTTTTGACGTAGTCATCGTTCACCAAGGACACAGGTGCGCATTGGCCTGTCTCGTATAATTTTATGGTCACGCGAATACATGCATTCAGACACCGTTTCCGACTGTAGACAAATATAGCTGTGGCGGATGAGTAACAATATTGAAATATGACGAGAATTATGTTTGTCACGCCTGCATCATAACATGTGACACCTGCGCCAACAACGTAACTACCGGGGGGTACAACCACTCAAACAGCGCACGTTTCTCGCTCTACCAGTTTCAAATGAAGATTCTTCCTGTCCGCACGATGCAGAAGACCTCAAGTGCCTTCGTCTGGATTGTGGACCGATTGATAAAACCATGCCGTCTGTCTGATCGGGAGATCACTGGATCAGTATTCTAGGCTAATAAAGAAATAGTGGTTTCCAGGTACTCGTCAACCGCAATCAGCCTCAGTGAACGCATCGAAATGACGTGGAAAGGAATTCCAACGGTAACGAGTCGAATCTCGTTTATCGTCGATATTCCCTTGAAGATGTCGTTCGCACAGCGTTTTTGTGCGAATTTTCTCTTCTGCACATGCTCTCTGCTCGGCATTAATCTGTGGCCGCGCAACGTGCCAACGGATAGAACAAAAGGAACTCAGAGCTGCCAAAGCGTTGTTTCACTGAGCAACGTAATCCGATTGGTTGATGTCACCTGTCTGGCTTTGTTTGCAGCCGGTGAAATGTACGATATCTATCATAAGCACGCGCCAATGCCAAGCACCTCAGATGTTGTCGGTGTATTGTATTTTGCAACCATCGTTGCCATAATGGCCGAAGCCCAGCGGACGTTGTGGGTGCATGAACGAATCCTACGCGAGCTGTTCTCTACAAGCCAACGATACTTGGAACCACGGCGACTACTCGCTCTCATTGTTTCCAGCGTCATGTTTTTCGTCATGGACGTACGGGCAATACTGGAGAAGCGCACAATTCCTGGCATCGTGTCACGTTCGGTAGCACTGGTTGCGTGGCAATTTCAGAGTGTGTACTTCATACTGCACATGCAAGGCGCCTTAGTAATTCTTGGCCAGCTAACCGAGCTTCGTACGTGGCTTGACAGTCCGTATAAGACCGAGCGTGCCATTCTTGAACGGAAGGTCATTGTTCGACAGCGAACTGCTGATCTTAATCGGACTTTTAGCAACGTTGTGTTCTTCATGTACATAAAGGTTTGTAACCGCAAACGTGAGCCGCTTGTGATTCTCCTCCTCCTCAACATCAACCGCGCATCGATCCATTCAGCTGCTCTTCCTGGACGACACACTTCTCGTATCCGAACTGTAGCCCCTTAGGATATTGAAACTAGCCGCATTCTGGACCAAAAAAAATAATACATTGTTCGCTCTAAAACGTCAACTGAATTTATTTATAAGAGCATATATATAAAATGCGCCAGCAAATATTGCTGAGCTTAACATACGAACAACTCCTCAAAGTTAGTTACCCTTCCAATTCCAATCCTTTTTCGGTTTCAAATACTTCTACCTTAGAGTTCACCTGAATGTGTAGAATGGTGCGTGTCCCGCTGAAGCGCTCAAACGATCCTACGGCCACGTTCAGTTGCTCTCTTAAAGATCAGAACACATTCGAGCTGACCTCAAAATAGTGCTATTTGCTCAGTACATACGAGTTGGCTGAACGAAATGTTTGTTGGAAAACGAGCCCATGTTGTAGATTACGGCGAAGGGCCGGAAAACATATCATCCGCGTTCCTTTTCAGATATTTTGTTGAAGTTAGCATCTTCCTATGCTATGCTAAAGCCGCCTGCAAAAATATATGCGACGCATCGGCCTTTAGACAAGTGCATCTACAAAAGTTTGTTGCAAGGGCAGACGTTTCGTTAGTCCAATAGCCCTGAACACTGAACAAAGCAGGAGCGATAAGGAGCTACATTTTGAACGTGTTGGATCTGTCGACTGAATAGCCGGTTACATATTAATTACAAGGGGGCCCCACGCACCTGTCTGAGTTTGCTCTCAGTAGGAGAAACCGTTTATTTTCAAAAAATCTACACAATTTCGGTTTTAGTAATCATTATAATGTACTTCTTTTTCTTTTTGTATTGCAATTATCGGTACCTTTTTGCTATAAATAGTCAAACACAAAATAATAATTCAGGTATATATATATTTATATATATATATATATATATCCATAAATATACAAGTTACATAAACCTGTTTTCGATTCTAAGGTGTTCTCGCTCGTTTATCGTACCATTGTATGCCTGGTCTCGACACAGACCTTTCAAGTATGGGATTTCCTCGAGCTGGTAGCCCCTGTACTACAACTGCTGATCATGTTCGAGACATCGTCAATTGCTACCCGTATTATCGCCTCATGTCATTACCTCGCATCCGATTTCCTCGAGAGCAAAAATTTCGCCGTCGCTTCAGATCCTTGGAGGGTATATCAGGTGTGAATTGTTAGTCTACCTATGTTATTTGTTACATAGAGAATGCATGCTCACAATTGTCTGTAGTGATCAGATCTGATCACTTTTTTTATTCGATGGTGGCCGGTATTACCGGTGACTCATTTGAGTTCAATTGAATCCGACTGGAAATTTGCTTGTGGTAAATCCCCAAAACAGATTTTGGCTACGTTGCTCTCGCGGCGCGAGACAAGGTTGAGTCATTCATTGTTCGATTGAAATGCCCAAACCATAAGAAACAAACCGCTAGTTTACGTATTCTAAACACCCTGTATTTCCTTACGCAATACAACAACAGACAACAATTCGAAGCTGAGTGGTAGCTACTCCACCGATTGGTGGTTCGTCATCGTGCCGACCAGGCATCGTTCAAGTATTTCCCACTACAGACAACGTGTACGCGATGCAAGAGACCGCCCAGCTTTTGTACAACTGCACATTGCCACATTGCCAACTCAAGCTGAGTACACTGACACCATACAATACGATACAAAATGAAATTATTTCCCACCATAACTTTCTGTTTCATAAGAGATCGAGCTTGATTCTCCTAACGAAATCCGCATGACTGACGATTGTGTCACGTCGAAACGCGACGTACTCGAAATTCTTAAGCAAGCCTTCTTCAGCCGTCATTAGAATCACTCGTCTTGTTTCTTGTTATCGCATAGTTATCGTATGAAAAAAAGTGAACTATGACACGACACAGATACTATTAGAAGTAGACGTCTAGTACATTTCACCTATTCTACTTGACACTGCAAACACTGCCGTAAAGGGTGAGGTATTGCACTTTGGACAGTCCAGTCCGAAGATGCTATCGTATGTCTGTTAAATACTGGTGTGCCCTTGATATTAATCGATTTTCAGGTTCTTCGCTACGACCCCAACCGCGACATCTTGAGCATCTTAAATTCATTTGATCTACGCAAGGACACGTTCGTCACATATTTAGGAACTATAGCGACGTTCATTGCAATTCTCTCGCAATTTGACTACAAGCTTATGGATATGTTTGATCGAGCCAAACGGATGGCCGCAACCGCATCTTCCAAATAATAACCACCATACACAATAACAACAGTGTTAATTATTGGAAGAGAGAAAAAAGTCTCTCGCCATTTTTCGATGCATTTATGACCAAGGGGTATTTAAATAGTTCGTCACACGTAACTCGTTCGCTTTCGAAGCCTGTTAACTTTAGAGCAGGAACGGTGGTATATACATCCGAGTTCAAATAATTTGTAAACACTGGTAGAACCGCATGGACTAAATGCAGTTGGTTATAACGGATCGGGAAAGCTTCCATATATAATGACAGCTACATTAAATAGCACAGAAACTGTCAAACAGACAGTGTACCAAGTTTGGTTTCATTTTTGGAACCCTTGTCTAACTGAGGGTGAAAACCCTTCTAACCAGATGGCTTTATATAAAACACACCTGCGCAAATTTCAACTGTAAAAACTATGCGAATGAAGGTTGTCGCTATTACAAGAAACCTCCCGATGTCGTTTGTAAATATAAATAAAGACAGTTTTCACATAACGAGTATTGTGTGATACATCTTGCTGATGCAATCCTATCTCTAACCAGGGTACAAAGTACATTAGGTATTTGCGTTACACTGTTGACGACAAGGACAACATCTTAAAAACTACGAAGCGCGCTTGCCAATTTAAGGCGTCCACCAACGCACACTAGGTACACCGGCTGATGAACCGTGTATATGTCGATCCTATGAGGTGACTGTACTGCCTATGCTGGAGTGACTAAGAGCTAACCGTTCTTCTGCGCGACTGCCGGGGGTCGCGCCTGCATCTGACGACAGAGCGTGTAATTCCCAACCAGATTTCGGACGTACGAGCCGACTGCGGGGTGCTCTGATAGCAGAGTGTCTACAATCTGCTAATATATATTTATATATGTACCCTGGATGGTCTAGCGGTGAGCGTCTTGGACTACGAGACCGGAGGGACTTGTGTGTTGAGTTCAAATCCTGTCAGATCGGAGAATCTTTGGGGTTCTTTATCATCTTTCTTTATCTGAAGATTCTTGCCAGGTGCGAGTAAGGATGAGAATAAGCAAAGGTGGCCCCGACAGGTCCTCATAGTAATACCTAAAATGTTAAGAGCTGAGGCCTGTCAGATAGGGGAACAGCCGAGGGTCAGCTCAAAAAACAGTAGACTATATATGTATATATATTCACCTGACCCAAAAAAAAACAGCACATACCCAAAATTCAATATCGGCTAAACTAAGTGAGTAAAAACAAAGATTTTTTTAGTATGAATTAGAGGTATGCACCTCTTTTATTTATATACTGGTCCCAGAGTTCTGGCAGCCTTCTGACGGCTATGTATGCGCCATTTCTATTCCCGTTTATAGATTCGATATTTAACGTCTCTCGGAGCAAATCGATGTTTGCATACTTTTGGCCACCTATAGCTCTCTTTAATTGATGAAAGCAACCATAGTCACACAAACTTAAATCGGGAGAATAGGGGAGTGACGCCATCGCTCAATCTTGTTGGCCATCGCTACGATGTGCCCTGACATTGTTATCGAGCAACCGCACCTTTTTGACGCCTTCGATGTGCATTAATGACCCAGTCACCTTGCCTAAACTGCTCACACCAAAAGGTGCACCTGCGCTCGACTTCTAACCAACTTTCGATGGATTTCAGCTGGACATTTCTTCTCTTGAAACACAAACCTGACACTTTCCTTCTGACGTTACACGCACACCATCTTCATCATATGTTAATGCAGCGTTTGGCATACGATATGATAAGCTATATATGTTACGTAATTTTATTCGTTTATTTGCTTTGGCCAGATAAAAGTCAGTGACACCTTCTGAATGTGGTGAATAGTTAGAACTGCTTTATTTACTCGTTTCTCGTCGTCAACTCCACGCTCGCATCTCCTTCGACACAATTGCCACAATAGCTGAATAACAACAATCCCCATTGGACCGCACTGGGAAGCGGGCCGACAACAATCGTTTACTCGGTAAGTAGTGCACAAAGCTCCCAGTCATTGTTAATCGGTACTTCGACCCTTGACGTCTTCCATCGAACGAATCGTATGGTTCCATTTTCTGTTTTCAGCGGAGGCGTCCCTATTTACCCAGGCGCATGTGCAGTTACACAATAAAAACCTCAGTCTACACAGCAGCACGCGCTTACTTACGAAGCGATTAATATTCACAGTAGACAATAGTTATTTTTTTGGAGACACCGACACATCTCACCCCTTTCGTATTTCGCTTGTAATGAATTAGCTCGGACTGAGGACGTGTGTGTCCACTCCGCCCAGCAATTTGTCCCCACACTTCCGACGATCGATATGCCAATAAATCCATATGAATTATATTGTCCGTATTTTGTGGTATGATCATTCTTATTCCTTCGGTTGTCTTGTCGATTTGTGTGCTCGTTTGTTGGGAATGTCAAATATACCGTACAGTGTACGGCACTCACCAATATACAGAACGGAATAGTGGGCTCTTTAGAGAATTACCGCATAACGATTGCCGATGATCAACAATTAATACTTCTAACAAAAAATCACCAGTTAGGAAATACTGCCCCCAGAATATTCAGTGTCCACGTAGAGAATGTCGCCACGTGGTACTGACGCTGCTTCCGAGTGTCGGGTCCTCTACTCGAGTCCATGTCAAGTTGTCACTACGAACATACTTTTTTTATCCTCATAGCGTCATCGTTGAATCCAACGATCGCGCTCCATGTTCCCTTGCTCGACCTGCCAGTCTGTAAATAGAGCCAAGCCACGTACCTACTATGCAGTGTATGTGTATATATATATTTTTTATATTTATATATTCATTTCATACATCTATGTATATATATATATGTATCACTCAAGTTATTATCTGCCGTTCGTCTGCTGTACTTTTTGCTTGTCGATTACTTGAAGCGTGTTTTCAATGAACAGACCAAACGCAAACGAACGAAACAGACTCTTCTAGTTTCAGCCAGTCTCCATTTTCGATTCAGTCAGCCGTGAGACTGACTGCAGCTATCACCCGCCCTTGCTTTGTGCTGTATGATCGTGTTTCATGAGTGATGCCAGTGACATACAGAACGCATTGTATATATATATATATATACTATATAATATGTATACGTGATACATAGTGAGAGTCGTATGAAAAATATACCGGAAATATTAAAGCAAATTGGTACGTGTGTCATCGTGCATATCGTGGATAATTAAAAAAGAAAGATAGAGAGAGAGAGAGGGAGAGAGAGAGGGAGACAATACTTGGATACTAAGTATTATATTTTGCTTATTTTTGCAGCTCTCATCGATTGACATCGAGGGACTCGCGCGAAAAGATCTCATTTCGGTCCATCTCGTACACAAACTTATATGACAATAAAATTTAAAATACGCGAAATATATTTGTTATATAGATGCATATTGGAGATAAGGGCAAATAATTATTCTTCGTGCTGTTACTGTGAATGTAGTGTAAGACACGAGTGCGAGTTCTCCTGCTCACGTTGTCGGCAATAGACAGAGTGGAACAAGCTACCATTGTATCGATAGAGGCGAATGTTACACTCAACATGCGGTTGGTGTACCGCATACGAACAATTTTGCAATAGGCAGCGCGATCAATACGGCCAATAACGTGATGACCTACTCACAACCATTAATATTGTTTCACGATAATATACGATTTGTCGTCACGTAGGCCCATCGGCCCACGGTAGCGTGCGTATCTCGCACGGTAAAATAAGGGAAAAAGTGAACCTCACAGGCACGCTCGGACATACACAAGCATCTACGTACACTTACATGCAACCATGGATCGACAGGCAACGCATTGAAAAATAAGATCATACCATCGCTTGCATTGTCCACCTGTCCTTGCTACTCTCTCTCTCTCTCCTAGACAAAGAGTGCTATAGTGTAATCAACGTGGAGATGCAGGGTTGTTAACAGAAAAATGAATGATAACTGCGCCCATTCAACCGGTGGTTGCTAGCGAGTTGTGGTAAGAAAAAACAACAACAACAACACTAGCTAAACGCTAAATCGAATTTTGAGCGACTATTAATCAAGACAAACATCTCTGGGCGCGGGCCTTTTTAAAGCAATGTCAATTTAAAGCATACACCGGTTATATTACGGGAGAGATCACTAACACATCGTGCTGAGCAGGTGGCAATTTGAATGTCATTATCGGCGCGGGCCTGAAGTGCACGCATGCAGCTGTCATCAGTATAACATCTACTTCGTCCATACACATGACACAGGTTACGAAATGATAATTGTATTCGATGTCCACAACTAGAGTAGAGACGGGAATGTAAATTGAGGAAAACGCGTACAGCTGAAAATGGTATATATTTTGTCTCCACCCCAACCCCAAAAAAAAACGCCAATTCTCAGCCTCGTCTCTATCCATTATTCGTCGTAACATTAGAAATAAGTGACTCCTAACGAAAACGGCCCAAAATGTAATACAGGTATTAACAAGTATTATGTCACGCCGTGACAAACTTTCATCTTTGGCGTGGGATCATATTTACAGTAATGACTGAACGTCCATTGAGTGTCCCGATTCATCACAACGTCTGAGGAGAGAGAGTCTAAGGCCGGGCTTTCGTGAATCGTCAAATATGCGTTTTTACATTGCGCTTCGAATATAGATCATTGCTGGAGAACACTAGAAAATCAGAAATGAAATACCCAATAAAGGACGATCCTGCCGATATCATCATGGTTCCTATCATCCATGACACGAAAAGCGAAATTTGTCGACCGGTCGACAAAAGCAAAAGCCCACCAGCATTTGTCTATCGTATCGAACACACGAGCCACGCCATTGGCATTTCATTTCAGGGTTCAGCGTTAATATTCGTAACATCTATCGAGGTAGAGACGCTGGAGGTAATCAATATTGTATTGTACATATATATATATATAGCTAAGAATTCAATCGTGTTGAAAGCTAAAAACAAAAATTGTACATGAGCAAAAAAACTTAACCAACTTAACAGTAACAAACACGTTCGAAAGCAAACAATTGAATGGACTATCCGTCGCAATCTTATTATACTTTACGAGCGGTTAGCGAGACCTGTCCAACATGCTTCTTTTGACAGTCTTTCATACGGTCAAGCTCGATGTCAATAGTACGACATGTCGTCCCTTGGCAAGGTCTTGCTATCGTCAACATATCATGTATATAAAATCGTTGGCCACTTCGGCTATATTATTTACGTCATTTACGTCGTCAATAGGGAAGTCTGTTGTTTCAAGGCATTCACTCCTCTTCGGACTATTCACATTGCAGCGAAGCCTCTACACATCGCCGACACAGCGGCAGGCAGACTGGGCAGCGTAGTAGTTCCAACGGGTTTGATGGGCTCGAATTGCTAGAACTGCGCGCTGCTTCAGATTTCAGACGCTTGTCCACGAAAACGAGATGGCCTTTGTATCGAAAATAGCAACGAATGTGTTCCGACTACTCGGTTCTGGCTCAAAATTTCCAATGAGAAAAAAATTGAACGACGTAGAATCACAACTTGTCTTTATGACAACTAACATCTGGTACATGCTCACGTTGCGTAAGATTTGCTCTAGCACAGTAAAGCCGATAGTTTTCTACTCGACTGTGTCGGTTTGTCTGCTTTGCAGGAACCGCTGCATTTCTCATATAGTGTGGCTGTGGCGATGTGTTGTATAGTAGACTCCGTCCGCTGTCGATTCCTTTTTCCAGCCCTCGTCGTTCCACAGGTCCAGGCAACTGGGAAAAATCTTAACAGTACCAACCAATGAGAGAGCCTGGGAAAGAGACACTCCGTGTCAGGCATTCACAACCTTCAAACGAGTCGTACGCCTGCAGTCGAGGCGAGTCAACGACGTCGGAGTCATTGACATTGTGCAGCATCGTTCTGAGTCGAGTTATCTACACCGGTCGTTCTATAAAGTTTTCTTTGTATTTAGGTCAATATCGCCCCCTTTGAAGGGCGAGCTTTCATGTGGCCTGTCGATCACCTACGTTTGAAGCTTATATAGCTACTGTATATATATATATATATTCTATAGCTTTATGAAGAGAGCTGTCGTCCACCAGCGACACGTTCGTCAGCGTGATAGATACCACGCTGTTACAGTTGTTGTCTTCATGTCCGACTTCGTCAGATCAATCTCATTCAATAACGTGCGATCTCTTCTAAGGAGATACATCAACTTTGGGTCCCCATTATCGTCGCAGCCCTCAGCTCGAGCCCTTGACGATGGACATGCGAGGCAGCGGGCCAGTCTACAACTCACAAATCTCTATACATTTCTATGGCATGCGCGTTTTGGAATCGTTTCCTGCCTCAATGAATTACATGTTCACCGCCGAAAGGTTGCCTGTTCAATTTTCGATCGACTGGTGCCGCAATAATGCGGGCAGATTTTTTCTGGGAGTGTCTAGAGTATAAAAAACAAAGAGATAACAAACAGGAGAATACAGGTGAGGATTATAATAGCGAGCCATTGGCGGCGGTCATTCGACATATTCAACACCTGCAAGAAAATCGAACGTCAAAACATCATGTTATATCATCGTATAGATCGTCGTGTGCTATTGTATAAAATTGTATTTGCTGCCTCCAGTGTGCAGTGACTTGCCACAAATTAAGCTGTAATGAATGGCAAACGGTGACCGATAATGCTCTATGTTATATATGAGAGCAGAATTTAAAGCCGAGTTATGAGAGAGGAGACTGGAGAATGGATGCAAGGCTCCATGTGTTACCTACCTTAGCCATCTTTTTAAGGGCGATGTCCACCCTGTTTTGCGCGGAATCCATTTCATTGCCCAGGTCGTCCAGCATTACGCTCTGCTCCTCGAGTTCATTATTGATCTGTTTCGACATAACCTGAAACAGCGTTGAATCAACGCATTAGTCTGCCTGCTCGTTTCTGGCCATGAGTTTCGTTTGTAGCCGCAACTACAAGTACGTAGTCATATTGAAGCTTCAGAGAACGACTGTGCATGTACTACTGATGCCTTTCGAATAGTAACTGTGTCAATATTTACTAATGATATATATATATATTTTTTTTTTTTGTTTCACTATAAATGAGACAAAGTAGTAAGACATGAATAGGTTCGTCAGATATTGTCACTTTTTATTTACCTTAAGGGTCCCTACAGTTGTGTGAATCTGGTCAAGTTCCTGCTCCTGCTGTCCTATCAGGTCTCTGAAAATACAATCGACAGTCAGTCATCAGACTCTAGCGGTTAACATCAAAAGGCAACGTAAGATGCCCAAGGGTGATACGGTGGATAATGTCGTATAAGACAATAATTCAGATAGAAGCTCCCTGAGGCCATACCGAATTATTAAATATGGACGACTCTGTCTGAACGAACTGAAATACTCGACATTTTGACGAGGGTGTACAAAATACAATAATATGCTCGACTCCAATATTCGAAAGGTTACACCTCAAATCCACCTTACGAGAGTTTGACTACAATCTAAACTATAAAGCTATAAGACGTCAAGTAACCTTTGAAGCTGTGCTGCCCGGCCCTGGATAACGACGCGATGTTCCGGGCTCGCCTCCTCATTCCGAAGCGATGTATAGCCTCCTGGGCCTCCGCTTCGCCCAAATAGATCCTATATGCAAAGACAAACACGAGTGATCATCTTTCTTTTGATAGCGATCAGATGAAAATGAACATGGCTAAATATTGTAATTCGATAAAAGTTGCAGGTGTTTAATCTCCATGGCTAGTTCATGTAACTGACCAACAACAATTACGCCATTCAACCGAAGCTCATCGGTATGTTGAAAGCAATGTGACTTTTCTTTTTCAGGTAGATCTCTACGATCACTCAACGTTCTCGTGGGCTGTTTGAGACGCTCAAAAGCTAGCGCAACTTAGCTATGATTTCTTGTTGAAAACGTACTCTACATCCTATCGACTCAATATTAATATGCCTTCCATATCAACGTCATACCATTCCCGGAGGTTTCTTCTTTGTGCTTTTCTTCTGAGCCTGGTGATCCCCACCCACGACGCTCTCTTTCATCTGATACACCTAGAACAGATAAAATAGTGAAGAAGTAACAATAGCAGCGGCAACCGGTTGACCAGGCCGTGTGTATTACTAGAGAACCCGACCGTTAACTAACTAACGAACATATCACTGCGTTCATGCTTGGATACAGCCTACAACGTGAATTAACCTAGCGCACATACTCGCTAGAAGAAAGCTTTACATCATAAAACTGCTCGATGAGACCACGTCACTGTAACAGCTCGCGCCACAGTCGCGTGTGTCAAGGCAGAGAGTAAAAATTCAGCTGACGAATACGAATCAACGGGAACATTTTGAAGAGCACCCCTTGTATCGAAGGTAACACGGTCTCATTGAAATCACTCTGGTCTGGTCGATTTAGCAGGTTTAGATCGGAACTTACATCATCCTCAGTCATTTTTGCCATTGCGTTCCTTATGCGCGGGGGAAGCGAGTTCACAGATTAATTCTACACACCTCTATGCCACAACAATAAAGCAAGCAATGCCAATAGTTAATTTAGTTCCGTTGTCGTAATAACACACACAGGCCACTTATGTTTGCATATTCGTTATTTCACTTTTAATAGAGACCGCTTATAGAAATCTTCTTTCCAGTCGAAGTGGAATGGTAAATGCTATACACGCAGATTAAGTGGGCAAAGTCTGTGTATGTCATCGAACACGGGCGCAATGAAACGGATAGTTCGTTCTCCGTTCGGCTTTTCTGCTCATTGTATTACTTATAGACTCATCGAAAACAGACAGAGAGACAGAGAGAGAGAGAGAGAGAGATGGACCGTATCTTTGGGGCGAAGACGTAATGCTCAAGGCAGTTAACTGAAGCGGGCGGAGCATAACTAATGTAATCCAGGAACCCACTGGACAGAAACTGTTTTCTTTTTGGGTCAGGAGTTAGATCTGGGCAGAGTTTAATCCCAATCCACACAGCCCTCCGCTCTCGCAGGCAAAGACGCTCACCACTAGAGCATCCAGGGGACATCTCTCTATATACTACCATCTATACCTTCACTTCTGTATCACCTACCTCATTTTTAACTCTGTCAATGAACTCCCTCCTCGCGAGAACTTCCTCCCGAGAAAGTTTAAACCGACGCGGATTCTTTTCAAGGCTATTTTCTGTCTCCTCTAAATCCTCGATGTCCCAATCCACGGATCTGCAATATGCCGTCAGGAATGCCACAGTGGCCTTATTAAACTGCCACATACTACCGCTAACCCAGATCAGTGGCTGAATCATAACAGAAATAGTTACAATGACAGGGATTCTTCGCCCCCAAGTGGCACAACGTGAGACCCCGATATCGCGTGTTTCTGCAGCAACAGCTGAACGATGTCACCTGGGTCAATTAGGCCAGTGGCTCTCCTCCACTACGAGAATGTTAGGACATATATATATATATATAGATATATATTAAGGCCAACTCTATTCACTATAATATCCCAATACGATCGAGTATGTTCGATAGAAAGGACACTTCCGATCCTACCACTATAATCAAATCTAGACGTGTGCTCATGCTTACCTCAACGAATTACGGAGTTCATTTGATATCCATTCGATCTCCTCCTGTAAGAATATTAATTATATGTTTTGTTATTTCCTCGTACATCCAGTAAGTATCAAGTAGAGACAATAAGAGGCCTTACAAAATGTGGTCAACTTTTCTGACAGTTAGAGTCAGCAGATCAAAGTGTATAGATATATTCAAAAGCATTTGAGCAAACCGAGCCATGGAATATACATACGCGGACTAGGAAACGAGGGACGTTTGGCCTCTTTTGCCTTCGTTAAGCTTTGCAAACACCCGAAGATCTCGACAATTCTATTGAGACAAATACCGCGAACCGGTAGGGTGGGAAGATATCGGAGAAATTGAATAATTGATAGGGACACATAGGTGCGCTGGACCCCGAACAACGTCAGGAAATGAGTGAAGTTGAATTAGGGTCACATTTATAAGTAACGGTAGTAACACAAGCCAATAATGAATGCCTGCTGGGAATATAAAGAAATCGAATGACTCCGCCTCACCCATACACCTTGGGTGAGGGGGACAATGAAAGATAGGACATCTAATATAATACTGATTCCTAATTATTGCATGTTTGAATAAACATTATATTTCTTTATATAATATATACATAGGGACAAAAGCAAATGACCGCGGGAGAGAGAGAGTGAGAGGACCCAATCTGTCTCGTATCGACAGGGTGACGCGCAAGTAAACACGACCTCGTACTGAAACGACACAATGTTATGGAACCACTGGACAAGAAGCGAATGTAGCTGCTGACTTGCAAGGATGCGTATCAAAAAGCGAATTGTAAAAAAGCTAACAGAAAACATTGACTGTCCTGGGAAAAGCATTATCGGAGTCTACCGATCGGCGCTACATCATATGCAGATATAGAAATAGATGAGAAGCGAACCACTGTCAACTACATCTCTACTTACCTATGTTTAGTGGCTGTCACGGTACCACCGGCTGACGGGACTTACCGGCGGTTATGAATTAGTGAGGCGGACCAGCTATTGTATGGGCTCGTAACGATTCTACGTATCGTTTTACTGAGTTACAATACTACATACATATTCAATAGGCACAAAGGCTACCATCCTGGTGGATATATCGGTAGACAGTATCTAAAAACCGTAGGCCGACATATACCTTGGACTTGCTCTGTAGTTTGAGCTGGGTCCACTGGTTGAAGAGCAGGCGACTCTTGTCCAAAGCTCGCGTAATATCCCTGGAGCATGAAGTTGAAAGATGCATTCAATAGTCGAGACCAGAGCAGAGAGCACATTACAACAGGAGGACAGTAAAGGTTAGGGATGATTAAGAGAAGAAAAGCATTACATATAGATGTTCATAGCCACTACAACAACTAACTACTATGACTGCTACATCTGTTGCCGCGCTATTTGATGCTAGCTAAAAACAGTTGCATGCAAAAAAAAACAGCGGGTGGAGAGATGACTATGAGCGGAGATTGACTCTCTTATAGCATGTATTATAGCTGGCGGTGTTGATTGAAAGGCACAACATAAATATTTCGACCGCACAATGATGCCGTTGAATGCAGGAGGAAGTGAATCATGCAGATGTGATTGTAAATGTTTCTTATTGGATAGAACAACAAGTTGGTGATTTTATGCAGAGTACACCCCGTATAGCCGTGGCTGGGACCGATCGTTAGCTCAGGTTCTGCTGTGAGACTCGTACAGGGTTGGGGAGAGCAAATGTATCGAATTCAGATATGTGTGTGTGTGTGTGTAGTTGATGTATGTATTGTCCTGATTTACAACCACTGTACGAGAGGAAAGATGGATCGATTTGGACTCTCACTTGATTAGTATTATTATTGTTATTGTTTCAAACGTCAGTGTCATGTTTCCGGGCAGAACTGTAGCTATTCAACGCATGTATAGGCAAAGCTGCTTAAGGTATCTAAACCGGACAGCCCGTCGGGTACACGATGTGGATGAATTGAACAAGCATTTTGCTGAGACTTCCCACCAGAGTTAAACCCACTGATTTTAGTTTGGGTTTGAGAACGCATCAGCATGAACAGCAGCGAATAACTTGATTGTCTAACTAGATTTGGTTTCGAACGTTTGCAGGATTTCGCAAATGGCCTATAAGTCTAATTTATAGGCCCGTAATTCACAGGTAGCATCGACACCATCGATTTCCTTGCGTCGTCTTAAGAACATCTAATATTAGAAACAGACAGCGATCACTGTACAGTATAATACAATACCGTACAAACACACGCTCGCTATCAACCAGAGCATACAATAAAATAGTACAACGCACCATGAGAAACTAAGTTGCTAATTAGTCGTCGTACATTAAGATTGAACGTCGCATCTGCAAGTTACACAAGCCGTCAGAATGTCGTTTTGATGGAAGATGTCAGTATACTCAATGCTCTTCTCATAACTGTCTGAAAAGTTCGATTAAAAATATGCTAGACTCTCCTTCGAAGGGGCCGGTAGTGAGGCGGTTGATGCCGTCTAAGGTTATAATGTATTTCATATATTGTTGTTGTTGTTATTCTTATTATAGTTCATTACAGATGTTTATTTCACTCATCAATATTCGTATGCGAACATAGGCGAAGAATTCGATCGATGGATCGACCGGCTCATATCAACGTCCGAAACAAGCAGTATTTTACCCTGAGGTGCTGCTGCTGCTGGTCCCGAATGCTGGCAGTTATCTCGGCGTCAACAACGACTAAAGTAATCGTTGGTCAACAAGGCGCGCGACGTTGAGCGCCACAGTAGAATCAACATTAGCCCCAAGTGCCAGCCATTGATTGCAATTCTGTGGACCCCAATGACCCCCGCCCGATCCCCGAGGCGGTTCGACAAAGCACAACTGTGTCCGACAAAAGAGTGGCTCAAACGAAAGGCACCTCTATTCAGATAGATGATAGTCCATTTTTGAAAATAAACACAAAAAAACATTCGGTTTGTTTATTGGAAATCTGTGGTTCGTGGTGGCATAACATCATGTGCGATTTCTATGCGTAGTGTGCGCGACCGACCAAGACGAAAGCGCCACTCATTATATTGAATTTTAACAATTCCTATTTAATCGAACCGGCCCGCTCGTGAAGCTCGTCACAGGTTCCTAAACGCTTGTGGAGGATAATCACCGAGTATTTGTTGTTGATCTACCCGTTACTCAGTCGATTACCGATTCAGGTGCTCGAGAAATCGGTCAAGACAACACAAACAAAGTCAACGCTGCCTGATTTATCTTGACCGAGTGGAGATTTCTCTCCGATACTTCTTGCGAGCGAACGAACGTCGGAGCAGCTACTCTATCCACAGGCTGCTATCGATGAAGGTCACGGTAAACTCATCTTTTGCGTGTAAGTGTGAGCGACATATTCATTGAATCCTGAGACCGGAGGTCATCCATCAAGGCGGGCTCGCGAATGATGAGACAATCTTTTCGAGCAAGCAAGCAAGCAGTCCATAACAACAAAATATTGTCGTAACGCGTTCTTGTTTGTATTCTATTGTCGAGTCATTGTGATTTAGTGTCAGTGAGATTACATATAAATATAACGGACAGGGGCATAGATTATTATCTGTGGATAGATTTTGTTCGATTGAATAAGAAAAGCTCATCGTGATAATAAAAATATAGTCCCTGTTCGGTTCGTCTTCCTAAAATCGAGAAGACAATACTGTGGCAAAAAATCTTCCTAAAATCGAATCGACTGTTTCAATTGTGGCAAATAAATAAATCTTCTGCGCTGCTGAAGAATAAATGTATTGCGTCTGGACTCGTAAAAATGACCACCACAATACAATACATCGCTTAAGTCCTTGTAGACATACAGTGGAGTTTGAGTTTCACTGGGAAAATGACCTCGCTGTGTGTCTCTAGATTAACCCACTCGTCGACAGAAGAATATGCCTCATTGCCATATCGTTTCGAAAGCAATTCGAAGGCATTTCATTAATTATTTGTATCAGAATTTTAAGTCAACGAAGTGTATTAATAAAGGGTCTTTGTTTGCAAAATCATTAAAAATGTGTGTTTGTCGAATGATCTGAACAATATCTATGCATCATATCAAGCCATGTGTGAGTGTGTGGAAACAAAACCTGAATTGTATTTGTTTGAAGTTTTAAATCAAACAGTTATCGTTGTAATTGCAAGCTTCGGCTATATCAATTTATTTTTAAAGTTCACTATAATCATCTGGCGTTTTATTACTCTTGTCACTAATTATCCTAAAGCAAAGCTCAGCTAGCAATCATTGGCCACAAGCAACTACTTGAGTCTATCGAAGCAACCAGGAAGCACGATGAGATGCGAAACAAACTAATTAGTTTTTGTTAATTTTGTTTTTATTTTAATTTTTTTACCCCTATCCTACGCTATGACTATGCTTGTCTATTATTTATAAGTCGATGCATCTTGGCATATTCCATCAAAAAGTAATTCAGCATACTGGACTATTGCGAGGTCTTATTTCGTTCAGTTACAAATCTTGGAACTATTTATTGAATATAATGCGCAACTTTAACGAACGACCGCACTTTATATATATATATATATATGTAATTGGCTGAAACAAGTTCGTCAGTTAGAAAATGCTGTGCGCTATGAACATGAGTTTAATCTTTTGCTCAACTTTTTAGCGTAGTCGTATGTCAAGCTGCGAAACAATCTGCCTTAATTTGTTTTTCAAAGGTGTACACTTCACTATTCAACAATTTCGTATCTGCTTATTTTTCGACTGATTTCGACATCGATCGTCCGCCCCAGCAAGCGAAAGTTAGTCAGCCGTCAACAGCTGGCGTCCACAACGGTAAGTGTATGTCAAGCCTAGATAGCAAGAACAAACTACAAGTTTGGGTAACTTACGGCAGTGGCGCAACAGTCCATAGCCACATCACTGATTAATACCCATTCGCCCGTTTGTGATTACGTTAACCTATTTTGTGTCTCTTCTCTTTCTGTCTGCATTAATCATTTAATTGCAATAATAATATATCTTGCCATATATTCTCACACATTCAGTACACACACGCAAGCAAACCCAGACACACACCCATGTTATGATTCATACATGAGATACTTACTCTTTACAGGCGGGGTACGGATCCTCCATAGTCTATCGCCAGTGGAAGGTTGTCCGGCTGGCTTCCAGCAGGACGCAGGCCAACGAAGCAGCAGAAATTCAAACAGAAACGGTGAAAATAATCATCGGCATCCTCACCATCGTCATCACAGCAGGGGCGAGAGCACTCAACGAGCACAAATTCACTGATCCGATCACTGGATTCGTCCTCCCTATTCTTCCACCTCTAGGTTGTCCCCCGTAGCAGCATCTGTGATAATTCGTATGATGATGATGATTATTATTATTATTGCTTTTATTATTGTTGTTGTTGTTATTCTAAGTACTCGAACTAGTCAAATGATTCCGTCACCACCAAAGAGCACAAGTGAAAGCTACAACAGGTGCTGTTATTGCTATCGCCACCAGTAGACTATGAGAAGCACAGCAGCGTAGCGAAATCCAGAGGAGGAGGCTTGGCTGCTTATCCAGACAAACGCTAAGATACACTAGAATAGAATACAACACCACCTGGTCGTCGGCTGTTGTGACTTTCGTGGTGGTGGTGGTCCACAGCAGTAGTAGTGGTAGAAGTTGCTGGCGTTGTTCTGCCTGTTGTGGCTCTGCAGCCACTTAACGGTACAGCCACCACTGCTACTGCTACTACTACTCACTGATCGCTGTTGTGGCCGCTGCTGCCGCTGCTGCCGGCGCTTCAGCCTTGCCGTCTTGCTGTCTTGTCGCCCGCTGACGGCTGCTGATTCAGTCAGCGTGCACACCTGACACCTGCACTAACAGCGGTAACTGCTGGCAAGATCATATTTTCCTCTCCACAGACCGCCCCCCTTTTCTCCAACAGGTTAACAACACACAGCTCAGCACAACTTTGTCACCGTCAACGGCAACCGCGTTCGCCGCCACTGCCGCCGCCGCAACCACAGACGATACCGAGAACCATACGCTGTTGTGAACCACCGCGGTGATGATGGGGACAACGACAACGACACCACGAACGATGAATGTGGGAGATAAGTGGGCAAGGAGAGGTGGACGCTTGATGCAGGTGCCTTAGGTACACACGCTGGCCGTGGGTTCTTTTCGCTGTGGGTGAGAACACCTCCTGGCGCGGAAACTCAACAGCAATCGCATAGACACGATGGAGACACGGTGCTACGCCGCGGGTTGTAAGCTGGCTGTCAAATGAATATTGCGACAGATCGACAACACACACAGACACACAGCCGTAGCAATAGATGGCTAACTAAAGGCCGGGCTGCTGTTCCCGCTGGTGAAGATCTGCTGGCGAGAAGGGTCTAAGCGTCGTCACTGTCGAAAAAAGGAAGCGAATAGCGATAGCGGCAAAGGTGCACTACTACTACTGCTTGCGGCATACAGATGTTACTCCGGTGACGGAGACGGCACACCCCGTGCGTGTCGTCTATCCGTTTGCTGTTTGCACTGTAGATGTATCATGATAACCTGGGTCTGACAATTGTACCAGCAGATATACACGCATACAGCATTGTTCTAGAGGACAGCCACCGACGACAGGATCGTACGCATGATTAGAGCCATCTGCGGAACACGCTAACGCCGGAGGGATCAATAACAATGACGCGATATTCTAGGCGAGACATAATGAGCGATCGCACACACACACACGAGGGGGAAAATCAGATGAGCTGCTGCTGCTGCTGCTGCCGCCTCAGCTGCTCTGTTTTAGTGTGCAGCGCAGACAGACGTATAGAGTCAGAGAGCAAGATAGCGAGAGAGAGAGAGAGAAGGGGCTCATGCTTAAAGTACAGTACAGGCTGACAGTAGCAGAAGAGACGCGGCAAGAGGGAGACCGCCTCGATTAGGCGTGTAGAGGGAGAATCTGTGTGTATGCGCGGGCGAACTCCGCCTACCCGTTCGGATTAGCCATGTCTAGGATGACTGCGGCTACTCTGGCGCTACGCTCGGACAAGAAGGAAGATGGCGGGCGATTTTGAAATCGCCTTCGGCGAAAGTGGGATGTTGACACCGTGAACCCAGACTGTCATTGGGTTTGAAATATACTCGTATTTGGCTGGGTCGTCGAGTTTCCACAGCAGCAGTAGTGGTCTAATATGGTCTGTGTATAAACACACCAGGTGAACTAGACATTTCGTTTCTTTTCCTTTACTCCTATTACTATTCATTCGTATACAATGTGGGAATAACATTCGGTCATTCGGAAGGCAAGGAAGATAAAGGATGACAACAGTGAAATGCATAACAACTTCTTCTCTTCTCGTATTCACCCATCTATTTGTCCGTCTCTTCAGAGCTACCCCGTTAAAGAAGCCCCTCGCGCTTGGCATTGTGAAGCAATGCCAAAAGCAGTTGTGCCGTGGACGTTAAATGTGAGCTGTGAGTCAGCCCGGAAACATTTACTTTACGCCATAAAAGAGATTTACGAAGTTTAGGCTTTGGTGCCATATTCAAACCGTTTACGAGACAAAGCGTACCACGGAAGAACAACGCTAATAATTAAATTGTGGGCTGATCGCGAGGACATCGCTCTTGCCCTGTTACCGTCACCATCAAATCATCGAAACAAGTAGTATATCATACATCAACAGGAATGCAGATATGGTAGAATATCTAACAGCAACAGACAATGTACAACATTTTCCTATGACTCCTTGTCAAGCCTTATATATATATTATATATAGCCTCTGCAGCCGGTCGCGTTCCCTTCTATCTTCCAGACAACCAGACCGACCGACAGTAGCGACTTCGGACGTCAAAGCTGAAAACGATCGGCGGCGGTAGCAGTGATGGGGCATTTGGTGCTGGCGGTGGTGACCTTGTGACGTCAGACACATACACGGACAGACAGGCATGTTCTCCACCCGCACACACTCGGTTGCCTTCTCATTGGGCTGACGCTGACTTGATCTAAGCGTGTCTGTATCTCTGTCTCTGCCCACCACAACACCCGACCGATCGCCCGCCTACACTGGCCACCTCCACACCATCGCTGTCGTCGTCATCGTCGTCGCCGTACTCTTAAGTTAGCACCGCCACCGTTTCAACAGCAGCGGCAGTAGCGGCGGCCTGCTTTGTTGCTTATGTGGTTGTGAATGTACCAGTGTATGTAGCATCTAGATACTCTCTTCCTCTCTCGCTTGCACTCTCACATTGAATCTGTCTGTGTGGGCTCTCGTCGTTGTTATTATTTTGGTCAAAGGAGCACAGCGGCGGCAGCGGCAGCGGCAGCGGCCAGCGGTGCCCGCCGCTCTCTGCTCGCAAGGGTAGAGGGCTGGTCGCAGCAGCAGCGCACTCACTACTGCTGATACCTGCACAGCTGATAGCGGCCATCAGCGGTTGTGTTGTGCTGTGTTTTGTTGTGTTGTCTTCGGTTGTTGTGGAGCGCTCTGCTGGTTGTGGTGGATGTTACTGCTCTTGTCGACGATATCATATCATCCTATGATCATCATGTGTATTCACCACCATTAGAGTTACTACGGTTACACTACTGCTAACTGATTCTAGCTGATTGGTTAAGCGACTGGCCGACTCCTCAAAGGTATCCATCTCATCTCAGACGAACACGGGCGACTATGCTATTTGGTCAAGAGGAAAAGAGCAGAGCAGCTCGAGAGTTGTTGTTGTTCTTCTCATAAACACCAGCAGTGGTAGTCACGGCGCGGCGGCAATCTCAGCCAACGTCCACTTGCTTGGTTGCCCGCCTCCCTCGAGCTGTTTGCTTGTTCATCTCTGCACAGGCGTGTCGCGTTGGCATAGAGCAGCGTCGTCCTCTTCAGTCACAAGTGACGAACAACTTTATTTGTATTCATTTCTAATTATCATTGTCACCTTCAGTGAGAGCTGTGTCATACACACAGTGCAACTGCTATTGATTACCGAGCGCCGATGGTGGATTTCTCCACTGTCTGTGACAAAGTGTTGCCTGACTCTGTTGTTTGTTGCGACGAGCTGGCTTGATCGGTCTCGTGAACGACGTAAAGTGGCGACCCCCTGGCCCGCGAGCCTGCCATTCCTAGTTGGTCCTAGTGAAAAAGAGAACGGACAAGGTTTCTATTCGTTCGGCCTGCTGATTTCTATTCGCGGCCACTCTCTCGTGCCTTGTCAAAAGACTGCGCGAGCTGTCAAGAAGGCGACAGCACTTGCGCAGTCACTCGAAGTGTGTCAGCATCGGCGCCAATCCGCGTGCGACGGGTAAGTGCTGAGGTGCGCGAAGAAGATATGGCAGGCAGGAGCGGATATACAGCTGGAACTGTACACGTTTCGTGTGTGCTGTCAACTTCTGCGATATTTTGCTTATTTCTCTTGCTTGGCCAGCGTTACGTGGTGCCATGAAATGTCTGTTGGCTGTTTCAAATGAATGTCAATGATCATAAATCATGCAATAATAATACTATATATAACATGGACACTGATGTTCTGAACGCAACGTGTGTGATAAATACGTTCTGATTCTTTTAATTATAGTACATGCTGTCAAACTAGCCAATTTGTACGCGGTGATAGTTCGAAATATCATTAGAAATTCAATACATGCACGCTGCACGTCTGTAGGCTGGTCTGCTCGCCGCCAGACTTCGTGGCATGCTGGTGGGCTCTCAAGGAAAGTTTATCTTCGTAAGAGAAATCGATTTCTGGACTTTCCTGCTGATTATTTGTTTTCAAATACACTGTGCTGTCTAAACAGGTATTTAGAGAAAAAGTAAGGAAAAAATCACAGTGAAGGTTATCGTCTCCCTGTAGAAAATAAAAATGTTCATTCGTTTATTAATAGGAAATTAGCCCTGAACTATTAAGTGGACAGACTGAGTAGGGCCGCACTGTCCGTGTCTGTAAGTTTAGGTTTACACCAGTGTCCGAAGGCAGTATGACAGAATAAAAAATTGGCGACAATAATGTTTGGTCCAATTTGGCGCGTTGAACCTGATTGGTAGATATACATATATATATATATATATATATATATATATATATATATATACATATATAGGTCGTGAATATACGCTTTTCGTGACTTGGATTTCACTTGTACGCTCGCCTTTCATAATGAAATCAGAATATTTACATGCGGTTGTTGCTACAGCCGATTCAAAAAGTCAGCGCCTCACTGTTTTCGTTCGCAGCGCAAAAAAATTTGCCATTAATTTCACACGTTTGCCTTTAACGCCATGAGGAAGAAGGAAGTTTTCAGCTGCACACAAATTATTGATTATATCGTATTCGAGCGTGCGAATTAGTGACCGCTGTGACCGGATCACGAAACATCTAAATGTTTTGTCCAGTCATACCGCTAGCGAAATCTCAACGCTATATAGAAATTTATGACGATAGTAAAAGTAATTGCATTTACGTCCTTAGACCTAAATAATATGTCAGTAAATGATAAATCTTTCTTTATCTGAGGATTCTTGTCAGATACGAGTAAGGCAGAGAATAAGCAAAGGTGGCCCCGACAGGTCCTCATAGTAATACCTAAAGGTTAAGAGATGAGGCCTGTCAGATAGGGGAACAGCTGAGGGTCAGCTCGAAAAAAAAAAAATAATAATAATAATATGTCAGTGCGCCAATAGTTGTAATACCGGAAACTATTCTACATCAGTATAGGGAAGGCGTATCACATGTTTATACAATGATATTCAAGATACCCCCTATATTTCAACAAATCGTTAAAAAAGAATAAAAAAAATTGGGCACACACATTTGAGGAATTTATTCTGTATCAGATTAATGTACGTGCCAAATAACATAATACATGTTGTTTGTTTTCCTTGAGTTCGCTAAACACCACTGTATATCTCAACTGAGTGACTATTGAGAGGTACAAACATGCGCCTTCATGTTAACGCATCATGACCGTATCGTGAGAAGATGTATAATAGATGGATCCTGGTAATATGAAATGCAGTATTAAACCGATTTCGGCCGATGACATGAAGGGGCAGTCAGACATTAAAAACCGCATAGTGTTAGTGAAACGAACCGTTCTCTATAAAAGCGTGTGTTATTATCGTATTTGGCAGTCTTCGAAGGTTCAACTAATCATCGATTCATCATTTAAACCTTCAAGTCATACCTGAGTCATTCATTTCCTCTCTGTTGGCAGGTGATCATCTATAGGTTGTATTTTCCTCGACTGAGCTTCCAGCATCTGCACAGCAATGGATTACTCGGTTGTGCCTGACGCTTCGGGATCCGACGAGCCTCAGCTTGAAAAAGTTCCAACCGAATTTTCCATGGGTCTTGTTATTAGCAAGGTTGGTCTGTCGCTTCGATATGTCTAATGCAGAGTAGTTTAAAATGTATATTGTCCCTTGGTAACCTAGAGGCCCCGTGCATATCGGTCACCCCCTGAGTTATGTCCAAATGTTGTGAAAGGAAGGCCTCTTGAATCATTTAGCGTAGATTTGGGTAGTAAATAATGTTATTAGCACAGTCATCAGAAATAAACCTCTAAACGTCAAAAAAAAAGACACTCGATTTGACATTACTTCGATCTTTTCTACATGGAAGAAAGAGACTTACCATTTTAATTCAGCAAGTCTTTCTTGGTATTGTTACAGCAAAGACATGGGCTTTGTCTCGAGTCACAGAGCTTGCAACTCGGTGTCACAACAAGCAATCAATCATGACGTGTATATTCTCTCCTACTTTTCTGAGCACTAATTACGTTTTTCATTATCGTTCCCCCGTTTTTCATTAATACTTCCCTTTCAGATGGACTTCCGTGAGCCATGGATCATTGCGCTGATCGCCTTTCACTGCACGATGCTTGCTCTTTCCGTTGTAAGTGCTGTTTTGTGCCCGGACCCATGTGTAGACTCTGTTTTGTCCGCAAAAATTTGCATCCAGAAAACGAACAGTTCCCTTCAAGTGATATATATACACACGCGCAGACACACGCACACACATATCATCATATTTAGCTGCGATCCAAAAAGCCATCACACCGAGTCATGTCGTTTTGTACGTGGCTATTTATAGTATCTCTAAATATCTGATTAATATTCATCTAACTACTTTGTCTATCTACACAGGCAACTAAGTCGCGCAATAATGTCCAGGTCATCCTCTTTACAACAATGCTCGCTCTGGTCTACCTCTCGGACTCAGTCAATCAGTGGGCTGCTAATAATTGGAGCAGGTAATTAGTCACTATTTTTTGTGTTTTCATCTCGAAAGGATTGTTTATCTAGGTTAAGCAGAGCGGCCAAACGGTGGGAGCATTTGCATTCAATTTGAGTAATCTCCGAAAATCGCCAGAAATCAGCGTGTCATTAAAAGATAGTGTCAGCTCTATTTAATGATTGGTGTTTTAAGTAACAGAATACCATCTAGACAAAAAAAAACCCCAAATATTGTATCGAGTGTGTGCATCGTTTGTGCGTCTAAGATATCTCGTGATCTCTCTCGTTTTAGATTCAGTAAGCAGCAATACTTCGACTCACAGGGCTTCTTCACCTCGACAGTGTACTCTGTGCCGCTTTTGTTCAACTGCCTCTTCATGGTATGGATAAGCTCGCTCTCTCTCACACACACACACCCACGTACCAAACGAGCTTTGCCCCGCCCAGAGAGGCTATCTAGCCATATATATATATATATATATATATTTCGAACTAGTTAAACATGCTTTAGAGAGTTATATGCTACACGTTACTATATTTTACATAGTACTTCTTTTTGTTTGGGCCCGCTTTTATGACGCGATAGACAACGAATACAGTAATATAATATCATCTGAAAAAAATTGTCCACGTTTAGGACAGCCACGAGATTATAGATTTTGGCCCATTTATCGCAGGAAGATGTGCATTATAAACATGGGTTGAATTCGTGGTATCTGTTTGGTTGTATGTGTTTGTTATGAGTGTATTCCAAACCAAAATTGTATTCAGTTATGGCGTAGAAAGTTTATGAAATTGCTATGTTTCTTGTTGGTCTTGTTCCCATTCGTCCTCATTTGGGTATTCCACTCATTAAATTGCATTTCAATAAATACGATAATATCATTTATAAATCTTCAATCTTCAGATCGGACAGTGGCTCTATCAGGCACGTGACCTGATGGTTGATCTGCGCAAGGTGCAACTACGCAAAATGCGCGAGGACTCTCAATTACAGCAAGCCGCCCATCATCGATAAGAAGATCATCTATCGATGGAGCAGTCCAGGGACCGAGAGCTCCAATGAGCTCGCTACACCCAGCGCTAAGCTTTCACAACCTAGGCGCCTCTCACGCTACGTCGAGCTCCAACTATACTGTTACAGTTTGTACCTAATTTTAAATATTGCCAATGGCAATGCCTAGCCTATAATTACAACGACTTATTGCCAGTGGACAATAAGAATAATAATCATAGAGAATTATTTTTGTCTAATGGTTACAGCCTTTATCCGATCACCCCCACAACTGCAACAATGAAACAACAACTATCTACAATGCTGTCAACCACCAGCGTATCCGCGTCCGAATTTATTTAACTCTTTGTTTCGCAAGTCGCGACAGCTAGCGAATAATATGGGTATGATTATTATTAATTCTGAGACGAATAATTTAGCTAGGACTCTCAGCATTAGTTTGCCTGCCCTAGAGAAAAGGTCCGGGCCCCCCCCAACAATGTTCTCCCCCAATTGATTCTTACACGAGCAAACAAAGCACGCTGATAAATATCTCTGAATGGGTGTTTCACAACGGTTAAGCGATATTCGGCTGCGAATATTCATTGTGGGTAGTATCGAGAATCTGTTCGTCTCGTGTCTGGCGTGTTGGCCAACTGAGTGGACCTTCATCGTAGCAACTACAGAGCTACGGGGACTGGGGATTCTACATAAGGCGTTCGTTTATCATTTTCACTGATATATATATATATATATATATATATATATACGAGTATAATGTCCCACCGTTATGTCGTCAGCCAACCACTGATACATATGTACGGGCAAAAAAGCTGCGCGAGATCATACGATTGCCGTACTGCTGTCTGCCCTACATGGGCATTGTCACCTAGTCATCGAATGCAGCTCAGGCTGAGCAAGACGTCATGAAGGCACAAATAATCACGCTAAGCGATTGTGAATAAAACATAGCTGGCACGGCGCAATGCTTCGAATACTATTGGAATTTCAATTTTGACGTCGAACAATGGAGAGAGAGAGAGAGAGAGAGATTCAATCAATCAAGACGCATGTGCCATCAATGTTAGTGAAAAACATCAAGCGGCAGCAGCAGCAGCAGCAACAACATAACACCGCCCACTCGACGAAGCTCGAGGGACTCTCCAACCGGAGAGATTCATATGAGAAAGACTACCAAGATCTCGTTGGTTTCAAAGCAAGACATCTTTCATCTCCACTACATAATACGTATATATATATATACCAATGCCATCATTTCTCACAACACGAGTTCAAGGAGTTCCGAGTTGGAAGGGAAATATCGAACCTCGATATACGGGCCATCAACTAACCACCCACCACGTAGTGAATGTCGTAAATGACGATAAGTCGACACCGGAGGCAGCGACGTGTTGTTAACTGGACCGGTTAATTTTTCGCGGGGTTTGTTTGTCTAATCGTTTTTTTTCATTGTTTGCTTCTCTTGCTATGCTTTTGCATTTTATATATATATACATATATATTGAAGGAGATAAAAGTCCGAATTTTACGAGTTTATGTTAGTCTGCGTTCGCGTACGATCTACAACATACAATTGTCCAGTGTCCAGCCACAGCCCTCGAAGTTCGCCAACCACCTCGGAGTGAGGCAGAGGCATAATAATGACTTGACACTGTCCATAACTTTTGTCTACTTAGAGCCGATTTATATTATTGTCCCCATTTTCATTAAATCTCGTTCAACGTTGTGTGATTTCATAGGGCAATATAAAGTGAGGTCTATTAAAATCGACTGGATCGCAGTTGCGGTCGTACTGTGAGATACATTTCATCGAGCCTCGCCGCCGACGCATTGTACTATAATATATTAACCTGCAAAGGACGATGATGTGTTGTTACATTTCTCACCGTCGCATAACCTGTACAATCGATTGTTGATTCATACAAAGATGTCATCAAACAAAATAAACTGGTCCTCATGATTATTATTATTATTATCTCACGCTGATCGTCGACGGAGGAAGCTACCCTCCCCTCTCTCTCGCTAGCAAGACGAATCATCATCGTCACCCTGCGATACATATATATATATATATAGTATAAGCATACTGCGAACGACAAATGATCGCCGTGGAACCGTATAGGCACAAATGTATCTAGTATGAAGTAAATACAAATACATGCATCTTTCTATGAACACTGACAAAGAAGGAGAGAAATGGTGACGAATAGAAATGAATGAATACACTTCGTATTTTTGAGAAATTTTAGGGAAAACATAATTTTAGATAATGACAAACGAAAGCTCGCAACAATATCTCTTCTCATTGTTGAAAATCACCGTATTAATAGTAGTTGTGATCGAATAGAGATACTGCACTACAGAACCATAATAAAAAAAAATGAATTACAGACCATCATACGAGCTGCTCACATGACGTTTGACTGCTTGTCACCAGTAATAATCATAATTAGCGTACCTAATAGAGGGACATAATTGCAAAATACAATATTGTATCCAATATTATCGATATGTATTAATTTTACTAGAGAGGCTTGCTTAGGCTATCAATCATAGCGCCTCCCCCATCATGGCGTTTTTAGCATTACAGTGAAGAACAGTAGTCATATATATATATATATATATATATATACAAAGGCATCAACGATAGAATGTAAAGGGGATCGCTTTCATGATGGGCCCCCCGGCAGTGTGCGTGCCTAGAAACGCAACAAGAAACATACACACAATCACGTTGGTGGCGACGTAGTCGCGTCTGAAGACGACCTCACAGAGACATACACACGAATTTGAGGATATCTAGTTCTCGAGGAGCAGACGAGAGCTTAATTACTACGGACGAATCTACTGACTGGCCTTCATTTGGATAAACGGCTTAATTGAAGGTGGGGATAATTACTCGCTAGTATGTATGAACGTGTTGGATTAATTCGGTCTCGTATTAGGGACAATCAGACTTGCGCGAAGCATCTCGGGTACATTTAATTTGATAATAATAATAATAGTAGGAGTCGTTTTGTTCTTGGACAGATTGCTCTGTTTTTCACGTGTGAACAGGTGACAAATATGATAAAGCCAACAGTTGTCTATACCACTAGATCACGGTTGTGTATGATTTGATTCTTCTAGTTCAAGAGTTCCTCAGGGCAGGGGAACGTTCTTCCAATTAGCGAGGCAGCGTACCACTGAAAAAGCGAATGATGATAGATTGATAGACACATGTATATTAGACTTTTCCACCCTCTACAGAATCTCCTCTGGGATCAAAGTGTGGTGCTAGTTTGAACGCTGTTAATGTATCGTATTGTTCGTTTCATTATTCACAGCTATTCGCTTTCCAGTATGTATGATGCATGTATCATTTATCTTCCTCTAAATTTGTTTGCCTGTCTACTTTTCTTTTCATTAATCTCGTCCCAGTGCTTGTAAAGCGTACTTAAGTCAATTAGACTCATCGTGCGACTCCCACAAAGGTTGTACGACAACTACTGCTACCATAAGGATCCATCAATCGATCAATCGTGTCTCTACTACAAAATCGGTATCTTCGATTGCCACTTGTTTCATAGTCTGCTTCTGTTTGATTGTTTTCGCGTATGAATACTCCAGCCCTACAATCAACGGCCAATGCAGAGTTTAATTAAATTATTGGAATATGGAACCATTCTCAATATCAAATGCTTCTTCCTGGATTCTCTCTGATTCTACAACATCAACGAGCTCTTCCTTTGCATTTCTCGTCAACAGATTTCTGCTTTGTACTTCTCTGATTGACCTTTCAGTGGTTCTCGCAATATATTTAATATATTACGAAATATATCGCAATAATAATTGCACATACAGTGTGCTGGTATAGTTTCGATTCCCTCTTCAATTAGTACACTCAATCTACCCTAAAGGCTTGACACTCCAAATGACCCCTCTACATCTGCGCATGAAACACCAAAAAGGGTATCAAGGAGCGTTACGGGTAACCAACCTGTGTTCTTCTGTATCTCGACCCTTTAGTGTTTGTTCGTACAATATTATTAGATACTACAATAGGGTGTGCCACAATAAAATTCTCCTCTGTTCGCTAGTTACTTAAATTCTCTTGCAGCTTCGCAGAGCCGTGCCGGTTGCTGCCCCGCCGTCTCTGTATTCTACTGCATCGCTTTGTATTTTGTTATATCTTGCTGCATTAAAGTATCGAAATGTATATTTATTATACATGCATTATATATGGCATTCACATCATATGTCATAGTGTGCAAGAACACACTATGGCATATGGTGTTGCTTGCTAAATTTGCTTTGAAAAAATTTGCGCCGCAAAGCATAAACATTATAGTATGGCTGGCAGGCAGTATCATAAGAACAATAATAAAATAAGTCTCTGACTGTCAAAAAATAGAGGCCACAGGTTCGAGCCTCGTAAAGTGACATATGCCCTTGTCGTTGTAATTCCATAACGAGCTGGAAATTAAAGAGAAAAAATAGAGTAATGCACGTTCATCTGTTACAACAACAACATCATCATTATTATTATTATTATTATCATACACAGCATCTGAAAGATAAATTCTTATGTATACCCTTCCTCCACTCTGTCACAGAGGGGAAAGGTTGCATATATTCATTAGCAAAAAAAGAAAAGCGAGCAAAAAATTAACGAATAGCAATAATTGACACCATTCCCCTCGGATTCAGATGTGAAAGGGTGTAGTACCGGCCGTAGCACACGCGCGTGAGATGCTCATACGCGCGATTCCACGATCAAAATTTCAGCATTACGCAATAGAGCGGGCTAAAACAGAAAATTAAGCCGTTACACTTCTGATCGTCCGAAACATTCTGTGATCAAGTTCCCTGCGACAAACTGCAAGAACCGCGCTAGCACCACTCTGCTACATAACTCTACACTATGATAGGAAGGACAGGAGGGCGTTGATATAGGGGTTAGCGTGATTTGCCGAGATCTTTGGTCGCATTGAACCTGCCATGACTTATCGGCATCTCGACGAGCACCATTGGGCAGTGCGTCTTAAACGCAAGCTATTATAAGATTTATTACCCAACATATTAAATGAAGAATACGAGATGCGTTAAAAAGGTTGTACGGGGTGGATCGATGCATACGTGCTCATGAATAATTCTAGTCTAGGTCTCGAGCTATTGGTGCAATGGCAGAGCGCTCCAGAGACATTTGGGGCAGCGTTGCCTGTGATCTGAGAATGTTGCATCACTGACATCACATCCGAAAGCAATAGGCTTAGTGGAAATGCTGTACCGATAAGTAGAAATACAATTAGAAAGTCAAACACCTATGATCTATTATGAGAAGCATAATTATGATCGGCGACGAACAATAAAACAACAAGAACGCAATTACAATTGACCATTTTTTTTAAATCATGGTCTAGGCAAATTAACATAGTTTTTCTTTCAAAAATACATATTGATTTTTCGGTACTTTCTTTGCTCAATATACTTAGGTTGAGGTGAGAAAAGAATATAGGGTGTTACCAGCACGCTGTGAAATACTGAATGAGCTTAGCACAGTTGTTTTCAGCATGGGAAGCAATTAAATAGAGCGTTGAACGCAAATGGGTTCTAAACGATGTTTTGTGGCACTCAACAGGAATCAGAAAATACTTAATTTTATACAGTTCCCTCTCGTTTTGGATGGTCTTATTATTCAATATCCTCGGACGAGCGTGTGTAAAAATGAGTTTATCCTAAAGACCATCTGGTGAGCGTGTATTTTAAGAAGTTGGAGTTTTTGATAATGATAAGAAACTTGTGGCTATCTCGTGGAAAATACAGAAGACCACCACGCTGTGCAACTGTTCTCAACTTGAAAAATATTTCCCCTAACAGTGCGGCTTTCGGTGCGACAATCTATCTAAAGCATATCACATGAACGGTCCTTGTGGAAACACCACCCGTGTCAAGAAATATTGTATAATGCCCTTTGAAAGCACTATTGCATGTTTCAAAGTTTCGGCGCGGCAAGTCGAATATCATGTTTGTGCTTGAATGAAATAGAGACGCACTTGTGTTCCCAAGCCTTTGTTTAGGTTTCCTGGAGTGTATGCGCTTCTGAATAAAAACCGCCTTTTAGATCATGGCTAGTTGCTCGTTTGTTGTTCAGCTTGGGAATTGTTTCAGTACTTAAAAGAAGACAAGAAAATCACAATTTCTCAATTACACATTAGTGTGTGAAGGGCTTGAAAAAGCGTCTGAAGACGGCGTGTAGGTGTTTTTGTTCGAGACAGTGTCTTCCGTTGAATGTACTATGGGATGACCGTGAGCTAGTACAAGATAAAAAGGTGTAAGGCTTAGTCGGTGTCACATGGGATACACGTACAGTGGGGTGAATTTTTTCCCATAAGGTTCTATATAATAAGGCTGCAATATGTACACAATGAAAAGCCAGAATTCCGCAGCACATGCTTGTTTATTGGCTCGCGGGGTCGGTTAGCATCGTAACCGAAGTGCCTTTACGGTCCTACTGAGGGAGTCATCGCCCAGCCCGATATTTTTTGTGACTAAGATATTCCTCACGGGGCTACAGATTATGGGCGCCAGCTCCGATAAGCGATCCGGATTGCTCAGGAGTTGTTGAGTCCGAGACTTTCATCTGTGCCATCTTGTTAAATCGAGCAATGGATAGCAACATCCGCTGTTCCACAAGAAATTTCGTCATGGTTATCAAGCGTTTCTTCCGGTTTTCCCTCTTACTGTAAGGATTCCTGTTCCGTCGACTGAGGTCCGCAATGAGGATCATGCCCTCCTTCAACACAATTTCCCTCCGACAGAGAAAATTTAACTAAACATGGACCGCGAGTAATTGTATTACATAGCAGTGGTCGCGTTCAAAAGGATTAAAATGTGAAAATGTGGCGATGTTTTTCTTCGGGATCTATAATGATCATTGTGTTCGAACAGCAATGCAAGTCGTTGTCTACACGGTCCTTCTCTTCCTGTTGATGCTACTGCTGCTTATAGCGGTGCTCAACGTATTCGTCGTAAGCGCCGACTTACCGCAACAGCTCCATGTGTATGTTAGCATCTTCACTATGTACCATTGCGATTTTCATTTTTGCCCAAATCCGATGCTTATTATCTACATGTTCACGGGATGGCCTTTAACAAATATGGAATGGACGAACTTGGACTCCATGGGTAGTGGTATCGTATTTTATATTTTACAGTGATTGAGAGTTGCGTTATGTCGTTACGATACGGCGTCATGATAAATAAGCGAATAAAGCAACGTGGCCATTCTCCTGTAGCATTATCATTATTATTTCCCCCTCATCTAATTAGCGACCACAAAACTTTTTCACACTCCCTGTAAACTACCTACTCCCGCTTTACACGATGTGCCACAGTACACATCTCTGCGAACACTTTCCTTAGCTCTAAAGTAAGTTGCCATTAAATGACAACTTCTGCAAGCACGACTAGTTGGTTACTGAATGCCAGTTTGCCTCTCAACCGCGCGTTTGCTGTCCGCCACAACCGCGTGACACTGCCCCCAGTCGCCAGCACGATTCGCAGCCGCAGAAGACACCCTCCAATTTTGGAATTCTACCCTTTCTCTTTCGTGTCTGAGCGACGATATCGCCACCAGCCCGAACCGTGGCTCCTCCAAACATCGACACGCGCCCTAGCATAAACAGTAAACATCAATATCGAGCGAGTGCGCGTCCGGCAGAGCGCTATACCTCGTATACCAGGTTCGTCTGCTACGTTCGGTGTGTTGTGTGCTCTCTTGGAGGAAAAGACAAGGTTCTAGAAGGGTAGTCTAACAGAGCGCTGGCTTTTAGCGAGTGGTCGGCTAGCGGCGGCAGCGTGGCCGGCGCTGGACGGGTCGCCCAAGGGGAGATCACACAGAGCAGACATCACATCACCGCCTTGTTGACCCGTGCCCGTCCATCTATGTGGAGGGTATATACTCTTCTAGATAGATAGATAGATATATATATATATATATATATATATATGTACCAAGAGAGAGACACGAGTAGCCGTCTGTTTGTTCGCTGTTCGCGAGTTCTGCCAGTTGCTAATTGAACTATTGCCGCGTTCGATCTAGAATAAAGGAGCATCTCATCTATCCGAGTTCTCTCGGTAGGGGGTGGCCATCACAATTTGCTGTTGCTAGCAACAAGAACAACGAGACAAATCATTCACGACAAGAACAACGACAACGCCAACGTCAACAACGAGAAGTTGTTGTGCTTATAAAAATACGGGGAAGCACAAAAGAACAACCCAAAGCAGTGCAGGAAAGCGAGACCGATTGAATTTTCCTGGCTGCTGGCTCGTTGCTGTTTTGAACGATGGCATACACCTATTTTGTGAACGTCCACGGACTGTGTGCGAACTCGAAAAGTGAACGTCGACGCCGTACGATTTGAGGGATGGACCTCCGTGCCGGTTGTGGCTACAGCAGTGATGCCACTTCTGATGTCGAGTGTGCGGTGTTAGTCGATGTGTGAGAACCGCTCTGCGATGACATCGTCGAAATACTTCTATAGTCGATAATGAGATGATTGATTGGAGATTGACGCCTGCTGAGTGCTGCTGTTTATGTTGATAGTACTAGGTTGGACACCACACCTGCCGGTGCTCCCACTGGCGCTGTTGTCGTTTCTGGTGACGGCCGGCCGGCGCTCGCCCAGTCGCTTCGGTGGTGTACTGTCGCTGCTGTTGTTGTTGTTGTTGGACAGTTGGAAACAGCCGCTGGTGATATTGTTGTTCTTGTTGATTTTGACATTGGTGCAGCTGCTAGCACTGGCTTGGACGCTGCCTTAGCTGGCATTCCCGATCTTTTTACCGGTGCAGTCGTTACACCGTGATCGTTGTCACGCACCACCGCCGCGTTGTTGTTTCGGTGGTGGTGGTGACGGCGGCGGCGGCGGAAATCGCTTCCAAGCGACCGTCAACATATCTGGATACTGGAAAAACGAGACGTATTTGACAATAGCGGCTTCTGACCGCCGGACGACGGAAAGCAACGTCGACAATTGCAGGCGACATTGGATCTGGAGCGTGGTCATATAGAGGAGAAGAGACAGTAGACTGACACGACTGTTCGAGGGCCCAGCCAACAGGCACGATCATCGCTACCGGCGCCAAAGCGTTAACCAAGAAAGGCGTGAACGGTTCGAAGAGGTCGAAGGTTCGCTTGCGTCGGACAGAAGAGGCAGCCTCGGAGACGAAGAAGAATTAGGCGAAGAACGGCACCAAGGTGTTCTATTGTTTATTGAATTTCGGCTCTTCCTCTATTAAAGGTATATCGACGAGAAGCGCCGCTACTGCTAACGTTATCAACTCTGTGGGTGAGTTCGAGTACCGGGCAACGTGCTGGCCTTCCCCATGGACGTTTGGTGTTGCGCAGCCGGTCAGCGGGCGACAACAGTTCTGCGATAACATGCGCTGCTGCGTGGACGTGCGAGAGAGGGAGAGACAGTGAGATAAGAGCCACCACGGTCTACCGGAGATAACGACTATACCGATAACAGTGATAAGGACAAACTAAGTGTGCTGTTTCCTGCCCAGCCAGTTGCTCTCCTGACCATAGCTGTCGCTATCGGTTGGCTTGATGTCCATCTCGCGCAGTGTTGTTTTCGAAACGA
This sequence comes from Stratiolaelaps scimitus, assembly GCA_019614645.1. Taxonomy (NCBI): domain Eukaryota; kingdom Metazoa; phylum Arthropoda; class Arachnida; order Mesostigmata; family Laelapidae; genus Stratiolaelaps; species Stratiolaelaps scimitus. The sequence goes on from JABWDB010000028.1 coordinate 1,524,823, forward strand.
GACATCTGCTGACCATCTGCCGTACAATCGCGTCTGACGGACTCGGCCTGATACAGAAGCCTGTCGAGAGAGAAGAACTTCTGTCAAACAAAAGCTAATACCCCTATTGTTGTAAAACCGATTGCTGACGAGCTGTGGAAACGATATACAGCAGCGGCAGCAGCAACCGCTTTAAGGAAAACCACATTCAAACTGGGACATACACTACAACGCGGCAGAGATAACTAGCGGCTGTCTCTCGCCGTTGCAAATTTGTGCTCGTTGCCGGTCTGTTGTTGACCAATCATCCGTAGACAAGAAGACCAACGGTATCGACTGATACCATCGTCATGGGTCATGTTGACAGTGGTAGTGACAGCGACACAGAACTGGCGGTACCACAGGCAGACGGTGATCGGTGAGCTTCCGAGTGGCGTACAACCGAACGAGCCGGCATAGATCAACTGTGCGCCAGATAGAGAGGCCGGCCAGCAGGGGATCTGACTGATCGGCAGGTTGATGGGCACGTAACTGCAGTATAGGTAACTACAATCATAGTCCCTTGGCTGGTTAACTGGCTCGATGTATTGACGTGTTCGGTGTTCTGCCCAACAACGGCTGTGCTTCGGGTGTTTCTGTGTCGAACTCTATCGAACCATACGCCGTAGCATCTCGTAATAGAGACGGTAGCAACAGTTACAAGGAAAACCACGTTGCCAACTTCGCAACAAACCACCAACAACAAGAACAATCCTGGCTACTAATTCGCGACAGCTGAATCGACCCGTCCAACAGGATAACGCTGGTTCAAAGGAGGAGAAGCTCCGACTCCATTCGATTCTATTCCGATTCTATCGCGAAGTTGTTTCCATCCGTGCTCCAATCCCGACAATCGGGGTAGTCTCCTCGATTGCTGGCAAAGCAACAAACGGCTACGCTCGGCCGGGACCAAGAACACAGTTGACAAGCCGGCAGAGTTAGCTCGACCAACGTGCTGGGGTATTGTCAATATGGTGAAGGAATAAGAAATACGAGACGAATTCACCGGGCAAGAAGTCGCAGTAATTGTGGCCGGTGTGTCTCGCAGCGATCGTGGGATTGCATCGTGTGAATCAGTTCGGCTCTCTGTTTACTTCATTTCATCGCTGTCAGCATCATCGTCATCAGCGTTCAGTGAACCGAATCGGCCCCTGGCCAGTCGGGTGTCAAGCGTGGCAGCCATTATTGGCTGAACGAAACAACGGAGTGTACATTGATGAATTGAGCGCGGCTGGACGAGTCGCCCACCGCCGATATCGACACTCGCCAACAACAACAACGATAACAACAACCCTAAGCTTCGAAAGACGAAATTCTTCTTCTATTCTACTTCGGGATACCCGACAAGAAGCCCCAAAACGACACTGATCAGAAGGCAGACACAGGGAGGCGTCAACACAATTTCATCAACACTGATGATCTCATCACAGTCACTGTTCCTGCATTGGTTTAATACCTCGATTAATACCACCTATGATGGATGTTGGAATTTCAATCGTTGTACTGCAACAAGGCCAGCTAGACGAATCACCGTAGAGGCTAGCAGCATGTGCTGATACGACTACAACTAGTCTAACTCGTCTGCTGACGTTGGCTTGTTGTGCCATTAGAACCTGCCACTTACATCGCCTTAGTCTTTCTACCTGTCTACGTTTCGGTCTGCCTGACTGACTCTGTGTCATTCCGTGGAAAAGTTTCTCGACCTGTGCTACGACACACCCCCAAAGGTCCGTTCGTTCGTCCGTGCACACACATACACACACACATTCGTTCGCGCCGCCAGTCGGTGAGTCTATCGTATCAGGCCTGGCTCAGAAATCAGAGGATTGTCGCCGTCAACCTTGAACCACATTAGAGCGAAATACGCGCGGTCCCTTGAGTGAGTGTTTAGGTGTTTGCTTTTTGCTACCCTGCTTTTGCCTACCTGCACACGTGATGCCATCCGCGCCGCGCGGCACTGGTGTGTTCCAAGGCCAAGGCCGGTTCGGCTAAATCTCATCGCGGGGACAGGAGGCGGCGGAGCAAGAGGAAGAAATGTATTGCTGACCGACCGATTGAAGTTAACGACGATAACAACAACAATAACAACTATCACTGTTCCAGCGTAGCAATAACGGCAACAAAGGTGCTGCGCCGCCCCGACTGTCAACGTGAGTCGCGTCCGACGACAACAGAGCTGCAACAGAGAGGGATCGCAGTGGTACGGCGGGTTTAAGGACGTTATCGTCTTCATCAGCAAAATCAATGATAATAACCACACTGATGCCTTGGTCGTTTTCATAGCCAGACCCTCGTGTAGTACTCGGCAACAGCAACAGTTGTAATTAGAAGAGCAGACATTACAACTGGGATACCGCAACAATTGTTATGTGGTGGTGGTGGTACTGGCGCCAGTGACCGCCATCATCATCTCCGCGACGTTTTTGTGCCCCTTACTGATCAACCGCCGCCGACGCAAGAGAATATTCAAAATATTCGAGAAACTTGAGCAGATAACAATCGACGCTGCTACGTATACTATTATATTTTACTTTATAAAATCAGCAGCAGCAACAACATTAACATTAATCGTATCATCATCATCTGACATCATCCATCGAACAAGGGTGGGCGAAAGCGTTCGTTATTGCTCGGCGGCGGTCTCACACAGCCGCCACAGTAACAACTGCCACTGATACGATAGTAAATACAAAAGGGCAGCGTCAGCAGCAGTAGTAGGTTCGCGGCGACCGAGTCATCCAGAGCGAGCAAACGCGCTTGCAAGAGGCAAATAAACAAACAACAAAACGAATCAGTAAGCCTCGAGCAAGGCAAGCCCTATAACCAACCGCTATTAGTACGACGATCGCTGCTGCTGCTGCTGCCGCTGCCGCCGCCGGCGCTTCAACCTGACATCGAAACAACAGCTACAGCAGCGGGTCCCGACAGAGACGACCTTCCCTGTTTAGCCGCTGTTCGCTCGTCGACTATCGCACGCACCACAAGCTCACTTTGGCGACACCAGCAACAACAACGGCAGCAGCAGCATCACCACCGGCGTTGAGTGCGTGTACCACCTACAACTGTATAATTGTGCGGCGGCGGCGGTGGCGACCCCCCTCCCCGCGACCGTTTCATCGGTCTCCCTCCGCCTGTATATATCTATTGATCAATCTGTGTGTGTGTGTGTGCTTTGTGTAGGTGTGAGTCTGCTTGATTGTCGGCTCGGTGTTGCAGGGATCGCCGCGGCCAATAATAATTACCTGTACGACATCACCTCAAAATATTAAATAACCAGCAGCAGCGGCGGCAGCAGCAGCAGGTACCATCGAAGCCAACGATTTAAATCTCGACGGAGATAACAAACAGCCTCTGTGCAACGGCTGACTGTGGTGGCGGTAACGCCGATGGATGCAGCGGCCTCGGCAGTGCCGCACGCAAGGTAGCCTACACGACACTGATGTTATTGTGGTGCTGATGTTGACCAGCCACTATAATAGATAGCATTTGCGAGAGCGGCGATCAGTCGCAGAACCGTAGTAATAGCTGTGGCAGCACCCCGCACCCTGCTACAAGCGGTGGTTGTACGTGACACTAGTAAAAAAAAAACCCGAACGGTTGTAGGCAAAACACCCATTGCTGAATGGGTGTTCCTCTGCCAACCGCAGTGATATGACACATGTGCTGTTTGTCGAGTTAGCCGAAAGAGATTTCTCTCTCTCTCGCTCTGTGTGTGTCTCGAGAGGGAGAGCGCGCGCGGACGAGCCCACGCAGTGATTGCCGACGTCAACTCGGCAACACGGTGGCACGCGGCGGAGGCGTTTAGTTCGACGTGAACAAGTGAAGCAAGCCTACACGGAGACAGGGAGAGAGAGAGAGCCTAATCATGAATCACGTTATCCGATGTAAATAATCATTATTGTCGCTGTATGGTCTATTTGCAATGATTGATTGTTGTACACGCGACTGATTGTACAAACGCGTTCCCGTCATCGGACGCCGGACAGGATGACTCGCTGAATGTGCGCGTATGCCGTGTAGACCTCGAATAGAGAAGTCATCGGAAGGTAAGAAATGCACCCACCTTTCTATGAGGGGCCAACAAGAAACTAAATCGAATCGGAGCAAGCGAAGGCGAACTTGATCAACTTCAACGCAAATGCGGCGCAGTGAAGTTTTGATGCGGAGCGGGTTGTAGACGGCCGCAATTACGGAATTCGCTGAGGACTGCCGGTGGCTGCTGCAATTAGGTTCAGTGAGGAGCCGGTCGAGCTGTTCGTGCCTATGGAGACTGGAGATTGTCCTACAGAGATGAATATGGACCCCGCGTCAGGAGTTCAGAAGATGGACAGTGGTACGAGTAGTCCCCTGGTGTTCCTTGACATCCGGATAGGAGACGAACAAGGTTTGTGGCTTCGTTCTTGTTAATCGTTGTATTTTCGGTTAAGCTTATCTGATGCTGCTATAGATGAAACTAACTTAGGCAAACTGAATTCAACCCGAGCTGCATATCAGGCTGAGATGCTTCAGATGGAATTGAAGTACATTAGTCTACCTATAACTATTGTATTGGTTTCTATTGTTATCTGTCATATTTTCATCATAAAATTCATGTGTGCACACGAATTCACCTTCCTGTTTATACCTCATTTGATTACAATTAAGGGCTCATTAAATCGAATCGAAGTACGTGACCCAAGGATGTACATACATCCGCCAAATGTTTGTAATATTCTACTGGTGTAGATAGACAGAGCGATTGAGCCCCCAGTGGTGACCTCGTGGTGGTGCATTTCGTGTGCGCGACTGCCTTGCAACCGGAGGAGGTACCCAGGTGCACACGCTCGGTCCACGCCGTTACACATTTTGCATTTAGGGGTTGTCCGTCTTACGAATCAATGCAAAAAGCAATTTCGTCAACGTTATTTCTATGTTTGAGGCTGGGAGTCAGGTCCCGAAAAAACTACTGTTTGCAATAACGACAACACTCGAGCTGACCCTGAAATGGTTATATGACTTTTCTATGCAGAACAGCCGGTTGTAGGTTCTGATCATGCATCAGATACGATCTAGAATACAGCATACGTGTTGGTTTTACCAGAACATAATAATATTTACGTGCGTGAGCTATGCAGAAACACAAGAACCTCGACAGAAGGCCAAGCGCGATGGGGTTTATCAAATTTGCTAATAAGCCCCATGTCGGCAAATATACATACATTGCTTCGTAACATATAGCTGCACATTTCGTATATAGCATATATATGTAAATCCCACGAAAACCTCTACGCCCGAAATAATCCGCCGAGAGTGTAGCCATGTGGCAAAAATTTTATGCTGTATCACTCACGGCGTTCAAGCTGTTATTCACGTCGATGTCAATTTCCTAGAGATGTGTTCCCTGTCAATGATACGTGTTTCAAGTCACATCCGAACCACGTGTCGTTGTATCTATCGATGCGAGCGTAGATTATAGAGTAACTGCATTTTTCTAATTAGTCCCAGGGCGGGATAGTGACGATATTGTTTCATTGCTATGAAATAGTATTATTATGATTGTTGTCATCATCATGAACCTGTCAACACTCGCTGAACTCGTATTTAGTCGGTTTGCATGTTGCGTTTGTCGGATGTAATCAAAGCAGAGAAATCAAAGAAGCGACTGGCTCTCTGCGTTCAACAACGGCTAAGTCGCGTAGCCTCGCTCGGCGACCGCCACGCGATCGGTTGAGCAAGGCGTATTAGTCAACAAATTAAGATTTCGTCAGGTGTACAAGGCGCTCGAACTCGTCCAGTCTACTTGCATAGACACATTTCCGGTAATAGTAATAATAATAATTAGTATTATTATTATTATTAACGTTAAATACTGGCTGAGAGTTATTCCGGAAAAATTCGTTAGTAGTATTATTATAATTGTTTGCATTAATCGAATTCCGATAGTTGTTATTATAATCAATCCGCCTTTATGAAAGTTAGTCAAAACGGAAATGACCCTGTCGCGCCAAGAGCTGGCCACGCGCCACGGCTGCAGCGGCTTGCGATGGACATTGGGGTCAAACTTATTGGAAAATTAGCCAATCGACATAGGGGGAATGGACGTCGTTCCGTAATCACAGCAAAATAACATTGACAGCTTTAAAAATAAACGAATGACTCTGTATATCTCTAAGCAGACCCCAATCAAATGAGAGAGATCGATCCACACTTACTATTTATATTTTGTTACGTTGACAACATCAACATCCGCAGTTGCCGTGCCACCCAGTCTGACTTCTAGGCGCCTACGAAAATGCGCGATCTAGAACGGGAGGCAACGCACGACACAAGTACCCCTTTACATTAAGGAAATAGCTTTAGTTATACTGTATTATGTTTCATGGTATTGTTCTGATGCACGGCCGGCGAAGTGGCCCGTAATTATTGATGAATGAATTGTGGCGAGCTTTCGTTATGGGGTACGGTCAAGAGATACTAGACGCCGAATCTAGTACTAACTGTACGAGGGGTACAAATAGATGTTTTAATAAATTCGTTCGTAGTTCCGAATTTGTTCGTGTCGAGATAGGGCCTGCTATTGAATCATTCAGTTGGCCCGGAGGCAGTAGCATCGTGTCGTCTGTAAGTGGCACATTTCGTTTGGTGGATACACAATAAGGTAACAAATTATGAATAATTATCACAAATGATTCTCTAGGCTTACCGAAGTGTTAATATGTTTGTTTAGTCAATAATAATCACTACATTTGTACCTAATAATAATAATAATGATAACGAGAATAATAGTTCACTCCAGAGGGTATTGTTATATTGCTCGATTTATCCTTTACTGCAGCGATGACGAAGATCGATCGGCGCAAAGTGCGATTCGGCGGCCCCATGTCAAAACGTGTTCTGCACAAAATTTGTTCTTGTACGATTACCCAAATGGTAATAGCACAGATTATAAATTCTGATCGTAGGTGTTTATGGCTCGCCGATGCCTGAGCATTGCCAGACCTGATGGTTGCAAGGCGCGAGGAAGTTTCCGACGAATTTCTTAATTCATTCTGACCTATAGACGTCTCCGAGCAGATAGCGTTTTTGATGTCGCCGTCGAAAGAACCATTCCCTCTATCGTATCTTGTTACTGGAGTTCATTACGACGACTGCTACAGCTGACAAGGATGTTTAGTCTACGTTTGCTCTCCTCAGTCAAGTTCGACTTCGTTAGGAGCCGAGCGTCCTTTGCAATTGCCGGGGTCCTTACAAGTGATGAGTGACCCCTCGAATTGTGGCCCTTGCGCATCTCTTCTATGACCCAACCCCACCCCGTCAGCCCCGTCGAGCATCACTGGACCTGGCGGCACAGAAGAGGTCTGAGCTGCCAATTCAAACGGGATGACAAACATCGAATGATTGGCGTGGCTTCCTGCCCCATCAGCCAGACAGGGCACGCCGAAATAAGCGCTTGTTTCTGTTGAAGAGCTTCCTCTTAAGCTGTACGGGTGTTTAACATACAGTTTACAAACATACAGTACGCAGGTGAACCAAGCCTGTGGGCATGGCGTGCTGTGTAAGGGAGCCAGTGTCAGAATCAAAGAGAGTTTTGTTGAGTTGGAGGTTCAAATCCGAGTGGAGCAATAATGAATGAATGAATATTTACTGTTATGGGCTGTATCTGCGCAAATAAGATTTAAAAATTAGTGGTGACAGCTAATATGGTGGACAGCTACCACTGTGTAGAAAGGAAGGCATCCCCTGTATGCGTCATGAATACTTCGTGTTTACATACACAGGGCTTTCTACAGACATCGTATTGACCGCAGTAATCCTTTACAGACGGGAAGCGGCCGTTAAGATTCTTCTCAGGGCTCCTAGAGACAAGGTGTGGGGGGTTGAGAGAGATAGAGAGAGAGAAGCTGGTGAGAGTCAGCTAACCACGGCGCTCACGGTGTTGTGATGCATTAGCATAACAAGTCCCCTTTAAATAAATCCGAGCTTAATGATGACTTTGCCATTTCACTCGGACTTATCACGGCTAAGCAGCACAAACATTGTGTATATCGTGCATCGTGTATATATATATATATATATATATATATATATAACTATGATCATTATTATTATTACCTTAAAACTATTACTTGGTCTATTCAATAATTTGTTCCACTTTTGCCCGCTGCCAACAGCATTCCTGCCCACTATTGCACATAGCTTAACTAAAGTGATTGTTCAACGTCGTACCATATAGCCAACGTACGATTGTATTGTCCTTTACATGTTAGACGCAGTTGTAATCGTAATTCGGTTGACGAGTGATTGCTATTGACCGCTAGGAGGGGGGGGGGTTCCAAGATCAGACTACTCGGGCTCAGACGACGTTCGGTTTCTGGTCGATCTGCGTTGGCCGACTCGAGTCTGTCCGGCGGGCGTTGATCAGCGCTTGTGGTATGATACTCCAGCCTGTTTACCAACGGTGGTTACTAGATTATTAGAGACGAACGCTGCGTTGTAGTCATCGGATAACGTGTGCCCTTTCTCGGTGTGTTGTTACCACAATAAAAGAACTCAATCTGCCATCACTGGTGGTGACACGATCTCGCTTGTCCTGCCCTGTTTACAATCAACAAGGCACACTGCACTCGGGGGGATGGGGAAGGGGGGAAAGCCGTGACTCCTTGTTGTTTAGCAGTTGCAACCCACCATAAGCCGTTTTAATAGAATTTCACCGAGCTTGACTGCTACGCGCTATGAGAAGTCAGTCGATATGATACAGATACAACAACAAATCCGGTCGCCTGCTTTTGTCTGTTATGTTTTGTTACGGCAACATTATATCGTGTCAGAGTGTTCCTCCTTCTCTGATTATAGGATACAATCCGATGCTGTCTTAGGCATAAGCTGAATGGCGTCGTGGAGACTTGTGATAACGCTGCTTTCTCATCTTCGCCTTGGCTGAGACTTGCATTTGATCGAAGAAGCCATCGAATGAGTATTTCGGCTTTCTTCGTTTGATCATCTCCGCTCGTCATTTCAGGACACCTTCGCCTCTCACGGCACCTGTATGCCCTGTCCTTCAGTGTCCTATTAGTAAGCTGGTGCTTTTCGAGCTCCGCTTTCCTTGGCGCCTAGCAATGCGCTGACTCTGTGCTCGCGTACACTGCGCGCACCTCTGCTCTGGTGCAGCGTAACTTCTCGGAAACATCTATTTAACACTAAATAATATGCTTATTTTTTTTCATGATCATTATTTTCAATAGGCAATTTCTCTCAAAGACAGATTATTGTAGCAGTTAGCTTCGGTTATGCTTGAGATAAATAGAAACTCATTTCATTCATAGCGTCATGCGTAATTCAAAAGAAGTCCAACAGCAGTAATAAATGACTTTATTACTGCTACTTACACTAGAGTATGTTTATTACGATAGCTCCCGTGAATATACATATATATATATATATATATATATATATAGCGTTTGCCACTGTAAAAGAATCGCTTCTAATGACAGATACAACCCAGCGCTGATAGAACTTTTACAACAGACGGTAGGCATAGTCCCGCACGGCAGATGTGGACAGACGATTACTGGTCAGTCGTGGACCAGTAAATAATCGCCCACTATTGTTGTTGTCCCAGAGCTCATCTGATGCTCAAATCGCGTAGCATGGCATAACATGCGCGGTCTATCAAACCGGAACGACGATGATTTTGCACGACGATGATATCGAGATGGCCGTGACACCGTGAACTGCATCTGAGTGACACTGTGTGCATATACACGCGCGGAAAAAGCGTGTCTATCAGTGTTCTCATCATACGTTTTTTTTTGTTTGTGGATTGACGTTTGTGACGTTCCCCAAAAATCAAATTCAACTCTAGATTCAATCTAGATCTTGCACAAGTCTGAGCGGCCTGGAAATGCATCGAAATCATTCGGAAAGTCTCAATACTCGGAAACATCTAATAAATACATTGGGGAACGGTCTATACCGCCACGCCAAATAGGTCACATCTTTCCCAGTTCACTTTAGGTTCTGTAGGAGACGCAGCGGCTCCTGAAGAATTGTCCCTTCGAGCACATCCAACATTATTTTTTTCCTATACTTAATCCGTTACAGCGCGATATCGACGCAATTTTCGGTGCGACACCGTCGTAATGACACACAGCCAGATGTACAGGCGGAGATGTTTTCAGACAATCACATGTAAAGGGACCTATATCTATATGCGTATTGCCAACGCATAACAAATCTATGATATGAATGAGAATTGCTAATACCCAGCTAATCAGTTACTTTGAATAAAGCAGAGTAGATAGCAAGCTATGCTTTATATAGATAGCTGCATAATATGTCGATGCTTGTGGAGCTTAAACTAAATACGTTCAAAGTTAAAGCCGTATTAATAATATACAATTAATTAATGCGGATTAATTTCTGTTTGTCGAACTCATTCCATGTCACATCGCCGTCGTGCAGCGGGCCGCATTGTTCTGGAGTTATGGGAGCATTTGTTTCCGAGTACAGTCGCCAATTTTGTGGCCATTTTAAAAGGTTCCGCGAGAGGCTCGTCTGGGAACCTACTCAGCTATAAGGTAAGTGAAATCGAAAACCCGTTGAATGAACAGGATCAGCCCTAACTTTAGCGCGCACAAATGCAATGAACACATCAGTGAATATGGCTAACTCGTAGCTTGACCTGTTCAGGTAGAGATATTAGAGCTTATCTCACTAACTACATAGCAAGAGAATAGTAATTACGCCAGCATTAGATGTACAATTATTGTACAATAATTATATATATATATATATATATATATATATATATATATATATATATATAATAATTATTATATATTGGCTTATATTCGCTTTCAGGGAACTCGCATACACAAAGTGATCCCGAACTTTGCGATTCAGGGCGGCGATGTGGTCAACAATGACGGGACGGGCAGCGACTCGATCTTTGGCAAGTTCTTCCCCAACGAGGGATCTTACCTCAGTGTAAGTGATTAACGATCTTGAGAGTCGTCAAAAAAGAAAGCAAAGCAGAGCAGATTCTCTACGAGAGCTGATCGACGCGGTAATGCAGCGTTTTTCAAGAGAGACTTATTATTTCGGTGTGGCAGTCCAGGCGCGCTTTGCGGTATTATTTTGTTGTTGTTGTTGTTGTTAACAATTCCATTAAAGCCTTATGGTATTATAGTTCAATAGATCTGTGATGCTAATTGACGCAGGGCGGAATATTTGTCATTGTTATTCACGAAACAAATTTAATGATTTCAGCACGACGAGGCTGGACTTCTCGGCATGGCTTCCAACGGCCCAAACACAAACGGATGTCAGTTCTACATCACTTCGGTGCCCGGTTGTGAACATCTGAACGGGCAGCATACGGTTTTTGGCAAAGTTGTCATGGGCATGGGTGTCATAAAGGAGATCGAGGTGGTCAGTACACACAACGACATTCCGGATGAGGTGAGTGCCATAGGGACACTATATCCGTCAAGTGTGAACAGCAACAACAACAACTCGGAATTGAATTGCAAATTAATTTCCGTTGCAGGAAATCATTATCGACAACTGTGGCATATTTAAAACAGGAATGCTGTTGGGGCCGAAAGACCCAACGGGCGAAGATACCTATCCACCATACCCAGAAGATTGTCCGGCCAATGTTCTCGACCTACGGTCACTTGAGGTAAAGAAAAGAAATGACAACAGAGTTATTCTCTTCGCTGTTCCGTTCTCGAATAGAGCATGCTTGTACCGTAACGCAAAAGACAAGAAGAAACCCTCTCCTCTGACTCCGGCACCTCTTCGATAGATCCTACTAAATCCTACTCCCGAGAGCTCATTTGTGTTGGAGCACTTTCTGTGGTGCCTAGAGCTTAGTTGGCTGTTGGATTGCTACAATATATATCGCCTAAATAATGAAATGCTTTATTTCGCGACTCCTCACTGTTCGTTTCATGGCGGCCAGGATGTGGCAGCAGCGGCGACACTCATTCGCAACGTCGGCAATGATTACTATAAGAAGAAGGAGTACGTAAACGCACACGTCAAATACAAGAAAGCTCAACGGTACCTGAATAAGTATCAGGTGAGCATCTAGTGGTGGTAGCCAAAGGCAGAAATCGATATCAGTCAGTAACGAAGCGACACTCCGATACCCTTAGCGCTGCCTTCGCATGGGTATCATCGAAGGACCCAGTTGAGTAACATATCTCTCTCTCTCTCTCTCTCTCTATCTTATTGGACGTCGAGATCGAGCTATATATTTTGTAGAACAGCGTCAACAGTAGATATGCATCTGCTCACTTCGGTGGATCTTTTCCGCTTACTGATAAACAAACAATGGTTTGTCGATTTGAAGTCACGCGATGATGGTAGTCCGGGAAGGTGCTGTAAACAGCAGGATAGGACTGTGTTCGAAAACGAGTACAATCATTTCATAATTTTTCTTTACGGACTCTTTGCCCGCATCGTCATCACCAACGACGGATACGGAAGACTCCGCCACCTAAACGCGACAATAGTGTTTGCTATTGTTGGGCCATAGTTAGACGTTGACTTGCAAGAGCTAACGGATCGATTGTTACACCCGACCGATTTGTTCTATCAGGAATTGGCAGGCGACCTTAACACGGACGAGGACGCGGAATTCACGAAGGCAATTCTTCCAAATGTGCTCAATTCGGCCGCGTGTAAGATCAAGCTCAAGTTGTACGACCAGGCTCTTGAGGCGTGCAACGAGGTTTTAGAGACGTCGCCAGGCAACGCGAAGGGTCTGTATCGACGTGGCCAGGCGTATCACGGCAAGGGCGACTACGATCGAGCAATTGTTAGTATGAATTCATCGTTAGTTTCATAGTGAATTCATTGTTAGAATTCATCGATGACCGAAAACTCTTTCCGATGTTTGTTCTTCCATTGATTCCTGTTGGTTTCTCTTTTTCGCGCTATTCATCTGGCATATTGTGAATTCGTTTTCAACTCTATATGTTAATGTCGAAGGCCATGCATTTCTGTTCGCGCACAATCCGATTGATCAATTGAACGTCGACTCTAGGTTCCAACAAGTATGGCCACATGTGCGTAATAGTTAGCTATTGTAGCGGCATTTATCGGCAATATCTTTAACTACTTACAGAGGGACTTAACGCAAGCCAATAAATTGGTCCCCACCGATGCGTCGATTTTGGCCGAGCTGAAAGCCTGCCGCGGTGAGAAGGCAACGTATTGCGCAAAGGAGATACGGGTTTATAGGAAGTACTTCGAAGGGCTCAATGACACCCCACAGGGACAAGGTATAATGTTATTCATATGTTATTACACAAGAGGTTTCGGGGAGAAATCACTCATTACTCTAATGTTGCCTCAGAAAACTAAGGTTCTTCTATGAAATTAACTCATATGGACGACGATTAGTGTACAGCTATGTTAAGCGATTATGTATGTACTGCTTATCTACATTCATTATACCACGAATATATGCTAAGGGCTGTAACGAAACAATGTTTGCGATCTCCTGTTAACTAGTCACGATATCCTTGTCATGCCATAATTTAACACATGTAACATACGAATTTCTCTTACCAGATTCTATTTTATGTCCGTCCATACCATTCTATTCTGTCCGTCCATACCATAGCAGGAAATCCGATAAAGCAGAGACAAAAACAACAACAGCAACAACAACCGCCCGGACATCAGCAACAGCAGCAGCAGCAACCACAGCAGCACCAGCAGGTGGTGACCCAGGCGCAGGCGCACGGTCATCAGATGCTGGGGCAAGCTGCTGAGGTCGGCGATCGCCCGATGCAGCCAGTGCCGATTCCGCCTAGTGGCCCCTCTGGCAGCTCTCATCATCATTATCAACAGCAACAACAAGCAGGACCAATTGACAGCCACCATGCGGGACCCTCAGGATACGCTCCGCCGGTTCAACAGGCCGCAGCAAGGCCGTCGCAGACGAACTCAGATGATAGTGATGACATGATGAGTTAATGGGACATTGTCACTATCGTGATTGGTACATTGGCCGCAATGGGGCGAAAGAATAGGAGACTAGTCCAGTGTCGTGAATATACGAGAGCTGAAATAAAAGCACAAAATCGAATGAAGATCGGCAGGCCAACTCGAAAGTATCGATGGGAGCCTGTGATCTGCCTTAGAGCGGGCTAACGACGTCGGCCTGGGACCGAGATACCGAGGTTGTAGAAGCGAGCATATACCTGGCTGAACAAGAAAAAACAATATCCTTCATAGCTTGTGGTTGCTGAATTCATTAATCGAGTGAATGAACGAATCACGAACGGTTTCGATGGTTTTGCGCTGTTGCCGAACAGCATCTTGTGTGCGATCACTTTATACGCGACCCCCGTTAAGTGCTAGGATGAGGTGATGAGCCAAAATATAACAGTTACATGACGATATAAGCGTATACAGACAATGTATATATGATTGAGAGCTAAAGCATGCAAGAATATAAGTAAAAAAATATATATATATATTATGGATGATTATGAAGCTGACATGTATCGAAACCAAATCATCAAACAGATATCGTACTACTACTACGACTACTATTGACCGATCTCCGTCAAGAAAACGTGATTATACATAATCACTGCTGTCCCTGACCGATACTACGAGGCCTAGATATAAAGCAAATTTTAATTTTTATAATAATTATAATATTACCACTATTTTCGTCCGTGTGCTTGGTAAAGAAGAGATCGACGTTGTTGATTATAATAATCACATTATACTAAACAGACGATAACAGCAACAAATGCCTGTTCTGATTATAAAAGAATGAAGACATTATATATATATATATAAATATATATAAAAGTTGCAGAAGGGGCTGGGAGGTTTTTCAGCTCCGGCAGTTCGTTGTTTTCCGTGTGATTGATGTGTGTATTCTCTGAGTGAGTGAGGGACTGCGGAAAATGTGAAGGATTGTAAAAGGATTATAAACGGATTATAAAAGGATTATAAAAGGATTTGAATAATAGTCTGACGAAATAAAAACGCTAAAAACGTAATGGTCTATTACACTTGTTGTTGCCGGGTCGTCTAAGCAATGAGCATGCTGCGAAGTGCAGAACAAGGAGAAAGATACAGACAGATAAAGTCCAATAATGAGGAAGAGAGTAGATGAAGTAGAAACGACTTCGCTGAATGATATGATGCCGAGACTGACGAGACGAACATATGCTTCGTATATATACATATATCTACGAAGAATATGTTCTTCTCGTCAATCTTGGCATCATATCATTCTATATATATATATATATATATATATATATATGAAGCATGCGGAATTAACACTGTTGGCAATCGAATCATGAGCTTCACACATGATGATATCTCGAGACGAGAGTCTGAATCCCTTGCACGAGTCGAACAATGGCACACAGTAAACACCCAGACACACACACACATGCAAACACCCGTCCCAGTAAGCAACCACGAAGTCGCCACTGTAACCGGCCACTTAAGGATACAGCGGGCACATCCAACAGAATTATATATATATTTGCAATCCTTGAAACAACAAATAAGCAAGCAAGCAAGCATTAATTCTTCGTAACTTGAGCGTGACCTTTGCAGTGGGTGCGCCAGATACAGATGAATCAAAAGAGTCCTTCCACAACTAAACGCTACAATAGAAGGCATTTTAAAAAGCTATTATATTTCATCAAGCTACGGGTGCTGCTGCTACTGCTGCTGAACATAGCAGTTGTAAAATTGCTATGTTCTAATCATAATGACACGACTGCTCAATGTGCGCATGGTGAACACTCGACTCGACCCGCTTGTGCAGAAGCTCCGACGAAAATATGCTTTTCATCCAGAAAGACTTATCTCGAAGTCTTCTTGTTACACGTAGACATATACACAGAGACACATACAGACGTACACTTATTCATTGGCTCCCATAGATCGAGATCCGAACGATGAAGCTCACTGGGAGACAGAGAGAGAGGAAGACGCTTTTAATGTGTGCAATGGTCCATTTGCCGAATATTTTTCCTTGTCGACCCAAGCTCTTTATTCGATAGATCAGCACAAGTCAAGCAACACGTAGCAATTTACCCCCATTCTTTTCATATGCTTATGGAAATTGTGAATTACCGATGCGGAGTGCGGATAGAGACAACTTTATATGGACAACTATCTGCTAAGTGCCGAATTTGCCTCGCCCGTGAAAGTCGCCGAATATTTCAAGGCTGTATTGCTATATTGAGACGAACGACCCAAACGATGTTTGAATCACCTACGCGTCAGCTTGAACACACAACCCACGAAAGGATTTGTAACAATGTCGAACCAGGACCACATGGGCCTGAAGCAGTGAGGTACGGTTACCGGTGCAATGCGGGTAGTCAAACTCGACTTTCATTATGATTATTACCATTATTGCATCTATAGTCTTATTCCGAATTCGACTAATCACAATGCAGAAGTGTATGATTGGTCATGACTAGAAACTGGATAAAAGTAAATTGAACTAGAAGATGATGTTTCGTGGACGACAGCACGCACTTGATGCAAGGAATATCGAGATGAAGCTTGTTGACACAGATCCCACAGGGCATTATATTGACTTGCACGCTGTAGTGCATCCACAAAGTGTATTGATTATGTAATTACTATGGCCAATTTTCGATGGTTGCGTTGGACGTGGAACCCTGGTGGTGGTCGGAGCGTGAGTGCCTCCAGACGAACATGGCAATGTCGCCGAGCTTTGCCAATATAGCATGTGTACACAAAATAAAAATACAACAAGTACACAAAACAGATAAACAAAAAAAAAAGATAACGGCATAAAAGTCACGGAGAGAGCCCAAACGTAAGGACCGAATGATGATTCTTAGGAGTAGAACAAAAGGCTGAGCACAGATGTATATCGAGCTGCATCGCATATGATTGTAGGTGGTGATGATTTTTCGGTAAGTTGGCGCTCGGTCAGCGGTGATGGGGTTAAAGAAGTTCGTTTCGATTGTCTTCAATCGCGAACGGCGCTCACCGAATAAATGTCGAATGCACATGAAATTAGATGGAAAATTAAATTACTTCATACATCGCTGTATATATAAATACAAACAAATCGTAAGGTGATGCCGAATATTAAACAAAAGGACAAATGTGTGTACTCTTTTCTACCGGGTGTAGATAGATGCTGTTGTTGCTGCTGTTGGGTAAATTTGGAATGGTAAAAAAAAACCATGAAATTGTGTAATTAACAATACAATTTAGAGATGCGGCATGGTGGAGTGAACTCTCAGGCGCACTTTTGTTTTAATAAACGAGTCAGTGAGTATTATATTAAAAAAAATACCTCTTCTCCCTTAAAGACCAACGTCTACCTCTTGCACTTGGTAGATGTATTGGAATGATGCTGATTTACCAGGGGTGATCTGAATAGTCATTAGCAATTTGGATATACATACATAACTGGTAAGATTGCCATGCGAAAACCTCGAACGGCGATTAGTGAGCGCCGCTTTGGTCTCCAGACATCGTGTGCTGAGATGTGGTTCACATTGCCCGGCTGTCACATAACCTAGGTCTGTTGGAGCGTAAATTCTATAAAAATTACACAGAAACCTGAATAGGATAACGTAAACGTCAGTACTAGAGAAGGAAATGTACATTGTAGAAAGTAGACTCACTTAAATCGAGAGACTAGAAAATACACTTAATTTAAATCGAGGAGTAATAGCACAATAATAATAGATTTTTAATTTATAGTTGTATTCATTTGACCTTTGCCTTTAAGGGAGGGAGGGGTCACTGTTTTAATGCACTATTTCCTGCTTTGCGACTATTATACACACACACAAGCAGAAGCGTGCCTGAAAATTCAATCCATCACTCCGCGTGTGCGAATTATATGGTTAGTTACATACGATTCTATGCATTTTATAATCACTAGTCCTGGCCAAAAACTCCCAAGTATTTCTTTATAGCTATTTATCTATTATTTTTATTAAAGCTTCATTAGTTTTGTTTTCCTATCGAGCCTCTTTCCCTTCGTGTCGTCTTCGAAGCAACGCCCGAATCGGCGATATCGAGTCCTGTCGTAACAAAGGAGATCTGAGAGTCACATACAGAAAAGCTGAAGGAGTGCGATTGTGAACGATATGCAATCATTGTGAGCAGTGAATACGGGTGTTTGCGCATATATGTTAGCATCAAGGTGTGGATCGGTCCCCAAAGAACCCGCGAGCTGCTCCTCCAGAAGTCCTGCCCTCTTACTACTGCAATTAAGGACAAGACATTTTGCGTTGTTTTTTTTTTTGCAAAACATATTTATTCTTGAGGAAAAAGGACACCTTAAAGATGTGTGCCACACACGTTGTCGTTTTTTAGATTTTGTTGTTGTTGTTTTTAGATATCGTGATCATCATCATCATCGTCACCGTTATCAGTATAACCATTATCTGTCAATATTTAAACCATTCTTGCCGTATGTCGTCTTTGAATCCTTAAATAAAATACTTTTTTTTTTATCATTAACATCGATTCATCGTCCATGTGTTCACTGGTGGTGGGTATGCTGCTATGGGCCCTCATCGGGCCATTGACGTCAACTCGCATTTGGTTATATGGTATGTTTCCCTATAGCTCATACAGATTACTCGACTCGCTCGTGTTGATTAGGAGGGGTTGTCCTGACAACTGCAGGACACACGTAAGGCCTATTTTTTCGGCAGGCGATAGTTAACGTAGGGCACCTCCAAGTCTTCGCCGTCGAGGTCGTTACAGCAGAGCTCGAACACGAGTGCCTTTACGTGCGGTGGGATTTTCTTCCCGCTAACGCTTTCGACCACCGCGGACATCGACATTTTGAGGCGCTCTTCGCGCTTTTGACTATTCATGAAGAATGAATAGAGCATCGAGACACCCTGCGATAGCATTGTGATTTCTAGCTTCTTCTCCTTCAGGAAGAACTCCATGAACTCTTTGAGCGTCATTTCGCCCTGGACGTCGAAGCGATCCCATAGCGAGAATTCCGTATCGTAGAATTTCTGTTTGGCGACGCGCATTGGTTCTGAGAATACTACGAAGGGCAACGCGAGATTGACAAACGAGTTCTTGAACAGCTCAAGCTTATTATGGCCCTGAACGAGTTTGTAGAGCTCAAGGGCTACAAGGCCAGAGACAAGCGCTGTTGTCGTTGCAATTGCTGGGATGATCTTACCCGCAATCAGCTTCGACTTGTGGCGATCAGCCGGCGGGATGTCGTAGTTCTCAGCGCGAAGGTTTGACGCGGCGACGATGAAGTCCATATGGAAGTTCGTGTCGTCATCCTTCTCGAATTCGATGGGCGTCAGGAAGAATCCCTTGAATGAGCCAGGCTCAGGGATGCTTGAAATAAGTTTCGGCATTACGTCCGTGTCGCCAATGTGCGACTGCTGTTGTTGTGCCTCCGCATCGGTGACAGCGATCTTGACGCCTTGCTTCACCTGGAACTCGGGTACCTTCACGGACGCGAGCATCGCCTTGATCTGATCTCGCCTGACACTCTTCGAGTCGATACCGTACATGAACGCCTTGAGGCGAGCTGCGGCTTCGACATAGTTGAAGTGCAACTCGACGTTGGCGTCAAACACCAGAGGATGGGGACAGCGTTTAGGGCCCGACCAGAACGGTGCACCGGAGCTTGTCAGCTGATCCTTAGGGAAGTTGTGAAGGAGCTGCTTGATCTGGTTGGCGTACTGCTCCTCAAAATGCTTACGGGCCCACGAGACGCAATCTTCGAATTTTGAGGGCTTCTCATCGACGAGCACCTTCTTCACAGCTTGGTAGATCTCTTGACCCTGCGAGCCGGGGCTCTTCATTGCCTTGCTATGAAATTCGGGATCGTGCATGTACTGACTCGCAAACTCGGCACCAGTGCGGAACAGGCCCTCAAATTCGTCGCGGGCCCACTGCAACGTATGGTCGATTGCGTTGGGGAAGTTCTTCAGGGTGCAGATAGGGATAGACTTCTCTGGCGGGTCCTGGCTCGAGCTATAACTTTCGGTAAGGAAGGGCAAAACGACTTGCACATTTCCCTTGGTTCCTAGCGTACCTGACTCGAGCAGTGGTTTGCGGTAGTAGACGCACCTCCGGTCCATGTAGTTACGCGCGTCGACGTTGTCTAGAGCATTGGCCACTCCGTCAAGCGCCTCAAAGAAATCGTCATTGTATACTGGCTCGGTGTCGGCACCGACGCGATTGTCGTGCGAGGTGATTCTCACCTGAGGGTTCATCTTAGCGACAGCTTTCGCCGCCGCCTTTGACTTCAGTTGACCCACATCCCACGAGCGGAAAAGGAACTGCCGATTCAGATTAGACCTTTCGATTGTGTCCATGTCCGTCACCGTTATGCTGCCCTTCGGTCCAGCGCCAACACCCATCATGGCGAAGTTCTTCAGATGTTCGCAACCAATGGCGCCTGCCCCTACAATAAACCAATTCTGCGCGAGCACCTTCGCCTGGAAGGCCATGCCGAACACAGAGATCTGGCCTGTGTAACGGTCATCTGGAGGAGCCGTCGCATCCTCCTCTGTTACTTTAAAGTCTGCTGGAAGGCATTCGACAGCATCGAAGTAGAACCACTGACGGAATGGGGTGAACTTGCCTGAGCACGCCTTCATGACCTCCTGGGCAGCAATGCCACCGATCGTTGCGTTCATAGGACACAAATTACCCGAGCTAACCTTTGCGAAGGTCTTGATTAGCTTCTCATCTAACTCGGTCCCCTGTCCGGCGATTTCCTTCGCAGCAGCGAACACTTCATCGGCGTCCGCATCATTCCAGGCCTTGGGCAGAGCGTTCCTCGTTGCCCTAAACTTATCAAGGGCCTGGAAGGCAACGTGCATGTTAGTTGGATGGGAGAATTTTGCCCAGTCAGATTCAACAAGTGGCGGCTCCTTGATTGTATCCTTCATCGATTTGAACTCCATGATGACGGGCTTCTTCACCTGGGTGGCAATGCCGCCTCGGATGTAGTCACCCCAAGCGGTCGTGTCACCGATCGAGAACGTGAATGGTCCGAGCACCTTGATCTTGAACTCGCGTCCATTCAGGTCGGTCATGCCCTGCACTTCCGAAAAGCGCACATAGTCGCCGTCCTCAAAATCGTGGCGAGTTTCATCCAGACAAGTAACCATGCCTTGGGCATCCTTGGTTACCGACGCTACCATAGCACTGAGTGGTTGTTCGCCCTTCGTGTCGTACACGGTAAACTTGGGACCGAAATCGCAGAAGATTCGCGAGAAGAGACCACGCGTGTCGGCGATAACAACACATTTGTTGCCGGCCGCGTGTGCCCACGAGTCGATGCGTAGCTGTTCTTCAAGAATCGAGTCCGTGAGAACGATCACGCCAAACTTTGACATAAACTCCTCTGACAGAGGAACCGTGGCCGATGAGACGGCGACATAGCTGTTGAGTTCCGCCACACGCAGACAGCATGCCTCTGCGCGATTCTTGCCTGTAAAGCAGATCGAGAAACATTGAAGATACGATTGCAATTAGTGATCTATGTGGCTCGGAATTATTCAGGCTGGCTCGTAGGAAGTCGCGTAGAATTGAGCGTACAAATAGAAAAAAACGTTGTATGCGGATGTATCCACGTGACAGATATGACAGAGCCAGAGATCGTTGAAAAATACAACAGAGATCGTCCTTTCAACGAACGAAGTAAATCTGTGACGCGCTGCAATGAAAATAGTTCTCGTATCGACTTGTGCAAAGTGTTGTTTCGGGTTGTCAAGGCATTATATATTAGACTAAGGCATATTAGGGCATCGCTATTGCTTGAAGCTAGTGCTCTTCCCGCATTTATGTATAGCCAACGAAATTAACCTGACATCAAGGAAACGCTTGTGCCTCGGACAGACACACGGCGGAATAGTATACACATTCGGTCAACCAGCGAGTCACAGAAGAATAAGCATACTGCCGAAGTATTACTGCTGAGAGGTAGCAGCTCTAATAGGAGGGGTACCCCCTCGGAAAGTCAGCTTTCCCGTGCAGTACGTACCGATGTCTTCTTTTGTTAGGAAGTATTGCGCCGACAGATCTGTGATGGACACCGGCTTTGTGTCGTGCAGAGTAACCGATTTCACGCCTCCGAGAACGACATTTTTGGCAATTTCAACGCCCAAACCGCCGAGGCCAGAGATAAGCACGTCCGACGACTGCATCCGCCTCATCGCCTCGTGACCCAGCACATAGCTGCAATAGGTGAACAATCCATTATCAGCCAATCGATCGATATGAACGACGTGCAGCGCACAGATCGTATCAACGTTTTCCCGGAACGTGTTCTATTAGTGCTCATATTCTATACGTGTTCTATTAGTGCTCGAAATTCTTGTGCCATTAATGAAATCTGTTCATCTATGATGTGTGGTAAACATGTCCACGGGCAATGGTGACTTTAATGGACAGCTCAACCATCTGCATAGTCGAATACTTACAGCTGTCTCGAGTACAGGCCCTCGTCGATGTCAGTCGCATTTCTGCCGTTGGAACCACCTCCGCCGTTAGCTGCACCACCGCTCGCCATTGATTCGCCCTGCAGAGAGAACGAGGTGTCGAAGTTAGTTATGCTATATTATATAATTCTATCTTGCATGATCGAATCAAAGCCCTCTGGCAGAAAATAAGAATATAAAAAACGTTCACTGGCAGCAAAAAAAATCGATTAGACCATTTATATCTCCACGTGGTTGTAACGAGACATTGATGTCAAACAAGCCCACACCACCTGTCGCAGCTAGTAATCCATATAACACTTCATTTAGATTCAAACAGAACAAAATAAAATTTGGATTGATCTTGCCATCTTATTTATGCCATATTTCGCACGGCCTTCACTCATTAAAACGATGTCAGGACATAATCAGACCTGCCGACGAAACAATGAAAATTATTCGAAGTTCACTATCCATCCAATTTGGCTTACGTCGACACACCGTTGCTAGCAAAACATCAAATGACCATTCGACATTGCCGTTGTCGATGTTCACTTTATCAGGCTCGATTAAAACATCTTGACGTATCAAACTTCATCTATCAGATGTGACCCGCGATTTGGACAAGTCCCCTTGTACAGCAAGACGTAGCAGGTACGCGCAGCCGTTTATCTGGAGACAGAAGGCGACACTCACTCCATAGGAGTGCGTCACTGTATCGTATACCAGCCATCAGCATCGCGGTCTGCGATGCTTACCTCAGTATTGTTCTCATCGTCCCCTTGATCAGAAGCCTCCTCTGCGGCTCCGCATTCAGCTTCCTCTTGAATCGTCGTCATCTCCTCGACTGGAGGGACATCCTCCTCAACACACAGTAATGCCCCCACTGTGAACTTTTGTGCGTAGCACACCGGTGATTTGGGAATCCCAATCGACAGTCGGAGGAATAACTATTCAATGTACCGATGATGATGATGTGTAGATACCAATTACTGAATAGGGCAGCCGCGGCGAACGACACCTCGGTGAGTATTTGGAAGCGTCTCAGCACGACGCTGAACAATGGGGCCCAAGCCAAAAACGATTCCAATTAACCACCGCGGCACTCCCGCAGCAATTTCCTAAACGTCGCCTGCCAGCCAGCGATCCTTCGCTGCACAAATCCGAGAACGACCGATTATCGTACAACGGTGCACGTCCCATGAAAGCTCAATGAACTCAACGAGCACAGGCCGTTCGGAAAATGAAGGAACCACCCCTATGAATAGTAGGTAGAGGGAAAATGTAGACAATAGTAAAGTCAAACTGGCTCAGTCCCGCACTATAACAAGACAACTGTGACAAGTCGGGGAGTAAACAGCTAGGACACAACGTTCGCTAATTTCTTCGATGCATACTCAGCAACATTGGACATTAGAGACACGAGGAGAGGCGTTCGTTCAGTGGAACCACGGTCCTGGGCTATTCCGACACTATAGCTGCCTGCTCGTTAGAGCCATCGCTGTTGGCCATGACCTGCACGCCACACGGACATTACACGCTGCGTCCACGAGCTAGCCAGTCCAGCCAACCGTTTGTAGGTCGGCATGGCAATGGGTAGTCAGACTGATCAATTCGACTGCAGCCCCAAACAGCCAAACATAGCACACCGGAAAGCCGTAGGTGAATACGGACGTTAGGGGAAGTGCGCTAACGAGTCGATAACAAACACCGCATCGGGGTCCTCCTGGCGGCAGGGGGTCTCCATTTGGTAACGAGTGACTTGGAGCTGGCTCTATTGCCAGTTCCTGCAGAGCGCCCTCTGGCGCATGTCAGGCAATCGAAGTGTGGATTTGATTCGTCACCTGTTGCCATAGCGACGCCGGCCGGTGACAAATTCAGGTAAGGTAAGGCAAGGTTTCACACAACGTGTGAGCCGACGGCAGCGGGACAGTCAGGACATGCAAATGCAGGTCGTGCTAGACACAACACGTGTCTTTGCACATGGACAATGTCAATATTTCACACGTATTTATATAACATGGGTCTGAGAATTTTCCTAAGCGACCATTGATCAGAAGCTTTAGAATCAATTCTGCACCCAATGTATCCAATAAGTTATGCATAGAGCGATTCACACCTTACGAACAGTGAATTGACGAAAATAAATAATAACTATTTTGAACACTATAACCCCGAGCGAGCAGTCGCATTCCGCCGCGTCAAAAATACCTCACTCCTCCATAAGACTAATCACTCCCACGGCTCAGCAGTTATAGGTATCAATTATATACAGCTCCTCATTTGCGAACCGGTATAATACAAATGGAAAAAGTTCAAACTATTGGGACTTGGACCGGTTTTCCGACATTGTCTCTAAATATTTAACTCAACGAATTAGCTATAAATACTAAACGAACAACCGTGTTCACATACAAAATTATATTACAATATAATAACGATGCACAGTTTATTACGAAGCAGTCAAAACGCGGTGAAGCCAGACAAAGCTACACACTGAACGCATTGATGACAGATAGTAATTGTAGTCTGTCGCAGATGCATGTTGGCAGTGCACAAACGATCAAATCACGAACACAGGGAGATTTATGAAGTATCGATAGATTATTTACCTCGAGCATATTCCACAGCACTATCGGTGCGAGTCCGGCAACAAAGGTGATAGCTGTCTACCAGCGCTTGGTTTCTAATATTAAACTCTACCAAAGTTTACATCATAGATAAGTTATTGCCGCATTTTCACCGGGGGGGGGTGGAGAGGTCCGGAGTGTTAGCCACTTTATCAGATAATCTCAGCTTTGGCAGTGACATAAGCCTAGTCAACGACGATTAGGCGCCGACATCGACGGCGTAGGAACTAGGAAACCCTTACGTTCGAGCGAAATTCGTGATTGATAAACTATTCACTACTTACTGTCCCAGACGCAAATGAGCTAGAGCATCGAAATCTCGAGTCTTCTCATACTGAATTGAGTCGAGCCCACAAAAAACAAACGCCACTTTATGCAGAGTGGCCAATAATTCCGAAGGCGGCTATTCATTATAGAGAAAGGATAACATGAATGATCTTCGTACAACGAAAATACGCGATACCTTGTTCTTCACTTCGGAGCACTCGTGTCTCGACTGTTATGCGGACACACGTTTTTCCCTTTCAGCTGAATCCAAAATGGGTTCGACTCGCTCCACCCACCGGCTCGGAGTTCTCCCCCGGGGCTTGAGCCTCGAGTCGAACAACATCATTGTTTCGTAACATCGATTCGTGGGAGTTAAAAGCGTTCAATTTGTCCTCATTGTTTTACTGCACGCACTAAACTGATTCCATTAGGGCGAAATAAAGTGACCATATATTATCTACACGTCCATGAAATACACTGGCCTACTAATGGGGTGTTGCTGCCCGACACAGAGCGGTGGCAACGATAAAAATTGACATGGACACCACGCACACAAACATATAATCCACCGGACGGTCTATCGATCACTGATCATCTCGTGATTATTCACTGATGCATACGTAACCGAATTCATGTCGGCGCCTAAGAACGAATCAACGAACGAAGTCCGCTCAGTCACTGGCGACTCCGTGCCACCCGACGCTCAACGCCGACCTAACTCTAACGGCCAAAAACGCGCATAAATGAGTGTTACCACAAGTTACCACCGCACGAGGCACCGGTCTGTTGTGTGCAGGATCCGTCGTTCCGGTTCGCCGATCCAGGAAAACAAGTGCGACTACAACGACTACTGTTGGTACCACAATAAAAGTGGTATGAGCAGGAACATTACTACAATCGATCGCAATCGCTACTCTCGACTGTTACTTCAAACCGTTCGACGATACCTATTCCCCCTGGACGCGATTACTCACCAGCAGATAAGACCCGACTTGAAAATCTGCTCTGGGAGCGAATTCTCATCCACAGTCGAGATAATCGAGCCGTCGATAGTAATGCGCCGGCAACGGGTTAGCTAACGGCGACTACAAATGACAGATGGCGAGCAAGCGGTGAAAACAACACCCGCTGCAGTCGCCTTCGCCGCCGCGTCAAAACTTCGACACACAGACGCAAACACGTAAGCGCGCGACCGCCCAAAACTTGGTGGAAAGAACTACTCGGATCCTTTCCCCTTGTGCTCTGTGCTGCTGCGACCAGCAAGAGTGACATTGGCGCCAATGTTGCTGCTGTTTGCGGTGGTCAAACGAAGCACTGCTCCGACCGATTACTGGAGTCGGCCGACACCGACACCAGCCATTCATCCAGCCGAGTTGTCAGCATCACATCGAACTTATGTGCTGAACCAGTCTCCCCGAAACCCACTCATCAACAAAGGCACACGATACGTAAGCACACAGAGGCGGATGAGGCTGCTGGCCTGCCACTCGCGTAATGCCGCTGCTTCCGCCGCCGCCGCCGCCGTCGTCACAATAACAAAGCGAGATTGAGGAGAGTTGTGCCGAAGACAGAACGAAAGAAGAAACAAATAGCCAGAAGATTGAAGACACTCCCTCCGGCTGCAACTCGTTGTTCCTCTTTCTAGCGGATACGGTCTCTAGCCACTGGCTACACTATTGTATTGTCGTAGGCAGCGAACAGGCAGACAGCTAGGTAGGTAGGTAACTAGTGTGGTACTCCTCGGGCGCCGCCACCACCACTACCACTGCTAACACAAGTCTGATGGCAGGTTGCTGCTACTGCTGCTGTTACAGGGAAAGAGGAAAATAAGGCAACGGAGGGCCCTGCTGTCGCCGCCGGCAAGCAGCACAATTGTGCCGCCGAGCCCCGCTCATCTAGAAGACAGAGGTACCCAGCTATACCCAGTCAGCGGTAGCAGCGCCAGTTATCGTGTTTCCTCTGTTACGCATTTTGTCGCTCACCTCAGAACAGCACCTAGACGATGGAGGTATATACAGACATTTGGGCCGGGCAGCCGCAGAACATTAGGTTTATATCCGCGGGGAAAGTCCACACGGAACAATTATACGATTAATGTTGACCAGAGTTGGCTATCTTCGTGTACCGGTAGTGCGTTTGGTAGATTCGTCGCATTGATGGATGTCGGAACGAATCAGTCATTGCATCAACACACCCGCACATGAGCAAATACAAATACGGAGGGAGGGAGTCAAGAGAGCATCACAAGCATAATCCGGCTCAGTGAGATCAGCGAAGATCGTCACTTGGTGGGCTCAACGATACTGAACGATAACTGGAGTACGGCGAGTATATTGGGTAACTGGTACGGGATAGGAAGCTGTTACCACCACAGTCCCCTCATGCCTAGGATTCATCGGTGCCGGCTCGATGAATGTCTCACTTGTATTGTTATCGTACTTCCATCAGCCTTTAATTTTCATGTGGACTTCCCCCGTGTGTCACCCAGCGTCCAACATGAGTGACACTGATGTAAACAATGATTGATTTTCAAGCCATGAATTGCCACATCCTCCCAGTCCTGTCCACAGCTATTGCTAATACGAGTTGTGTTAATATATAATAATAGTATGGATAGATCGACGACTTCAACACGAATGGACGAATTGGCGGGATGAACTCTTTGGCGTGGTGAATCATTCGTTGTCACGCGATGCAGACCTGAGCAGCAGTCACCGTTCACCGTAGTCACGGCAAAATATGTTGCATACTAGAATTTGACCATCATCCAAGTGACACATCTGAGCACAGAAACACAAACACACACACACACGGTGTACCGCCACTTCTACAGCTGCTGATACTACTACAACTGTGAAAATAAAGGCGATTCTCAAAAACTGACCACGATCCCTTGTCAGTGCTGCCAAAGTGTCAGTCTGTTGATCCTCTCCAGAAACGATGGCGACAGGTGCTTCTGCAGTTAGCTGACGTTAGGTTGACGAGGGTTTCACCACTCACCACTCTTTCTCTCTCTCTCTCTGTCACTTTATCCTTAATGTGGAAGCAGCAGCCGCAGAAGCACAATGAGTGAGGCGGGGTGACAGCGTCTGCAACAGCAGAATAGTCAGTCGGCCCGTCCCATTTCACCTCAGCATCACGCGCATCAGCACTTCCATCGCCG
Source organism: Stratiolaelaps scimitus (assembly GCA_019614645.1). Classification (NCBI taxonomy): domain Eukaryota; kingdom Metazoa; phylum Arthropoda; class Arachnida; order Mesostigmata; family Laelapidae; genus Stratiolaelaps; species Stratiolaelaps scimitus. The sequence continues at coordinate 1,553,352 of JABWDB010000028.1, forward strand.
CCAGCCGTCGGAGCACCAGCGAACAGGCCGCCGTCAACAACCGGTCAACGAAGCCAACGATCGCTGTTCCAGCGACGACTTGATCGTCATAGCTCTCTGTTACCACTATCGAGCTGCACCGACACCAGGGCGATGCCGCCCGGACGAGTCTCTGCTCGTTTGTTGTTCGGCGTCTGCCACCGACCGCCGCACCGAGCTCAACTTCGCTCCGCTTAACTAAATCGCTCCCCTTGATCCACACCGCCCACCAGTGAACGATGGTGCCCTCGACAAAATGATGATTTCGTCGAATGACGCCGCTTCTGCCGGCTCAGCCAGAAGCTAACCAGCAGCTTAGCTATCGACTATGGAGACTGAATATCACTCTATTGTGTTTTGTTGCTGTTGGATGTTGTGTTGTCTGGAAAATGGCGCGCGGCCGGCAGAACCGTCTACGGTCGTGCCAACTACTTACTAGCGCAGCGAACTGTCTGTTGTACCCGTCGAACCGGCCCCCCGAAATGGACGTCGTCTTCGTCGCTTGAACAAACGAACGAAAGAACGTGTTCTTCAGCGCGGCACTGGACGGCCAATGACACCAGAACAAGGCAGCAGCAGCAGCAGCACACACTCCTGCCGCTAACCTCTGAAGCGGTTGGCAGCTCGTTGCTTGGTTGGTTGTTTGGTCGGGCGGTCCCGGCAGCGGCGGCAAACGCAGAAGTGGTCTAGTTCTTAACAAGGTCTAGACTGCAATCTGCCAGCTTGCCGAAGTAATAGCAGACGACGATCAGTCACACAAAAACAAACACACCCATAAGGATACACAGGGAACTCTGACGCCCACGAACTCGGCACTCGAAACCAGCAGGGACCTGCCCACCAGCAGACTCCCTTTAAGTACACGACCAAGTACGGTTTTGACTCTGTTACAGTTATTATTTAGTACCCCCATTTAGCAAGTACCTATACAGACAATAAGTAGTACCTCTTGGAGTGGTTACACCGTTAGTATTTTGTTGGATCCGAGGGAGATCGAACGACTCCCTCCTGACCAACCGAAATCACTTCTGCTATCCTGCTAGTGTACTGCTGCTACCGCTTGGTTGGGTTGTTTTTGACGAAATAGCAGAAACACGTCTAAAGTCTACACGGTCGTTACCCGGCACAGGCGGCCAATGAGAAAGGGACAACGATAATAGCGGTCTGCTGCAGCTACGCTCTCAGTGCTGAGTCATAGTTGATGACGGCGGAGGAAAAGCTTACTCCACCTCAATCAGTTACTCACTCAGCTAGTGAAGACAGCCATGCAGTCCAAGCCGCCCGCCATGAGTCCCCACTGAATGAATGAATGCGGGGCGGAGCGAGAGGCGGAACCGTCTAGGGGAGGGCGCCGCGTCCAGCCGAGACTATAAGGACGACAAAGAACGAACGACACGGAGCAGTAAGGTCAGAATATAGCGCCTTCAGGAGGCCGCATAACAATTCTACCAGAGACAAACCCGAGCAGACGACACCAGGCTACAGTCATCTCTTCCATGCCCTTTCTCTCTCTCTCTCTCTCGCTCGCGTCTCCCACCCCCTGGGTTTGCCACCGTTTGGCTGCCAGTGCCGCCAGGGTCACAGCTTCTGCCACCTGCAGGGTGCACGGGACGTACAATGGATAAACGGCGGACGGATAAACGATAAGAAAATATCGTATGCAAGCCTTCGTCGTCTCCTGGCAATGCAGAATGTTCATGAGTGGACAGGACAACGAGATAGGAACGCCAGTACGGCATTAGCGGTGTCCGCCTGTGTTGGCCCACCAGCGCTGGAGCAGCGCCCAATTCGCTTATATTGGAGTCGGTAACTGCGAGACGCCACGTAACAATCAAAGACGCTGCGGAAAAATAGCACAAAGAGAATGTTCCACATATTTGCTCTCAAGTAACAGCAAATGGCGATGCCTACCGTGTACCGCCGTTCAAAGAAATATGTGCTGAATTTGATGGATGACACAGCAAAACTAGCAGACGCCCGCGCACACAGCCACGGCTGGGGGAAAGGGAATCGTCCGAGCAAGTGAGCGATAACCTAGTGGCAAATGGAGAGAAAGAGCGGCAAATAGAGAGAGAGAGTGAGAGTAGCCGAATTCAGCTGGGGATCAGCGGCAGCTGGTTGGCGGGAAAAGCAAACGCGGCAGTTAGTCGAATGGGTGGTCGTTACGACAAAATCAGCGAAGTTAGTTAACAAATATTTATCTAATAAATTTAAGTGAACGCACAATAACGGCGTATACTGCTAGCTCATCCTATAGTAGTTCATATTATACATTTATATTCGAGGGAGGTGTTCAGGTAGCGCGATCGCTCCTGGAAATTGATCTGGGTGATTAGGGTCTCGCATAAAATGCCTGATAAGCACCGATTCGCATAAATCGCTATTTGCCCTAAACACGAGATAATCTTTCAAGAACGCAATCTCTCAACCAATGCACACACTTGTACACGACTTAATAAAGAACATTTGCACGCCCCCGTACTCGAATGCATTGACATGTCGATCGGGCAGATCTCTCGAATCACAATGCATTCGGGTACGGGTCTGCCTGATCGACTTTTGTTGGGTGGGCATCTATTTCGTTGTGCGCATATTTTGGAATATGCAACATATCAGCGTGTTGGCGTTATGCCACTCATTTTCCAATCTGTATGCGTCTGCACGACATAGCTGCACCTACATTGCTTTGCATGAATTTGGCCTTCGAGTACGCCACAACGTGGTCCGGCTAGTAATATTCGTGGCCTCTGTCTCGACCAGTAGCGCTACACGTCCCAAATAAATGCGAGATGCAAGTCAACGGACTCTAATGTAGATTACAACGCCCGCTGCCCCTGACGCTATCCCCCTGCGCCATGTACGGCTGTCCCTCACACGCAACACGATCTTAATTTGTCAGGTGATGAAATGTACTATCAGTGAGGAAGGGTGACTGGGTGGTTGAACTACCCGCTTGTGGATCCCTATATCAAAGCCAGCAATGAGACAACACGAGGTGATAGAATCGGCTATCTCTGATGTAAGCGCTCGCCTATGACAAATTGTGTATTATTTCTCTGTTGTGCTCGGGCTGCCGCTGGTCAATCACTATATTTGTCTCGTTTTAGGAATAGTTGAATGACAAAAAAGAAGTCGATAACACGGATGGCGCCGTCACAACCGGGGAGTATATATATATATGTATCGCTGTATGCTTGAGTATGTGCGTGGGTGTCTCTGCGATTCGTTGTGTGGAGCTCGAACTATATAACTTTGAAAACAACAAAGTCAAGTACATCGCTGTTAGGAATTGCTCGTCGGAATTGCTCGTCAAAGTTTATATTAGTGGTACTAGGGTGTAGCTTATGCTTACAGCTTGCCTAGGTGCTATCCCAATGCAGCACTGTGTGGCACGTTGTACTTGACCGGGCAACTCTACCGCGTTTTAAGAACAACGACCTCACATGCTGTTAGAAAAAGTAAATTGGTCCACATAGAACAGAGACCAGAGGTGCCACATATTCGCAGTACATTTCAACGTTCTCCAGAGGAATATTTTTCTCAAAAGACGGAAAACATCAAAACAGGCGAACAAAGATACAGCAAACATATAGACAAACATTACTACTTTCAAACAATTCGATGGTTATTCGAGCGGTACCTTTAGCAGGCGACGTGAAACAACTTCTAGCTCATGAATTTCAAACAGTTGTTCCGAATGAAGAGCCCACGCTCTGCGAGGTGTCAGTTTGGCCCTCAGCAGCAACATGTTAGAGATCGTCAACATATCCAACAAGGGTTCTTGGGGTCTACTCAGTTCCGAGTTGGTGTCATACTCTAGGTATCCGTCAGGGATACTGCAAACGTAACCACCAGGCCAATGGGCAGCTCTACCAATACCTTACAAAAACAATAAAAGGATTCGACGTAAAACGGAATTTATGGTAAAGACTGAAGAGCACACCCTTTAGATCCCTATCGAGACAAATGTATGGAGCAGAAGCGCAGATATAGCTAAGACGAAGCAAGGAAGCGTTTCGCAACCAGGGATTGTCAAAACCAGCGACGAATGCATGTTATTACCGTAGCTGGAAAACTATCGTTTATTCAAACATACAGTAGGTCGAAATTTCTAGGGATTATGTGGGGGGGGGGTGAGGACGACAATGCATGTTATTTCTTTCTCGTAAGAGCCATCTTTCACAACTATGCCAACTAGGTATCCATAGATACGCCATACAGTGTATTATTAATATAAAAAGCTATATAACAAGTATACCTACGTGTAAAATAATAGAACGGTGACGCATGGATCTGCTCATGGGAGGTTGCTGTGTTTTGTCGCAACAAGCCCGGGCCTTTGTTCAGTCGTGCTCTCGCTGTTATCACTTGTTTCTGGTATATATATATATATATATATTGAACTGAAGCCGCCCATAGACAAATCAACACACAGCTCCTTCCTACTGCTATGTGCACATACGCATATTTACAAATCGATAAGGCAATGAAAAATTCATTGCAATTTGCACGAAACATTAGGGTTGAAAGGCACTGCTACTATTCACAGATAAGCATTCTCGTTTTGAATGAATGCCCGTCCATTCACGACATTCGACTTAGGCGATGACACTGCTATTTGCTGGCCAATGCAGTTTCTCACATCGAAATCCCGCGCGCATACAGAGTGATGCATTATCACTGTACAACGCATTACATTTTGGGTCTTAATATCAAGCGTTCACGATGCGCGAAATGTTTACTATATTGATTGGGTGGGATAAAAGCTATGGTGACATGGCAACATCTGCGCGTCATAGAAAAGCGCGAGATCTCCATACTCAGGTGTATGTGTATACAGATAAAGATCGCAACGAGTGAATTATGCTCCGCAAGAGTCTCGCATCAGAAACGATATGCATAAGCAATTATGGTACGATATGTAACACACACCTCTAGTGGGCAAGCCATGGTAGCGCGTTGCATTGGGAAAAACAACAACTGAGCAATTGTGCCTCAACCGATCATTCGTGCTCTCGAGCAGCTGGCACACAGTCAATCGGTCACACACAGACAGCAACGTTAACAGTATTTAACTAACTCGCACCTTCTCCATAGCTCAGGCTGACTAACAACCCACCGTAGTTATTACATATAATTATGACATTACGACATCTATGTATGTGTGTGTGTGTGTGTGTTTAACGAGAGATGCGGTAGGCAATGTATAATCGAATAACCATCCACCCACAGGATAGCTACATATACACAGTGTGCAGGTGTTTACAGGGAACCGAACTAAGTATTCAAGTGATTATTCTAATGATTGGCATATAACCCGGGGGAAAAAAAGGGCAGGAAAAATCTTGGCTTTTCGGCACTTACGTTCTTGACCATCATGTCGCCAGACGTCGAAGAATCCATTGATGTAGGTGCCGTTGTCTGGAGAGGTTGTCCGTTCCCGTTGGACGCTTGGCCAGCCGCACTCGCGGTGTCGTCGCCGCTGGCTGTTGCCCCGGATAAACCGCTGCCGGTTTCGGTAGCGCCGCCGCTGGTACTTGTACCCGTACCGTTTGTGCTCGAGTCGTCGAGCTTTCGCTTTTTCGAGACCGGTGAGGTTGCGTTCGTGGTCTCAGTTGTGCTGCTTTCGGTCGCGAGAGCTGCGCCCGAGGTGTTGGTGCTGGCGGCGGCGGCGGCGGCGACAGAAGCTTCGAGGGTGCTCTCTGGGGTCGTCGGACGCTCTTGTGTGGGTTGCCCAGTGGTGCAAGACATTAGTCAGCTCCTACGGCGCAGCCACAAGGCGGCATCCAGAACAACTCGAGCGGGACCACAGTGGGTCAGAAGTAAGCAGTCGCAAGGGGAGGTGGGATTACGAAGAGGAGCTGGCGTGCGGGAAAGTTCTACCAAGTCACATGAACCGTTTCTGAAATTCGAAGGATGACGATGATGGCAAAGCGCGCCAGCTAGATGAAAAACGTCTTGGCGAGCACGTCCGTCCGTTGCCGTATCAACGGGAGGCACAGGTGGGGAGTGTCGTTGAAATCGGGAAACAGCGAGTCAGTCTGTTCAATTCCCCGATCAATCGTCGTTCGTAGATCACCCGACAACGACCACCACCAAACGAATGCTGGCAGAACACACAACGCTGCGACGCTCACCCAGTCACCACCACTAACAGCCGCCAAACGGAAGACTAACACAGATCATCAGTAAACAGTGGCGGTGTAATAATAGACGCTGCAGCAGCAGCAGAAGCCGCAGTCGGTCGTCAGTTCGTTCAGGGGACAAACAACAACTACGAAGTCGCAAACGGGCCACAGATCGTCGCAACGAAACGAACGAACGTGGTGTGATGGCACAACGAACCGGCAACGACGAGCTACACAGCGGCACACACCAGTAGCAGCAGCAGTAGCAGCAATTTCAGCTAAGCTAGATGGGTGACCAGCACGAGCAGAACGTTAGCTTGGATAGGGTATGATACGATGCTGTATGCTGGCCTGTGTGCAGCCGACCAGGTGTAGGCAGCTGGTGGACCGGCCAGCTTTCGAGCAGACGACGGCCATAACGAACGTGGCGGCAGGATTCAAAGGTGGCCAAGACAAGAAGCGGACGAGCTGACACTTGAAGACCGGAACGAGCTTCTGTTCCCGGTGATGCTATTCGGTATATAGATTCGTATGGAATCACTTTTACGGGAAATGTCGGTAGGAAGTATTCTACAACTGCCTAGCCGAAGCGACTAATCACCTCGAATCATACAGGGCTAATGATTTTTGTTGCTGGTCACTGATTCGATGCGCGCAGACCGCGACAGGCCACAACTCGTCCAGGGTAAACTGATCGAGGCAGAAATTAACTGCATAGCAATTAATTAGTAATTACTATTCAAAAGATAGCATACTTTACGAAGAATATGGTGCACATGAAAGATAGGCACGCATTCACAAGGTTTCAATCTTGGCCATTTCATATTTGAGAGAACAACAGTTGGCTCACAGCCGCCGCTGGGTATACGCCTCAAATACAATTACTCTATGAGCTTTCATTGGGTTGATGATACGCCAGAAATAAATTTATATTTATCCTACTATTGAAATCATTGCTTCCATAATATCTAATGTTTGTCGAAAATCAATTGTTGTTTAATATTGTTGAGCTCAGTTGTTGATAATCTATCTTACGTTCACCTTGCAAAATAGGTTACCGTTTTATTTTTCAAGCGAGAACTACTCGTATTTCTCTGCATATCTATAAATAGATAGTTGGCATACACTTCAAGGCAAAAATCTCACCATGCAGGAACGGTTCGATATGTGTAGGGGCACCCTTTTGAATCCGCCTCTTATCTTCAACCTCCACTCTTAGCTAAAACGTATAGTATGAGGAAGCATGTGAACAGCTCAATGTAGTTGCAAAAAAATGATCGTGTTTTCGGATGAATCTTTAGTATGCATGATTAGAGAGGCAGAACTTTCTTATATATTGTTACGAACTAGATAATTGTAATCCACGACTTAACTAATACGGTGGATATTACTTCATTAATTCTGTGGATATTCGTTATGTTTGCTGAAGGCTCGTTAGTGTCACTGCAGTCATCGTGGGGATACTTCGCAATGGAACACACATCTCTAGATCCAGGCAGTAACCCAAGCTGTCGAAGTCCGGGGTTATAAATTGGTCGTGACCCGCATGGTAGCAAGTAAATACAGCAGATGTGAGGATTACTTTTTTTATTACTTTTTTAGATTAAAGGCAAACCTTGCATAGGCATCACTCTTCCATCTCGGGTATTCGAGTGGTAGTGTCAGGATTCTAACTGGCGAAACCTCCAACCGATTTGGGACATTTGCTCAGCACTTATCCACGGCGAATTACTTCGAACACAGGCTCACACAGGCACAGGCTTTAAGGCTTGGTCTGCGGTCAGGCACTAAGCCCTAAACCTCATGAAAAAAAGAGACGAAGCTTGGATAAATATTTGGACGTGACTTTTTTTGGATAAATATTTGCCGTGACTTCAGGTGGTGCACTTTTTCTTTTCTCCCTTTTGAAGCGCGAATTGATACTGTTGGTGTAGTAGAGTGTTGTTTTTAGTGAAGAAGTATTCTCGTTCATGTGTCTTCCAGCTGTATTGTTCAAATATGTTATCCAGGAAGGGTTCGCTCGAAGAGAGCATTCTATTTGTTGGGTCAAATACGTTACCTTTATTATAAAGGGGCGTTGTCATTGCATGTTTACAGAATATGTGTGGAAAGGTCTCCAGTTATAGGCAGGGTTTAAGCCGATGAGTTCAAGAAGTTAACAGCGCGGTGACTTGCATTGATTTTTTAAGGCACTTGGAATATATATATTTGGGTCCGTTGATCGAGCCTCTTTTGCTTTTGACGATTTGGAGAAGCGCTTGTTACCAGATGGAAAATATAGTGAGTGTTTGAGAGCATCCGAGGAACGCCAGGGATCGGTGATAGGGACATGGTGGGCAAGTATCGCGTATTTAGTATAACACGACGTTCCGCCAACGATAAACAAGCATACGGGTCAACCATAAGCATGTAATCAGGTAGTAGTCGACCTGATATGTTAAGTGGTTTTCCAAGATACGGCCAGGAACTATCCCGGGAGCTTTGGCTTACACCAATCGTTGATCGCACCAAATTACATTGTTGAACGGAAACCCTAAGAAAGTTGTGCCCTTGCACAGCATGCTTGAAGAAAAAGCACTTGAATATATTAGCTCAGAAACGCTGTTTGAGATAGCGTTTGCGTACCATCATATTCAACACCTTAATTGATTGGGCAGTCCGTAGACTTACATATTTCGAAGTCAAACCGATTCCCCTCTACCAATGCTACAAAAACTTCTGACTAATTTGATAAAAAGACTGTAAAAGATATTCACTCCTGTTTTAATGTTTTTGACCGCATCCGAATTTACACCGGGTCCACCAGAATTCTAACTGACGACCTACAATTTTCTGGGTAGCTTATACACACCTCAGTTTCAACAATGATCATTTAGATGCCTTACTAAGTTATTAACTATACCAGTTCATATGTTTACTTATCACAGAAATCTGACGCACCTATCGCAGGGCACTGCAGCATCTCTTCTTGAAATGAATCCTTCCGATCATTGGTACGTATATTCGCAGAACACTCTGCCTTTACGCGGCCTCCGTGCATCACTCCCTTAGATTTGCTTGAAGTTCAGGCCTTGCGTATGCAAATTTGAGACTTATTTATCTTCGCTGCAAGTGACAATTCACTTTACAATTCAAAAGTGACTGTTCGTTTCCACGGTATATCCTTCCCCAACTATAGTAAAATATGCTTTGTCATTATCTTTTCTTGAAGTACCTATTGTCATCAGCTACCATTATTAATAATAATAATAATAATCCTACATGATTGGTCCTACTGAAACAATTTATACCTGGTATGCCGAAGTAGGCCCTCGGCTTGAAATCGTGATGAGTTCGAATCACTACAAATTACCCTAATCAACTAGTACTTTACCGGAACCTAGTACTAAGTAATAGTGATCCATTTTTGCAACACCTACGAGCTTGGAGTTAACGGTGATGAGTGATGGCCTACCTTTTTGGAGGGCGTGCTCATCCGCACCGCACGCATTAAACAAAACTGGAATACGTCGCTCCTGAAGTGAGTCACTGTTCAACATCGTAGTCTATGACAGGCAGGCTGGATACGAGGCAATTTTCTCGTTTACACCATCCTTCTCTGCCACGCCCACAAAAAGGAGACATCCGACTACAAGCAGATATAACTTGTTTATTTTGTCAGCAATTGATTCGCGGAAAATTGCGGTTGTAGACGTCTATCCGTATCAGATCCGTCACTCGGATTCTTGTAAGACACCATCATCATCATCATCATCATGAGTCGTATCAGTTTCGTGTCTTCGTCTCGATAACACCCCCCTCCCCCATTCGTGATGATGTTTCGTAATCAATGTTACAATTAACGACTGGTATTATTTGTTGCTGCTTTTCCGCTGACCGATGATAGCTGTTGGATCCGGCTAGTTAGAACAATAATTATAATAATAATTATATAGTCGGAATCGTAAAAACGAAGAAGATAGTAGTAGCATGAGCTGGAGGGGGCACGACGTGGTGACGATGCTTCGCCGAGCGATCATCGTCATTGTCGTTCGCTACCTTTAATCGTGAAATTGTTTCAATCTCCAGTAGTTGACATTATCGTACTCGTTGGCGTTATGCTGGCGTGTTAAACAACGTTTCATGATTCAAAATCAAATGGCCGATAGCGACACAGCGCTGCGATCTGACATTAGTCTCCCTGTCTGGGCGCCTTCCAGACCAGCAGGACATATATATATATATATATATATATATATATATATATATATATATATATATATATATATATATATATATAGGAGACCTGGTGTAATGCAGATAGAGATATTTATTCTGCTTTCGTTCTGGTTGTAGCCGCGTGCCTCGTAATAGCTTTTCTCAATGTTACGATAGGCAATAACAAGATGCAAAGAGGTCGAACTCGATAATCCCGTTCTGTGCACACTAGGATATAACCCCTAGCAATAATATATCTATATATATATTTATATATATATCGTCAGTGTTCGGGTCATAATAATCATTACCATCTTGTGATAATGAGGCTACTCGCGGGCACCTCCCGTTAGTTACTGCATCGATTTTAGTCCCCCTCCCCCCCCATCCAAATACTATTTGTAATTTGGACGTTCCCTTTCCTAATGACTCGATTAACGCCTCTCGATATAATTAATCATTCGAGTGTAGCGCACATGGCTATTAACATGTTAATTGTTGGTTCGCCAACATCAAGCATTGTCGTCGTTCCCACATGAAATTTCATCCCGCAAAAAAATAACGACAGTCACAGCCCTGTAAAATGAGAGATGAAGTAACTTGAAAACTCGAAACAGCTCCCTGACTTTTTTGATCAGGTGTGGCCAAAGCAAATGACCCGTCCACACTGTACAGAATTACTTAGAGAAATCCCCCCTAACCGCAATGACGGGAACAGTAGATATTCGCCTGATATTCACCGGAAAGACGGGACCGTACTGCTGCCATATTTTCGTTGCAGCCTCATTTTAAAAGCACACTCCGACGCCGGCAATGCCTTCTCCCGCCGGAGACCCGACCGTAATGAGTTTATCGATATGTACAGCTGTAGCGGGTTCGCTGGTTCGCACATTGCGTCCTGCGTACGTCATTCTCATTGTTATGTCTCGAATGAGAAGAAGGAGGCGGAGGAGGAACCGAATTGACTCGCTTGTCTCCGCGAGACTATCTCGTTGTCGTCCGCCGATTATTGACGGTGCAATGATCACTGAGCGACCTTGTTTTCGCTATTAAAGTGGAAGCCAACATGAAAAACTCCATCTACTCTTCATTTGTATATGACTCGCCATAGTTCGGATCGGTTCGTCTCCGCTTCGTTGTTTAGCCTCAGTAGTTTTGTCAGCCCGAGCTGTATGTACCACACGAACACAATGTCCAGAAACTCCAGCCTATGATCGTTGTTTTGCCATTACGTCTATCGTGGGTTCAGCTGCTGCGGGGGTTTCCAGCTGACCCCCCTTTTTTTCAGCTGACCCTCGCGCTCGATGAGATTATGGTTGGATCGATATAGGAACAGAATCGCGAGAATTGAACTGTGGCGAGAATTCCAAATCAGATAGTTGCTATGTGAAAAATTGTCAGAGATGCGTTCACATTCATTAGTTACAATCACTGCACTGTTGTCCCATAAAGTACGCACGAGTACATTTGTTTATTCGATTCGAGAGCACCGACGTGTGTCACGACGTAGTATCACTTATGGCCCCCGTAAACACGTGATGAACATTGAAGATGTCGTTGTATCTGCTTTGCTGGGCTGCCAGGCCAATGATCCGCCCGTCCGTGATCTTCCCACCGCCTTATCCAGCCACCACCCTACGATGTGGGATGTCATCTTGTCTAGTCTTGTCTAACTGGCATTGGTCGCACAACGAGCAGATGTGTTCGTCCTGTGTGGCGGCTAATTATCTGCGTGTACTGTACGTGGTTCTATGCGATTCCGATCGGGCGACAAAATGGAAATTGTCACACCCCGTAACTTCGCCCCGAGTATTTCGCATATATTTTACTTTGTGCATTTTCAGATATATGTTTCCGTATACCTTCTAACTTTCTCATTTTCATTCGCTCGGTTATCATGGTTCAGCCTCGATAAACGGCGCCCGAAGATATTGTGTCATTTTGTCGTCGACAGCTTACGATGGGATCCCCTCACCTAAACAGCTCAGTCATTTAACTTATTCATGTCATCAGCTTCACTTCGTCAGCTGTGCCGAAATCGAACGAAACTGTACTGGTGTTTTGCTTTTTTTTTTTTTTCGCAGTAACGTCTCTTGAATGAGTTGCCGTGTCTCGGTAGTTTCCTATTTGTACAAATCTATCCATTTCGTCACGTCCGTATTCTCACTCGCTTAGTTAGGGCATGAGTATGGAATCGCCATCACTGCAGCCGTAATCTTAATAATAATTATCAGAATCATCATCGTAATCGAGGAATGACAATGCACTGATACCCGAGCACTGATTAGTAATCGTTGGGCTGACCAGCATATATATATATATATATCTATATATATATCAGTGGATCGTTTTCGATTCGGGTCCATTTCCGTACATTTTTCTTTAAAAAAACCATTCATAACGATTTAAAGAAGTCATAAAATATTGCTATATCAAATTTAAGAATTTCCATTGCTGTTCATCGCTGTTAGGCTTTCACATTCTCTACCTGCTTATGGTGATTTACAGCGACCGCTGCAACAATCATTGTCGAGACACGACTCCCAGATTAATGAAAAACTATAACACCCAGAACAGACCGAAACATAATAATGCTCTTTCATCCATTTTGATCTAAATATGATGTTGAATATTTGAGTGAAGCGACAATTTGATGGGACCGCAACGAATCAGCACTCGTCCCGCCGCAGTCATCGTAATAAGTCGTCAAAGCGATAATAAGATTAACAATTTATTATAATACTATGTAGTTGTAATATATATATATATATATATATATATATATATATATATATGTGTGTATAGATAGATGTGTCTATGTATTTCGATAATAGAAAATAGAGCGCGCACTTTTTGTCATATTTCTCATTCCGTCATAATAATAATAATAATGGTTCGTTTACTGTTCGTGTCTATACGAAGAGAAAAAGTGATAGGCGTTCAAAGAATTTGTATTTTCTCTATCATAGTCATATTATGAATTTCGGATCTTCCCCGGCACGTAGTTCCTGTCGATGACTGGCTCCTGCAAGAACATGTGGAGACATCGCTCGTTCTGCGCCAATGGATGACCTGCAAGGTAGGTGACACCAGACGACGCTCTGAGTGTGCGGATATAAGGTATTGATATGCTTGTTTGCTAAGTAGCCGCGAACACACACAATGCATACGAATTTATAATATATATATATATATATATATATATATATATATATATATATATATATATATATATATAAATTCGGTATCGTTTGCCCTCGAAATTCTTAACGGTTAGATGTAATCCAGTGTACAATACACACATAGTGAAACTGAACGGACTGTCAGCGCTGAAAGAACACTATCAAATTGTTTTGTTTCTCCCATTGATTTGCTTGATAAGTGAAAACAAGGAAAAATACAATACATTGCGGTGATTTTTGATGGAAAATCAGGCAAGACACAACGCTGCCATAGAAAGAGGTAAATGTCCCACCTCGAATAAAGTTACTTAAATTTTGGATCATTCTTCCAGTGAAATGAAACTTACCCGCGACCTTGTTGATGAACGTCTCAAGCGATCGTCGTCGCTCCTCAATAAATTCATCTTCAAAGAGGCCTTCATCTTGGCGAAAAGGGAGTTGACGCTTCCACGCCTTGGAAGGTAGTGGCGGTACGACAATCTGCGTAAACGACAGTAATTGACAGAAATGAAGAAAACAATCCAATGCTTTTTAGCCTCGTGTTTGCTATCGCTCCGATCAAAAGCCTTTTCGATACTGATTTATGACGGATTGAATGTGTATCTTGTTTATTGGGAACTATTTATTCATTTAATGAACACTTTGTAAACTCCACATATGCATGGGATACAATGTATGTGGCGAGTAAAACTCCTATATATATATGCAAAATGTGACACCATGATCCCGTATTACTGCATTTGTACGTGAGGATGTCAACTCAAGTGATCAATTCGAGTTAGGTTTGCGTTGTAACAGAGGCGGAGGTTAGTCTTCAATAAAATCTAGGTTTGAGATATCCTTAGTTTGCTTAAACATCACTAGACTAATTGGTATGCATACAGAAAGTTTGTAAACCCATCGACGAATTAATTAAATGAAACTAAGTAAATCAGTCTTAAGCATTTTTAAATCGCATTTTTCGATATTGGGACAAATTTCCCGGTGCCCGGCGGGCTTTGACCAGCACCTCCAGTCTGGCCTCCAGAGATCCTATTTGAGCTGACTGAGTGAGCTAGCCGCCGTCAGTGACGATAAAATCAAAGGTAAAAACCATACATACAGTAAAATGCCAATGTGATTCACACGAACCGCCGATTAATTCGATCTCCACAGAAGGGTGGAATATGATTATCAATCTAAAGGGGATAACTCTATTCCTAGATTCTAGATGCTAGCAGATTAATCGTCGACGCAACTTGCTGTAACGCGTTCCATGCTGTGACGAGGGCACGTCAGTCAATTTCAGAGGGTTCGCAGGGAATGCTGGCGGCAGGGGCGGAGGCGAATGTCAAACGGAAATTTCTAGAAGCAAATTAGACCAATGACGACAAAAATCACAGTACAAACCTTGCTGTCTCTTTCCAGCTCGGATCTCAGCCATTCGAAATCACTGTATCGGCGACGAACGACAGACTCTTTCAGCTTGAACACCGGCAGGTTTGTCTGAAATTAGCAAGGAGGGGTTTTATAAACGTGATCGATCACAACGATCTTATATGTTAATAACTATACGCCGTTGATATGGGAATATTTGCACATTTGAATATAGTTCTTTCTGTTCTGTCAGGAAATGGTCACTATTCTTATTGGCCAACAATGGCTGCCGCCTTTTGGTATTTCGTTTCCCATTAGGAGGCATTTTGGGATAGCCGGCCACTGACGGAGCGATACACCGTTGTCTCGAAGTTGAATACATACATGTCATAATCATTTTGGTGAATCGCTAAACGAGCCCGCATCATTAAATCTATGTTATCGTTTGCATTCTGTTTTTTCGTAACTGTCAAATGACTACGCTTAAGCTCTGGTCGATAGCGAGATCGAGAAATTCTCCCTGGTACGTTGGGATTCGAAACGCGCTACAGCTGGCCATAGCTCATGGATCATTACAATTGTTTAAGTTTAGGAAAGTGTGTTCAACAGCCAGCACGCAACATGGATCTTTTATTATTATTATTGATATTATTTGTGCTAGGACAAATGTGTGTCTTCTCCCGAACGCCAATGAACGACCACAGCATTAAGCTGTATACGTGCTGGTCCGAAAGGCGTTCACTTCACTACAAAGATTTGAAGGGATTAGTTATTAGCTATTTATTCCCTGAACGGAGTCATCGCCTCTTGTATTCACTGATACTTTGCATCCTTTACGTTGTAGACGTCCATCCTCTCTAATCCGGCAAATCCGTTTCCTTGACAGGATGGTAAATCTATCAATTCTGCCATGGCTGAATTGACGAATCACACGATCGCACCAAAACATATCCATTCCGCCGGGAGTTGAGCCTAGTTAATTTCGACTCCTAGTATTTTAATTAGACCACGGAATACCGTGTGTAGGCCTTTTCTCATTCATGCATATGTACGGATGATGAAATCACGTCTTATTTGCTGATTCAAACAAGGAGCTGTGAGAGGCAACGAAAACTGTTGGCATATATATATATATATATCCATAACTCACCCTCATATTTATATCTAAACTAATTTCTACGTAATGAGTTGCCCCTTACCTATTTTGCAGTTTTGAACCGACCACTTTTTACCACTATATCAAATCTGTTGGCAGGTACGACTAAAGCGTTTGCAAAATTGCATTCCACCAATTAATAACATTTACTGTCACCTTTGTCAGCTATTTACTATACAATATATAAATACAAAATCAAATAAGTAGCTCGGTCAATAAGTCTCAATTCGAAATTGAGAAATAACAATGACTCGAGAGATTTCAGTTTTCATTTGGGCATGAACAATTCATCAGAATTACCCCAAACAGCGAAAATGCCAACAGTGGCATAAAACCTAGCCGTGATATTCAATGCAACGCCTGTGTGTGTGTGTGTGTGTCTCTCTCTCACCTTTATATTTCTGTATAGGAGAGCAAAGCTTCAATATTCTCACACCCTAGCGTACCGATTACGTGAGTCAATATAGTTAACCGGGAGAGGAATTGGCATAAAAACTGGGCTGGAAGTGAACAATCCAAAACGTTCAACCCTCCAAAATTCGAGTCAGGTAATTTCCTGTCGCCGAACTCGAATATGCGATATATGCATGCGACAAATCCGGCACTGACGTAACAAATCGTTCAATAGTCGAATATTTTATTAATAATCATACTAATTGCATAACAAACAAATTGTGTGTAGTTTTCACAGTGCTCCATAGGTAGCTGGGACGATTAGCGCATACGACAACGACGATCATAGATTCACATTTCACGCGTGACATGTCTCTATATGGAAAACTGCCGTCAAGAGAACGTTGTTTCCCGTGATCACAACTTCAATCGATTGGATGAGTTTAACCCTTACCGCAGTTGCTGCAACAGCTGAATACATGTATGCCTCTCATGTCGCGTTCTGGTGCTATGAATATACACCAATTTCTACATTAGTCGGACATTAGTATTATTATAAATTCTTTCGTAAAGGGTATAATATATTTGTATGGACCGTGTGGCGCTTTGACCGTGCTCGGAATAAACATTTTGAAACGAACTAAATCGTTTACCGATTTCCCGCTGATCTTGCAGTATTAGTCATCGTACAGGCGCATGCCAAGTGTCGCGCCACACTTCTCTATACAGCAGACCGATAGAGATTCATACCAATATGGCATAAGTGAACGGATGAGCTAACTGTCATTTGCATCACCTGTCGCCATTCAGCCTGCAGGTGAACAGCGTCTTCGGGTATTCTAGCAGTAGTGATAACAGTACTCGCGGTGGACCTGCGCATAAATCAGATTGAGAAAAGAGGCTCACTCTCGAATGTTACCACTAGACTCAGGAGGATGCCCCAAAATGCTTGATGCACACTTCTCTCGAAATATCAGAGAAGCTTCGAGAACCAGCCAATGCATCCGCGCTGGGATCGTTCGGCATGCCTGCCTCGAACGGCATTCAGGCTAACAAAGCAATTGCCGTTATTGCTGGTCATAAGCGCCGACATCGACGTTAAGAACAGACGTCATTCAGCGGCTGCTGGGGTGCGCAACAGCATAAGACGCCGCCGCCCGCCGCTTGGGATAGTGGAATCAGTTGAAGTGAATCTCATTTTGCATGCGCCCGAAGGTACTACGGCAAACGCCGGTATAAAATCATGCATGACTCGTACTTCTTCATCACCATTGATTACCCCCTCTCTCACTTACCAGCATTAGCGCCTCGATTATTGTATTAATAGAAATTGCAAGGGCGTTCAGTGTGGCGGAGACAGCGGCAGAGGCGGCGACTTTGTCCTCGTGCTTTTGGGGGGCGTCCTCCTCAAGAAGGATTAGGCACTCTGTTGGCCGTTACATCGGGGCGGTGCAGTCCCCCGTAGGTGGCATTCTCACAGCAATGCATCCGCGTAAGCTGCCAGCGAAAAAAATTCTAAATACTCCATCGATGGGGACAGACCAGCGCCTTGTGCCGGGAAACCACTGACCTTGTCGTTACCATACGAACCACGACACGTGAAATTATCTTTGTGATGTCGTTGGAGATCAACACGGTCCCCAACGATGAAACAGACATTCGATAACATGGCTGAGTTGACCTGACTTACCAGCCGGTTAACGTCGACGGGGTTGACATTCAACTAAAAGCAACAATATGATGAGTGTAGAAAGGCCATGGATAACGATAGTGGCGTAGATTGCTCGTTGCGTTGGCGGAGAGCCGTCCAACCATCGTGCCCAGGCTTAAGACCGCAACAAACAAGACCATTGCAGGAATTAGCGAGTCGCTACGAGACCGGTCGAGATTCTGTGGTTGACGCATTCAAGCCAGTCACATGTTAATCTTCACCACATGTGACACGAAGATCTTGGCCACAATAGTAGAGTGGAAAAACCACTTTTTTTTAATAACAATAATTAAATAAAAAAAAAGTCCATCACAAACGACACACATTATCTTGTAGGCATATATGGACTAGTCGATACGATTACAGCTGAGAAGTATTACCGCAACCTCATTCTTCTGATTCAATTGTATCTGTATAAATAGGCTGTGAGAACGTTTTTGCTAACCGCCCGCGCCGTCTCGCTGTCTTCACTGGATAGACGTATTTGCGAATAGATTTGAATGTGTCAGACACTGTTGCTTCGTCCATAGTCATCGTTATTTACAATAATCACATCCCGAAATATACAACAACAAACATTGTAATTAACTTGAACCTCTAACCGAACTGTGTACCGATTCGTATTGGTCTCTAAACCCGTTAATTAAACCACACCCCTATCACTGGGTTGACAGTTTATTGATCTTATTGTTTCGCAGATTAATAGATACCAGAGTAGACGACACATCTTTATGGAGATAATTGCTTTCTTGAAAAAACATTCGCATCGAACTCGCCCTGCTGTAGCTCATCTCGAGTCTGCAATGCCTCCCACTAGCAGCGTTCGTTCGTAGCAAGTCAGCGACATTGCGTGCGGCATATCGATAGATCATGAAATCAACACCGCAGTATTTTCTTAGCTAATGTCAACTTTCGACAATATCGCCCGCCTCGGTGCCTAGGTGAACCACACACACGACGACCGATTCACTGGCAATATTCGATGTGCCATAAGGGGTATGACTCACGGGTGGACCCGTCAATACGTGTATACATAGGTTAACCAGCCGCGTACGGACAAAGCGGTCCGACAAGCGAAATGAAATATAGATAGCATTGAGTGTATGACGTTCAATGAGAGGCAGATTTGTCAAGCAATTATTTGTTGATCTGTTCGCCCGGTTGATGCGAGAGACGATGTTTACGCCGGTGTGAGATTGTATCACGAATCAATTTCGTTTGTTCAAAGCATTGACTTTGTTTGCATACACGCATTGACGAGACGACGAATCAGCTCATTGACAATGGACTGAACAGGGGTGGGGGATGGCCAGAACGATAGGTGACTTTCGAAGGATATCTGCCCAATTTTTGCCTCAGCACGATAGTCACGCAAATGGCTCGCCACACAAAAAAATATAGCTGATTCCACATCCGCATTTCGTTGGACTGTTCCCGTGCGCGTCCCTTCTTCAAGGAACGCCAGCAACTTTCATCATCACAATATATATATATATGCACTCCCATGTACAATTCGCCACACATTTCATCGACGGGCACAGTAATAGACAAAGTCCTGGTCGCACCGATACAAACGCTGACAAGTGTTAGACACCGGGTAGATGAGGTGTGTGCTCATAGCGAACAACGAGAGCGGTGGCTAGCGTCTACAAAAATAAATTCTTACAGTGCAACTCTCGACATCGTTTCAGATGAAACTCCCCCTCGCTGGCGGACTGACTGTTTCACGTAGACAGTGTGAACGATATCTCGTGCCTCCTCCGTCTTGCCGTTCTCTGGCGTAATCCGCAGTAAACGTGCTGCAAGCCACTGGCATTCTCATCGGCGTTCGCCAAACGTCAAATTCATAAAAATGCATATCTTTTTCGCTCTCTCTCTCTCCCTCTGTGTCAATACGGGCCACATAGAATTGAAAGTGTAACCAGTCGTCTGTGAAATCAACCGAACAGCTAACTATTAGATTTCATTGCAGCTGCCACCGTATGCATCGTCTATCTATGATGCCACTCGATTTTGTCACGTGTAACACGGAGAAAGAATCGCGTACATCGATCTACACAATCGTACCGTCAAGTCTCTTCTTGCCTGTGTACACGATCTTCGATCTCTGGAAGGAAATCTCTGGAAATAACCAGAATTCGCAGCATATGCTGGCATTAACAGCGCGACAGCGGCGGCTGGTCGGTCCACCGGCAACGTTTATTGCTTACCCCAGGATGGGTTGTGGATAATGGGTTTCGTGAAATCACGATGCGAGCTGAAGCATAGGCGATACAAGCCCCATCTCGGCCATCAGGTAGAGTTAGCTCGTTAGTTGAGGTAGCTACCGAATAAAGAAAAATCTCTACTCTATAATTTTCTTTGTGAGGAGTAGAACACACTGTTGCAGCGCGTTGGGTGGACAGTTGCACCCGTGGCTTTTTTTTTTTTTATGTTTCTGCTGTCAGTCAGTTCGGCCTCGCTCGTCTCTACCGTCTGCACTATGTGCCATATATGTTCATCGGGTTGTGTCCACATTTCAGGCCCCCCCACCCGGGGGCCAACAGGCCTGGACAAGACAGCCACTTCGTCGTACCTACACGCACCTTCATGCGGACTTCATAATCGGTGTAGCGTTTTCGGGCTACCCCGTGTGTGACCGGATTGCTAACGTCGATCTCGAGGAAGTTTGCCGGCGCCGCGTACGCATCGTCCAGTGTTTGCTTTTTCGACACCAGCCGCTTGGTCGCTTCCGATGGAGGTGCTGGCTCCGACGACATGATTCACTCGTTGCTGTCGGCTGGACGCTCGGTGACGGTTGGCAGTGGAACGATACCCCTGTGCAACGTTGGTAAATGACGAGGGGAGAGCACAACAGAGCCAAGCCGAGGAGTGGTGGATGACAGCGATCCGATATGCTAATGATTTGATTCCCTCTATCTGTCACACAGGCCACGATCCTCTCGACCTGACCAGCGGGGGCTAATCAGCGACAAGCTGCCACTGTCCACTGTCACCGTGTCGATTAGGCGCACACATACACTCACATGCATATACAGTTCGGAGATGCGGGTCGAGCCAGCAGCGGACGTTTAGCTGAAATGGCGTTTCAACAACTACAGGCGACGGCCTGTTTCTCCGCCTGTCACCCGCCTGTGGAGGAGCACCAGACAGTCGTGGCCGTATCGGCAGCAGAACATGAACGGCGCTAAAATCCGCTTCGGTTTGTTGACGATGAATACACTCACGTACATATAGTCACACCAGCAGCCACTCGTGTCATACACGCGACGACGGATAATGACGAAACACGATCACCCGCGAATAGGTTACGGGAGAGACTGAAGGCAAGTAGACCAAGTGGTTGCCGGCGCCCTCTGACACCAGTACTGCTTACAACCAGCGGGAGCTGTTGTCTCTCCCTCTCTCTGTCTCATACACACACGGTGCCTCTCTCAATCTCTATCTGTATGATGTGTCTATGGGTCTGACTGACTGACTGACTGATTGACGACTGACTACGGTGGAAGCTGCCGTACGCCCATGAACGGATCGACTCCACGGACGCAAAACGAGAGAGGACACTGAACGAATCTAAGAGGTCGACTTTACTCAGCAGCAGCAGCAGCAGCAGTACAACGAATGATCGAACGAGCAACGATCTACGCGACTGAGAGAAAGAAATATCGACGAGTCTGCAGTATCAGCAGCAGCAGCAGCCGCACCACGAACACACCACTCTCGATAGAGGCCTGCGGACGACTAATCACTCCACCGCAGCACGGCTAACGCCAACAACAACAACACCGAAACCATCAGCAGCCGTAGTAGTACTAGTCGAAGCAAACAGCGCCAGCGGGTTGTATCAGCAGCAGTTGCAGGACCACTGGCAGGGAGGCAGGAGCGGCGAGACAACAACAATAGCCGCGGTACTGGTACTGCTGCTGCTGGTGGTCGAAGTATCAGCGAGAACACACATACACCGTCCCCTTTTACTCTTTAGTGCGTTGACACTCAGCGGCAGTGAACACAGCGCCACAACGGCGGGCGTACAGCAACGGAAGCAGCACTAGCAGCAGAAACGGGCACTGTCTGCCGTTGACGCCTGTCTGTTTACTTCACGAAACACACCAGCACCGACGTAACAACAGCAGCAGTAGCGGCGGCGGCGGCGGCAGCAGGCCAACGCAGCCAGCCAACAACCTGCTCGCAACCACTGCTGTTCGTCAACGAGGATGAGAATACGTTGCCGCATAGAACCTTCGTTGTCGGGGAAGTGCAGGAGGAGGCGAGCCATAGAAGGGCAAACACATCAGGGATCACACGGGCAGAGAAGGGGTTAGAAAACGAATCGAACGAATCACGATGATGAATGAATGCATGAGCAGATTATTGCTGCTGCTGCTGTTGTTGTTGTTATTATAACTATTATTGAATTGCTCCCGGGAGATTCATGGCAGCGATGACGTATCACATAGATCGTGGCGTTTTAAAGGAAATGGCAAGATTAACTGAACAGGGACAGGGTAACAGCCGAAATGGTTAATATCAACATAATTTACATCGTATTGGGCGTCCCTGAGGTATATCGCACTTTGTCAAGAAACGGGCTGGTAAATGGTTACTAGAAGTAATGTAGCTTAGGAAAAATAGCCTACTTGGCTGAAACTATTCAAACCCTCGTGAGCATATTATTTAAAATGATTAACTAAGCTACCAGGGGCCAATTTCACTCGTATTGTAAATAGACAAGGATGGTGCCTGCCATTAATAGGTGGTGAGCACGTAAAAGCTCATCGGATCTCCATCGGTGTCCGGCTGGCTGCATCTCAGAAGCATCCATTCAGAATTGTCTTCAATTCTTCACATTATTTATTTTGATATCAAGAGCCAAATGAGGGCCAGGATTAATGTTGAAACCATCATGTCATTTGTAATACATATCTGTCCTGCATGTCCGTCCCAAACGGAACTTCATGGTGTAATAAGTAAACTGTAGTTGCTAATTAACTTTCCAACTAGGGACACTGATTCAACTAGCCCATCCGAATGGGTCAACACATACGTGCCACGTTCAAGGTTCCCACTTGATAATTTTTTCGATCAGATTAATCGCTTATCGAATCCTAGTGTTTTTCCCATCAACACGAGAATATTTCGAGCGTTCCACGCGGCGTAATGTCGCATCTTTGCCACGTTGAGTGATCAGCGGCACCTTAGGGTGCTTAAGGAGATAGCTGTCTTTTGCTGTCGCCATATCCATTGCCACTTGGGGCACATTTGATATGATATGTTTGTCGATATGTCGGACGGTACCAAGCTCTGCCATGGGAAGTCAGCCGGGGAGTCCGTCAAGGGCAAAATACTGAAGACTGCTATGGTTGTCTCCCGGGGCCAGCACTGCTGGAAACTCTGAGCGTTTTCGACGCGGGTTGCAACGCCTGACGCACTTAAGCAGCGAGCAAGTTTTTCATTCAGATATTTGAACCATTATGTATAATCTTTTCATAGTTTATTCGATTCAACACAATGTTAACTTCGTCTGACAGAAAACGGAAGCTCCTGTGTCACTTTTAGCGGAAGAAGATGAATGCGGGCAACGCGACGCAGGTGAACAATGTTAAATTACATACAGCGCTTGCGCGTCGGCCGCATCATTGATGGGGACCCCCCCGAGGGGGACCCCCCCCGCCCCCCTCATTGTGATAGCGAGCAAGCAACGCTTAGCGGGCAATGATAGAGGATCCTGAGATTCGCAGCCTCCACAGGACAACTACGATGATCTTTACATTTTATTCATGTCCTTTTTTGTTTTGTTGTACTCGTTTGAGCGACGTTCGAGCTACGAGAGTCAACCACCTTGTTCTGTGCCTGTGCAAATTCGTCATTCGCACATTGAGTCTCATAGTAAGCCGCAGTTGGCACAGCCTAAAAGCACGAAGCGAAGCTCTCCTTCGGATCGGGTGAACGATTCGTTTCCTCTACGCGTTCATAATGGCGAAAAACTTGAATGTGATCCTCAGCAGCAGCAGCAGCAGCAGCACTCTTTCCCTCCCTGCCTGCTGACAAAGGTCTACACCCTTACCCAGTTCCCGATCGATCTCCTGAAACTACCCTCGCCACGTTACCACCCCTACTGGTAGCGCCGCGTTGCGGGCATCTAGACAACCCCTGGCTTTTTTTCTGCAGTGTATACCCCATAGGCGACACAAATCGGAGCACAAGTTTCGAAATGTGACCTCGTCGGTATATGCATTTAAGCATATACTGGACGCATGTTCAAACAACGGCATCATTATTCTTATTATGATTGTTATTATCTCTGGAGCCCGCAGCTGCCCTATGCGATTACCTAAAACACTGGCCGCTTTAGGTTCATCTGCCATCAATAGACTACAACCGGCAACCCTTGTACGTTACTTTGTCAGTACAAGCAAGCAATGTTCATCATCTATCAAATAGTTTAGCAGCCCATATCGAGCTTGAAGTTGCCACTTTCCACGACGAGATCATCCGAGTTCAGGGGCTTTTACGTTACGTACTGATATCCACATCGGTTCACTGTGAGGCTTCCCTTAGCAATGACTAAATGGCGGAGCTAGCCCGAACTAATGTTCACTTCGACCGCTCCTCAGGAAAGCACCAGATGACCCTTCTCCTTGTGGGGAGTTCGTTTCGCCCGTGTTATTGGCCTTTGAGCAGCGAGGCTGGTTGCGAAGGCAAACATCGCACGGCGCACCTCGAACAGCGAAGGAGTGGTAGATCGCGCAGCATGACGATGAGAGGGAGAGGCCATGGCGATTCAAGCCGGTGGCCAGCAGATAGGAACTCGGGAGGAACCTAGTTACACCGAACTGATGACGCGATGATCAGTGGTTCCCCACTAAGAAACAAGGCGTAGCCACGGCGTTTTACCCTCAGCAAGCAGCATTCCCCCTGGCTCCCCTGAACGAACGGAGAGCAATGCCAGGCCCCAGGACAGTGACCATCTGTACCAGACTGTCCATCATCACGTATATCAATTGCTGGATTTCATGGACGGCAGTCGAAAGCCAACGTTGACAATAGACGACAACGGCAATTGCGGTGCAGTGTCAGTGTCCTTTGTTAATTCGCTGATATCATGAAATGTCATTTGATTATGAGTGGTCGTTACATGCATGCGCACAAAGCAGACCTGTGAATGTTAATCGAGAGAAAAGCTGCTTGGTTGACGATGGATTTGTACGTGAATACGACTCGTCGAGTACCAGATCGTGATTTACATGCCGGTGCACACAATACATTTGGCACAATGCAGCCTACCGTAGTGATCAGAGCAAATACGTTTACAGCATATTCGAGAGTTCAGCAATTGGGGATATTATCATTCATTCCCTAGTCCCGTTCAATGGCCCATATCACAGTGACATGCGAATCAACTCATTCATGCATAGCTCACTGGAACTTCTTGACAGGAGCCTGTTCAGGGTATTCATGGCGTCTTGTCCAACGAAATACCATTCGATGAACCACGAGAAATGGGATATAAATCTACAAGATATTCAGCATCGAAGCTGGTCCATTCCGAAGCAAGTACGGTCAGTCAGTATCGGCGATTTCGGCGATGCCGAAAGCAGTTGCACCGTGGGCGTTAAATGTTGGCTGGAGTCAGCCTGAAAACATTTACTTAAGTATCGACGATTTGAGTATATCGCCGGTGGCATATACACAGACGCAAACCGCTGTCGCGGTTGATATGGTGTTACGTTAACTAGACGCGCGTTACCTACTGGAGCCATTTGTCGAGCGGAAGAGAGAAAAAATATAGTCTTGGTAGTCTTTGATTGTGTGATTTCGACATATGGAACATCAGGACGGCAGGCTACACAGACGCCCCATCAGATCCCACGTGGCCTGCTCCGGTCCTAAGTCAATAGCAGCACAGCAAGCACATATATACCATGTATGTATGATGTATGTATATATATATATATATATGTGCATATGAGTAATCAGGCGAACCACGTCGCGCAGTAAGTAGAGATAAAGATGGACGAAAATCTCAGCCGAGGATACGTGCAACTAAATCAAAGTGGGCGACGCAATGGCGCGGAGCGGGATCACGACGCACCGCGGGACACTTATCAGGTGCGAGTAGGCATTTGTTAGTTTTTGTTTATGAGCATTTCGTATTATATAGAATAGACTGCTAATCACCCACCGGTCATCTAAGAGCTAGACTAGTTGCTCGTCAGTTGAATTTGATGTAAAATTAAGTCCCAGTAAGTCAGCACGAGGTTGAATAGTTGAATTGACTAGCTGAAGAGAGAACAAATGCCGAAATAAACGTTTCCCTCGTGAATCACGCCCACCTCGTACTTTGTAGTCAACGCAATATTTTTTCAATGCATATTTTATCTAAAACACGCTGCATAATCATACATACACAGTCCTATATCTTAGACTAATAACAGACACGGATTCACTCAACAATAAGATATACAAGTATGCCTCTACATATATATATACACTCTAATGAATCGTCCATTGTGTGCACAGTATAAGGAGTCAATGTGTGTGGTATATTTTCTTGCTCTCTTTATCACACCCTTAATGCGAAGACGGCTAACTTTTCCTCTATTATAAATATATATATGTATATTTATATGCGTGTGGTTTCCTGCTGCGTTCGTGTCTCGTCGGCGGTTGACTTGATCATAATAAAACTCGGTATTAATATTACCAAGCTCGTCTACCTCGGCCTGGTCCTCGCTGGTGTCGGCTTTCTTCTACCCTACAACTCGTTCATCATTGCCTGCGACTACTTTCAGGTTGTATTATTGCAAATAGAAGGTTAGCTATGATTCTTATGAGGTAGTTAGACACACCTCTCATCGAGGTCATATTAAACGATAGCTGTTGATTTCAAATTACCATGTTAACTGGGGTACGCAAATAGACAAAGGACTATTACATAATAGCTAGTTCCGGATGACTGCTAGATTTGCGAAATTGAAAACGATATGAACGTTAGCGATGGGTCAAAGTACGATTGTAGTAATTTTGAGGATCCCCGACTAAAGCAGATTTCAATGCCGCGTCGGGGGGGAGGGAAGGAAGGTTTGGTAGTTACTTTTTATTTTTTGTCGGAAAATATTCTCAGAGAATATCGTAATATCGAAATACCGCCTATCGGTATTTTGTCGTTAATTTAGATATTTCCAATACATTTCCTGTAGTACAATACATATAAGCACAGGACGGATAGATACAAAAGGCCCATTGTTATTGATGCACATCATATGAATACATCAAACTTGTATGGGGGACAAGCGCGCTGGCTCTTTCCTCCTGCAGCGCCTGTCCCTCGCCGTGCAGAGAGGCAATGCCATCGCCTTCCTCGGGACATTGTCGTCCTCACCCCCCCCCCCCCATAATCCCTAGAAATACCGACCTACCGTATGTTTGAATAAACGATTTTTTTTTATCAAACTTGTTGATAATGTCTATTTGAAGTCGTGAAGTTGACTGTCGCCGTCATATAAATCACGAACAATTAACCTATGCAATCTTGGGGTAGGTATTCCACTAGAGGACAGGGCATACAGACAAGAATGATTTCGCGGGCATCTCCCGCGGCGCAATTAACATATGGCCGCAGAGTCGGAATTAGAATAGAAGATCACTCAGACATCGTCTGAACTCGAAAGCTCAATTGATTCACGATAATCTGTGATGTAACATAAATCTCATTTACGCAACGTATGTATGCGACGTGACGCCTGACACTAATTCTGTCTCATTAACAAGACACTCGGCCTCTGCTTCCAGGCGAAGTATCCGTTGTCGACCATTGTGTTCGACATGTCTCTCGTCTACATTCTCGTAGCGTTTGGTGCAGTCTGCGTAAATAATGCATTAGTCGAAGCATTACCCTTCTCTCGCCGTATAGCGTTTGGCTATCTGGTATCATTTTCGACACTGCTTTTTGTTCTCATCTTTGAGGTGATATGGGACGTGTTCCCGAAAGATATCGGCTATACCGTTAACCTTATAGCTGTGGCAGTCGTTGCTTTTGGCTGTACCGGTAAGTAGATCGCTATGTCGCGTTTGAAGGTAATAGCTTTGCCTAACATTTATCATTAAGTTTTTTGATTTTTTTTCATTTTCCGGGCTGGCTCACAGCCAATATTTAACGTGCACGGTGCTACCGTTAAGTTTGAGACATATGCATTCAAGAAGTGTGTGTATATATATATAGAGTGGTTTGTATTTTGATTGGGAGGAGCCAACAGCTTGATTGAGAAATATAGAATGTTGGTATACCTGACAGTCTCTGCAACTCATGGGTAGGTTAGAGAAACATGATGAGATTTAGCGGTATCGTGTACAATAGCCGGCACTGAGTTATCGAATACTCTACCCTAATTACAAGTTGTGGAAGGGAATGTCACCGATGATTTTGCGTTTCTACGGACGACGACAACAGCAACAACCACAACAACGCTGGCGAAGTTGGTCCTTTAGCCGATGTGCTTAATATAATCTCGTTGCATGATGATTAAGCATCGAACCTCCTTAGATAACCTATAATGATGCAGTTAGTCTTGACACTCATACCTGTATCGTCCTTTTTTTAACGTAATTTCGTATATCATGGTGGCGTCGTTGTATTTGTTTGACTTCCAGTTCAACAGTCGAGTTTCTATGGTTACACAAGTATGCTGCCTGCCCGGTACACACAGGCAGTCATGACGGGAGAAAGTAAGTTTCTGCTGTACAACTGCTGCTGTTCGGACAGCAAAAATATATATGGACGTCTGGGATCTGTACTGCCAATGTTAAGCCAATGCCATAATGAAATAACGCATTGATTCTTATGTGCCCTGTGGAATTCAAACTGGACACCCTATGCTTACGGGTCGCTGACGTTACCCCTATGCTATCCCGGTGGTTGGTACTCCTGAAATTGACTGTTGCTGCTGCCATTGTTTACAGGCGCGGCCGGATTGCTGGTGTCAGGAAATCGTATCCTGACCAAGCTTCTCCTTCAAAACGAACGCCTCAATACGGCGTTATTCTTTTTTATTTCAACAGGGCTAGTATTAGCCTGTGTCCTTATCTACTCGCGTCTGCAGAGCTGTGCCTTTGTCGCTTATTACCTTCGACAGTGTTCGCGTCATGGACATGAACGGGGCTCCCTAACAGGACAACACCACGGCTGTCTATCAGCGTTCACCGGCAGTGACGCCGAGGGTGACCACCTTCAGGGTGGTGTTCGCAGCGAACTTCTCAAACAGGATTCCGAGGACGTCAACCTGGTGCGAGCACAAGCCTGATAAAACGAATATTACCACTAAAGTAACTTTTCCGGGCTGACGCGCAGCCAGCATTTAACATCCAGTGAACTGCTTTTGGCAATGCTTCATAAGACGGACTCCTAATGTCTATTACTACTACTACAATTAACATGCTATTAATTATTTGACGCAAGATGATACCGAGCAATATATGATTATGAATTTGGGCCCGTCCCCTGACGACGGTTGTTTTGTCCGATGTTAATTTGGAATATAGAACTCCGCTCCTGATTTGGACTAGCTTTATCTCGATCACAATGTATTCGAATTGTTCTCAGGTTGACACTGTTGACGAGGACGTCATAGGCACTGCAGGGGATTCGACTCGTGGAGATTGCGGCGGAAGCGGTGTTCTGTCATTCCGTTCACCGCCAACATCACCGAATAGCGCCGCCTTGGAAACATCGACGGGTATCAACGTCGACCTACAGCAACCGTTTGGAATACATGACACGCTAATCGAGCGTCTGGACCCACAGCAGGTATGGACATGCTGTGTGGCGTGCAGTATAGAGTAAATGTGCCATCGCGCCTTTGAGAATCGGCTGTAGCAAGGCAATAATCGTGAACTTCGATATAGCTGTTTATTTAGATCATTGTCTTAACAAGACCTGTGGGGTTTACCCACATACCCACCCTTCTCTTAGAGAGAGGCACACTTGCTAAAACAACACATGGGTTGTCCTTTTCTGGGGTTACACTTTATCAGAAGCCACTAACAGGATCTAAGTAACCGTAATAATTATAATAGTAATTTGTCGTGATCGATGAAGTAGAGAGCGTTCTGCCCACTTGTTATGACGCGTACGTATAGTTGAAAGCAACTTTTCTTCACGTTTAGGTATATATTTTCATAATAGCAAATAATGAGATGATGCGGCGCCCGCTGCCCATTTCCTTCATCTACTGTAAGAGCACACATCTTCCCCACTCAGCTATCAAATATTTCTAAATGAGATCAATAATATCATAACGCATAAGCATTTTTCAGTTGCCACTTCCCTCAACCTTCGTGACAAGCGAATACACTGAACAGGCTGAAATGCCACACGCAGTAATGCTAGATGACAAATGGGTTATTG
Source organism: Stratiolaelaps scimitus (assembly GCA_019614645.1). Taxonomy (NCBI): domain Eukaryota; kingdom Metazoa; phylum Arthropoda; class Arachnida; order Mesostigmata; family Laelapidae; genus Stratiolaelaps; species Stratiolaelaps scimitus. The sequence continues at coordinate 1,583,896 of JABWDB010000028.1, forward strand.
TCATTCTTGAGTTGCAGATTGAGGACGAGTTGGCTAATTACGGCCTAGCAGCAAGCCAAATTCGCTGGCTGTCGAATAATGCTCTTTCACTGGAAGAGGGGAGGCACCGCTTCAAGGTAGGCTTGATTGAGCAAATTATTATACAAGATATCGATTATACAATAGATGAGCCCATGGCACATGTGCAAATGATCGCGTGTAAGCAAAGAAAACACATATAAAGCTCGCCGTTGCGCCGTTTGCCCTAATCATCGTAGCGAATTTTTCTATTTAAGTGCCCAGCTGCGATTAATTAAATTACGAACGATACACGAAGCCGAAATCCTTTTTAGAAGCTCTACTTCTAACTGTTAGTGGCGTCCACCTAATTATGAAAGCATATATTGTCAGCAGCCATAGAGCTTCGACACATATGATTCCTGAAGTATTCCCTGCTCTTGCGAGCTGGTAAGTAGCACCTCTTACAAGCTGTGATCATGATTTTACGTTTGCTCGCGTCTGTCCAAGGTGCAGGATGTTGTCGTGAGGATCCGCGGAACAGCGTCCACCAAACCAAGACAATGCTGGGCCGCTATAAAGAGTAAGTAAAATTGTACCAAGCGGACGATACCAATATTGAAAACAGAAGAGGGTACAAACTCTCCCAGTTTCGGCTTCCCACCGGGTCGTTGTTATCAAGGATCGGTGGTTTCAGTTCTGCGATGATTGTTTCGCCCGTGTTAGCACCGTGTTCACCCTCAAAGCTCTGTACAGATATTTAGATTTCGACCGATGATCGTTCGAATCGCTAATCGCTAGCGTTCACTGCACTGAGACGTGATATCACCTTGGGGTTGATTGCGGTTGTTGTAACAGTCACATTTACTAATTTTAAGTTCATTATCAGCAGTAGGTGGATCAAGTATAAAGACGTTGACGAATAAAGTTATTGTCGTCGCTTTCAAGCTGATGTCTTCAGCTATTACATTTCCGTCTCGTTGCTTCTCTAGCGAATATACGTGTGCTTGTGAGGTACCAGCAGCATTTTCCATTCATTCACTATTAGTTAATCACCATTTTAACACATGCTCTGTCGGTGTTTCGTTGGCAGGAGGGGCGCAAGCTCGCGGCGCCGTGGCTCGCTCAGTGTGGCCCTATATGCTGAGTATCTCGCTTGCATACTGCGTCACCCTTTGCCTGTTTCCCGGCATAGAAAGCGAGATAATTTCTTGCCGACTACACTCATGGATGCCTGTTATTCTGATGGCGATCTTTAACGCCGCAGACTTCGTTGGCAAGGTCGGTGAACGATCGGCATTTTCGGTAACACTGGGTGTTCATATATTATTCGATTATCGTTGTTCGGTTCATATATTATTCGATTATCGTTGTTCGGTTCATATATTATTCGATTATCGTTGTTCGGTTCATATATTATTCGATTATCGCTGTTTTCAAAGGTCCCTTGATATGTTTGGCCATGGGAAGAAATGTCAATATTAAGCACACGTTAGTCATTTGCCGTTGGATTTTTGTTTTGCTCAAAATCATGAAAATGCAGATGCTGGCATCTCTCGTCTACTCACTGGAGAGGAGCGCACTTGTATATCTTTCCCTGGCTCGGATAGTGCTTGTGCCTCTGCTGGCGCTGTGTGCCTTGCCTGGACCGCGGGCATCACCCCTCGATGATGCCTGGGCAATGTTCCTGTCGTTGGCACTGGGACTAAGTAATGGAGTACTTGGCAGTGTACCCATGATCGTCGCCCCCAGCAAAGTACCTCATCATTATAGGGAGCTTACCGGTATGAGGCATCACACTTCAGTTCTATGTGGATACATGAAAAAACATGCTCACTTTTCTAGTATATACGTACAAATTCACGATCCAGAATTAAATGTTCATTCTGAGATGATCACTATAATACTAATAAATAGGCTAGTTCATTTGGTCTCTTGCATACGCCAGCTGTCCGAAAGCAGAGTCCCACGTAAGTCTTATAGCATCCATACGTTTGTTGTTATAGGCAAAAAGCTCTCGAATTAAATATACCATCACGGACAGGTGGATGTACCGTTCACTGAGATGAACTATCACGGCATACAAATCACGGTCTATCCAATGCATTTTCTTTAATCGAAATCGAACGATTTGCAGGCAATATGATGACATTGAGCTACAGCGTCGGATTAACAACAGGCTCTCTCATCGCCTACCTCATCCAGTATTGGCTCGACTCACAGAATCAAGGCTACCGAGGCTCGTGCGATGACAGCAAGGAGGCAAACCACACATCACTGTTCAATGCGACAGGAGCAGCAAACTTGTCTACGACACTGCTTCCAATTGTCACAACTGTTTTTCCTACAATTCTACCAAACTCCAGCTTGATAACGTCAACAACGCCGACAACAACGATCTCCTCCGTTGTGAACACTCCTACAGCGAAGCTAATGACAACGACAATGATGACGATACTTCGAAATACGTCGTCGATGACGACTACCGTCGCAGCGGTGACGCCCGTAACTGACACGCAGCGTGGACTTATGGAGCCAGCGAGCCCTCGGATCACGACCCCGTTTATAGGAACGACCGTTGCCGCTAGCCTATACCTCAACAAGGCAATAGCGAGGATTGCAACCGATCTAGTCGCCAACATGACGAGTGCCAATGCTGCCACAACAACAAGCACACCAGAAACATACGATCTACGCTAGATGGATGGCGAGTTTGATTTCATAATAGTAATCATACTATTGTTTAATAATTTTCGAGTAAGTTGTTGAGGTCGCTTCACTTGGCACAATTACCGTAGAGCTTGTGGTTTTTGATAGCTTTGAACCCTGGTATTACGATCATTGCTATGATGATTATTATGGATAACAATTATTAGTCTATTATAGTTATTGCTTGTATACTACTCTTGCTAACTGAACGCAGATTTCCCCTAGGTGTTCACGGAAGTTCTTGTTCCTTAATCGACTTCGGAAGCATTTCTAAGTGACGGGAACTAGTGAAAAGGTACTCAAATGTATAAAAAATATCTATTAGATCTGTCTCTATTTATCATTATTATTTTTATGCATTTACAAATGATCGTCTAGATGACACATGAAATCAGATGTCAACGAAATTGACCTGAAACGATACTTGACTTGAGATCGATCTGTTGAAAACTGACTGAGTGGTTGTTTGCTAAGCCCGCAAGATATACGCGCTATTGAATTGTTGGTATTGTATAATATATTGATTGCAACTCGTAATCGACTATATGTTAGTATAATATCATTATTATATGATTAAGTAGATTACGGTCATTGCGTTCAAAGTCGTTTTATCGTCATCAGTCAGTTATCGATCGTTCGCAATGTTGGACACATGGCACCTTAAGGTTACCACAATGTCTAAAGATAACGCGCATTGGATATTATGAGTCTGAAAACTATTAGGTACCTGATAGCAAGAGCTATTGTATGAAGTGGTGCATGCATTCAGTGCAGGAAGAAATCGCCGTAAGGCCTTTCTTCATATGACCTTCAGTCAGTTCCGTAAGCAAGTGAGCCTCGAAAATTGACGGGAAAAATGAAAATCGACGGCCATGGGTGGAGGGTGAACTGGTGGCGCTACGCAGTTGTCGAGAACGACACCGATCGCAGGCCTCGCTAGATGTCCCAACGAACACTTATCAATCTAACGGGGGTAGCATAATAACAGATCAGTCGGTTACTCAATGCTGATAGTGAAAAGGGCAGCTCCAATGCATGAACAGGAAGAATATCGCATTAGAGAAGAGATGAGTTACAAATATGAGCGTAAACAATACCGATGCAGTTGTTTGCAAGCTGACCCTATTAATTATAAATGATCATTATTGTTATTGTATCGAAACGACAATATGACCCGAAGGTAACACACGAACACGCGAACAGCATGTGATATCTAAGGTGAGAACGTTTTGCTAATAATAATTAATAATAACAATAATATTAAAAAGCATATAGAACTACAATGACCTATAATGAAATGTACCACTAACCGCACTCAACTCTAGAAAGGAAGCAGCTTTGAGCAGAAGTAACTGCTAATTACTAAGTCATTATCAAAATAACACAAGTAACAAAAATATCATCGTATATTGAAACATCCGATCTATTGATCCGCGTATTTATCTCGCGGCCATTGAGGGCTGCCGCATAAACACCCGATTTTACCGTCGTGTGGTGCCTATTTCTCGCACGAGCAAGGAAAGATAACAGGAGACCCCCGCGAATATATATAAACTGAGATTGGAAGAAAATCCGGGAGCGGTTCTCCACCAGATAGATGTATACGTGTAGCCCAAATGAGGAGCGCCGTGACCTTCCCTGAACTTGGTGAACGTCAACGAACACCCAAAAATCATTCATATCATCATTTGGATCAGTCATTAGACTAAATTTAATTAATAAATGAATTTATAGCATATTCCCGTTGCTATTGCAGCTAACAGAGTACACATGTAAAACCGATTAATGATATCAGAGCATATAATATAACGTTATATTGATAATAATAATAATAATTATTATTATTATTGTGATAATAATAATAATAATAATAATAATAATACTGATAATAGATGTTGCTGTTGCACTCTCATCGTTGTTGCTGTAATTGTTGTTTACGAACAAACGGATAAACAAACCTCCGTGTCGTATAGATATTATTATCATTAAGTAGTTGTACTGCTGATACTCTTACTACTATTGCTACTGACGATTCAGTAAAGTCAAATAATAAAGTATTTCGCATGGTCATGTTATGCAGGAGAGATTTGTTCTTATTTATTATCGCTTTGCAGTTAACTAATACGTCATCAATAACTATCATCATCGTCTGTATTGTAAATGGATTGTTAATGTCTCTTTGATGCCTATACACGCTACTTCTGACTTTTATTCCATTTCGTCGATATAACTGTTAATATCCAACAAGGCTGTTGTCGGGCGAGGAGCACTCGAATCATACCGATAATCTGTTCCCAGCCCTAGCGCGAATTTGCTAGTTGCCAACATAATTCTGACACATGTCTGGTTCTTACGTGACAAAGAATAAACAATTCTTCAAAATACTACGTCAAACCGACAAAACGATGTGAGAAGTTCTAATTGTCGATTATATATATATATATATATATGCTCAAACTTCTTGGAGCAATACATACATGTAACGTGGTAGTGTTACCATACCTAATGTGAATCGTACATGTGTCCGTGACGAATAAATTAGAAAACTCGTGGGCCTTCGTACGTACTCGTAAGAGCCTCTAAATTGTTTCGTCACATCAGCTTTCTCCATTACGCGGCTCAGCTCCTCCGTCCCCCCCAACACGGGATTCTCACGTGTCAAACAAACTCCCACCCAGAATTCAAGCAACATCCTTTGTTGCTTCTTCATTAACAGCTATTTTCCGCGACTCCATCCCAATGTACGTGGTCCCACAAATTGGAACAGTGTTGCGGGATGAGCTCCTCATGTCTTTCCGCCCCGTAAAAATACCATCTGCCGCTATTTCCCCCGCGCACTTTTCTCACTTCGCATGACAACATTTCGACGCCGTTCATGCTTCCAGTATCGTATATGAAATGGCAATAGTCATCAGCAGTAGCATCGTCATGCTGCGCCACGCATAATATCCATACATACACTTCGATGAGATCTCATTTGGGCTTTGTTTCCTGATCAGTCACGTGACGGATATAGATCTGATCAGCGGGCGGCTGCTGGTTTTGATCCAACCGATGTTCATATTGGAAACTCGACGCGATAGCAAGGGCACTTCCATCTGGCGAGAAGGCGAGTGACGAAATTGACGTCGGAAACTTGTGGAACTGACAGAGTCGTTTCTTATTTCGGCCGTCCCAGACGTTGACGAAGCCATCGCTGCCACCAGTCGCAAATGTACCATGTACTGTGTGGAAGGCAATCGCGTTCACGGGATAGATTTGCTCCACCCTGGTAGACGCATCCTTCATCCTGTCAAATAAAGAGGAAACCGATGCATTTGATGGTGTGAGACATCGAAGATTCGCGTCAGCCCAGCCGGGAATGGCATCAAAATAATAGTCAGAAAGGCTTTGATAAAATCACGGTACAAGAAGCAAACGGGCGGAAATACGACCGACGACAAATTGATCGAACAAATGAGTCATCAACTACCGATACATTAAATTATGATTAACCATTTTATTCACGATTGATTGCATTAATCATAGGCTTGCTGGGAAACCACGTTTGGCTAAAAATGATTACCGTATAATAATAAATGACAAGTAATTTCTTATAGGAAATAAAATCAATGTGTGCGAGAATATTATAATATATAGCAACTTGTTATATATATATATATATATATGTAATACAATACCTGTGGCATTTAAACGCATATTTCTTTTTTTGTGCTTCGGGAGAGGGATCAAGGTATTCAACAGCAACCCGACCCTCGATGGAAGATAACACATAGCCTGTCTTATCTGGGAAGGCTTTAATAGCCCGCGTTTGGAACTTGAGAGATGAATCACGTTTTTGCAACACAAATGCCATATTTCTTAAATCCCAAATCAGTACCTGCAAAAACAATATTTGTACATTAAAATTTGTAGTAATTAAACGTCTTGATTCGTCGAACTATTCACCGTTATTATATGACAGTACATCGATATGCTATACGCAAAACACATATATTATTCTTTGCAAGGGCTGATACCTCTCAGCATGAATATAGCAAACGCGACAAGGAAGTGCTTTAAATGTACTAACGATCGGAAGTGTAATGATATTCAGGCTGGTAAAGAACGCTGGCATTCTAACTTAAATAATTTGACAAATATAACTGAACCTTGGCTGGAGGTTGGACGTTTGTGCGTCCAGCCACCTACTCACTCCACCGCCGCGCGACTAATTATAACAATCAATTATTACATGCAGAATTTAGTATTCATTATATAAAGCAAATACTACCACCTGCACGCGCGATAAGTTAAAAATATTCCGCGTACTTTTCTATTGGCAGTTCCCACGATGATTCGCTCGCCGGCAATACCAACCGCGTAGACTTTATTGTCCTGCGCGTGTGAGCTGATCGGGCCGACAGGTCTTCGAGGGTCCCAGAGCTTCACTGCTCCATCCCATGAACCAGTGACTATCTGTGATACGTCTGATGCGTAGTCGATACACCTGGACAATGGAAGAGCAAGAACAAATTTACAAATGAAGTAATTTGTTTGGTATACACACAAACAGGTATTAGATCCAGTGACCCACGCGATTATAGCTGCAAACATACGTCGAGAAACGTCCATATTTGTGGTAAGTTTTACCTGACGGTGTCATCATGGGAGCCAGCCTTAAGTTCCGTGCCCTGGTTGATGTCAAACAGTCGAACACTTCGGTCTACTCCAGCGCTCCAAACGTGGCTGCTTCCCTGGTTAGCAAACAAAGAATTCCACAAACATGTTCATTACTGTCATCATGCAATATACCCTCCCTGTAGGACTCCATTTCAGATAATTCCGATTTCATGTTTCTAAACAAAAACCAGCCGATTAAATTAAAACAAAAAATGTAGCCAGTGTGCTCGTCAGAGAAAATGGCTTTCGTTATCTATTAAGAAAGTCACAAAAGTCTACTTTTGTGCCACCCTGCGCTTGGCACATAGAAGCTGATAGCTGCTTAAGCGTTCTTGTAGTATCTCTGTCCAATACAAAATTGTACGATGATGATGATAATAATAATAATGCAACTGGTCGTTATAAAAACAACTGAATCAATAGTTGAGGTATAATATGGCTATATTGTAGTTGCGATAATAACGGACCCTCTCCGAAACAGGCTTTTAAAGGTTAGCTTTTTCGAGTAGAAATTTCTCCAAAAGAAACGGAACTAATGGGTACCTTGACCATCACTGCAATGAGAATATTTTACTAGTGAACACACCTGAAAACAGGTATCGAGAACAGGTCCGCCGTGATCAAACTTCGCTCTGCATCGAGTTTCGCCGTGGACGTCATAAAGGCGGACATAGCCATCCCAAGATGAGGCAACCAAGAATTGATTGGAGGTTTGCCCAAATTTTACTGCCGAAATTCCGTCTGTTGGAGGATCCCGCAAAATGATCTCATTCGAGGACCCTGTCGTGGCTCCGTCTCCACCCGAATACGTCATCGCTCTTTCACTGTGTAGAGAAAAGGCAAAGTCGGAGATGTACCGTTAGAGTGACGCTTTATCACTAACGAGTGCAGATTACAAGACTCTCAATTAGAAAGAGATCAACTACGACATTAAAAAAATCATCTATATACCAGCATCTTAGTAAGCTGATGCTTTATCGAATTAATCTACGCACCTGATCAAGCTAACTAGGATAACAGGTTGTCAGCAAGAAGAGGACGAGGAAGTACCCATAGATGATACCGACGTCGTCGACCTCTGTTGGGAGTGCCACAAATGCAGGCCAGCATAAATCAGTGGACGTTAAATGTTGGCTGTGAATCAGCCCGGAAAAAATGACTTTTAGCATAAAATCAGCTGACCAGTCGCCGAGTTACTCCGGGTGGCATCCACACTCGAATGCAACTGGAGTTTAACTCCAAGAAATGCCGCGGCATCAAAGCGCTTAATACCATACTGGCAAAACTCTAAGCTCAGAGAGAAAATTTCGTGACAATTAACAATTCCAGTTAACGTCATTTGCTCTTGAAACGTCACGCTGAACTTTCACTTGTAGACTTTCGAATAATAGACACAGAATTGAAGAACCCGTATAGGTGACACCCTACAGTAGCTAAGGTTTTAGCATTAAGACGACACTAGATATTCTCAATACCTATATCGTTAGTGGACACAGTCTGCCGCAATCGAATCAGTATACGCTTTTTGCCCGTCGAAGATTAGTCGAAGCAATTCAAAACACATGGCAATTTTATTCTTTTCGTTGTACAGGGAATGATTTTCGCAAACAAAATTAAATCAATGGGATAAGCCGTCGTTCGTTTGGATCACTCGAATTCAATTAGAAGCTTATATTATCTATTTGCACTAGGTAAAAATGTGAGAAACTGCTTCGGGGAAGTTCTCGTCTAAGTGCATATTCAATGGAAATTGTAATCAAAACAATGAAACACTATCTCAAGCATGTACATAGCAGCAGCTGAAACTACACATATCATCAACCTGGAAAGCACAGAGAAGTCAGTTACGTTGAAGAGTCACAATCGATTGAACGTCGGCACCCGCGGCACAAAATACACGAGCGAAAACTACCGTGCAAAATAAAAAAAGTATAATGTTCATTTACAACGAACAATATGATAATTGGCCGAATTCTTATTGTACACTGGGCAGTGCGCGCCAATAGTTTTTGCATTTAGAAGAAACTCCCAACGAGTTGGCAGAAAACACGACTGCTTGACAGCGTTAGGCCGTTGAACTGGCGTTTGTCAAGGTGGAAATTCTTGTCGGAGTTGTGTCTCGGAAACCAACTGAAAAATGAAACTTACGATAAAAGTCACTTATTTTCCGGTAAAACGTCTCGATGGACACCGGGCTATTTGGTTGTTTTGAAACGAACTCAGCTTCAAAATAGCGGCTTCATGATCGAATGAACGCATTCGAGAGGGAACAAATCAGTGCGCGGGCGAGCAGCGGTTCTCTCGTGAGCGCGGGTGATTTCAAAATTTTGCCCGGCACGTCCCTTTCTGATCTTCTCTGCGTGACTGAAAACGACTGGAGTATGAGTAGCATTTAGTACGTAGGGTCTATTGCCGATAACCAATGGATATCTGTGCTTAAAGTGTGGAATTTCTCGTAGGTCATAAATTTCTCGTAGGTTCCATAAGGTGGTGTACGCCAATCAGTTTCGAAGGCAGTTCCGTCATTTGTTTCTACTGCTAACCAGTACTTTCATTATATTTTCGTTTGGTCTAGGGTTAGCTTTTTTCCTGCTGTAGATGTATATCGAAATACAGCTGGCTACCGTTCTCTCACTGGTCCCCTGTTAGTATCGCGCTATTGACCTGTGATTGAGGACTACTGCGTAGGTACAGTGTTTCAATAAATAGAGCCGAACGAAATCTATATAGCTAAAACGATTTTATTTTTATTGTATATCATTAATTGCCATTATGTTATATTGTATGGAGCTTTCCGCTTGCTCTACAGCTATTCTGCTTATTTTAAAGTTTACTACTGTTTTTTTTGTAGGTGATTAAACAGACATGCATCGATACAAATGTATTAGGTATTCAATTTCACCAGTCAGGTCAAGTGTGTAGAGCAAAAGGACCTCCTAACTGTAGATCACAGTGGTTGGCGGTTCCCGCCGAACCAGAACAATTAAGACAGTTGGGAGACTCGTATCATTATAATAATTACAATAGGTTATAATAATTCTAACACTACGACCCCAAAATAAACATCACTAGAGCTTGGTTTCTAGTTGGTCACTAACAAAAATTTCTCATCTCTTTGTGACAATCTTTGCGCATTTTGTGCCTTGAAACGCACTACTATTTGAGAAACTGATCAGCCCATTTGATAGCTTGGTGTTAACGGAGGAGCATTTTCTGGACCACAGCATCCAGCCGCAAAGTATGCTGCCTAGTTCTGGTCTTGGACAACCCCTTACCCATGAAGTTATCTCTACCGCTGCTGTCAATATTGACAATTCAGAACAAATACGAAATATGTTATTGTCTTTCGATGCCTAATTCTCAAGGTCCAAAAAAGAGAACGGTAAAAATAGATAAAGCGACTCAAGCAATAAGCAGATTATTTAACCATAATGTTGTGAAAGTTCACATAATTTTTACTACTAGAAAACTGTGGGTGTTTCTCTCGAGGCCGACCTGACGAAAGTAATCTGGCTTGTTTCTTCGATGTTCTTAGTAGTCTAAGGAGCTGTTGGTAGCATCCCCTTAAATTCAGTTCCTCTCAAAGGAATTACGTAGCTGAACTACACATTAATGCTTGGCGATCACAAGCAGCTATCGAGGCAGTTTCCATCGCACCATGCCTGCGTTTAGCTGCAACAGAAGCGCCACGAAACGATCCTCACTCGAGGTACAATCTTGTGACGTACACAGAGTATGTACCATCGTCAGCCAATTTCTGACAAAATCTCCCCACCAGGGCCTTCATCAAAAACCTGGCGATGCTATTTGTCTTTACATTATATGAGCTTATATATATATATATATATATATATATATATATATATAAATATATAGAGAGAGAGCGAGAGAGAGAGGCTCTTCCCCCCAAAGAAATCTCCATGAACGCGTCAGCCGTTCGTGATTTCTCCTATTTATCCCTCATAGTTGGCCTACTATCTACAGGGTCGGGCTATTCATCTCCATTTCACTGTGCACTTTCCACAGCCATCGTAGCTATTGCATTTCGCTTTCATTATCCTTCGGGGCCCACTATTTTTTCTAAATGTCAACTCCATCGATTGACTCATTTTGCCTCCTCCGGCGTCTGTTCCGCTTTTTGTTTCTTGAGACGATAGTCCGAAAGCGCTGCTTTGAGGGCGTCTTCGGCAAGCATTGAACAATGCAGCTTGATTGGTGGCAAGCACAGTTCTTTGGCGATATCAGTATTTTTGATGCTGAGCGCTTCATCAAGCGTTTTGCCCTTAACCCACTCGGTTGCTAGAGACGACGACGCGATCGCCGAACCTGTTTCGAACAACATGACAGCACATGATTATATAGAAACGCAAGGTATAGCTTGCAATACGCAAAGGTTCCGAATTGCGAGGTCGCTATTGAAGCATTACACTAAAAAGGATTTATCTAAAACTGTTATTATTACCACTACTAAGGACAGCAATTATAGAACACAGGAGTCGAAAGTGCACTTCATATCGTGATCATATTGACCAGATTTACGACATGCTACTGACCGCATCCGAAGGTCTTGAACTTGGCGTTGATAATTTTGCCATCGTCGTCAACTTCAATCTGCAGCCTCATGACATCTCCACACTCTGGAGCTCCGACCAGGCCGGTGCCCACACGCGACGATTTCTTATCCAGGGATCCAACATTGCGTGGATTTTCGTAGTGTTCAATCACCTACAGATGTACACAGATACAGCACGTGATTATGCACATGGCACCAGATATCGATTTTAAAGTAGTCGTTCAACACTATATCCCCAGATTTATATTGTTTCTAATTTTAAAGATACGACGTTCTAAACGACGCTCTACTCTAAACATATCATTGTAGCATGTGGGCAGTTATTAGTCCGATCATTGCTCATTGCCCTCAGGGATCATAGCGGTTGTGGCTCTACTATGGTGAAAATTATGCACCAATAAATGGGTAGACATCCACCACACCATTAAGAACGAAATTAAATTTAGTTATTAAAAATATGTTCTCAAATAAAAAAATCACTACAAAATTAAGCCGTTTGTTAGTTAGCTCGTGTCCATATCTACTCAGCTAATCCACGCACCATCAATCTTAGATAAAAACGATCGTCCAATAACGTCGATGTTATCACCGTAGATTGGATCGATTCGAGGTAGCACATGTTCGTGAAGTACATTTCCACACAATTTTTGGAGTAACTTAGCTCTATCCGAGATAGTCAAGATAACGTTACAAAAATTCGTATGATAGACCAAGATGAAGCCAAATATCAAATGCATAGTTATATTATCTTGATCCCGGCTCTTTTTACTGGCCAGCACAACAAATGCAAATTAACCCTACTGGCAAAGCGTCCCTTGTTTCGTGTTGTTCTACAAGAACCGTACACGCGTAGTATTTCTAAATTGTCAATGTCGCGGCCTCGTGCCACCTTACTAACACTGTACAAGTAAAATTTAGACTGTTGAACACCGAAATAGTTACCGCAAAAAACGGCTCAATTTTTAAATCACGAACCGCCCATCGTAAATACACTACGGTGGATTCCCACTGGTGGTGGCACAAACTCGTTACAGTACCAAAGTTTCAAAACGGAGAACTTCACAAGTGGCGCTCGTGATTTTTTTTTGTTAAGTACGACAGAACTGTGGCGCAATTCGGAATTGAATTTGAAGATTTCAACATTACGATACTACGTCCCATTGATGTAATGGGCTTCTGACAGACAAAAACCTATCTCAAGGCATCTTAGAAAATAATATATACGGAAGAGTTAGGGTTCGTAATTCCCTGCGTTACTAATACTAAAAGTACAGGTATATATATATGGGTAATCACAAACTATCAATGGTTCAGAATTACCCATCTCGTAGGTCACTAATGTAGAGTTCGCTATTTATAACTTTTCCAATGTACAGGTGACTGACTCAGCTCTCACGTCACAATAGAACCCCTACGAAATCGTCTAGAAGCTTCAAGATGATGCAAAGATGTACGCAAGTGGCGTAACGGTGTTCAACGGGGTCTCAGAGAGACGTCATTACATCACTTGAGGGGTTTGAGGACCGTCCTAACAGGTTTCACCGACGTTGAAAGGGCTGCCAACGATTTCCGCGCCGACTAAGCATTAGCGCATGATTTGATCAGTAACATTCAAGGCCAGTTAGTAAATGCGAGCTATGATGGGCAAAGTCAATGGACGTACCTTCTCATGGTATTGAGCTGCTTGAACGGCGAAGGGGCTCCGCAGGGAGCCTAGAGAGCGAGACAGTACTCGAGTCAGCATTGTATCAACTGCGAAATGACGAATGTCGAACGATCTTTAAAATTCGAGTGGAGTTAGTTCTCGCGAAACGGACATTCACCTGCGCACATACAAATAACAACACATCACGGAATGTCGTCTGCTCTAAAAGTTGGCGGGCTGATACATCGAGATGGTTTATCCGGGTGACAACGAACGAGAGTCGATAGAACTACTAAGTAGAAAGATGCGTCAATTAGCATGTGCCCGTCTATGGCTAATGGCAATCTAAACACTTTTAAGATCATAGGCGTCATTACTTGCTAGCCATCTGCACACTGAAGGTGAATATGTGATCGAGACTATATGGTTATACATGTTTATGTTTAAAAAAGTCATTTTTAAATTTCGCATAGAATACATATACGTTTGGAGTACATCCTAAAGCTAGAAAGACGCATCTATCCTAATAAATGGGTGTCTCCGGGTGTCGCAGAAGCGAATTAAGTACAGACGAACGATAAATGTAAGCTGAGCTAACGAAAAAATCTCGGCCGTCTTCACAGAATGCACCTCTACTAATCAGGCAGGGCGTTTACCAGCGTTAGAATATGCACGCGGATTACGCGGATTACGTTGGCTCTAGCCTTGGACGAGTGCTTACAATTTTGATGCAAGTTTCGTTGTCATAGGTAATTTGTTTTTGTCTGTACGGTTGACCTCATCGGGGTAATTGGGCAAGGCAGTTAATATAGACGTTACGGGCACTTATTTGATATGGTCACGCACCTCGTAGATTGACGAGCAAGTAACGAAATCCTCTGAGGCTTCACGTAATGATAACAGCAGACAACCCTCCCCTAAAGCATAACATACCCTAATTCACCATAGTATCAATCCCTTCCAATCAACAATCTTGTCTTACAAGCTTGACGCGCTGATAGACTATATTCATTTAGTTTGTAGTGCATTGTTATACAACAATAACTTGTTGTAAAACAATGCACTACAAACATGATTTTAGCGGTTCCCCGAAGAACCCATGTTTATGTGGCTGTACAGTGTCTTCTCCCTTGATACAGCATGAGTTTAGCTCGAATCATTGGTTGGCCCCCTCCTCCTACTCTCATGGAACAAGTGTGTCTTTAGCCCGATTTCTTGCCACAGCCGCGCAAATGGCCAGCGCATGTTTGTTAACAGCATCAACTGTTCGATTCTGCTGTGCGTTCCGAGTCCGATTGGCAAACACGCGTGGTATTATGGTACCACATACGTAGACGAAGTCATACATTCAACATCAAGTTCGAGACTCCTCCTTCGTGGGTCTCCAATGAACGAACTGCGCGGGCGGGAAAGCGGCCTCGACGTCGGCATAGCCGATTTCTCCGAATTCGTCGCGTCGTAGACGACTGCCGCCCACGGCAGCTGGAGTTGCCTATTTCATTTATCCACAGTAGGGTTTAGGGTCAGACAGCTTTAGGTGATTGAGACAGGCAGGCGGGCAACCGGTGTTTGCGCCACCAGCCGCGGCAGTAGCTGGGAGAGGGTACTGGTTCAGTGTAAACATGGCAGGTGGAGCTGCGGCAGCAGCAGCAGTACTTCCACACGCTATGTCTTTGTGTTCTATACGCGGGAAGATCTTACGAGTTACGACAGCTACACGGCAACGAACTGCCAGCGAACAACATAGCCTCGTCCGTATCTACCGTCCCTCTAACCACCATATTCCAAAAGCAGTCTCAGTTGAAAGTAGGCGCTCGATGGCGATTCGGCTGCGCCAACCGTCCATGGCAGCGGACAGCAGCAGCAGCAGCAGCCGCGGCGGTGGCGGCGAGCGGCCACGGACAACGGACGGAATCACCGACCGGGGTAGTCAGTAGTCGCCACTGCGGCCACAGGAGCACGAGAGAGTGGGTTAAGTGTTGGATGTTCGCTAGATCAGCTGTCGATCGGCGCGAGTGGAGAGTACCGACGGACGCTAGCAGCAGCAGCAGCAGCAGCAGCAGCAGCAGCAGCAGCAGGAGGAGGACAACAACAACAAACTGCTACGGCTGCTGCTGGCTAGCTTCCCTTCACCTCTGGTGGCCGCGGAGCTAACGTTATATACGCCGTTGGTTGAGCATCGGTCCGGCGGTTGCCGCCGGTCGCCGGCTACCGCCCGCCATCGCTACTGTTGTCTCGAGCAGAATCAGAGGTGGCGGCCGCAGTAGCAGCCGAAGAAGCAGATGGTTCATGGAGAGGTGAGGAGCGGCCCTGACGACGGCCAGCTAACTTCGGCGGTGGCGGCGGCGGCGGCGGCGCCGGCAACGACAACGGGTGGCAGCACCAGTGGTGGTTTTATTGTTGTTGTTGTTGTTGTTACTGCTGCTGCTGCTGTTGTGTTATTGTGAAAAGGCCAGTAGTTGCGGTGGTAGTCAGTCGTATGGGTAAGCGGGTGAGTGCTGGTGGTGCTCCGTGCCACCTCCGCCAACGTTACGTATATTGTCGTGTGTTGTTGTGATTTGGCTTCGCCGTGTGTGCAGCCGCAGTGGCTAGCCAGGCAAAGAGGCAGCTAGGCCGCTAGAAGCGAAGAAGCAGTAGCACCAGCAGCAGCAGCTCCTGTTGCCAGCAGTTTTGAGAGCAGCTGCTTTATCGTCCTGGCGTTCACAGTGGCCACACGTCGATCTTCGCTAGTGGATCGGTCGTCGGGTCGAGCCACTCTCTTCTCATGTCACTGGGATTTAACAAAAGGTGCTGGCTGATGCTGGTCAACTGACAGACAGACAGGCTGATTGACTGTCGCCGTGATCGAGACCGCCAGGAAGGAAGACACCGAGCGTCAACGCCGATCATCGCCACATCAGTGTCATCAACGTTTGGCACCAGTGGTAGCAGTTTTAGCAGCAGATGCAGTTGCAACGGCAGTGTCTCGTGTTGTAGCACAATGAAGACAAACGCTGTGTGGTGAGAATCGAGGGCGCAATGAGTGGACGGAGCGCGCCTGTCACCTCCACCTGATGAGTCTGATCAGCAATGGATGAGCACCAGTGAAGAGTAGACGAACTTCGGAGTTGGCGGACACTAACGCGGCGGACAACATTCGCGGGCTTCGGCGTAACAACAGAGAACAAACGCTTACCAATACCGCGACTGTGTGTAGTGGTCGTGCTTCTGCAGTCTATATATATATATATATATACATCTAGTAGTCAATTGTTACTACGAGTGAGTGCGAGTTGTAGAACTGGAATACGCTCAGAAATGCCGACGTCGCTCAAGCGATCATTGTTACTATTAATACTGCCGACTACAATGAGAACGACAACGTGTACTATTGCTCTGCTACTGACCCAAGTGGGTTTGCAGTCATTGCGGTGAATTTCTCTATCCTCGATCTGAGAGGGCGCGGCGCGCTCCGAGCCCGCCAGAGTTCGTTCAAGCTCGTCAGAGAGCGGTGTTGTGACTGACACACCACACAGTGAAGCGCTCCCGTTGATCGTCAGTGAAGAATCATTGAGGAAGAGCTTGCGGATTCTCGCCGGTCTGTTGTGACGGTTGTGACGTACCAGCAGTTGTAGTCGCAGTGCTGCTGCTGTGGCTGTTGCTGACGGTGCCGACAACAACAGCAACAACAATAACAACAACAAAAACCATAAGCGTTGAGCAGTTGCTTCTGTTGGCTGACCAAAGGAGTTGACCACTGGTGTTTATCAATCTATGGATCTATCTATCCGTGTATCTGTCAATCAGTCTAGCCGCTATGGCTCAAACACTGAGGATAAAACGAAATTGACGACGAACGGAGGCATCCGCAGCGACGATGTACCGCAGCGGAGTCCGCAGGACGGCGGCGCCTCTCAGCTGTCGCGTTCAACAACAGCCCCCACCACCGTCGCAACCACAGCCACAACTAGCCGAGGAGTACAGTGAAACGTGATTTGAGACGCTCGCCGAAATCGGAGTATCCTGAGTGTCTAGGTGTCGTCGGTCGATCCAATCCCAAGTCGGTGAACGAGGAGAGTAAGCAACAGACAGAGAGACAGAGAGAGATCGTGGGCAGTTGAGTCGATTCGAGCGTTACTGCGTTAGTCTCCAATTTCTCCTCGTTGCTTCGACTCGGGTGTAACAGCGTCTGAGCGGTTGAATTTGTGGCAGGCAGGCGGCAGGCGCGCGCGCACGCATGTGAGTGTGTGTATTCGTCTGAATTTCGATAGGAAAGTTCGACCCAGCTCAGAGGACTTTGTGTGTTTTTTAATTGTGGCGACGTTGCGTTTCCTTGCCATCGCGGAGTGGGCTTCATACTCATCGGAAACCTCGAACGTGTCCCGAGTGTCCCAGCATCCCGCGGGCATTCGACACTGATCAGCTCGCCACAGTCCCCGTGTATTCCCGTTTAATGTTGTCTTTGTATCTGTTGTGTTTCTACGTGTACGTGCGATTGTGTTCGACAGATAATGCAATAACGTAGCATCCATAAAAAATCACGACAGTGGGGGAGCAGCACTCTGCCCCAGCAACAGTGAACGACGTCGGATTAAGTGGATATCGGACCTGAATCTACGGGTCCTATGGTAGTGCCTGTAGTAGTTGATGTAGAATTAGCATGGTGGTGTCGATAGCAGCAGGAGGAACAATGTGGTTGCCGGCAGAGCTCGTGTGGTCCATAGCGGTACTGCTAGCCTCGGCTGTCTCGATCGCGCTGTGCGTATGCGGTCGAAGCAGCAAGAGCAAATCAGGCGATACCAGCAAGTAAGTGTCTCTCGATAGATCCGTGTTCATTTGTACGTAGTATCTCATCAACATATACATACACACACACAGACACCCACACGTGTGTATCGTACCCGTGCATCATCCCAGCTAATAAATATTAACTGGTGGTTAATGAGTGAAAATGAATCTGCAACGCACACAGTTTCGGCTAGATGTCGGCTAAAATAGCACGTGTGATGTATTAGGATAGATTTGTCTGTACGCGTTGGGAGTGTGTGGTGTGTCTATGTTGCTGACAACAGACAACAGTGATTAGACAGTGGTTAAACCCAACCGCCCTAGTGTCACCAGTTTTTATCCCTATGATGTATATGTTTTATATGTATATCGATTTTATATATATTTATATATATATATATATATATGATGTATATGTTTTATATATATATATATATATATATATATATATAAAACATATACATCATAGGGATAAAAACTGGTGACACTAGGGCGGTTGGGTTTAACCACTGTTTAATATATATATATAAACGTTGTTGTTTTTACTGTTAGGTCGTTCGGAGCGTATTTTGTACATCGAAATAACTTTGTAATAATTTTTAGAGTAATAAATATTGGGCAAAATAGTTTTTTGAATAAAAAGGGACGAACTATGATTTTTTAGTGAGTAACAGAGGCATTATGCTTTATTATTTAATACACCGGAGCCACCGGCGCCCTGGGAACTTCTTAACGGCAGTACACTCTCCATTTGCGTTACCGTAACACCTCTGTTGTTACCTAATTGCGTTGTCGATAGCTCCCCGAAGCAAATCGATGCTTGCATAATGTACACGACTAATTGTCCTCTTTACTGTATGGAAACAAGCATATCAAAAGGGTTGACAAGATAGGTTGAATTGTTTCTATGAATATTGTTGGCCTTGGTTCAGTTCGTTATCGATCGGCGGTGAGGGTTTTGCGTTTCTGTCATCGAGAAACCACACTCAGGGTGCTTCCCGTGCCATTTATTCATGAGTCTTTTCAAGAACTCGGAAATATCGGGTTGACGCATTTATGTTTTCGTTTTTACGTAGTAACTCAAAATAGCAAATGTCGTTAACAACCGTCGCAGCTACATACAAGCATCCCATTGGGACTAAATCTATTCGGCACTAGAACTGGCGATGATGGTCTTTCGTTCGCTCGAAGCCAATTTCTCGCCTGATCCCTATCAGGTGGTCGGTACGAACTCACCACAGACCTTGTTGATCGTAACGGTGCGCGGTAGCCGATTTTTTGTTGCTTATAGTCTTGTAGGTTGCACTTAGAATATGGCAAGCGTGTTTTCATCTTCGTCGTAGTCAACTGGTGGGGAACACATTTTGCATGTTTTTTGGCCATTTTCATTGTTTTCATTATAACTTGATAACAAGTGGCGCGCGGAATTCAAGAATACGCCGATGGAGAGGTCATAGTCTAGCATCTAGTTTGCTCAGAGGCTACCGTAATTGTCTCGATTCGTTCGCTCGTGGGATATTCTAAAGTGAGGAGGAACTTCATTCGGCCTTGTTCCTTCGACAAACCAAAGTTTTATCATGGAACGCTGATTTTCAGCACTAAGCGATGTTTCAGCTTCTGGATCGACGTATGTTCAAAGAACGTGTACCACTAAGCAAAAAACCCGCAGTAGAAACGCTTCAAATGTCGCCCACCTATAGCCCTTGGTTAGATGGTTTTTGCTACGTTTAACCCCATACTTCAAGTTCTATTATTTGTTCTTCCTAGATGTCGTCTTCAGGTTACCATTGTAGCCATCGTTATTGCAACATTAGTAATTCTCTCTGCTTTAGGAGGTGGGCTGTCTCTGTATTAGTCTCTAGAAAATTAACTCGCCCAAACACTCATCGAGCTCGAAATAAATTCAATTTCTCCACTCGAGAGCGCGCATTGCGTACAATTTAGTATTTCTGTATCGTCACGGGCACCAGCGCACCGCCAATGTCTTCCCTCTCTCTGTTGGTCTCGGTGTTCCTTTTGAGTCTATGCTTTTGAGTCTATGCTCACATGTGTATTATATTTATTATTGTCTGCAGCAAATTCGGTCCAGTCATATCGAGGGATTTGACCTCGGTCCATTCACCGGCCGTCTCTAGAGATGCGCTCATTTCTCCGGGTTGAATCCTCTCTTCTCCGAGGGTCGTCTTCATGTCATCGATACGTCAACCATTGCCCATTGCCTATCGTTCGTTGTCGATTCGTCGTTTTTGCGTTTCTGCCAGAAGCCGCCAACCGTTGATATCCTAGGCAGCATCGCCTCGTTCCGCCGGCGGTGGTGCCCGCAGCGGTGATTTTTTTTAAAGAGGCCTATTTATGTGTAAATCTGCACCGGTAACCAGCGATGTCAGCTGACCAACGATTAACTTACGAACTGACCGGCTGATCAATTGGCACTGTCGTTTCCTCTGCCACCCGCCAGCGGTAATTGTAGCTGGTGTTGTCGCTGTTGTTACTGGGTCTACCGCTGGTTAGAGCAGCTGCTGCTACTACTCCATGATTGCCCATCTTGTCTGCCTGCACATAATCATCACCATCATCATCTGCATGTTGTTGTTGTTTTTAAGGCTGCTGTCGTATCGGGTGTCGAGTCTGTTGTTGTTACTGCTGTCTCCAACTAGTAGCAACAGCAGCAGCAATAGTACCGCGCGCGGCCACTGCTGTCAAAAGCGGCCAAACCGGCGGCGGCGGCAGTGAGGCTGCCTGGACCAGTGATGACGATGACTACCATAGCGAGAATCATCAGTAATAGTTGTAGTGGTAGTGCTATGAGTGCTTGTTCTAGTAGTTGTTGTCGCTGTCGACCTATAGTAGTAGCCGTTGTAGCCAACACTAGACGCCCGCAATGGTCCACCGCAATGGGCCACTGCGGACGGCCACTCACAATTATTAACAACATGATATATCGTGGCGATGATGCTGCTGCTGTTGTTGTTACCCGATGGTGGATGTTCATTCGTCGTTCGGTTCGTTTCTTTCGTTCGTCGGCTGTTGTTGTTGTTGCCGTCGTTGTCGTTGACGCTCGCTGGTGGTAGCCGACAACCGCCGCTACTGATGCCGCTAAACGGCCGCTGCAGGATCACTTGCAGCCACCTCTGCTACGGTGCTTGCTGCAGTGGCTGCAGCTACCTGTGCCGCCGAATCGAAGCATCGAAATATCCATCCATCCGTCCGTCCGTCCATCCATCTGTGCGTCCGTTCGTCGAATGGACGTTCAGACGCACGAATGGCAGAGGCTGCCAGAGGGCGTTTGTCCCTTCTTCTCTCAGTTCTCGTTGACCACTACCACCACCACCACCAGCACTACCACCACAACCGCCGGCAGCGGCGGCAGCACCACCACCATCAGCAGGACTCGCTGCGTCTGCCATCATTGCCTATAGCGCTACCTAGCTGTTGCTGCTTCTGTCGCTGGTGATGCCCGTTAGTTTGGTGTCACTTGCAACGGCTCATCAGCTGTTACGGAGCGATCCACTCTAGCTGAGTCGACCGGCTGGCCCAATGCCTGTCTATCTAGAATATCTATCTATGTATTCCGCTGGCAGCTTGGTTTGCTCTTCTGGCTGACGCTTGCGTGACTCCGTCCGTCCGTCCGTCTGGTGTGTGTAAGTCAATCGTCATTGACGCCACCGGCGGCATCGGCATCACTGTCGTTGCCACCAGCCGTCGGTCACAGCCGCTCTCGAGGGCAGAATAGCAGCAACAGTAGAATATAGATGATGCTGATAATGATGCTCGTAGTGATGACCAGAATGTTGAGAGCGAGGATCTTCCCGCGCCAAAAGTGCCGCCACTGCACCCGAACGGATGGCCGGGAAACGATCGGCGCTCGTAATTTAATAATTATAACGTTACGAGCAATAATAATAATAATAGCAATAATAAGAGTAGCAGTAGTAGAAATATACTATATACTAGTAATAATATACCATATACATACTAACATGCCAATATATATATATATATATATATATATATATTGAATGGCATACGGATCCTGGTAACAACAACTTTGGCTGTAGCATCAGTTAAATCACAAAATGTGATGATTGGATGACGCTACATTGATACGGCTTCACTCTAATTTGCTTGTCACACCGGTACGACACAGTGTGCCGCTGAGTAGTGTCACACGTGGCCGTTTTACATCCTGATCCGAAAACATCGTCCGCTCGTATGGTACCAGCTATCACGAAATCACAACCAGATGGACTGATTGCTGCTGTAACGACATGGTGGCGTATTCTGCGGAAGTTCCTACTAAATAGAGAAGGACGTCAGTGCTCCACACTGTTCATTACTTATAGCCAGCCTGCGGTACATATGCATTTTCAACACCATCGCCAAAATATCGTCAACAACGACAACAGGTGTGCGGGATAAGCACAGGTCGACTATTGAGAATGGCTATGTGAATCGGCGATGTGGAGCATTCACAAAATATAGCGTTCATTCGTCTTGCTGGTGCTACATGTGATTATATGCATACGTTACATAGACTTTGGTCGATTGCGAGAGGATAGTTCACCTTTCCATGTAGCGAAAATTTTAACGAACGCGTGCTGCTGAGGGTTGCGCTAACGAACGGAGAGGCGTATTTTATCACTGGCACACCTCGCTCCCCCCAACACCCTAAGGGCCTGCCTCCAGGACATCGACGTCCGGGGCCCTACTCGGTCCTGGTTTCAGTCGGTGTACCTAGGTTTTTGGACGTTTTTTTACGCAGTCTGTCCCCGCTCGCCCGCCATCAGATCATACGCTGAACACGCTAGGACGTGTCTGGACACCGGTTAAAGCTTCTATGAAGAGATGTACACAGATGTACATCTGGATGGATGCCTCGCACCCGGGTACGTGGGTGCAGTCGCCTGTGATTGTCGCTCCTCAGCTGCCTTCGGCCTCGTCCAGGAAGTGGCTTCATTTCCCTCGCGCTGCCCAGACCCAGATGGGTAACAGGTATCTATGTAAAGCATGCATTCATACACTGAAGTCATTGTCTCTTCAGTTGCCCGCACTCATCTGCGAAATGATGGCCGCTGGTTAAAACCATCGCGATGTTTATCCGGGCATATGCGGCCCAAACTTGCTACAGAGTGAATAAAGAAATTGTCGCCAAATAGCACCAGTGTGTGCTTCGGGGGCGGGGAGAAGTAGAATCTCATCTATTTCTCTTTTTGACTCTGTTTCGGATGAGAGATATTAGGTGCTTACCTAATAATATCCCTGTTTCGTAGGCTACGCATGGTAGTAAATTCTCAACCCCTTAGTGTGGCACGGCCTAATTGCGCGTGTGAACGCACCTATTTCTACTGGGGCCGTTTAGCCACGAACCCAACAATCGTTACTAGGCTATAGCTAAAAATTGCACTGCTACAAGATGTGCGAGAAGCGTTACAAAACCGACCACTTTTTTTTTAGCCAGCCGTAGGTTGTCCGTCATTTTTAACTTTTCAAGGATGAACATCGTGTGCTTTATGGGAATATCTAGAAATGGAACAAGTGCGGCAAATAACAAAACTCAAAAATCGTGCGACAAACAAGACGAAGTAGGGGGGGGGGGTACATTAGTTCGGGTTAAGTTTGCCGACGACGTTTTCCCGATCCTTAGAACAATCGTCATTCAAATTTCACCACTAAGGGTTACCAAACAGCATTTCACATGGTGATGAAGTAATTCCGGCTCTGTGGGAAGCTGCCAGCATGAATGAAAAAGTCGATCACATTCACTTTGGGGTCGTTGGTCCTTGCGTTCATACTACGAATTTCGTCCACTAGTATAAGCGATTCTGTACGCATGAACCGTTCGAGGCAAGTGAACACGTAGGTATCGAGCACACGATGACATAGAGCAGCAATAAGCATTGATCTCGCTGGGTCAAATATGTATGCATGTATGTCAATGTGCGTGTTACAGAAATTTGTAGCGAAGATGGTGTTTATGAATGAACAAATCCAAGTTCCAAGTTTAGTTTATGTGAGTCATTAACCAAGAACCAATGTTCTTGCGAGATCCAATGGTGCGTAAGCTGGCGTTGAAAAGCCTCGGTGGAAGGTAATATTGGTTTATTAACTGAGCTGCAGATTCACAATGCTTAAGCTCTCTTATACGTCATCGTGCAGCGGGCTCGAACCTGCGGCCTCTGCCTTTAATGACAGTTTAAGTTTGACGAAGATCGAACAATATGGTATAGCGTCTCAATATGATGCTACTTAGCAGGCTCAGATTTTCCAGCTCGCACTTCGCTGAGAAACCCTTGCTTCTCATGGAAAATTTAGTCAAAAAGAACAGTTTCTCATTAACGACCTCTGTAGCGGCCGGTGACGTCCCACAGAGCAGTCAGTTAAACACTATTCATTTACAGAGTTTCTCTTATACCATTCAACCAGCTGTGAACCAATCAGTGTGGCAGTAGCTTCCATGCGTAGTGACCTGTGTCTTGCTTGTCCGTTACAGGAAAATGCACAATATTTATGACGTATCTTTAGGTAGTTAAATTACCTGATGTATAGGTATTGAAGATACTGATAATTTTCCCTCATGTCGCTGTACCCAGCTGCATGTTGCTTGAAGCGCTCAGTTTCATAATTTAATCTATGTGCCACCCGAATGCAAGCGGCTGCGGTCTTTTTGTTTAAATGAAGATCCCTGTCATCCTTGAGATGGGTTTAGAACGTTCTTCGAAGCTCTGTCTATTTCACAAATCTCCGAGATGACCCGGCTCTGGTCTGTGTGCTTAGTCAACATCGGAATTACACAATGTCGGACTGGCACCCCTAGAGCATTTTACGTCATTTACGTAACTTCTGATCGATCCGTCTCTCCATTTGATATTCAGATCAGTTGTATATTTTTCCTCCTCCCATTGGCTAGAGACTTCAAGGCAATCTTTACCAATCTTAACGAGCTGTCCATCGCTCTCTATCTGCCTCCGTCCGTCCGACCAATGGACTGATTGACTGACTCACTGATCCACCGGGGCTCGACATGTAGTCTGAGCCACAACAGCTCCAGTAACGACGACAACAACAACAGCATAAGCCCACATCAACGGAAATTATTTCGGTTCAAAGGAAAACGAGACTAGTAGCCAATTCTTTGTAGCAATAATTGTTCACACAAAAGGCGTCTGTTCAGTCACTCGCAGTGGATATCCTCCTGAACATAACAGACTATTACACGCTGCACACATAATCGAAATGCTCACACATGGCATTTCATTTACGAACGATGAGTACGCTGTTGATTTTGCACGTAGGGTACGTTAATGATGATGATGATGATGATGAAGCAATATTGAACTGGCGTCATATTTTTCCTCTTATACCGGCAAATCATTGGACGAAAATCAGGATCTTTCCCAGGCTGGGTTTTCTTCTCATATTTACAACTTCCGCAATGAGTATGTATTGACTCGCGGATTGATCGAGTGGCATATAAACGGCGGACGGTTAAATCTGACGTGGTTTGCGAGACAGCTATGATGAGGTTTCTTGTTGGGACGTTTGATGCAGCTTCACCCTCTTGCCTGGCGGCGCCGAAGGCAATTTTAGGGGAAATAAGACTCATAAATATCAAATCGTAATGATGGTGGTGACGGTTCGGGTCTGGGTGTTTGTGTGTGTGTGCGGCAGATAGAAGACTGGTTAAGGAAAAGTTCGTTTTCCCTCGCCAGCGCATTCATTCGGCCAACAGTCACGTAAGAACTTCGGAGACGTTACATATATATATATATATATTGTATATTTGACGGACGGGGAACGAAACAGACGAAGATTATCTGTATCGTTCGAGGATTCATTTTAATTAAGAGTCACGATGAGTTCGCATATATGTTTTCATACAAGGTCACAGACCGAGCTCGATACCCGCGGTTACAATGTAAGCTTAGCAACAATGGAAGGCATACTGAGCGCGGCTGGTGTCGGGCGACGTGCTTGGGTGTGGGTTCCTTGTGAAACCCACGGTGTAAAGAGAGTTTCGCTCCGACAGTAAAGTGCAGCGACTGCGGCTGCCGCCATTGTTGTTGTATGCGAACCTACACAAAAACGATGTCTACTTGACGCTAGCCATTAATAATAACAATATATGTATATACATATATATATATATATATATATATATATATATATATATCTAAGAAAGAACAGGATTAATGGCACCTTCTGTGCTGCTACTGCCACTAGAGCGGCTGTTGTTACCTTCTGACAACGACCTTCGATGACAACGGCACGTGGTGAATATCAGCAGCCACCTGACTGACTGACGACTGCTTTCATAATCCCATTTGTTGCTTTTGCTGTTGCTGCTGCTGTTGTTTTTGTTACTATTTTTAGGTGATTTGGTGCATTTTTTCCGCTGAAAGGAATTTTTTTTACGTAGCGTCAGTGTGACTTGACAGGACCCTAACAGGACCGACGTAACAGAGTCCCGACGGTCGGGCGGACCACGATAACTCAAATGAGCGATCTGGCTCAGCCGTTCAGATCAGATCAGCTAAACTAGTTCGCCCTGACTTGCCGATACTGGTGGCCCTGTGCGTCAAGCGTTAAAGTATTGCAATATCGTAATACTTTGTGCGCGGGTGTCTGTGCGTCAACTTCTCCCCTGAGCCGGTGATCCCTTCCCGAGTTACAAACTGAGGTGAAAACAGCCGCAGCAGTAGCAGCAGTTGCGAACACAGTAGGCAGTGGAGTCGTTCGCAGCTCAACTCATTCAGCCGATGTCAAAGGCGGAAGGTAGAGGCGTTACTGATGATGGGGTAATAATATTTTATTTGGTAAAGATATCAGAGTCAGCTACATCTAGTAGAAGGCAGTACAGCCACAATGCTGGCAACCGCGCGCTGCAAATCATGATACCACTGCTGTGGAATGGCGCGATGCTAAACAAACGCTCGATTTGAGGGACTTGGATGTTCATTTCAGAGAGCTGAGGCGGTAAAATACAAGGTGGGCCTGTATGAACATATATATATATATATATATATATATATGTCTGCTTATTGCTGGTTGTCTCAGTTAGAAGACAGTGCGAAACTATGGATTATTCAATCATAGTGTGTCGTTCCTAATAGCTAAACAAGGACAAGTGTCCTTAGGCCATGCAAAGCGTCCCAGCAAGTGATGTCCACTTGTTTTCTTTCAACAACATTATCTCGATCACAGATCGGCGCAGAAAGTTCAGCTTGAAACTGCATCGAAACACGAATGTCGTTAGTTAAGTTGAAGTGCTCAAATTCAGTTGAAGTTGAACAGTATACGGCAATACAGCTGTTTGTCAACTTGGTTAATGGACCGCCGCACGTAATAGCGAAGTAGGTTTTAGTTCAGTAAAAAGCCCTAGGCCGCAGGTTGAAGCTCGGCCGTGACACATACCTACTCAACGGGAGTGAATGAATAAGAGAAAACTATCAAGTTCAAAGCGAAAATAGCAGTCAGCATCACAAGCAAGTACGGTGGTAGCCTCACAGTGAGAACGTCTGCACTGGCTGAAAAGGTCCTCTCTCTCATCGCGTTTCAAGGCGCAAACGCAATATTTTCGGTTCATGTTCCTCTCACGGCGTATAGCTCAAAGGCAAACTCCTAAAACTAAGTAAGGTTTTCCTTATGACTCGTTAGGCTGGAAGGATTTGTGCACGAATACTGAGCGATACTGCTCACATGATTACGCTGACATGATCAGTAATCCTTCAGGTTTCGCCATAGAAGGCGGTAACGAGGGAGCGCCGGTTTCTTCCTATAATCTGAGGCCGTTTGTCTCGTATGCCGTTGACCTGGCCCGCTCAGAATTATACTGTACTCAGCAGATTTTTAGAAAAGGTGGCTGGTTTTTAAGTGGGTGCTGACGTCTGAGGAATGCCCTGGCGCGGGCCGAGCGTCAGTCGCCTTGAGAGCAAGACTTGTTGACTATGCCTTGTAGAAGGTGGTCTAGCTTAACACCAGTGTAATTAAGGTGTTGCAGGATAATTACCTTTGAAATGCATACTCGTTCGTATACGATGGTAAATTCGTGATGACCTCGTCATGGGCTAATCATCTTTATGTGTTCTACTTTTAGTCCAATATATACAAGCTGGCCCTGCTAAAAACAGATCGCTGTCTTGCTTAATTGGGTTTAACAGCCAACAATACGGTTATCTAAGGTTCGTCTCAATGGAAAGATTAAAGAACTTGGTCACATGGCGATCCAAATCACTACCAGAACCCACCATGCACCATATTAATACGCGTTTGAACTAAATGTTTCTCCATCTATTCGTGTAGTCTCGGTGTCATGTTCTCAGATGAATACGATCGTTATATTTAATACGCTCAGTATAGCGAAGAAGCAACCACTCGAGTTCGATAGACAAAAATTTCAGGTATGATTATCGAAATAGCGAGCGTTTTTAAAAACCGCGTCCCCCACTTAGCTGCGGCCGCCGTTGGTGTTCGCGGTGACATCAGTCATTGCTGATCGCCGGCAACATCAATCGTGTTGGACATTATGTCATAACTAGTGCCGATGACTAGCGTTTCCGCATGTGGAAAATCCCTAGTTATAGCCAGCCAGCTACGTAGATGATGTCATATGCGCGCTGTCATCATCTGCTTTTGTTGAAATAATTCGTTAGCATTAAGCGGTCCGTATCTGTACAGCGAGACCAATATTCGAATTTTGTCACTGATCTCGTTATCCGTTATTGTCCGAATATTTCGAAAATTTTACCATTTTACCGCTTGTCAATATTGACACTCCACGGTGTTCTCGGATGGAGAGCCTGTCGATCGAGAGGTCATCAATTCATTGACAAATCAACACACCAACGAAATTGGATTTTTTTTTTCGCAAGGTGTCAACATGAGGGCATAGCACCATGTGTTGGCAAAAGATGGCAAAGGAATGTATTGATGAACTCCTCTTTGCGTTTGGCTGAATTTCGCCATTTATTATGATTGTATCGCACATAAGAGCGTGCGGATCCGCGTGTAATCGACGTCTAACAGCAGGTTCAATTGATTCGAATCATTTCAGGGACAAAATGGAGGCTGTGGAAACGCGAGCAGTCACCTACCAGGAGTCGCCACAGCTGGCAAATAAGGTGAGCATATGATTTCTTTAGATCGCACCCCAGTTTGGTTGGATGGCCAGCCTAAGGATTTTCATAACTGACCATTTCGGTCATGTCAGATCCGTGCTGTTCGCCCTTTTCGCGATTCGATCTGTCGTCAGCCATCTACGCCAAAATAGCGACAGCGTCGGCAAGTGACTCTTGTCGATGTTGTTGCTAATTTGTTCCCGATTCCATCATCTCGAAGAAACTCCATCACTGTTTTCCCTATCTCTCTCTCCCAATGATAATAATAATAATAATGATCTTGATTCGTATTCGTTTGTCTCGATGTGGCCCTTTTCGCGTTTGCCACGATCGGTGCAGATTCATGATTTCTGTTATTCCTGAACGTCTCGATGTGGCGTCGGCGATGCCCGTTGAGAACTCTACGGGGAAAATTTTCGATATCAATCGATTCGATCGAGAGGAGACCGTGGAGGGCGATTATTGGGGCGAACAGTATCATCAGCAGCATCATCGACATTTGTCTCCTCAACCTCGCACAGAACGCAAGTGGCTTGGGCTGTCGGAAGTTTGTAAAGGAAAATCTGCCGATTTACTCGGGCTGAATGACAGTGCGTCAACATGACTCTCAATTGACACACGCGTTCGTTCTGCAATCGTTCGTCGTCCGCCTCAGATTGCCGCGCATTTCGGCCGAGCCAATTGTCAAACTCGGCAATACGGCGCTTGGCAATGATACCAGTAATTGTTGTGTGTTGTTTCTTTAGGGCTCATCATACGTTCGCCCTGTACTGTCTGCCTAATATTGTTTCACGTTGTTCGTAATTCGTTTTTGCATCTGCAGCTGCAGTTAACGAGAAGGCGATGATGGAGGGGACGCGGCAAGCGGCAGATTTAACGATGCGTCACCCTGACAATATGTTGTATTTACCCCCCCGTTTCGGCATGGATTAATTAGCGACATTCACAATGGCGCTGAATGAATGGACCTGATCATACATTAATCTAACATTAATGTGGAATCCTCGTGATACTTGCTCTTCGTTTTGGCTTTCTAATGGAGTGGCTTGGTTATTATTAATTAATAGAGCTCGGATCATTTATTATCACGAGTGCAGCTTCGTGTGGCTTGCCACCCGTGAGGACTAAACTCCCTTCTGATATTTGCCTGGGCGTCTATATATATATATATATATATATATTGAATATTGAATACACAATAGGTATACACACATATATATATATATATATATATATATATGTGTATACCTATTGTGCATTCAGTATTTTTAGAATGTCCGCATAACCTCTCGTAGCAAAACTCCAGGAACTGCAGTCGGTTTACTGTGTTCTGGACAACTCGACGGCGAATTCGAACACACCTTGTTATAGCAAAGCCAACATAGTATTCGTACTGCTGAGATTCGATGCCCTGTGAACCGATGGTCCCGTCAGACCTCATGAACTTGTCAAGCAGTAACGTATCAGTCAGGCAGCTGGCTAACGACCACTAGATTACGAGTATGATGGTGTGATGATAATCAATTTGCGTACGAAACTGCGCTGCATTTCATACCATTCATATGTTGTATTATGATTATTATTAGTATATTGACGGAACTTCGTGTGAATAAATGGTGGATTCCGTATACGAATATACAACACAATAGTGGACATTATTCACGTTATGGTTCGCCGAACGTCAATATAAAAGGATATATTCTTTTCGCCTTAGCCGTTAATCCTTATATGTAAGGTAAACCTGTTCGACTGTCAAAGGTTATTAATACTGTCGACAACAATCCTTTTTATCAGCTCGCTTGTTTTACGGCTTTACTTAGAGCAGTGTTTTGTGGTTCGTACGTGGCGTTCTGGCCACCACGATATTGTGGAGTTGCTGTCAGCCTGATCGTGTAACAAACGATAACAGCTACATATGCATAAGCTCGATACGACAGTCGTTCCAGCCGAGGTAGACCCACAGATATTGCTGGTTCACCTCTCAACATTATCAGCGAATGCGGCATCGCCAAGTGGGGATCACCATTCAGCTAATCACAACGTCGTGGCGTCACATCGGTTTAAGCGGTAGCAGCAAGCAGCTCGACTATGTGATGGTCGATTATTGTAAGGGTGACTGATCAACGTAGTGGGTACGTGCGAACATAAGGAACAAGCGGACGACATTGATCGGGTGTTCTCTGTGTGTGTGGGTATAGAATAGAAATTTACGAGAAGAGGCTGTCCACGAGTTGATACAAACAGGCTGCCTAGTATGAAGTGCCTTGCGCATGAAGTACCGCATATTCAACGATCAGTGTTCTGTGTAGCTACTACCAGCTAACAGTTGGTATCGCTGTTTTAGTCATCGTTGAACAGGAGGTCTCTGGAAACTAGTTTAATTTTCGCACTTCGGCGTTTTGAAACGCTACCCGTTTTTGTACAGATAATGATTCGTTCTCGAAATTCGAAAAATCAGGCTAAAAAAATACCATCGAAATTGATACATCATCTAGGAAACAGATTGATTTTCGCAGCCGCTAAAAACGATTCGGCAAACTAAATGATGGCGGTAGCGTTGTTAAGTAATGAGATCCGCACAATTTGTGTATTGATTGTACAGTGATAAAATCAGAGATGAGCGATACGCATGCTATTCAGGATCAGCTTCCATCCTGGTATTGAATCGTGAACTGGATTCTCAGTTCTGGTTTGGTCAACATTTAGCGAGACTTCTTCTATTACTAAATTCATCACGTTGATGTGAAGTTCGAATGAGAGCGTGTGGATTTCGTGAGAGAATCAAACGTGATAAAATTAATTTGATCAGTACAGTCATCAGTGATTTGCGGATTCGGTATCGTGTATCAGATACAAACACACACACACATTGCCTGATTGATATATATATATATATATATACATATATATCAATCAGACAGTTCAGGCTCAAAGCCGTCAATTAGAAATTATTTTCACGATGAGCACTTTCGAAATATAGCATTGTCTTCTTACCTTTAACAACAGCTAAGTGTCTGGCAAGAACCGTCCGAGATGACGACTGAAAAACAACGTGTGCTCTAGCGGCATTTTCTCATAATGACTTGAAGTGTAGCAAATATCATATATTTGTTTGCATGAATGTTGTGACCGCTTGGAGAGGCATACCACCAGCGGTTCTATGTCCGATGTAAGATTTCCACCAGACATTTCTAAGTTCCTCGCACGGAATTACATGAGGCCAAATAGGGTGTGCTTTTGGACCGGACGATTTCGCCACATTAGTGCATCGTTGTATTCATCAGTTTCCCATTAACTCGAACGTTGCAGATGAGCTGAAGGAATCATTCATATTTATTAAGCTACAATTAAAGCTGTACTTCTGTCTTGCATTTATGATTCTCTCTAGTTGTCGTAATGCCGAATACTTGGCTAAATCTAGTATAGATTTAGACACACAAAGATATCATCTCCTCAGGCGAAAACTCATACACTTTCTGGAACATCGTTACCACCGTTGGAAAATGACACGAATAAATACGTAAAAATGTTTCCTAGCACAGTGAAAGATGAAAGGTGGGAGTGGAAAAGAAACGGAATTCGAGACTTCGAAATACTTATATATATATATATATATATATATACCTACCCGCACAGGGAAGTCAGGCGAGAGTGAGATCAACCCGATGCAGTCCAGTCGGTCACTGACGCCGAGCCTGCCTCATTTACATGATTAGTGTAAGTGTTGAGGCATCATGAGTCGTTGATTTCACAAGAAGCAAATATGTGCGTGTGTGTCTAGACCTAGTGGCGGTCGGTGGAGTTGCAGTTGTAAATGTATGCCTGTGTACATGTCGCGTAAATATGCTCTGGCATGTCAGATACCACTGAGATCGTGTTGTCAACCGCAATGAAGAAAAATTTGCTTTCATGAGTAAGAGCAGCAGCAGCAGCAACATTGGACCGTACATGTAACGAAATGACTAGGTTCAGCATAACGATAACAAACAAGCCTAGAATTTAGCATTAGACCGTGGTTGAGCTGGCGTGAATGTTAAACATTGGATTTCCCATCCATATATGCATGTACGCCAACAGGCAGACGGACACGGACGGCTTTGTATCAATTTTCTATACAGCTTGTGCCACAGACAAAGAGAGAGAGAGAGAGAGAGAGAGATGACAGAGATGGCAGACAGAGAATCATCATATATGAATGCTTCATCAAACGACGCCGAAAGCAGACATTGTACGGTGGCTGCGTTACCCGCTTGTGGTAACAAACATAGACACTTTTGCGTCGACGCTGTTTGCACTTGTTGACACCGCCGCACGGAGGCGATGCGTCGAGTGTTTTCGTTTTGATCACAACTTTATAGTTCGTATGTAGCTTCGCGGCTATCAGCGACGCGACTCGCTCTGCTGTCCCTGCTGGACTTGCTACTGTTTCTTCTCTTGAAATTCGTTCGTATTCGTGCTGGCGCGGGTGACTGCTGTTAACATGTTGACTGTGACTGTGCCGGCGGCGGTGGCGGCGGCGGTGATGGTGTTTGCTACTGCGGCTGCTGCTACGGCCGTGGTCCATCGAGTGGGGGTGTGCGTCTATCTGGGCGGGTAGACCACTGCTACCGAAGTGGATGACGCCGATGATCGCCGTCGGTATCTGCTGGCGGCTGCGCCATCGCTGGATTTCGTGATGATCATCAACACGCACAGTCATACACGCAGATACACGCACAGCGACGTTTGCATCGTATGTGCATGCCAGAGACAACAGTACCCTAGCAAGTAAACGACGAATGAACGAGCGTGTGTGGCGGCCCTCCTTGAGAATAGGAGGAAATCTTTGACTTTCTTCTTCTTTTTCTTCTTCTTCATCGACGAAGTGGAAAAGTCGACGAAGAGGAAAAACGATGTCTCGCCCAAAGGCCGAACCGACGCAGCCGCCGCTGCTCGCTTCAGTTTAACAGCTTCACGCCAGCACGGCGCTACGAGCAGCAGCAACAGCAACAGCAGCAGCAGGACACAATCGTGTTGCTGTGAACGGCAGCGAACAGCAGAGGGTCGTCGGGCATAGGCAGCTGCTCCACCCCGCCTACGGGCGGGTCCTTCTGAAGTCATCGACTTCATCATTTGCGCGCTTAGAACGAAATTTTCTCGGTTACCGATGACGACGAGAACGACGACGACGACGACGACGACGAACAAGGCGAAGCTTCACTTCAACGAAGGCGACTCTGGCGACAGAGGCGGCTTTGGCAACAACCAACAGAAATGATGGTGATGATTCAGCCGATTTTTGCCTGCCCGCCTGACAGAGAACTCCTCTCGAATACTTGACGTGTATAGGATACGGTACGACGTGCTAGATATATCGATATAATAGATACGAGGGAGAGATCTGGTAATATCATCAGATCATAGTCGAAAAGCCTCTGCATACTGGGGCTACGGTAGTCGGCCTGGAATTGGCCATTGCGATTTGGTATATTCTATTGGTTGATATCCATGAATGTTTGCATGTTTGTATGAATGTACATATGTATATTTTTCAACAAGTTCTTCTGCCAAAGTAAGTTCACCGGTTCACTCATGGATTGGACATTGGTACCTCGCAAACGTATCTAAATTTTGCCGCATCGTTCGACGTTCGCTGTAAACAATGATAAATTGCCACTCGATGCCCCTATGTGTGATGTCGTAACGGGATAGAAGTGTAAATCCTCATTTCTCAGCTACGCAACGTTCAAATTTTCCTGTTGTAAGGGGGTCCAATGAGCGCCAGCTTGTACCTGCATCTTGTTACCGTACGCTCTCATCGCAATGCACAAAAAGGGTTCATTTCGTCGACACATTAATTGATTCCATACGTGAATGCATGGTCAACATACGGGCGATAAAAAGTTGCACTATTGCTGAGCATAGAATCTTGTCTCGATGACTCCGATGTCCCTTGATACTATACATTTAAACACTAACACCATAGCATAACAAATGTGTTAGCCTGGTGTTTGTTTATAGATTGGTGGCCTGTGATCTTTTTCTTGTTTCCAAAAAAACAAACCGCATTGTCATCGTCCCATCGACTAGTTCGTAAATGTACTAATATTCATGACTCTAGCATCTTGTCTGGTTCTCCCTTAAAGTGTCGAAACACCAAAAGTATCGCGATTTATCTGTTAGTGTAGTGTAAATTGCTTCATTGCAATTGGATCGTGAATGAGATTGTGCAACATATCTATACTTTGTGTGAATATAAGCCTGAAAGAGTTGCCCGCTTCTGAGAAAATACCGAAGACACCACTCCTCGGTGATATCTCAGTTCTCAAATAGAAAAACAACGTAATCCCTTGTGGATCGATTGTTTATGGATAATAACTGGCGCTAGCGGTGGTGGTCAGAAGTGCAAATTTACCATCTATGCAAATTTCGATCCTAATTAATCTGGATCTAATCGAATTAATTTCTCCCACAGCACCAACAGGGCCCCCAGTATAGCATAGCGGCTGTAATACCAGTAAAAATCAGCATTAAAATGCAAACGCCGAAAGTTCGATTCAGCAGAAGGTAGTTGCGGTTGTAACAGCAATGCGCATATCAATTACAACGAACACCCTGCGGTTACTTCGCGGGCATTATTACCGTCGCCATCATTTTAGACCATGCCCCACATTAAGGGAACAGTATATAATGATAATCGCTAGAAAATTATGATTGAAAAATAGTATCCGCTTATATACGTATACCATATGTGCTCGTATGGTCGTGATAAGTTTCACATATCGGCTGTTTGCCGTTTTTTCTTTGATGTGTCTCTATAATGTGCTAACTAGTAATAGCCATTAGCAGAGGGACACACGCATCGCGATCGCTCATTAGACCCACGACAGTATTATTTTATTATTTTTATTTACACACCCTTTGGCACGGGGCGGGGGGCGGCTTTATTCAGGTAATATATAATCTATAGTATTGTTATTAAACGGCAGGGTGTCGTTATGATCGAGTGAACTAGCTCCGGTTCACATTTGCCCAGCGACACGATATTAGAAAGCGCAAGTTCTAGCGTGGCCGAAACGATTTCGCCGATTGTTTAGACGAATACCTCTCCAGTTTGTCTTGGTATTGCCTCGATGGAACGGTGTGGGTGGTCACCATCCGTGGAATTGGCGGTGCCTCGACTCTTATATAAGTGCGGCTTTCGCCTCTATCGTCTGGTGGATGTAGAGGCTGCAGGTGACGCCGAAGCGGTCGGGGTTTGGTCATTCCAGTGGAAATTGATTGAGCGTACCGTACGCCAACATTACGTAAAGTCAAATGTCGGTGGTATATTGCCTGAGTGATGTTTGCGTAGGTGTGTCATTCAGCGTCAATTCGCCTGTAGTTGCAGCCTGATAATACAAACAAATAGAATCTGGCAGCATGGACTATGGCGACTTTCTTTAATAATTAAACCAATTAATAAGAATTAAAATAATAATAATAATAATAATGTCGTGGTATTTACCTCACGGTACCTCTTTCCTATTAAGCGTATGCTAATTAATGAATGTTAAGTTGTAACAGAGCCATATTATCATCATATTCATAATAAAAAAAAAATAATAATAATAATAATGACAATAATAACTAGTTGAAACAATGAGATAAAGCATGTTCTTCACGGCACCAAGAACAGCCACAACGGCATCGTCTATTGGCCACAAGAACCGTTACATAGCGTAATCCACGTAACCGTTGGGTGCCGAAGGGCTGCTGCTGGCAGCGGCCGGCGTCGCCGTTCAATTTGTAAGGCATGTGCAACAACGGTTGTTGTTGGTGGTGCTGCTGACTTTGTGTGCGTGTATGCAATGGTCATATTCACCTTTAACCTTCGGTCGAATCCCGACGGCTTCCCGGGGCATTCTGCGCTGTTGGCACGGTTAGCGGCGTTGAATTCACCGGTCACAGAGTACGTGTATCTGAACACACACACATATATATATATATATATTGTACATGTACAGACACACACCTGGATCGGTTGTACCGCTGCGGCAACACAATATCACAACAGCACCGACATCTACATCAATATGGTGACGATGGTCGTGGTGGTGGTGGCACCAAAAACAAAGAAAACAATTAACAACGAGATGGAGGAAGTCGACCGGGATGCAAACCGTGCGTCCATGTTCACATGAAAAGCAAAATATAGTAAATGGGGGTTTTCTTAGGTTTTGGGACGATATTTATTATCTAGGACGAAAAATATTGCCTTGCTGTTGCGGCTGCGGTTGTGTATTCGGTTGTTGTTATGGGCGCCTGCTGTTCCGTTCTGTTCAAATGAAGTGGACATATCTTCTATAATATAATCACTAAATAGACGTCAATTGGAGTTGAGCGAAACAGCTATAATGGGTAAAGAGCATACGATGCAATAATAATATCGAAGATCATGATGATCTGGTGTGTGCAGTATAAGCCAAAAGTATCCTCGTCTATCTACACACACACGCAAATATATATATAATATATATATATATATATATACATATATATAGTGAATTCATTGAACACGGTAACAAAGCGACGAAGAGTGGACTTTGTTCTTGTTGTTGTTTTTATAATAATATTAGTATTATGGTTACCATCATTGGCACGTGATTAACAACGGCGATGATGTATGAAGACCGACACCACGATGAGCAATCTGAAGTCATTGAAGGTCATAGGAAGGCGGCAGCGGCGGCGGCGGCGAAGACGAACTATGAATTAAATTTATCGCCGTGAATACAAATGAATCAGTTTTCTTGATTGCTACTGACCCAAGCAACACTGACCGGCCGCTATCTATTATCTTGCACTGCCATGAATAATATTAATGTGAGTCTAAGTGATGCGTTCTATCGTACGATTGGACGTCTCAGCTCAGCTACGCCGATCTCATACATAATACAATCAGTACTTGTATATATATATATATATATATATATATATATAAAACACAAGAAATCAGTATGCCCGTAGAGATATTTCATATACAGGTAAACTGATGGATCACATTATGCATCATATTGAAATATTGGTTGAGACAGGATCAGTAACTTGCCGGCGTGCTGAATGCTTTCGCATATCACGGCCGGGTAGATAAATAATTATATGGCAGGGGGCAGTTTCTAGGTGATGCTTGATATCAATAAGCGGATGATAGAGGACCACCGCTCGTAGTGGATATTCTGCCCGGGAATTATGTAAGTTTCATTTTAAATTGGTTTGCTATTATATTTATAATTTTCACGTTAAACCTGTTTACTTTTATATATTATAACACAGGGAACTACCGATGAATGCTCAGTAGCTTGAACAGCAGCTCGAGACGGACACGATCCGGAGATTTTAGTATTGAAACTACAAAAAGATAAACCCACGCTAGGGTGACTATATCCGAAGTCATTCGTGAAGAAAATAACCGAAGTGTTGGTTCACCGGCGACATAATATAGAGCAATCGTTGTTGTCGTTTTTTTTTTGTTTTGTTTTTTCGGAAGGCGCTTAACTTTTGTTGACGGACACACGAACATAATTATTAGATCGTTTTTTTCACACCGCTATGCTGTGACCCCTTACAGCAGTTCCAGTCGAATTGTAATTTCCGTGGTAAAATAAAAATTATCCATTGAAAGTATGAAGCGAGCACTTACCTCACCGACGGTGATCCTAACTACATCCTGTGTGTCATCGTTTATATATATATATATATATATATATATATATATATATATAAAATGATGTAGTTCTTTGGGAAGACATGGACCGCTTGAGCGTACGGCTATGAGTACCACTACATCGTTTGTCGAATATTTCCGTTGGGCGAAATTTTCCAAAGAGACAAGCTCTGCATCGCCTGCACGGCCGAATGGTTAATGTCCTTCCATGATCGCTACAATTGAAAGTGTAATTGTTGGCCACGTCCGTTGGCGACATTCTATTTATTAGCTGGGGCCATTCAGCCGATTGCCGCGCTCAGTCATGTCAAGCACAACCGATCATTTATGCGTGTCTCCACGTGTGCAGTACTCAGTCATTGACGGATCAGTGTGTGCGATAGCTGTGAGACGTTTCAAAAATGCTAAATATTGAATGGGCACAAATAGGAGAACACCGTGGTGTTCCTGCGCATCCATTTCGGTGAGCTGACTCTCAATGCCGCGTCCAATTCAATCAGGTCGATCGTCGCGCGATGATTGCAGTGGTGTGCATGGAATGAATATTTAGGTTCGCCCATTTGTCAGATCGCTCACGTACGCACCGGGCACTGGAATCATTGATTTTACACATTTATAGGCGTCATTTGATCAAAGACTAAATATATATATTAGTATCAGCAATAACATATAGGGGGCGCTGAACGTGTGCGCCGCCTCCACCACCCAGCCTAGCTATCGTCGAGCGCGGCACTTCGCAAATGTTAATATATAATATTTTCGAGCGAGCTGCCAGGCAGCCAGGCAGCCAGCTTCTTCTATTTTGTCTCTATTTATTTTTTTTTGGTAATTAGCAATAATCTAAATGCTTCATTGTACCGCGAATTTAGCATAGTGCTTGTTGTTTAATTGTACATCATTGTTTGGGTATCGTTCTTCCGATGGGGCCGATAGTTATAATGTTCGATTCTGGCACAGCGCTTAATTCGCTTCTGGCCCGAGTTGCTATTGTTAATTCATTGTGTGTATTATATACAGTGGAATTTTCGTGTGCAAACGAGACGACGTGTGTGCGGGCCCGCTCGTTCGATACTTGAGCAAGCTCACGACGCAGGCACACTCACATGTATCGTCACACGGATTGGCGGTATGCGTTCGACACGATTTGGGTAATTTTTTATTTTTTGATAAATGCACTTCTGATGCCCGTTCGCCTCGATTGGTATGAATGGGGGCTACTTGATCACTTCTCTTTTGGACGGGATCTCTCTCTCTCTCAGATATATATATATATATCAACTATTTATTTGGCGTGGTCTCGCAGGCGAGCGATTTGCATAACGAGTGAATCTAGAACCGCTGTGTCAGTCTCTTCGCTCGAAGGGAGGGGGAGGGACCTTTTCGCTGGTTGTTGAACATCATCAAAGCTCACCACGACATTGTCGTACCCGTATCGGACGACAGTCAGAAAATGTTCTAGAAACGTGCGGAAGAACATCGGCGTTGAAGCGCTCAAGTTCATTATGTTTCATGGAATAGTTCACTTGCCTCACTTTCACAACCAGGCCGCCGAGTCTGTATAGTAGATATATATATATATATCATCATCATGCTGTTTATGGCTTCTTGCCACGGTTCCCACCGAGGACGAATGTATTCGTGTACAACGTGTATGTGTATAATTCATTTACACGCGCTGTTGCGATCTACATCACCTGTTCACAATAACAATAATAGATTCGGTGAAGATACTTCTCACACACGGATGTGTGGCGAAGCATTATCTATCGAAATATTAACTAAAGAATTGTACTACGACAAATCACCGGCTCGCTATTGCTGTAGCGGCCATCAGCGCCGTCACTCACGTTCATAAAGGCGTTTGCTGAACATGGTGAGACGAGCAGGCATACAGCCAGCCACACGATTAACGAAATTGAAGACTACGCTGTTGTTGTTGCTGCTGCTAGTGCCTCCTGGCGGTTGTTACGAGAAGTGAACGAAAATCATACTGCGTTTATCGACTGCTGGTCTACTCTGTGCAATATCGTATTGTCCAGTTGCAGCGATATGGGCTAACCGCCGCCGCCGCCGCCGTCCGCCAACCAGACCTAGTGCCAACAAGACCTGGGTCGGCTCCTGTCATGCGACAGCCCCAGTCCCCTTCCACTATATATATATAGATATGTATATCCTTAGCAATTCCAGCAGCGGGCTTCTTCATCGTGTGTGATCACGTCATTCTACGATCATTGGTTGGTTTTCACCTTAACTGTACGTTGAATTTCCCAGCTCGCTTATGGAAGGATGTGCTACCTAGCTATGCGCTGTCGGTAGACTCAATTCTGTTTTCCGCGTTGTATCATCATTTCGTATGTTAATGTTGTCGGCCACAGCGGGTGGCCACTTCTCGGCAACAAGAACCTGGCTGCAGTGGTTTGTGTGCGGTCATATCTATGAATTGCTGTCCTGCGGCAGAGGTAGAGTGCGCTGTGGTAGATAGGTTGATCTGTACGGGAGCAGTTGCTGTCGTCTCGATCGCGCGGCATTTAGCTGCTGCTGTTGCTGATGCTATATGATGTGATATGTGCGAGGAAAAGAAGCATCCGATATTCACTCCTGACGGTCGTCCGCGCTGTGCAGCTAACTCAGTTACCATCAATTTCTCACCTATATGTAAGAGTTACAGAAATCGCCGACCAGAAACCGCAAACAGGCATTGCATTTGTCTACCACTACACACCATAAGAATAATAATAATAATACTTTATTATTATTATTCTTATTAATCATCATCATCATCATCATCACCACCAATGATTCGACATCGTAATGCCACCATGCACAGCGTCATCGAAGCTTCGAATAGCATTTGTCTTAGTTTATCGTATTTGTATCCGGCACAACAAAGAGACTGGCCATCGAGAGGCAAGGCGTTCAGATTATCCATTCATTTCATCCGCGCATTAGGTACCATAATCTGATGTCTATCTATGAACGAACCATCAGCCTGCCCCGGATTCACCCTCTTACGGCATTGCTGCTAGACATACAAACGGCGAAGGGACGCTCGCTTGACGAGCAGCCGACGAGGTCCAGCGTTGTACTTTTTAATTTCACGTTGGGCGTTGTATTCTATTCTAAATACAGCGTGTGTGCATCAGCGTGTCTAGGCGCCTCGAGACGCTATATAGTGCCGCCGCTATGTGTTGACTGACTCATCGTTCGGAAAATGATTGGACGACGAGCGCTGACCGCCCCCGCTGAGGGTGGCGAGCTGCTGTAGAAATGTTCATAGCAGGTTCACGCGATAACAAACAACTACATTTGTATAATAACGCTGGTTTGAATCACCACCGCTCCTCGAAGCCGGAAGGCTGGCTGTCTTTTCACGATGAAGACGTACGATACAATACCAATGGTAGAGCTGATGATCGCGTATTATTGAATCTATATATATATATATATTAAACAGTAGTGGCAGTTGTATAGATCGAGCGAGAGAGAGAAATATGCAGCAGGTTTAACCCTTATTACATGGTTATCGGCTCAGCTCGGCTTTGATCCGTTATGACCTAAGACCGCATATATTCACGCCAGCGTCGGCTTTATGTGACACGGGTACGGAAATTAATCGCAAGTCTGCGGGCGGCCTACTGTATACAGAGCAAACGTTTCCCCGCGAGATAAGTTATTACTTTTGTTTGCAAGAAGGTGAAAATTATTGCAGTATCATGCTGAGACGAATTCCATATATATATATATATATATATATATATATAGGAATCAATGATGGTTGGGCGGAGCGGTTCCCTTGGTCAGGCCAATATCTACATAATCGGCGTTCTATACTCTATAATCACCGAAAGTAATACAGGGATACAGTGCGGTAGGGAAGTATGTATATTTCTCATAAATAAACACACCATTCGTAACAAGCCTTCGTACGGCATATTCGTTATATGACTGTTTTTTGTTTTGTTTGTTGGTCAAGCTTGTTTGTTCCATTGTGGTAGCAGGTTCCATTGAGCGAGACCTCGCCCGAGTACACGCCTTATCAGCTTCTGTATTCCGCTGCTGCTGCTGCAGGGTCACTCGAGTGCGTTTGGCGTGTAACGATACAATCCAGTAGTCGCTTAATCCTCTTTGTTCTGTTTAGCCTGTCATTGGGATGGGATTGCCGAGGCCAGGGCATGTGTTGCTGCTGCGGCTGCTGCCGCCGCTTGGATCGGCCTTTCTATTATTCTTACGTCCGTTCACTTGTGCGTGATACCCCCGGGAGCGGAACCGCTCGACCATCGGGCGGCATTGTTTGCAGCGATTGCGACTCGGACGCTTACAAACTAAGCTGGTCACTCATTCATCCATCGAATTCAACGAATGATCTACGCAGAACACTTTGAGTCAATCGTCTCCGTCGCAATATCAGTGTACACATGCGAACAAGGCATGAACTGCGGTTTCCAACAAATGCGTGCATAATTTCCTTGCTTCAGGTGGTTTGCACGATTTTTTTTTGGAAGTGCAAAGGCTTGCACTGTGGCAACCCGACAGTGAATTACGCTAGCGGCTTCGAGCGGCGTCAACAGGTCAGTCGCTCGTCGAACGTCTGACGTCAAATTTTCCTAAACAAATCCATGAAGGCTGCTGCTCCAAACTTACCTACTCATGAGAGCTGCAACTGATCTAAAAGCACAATCATGCCAATTCTATATTTACCGCTTGCTCATTACCGCAGCATGTGGCACTCTTCGTTTTGTCTTGTGAAGTGCCCTTGTGAAGGAC
The DNA here is from genome assembly GCA_019614645.1 of Stratiolaelaps scimitus. Taxonomy (NCBI): domain Eukaryota; kingdom Metazoa; phylum Arthropoda; class Arachnida; order Mesostigmata; family Laelapidae; genus Stratiolaelaps; species Stratiolaelaps scimitus. Next base: position 1,627,812 of record JABWDB010000028.1, read on the forward strand.
TATGTACCTCATCTGCTGAAGTTTCTTTCGCTGCGACAACGACAACGTATACTTTATGTCCTAAGGGTTTGCTGCGATAGGCGCACGAGCATCGTGTTGTCATCAACATGATGCATTTTTAGTTCAACATTCTCTACTATAACGATTACAGCTGCCAGTTTCAAATTCGTATTGACCCCGATATGATCGCGTGCCACTTTGACGTTGTTGCCCCGCTGCTGCTGCTTACTGGCGAATTCGCCGAATAAAAATCACTCAGTGGCGTCCTATGGCTTGTTATACTATTCTCGTATGAACGTCCTCTAGTTAATCCGTGTATGCCCAACAAAAGTGAAAACAAATAGATGTTGAATATTATCTATATTATGATTATTATTGTTGTTATCTCATATTTGCCCATTACCTTCACCGCGATTGATGCGCACCTGAAATCTGCCCATGACTGTGTCGTGTTCACGCAGAAATAACGCCGTTTATATTTGTTCACTGGGTGAGATCAGCTATCGACAACTGTCTCTATGACAGTAGTAGATTGAGAGCTAACGAGCTGACCTCCCCTCACAACCGACGGGTATCACTCCGGAGTATCGTGCGAGAGGCGGAGGCAGATGGAGCGGTCAGTATATGACATTCCCTTAGCTGAGTATCGATAGGTGTGTGTGTGTGTGTCTGCTCTGTTGAATAATATACTATATATAATAATCATGTTCAGCTAGTCTTATGGGATAGACCTGAGATCGGAGCGAGCCGAGTGCACGTGAATCGATATAATGTGTGTTCGTTACTTTGAAATGGCCTATGTACGCGTTTCGTATGTAATCACTACCTAATATTACACATCACCTTACACAGTCCGCGGACTTGCCACTTCGTTAGCGGTTCAGCTGCTCTCAGATGATAAATATAAAATAGCATCGTCGACATTCGACATCAAATAGATCAGACAACGTTCAGATGTTCGAGGTGCTTCCGCTTTTGACATTTGAGAATCGCATTTAATTTAGTCCCATAGCATCGTCGAGCTTTCGTTCGGACGCGCACTTACAGAGTAACGCTTGGTTAACTGCAACTATTCATATGCAATACAATCTTAATATGGTCGAAGGATGAGGACCTTCGTTTATCATGTCAGCAAAGTTTAGGAGAACGATGCGCTACTCTGCTGCCATATATCCCCTTTGTTATCAGAGCTTACTCGGGACTAAACTCGCTATACTCGGTTCGACATCGGCGTGTCTCGACTCTGGTCGTCGAACCCAGTCCGTCGCGATAGACACAACTGAGGCTGATACTGGGCTCTGTATATGAGGGAACGAAGAGGTAGAGTCTTCGTCATTGTCTTTCTCGTTTGTCATCTGGCGCGACCCTCTGCCCTCTGAGGGTCGCCTTTACCTCCCAATTGTTTCCGTGTCCTCCTTTACGCTGGGCGACGCACGCCGAGTCTATGCGCCTATGAAACTTTCTATTGTTCTCAAACAGGAACTCCATTGTGTTCCTATTGATAGAAGCCGTTCGTTTGTGTATGCGCCCGTTCACTCGCAAGAAAAAAAATGCCGGGGTTTCTTTATCTATCTGCCCTTCTCGCCGTTCCATTTTTGCACGGATTTCTTTATTTTGCGACACGCTCAAGTTCTCACAGTGAACTTTTGCGTTCGCACAGGTGCGTACCGATTTTGTGTCGTTCAATAGGTGGGTATTGGAGTTCAGTGAAGTCTTCTTATCAGCACGTCGGATTTTGAGATTTCCGAGATTGAACGTATGCGGCGAGTGGGCCAGTTGTACCCTTCGGTGCCACGTATGCTACTGTTAACATGCATTTTACACAGTGCTTTACATATGCAGGCTTATTTGCTGCAGTTTCAACAGCAATCAGTTGGCAGTGCGCATTGTCGATTAATAGGTGAATCACGGTAATTTGTATTCGGCTTCATTGTCTAAACAACGAATTCGACTATAAAAGCTTCTTCTGCCCTACGGTGCTGGGGATCTGACAATAACCAGTTAGATAAGAGTGAAATAACCAATTCCGGTAAGAGTGAAATAATTAGAGAGCGTATAATGCCAATCGATTCGGTGCGTCTTCTAGCCAGCTTTCAATTGTTCATATTCTGCAGCTGTTTCTGAGTAGGTGTATAATGTTGTCCGCTGTATTCTCTGCGCCATCTTCGAATCTATACATGAGCCATTAGCTCTCATAACTTCTCGTAGCGTTCTCCTTTATTTTTGCTGCACGTCATCGTGTGCTGCTCCTGCTGCCGGTAGTCCTGCTTCTGTTCGTGCTCCTTCTGCCGCAGTCCTTGATTAATGTGTCATTGCACGGTATCCTCGTAGCACAACCCTAGCCCCATCATTCAGCGCCAATGGCCACTCGAACCTCACCACCCTCTCAAGGTCGATTGGGCCTCATCGTATCGTACGGTTCGAATGGGCTGAATCCCGAGTAACTATATGGGTGCAAGATCGAGCGAGCTCATGTCCGTGGAGTTGTTGTACGCTACTTGGCCGGCGTATAACGGCGGCCATAATACGACCCATGATAGGGTGGGGTAAGCCATCAAACGGGGGTTGGGGGCTATTCTATTCTAGTAAGGACAACACGATCACGGAAGCAAGCATGCATGAAGTGAACCGATGTAGCGTGCGGCGCTGATGCGCTAGCAAAAGATGCCCGGCGGCAGCTTGTTCTCTCTCTCTCTCTCGTGTTTGCTGCCGGACGTGACACAAGGCTGTACGACCTGCTCGCCATGCCAAGAAGGGTCTGCTGGCGAGAGACAGCCGCCACTGTTCTCGCTGGTACTGGTGGTCGACAAGGCGATTGCTCCACGCTTGTGCTATAGCCGCCAGCGGGAGACAGCTCGACGTCCAGTTCGCCGAGCTAGTTCTGCTATTGTATTATAGTAATTAGGCCATTATACACGATTCGTGTCGAACCGAAATAAACGGTGCAGCTGAGCCTGGGGGCTAATAGAGAGGCAGTAACGTTTTGCAAAAAGTTTCGGGGACAAAAATGCTTCGCTGTCGACGCCACCGTTCCGTTGCGACGTCAGACGCGACGAGCGTCTCGGGTACGCTGCGTCCGCCATGAATTCTAAGCAACCTTAACGATCTCGGGGTCTCAAGAAGAATTGGCCTCTTTAGGTTCACGTCGTATTACGGTCGTTAGAGCGAACGGGAGACGATATAATTGTGTGAACATTCACTATTGAAATATTACGTTAATACGGCTTTGTTCAGCTGTTTAATTTCTATGAGAAAATGAGATGGATGGCGAGCATTTCATTCATTTTTATTCGACTATAGTATAGCTATATGCGTTTTTACGTTTCGAATGTTGCGACAATCGATCGTATCGATTGAACTGATCTTCTCATTTCGGCTTTACGAACGACCGCTATTCCACTCCGGGTTGGTGAAAATGGACGCGTTTCGTAGCGAAGTTACCTAGTTGTCGATTACGTTGATGGACTCCATCCGGCACCACGCTTAGTCGAGCTGCCGATATATACGTCTAGAATGCCACACATACACACGAGGGTAAGTCCTGGCCGGTTCGTGTTGATGAAGTGAACGCTAAGCGTTTGCTGTTTAGTTGGCGTTGGCTCGTTAGACCTATGGCGATCTCGGAGAGCGACGGGTGAGTCGACGATCAGCTTGAGCCTGACGATCGCTCTGCGAAACCCGGACTCGAAAGGTCGAAGAGACAAATTCGCCCCTTGCTCGTTGTTCGTTCTCGTCTGGTCGGTGGTCGTTCGGGCTGCCAGGTCCTCGTGTGGTCGTCGCCGTCGCAGCAACGGCAGCCGTTTTTGACGCAATCTGAGACTTTACTGAAAGCGGCGTCCCCTGAGGCTGCTTCGCCTAGTTTCGCTTCACGCTCCGTGGACCCCACTCACATCTGAGGGTGAGCCGTGGTAAGGGTGGTGGGTTCCGGGGGCCTCCGTGCCGTCTCCCGAGCCCTCGGAGTGGAGAGGCCTCCACGCTCTGCATGGGTAGGTGAACGACAAGGGCGAGCTCTGCAGCGTCAGGTCCAACAGTGACGGCAGCAGCAACGCCAGCAATCTTTCGAAGGTCCCGGTTACACTCTCAGTGAGCGAATCTTCCTCTTCCGGAACTCAACGGGACGAGCTGCACATTCTACGGGCGTTTGCCATAGTAGATTCTCTGTTGTCAGCCAACCTGCGCAGCGCAGCATTTAACGCGACAAGCGATGGACAAAGCATGGTGTCTGTCGGGCTAGCTCAGATCGAGTTGGTTGATTCTCGAGGAAAACTTTGAGCAGAGAGAAGGTAGGCTGGAGAGATAGAACGAAGGCCCATAGGCAAGGTCCACTTTTCCCCCGAGGCGAATGAACCAGGACGAACAGTTCTAGGCACCCGGCAGTAGGTCCTGCTGGTCCTTAGCACTGATCATCTTAAAGGACGCCGAACGTCGATTCCAACGACAGAGAGCCGTAAGCACAGAGAGATGCTCCTGAACACACTGCCTTTGTCCTTATTCTATACACTGCTGACAGCAGTGGCCACCGCCGTGGTGTTGCTTGGCTACTGCGATCCTCTTCATATGTAGCATCCAGTTCCGGATTCGTGTTTACAGTCTCAGTTTGCTGCGCATGTCGAAGCCGTTCCTTCGGACACTCTTTCGCATTGGCAATCCGCTCGACACTGCTGCTTGGCGGCTCGAGCAGTTTGGATATATAAGAGACCTGCTTCGTTCGGTAGTGAAAAGTTGCGATAAGGAACCATATCTACTTGAGAAAGTCCTGCTAGTAGCGGAAATATATCGAGAGCGGAATCCGACTAGTGTCGTGCGAGAGGAAGACGATGCCGGGAAAAGTTCTAGCGCGAGCATCACGCTCAGACGAGCCGCCGGTCGGTGAGGCCGGAGCATTCGATTCGATACGAAATCGATTGAGCTTCGCAGAGTAGACACATCTCAAGGTCTTTCTCGCTTTTTCATTGACGACTAGCTAGCTGCTATACGATTGCCATATGGTGCGACCCTTCAGTGCGACCATTTAGAAGGAGCGGTACAGACCGCGTAGATAGGGCACACATGAGCTCACTACTAAATGTAGAGCGTGGATGTACATACTATGAGCAATTAGTTATGCTGTATAAGTTCCATACAGTGACGTACAGTGATTGCAAACGCTTGCGAATCTCGAAGTTGGCACAATCTGCTGCAGTATCGAATTTGGTGTCATAGTGTGTGTTTTCTGCGAACTCCCTGCTATGAGCCCATGTCAGTGGTGGTGGGCAGCCGGCAAGCGGTTTTAATTCAGTCATCATCGTGTTTTTGTTGTCATTAGACGTCGTCGACTGGGGGAGTCGGACATCCGGTTCCATCTGAAGACCATGAGAGACCACTCACAAGGCCACCCGCGGATGAGTTTGTCGCCATGACCACACGCTCATCCACCGCGAGGCCGCGAGATGCGTTTACCCGTCTGCCTTTTCGCTCTGTGCATTTGATGGACAGTTATCAATTATGTAACACTACTCGAGTCACCGCAAGTATGGCCGACAAGGGCTCGACAGTATTATAGCTGCTGGCCTTATATCGCCGCCCTCGGCCGCGTCTAGGGGTAAATTTATTCTACGCGAACTCTCTCGTCTGCTCCTGCTGCGGGAAGCACTTGGTGGAGTCGAGCTGTGGTGCCGGTAGAACTGGCCAACTGAAGAGGGCTCTCTCAGCCCTGTTCGCTTGTGAGCAGGGCTATCTTCACCCGAAGTGCGAAAACTCGGAACATCGTGAAGTACGCAGGAGGACTTGTGGAAACAAGGATTATGATAGACACATCGCTCGACACTGGGCTGTCGATGAAATTTAGTAAACAGCAACTGGGTATAACTTGCCTTACTGGGAGAATACTCGCAGCGTGCACGTTAATCGCCAATTGTATGTGGTATGTTCAAGACATGACCAAAACACATGAATCACATCGGAATAATACATTCACGCTGTCTCGGGGATCTGTTCAGTAGTTTCGAACACTTAGCGGCCCAAGCATTGATCTGTGAGTGTCAGATATAAGATAATTAGTATAATTTAAATTAAAATCACTTTGGTGCTTGTCTCTCTCAAATGAGATAGCGATCGAGCGGTCAGTATCCCTTCACAGATGGTTTTTTACTTGCTAATCTCCGCACGACCGTTCGTATCGAAGAGCGGCAAATATAGGTGACAAACAAAGCCTGTGTTACCTGCAAGTATACGAGGGTTTCAAAATGCTCAGCTGGCAATCGCTCTATGTGGTGATATAAGTGCATTGTAGGAGATTTATAAAAGCAGCACATGCTGCAAAACGTCTTCAACCATCCAATGGAGTAGCACATTAGATATTAAATACTACTGTTACGCCTTTGTCAACTTCGACAAAGCGACCTTGTATTTCTGGGTCACTTAGGCTAAATATTCGCGTGTGGTGACCTTGCCCATCATCGTCTGTTTGTCGGTCAGCTCGAGATATATCAGATGATCTCATCCGTGAATGATTATGTCTCATACTCTGACTGAAGTTTTGCCCTAAATACAATACTAGTGACCTTTGGGTCATAGTACTTTCTGCGTACACGAGAACGCCAAAGGATGATGTATACAATGCGAATTTATCGTCTCTTGGTAAAACGTTTTAATTAATTGTCGTAATCACATACTGGATCGAAAAAAACACGATTGATTGCCTGTAATAGTCAAGGGTAAAGCTTTATTGCTTTATTTAAGGAACTGCATACAATGCTTAAGTTCTTTTAAGCATTGTATATATACGGATAGGCATCAACTGGGTGATCATCGACTATGTGGCTTTTCGCGAGTCCCCGCTATTGACCACAGTCAACAGGTCCTTATCAACAGGTCCTGCGACAATTATTCAATGACAACCGCCTCTGATCCAATCGAATGATGGATCCGTGTCATTGCCTTTTGATTCGCAACGAATTCGCAGCATGCGAAGACAAAATGAGTTCGGGAAGGTTTACCAATGGGACTAATGTTTCATTGTTGCTAATTCTGTATTTGTACTGCACTTTGGGCTGTATCCGAGTATCTGGCGGAGTTGCTTTGAGATGACAGAGTTAACTCAGACGCGGGCGTGTCTCAAATGGATGTGCAGCCTACTCAGTAAGCACAATAAGCTACATCAATTCAATGATAACAGTATCATTTCCAATGCTTGGAAGCGTGTCATCAGATTCATGTTATCGAATCATGTTACTGATGATTGATATATGTATATATGTATGTATATATATATATGTATGTATATATATATATATATATATTATAACCCCATAATTAGCATTGGAATCGCTTTGACGAAAAGAGCTTTCGACTTTTGGCAACATTGGCACATTCGCTTCTAAAACGCTCTTCCGAAAGAGTCAATCATGGAGAGCAAAAAAAAACTTCTCAGAGTCACTCAGCTCTGATTTTGCCACCAAATGATTTATGGTATTTTCATATTAGTGACCAAAAACTACGGCATACTGTGTTGTCGCCGAGGTCACTATGACCACTACGACAATAACTAATACGTCACCCTGACAGCTTGAGTAGAAGACCAATCCAATAGGCGGTTCATAGTGAAACGATTTTGTTCTCTGACCAATCCTACCGACGGAGACAGCGGGTATCAGTTAATGGGGAACGCGCTCAACGTGGACACCTTGCTGTCCGCGGAACACGAAAATGATGTTCGTTAATAGAACGCCGACGTACCCGCCGTTTTTATTACGTCCTCCGAGCACAGCTGAACAACGAAGAGCTTAGCAAAACTCTTCTTGTTTCCGAAGTCTCAAGGAGCGTCCGTCCGAAAGACGTCCACCAGTCTCCCATCTCTCTCTTTCTCTCTCTCGCTCGCCTTCTCTCTAGTTTCGATCTGCTTTGTTCCAGTTAGACGATACGAGTGATATGATCTTGAACGAGATCTTGCCAGCGCAGCTCTTCGGTCAGTCATTGTTATGCTAGAGTAACTATTGTCAACTTTTTGTTGGCAACCAAAGTCGTGTGGCATCATTACGCGCGATGTTTCTAGTTCACTGAAACTGAGCGATTTCTTTTGTTAACTTACGGTCGGCATATCGCCAAAGCAAGTGGACGAACGGCAATATATATATATATATATATATTCTCACATGACATTGTCTCACATGCACCATCACTATTATCGTCTATTGCGACTGGTAGAAGCAGCGACAACGTGAGCAATACAGGGTGAGCTTTTGCAAGTGCAGTGAATAGTGTAGTGTAGCTCTACTCATTGCAAGTGCAGTGTATATATATATATATATAATATTTTTTACTGTATAAAATTAGTGAAGCTGTGATAGGTATCTACCCATACTGCAGTTATATTGTGGTGATTGATTGTCACTTGATTGTCAGTGGTGTGCTCAAACTGAACCTAATCGTAAAACAGATTCCCATATAATCACAATCACTACCATCGGTACATAATCGAGTATCGTCATCTCGCCATATGGCAAACAGCACACTTGGCGTTGTGCGGATTCCGGACCCCTTCAGTATGTTTAACAATGTTTGTGTTCAGGTTAGTCGGAAAATGGGACTCGGGCGCCAGTGCCGCGGCAGAGGCTACATCAACTGGAGCAGGACGCCGAATAGCTGATATCTGAAAGACGAAATCTCATTGGAGGCTTTCTTCTCGCTGGTGAGAGGGGACGGCTGAAACGAAGCTCCAGTTTGCTTTCCTTTGATGTTATCCATTTCGAGTTTCGAATCATTGATGCGAGCGGGTGGACTCCCTCTCTCTCTCTCTCTCTCTCCATCGACACTACCCCAGGAACACCAGGATTCATTCGACGCCGACGTCGACACCGCCTTGCGGAAATGGGTAACCGAGGCCGTCTAGGAGAGGCTATCAAGGATTGAGCTGAAATCTTCGAAACGCCTTTCTATTACTGCGGCTTTCGAAGGCAGGAGTCGACGCACGCATCCCCTTGTTCCTCCCATGATCCCTTCGTCCGCGAAACAAACTCCCAACCACGCGCTCGCCCTCCTCCGGTACAGATGCATGACCGTGCTGAGACTCAGCCTTCCTCCTGACTTAATGAGTTTGCGACCGTCCGTATGCTGCCACGCACAGAAGTTCACAGTAACGATTCTGCTGAAATCGATGCGATCAAGCCTCGAGACAGGTGGCGTGCCTTGAGTGCGCTGATTTCCACGAGAGCGGCGTCAGCTGGAAGTGGCCGAGAAGATCACTGAAGGCCCGAGGCGAACGATTAAGGCAATAGACGATTGTCTGCCTCACACTGTTTGTAGTACGTAAGTGGATAGGTAATTTCACCACAGGACGCACGGCTTCCGTTGTTTTCGCCTTGGTGGCGATCTGCTACGGGGAATACAGCGCCTGCTGCAGTTTCTGAAATAGCAGCGTAAACGCTACACAATGCCTATATAAAGTGTACGCTTTCAAGCGAGCTTCACACGTAACGTGTGCAGTGTTTTTATACTTGTTTACGGCTTGACTGCCAGGTATCCTAAGCTTGCTCTCCAGCGAGGAGCGCTGCTGCTCGTAATTTTGCCCATAGTGTAGCCTTATTCCAATGCTTTGCGACAAGCGAGCGATCGACGTGGAGGTAGCCCATGAACATGCGCTTTGACTTTCCACCCATTCACTTGGATAAATCACAACATTCTAGTTGTGTTCTCCTGTAGATCTTACTATCTCCGATTGATACTTTGGTAAAAACAGCGACGAAACGTTGCTTTGCAAACATATTTCACGGACCACTGTGCACCGCATGTTCTCGAGCGTGCTCGATGCTCGATTCAAATTAATAACTGTTACGAAATTCTCATTATTTCAGGTAAGTTATTCAACCGGGTTCCGAAGAACAAGGGGTCCGTACACCATTGGCGTACTCATCTATTGTATGTACGTGAGTAGTAAGTTCATGCGTGCTCACGGGGAGGTTGGTCAACTGCGTCGACAGAATTCGTTCCTTGTCGACAGAATATACGGAGGTGCCGTGCTGGACGTGGCAGCACAAGCAGACAGATGCAAAAGATACAAGGGAGGGTCACAAGATGCATGAGATGGTGGAGGGCCCCAGAGCGTCTGGACAACACATGAATGCTTGGCCAACGGGTCTGTAGGCTGTGCAATGAAAAATGCCCGAATTATACCGCCTCCCCATAGAAGCGACTGGCAAAGGGGATGTCGAGAAGGAAGGAATAAACAGTGACATCGCTGATACAGTGGTTGCTCTCTCGGCTGTTCTCGGTAGAGGCAGAATGGTGGACGGGGTCCAATTTTTGAGGAGGTGACCTATAAATGAAGACCAGCCTGCTACTACTGCTACTACCGCTACCGCGCTAGCTTTTTTCTGATACACTGGCCGACAGCTCATTCACCTTAGTGACCTGTCAAATTTATCATGTCTACTATGGTAGGTCGTTTCTCAGAGTTCTGCTGAACGGCTCGGACAGCTCGATTGAATGTTTTGACTAGGAAGAAGCGCTGTCCAAGCTTATACAGGCTACGATTCAGACGTATTCCATAGCTGGTTGAATTGCATGGAGCGCAAGATCTCTAAGAACGATCTCGGTGAGCTAGTGTAGAATGTTGCGGATTGTTTTATTTTTTTTTGTTCTTGGAACAGGCGACGTTAGCTGTACCACAAAGGCAACGAAGGTGGATTTTACGCTGAACTGCGGTACAATTGTGGAGGGATTTACAGGCGCATTAGATTTCGCTTCTTCAGACGTACGTGCTGGAGAGGAGAGAGAGAGACGCAACAGACACGACTCTGTGCGCCGTTTAATACTCCGTTTTAAGCCTCGGAGATGAAGTGTCGACTTTTTGGAACGCGAACAGGCTTTGTTCCGTTCTAGGCAGTAATTTAAGGAGGAATTATTCAGACGATTCCATAGCAACAGATAGCAGACAGAATGTGTTATGTATTATGAGAAATTGTATCGCAGAGAGGTAAAATTCTTTGCGCGCCTGATGAAATGTCGTTCGTTCAAAGCGTATATTAGCGAATGAGTGAGTTAAACACTACGAGGCACTACGTAGATGAGATATAGAGTGAAATATATTTAATGGCTTACCGTTGATGATCATCCACGTCTGGTCGAGCGGCGGCAGCAGCAGTATGCGATGATGATAAATGTGGAGTCACTTATAGCTAGTCCCTTGAGCTAAGCTTTTCCAAATATAGAAATGAATACGAGAACAGGCCAGGTGATTGCCTCCAATAACACTGTGAGCTTGTCACTCTCTGTGAGTGATCTGGTTTCGTCTCCCGTATAATATGGTCAAATGCCAGAGGTAGAGATTTGTCGCCGTCATGGCTTAACGAGTATTTAAACTGCAGTTATCGAAAGTCCTCCCTGATGCATAGTTGTGTACATCCGATAGCCCGCAGGTGATGGAGTGGATGGGGAGGGGAGCTTAACAGTGAACGTCGCCGGACGCGGTGGTCATCTACCGGGCCAGCCATCTGCGCTAAGTATGATGGAACCTGTTACAAATGGTTCGCTGGCTACAGATCTCCACCACCATCTCACCTAAGTCTTCATGGCTGGTTGACGGATTCGCGACTTCGTGAGGCGATTGCCGTCCCCGGCTTGGATTTGTCGCCACACTCTGGCTGGATCGAAAGGGCCCGCGGTGTCGAGCAGAGTCGGAGTCGGAAGTCCAACAACTCCCTCCACGACTACGACTGCACATGGCGAGGGATAGAGAGAGAGAGAGAGAGAGAGAGAGAGGCGTGAGTAAATTCCATGCGAGAGCTGCATTCGGTGCTGCTCAAAGGCTGAAAACACTGCTGGGTTTCTGCAGGGCTCCTGATCCAGTGGCTCATGGACGTTCGTGGGTGCCTGTGCCTTCGTGTGAGTTCGTATGAGGTCCTATGTGGTCCTACCCACCTGCATGAAGCGGGTGAGTACGTGGACGACACAGGGCTGTTGAATGCGACTCGATGCGGTGAGATGTGCTCTGCGTTCAGAAGGAGTGAGTTAACTGCGTCTGAGTCGTCTGGAGTTATTATACCCCGATCCAGGCGGTATACCTGCTCGCAAATGGTGTCCAGCCACTTTCGAGGTCTCGCCAGAGACAAGTGGACAGACCCCACAAGGGGTTCGGATGAAAACCTCCCGCTCGAGGGACAAACAGAGAAACGACGACGCCGAAGAAGCCAAATACCGAGAGAGAGAGAGAGAGAGAGATACGGCTGTCGGTCTGCCGAACGAGAACACCGAGAGTCGAGACATAGCAGGATGAACATGTAGAAGGGCTCATGCATGTTCTTCTCCATGTTCATCCGGGTATACCGATCGGTGCTGTTTGCAAGTGAGAGACAGGAAGTGGAAGATGGCGAGAGGGACAACGGGACGCGTTCAGGGTCCGCGTTCAGGCTCCGCGTTTGGCCGACAACGTTATGCTAATGGACCGCGCTCCATGCCCACAGCTGCGTTTGGCGGGATGTCGGCTGAGATGGATGAGGCGTGCTCAGATGCACACACCTGCTTCGAGTTCGAGTGCGGCTCGTTGCGTGGCTTAAGGGAGAGGGGGTGGGTGCTGTCGAAATGGTATGAATGAAGGTGGGCCTTCATCGTGTTGTTATTGTTGTCGTCGTGACTTGGGCAGAACCGGGAGGGCGGGTGTGGTAAGGAGACTTGTGAGGCCATTTACTTACTACCTATACCTGCAATAATAATAATAATAGCTGCCTGCCCGCATATGGTGTGCGAGTGTTCTGGCTGGTGAACAGGAGGAACGGTTGACGAAGAAGTGATTCGTTGTTCAGAGAACGCTATTAGCGTTAGGGAGCGATGAAGTTAGAGACGAACCACACCGTGTTTGTAATAGCTACCAAGTAGCTAATAAAATCACAAACGGTTGTCAGTGAACCGTAGAATGAACAGTGGCGTCAGGCTATCTGAACAGGGGCGCAGCGTCATTTCTTGGTGCCTCAGATAACGGACGGAGTGACTTATAATAATTTACAGCGACTGATTGGGATACTTGTTAATCCCATCGTAGTGTGGTGCTTAAGCATCGTATGTTTATTGGCTAAGGGCTACACGAAAATAATCAGCCCTATAGTCGATATTATATATCATATGGTCTACTAACTTTACAAACCCACATCAGGCACTGGTTGGCAATAAACTCTAATCGAAATACGTTTGCGCCAAATGGCCCGGAGGCCGCGGAAATCAGCCGAATAAGCGTATGATTTATTGCTTCCAGATACGCTAGGCAATTTGTCTCAGCTGCCGCAGCCAGCAACATGGTTTCCCCATTTTGGATATTGATTTCTATATACATTTACAGATCTATATATATATATATATATGTACATATACTGTAAATATACATTGTTGCGATGTACTTGTTGTTCCAAGGGAAAAAGCCAGCTATCTAACCTACCGTGCCCGTGTAACAAAGTGTTATTCGTGAGTAGAGAATATAGCTGCAGTTTCGTTGCAAATATCGTCACCATCCAATCGTTTTGATGTTGTTGTTGTCGTCGTTCCTGTCGTGGAGTAGACACCACAAAGGTGGTATAAAGGCAGGACTACAAGAAATGGCCACAATCGGGTGGCTCCGAGTGGCTGCGATACATCGTGGGCGGGAGTGGCGGGACCCGGTAGACGCGGGACAGAACCAAGTGTCGGTGGGAAGACTAAGGCCGGCCCCAACAGCCGCAGAGGAGAGAGAGAGGGAGAGAGAGGGAAGGAGGCGTGTTTTTGTCGGGAAACGGCCGAAGATTCGTTTCAATAGTATTGGGTTGCAGTTGCTCCCGTGCAAGCAGGATCCCTGACCGAGCGAGTTTTTACGCTGTAGCTTCGTCACTTACGTGCACTCACTTCGAGAATGGCGCCTTCGTCGAGGGACCGAAATGGTGTCGCTGCGGTTTTTATCGCCGAATTCCTGTTATCTTGAAAAGGACCAAGCCGAAACGCTTTCCAGGATATATATATATATATATATATATATACGGATACATGATGATATTCGGCATGCTTACAATCTTGTTGACAATTTTCCCGCCAATATTCGCAGTCTGCTGTTCGTCTTAGCTGCTTACCGCAAGGGTTGCTCCACCGCCTCCGGCATATGTCAGTGTCATTCCCTGCTGTTGCTGCTGTTGTTGTCGTCGTCGTCGTAACCAGCTTCCATTTTTTCTCTTGCTTTCCTTGGCGTCATCCTCTTTGCCGTACGCACATACACACACACACCAAGCTGTCGTCGGTCATTGCAGACGTGGGTCGCGGTCGAGACCAGCCATTATTGCTTTTGGTCAGGCAGCACCCCACCGTCCATCGTCGGGCCGACATCCGACCCTCGCTATTTAACCCTCTGTCACGTCCATTATCCGCTTGACGCGCACACGACTGCCACAGTCTACCGTCCAAATGCGTACCGCGTTGATCACCAAGCCAACGCGTTGTAGTACTCAGTGTTCTAGATACTTGTAGGGGACAACGAGCGAGTTCGGCCACCAGCGAGCAAGGTGCGCTTGCACAGAAAAAGTCAGGAACAATAGTACGAGCTACGAAGATCGAGCAGGTTTAGTGGCATGCGACGCCGGTGGATCATGGGATGACTAACTATGTCTCGCTATTGCCACTGACGCAACTTTGCATCAGAAAGAAATGGTCGTCAGACGGATACTGCTCGGTGTTATTGCGTGAAGCCCTTTGTGTTGAGAAGGGGCCCTGTCTTCTTCGTCCTCCTCTTCTTCCGCTGTCACTGCGAAGGGGGACACGGACGCTGAGGAGCGCTCGTATATGACTTGGCCATATGTTATGTGGATAGATGTGTCTAGCTAGCACTGGCTGGACGGCGAGGGGCTCTATTTAAAGGCTTACTAACGTATGCTGTAAGCGCCGGGGCTATATCCAGGGTGGCTCGTCGTTGTATGTAGAAGAATGGTGGAGATTTCGAGCTGTCGAAGGAGGCAGGACGGGCTTGTGGGTGTCTCGGTAGTTGGTTGGGTGGCCAGCCAGCCAGCAGAAACAGGGCCTCATGGTGAATCTTTGAACGTCGTTTTTTCAGTGTTTCAGAGGGGCGCCTTTGAAGCAAAACGAGAAGGGGCGTGAGTTCAGTTCCATGAGAGAGAGAGAGAGAGAGAGTGAGCAGACTTGCCACCCCCTCAACGCCGTGCGTCCGCTGATCTTCTCCTTGGCACGAAAACCAACCTTTACACGCTCGCTGGCTTGCCGGCTCACCCGAGGTTTGCGGTTTTCCTCTGGGCCTTCGGGAAACATTTGGGTGACGGGTGTGCGCGCGTGAGGGTGCCGAGTCCGAGGGTGCTTGGGAGCTTTTTACGACGTGCCGCCGTTCGCAGAGATTCGAGCCAGGCAGACAGGCAACCGGGCAGCCGGGCTGGTGGTCGGTCGAGCGGGCCCGCCGACCGACCGGAGGGGCCAAGTTGCGAAGCTTAGGCTGCCCCCGAAGGTGCCCAGTTGCCACCAGCGGGGACTGGTCCTCGTAGCGGTCGCATAGGTGGGGCAACCGACGGTTGGGTCTTTAGGTGTAGTAGTTAAATAGCCAGAAGGTTCCCGGAGTTCCCTCTGGGGTTAGTCTTTGGGCGCTGTAGGGGATAGACGACGAAATAAAAGGAGAAATGAAAGAGAGAAAGAGGGAGAAAGAGACAACGAGAGCACGAATAGCGATGCCCTCTACACACACACACACAGCCAAACAGGGGAGACACAGTATCTTTTTGCTGATGTGTCTGCCTGACACATTAGCAAAAATTGGGTTGAACCCCAAACGCCCAGGCGTGCTCATCGCGCCGACGGGACGATGTAATAACACCGGCGTATCTGTCTGCGTGTTTGTGCGTTGGTGTGTCATGACCGGCTGTCCATGGACTCATGTGTGTGCGTATGTACCAAAATGTGTGTATGACCTACACATGTTTGCCTGGGTGTGTCCGGGGCCAGCTAGTGTGCACAGGCACGAAATGTGACTAAGGGGGCGGTCGAGAACGAGATCTTGGTGCGTACGTGACACAATAGGATATGTCTCTCTCTCTCTCTTCAGCTTTCTCCCTCGGCGTCTGCGCTTTCTTTCTATCCGATATGGATTGGGTCTGGCGACCAGGCGCAAGCGTTGCGACGACTCCTAACTCGTGACAGCGCTAAGCTGAGGCCACAACTGCCCCTAGTTGCCGTTGTGGTAGTGTCGGTGTTGGTAGCGGCAGGAGGCGGCAGGACATCCGACGCGGGGATACAGTCCACGACATCAATGTGGACACTGGTTCTACACTGGCCAGCGGTGCTGATTGTGCTGCAATTTGTTCCCTGAGGGGTAGAGAAGAGAGGCACAGTGGCGAACGAATAAAATGGGCCTGATATTGTGGACTTCGGGCCTTGTGCGAGAGGAGGAGGCGAGCGACGGGGGCGAATATCACTGAATCTGGTAGTGACTGCTGTTGCTAGATTAGCGGATCTCGTCATACAGCCGAGTTCGAGTTGATGCGGCCGTCGTTGTTGCGGCCAGTTGCTTGTTCCGCAGCTGACAATAGCCTATCCGAGTCGCGCCCCAGTAAGACTGCTGACAGAGAGAACTGAGAGACGTGAGGAACGTTTACGAAGGCAGTGCTCATCAGGCGACATGTTTAGCTGAATCGCTGACTGGCTGCTGGTTGGCTGATGTTGGGGGAGAAGCCAACAGCAACTCAGTCCTGTGTGTTTGAGGCTTCGGGCCTTTGGGATTGGCCAACTGCTCCGATGTATTGTATGTTGGTCCAAGCGACCAACAGCGTCTGCTGGCCCACGAGCGGGACGTGGGGCGGGGTTGGTGCTCGCCGAGAGAGACCGTGCTTCGTGGGATAGAGAATACGGACTTTGCCAATGTAGATAGATATGTTTGACGGAGGTTGGACGATAGGGTAGATGGCTACGAACTCTTAAAGTGGTTGGCCCTTATTGTGGATTTGTTTTGGGCGGTGTAGAGGCAAAGTGGAGGCGGAGTGTGAGGTGCACAGAGTTGGGTGTGGGCAACGATCGCCAGCTGAAAGGCTCACTCACGGATAGCTGATAGCTGATTTAGTCACTCTGCAGAGGATCGTGTCCATCCATGTCGAATGTTTATGATAATAAACCAAAGACTCTATCTGCATATATCTCTCCACGATACCATGCGTTGGCAATTTGTTGCCCTGTACTTACCCAAGGCGCAAGTTTACGCCAGATCTTCGACGTTATTCAGATGCTTGCAATGTGGTATGCCGTCGCAACTCCGGGACAAGTCAGGCAATCAAGCCTTTAACAAGGATTCCAAATTCGATCCACCCACGGGCGAGGCAATAACCCTGTACCAGTCGTTCGTCATCATTTGTGCGATGCGGATTGTTAGCAGAGCCCAAACAGCGTCTGGCGGATATCGAATAGCTGTTTGATAGGAGTAATCGTGGAAATATGATCCTGAACGGATGCAAACTGGCCTAATGTGGCTCCCATAGTCAGGTATCAAGGTGCATTGAAGGTATGGTTCCTTGAAGAATCGCCAGTCACCTCAATACTATTTGTAGATTTTACTTCAAAACGAGTTCGAGTTTGAGAGAATACAAACTAAAGCTTACGGACGACAACAACTACAACCACCACATCAACGTCACGAATTGACACGGACAAAGTCAATACGTCATACGCACTATCGCGCATTGCCAAGCAGGAAGAACATGAAGGAATATCATCATCATCATCGTCGTTCGGTGGCCTTTATTCAAACGGAGTCAGTAATGTGTCCTTTCTCTGTGTGAGCTAATCCCACGGGAACGTAAATTCCTGATTCGAAATTCCGCGCCCGACTCTGCCACACGCTCGGGTTCATTTGCAGTCGAAGCCTCTGGTGGCAATATCAGGGTCTTATTTTTTGCATCATGATCGTTGCAGTTCCTGTCGTTCTAGCCGCGCCTTCGATCTTGCATAGAACCGTTCGCACACATGATGTGCCATTTAATAATAATAATAATAATAAAATAATAATAATACTAATAATAAAGATAATAACAATAATAACAGTAACAAAATGGAACAGAAGGAATATTGCTATCTCATCGCTGTGCAGACGGACGCTACCTTTCGTAGCTTGAACAACTGATAGCCGCTTATGTTCTAGTGTACTGGCGTGGCAAAAGCTAGTGAAAAATAATAGGCATATTCTTCGGCAGCGGACACTGACAATTTGCATTGTAATCCATGACGGATTCCAAGAAGATGCAGAGTAGATGCGTAACACATTGCGTCAAATCGGGAGCCGTTACAAACAGAACTGTAGCGAGTAGTAGATGCTGGCTGTCTTCGTCAGACCACTGGCTTGTGTTGATCAGACAAATCATCTGACTAATACGCGGGCGGCGTTTCATTTGACGAATTTATTTTAATTTACTTAAAATCTAGTCTATTTATCTCGTTCCCGAATCCTTGTTGGGCAATTAAATGCGATCGCTCGCAAGCACTGATGTTGAAAGACGTCTGGGGCCAATCGTGGAGCAGTGCACCCATTGAAATTTCCGTTTCCTTAAAATAAAATAGCTTATATGATCGAAAATAGAAATCGCAAACGTGTTTTAAATGTTCTATATACGTAGTACAATTGCCAATGCTTATCAGGTTGGCTACGGCACATGCGAACTCGTTCGAATAATGAACGTTTGACATTAAGTGCTCAAGCGGGCCCAAGTCGAGACGCACGTCGGCCTAATACAAGGTAGGCTCGCGATGTTGATCGCGTGTCCCTCTCATGGAACGTCCCATATTGGTGCTCTGGGACGTGCCCTCAATAGTATCGTATTCTATGGCTGTGGGCTCAATCACGACAAGATGAGCTTTGGAAATTACTGGCAAATTTCTAAAAATGGCCAATTTGAATATTTATGGCTTTAAGGAATTTAAATATATCATTTTGGCAAAGACCCAAAGAATATAGAGGAGAAATTTTTTTCAACACTATGCTGATGAATGCACGCTAGTCGTGTGTATCATATATTAATGTACTGGAAATATGAAACGGGTAGAAGTGATTTGTTCAAATAACGGATTCCCCTTTTGGATTCGCTAGTTTTTTTATTCCTCTTTACTACTACCCAGTGCGGTTGGACGCGTTAATAGCTCACAGGTACATTTGACCGTGGACCGTGGACGTTCAATGTTGGCCGGGAGCTAACCCGAAAACCTTTAGGTACATTAGACTAACAATTATGCATGCCATTTCGAAATTCTACACTACTGCATATTGTAGAATACGTATGTGACATCCGACTGGATCAGACAACGCGGTTATTCAATCTCACGTGTTGTTCGAGCGTCCGGAGTATGCAGCCCGATCTAGATTCGGTTGTGCTAATTGGTCAAATCTGCTCGACCTACCCCATTTAGCCATAATTACATGCTCAGTTCGCATCGCGCATTCCGTTACATTCACAGAAGTCCACCTCTTCCTGATGTGATTGTTGATTATGGACGAAATACAACGAGACGTCGAACGTCTGCGGTTCCATCTCATGAACGAGAGAGGAGATGAACCTGCGATTCAGTTCATCCCGGCGCCAGCGGCGCGTCGCTGTGAATTACGCCAGCTAAGCCGACATCATATGAAAATAGCCAATAGTGTCCATCCTACAGAGTCCTCTATTCGAGTAGCTAATGCCATGGAAAATGATCGCTTGCGCGATATTCCGGCTAAAACCCGCTAAGAACAACGGGGTGAAGCAAGCAGCAGTGATTTGTTTACGTACATCCTGCTTCTGCTGAAAACTGGACAGCGGTCATTATTCAGAAGAGCGACTCGACAAAGCAGAAGAACGAAAAGCAGCAACAACAGAACAACAAGAAAAAAAAAAGAAAAAAATGAAAAATCATGCATAGTATTTCTTCCGTAACAGCGAAATCGACAACGAAAGCGGATAAGCGAAAAGCAATTGTTCATCACAATGATTAATGGTTGCCTCCTCACTCGAACTGAAACAGCCCCGTCAGAATAGTCTCGTCCAACTCCGCTGTTCCACCGCTACGAACTGCATCACGTTTTCTGGGACGTCCCGGACTGCCAACAGCAGCAGCAGCGGGGCCTGTGAAAGTAACCTGGACAGACGGACGCACTCACGAATCTATAAGACAGCTCGCCACCGCTTCGAACTCAGGCTCGTCGTGTAGCAGCGAGTCAATGGAATAGTGGATTAGCTAATGCCGTGTTTTTCGTTAGGTGTAGCGGCGACGGCCGAAGCCGAGTTGCACAGGGAGCATCCGATCGAACGGTGGCCTCCACAGCCACCAATTACAACGACGACGACGAGGACAACTCGTTCCCCGTCGCTGCCGCCACCGGCGCTGCGTTCGCATAGCTGTCGCACATCGCACACGCGTAGTATATATTTATATATAGATAAATCTAAATATGTATGCCGAAATGTCACTAGTATACCTACATCTGTTGCTGGCCATCCCTCGTCGTCGGCGCTGATAGCGCTGCAGGTGGTGGTAGTGGCGGCGGCGGCGGCAGTATTCTTGGTACGAGCGCTGCTTGCTGATGATGTTGGCGTTGGCGGCCGACTTTGCTTGTGGCTGCGTGTGTGTGGGTGTCTGGTTGTGAAGTTGTTCGAGATAACACGGAGTGAGAGTGAAAGAAATTCCAATTTCGCGTCTGACCGATTTCTGCCGTCGAATGGTTGGTTAATCGGCGGGCGAAGACGATGCGGCTGGAGGGGTTTGTGGGGGAGGTGGAAGGGGGGGGGGTAGCTAAGGGCTGACTTCGCAGAATTTGTTTCACTGTTGACTTCTTCTTCTTCTTCGTCTTCTTCTATTTCTCATTTCTGCGAGGCGGTTTCGCGATTTGTCGTCTTGCCACGCTCTTTGCGGTGCCATGGATGTGGCAAACGACAGCCGTAATCGGGCTATACACAACAAGCGGCTAACGCCAAGGCCGCTGAAAGACGATATATGATGGGATTAACTAACATCAGCCGGTAGGGCTTGTCATCCCTGTGCAACTGAACGGGCTTGAAGCAGAAAACAACAAGAAAAGCTAAAAGAGAAGAAGAAGAACGCAAGACGATTTTTAAACGTTCAAGGTTAATGTGAGCATGTCTCGCTGTGTGTGTGTGTATGTGTGTCTGGATGCGCTGGAAATTATGAAGGAAATTAGATATAGGTAATGCTTCGGTATGGATAAAAATTGCGCATGAACTCCCGCTCACCTATCTGACACATGGTTAGAGAGAGAGAGAGAGAGATTTTGTCTGGGTCGGTGAGTTCTTGAGCTCTACGGGGAGCTCTAAGGAGGGGGTTGTATGACAAGGTAAACAAGAGCCAAGATGGGATGATGGACTCTGGTGTTCACCTGAATAACAAGCGTGGTTTTCGTGAAGAAATGGATTCTGCTTTGTGGATAAATGGCAAAAAAAGCTTGTCTGATGGCCTCAAAATAACTTGTTGTCCACTGACCGTATCTATCAACTTCGTAACGTTCGCTGTCTGTCATGGCCAAACGAACTTCTCACTTCCCCAATGGCGATACGCCTGTTATAAAGTTCTAAACGGGTAGTGTGCACTTATACATCTTTATCTGACGAATAGGCCTAGCCTCTATTGCTAGTTTATATAATATAATAGCTCGAGCTAGGTGGCTGGCAAAGGCAGACCAGGCAACCGTCAATCTAGCTCGCTAAGATGGCGTTCTGTTTAAGACTATTCATTCCATTTGAACAAGTCTACGAAGCTTGTCTGTTTACTTAAAACATTCATAAACATACTAAGCAGAGCAGAAATATGGCCGGGTTCAGGCCATTTTGGCGAATGAAGTGTTAGCGAACGGGTAGCAGCTGATCCCTCTGGATCATCTACGGATATATATATATATCTATATATATATATATATGAAGCCGAGGTTACGCTCGAATGGCTACGAGGCCACAGCCACACACGGTGGATCTGTTGGTTTTAACAATTTGGCGAAAAAAATCGCCCAAAACAACATTTACGAGCGCGGCCAGCGCATGTCTTATAGATGGCACACGCCAAACAGAGGACAATCTGGAGAGTTTAAAACTAAACTGCCATAGCGGGTATCTCTCGTTCCAACGAGATACGGACTGCAGACGCGAGTGAGATTTTACAGCCGCTGTTGCGCTTACAGGGACTTGACCGTTTTTGAACAACATGGGTCCTGGTGGGGTTTCTAATCAACAACACCCATCCACTCAAATGTACGCACAAACCCCAGCTAACTCGCTTTCTCCCAACGACTCCTCAACCCTGCACCCCGACATCAGACAGTCAGAACCTATGATCACAAGTGAAAATCCAGTTGTAACCACACCACACATATTCCCAAACGTGATACACACAGACAGGCACACGTAGTGCGATATACCGCCTACACAATCCTTCCAGCTCCGTAACGTTCCTGTAGACCATAATCCATAAAAGAATTATAGGACCCTACGTGACGTAAAACCACATACTGTCAAGTACTCACCACTAACCACACACACCGTGCCAAACAGATGCCCCTTACCTTCTACCTGTCCTCTACACCTCCCGGTGCTCGCCCCTCCCTTACCACCAGTACCACCCCCCCTTTAACCCCTCAGAGGCCAGTCATAAAGGTAACAGCTTGGTGGGACCTGTCTCGAATATCCAAACAGCTACTGGCTTGAGGAGATCCCCATCACCTACTACTCCACCCACCCAGACACCTGCATAGTTTCCAACGCTCTCCTCTTCACCTCTATATCGCGGCTAAAGTGCCAAGGTACCCCGCCCTTGCCCCTCAAATCCCCCCCTCAATGAACAGTCAACCCACGTACTTCCCAAGATTACATAAGCATCCCCACTCCACTCACCCCACCGAACACGCACCACCTAACCAACACTGACACCACACACCCCCATCAATAAAAATAACTTACCCCCCCCTCCAGGGTCCGTCGAACAATAGAGCCCCGTCCCCACCTTCTCCCATTCCACACTGCTCTTAAAAACCACCTCCCCCTTCTTTACTACATTTCCACCCCGGTGGTGACGGTCTACTCCGGCGGTTCCGGAAACGCCGCTGTAGCCTCGAGAGAAAAACGGAGAACACACACATTACCCAGCGTCAGTGTCGAGCAGACTGAATGTATGGGATCCTGTATGAGAAATGATCGAGACCCAGCTACCTGTCCTGCATTCAGCTTGGCAGGACATCGTAACCGTGCGTCAGCCAAGATGACTCTGGTGTGGGCGGCATACCTTTTGTCGCCTGCGCCGAAAATGCGAGAATGAACCAACTTCCGTTTGTGCGCGTAGTGCCCTGCTCGCATTGCATCGGGGAGAGGACATTCGGAATGGGGGAGCTCGCGTTGTGCATACATTTCAAGAATAGAGTCACAGTGCAGTAGTGTCTACTGCGAGCTAGTCGAGAGGCTGACCTCGTGATATGTTGCCCGTAGACCATCACCACGAGAGAAGGGGCCGTATGTTGTTCGGAGGGAGCAACTGCCCTTCTCTACGTTGACTGGCCAAAGGAAGTGGCGTCCCTGCCACGAGGGGGGGGTCTCTTATTTCGTGCGCCGAGGACCTTTTTCTGAGCATCTAAACGATTGAAGGTATATTCGAAAGGCACGATCCATGTTTCTACCGAGAGGGCATAGTGCCTGCAAACTCCGTTTGTTCGGGTCGCTTCGTTTCAAGCGGGTAGTGAGAGCCCTCTTGGACATGAGGTTTCGTCCTTAGTCGCCGCCATGGGGATTCTCGTGGGCTCCGTCCGGTCGTATATTTCCCGAGGAGAGGCGCCGCGGTACACGCGCGTCCGGTACGACGTTCTCTGTTTAGATTCCATCGGTAAGATGTTAGGTAGGCGGATTCAAGGATGAGTTTCAGAGAAGAAAAAAACCACCCCTAGTGAAAAGGCTAGAAGGGAGAGGCCTTGCAATGGCAATTCTTCTCGACATAGGTTAGTGTTCCATTTTACGGAGGTGGGCCTGGAGGGACATTAGGTTGTCGGCACGACAGGACAGCACCGTGCATCCCACATGGACCGTCGTTGTCTAATGGACGGTTTCCTTCAGCTTGATTGGTTTGTTTATGGACGCATACTGTGTGCGCCAACTATAAATATGTTTCTAGCCGGTTAGTCAGCACAAAGTACTCGTGCCCATGCGGCAGTATATATACATATATATATTCTGCCACAAATAATGCAATATTCAAGACTATTGCAGATGGCCATGAGGATGAGCATAGATAAGAGCGCGGCCAAGGATAAATGATAACCGATTAGTGATGACATCCATATTGAGGACAATGGCTGGTGATAATTGGACTACGAGATCTATGGTAGCACATACCGAGCAGAGGCACGATACGATCAAATGGCACACGCACAAGGGAGCGACTGATGCGCGATGAGAGAGGATGTTTCGTTAGGATTATCTCTCTCTCTCTCTATATATATATATATATATATAGAAACGAGTCGTCGGATGGATGGATGATGGATGAATGTACGGCGGATCGCCAACCGTTCGCTTGTGTGCCCCAGGTTCGAGGTGTTGTTGCTAGGTGTCGCCGTCCAATGTGCCCGCGAGTGCAAACGAGATATAGGCTGCCTCTCTCTAACAGTGATTTCCCTCGAGTCTAACGAATAATCTATTGCAGCCGCGTAGGAGAACTATCGAAATCGGATACCGAGCCTGTTCTTCTGTAGCTTCTATTGCTGCTGCTGCCGCCGCTACTGTATGAAGCAGGAAATGTTATCATTATCAGCAACAACATGCATTGAATGCAGCTACTAGAGTGCATCACTAAACAGATGATGATGACTGTATATCATCGTGGGCCTTTGTCCGCCCGTTTCTGGACGGCAGGGATTACAGGAGCTGGTATCCGTCTGTCGTATCTTGTGGTATTTGTTTATGCTTACGTATAGGCCTAACCCAGGTACAGGCTCTTGCATCTAGTGAGATTGACAGAGTGTATTTATGTACAGTGAAATCCTTCCATACGAAATACTTCAAGTGCAGGGTGAGAAAATTCGTAACGCCAAGCTAAATGCTATTGAAGCTTACGGATAACGAGTCAGCTTCATCTGTAGGCTGGTCGTATATATATATATTATTTATGGATTTTTGCGCTAATTAGTTTACTATTCCAAGTTATACTATTAGATGGCGAGTATGTCTGTCTAAATAATGATCAAATGAATTGTTCGCAAAATATATATACACAAGGATTTTTCTTTATTAATTTTTACATATTATCCTGACTCCCGCCAGGTTAGTTGACGTTGACATGGATTTTCTCGCTCGCGCTGGAGATGTTGTTCGTGTCGGCCAGAGCATGGCTGACTCTAGCCCTAGGCTCTAGGCCACTTTTACTTACGCGATATCTCGTTCGGTAGACACGACTCACTTCTACGACGGAGCCTAGTTATCTACCTCTGTTGTCGGGCAACAACGAGTCGGGTGGTGAGCATCTGAACTTCGCTAACCGGTAGAGGAGCATCTATGTGGCCTCAGCTGCGTCCAGTAGGTTCCTCCAGGGCGTCGTCGTACCGGCCTAGAGGGGGTGGCAAGGCACGATCTAGTGCCAATTGGCAGCACTAGGGAGGATAGGTTAGGTGTTGCTCTGAGCTGCCATCTGAATCTTTCCCATCTCCTCGGGGCTCCCTCAGGCCGAGCCGCGTCTGTTCGCCTTGCCAGGTTTCGAAGAAGGAAACCTAGGGAGAGAGCAGTCGGCTGTTTTTGTTGTGTCGGCCGTATGTCCTGACTTGCCGGGCCTACTGCTGGGGCACAATCGTTCTACTAGAGACTAACATGCTGGGGGCAGGGCGGCCGGTGGGTGCGATGCAAGGAGGTATATTGTTGCCAGGAATAGGACTGCTATTGCTAGGATATCATAAGGATTCGGTTAGTGGCAGTATTGGGCGTGCTGTCTAACCATGCCGGGTCTGGTTGGGTTGGGTCGCTCGCTCGAGGCATAGCCAATTCTACCAACTCTGTTGCTGCTGCTGCTGTTGCTGGCGGCTACTCGTAATGCCTAACAGAGTGAAACTCGGCCATCCAAGCCTAGTCGCGAAGGTGGGTGGGGACCAAGAGCGAGCATCGGAACATGGGGGGTCGATTCCAGTCAGCCAGTTGAGGCTATACTAAGACACCGTCGTCTATCAGTTAGCTATCGATACGAATAGGGCGAGGCATATATATATACATATCGTAGTATGACAGTAAACGTTCTAAGGCCCGTTCCTTGCCGCAAACAGCGAACAGAGCAGGACTTTTTAATTATTGATATGACGCAGCTTCGGGTGCCGAACAAGAACAACAAGCGTACTTATAACAGTGTGAAATAGAAGGTGGTGGTTGCTATTAAAATCAGACGATGATCTGCTTCGCACAACCGAACCAAATGTCGTCAACGAAATGAACATAGATGAGCTCGTTGTGGTCAACACTAAGGGATCGTGCGACTTCAGTCGGAAGAAACCTACTACAACGCTATAAAGATAACAAGCATGCTGCTGCTGCTGCTGCTGCCTGAGGTCATATAATATCTTCATCGTGTGGCCCTGCCAGAGCTCAGTTGCGTCGCCTCATCAAAATACCGAGTGCGTCCATTAAGGGCGTGATGTGATGTGGGTGGAGATCTTCCTCGCGAGACGGGTAACAAAAATTCACGATAGCCGGCTCGCTGAGTGGGACGACTCGCCTTGAATGGGAGATATATTTGGCGCGAGCCGAGACAGCTAACTCGGATGTTAGCATTATGTTTTGCTGCACATATAATATAAATAATATTGCATTCAGCTACACTCCGCTAAGAAGCTCCGCCGCCAAGAGAAGTTTCCATTTCGAATTAATAGCGCGTTTCCGACAGAAGTGCTTTCTTCCTTGGATGTGCAATTAGACGATTCTGCGCCGTCATTCCAGCCCCATCATCGTTGTGTAGCGTCCACCATGGCCGGCCTCAACTACTCCTCGAAGTGGGCCAATTGAGTTCGTCCACGGTCCGCAGCACGATCAGCATTACCGAGGTGCTGCTTCGCAAAGTCACGTAGCTCCTGTCCCACATACCCAAACATACCTCTCAAGTTCTAACATCGGCGTTGCTATGGCCATCTATCTGCATGCTGGTCTAGTAGCGCGCGGCGCCTTCTGAGCGACGCAGTGCGTGCTCTGAATCGGATCCGTGCGTAATTTGTAGGTTGGCAAACCTAGACACTTTGCCAACCCGTCGGCCAGTCACTACCTAGACAGGCTAATAGGCAGAAAGTTGCGATTCGCCCTAACTAAATAGAAAGTGCTATATGCATTGATTAAACATTGACCTGTCTCGACAGGCAGTACGAGATCTGTACAGGCGCGGAAAGGAACCCACTTCGATGTTATGAAGTTTCTCTCAGAAAGTCGCGCGCGCCTCTCTCTCTCTCCTCTGCTTGACAAAGTTTCGAAAGCCCGAGGGGTGATTGCAGTGCGCCTACGTCTTGCGCATGCTACTTTCCATTTGTGTGTCCCTCGATTCGGAATCAGATACCCGTTGTAGCTCTAGCAGCATTATATATATATATATAGCCTCGTACAAATCGTTCGTCGTCAGGGACGACGAATGCGCCTCCTTAGACGCATCCTCCTCTGCCATTAGCATTCACCTGGCTGTGATCTGCCATCTCATAGACCTGTTATGTAAATGGGCTCGGCCGCGCGTGCGGCAGGCGGCGTTCATTGCGTTCAGGCAGGTATAGTTCTTATACGTAGATATCGTCGTGTACGACATGTATAGGCTAGCTCTTCAGATACATGATATTCGTATCTGAGTGCTATTTATAGCTGCTGCTGGTCGTAGCATAGCCAGTCCAGTTATACGATCGTGACATGTGACGCATGTTGATTTGTCAAGCGAATACGAGTCGGAGCTGGCGACGTAATTGGTGCGCACCGGAGTATATATATATTTATATATACACTAATACAAATCTAATTATAATGTAGCTGACGTAGTGCGGGTTAGTCGAGTCCAGAGCGACTCACTTCTCACTCTTAGGTTGTCGCTGCCCAGTGATCTGGGTGGTAGTGGTGGTGATAGATTGACGAGCCTCTGGGGAAACATAAACGTCAACGAGAGATAGAGCGGAAAAGAGAGAGAGAGAGAGAGACTTGTATTATATATTAGTAGCTGGTATCAGAGACGGTGCCTTTCGTGGTTGCAGCCACAGCATGCGCGCTCAGTCGGTTGAAACGAGCTGTTCTCTGACCTTACCTCCAAGATCCGCTTGCCTAGAGCAAGTCCACGTATTGAAATTGAATGACAGCGCTTAGTGAATGCGGTGAACAAGATTTCAACTTCAACGAGCCCGACGCCAAACACAACAACGGGGGAAGAGGATGCCGGCCCTATTGGAGGCAGATTAGAGATCTGCCAGATCAGATCACCAGTTCGTGATCCAGCATAGCACCCCGCGTAGAACCAATGGCGGAATCGTACAAACGAAGCAACAACAACAGTGAATCGAGTGCCGTGGACATATAGCATAGTGTATGGCACTGAATAGATACGATTTTGGTACAAGCACAGGTCGAACTAAGTATGACGCTGGTCTGCGGAAAGAACTGGTAATTATTAAATTTCTACAAAATCCGTTTTTGCGTTGCTAAGCATATTGTTAGGTCAAAGGGTAAACAAGGCGGGGGAGATTTCATTTACTCAATCAGCAGCTTCAACCATGACGGAGAATTAACATGCCCAGATACTGCGCCCTTAGAAGACCCAGTGAATGTTTGGGTTCTTTCTACAAGCGCAGGTATCGTGAAACCTATAAGAGATTAGCACATTGGAGCGAACCTTACATTAAGATAAGGTAGACAATGTATGCCACAATTCTTCGGGGGGTTTTGCTAGGTGCGTTCTTATTTTCAGTAAATGAAGCATTTTCAGACTGGAGTAATCCTTTATATCGGGCGTCGTTTTTCAACTGACCCACTCGTATGTCAACCGATGGCCAGCTTGTACGAATGGAAGGAAAATATTCCATAAATCCCACGTGGAAATGTCTGATAGTAACAAACTTAAATTTCGTGGAATGCTCAGGAAATCAATGGGATCGTTTATTGGCGATTTATGCTGCCACGGCAATGGAAATACGCTCACTGGGCACGAAGGTGCACTTGCTACCGTTCGAGCCTACTTTGAAGAATCGGTATATTATATATCGTAATATGGGCGCAGATGTCCTCGCACACGTTTGCCTCAGACAAGTTATTACATAGGTAGATCTCAGGAGTGCTGGAAGGGGTTTGTTTTTGTTCAGGCTCAAACCTTTAAAAGGTTCAAGGCTATTAGTTGGTAGAGGTCCCATAGTACCGCGGCGAATACCTGTGAAGCAGTGATGCCCGTTGTTTGTCCATGATGGATTTTGTCCCTCAATCTCTTGTCAAACAAAAAAAAAAACACCCTAATACCCTGTCTCATAGGCGAGAAGCAAGTCCAGTGAATTCACTGAACGCGAACGAATGTGTTCCTGTACGCGAGTGGTGTTTACCGTTTAGCGTGTGAAATTGCCGATTCCCCTGGTTCTTTCATAGAACAGAGCGCTAACGTGGCAAGCGACGGGCAAAACAGAACGCTTATTGCAAGATCGTGAAGGAACAAGACCCAGAAATCATAGGGGGAAGTTGAGGTAAACGCGAGAGAAATTGTAAGGGGTAGTCCGCTATAGTAGCTTTAGTTACACGATGAAAACATAGCGCAGAGAGAGACTCCCCGCGCGTGAGATAACATCTCTGACCATGGCTGTGCAAGTAGAGAATACAGCCGAATCGCTCAGAGCCGCTCGCTCTGGCGGATTGGCTGGCTCAGTGCAAATGGGTGCAAGCGGATATCACGTGGGCTTTACTGAATACGCCTTTACGTGCGTAACGTCCCCGGAGAGAGGGGAGAGATTCTATGAGGTTGTTCTTAACGCCAATGCACAGATGGGTCCATAGAGGAGGTGAGATGAGAACCTTCTCCCCCGGGGGTTTCGCCGAATATAATAGACAGCTCTATCTCAATGGTGCGTGTGTATGGAGTGGGTATCTGTGTTCAGGAGGAGCAATTCTGTCACGGAATTCACACGAATGGCGAAATGGGCCGAGGGAAAAAAAACTGCTAAACGCTAATTTGATTTGCCAAGCGATTATAGTTCCTTGGTTTGCGGATCATTATTCTGTGCAGTGTCATTTTCCATGACATTCTTGTGTAACTGAATCGACTTGACTCGATATAAACAAATCGGTTGTGAGTAAAAATCGTATATATAATACACGTCATAAACCTGGCGAAAATGGCATTCAAGATTTTGATCGGATGAAGGCGGCAATCGTCCAGTATTCAAGCTCGGACCACGCATTGTAACGCTGATGATGATACATCTTGATGCGATTAAGCAGTCCGAAGAGACATCTCACACATTACAAATATACATAACACGCGCAGTATAGTCTATGGGACGACACGCAACTAAACAAGCTTTGGGCGGAGCTCGCGACGAGCACGCAGGTGGGACCTCACAATGACAAAAGTAGAACAACCAACAAATGATAATTTAGCTGTTTTTGTCTATCTACCACAGTCTGCTACTCCCGAGCGTGTACTTGTTCGTTTCCTTCTAATATTTCTCGTTGTTCACTAGTCGTGTGTGAGCCATGCATTTTTTAGAAAGATTCACTCGTTTGTATATTTTTTGAAGGGATGCAAGGCATAAGCACAATATAAGAAAATGAGTTCCCATCGATTGATTCCATAGCTTGTTCACAATCAAAAAGCTATAGCCCATTGTAAAATTGCAGCTCCTTGAATAAACCAATAAACCTTTACCTTTACCCTTATAAATACACTGATGGACTGCGAGTCGCAATAGTGCACAGGCTCGGTATTAGTTTATGATATTGGCCTTCTCAAGCTGGCATAGCAAAGTTGCAATGTGTTCGACGATTCACGTCTCTGATCATCAGGTTAGTCCTATGTTCACTCGATCGAACACTTTTTCCACGGCCCGTAGAAAAATGAGAAAGATGCCACCATCGCCGACAGGTTTTACCACCGAATCCATCAACTCGCATCAAATCGCGGCCGTGCCAGTGGCGCATATCGTCTCCGCGTATGTCTTTTCGTATATTAGCCGAGGACCTGGTTCTATGTAACATGAGACACCCTAATATATATATATATATATACAATCTGCGAGACTGGCCGATAGATGCGCAAGTTTCGTGTTCAACCCAACGCCTCAAAAGTGAGGTTGACGCATTGATGCAGAAAGGCATCTTTTCAGCTGATACCACACCTACAGGTGTATATTTATACATCATTTACGCCGCCCGACGAAGGTCAGAGGTTTGTTTATATCTTTATGATTTGCTGTCTATAGTGGACAAAAACTGGATACTATAAAAATGTCCAACTATTTCGTACACTTTGCATTTCAGGCGGCGAAGCAACCCTTCCTGGCCATGAATACTTTCCCGATTTATTATGCAATGCTAGCATTTATTATTAATTTAATAATAATATTATTATTGAGCCACCTGGCGGGTCGTCTGCAGGTGACTGCCCATTCGTGTGACCGAATTTAGTCCATGTTTTACTTCATTGGCGGTCTGTGACCAGCCATGGTTTGCCAAAGATTCACATTCGGATATATTATAACCGGCCTCGTTCGCGCTGTCCGCCGAACCTAGTATTCATTCATTGCTAGATACACCGAAATTGTGATAGATATATATGAACGACAGCTGTAATCAAGACGCTTGCAAGGCGACTCCCTGTCCGGCTTCTTCGCTACCCATGCTGATTGAATAGCTTTGTTTTTTACTTATTACGTTAGGGATTGTTGATCGATCAGCCTTTGCAATATTGTACCACAATGTTCTACCAACGCCTCCTTACAGCATGCTGCATGCAGGTTGGTCAACGCACGCAGCAAAATCGACGCCAGTGACTTCAAACGTGTGTAGGAGTGTAACGTGGAACCAGTACTGAGTTATTGTACTAGATAATGTGCTTTCAAATATATTTGACATGATGCGGAGCAACGCTGTCAAAACTTCTGTATAAATACCATGCTGGTGTTATCTACAATGTGAGCACAATTTCCGCTTGTGATCTAACAAAGTCCTGCTGATGGGTGGTGGTCGTGGTGGTGGTGGTAACGGCTGTGGTGGAGTATGGCCGCGGTGGCGGCGATGACTTTTAATTTGCGTCAGGAGGGATGGTGGTAGCTTCGGCGTCAATGCAAAACCCGTTGTTGCTTCTCGTGCTGCCGCTGCCTCTGCCGCCACTACTACTATTACTGCTATTGCAACACTATCACGGCGGAGTTGATGCCTGCCGACGTCCCGAGTCGACGTACGTGTAACCGTTGACTATGTATCTTTGCTCTTTCACTCACCTGGGGGTTCAGAACCCGGAGATCAGACGCTCCCTCGCTGTCAGACGAGCTGCGGCCCGTAGTGACTACCATCAGGGATTGTTGGAGCAGAATAGGGTGCGCGGGCGGGCGGGGCGGCTATGTTGAGGCTATGCCCATGATACACTGCGGGTTGTGCTGTCTTTGCCGCAGCGATGATAAGCACGAGAGACGAAGCATGCCAGCAGATCCTATTCTCAGGACCCCGTTCGAAAAGTGGGCGAAAGGATGGTTCAAGCTGTCCGGAGGGGCGCAATGGGCCCCTGGCCTCTCTTATCTTGCACTTGTCGTCGCCTCACACGACGAGACAGGAAAACAAGTGCGGAGCGGCGGGTGCTTGCCGGAGACGTTTCTACCGTAAGTGTTGCTATATGGTCATTGTGATGCGGTGTCGGTCGGGCCGACCGCCGGCCAGAGGAAAGTGTCCAGGTGATACCAGTGTGATTGTGAATGGCCACCGCCACCGAGGCAGTCTCTCTCCTCCCGGTATCTTTGCGCTCCGAGTGAGAGCGAGAAAGCCGTCACTATTACCAAGCGAACGTCCGGCTCTGCAGGTGGTGATATTAGATAGTTCCTATCGTCTATGGTCTATCGTCCCGTAGCTTTGTTGCGTCATTTCTCTTCTCCCCCTCGGCCTGACGGTGGGTGTCGCAGGCCTTCGTGCCGGACCCTTCGTAGATAGGTAGGTAGGTCCCTGTGGCCCCGGCACCTATTCACTGGCTGGCACTCGGCTTGGTGGCTTGCTTAAGCATCGTAGCTTACCTGGTAATAGCCTTTCGTCTCGTTCTCATTCGTCTGGGGGTGAAGCGGGCCCAAACGTCCATAAGAATACGGATCGCGGAAGAAAATCTTCTACGACCAAGTTACTCGGTAACGACCTGCCAGGTAGGTGCAACCTGCAATGGAACGCCTCGTTCTCGGTAACCTCAACGAAACTTCCGTGACAAGCTTTAAGACGGGGGGGGGGGCTCTGTTTTCGTTGAATAGTCCTCAGATTGTGCAGTCGATGCTGACGATTTTGTGAGCTGACGCTTCTTTCGACCGCCACGGCGGAAGGTGAAAGCGTACCCTAGGAACACGTGAAGAAGATTTGGAGAGTGCAAAGGCTGAGCTTTTCAAAGGGGTTCCCCTTTTGCAGTTTGTACGCCGAGGAAGCCTTAACATCGCTGTGTTAAGTATTCCTGGACGCACTAAGCCACGAGGTCTGTCTCTCAAGGGATTACTGTGTTATTTAACGAGGACGAGGAGGAGGCGGCGGCGGCGGCACACTAACTGAAGAGTGCTTCCAACGCACTTTATGGCTCTAGCGTGTTTACGTCGTGTCGATCGGGCACGCACATCCCTACCAATGAAATGAGAAAACTAGCTTCTACAGAATGTTTTTTGCTAGTTGAAGAGAAACTGGCACTGGGAGTTGTACAGGTACCAAATCAAAACGTGCACTTGGCTCACTAGTGCAGGAAGACGTGCTTGTGAGCCTTTGAAGATGCTATTCATTCATCGTCTACACAAGGGCAAGTGACTTTGTTCTGTTTGTTTCGGCTTGCAGCATGACCAGTCGATTTGTCGAATCGCCCATTATTTATGCTGCAATTGGGCCGGGCCGAAAAGAAACTCAAAGGATATGACGAGAATTACCACTGTGCTAAGCTTCTGAAGATTGTGGTTTACACTATAACGGAGCAATGTTCTTCAGTTCTGTGGGAGACGAATGATCATTTGCTCGACACCGTCGCTCTCAGCAAGCTACTGTGACGAGTAGTTTAGTTGATTCGAGACTGCCTCTTTTAGCGAAAATTGTCCGATATATATTTGTTGCTCAAAATCTTCAGTGTGCCCGTCTTACTGGCGAAAACAAGGGCACACCTATGTCGCAAAAGTATCTACATTGAAGCACCTCTGTGCTGACTAAAGCATTCGATCAATGTCAGTAAGAAACAAGCACTAACCGAGGCGTATGACTGTTTCCGTCGTAATCACCTCCTCCTCCTCGACACGAAGCGGTCTAAGACCAAGTGGAATGATTTCGCATTTGGAGGTAGACGTGACATCACTGGCAGTATTATTCTAAGGGCACATAAATGGAGCTGCGCTGCATTTTTTCAAAACGTCATAACGAGCGTTTGGTTTTGTGAAAACTTTTTTTGTTTGGGTTGTTATTTTGCTTGCGTAAATTACTGGCTCAAGCTTTGAAAGTATCTTGCTAAGTAAGTACGCTATTTCATTGTAAGCATAACTTCGCTGACTTGACAACGGATAAAGGCCAGGGCGCTATCGTAAATACAACCCGACAGGCTCGGAGTATGATTCGAGGATAGGGCTCCAGGATAATAGAGCTTCAGGTCAGCGAACAGAGACTTGGCTATGGGCGTAATCGGCCTCCTTTGACCCTGCCTGATGAAGATTAGTAGTCCCATTAGAAACAGTTCCTACGTTTGTTAGAACGTACGCACAATAGTTACGTGATGCAGCTTTGCCGATTGTTCATTGCGAGGCTTTGCAAGTGACGGACTTCGCAAGTCACTTGGATATAACCGAACGCGACCTAAAGTCTACTACTTTTATTCCCATCCGCACTCAAAAAGACTCTGGATGATTTCATTATCCATAGATCTCAGAGGACAGATCCAGAGAACTTCTATGAAAGAGGAAGGGTGACGTTAGTGAGGATATGGCCGATGGTCATTAAACAGAATAGAACATATTTTGTTTATTATTAAAATTGATATCAACATATATTTTAAGTACATATTTTGCCTTTGACATTTGCTCGATCTTCGAGACGAACTTTATATATATATATATATATATATATATATATATTTATTTATTTAATTGTTTTTTGAGCTGACTCTCCGCTGTTCCCCCATCTGACAGGCCTCAGCTCTTCACCTTTGGGTATTACCATGAGGTACTACTATTATGACCCCTGGATGGCTTAGTGGTGAGCGTCTTGGACTGCCAGCCGGATACGGACGCGGGTTCAAATCCTGTCAGACGCGTAGTATCTTTGGAGTTCTTTATCATCTTTCTTTATCTAAAGATTCTCGCCAGTTGCTAAGAAGGAAGAGAATAAGCAAAGGTGGCCTCGACAGATATATATATACATATAATCTTGTAATTGCACTATTCACTGGGCAGGAACTGTGTTAACAAGATGAACGCGCGATAACGCGCTCTTATGAATGTGACCCGGTCGATTCGCTGGAGGACGAGGGGAGACATCTCGTGTAAACCACTTATGCTCAGCCCCTTACTATTAATAGGCGAAATGATTGCGCGACCCCATTAGGTAAAGTGCAAATAATCGTGGTTGGAATTGTTTTTTTCTTGTTCGTCTTAGAGAATTGCAGCCTCGTTCATCTAATTTGCACATAATTATGTATGCGATTGTATGCAATCTAATATATGTATATATATTACGGCATATTTCCGTTTATATGCGCACGGATTAGAAACCCACAAATTGACACGCTTGCTAATATGTTATCTTTGTCTGGTTTCAGGTAAGGATCATCGTCCGTATCACATTATATCATCATAAATCGAGAGGACCAATAAACGAATCTGAGTGGTAAATTCACGACGGGACAAAAGCACTACTAAACGACTGGAAAGTATCGCCGTTACGAAGTGATGGAGAGACGCTAACTAACTCCTCAAACGACGACGAACGGAGCATGTGGCCACTGGGAACGCTCTTGGGATTTGGCCACTCTCGCCATGAGCCTCCCCTTGCTTTGAGAGAAGCAATAAACTGGTCAAAGGGGTAAGGGCTTGACAATCTCCTTACCCGTCCGCCTATAGCCGGGAACGACACAGTCTCCCTTGTGTGCCTTTACTTAATGATCTTAAAACTTCTGCCCGTTTGGGTAATATAACTAGGGGATCGGGCTAACACATTTTGACCGAGCGGGGGAAAGGTCCCAGGCGCTCACTGACAGGCAATAATAGTTTTAGATGAATTAGATATTAAATGTCTGATTGGTTAGATGACAAATCCTGCCAAAGGGTGTGTAAATGCCGACGTTCAATTCGTAGCCACCATCAAACGCTGTGACTACGAACCGTTCCAAAATGGACGATCAGGGAGGAAGCATAGCTGCCTATAATGGACCGTTTGCAGCCGAACCCGGCAAGGCAAATACAAATATCCAAGTCACCGTCAGCGCGGTGGCTTGGACGGCTAAGTGTCTGGCTCGTGCGGTGTGCACACCATAACTACAACGAAAATCCAAACACGAAGCAATGACAATAGTTTCCATGTAGAAGCTTCGAATGTGGGCTGTGGTAACTTAATTGTCGATAATCTCTGAGGAAACACGCGGAGATCTGATACCTTCGTAGACTACTACGCGACAATATCGCTGTTGAGGCGTTGCCACAGGCATGACTCCGCTCTACCTGTCCTTTTCATCCGAGCAATAACCAGATTACCACTCTTCCACTAAAACAACTTTACTATCCGTGCTCAAAAATCTCATCTGCGCTTGACTGAACGCACGCACTCACGCACGCTCGCTCCGTAAAAAAGGCGGCAGCAACTCTCCCAATGCCTACCTGAAATATTAGAACGTGCACATGGCCTTTACAACCGAGAGCAAGCTTTCCAAGGACTATATGACCCAGCCGAGGTTAACTGTGGTGGTCACTTCGAGGTGGTTAGAAAGCTAGAGGAGCGTGGGATTCTTTGTAGAAATGACGTCAAAATTATGCACAACTTTATACGTGAAAGGATTGTCATTGAAAGCTTGCTGTGTCCTATAGGAGCGTCATAACGGAACATTCGCATCAAACGAAAAAGCACAGATGTTTAAAAGCTTCTTTGAAGACACATATCCCTCAGAGGAAGGGCTCGCTGATAGGGGCCTTCCCGAAGGGCCCCCTTCAATACATTGTGAATGACGTTGACGTTTGTGCGACAACAATCCTTGTACTTCTAAAGGAGGAGCTGTAATCGAAGACACTGACAAGCAAGGTCTGATCTCAGGTCCTCGATTTGCTTACCGTCCAGGACGGCGTACGATTCGGCAGCTGTATGAGGCACAGCTAGACTGGGCCGGCCACCGATAGATGCAACCGTTTTGATGTTGTGCTTTTTGACTTCAAATCAGCTTCCTGACGAGCCACTCACTCGTCAAAACATAGAATATATGTTGAACTGATTTCAATGTATGGGGTGCGCACTCTGTGATAGCCAGGACAGCGGGACCAAAAATGGGTGCTGTGTTTGTTAGGCGCATCGCCTTAAGATGCCTATGCGAAAGGACGGAGGTGAACGCATGACCTATATTGGCCTGATTTGACAGTCTGGGCAAGCTAAATATATATG
Organism: Stratiolaelaps scimitus; assembly: GCA_019614645.1. Taxonomy (NCBI): domain Eukaryota; kingdom Metazoa; phylum Arthropoda; class Arachnida; order Mesostigmata; family Laelapidae; genus Stratiolaelaps; species Stratiolaelaps scimitus. The sequence goes on from JABWDB010000028.1 coordinate 1,665,554, forward strand.
TGTGCATCAGTCAACACTCACTCACCCTTTTGAATACAATGTTTGAGGTGAGACCTACGAAAACTAGAGTTGGTACGAATGAGACTATTCTGACCAAATTCATTGCCAGTAAACAGTGCGTTCATGATTTGTTTATCTGGAGACTCTTCCGTCCTTCGCGTGAGAGATCACTTTCTTGTAACACATGACTTGTTTTTGTGCCTTCTCTGAATAGCAAGCAGGTATGTTGTAAATTGACGCCCGAAATGGTTCATTCAAGTTGTTAATTTTAATTACTCAAACAAAAGAGCTTGCTTGCGTTATCGTCCAAATGTATGCATCCAACAAGTAAATGTGGTCGAGAACTGCCTGTCGGTGTGTAACAACCGCATTAAACTGCACGCAGATTTCATCGATCAGCAGTCGCATTAAACTGCACGCAGATTTCATCGATGCGCATACTTATCTACTCAGCTCAGCCCGTGGTCAATGAAAGATTTGACAGACGTCCCGGCAAATTGCTGCAGCTGCCCGATTTCGCCAGACATTCGAAAGGTCTCCCTCCGAACAGTTCATCGAGAAGATGATGAAGGGAGTCATGTGTGACCGTATATATAACTATATATATATATATAGATTTTTTGGACAAATATTCTAGATCTAACAACCGAACAACTGGTCGACAACGAATCCACTGTACCTGCTCCGATGATGATCCGGCACCCCCGGCGGTGCTGGGGCTGACACGGACAGCCCGCGACGAGCACCGAATATGGATAGGAAATTTTTTTATGCTTTTGGCGTTATACTGTCGCCCAGATGAGGGGTTGTTTTTTTTTCTTATCGCAGATTGCCCTCGGAACCTGAACAACGCTTACTTGCTCTCTTAATCACCAGCATTCGTTATGACTGTTGATTATTGCGCATTCTACCGTGCCGCGGCACCATTTCTATTGCTGCGCACTCGTTGCATCAAGTCAAAATTGACATACGAACCAATGCCGGTGCTGCTGCTGTCTCTGCATATAAAGATCTATCGTAAGGCGCTATGCACGCCCGTCGATTCCATTGTTGAGTCAGTCACATTCGTTGAACTACATTGTCAGCACAGAAGTAGCAACTGCCGAATGTGGGGTATCTCATATATTATATATATATATTTTTTATCTTGGCCAGACTCGATAAGGATGATGCTGTGCAACACGTTGTATTGGCTAACATTAAGTTCCGGCAAAATAGCAACAAAATCTAACAGGAATATCTATGCATAAATACGATATATGAATGAAGTGAAATGGAGCTGAATTATTACGATTGTATTTACTCAATACCTCGTTGTGTTATCCGATCCGTGGATCACTCTAAGTAGTCCACCGCCCAGTGATTATATATTGTGTAATTAACGTCCACGATATTGTAATCGAATTATGCGGCTTATAAAAATTGCTTAGTCTTGTCACTGACTGATTCTCTTCCGTTCATTGCTTAAACCGCAAATCGTTTATGTAAATATACCTAAATATATCAAAATAGGTACGTGCTATAATCTACCATAGCAGGTTGAAGTCGGCTAAGTCAGTGTAATTATACTGTAATCAGGAGGTGTAGATATACACAAATCCTATGTATGCTATATGTGACAGGCGCCTCTGTTACAAAAAAAACATTTAACTAGGAATGGAAAAAATATATATATATATATATACATATATTGAATTAACCGCCCGCATATAATATAATAATTTCACACGTACACGAACAGGGCTGACACAGTCGTACCACTCCACACGTGACATTCACAGATCGATGAAATGATGAGATTCCCGCTCGAAACATTTGGCAGATTCACACAAACATATTTAGATAGATCCATCATCGTCTGTCTGTTCATCCGCCCCTCCATCTACTGTTTGTTGAGTTGTCTATTACTGTGGCAGTATTTCGACGCCGTGAACCGAGGCGTGAAACTCACCAGTGAACAGAGACACGCACAGATCGTCCTGCCAAAATCGAAGAGGCAACACCGGCTCATCATCAACAGCAGCAAAGCGCTGGGCGCATCGCGATTTACCGATAACCATTGTACACACATAGCGGTATATATATATATATATATATATATATATATATATCGTGTGTGTGTATCTCTGAGACGCCAGGTCTCAGAGAGGGTCTTCATCCGAAGGTGTCCGTGCATGTTCGTGTCTTGTCGCCACAGCCCTGTGCGCGCTTGCGGTCGCAGCCGTGTATGTGTATGCAATGTGCTCTTGCGTATCTGTCTCATAGGCAGTGTTCTGTAAGGTATTATCGTCGACCGGCACAAACCATCGAAGAAGGCAAATCGAATCAATGGGGCGGGCTGATAATTTCAGCGGCGACGTCGCAGCTCACGAGCTTTGACACAAGAGCTGAGTGAGGAGTGAGTGGTATTGCCGGCGCTGCGATGCTGTTGGCGCCATTCAGCTCCATCGCTTCGGACCGGGTTCTATCGTTTGATCGAATGACCACGGCGAAACGATACTCATCCAACGGGTATTATCCATTTGGACGTCAGCTGATTCGTGTGTGTGTGTGTGTGTGTATCTGTGAGGCCGTCCGTATGTGCCGCCAAAGTAGTCGAACACCGATTGTGATTGGGTGTGAAAGGCAATCCTTAGTTTGATGACCAGTGACGGGCTCATTGAAACACACACGCACACCGTCAAGCACCGCTGCCTTGTCAATGTGTCGCTGACGGTGAATAACGTTCGGACGATCGTAACGGTAGCAGCTAGCAGTACCTAGTAGCTGGTGCTAGAAAACGCTACTTGGTGTACGGCTGCTGTAGTGACCATTCATCCAAGCCTCACCTCTCATGACACAGAAAACGAGCGCGAGAGAGAGAAAATGGACTAGTTCTCTTACCAAGTTTTGTACCACACATCATTCTTGCTGGCTGGTTGCTTTCGGACCAATACAACGGGATATACACACGTTGTTGTTGTCGTTGTTGCTGCTGTTGTTGTTATTGTGTCACACGAATCCGAATCAGAAACAGACGCGGACACACAGGGGGATTCGGCGCTTCGCAGAGGGCGGTTGGCCGTTGGGGGACTGTGGTTTTGGGGGCTGGAGATGGGAGGTCTACAGTAGAAGCGCTGGGGAACGTGGTGTCTCCTGCCCGAGCGATCAGTCTCCCAATGGCAAGCAGCTTCGCCTCATACGTTTTTCGCTTCGTACCGATGCTCGCGGCCGGCTGCACTGTGCCTAGCTATGTAGGCATTCATTCACGTCGCTTCTGCATCTTGGGTCCCAGATCCAGCCGATCTAGCGGCTTCTGCACTAATGGATGGCATGAAGAGTTGCCACGGCAAAGTAGATGACGACGACGACGGCGGCGGCCGTTGCTGCTTCGACGGGGTGGCCACGATGGAAGGGAATAAAAAGAAGAAGAAATCTGGAATTATTTGGTCTTTGTGTCGAGAACCAGCGTGTGCTACCTTCGACGATCGACGGCCGCAGGCGGGAACGAAACCGATGGTTGTATTGTAGAGGCGGTTCAGAAGAAGGGCTGTTATTCTGGACGGTGCCGGCACCAATTGCTGCCCGATGCTGATCTGTAATGCTTATTGATCTGCATAGACCGCCAGTATTATATATAAAGAACAGATAGATAGAAGGAGAGAGAGAGAGAGAGCTAAAATAACGTCGACAACGCTATATAGAACGCCATATACGCACGTATATGCGGGAACAACCTAGATTAGGTCATGAGCTGAAACTTAGAATCAAGTAACAAGCAACAATTTTGTTGTTCTACCTGAAACAATGATATGTATAGTTAGTGAGAATTTCTCTCACTTACTCGTTCTGCCTTGAGTACGACAGCAGGAATTATGAAGGTTTCTATGTTATTTTACGATATTGTGTCGCGTGAAGGTCCAGCTTGCCATAGTCGAATGACGTTCTAACACGTGACCCCACATCTCTAGTTAGGCTTCGGTTGTTGTTGTTGTTTATTCGTCACGAGTCAGTGGCACCGATAGGTTGTTCATTGCAAATATCTGTTACATTCAGTGCATTGACCGGACGGACGTCATAGGTAGATACGACCCCGTGTGTCTCCACTGAATCATGAAATGATGTCAATTTGGTGCCTGGTTGAACAACCTACCAGCGAAACAACATCATCAGCAGTGAAACCAACAACAGCAACAACAACAATAACACGAACAACAATAACGACAACAGCGCGATGTCAAACGTGGTAAATTCAATAATATCTAAAGTGTCATTCTGTTACACATGTACTTCAGGCTTTGAATGTCTATGGGACGATTTTATAGATGCGTAGCCTTAACCGGCCGATGCGTCGAGAGCCCTAAGGAGTCCTGTCGAGCAACCGATGAGATGCTTGCTATTTATGGACACATACGCACACACACACACACAGAGCCACTTTAGGAGAGGCTAAACAGAACGGAGGAGCCATAGCTGCTGCTACTGCTTCTGCCACTACGACTACTACATAGCTATAGCTATTTCCATGTTGTTGCCTGCTTGCTGCCTGACTTGCTGTTTTTCCTCTATGGCCGCCTGCCACGTCGCGTGCAGTCGTCCGCAGGGACAGCGTGTCCAATATATCGCTCAATGGTAAGACTTTAATAGAAATCAAGTAGATGGTCTTACGCTGCTATATATATATATATATATAGCAGCGTAATATATATCTCGAAAGGTGTGGGGTCTCTGTTTGGTGGATGCCGGATCGAAAACGCGATCACGCGCAACAGTCGTAATTGTTACATCGGAGCGGGCAACGTTGCATAGTGCAGGCGACGGTGGCGGCATCCGCACGTGCGCGGGGGGTTTTGGTCGAACCCTGCTTCCTTCCCCCAAATTTTTTTAGAGACACCCACGGCCAGTGAAGTTCCCTTGCGATTCGCTTTGTTGCTTCAAACAGCAACAGCAGGAGGAGGAAAAGAGGAAGGTAACAGCATAGAAGATCCGTTTTTGTCTGTTCGAATTCAACCCCCGGACTCATTGTGCTGGCGTATTTGGCCTTGCATTACTCAGTGTTCTCCAGTAGCCGGTTCACTTTACGACCTCGATCGCGGCAATCACCTATGGGGCAGGTTTTGCTTTTGAAGATAGCCGCCTGCATCTGTTAATATATTAACTAGTATTCTGGTAAAATGGTAATTAGGATTATTTTCTGTCTAAATTGTACGACGTGTGACAACATATAATAATAATAATAATAATAATAATAACAATAAAATATATTAATATATAATACTAAATTGACCTGTGTGCAACAGCCACTCAGATATTTCAAAGCAGACAATGTTCCCTGCGATTGCAACGCACCGAAACAACGAGCATATTGCACTAATGTCCATCTGTTGTGTTACAATGTCACCACCCCCGTCTTCTGTCAATCTCTCGTTGACATGTCCCATTCTTGTTTGAATTTCGCTTCCAAATGCTGAAAATTGTCCAGCTTGCCAAATTCCCGTTGTGATTTCTGATGTATAGTTGATGTAGACGTCCTCCACCGAAACCGTTCCATCCACCCATCGCCTAGTCCACCTAAAGTCGGCCTAAAGTCGACCTAAACCGTTTTTACGTGTTGGCTCCATGCGCCCTGACCATTACGCTTCCACTCGCCCGCTGTTCATGTTCATTTTACGTCTCCATTTGCCCGTCATCTTCACGGCAGCAGCCGGCCGCGGCAGCAGCAGCAGCAGCCGCAGATCTACTCGAGTCAGTCAGCCAGCGCGGGTGGTATCCTCAACGAACGTGCGGGACAAAATAGAAAAATTTATCTCATTTCTAGCCAGGGCTATTTACCCACGCGCAGTGGTACGCTGACGTCGACGCCAGCTCGCCAGCAAACATGATCATGGCTCTACCGCTGCTGCTGCTGCTGCTGTTGCTGACGGGATCAGTGATACTGATGGTGTTTCATGGCGAACGCACTTGAAAGCTGCCTGCTATACGCGGCATGTACCCTGTTCTGTTTCGCCTGTGTATGAAGCGTACGAGAGGAGCGGATGACTGCAGGCCTACTGGCCACCCCGTCCCTAAACTATTGTCCTCTCTATTTTCGACTTTCGTAGTGGAAGCTAGCGAAAGCTCGCTAATGACAGTGGCAAATAGTTAGTTAGTACATACTCTCAGAGCGTGCTACCCAGAGAGGATGTATGTGTGCTGCGTGGAACAGCATCAGATATGCGCGAAGAGGCGGCCAGCAGTTGCTCCCAGAGACACAGATATACATAGAAAGAAAGAGCGAGAGAGAAGTGGCTCCGCGGCGACGTTTAATAAAAATACAACAACGTTCTCGGCCGGCCGGCCGACTCAGCGACCGTCTGTGCCGTCTCCAACCCTGTTTGGCCCCGTTCCCGAAGTAATTTCGAGTCATGATAAATGTGGCCGTTTAATGTTCGCATACGTTTCCACCCTGCCCGTTTGCCTTACGCTGGATGGTCGGCTGCTTGCTACCGCGGCTCTGTTTTGCGCGCGGCCGACGACGCACGACTCCGCGTCTGTTAGTGCCGAGGTAACATGGCTGTTAACAGCTATCTCTGCTCGAGACAGCTCGCCGTAAATTGATAGCCAACGAAGGGAGTGACGATACTGATATGGTTAGTTGGGCAGGCGGTTCGTTGAGCCCGATTGCGTGGTGCATTCGTCTTTGAAGCCAGGGGATGCAGTGGGTAGGTGCACGAGCTCGAGTCCCCCACAGTTTGCGCATTTGCACTTACTCGTCCTTCTTACGAAGCAATGCTAAATCTGTACTGTGAACGTTAGGTGTTGGATGAGAGTCGGCCCGCAAGCATTCATTAGGTCAGTTGCTCTCCGACGACGGCGGTTTTGGCGGGGGTTTGCGGATAGCCTGTGATTCAATCTATCGGTCGAGTCTCGCGCGTGGTCCCGCAAACGGGATGGAACAGAAAGCAACAAAGAGAAATGGCCGAAGCAGCGACAGTATCGGCTGTCCACCTGCAGCATCACCGAACGAGGGGGTTTGCTCGAGGGCTATGTTCATCAAGGGGTATACGGCGCGTGGGCGTGTAGTCGGTCGGTTGGTCAGCAATTGGCATCGGCGTATTCTTGTGCCCTTGTGCGCTCGTTTGCGGTAGAACTGATGAAGTGGAAACCGCCGCAATCCTCGCCGCCCCTTTGGCCACTAAGCCCATCGGGTGTCCCTCCACAGAGGTATCTCCCACGCGGAAACGATTGAGTTCTTTTTTCCGGCTCCACTTAAGCTACTCATATTATTATTATCATGTTGGGAGGACAACCGCGGTGAGAAGCCACCACCTTAAGGCTGCTTCAGGTGAAGCGCCGTAACGAAGCAGCGTCCCTGCTGACTGCGGAATTGTTGCCGCGGACCGACAATTTTTGAGGACGAGTCGATTTGAATCTGATGAATTTGAAGTGTGCAATGCCCAGCAACGTAAGAGGTCAAACAAGATAAATATTTCATTAGTTTATTAAAGGGACTGCAATTTTTATAATGCTAAAGTTCTCTTATGTGTGATGTCGCGGGATTCGAACCAGCAAACGTGCGGAACTCTATCGATTTGTTAAAGACCAAGTTATATCAAAGCTACACATTACACCCGGTGTTGGTGTAAAAAAATCTTGTTTGCAGTTCGATGATTCGCGAATTGTACTAAACTACTCGGTGGCGAGCTGCCAAACGAATGGTCGTCAACGCTTCTTGTCGGCGGTTTGTCTTCTAACAACAAAAGTATATTTGATTATAAGCTGCACAGACGCGCATAATGCCGCAACCCACCGTCCCTGACAGAGTACGTTCATCTTATAATAAGTCGGAAGTCACAGTTAATATCATAGGTCACCAAATGTATCGTACACGATTCCTATCACATCGGCCCTTCCAGCCGCCGACTGACAACAGATGACCTTTAGCTATTTCAAGAGACGGCAGCCGAGAGGGCTCTATCGCTGTGGAACTTCAAAGGGACTACTCGACGATTTCGCGTTCGGGTTTATTGTCGCTGGCGGACGTGTTTGGACTTTCATTTCAAGTGCATGGAGTACAACACGAGAATTCCATTCAGGATTTCGATGAGGTTCAACCGCCTTTCGAATACAATTGAGTTTGTTCCGTTAGCGAGATATCGTTCTTCGAGAGCAAGAAGGATTTCCGAGTGTACGCATGACCGTGGTAAAGGGCCATCCGACGAATGAGGACTGGCCACCGTTAATTGTTTAGAATATTGACTATACGAGACATGGACGTTTTTTGCTCGTGCTGTTGTTGTCGGTGATATTTTCATAATTTGTTGTTTCCCACTTGGCAAGAACATTTTTTTTTTGTTAGCTAACTCTCAGCTGTTTCCCGATGTGGCAGGCGTCGGAGCTATTTCGGCTTTATTTCGAGAAGCTATCGGAGAGACACCTTTGATAATCACTACTTTACTTCTTGTACCTGGTAAGAATCGACAGATATATAGGTATTATAAAGAAATTGAGAGATTTTCCAAAGCGTCTCGCAGCAGGACTTATATATATATATATATATATATATACATGTATATCCTGTCTAGCAGTTGACGAAGCACACCACTAGACCATCTAAGGCGATACCTCACAAACACTGGTAAATTTAATAAATACCTCGCAAATACCCTTCAGGCCAAGCGTGGCCACGCACGACTGCTCCACTTTAGGAAAATCTCTATACGGCTGATGAAAAAAACAGACTACTGTTCTATGAATACTGCCCGAATTTGGGCGATACAAAAGTAGACGATATTATTTATCGCCAATAAGATCCGTCCAAATCAGCATAACAGCATCAGCAGACAGTCAACGCGATAATGGCTGAACGTGCCCCTAATATCAAGCAATGGATAAAATTCTATTTCAAGCCGTTCAAGGCCCTGTTGAATACTTGGGGGTCGGGCGAGCTGTTGATATTTATTGAGCTGCGGATGCGAGCGGATCTCATCTGACCTTTGCTGTATCGATTGACTGACGATCGTGCCAAATGTGGATGACTATCAAAGCTATCAACTAAAGCTTCCGATGATACCATTACCCATCGTCAAATATAATGCAACTCTTAGATTAGAGACTCGCAACTATAGTCTTTGTCGATAGGACACCAATCGTCTCTCGACAAACACTATAGTCCCTATAACTAATAACATCCACCCAACGTCTATCCAACATTAGAATAAATTATTAGGATGGGATCACCGTAAAATGTATCAATATAAACCATGTGCCTTATATACTCGGAACTGTGTCGAGTCGTACGGGAGAAGCTACAGCTAAGGCGTAGAACCTTTCGAATAAATGAAAGAGTAGAGATTAGCACGCAGCAGAGGTGAATATCAGGTGCTTTATTTTTGGCTTTCTCCGTCGGAACGTCGGCCGTCGGATTTGCAAATCTCATTGCCACAACAGGGTGTGGCCGCCACGGCATTAGCGAAATGTGCCTCTCTGCGCGCGACAAAAATGAGGAGACTATGGCAAAACGCAAGGTAATGGGACGCATTTGTTTCGGTCGTCTTCCGGCTCGGCCATATCTTTGCCCCGAGCCTCTGCGAGCCGCGAAACGCGCAGAATACTTGCACATTTTTAATGATCAGCCGACGCCCCCGCCAGCAGAGGAGCTCACTAACGAAATGCACTGAAAACGAGATGACCTCACTGTAACGCTGTTCGGCTGACAGCATAATGGGTCAGATGGATTGAGAACTCTGGCAATTCCGGTGTACAGCCAGCGGCCGCTGTTGTTATTTTTCCCTAACACTGTCGCAAATGACTAGACAATGAGTGAACGGGGCGCAGATTGCAAAATGGTCTGGGTATCATGGTCATGTCAGGGCGATTTTCGCCAGACGGACGAAGCCGCCATCACCTGTGTTGTCCGGCGAACCATTCCGGTGAGAGGCGCTTGTTGAGAGTCAAGAGGTGTCGGAGCGGAAGCATAAGCCCCTGACAGAAAATAGATGCGCGAAAGGCAGAGGCCCCCCTGGGGGTGTTCAGCGAAAGTGGGGATACAAAAAATAAGGGGAGGAAAAAACGAGAAATAGATGGATTAATAATCTCTCCTCGTTGTACGGAAATCCGCGGTTGCTGTTAGCGAACGCCAGCATGAATCAAATGAGAGATAAAGAGAACGAGCCGATTGAGATGGGTCGCTGACTATCTCACTACTAATGAACGAACGACACAAATGACTGATGGTAGTGGAATACCGCCGGTGTGTGCAGGTGTTCAGATCCCTATTAGCAGTGTACGGGGGATACCTTCAATCCGCTCAGCTAGAAGAAGTGGGCGTGCGGAGAGCAAGCCTCCGATCTCAGGTCGATTCGTTTATCTTTTCGTGTGAAGAAACTGTCCACCGCCGTTGCTGTTGTTGTTGTGGCGCCGCAAGTTTTATGTATGATGGTCCCGTGTCTTACGTTAAAACACTCGATCGTGGTTCGCATGTGGGCGTGATAGTTCATTTATCTAATGCATTTTGCCGCGACATACAGGTACATTGAGCTGAGAAGGCTTATGGGGGAAACCATACAGTCGTATACAGTATCCAAAGCTGGGCTTTCTCCTCGTTTGCAACGCATTTCCCTATTAATTAACTCGCTATTAATGTATGGCTAACTGAATCTAACCGTTGATATGTGTTGTTTAATTCGACTGGCAGCGTTTTCGTCCATATTTTCCAGCCGGCGACCATAGCTGTCCCTCAACCCCTTGATGGGTGGAACGCTTTTCTAGCTGCTAGATGCAAATAACGACGCCGTATAGTATCTCCCGCTTCGCCGATGCACCACCAATTAAAGCGCCTCGTGTTTCTTGCCATTCAACCTGGAAGCGTAGCCAATCTACGATTGTCATCCCTCCCATTGACGTCCTCTTCGCATACCCGCAGGCCGTTGAGGTGGGTTGTGGCCACGTGTATATCGCATCGGGCCAACAACGTTCGGCTCGCATGATCCGAGCGGAAACGACAGCTTGCCGTTTCAACCGCGAACTCCGCATTACAGCTTCAAGGGCAAGGCAGCAACAGCGCAACGCTGGTCGATCTGGGTGGAGTAGCCCAGTGAGTTGATTAGTGGGTCCGAGTCAGTCATCCCGTCTCATCACCGACAACGTCAACAATTGCTTATCAGCCTATTTCTACATAATATACCCACACAGACACATTGAGGATTAGACAGATTCGACACATTGGTGCACATCTATATGTGTAGGCCGGAGCAGGCGGCTTCGGCTCACGGAGCTGACCGAAAAGCGAAGCGCCAAATCAATTATCGCCATCATCGCTATAATCAATGGAAGTGGTTCGAGAGAACGCGACGGCTTCTGTGGAGGCAAGATCTGACACCGCTCAGTGTCCTCCCGTTCCTTGGGCTACTTCTCCTTCAGCCTCTGCTGCTACTCGTGCCAATGGCCGTCCTCCTTAAACTTATGCTGTTTGTGCTCACGATGGCGATCGCCACCGCCGCCGTGGTCAGGGCGAAGACGTGCTCGCGGAACCTGAGAGCTTGCTCCGCCGGCGGCGACGGCGGTCCCAAGACCGAGATCGGTGATGGCGAGGGTGGTACTGCAGCCCCTGTGACGCCTGGAGAAAGCGTATGAGGATGCATTACGCTAGATGCACTCTCATACGCATCTCTCCCGCATCGAGAGGCGGGGAAAGGCGACCACTCGTTCGTTTTGTTCGTCCGACCGACCGACCGACCAACTAAACAAGCCACCCACCCACCAATTCGCGGACACCCACCAATGCGCGGTGGCGTTCGACAGTTTTCGCCCGCCGCCTGCGCGTCGATGAATATTCGATGCGTCGGGCCCGACGTTGACGCCCCTGCCCCCCTCACAACGACAAGGGCAAATTGATGCAAATGAACAGAGTGCAATGATGAGAGCAGTAGTTGTTGTACGGGGTAGTCCTGCAATGGTGGTGATGATGATGGCGGTGGCTGCTGCTGCAGCAGCAGCAGCAGCATCAACGTAGAGGTAAAGTGAAAATGAAGGACATGGTGAGGGCAGAGAGAGTTGCAAGGAGAAAGCAAGCCCATTGGGAAGCGGCGAGTGAGATACTGATAGGAGGGAAGATTGCGATGTGTTGATTATAGATAGAATGAAGACATGTGAGTCTACACAGCGTGGCTTTGCTTGCGAACAACTTCTCGGACGACCGAGAGTGTTGCTGGTGGGCCGCAGCGGAATCTAATTACGACAACGGCAGCAGCAGCAGCGCCAGCAAGCAACAGCAGCGTAACAACAACGTCAGCTGCGTCTAAATAACCGCACAACTGCAATTCTAGTGCCGATCGTTGTAGCTTTCGCGATGTCTACTACGGGATGTTGTTACCAGGGTGCTCGTTTTCAGATGTGACGAATGTTAATATATAATTGATCAATGTGCTTTCAACGAGTGCGCAGGATCCTATTTGTCGAGGTTTTGCTTGTACATTCGTTGATTTGAAGTCAGGTGTTCTAAGCCCTGTGCCGCAAAGTGTTCTACAGTTCGCGATGGCCAAAGGCACTGCACCGTCCAAAGGGAAGCCAATGTCAGCGTTTGCACAGAGAGTCTAATGTAGTTATATATATATATATATATATATATATATATATATATATATATATATATATATATATATATTGCGTTTGGATAGCTCAACGTCTGTTGTTCCATGGCCTCTGGTGGTCATAGGTTGGTGGGCCTGATGGGAGTCCTTGAGGGAAACTTTTCTGCAATACACGAGAGGTAATACACTGACACGGCCGCAAGTGTTAAGTGGCTGGCAAGCAACGTCCTCATGGCGAACGAATATTGACTTTGCTAATTAGGTAGCTCCGGGTCTCAGAAAGGAACTCAATTAGTTATGCCATAGGCAACAACCGCAGTCTTCTGTTGAACAGAAAACTGTTTAAAACCAGAGCTGTTGTGTTGTATTATTAGGCATACATATAGCATCGGAATAGATGATTTTTAAGACTCATGTGAATCTTTTGTTCAGCGACACAGGCAGTGGTGTCGTAAGTAAAAATTCGATTTCGTTTGTGGCCATCATCAGTAGTACTCGAGCAGGTTGATTGACTCACGATGATGTACAAGTTGAGTGAGTACATATTGGCAACCGTATTTTGGCCTCTGCAGTTTGACGCGACCTGTCAAACGACTGGCCGTATTCAGATCCAGTTGGTTTCATAGGGAACTTTTTGTTAGACGTGTTTTTTAGCTATACACCCGGCCTGCAGCACCTGATGTCCTTATCCTCTCAAGGCGACAGTGCCCTCCTTTCGATTAAACGACCCTCAACGTTTTAAGCGTACTGTGCAGTTAGTTCCGGTTCATTTTTTCACATCATTCAGTATGGCCGTTGTGTTTACTGCTAGAAGCGGAAACGTATTTATGCGTGTATTTATGTCCAGCGTTCATATCACCGTTGGGTGTCAATCAACACGTGAATACGTGCGCCGGCGCCTCAGCGACCCTGATGCATACAACCTATGACGGACGCCGTTTATCGATTTCACCGTAACAGCTGCAGTTGTCTCTTCAGTGTTGTATTCTTCTACATTGTTTGTCCATTGTCAGTGGCGACTCCCAGCGGAAGACACGGGTCGAAAGAGAAATGCGGTGTGCTGGGAACAGCTGCCAGCGCTCACGGGCCGACACATGATGTCACACAACGCTCATCGTGTGTGCATGTGCGAAGATGGTAACGTGAGCCGTGTACCGTCATAAGGAAAAGCTTTACCCGGGGTTGTGCTCTTACCGGCCTTCGCTTCATAGTCGTTTATGGTAGAGGACTGAAACCCATGGGGAGAGCGGGTTCAGCAGGGGTGTTCCTCAAGGACTGACTGGGTCTGAGCCGGGTGGGTGTGGCAGGCAAGCTTCCCTCTCTATACACAACGAATTCTACAGCGGACAGCTGGACGGATGGATCTGCAATGAGAGGAGAGCGTGGGAATGTTTTTTAGAAAAAGGGGCATTTCACAAATGAACGACATTTGAGGAAATGGACGAAGAAGACATTCACTCCGGTCTGCCGGCTACCCCCTCTCGTAGCTGGCAATGCCATCGTTGTCCTGCGAGGTCCTGGGGGTTGTTGTAGTAGTAGTAGTTGAGGGAGAGAACACCCCCACACAATGTCGTCGCTTCGAGTCGAGCGCCGTAGTGACGTACTTAGGCACCCTTAGAGCCCCTTAGACCGAGTACATAAGGACGCGTATACGGTGGAAGGAGCACGGGGAACTGCAACGAAACTGGGTAGCGGACCGTGGCCAAAGCCCCCGCTCCCCGCGTCTAAACTCCTCGACCACGTACGACTCTCGTACGCCGAGCGGTGTAGACTTCTGCTAGCACCGCGACCGCAATACCCCGAGCACGGCCAGAGAATATCCGTGTCAGTGGTCTGCCTGCCTGCCTGTCTGCCCACCCGCCTGGGTCGAGAGGAACTTTCACATCACAACGGAAATAAGGCAAAGAACAAAGAGACCGAGTAGCCGAACGCACGGATGGACGGACCAACGAACGGACGCGAGAAGAATATGTTCCGTCTGCCTGTCTACGTAGCCACATCTGTAACAATTGTAGCCGTAGTTGGCTCCTGTGAGGCGACAGAACGGTGCTAGTACTCAGTACGCTCCAGAAGTTCGTAGAAGGGAGGGGTTTTTTTCTGTTTCAGCGGGAGGCTGACGGCGGGATCGGAAATGAGAGCGAGGCAGTGGAAAACGGCGTGTGCTACTTAGAGACGAGTCGAGGACGAAATCAGACAAATGTAAGAGGTGGTGAACCTACAAGGCGGGGGGGGGGGGTTGCTGCGTAATGCACAAAAGCGTATTGCGTTGTACTGTTCTGTATCGTATTGGGCACGTAAGTGCTTGTTAGTGTTCGTGTGCCTAAAAATTGTTCTATCTGTGTCGATTCACGGTGAAATGTGGCTGTTCATGCGAAGTAATACGGATCGCCTCTACCGAGCTTATCCGCAATATGCTATATATTATAATATTAGCCTAACGAAAGGGTCTCTCGCAGGTAGTGGAGATCCAGTAACTATATTGAATCGTTGCAGTATTTCGCCCTTTTGAATTCATATAATTTAGAACGAGTTTATATATATATATATATATATTTATATATCGGCCTTCAACGAGAATCTAATCAGATTGACTACCTCTGACCACTTTGGAGCACGCAGGTCGGTCTGGTTCTTCTAATTGGCGCCCGTAATTATCGCAGCAAGAACAATTCGCTTAGCCGTCGCACGAACTAGTTCCCTGTCCCGACTCTGTATATGTGCATACTTCGCTTCTAACGAGTGCTTGTTCATACGCGACTGCTTCTCTGTGGAAAACCCGTGTAGTCTCTCAAGTCCGGTGGGTACGTTCTCATCATATTGCTCGCCGCTATGGAACATCGAGTTGAAACCGAGGTTGGTTCCGATCGGCGCAGAAATGAAATGTTTCTTCGGCCTTGATGTTACTGTTGCTCGCGCATAGCAGCACCGGGACGCTGATATCTCCAGGGTTATGAGTGAATCCCAATCAAGGGTTACGTAGACACAGTACCTGTGACGTTGGGGGGCTTACAGTGACTGGAGCCGTGCTCGTGTGTGGGGTTAAGTGCGCCGGCGTAGATGACGCAGTCAGTCGGTTACAAGCGACAAAGAAGTGCCGGCATTACGAACGAAGAACCTTGAGATGTGCGGAAGCCCAACCACACAAGAAAAGGCGTTCGAAACGGTTTGCCTGGGCCCATTCGGTTATGATGGTCAGAATAAACTAGAACACACAGGCGAACGCTTCAAACGATTTTTTGCCGGCTGGGCTCCAGCTCCCCTTCGATCAGACTACTTCAGACTGCCGGCTCTGTGATAATCAACGGGAGACGGTCTGTTAATTTTCGAATGTCTTTGTACAGTACCGAACTTGCGCGGTTGGCGGCCGCTTTGAATCGTACAGAAGGTGCATTGGCATTTCTTCGGGTTTCGTCGTGTCCATCGTTTGGGGCAACGGAAAGCACGACATGGACATATAACTACAGAAGAAATAATGGAAGTTCGCTGAACTCGAGAACAATAGTGGTCCCATTAAAAAAATAATAATGACGTTTTTTTTTTCTAAGAGTTGAAATTTCGAGAACAAACGAACAATTCCGAGAAACCCTATTGTAGTTATAGCAGTAATTATTAGGCTAACGTTCTCGAAAGGTTCCGTTCAAAGCCGTCGATGCTTTCACAGTTCGCGAGTATCAAATTTAAATCACGGTCGAGAGAGCGCGCCATGCGTAGCGTTTCGTCGTCCGCACCTAATGGCCCGAGCCGTTGTCTCATTTCTTTTCTTTTCCGTATTCCGAAATTACCACAAGGCAAGCCGACCAGTGAAAGATGGAAAGTTCGGACACGAACAACGACTTGGATGAAGGCCATAGAATTCGCAGTGGATTGAATATCAATCTCTCTCTCTCTCTCTCTCTTTGTCACCCACGTCGCTGGGACCCCGCCAGTGAACCGAGTGGGATATGCTCCACGTTTCCTGTTGGGCGCCGCGCCAAAGCAAAGACTGAAGCGAACCAAGCTGGAAATCAAGAATGATTGCCTTCTCGGCCGAATGAAAACGTTGAAACTGATGGGACTAGCGAAACGGCGATTTTCTCCGAGACATTCATCCAGAGACGGCTTAGTCAGAAGTGGAAAAGAAGAGGTTCGGTCTCCCCGGACAAATTAATCTGGCAAATGGCACCACGTCTGACATGAGTGCACGAGTTTCGGCGTTCATGTGCTCCAGTGGCAGCGGCCACGGCCACTGTCTTCCAGTTCTATTCCTCTCGATTCAATGATGGCGCGCAGAGAGCCCACCACCAAATTCGCTGAGGAGTTCCACCACGCAAGTGTTGCTCTATACGAGGCAGTTACGTGTTAGAATTAAGGAGGCAAGAACTCATCTCTCTCGAGAGAGAGAGAAAGACTGGCGGGATCACTTAATGCACCTAGTATGCTGGCGGTAATCAGCATTGTGGGACAGTGTGCAAGTAAACACCTATACGAGCCCGTTAGACCCTAAATCGATTCACTTCACTATTTGAGGAGAATGGAATTGTCTCTATAAGGAAGAAATGAGTTATTGTTAACAATAATAATAATAATAATAATAATATCAGTACGAATAACAGTGATAACGCCAAATAGCGTTTCTCATTATCGGTGCTGTAAACATTCCAGCTTTAATAGTCCTTAGCCCCTCTTTGGATTAATGAGAATTTGCCGCTATGCCTCACATGTGTGGCCGTGACACGCTGAGAGGGACCGGTTCCACAAGGGATCCGTTCCGCCGTCCGAGGCAATCGTGTCAGAAATGGCACACATCTCGTTGCACGGCCACCAGGGCAGTAGAACATAGGCGTATGCCACTCTGTTGTGTATATGCCCGGGGCGATATAATATATGAGCAAGACTCTTTTCATCCGCCGCTGGAAGCCGCTTGCCACCGATACGGTTCCACAAGTCAACCCTAACGGTGACTAATTGAGGCATTCTTGGCGTGTCTGTGTAAAGGTTATAAGGGCTTAATGTCAGAGATGTGTGGACGGCTGATGATCCGGTTTGCACTATGAGTGAACGTGGTACGGTTGTAGGTTGCTCTATATCTGCTATTACAGTATCATGGAATTGTGTGTGGGGTGGTCGACAGTGCTTGGGTAACCTTAATTTAGGCTTGTTAAGGGCAAGCGTGCATTAGCCTAGAAGTAGTTTGAGTTGAACTACCTAGGAGTAAGTTCGCATAATTGAGCAAGAGGGCATTTATTCGATTACAATTTCACGTGTAGGTGTATATTGATTAATTATTCATATTAAACTACTATTTTAATTACTCAAGTAAATAGAATTACTCTTCGTAGGGTTGCTCCACCTCACACGAATTTCTGTTCTCATTCTTAGACTTTTCGGCTATTTTTTTTTAACAGAGCAGGTAGTAATCTCACGGTTGAGATGGCATTATCTGTTCTCTCTTATTCGTTACTTGATTTGCAACACTAATTATGTACACAGCGATAAGTGGTCGTGTTGACATAGATCGGTAATATCTGTCGACAGTTGTGTTTTGCCGGACCTTTTCACAAGGGGGCCGTTGTGGAAGATGGATGAATTGCCATCTCTATTGTGGAAGGGATCGGGGCGGTCCTCCCGTGTGGAACATCCTTCCCTATACTCAGCAGTCATTTGTCTGGTCGATTGGAAGAAACGCTTTCCTTCTCGGACCGATGAAGCCGAGGAGCAGTGTCGTGAGCATTTGACGGTTTTGTGGTGACAGGACGTTCACCCATTCGCGCCCGTTGGATGAACAACCACTTCATGTCGATGACAACGAAACGATGGCAACTTATGAAAACGAAATAGAAAACGTTCGGGCGAAGTCGTAGCGAAGACAGGCGGAGAGATGAGCAGGCCACGTCTGTTCCCTCGCACTCAGGATGACTCCAGAGGCGACCCTTCTGGGCTGTGCTTTGCTAACGCTCGGCGCAAAATGTCCTCTTCCCTGCCGACCCCCGTCCACCGCGTTGGGTTCCGGTTCTGGGGGCACTGCAGCCGCAGCAGCTGCACTCTGACAACGTCTATTTCGTAAGGTTGAACCGGGCGGGATGGGTTGACGAGACGAGACGCGATATTCGGAGCAACGTGATCCTTCGTAGCGGCTCCCGAAGCCTGCTCCCCTTTCCAGACGGTCGTCTGGGCCCCGTGCATCGACTTGTGCGTGCTCCAACGAAGACAGCAGTTGGGAAGCAGTTGTCGAACGCAGGGTAGTAACGCGGGGCTGCAGGGGGCGGGGGGGCTTGTGCTCGAGCGCCTCGTATGGTGTACCTACCATCCATGCGAGGGTCGCAGTGCTCAAGTAGAGTAATGTGAAGTGACGTGTCGCTCAGCGCTCCTCACTGCCTTCTTCGCCATCCTCGGTTAGGTCCCAGAACGACGGGACATACGGGGACGGGAATGACGGCGGCAGCGGCGACGTCGGGGAAGTGCCGGCGAATGCGTGAGTGCGCGCATGAAGTGCAGGAAAAGAAGCCAGCTGGGGGGGGAAGAAAAAAAACGGAGATCGAATGAAGACGACGAAGAGACCGGGGGTCGGCGAAGATGCCATCGGCTTCGTGAAGGTGAAGACGAATTGGAAGAATACTCTTTGGGGAAGGAAGCGCGAACCGAATCGTCTAGGGAGCAGCTGTGCGATGAGTCGTGAGGAGCTGTTGAGTGGTGTGTGTGGTAGGCGGTGGTGAAGCGGGACGCCGAGTCCCGAGTTTCTGCTAGAAAAGGCAGCCCCCCCCCTCCCCCGCGTGTAGAACAGGCCAGGACGGTTAGGTTAGGCTGGCGGTGGATCTCAGCGGTGAAGGCCGACAGACGTAACGACCGACTGACAGACAGATAGACCACTCGTGCCAGGCGCAGGAGTTGAGCGAGAAAAGAGCCTACCGCTGTGAAATTGATTCGGGGTTCGTCCTTACTTGTCGCCACAGCCAACTTCGCCAGTTCACTTTCGTCAGCGTCAACGTCTTCATGACGTGTTGTTAGCGCACGGGGACGACAGCAGATGGACAAGTGCGCGGTTAACCATGGTGTTCAATTCGTCGAATGGGAAGATGACGCCACAGAATAAACGATGAATGAACAGGCGTCTCTTTCGACGGAATCGCTGCTAGGGAACAGTGAACGCGGAGGAAGGTCGGCTTGTTGGTTTTGGCAATTTGTTAGCGATGATGTTGTCTATTATATTGCTTTGATATTGTATGAAATTATAATTTCTGGCTAAATTGATTAAGTTTGGCCTCACGATCAGGTGGCTTGTGTGCGTTTGTCTGCGGTTTCGTCACTGACATGGTGACAGCTTATGAAATTTTCCTCAAGGATAAACTGTATTCTATACAAGGATTTTTGCAATTTCACACTACAAAACTTCTGAGCATATTTTCTCCGTCGTGTTCGCTCAGAGAAACCTGATTAACGTTGTAGTGCGCTCTAGGTACTCTTCTAACTATCCGACTTGTGGAACAAGTCGGTCAAACAGAACAGAATCAAGAATGAGCTGGGGCTGGAATTATTCCTCAACGGACATTTCTGGCCGTGCCGACACAAGAAAAGTCACATTGCCTCGACGTGATTGCCCATACTTCTTCTAGGAAACGAGATTTCATTGAGAGCACAGTAGTCACTTCTATCATCGACGGTTGCGAAGTTGCTTCACATGCTGGCCATGGCCGAGATGATATCTGTGAGCAACTGCTGACCTTACATCCATTTTATCTGTCGCGGACAAACGTCCAGCCACATCGGGAAAGAACCCACTGGCAAAGCTCGGTGTCAGCGCGCCTCGATGACGCCGTCATGCCGTTACGCGGCTTTGCAGCATTTCGTGTCCGTTCAGTGTCCTTTCGAGTTGGATGGCGGGAGGTTGTGTGTTCGTGGGGCCAGAGCGGTTCCCCTTCGGATGGGACAGTATTGAGCGGTTGAGCAGGCAATATCCGTGTAATGGGACGGGGTGGACGATCGATTTCACCTCGGTAACGGCTTTGTCCCAGCCGGACCCGTTCAAGCGAATTGGAGAGTGGAAAATTGAAGCAAATCTTTGAGTGTATTGTGCAAGTGCGAGACGGCCACCCCGGCAGTGTCCGCGCCATAGAATTTCACCGACGTACGAAGATACCGCCGATGACTCCCATGGGAGTCCACGAGACAGGAATTATTTTGATTTGTGTTGTAAGAATAGGCTTACAAATGCCTCCTTTGACATTGAGTATTTTTTTTTCACAGAATCACCACTAACAACGGAGTGCTGAGAATAGTGAGCGTTGATTATTTGTGTGACATTTATCGAGCCAATCGCTATTAGATCGGGTAAAATAGCAGTCTGCCGAGCCGCTCGATTGAATAGGGTGCACTCGTGGTCCGTTTGAGTAAAGGATTTACCCACTGTGGTTGATTTTGATTGCAAATTATAGATGGTACCCGTCAAACGTTCACCTTGGACAGTATCACCCCGTGGTCGCATTCGTCCGGCTGTTTGGCATCTTCTTCTAAAATTTATATCGTTGCCATGTCGAAACGGGAGAGGATGAGATGCAAGCATTTCGATCGCGATTGCTTGAAACAAGGCTAGCTAGCACGAATTGTACAATAGCACCGCATCATGATCTAATACGCTTCTTGTCATTTTTCCTAAGATTATCCCCATGCTTCAGTTGTTATTCTTTCAGTGAGTTCACAGTGACCACGTTGTCACACGCCTTGTCACGCGTCGACGATAGGCGGCATTTGCCAGTGCCGGACTTGCTCATGCAATCCAGCAACAGCTATTTGCAACATTTGCAGCAACAACAACAATCAAAAAATGAAAGTCTCTCTCTTCTGATCCTACGCAAACAGTTTTCTTTCTTAAAAGGGATGCTACAAAAAAAAACGAAGAAGCTTCCTATCAAAGGTCGCCATGAGGAGTGTCCCTTAAACACCCCACGTATTTCACCCTTTTCCCGGAGACCACGACCGCTACTATGGTCCCTTGCTTTTGTCACTGATGACAATAAACGCTGACTGTTATTACACCGATTTCGATTCTATCGGAACACAGCTGGTGCCAGCCGTTCTCCCCGAGCCGAGGCAGCCAAGCGGGCATCCCCTTGATGAAGCGGCCGTCGCCGCCGCCGCCTTGAAGAGCGCTAGTTCGGGCTGCCACAGCAGCTTCATCACCCCTTGCAACGAGTTAATGATGTACGGCCAAACAGCCCACGTGATTTGATGCGTGACTTTTAGAGGGCTCGGCCACATATGTTCACAATGATTCGGGTGATGATGACGATGCGCCTGATTTTGACGATTATTGCTATTATTACTATTAGTATTATTATTACTATCATTCTTATTATTATTGAAGCGTGATGTGGACAACAACAACAACAACGACACAGCAACAAGTATCTAATAGCTAATAATAAATGTAATCAAGTGATGGCGAAAACTAGTCACTATAATTCTGCTATTTCCTAATATATATCTAATTACTAATTACTAGCTGCTCGTCTCTTGTGTTGCATCGTTTCGTGTCAATTTCGACGCACGTTAATGTTCTCTGCTGCTGCTGTTAGGTAATTTCGCCGCTGGTGAAATTGCCACAGGCTGCTGCTACTCGCATTTTTGAAAATAATATGGTCTTCATATATTATTCATTGCGAATCAGGTGGCAATCAGTGGTATAGATTTATAACTCATTTGTCGATTTCGTCACCGATCAAATGATCAATCAATCGATTGGTGTCATCGAATCGGGTCATCTTTCGTAACAAAACAAAGCCGACTAACCTCCATAGTCAATAGTTATGTAGCGCAATACTGAGAGCCCCTCTGCAGCTCGATTCTCTTCTGGCAAACAGTCCTATAGTGAGTTTCGCCAGATCTCATATTCACCCACTTAAATCATTAATCTAGTCGTCTCCGGTACCCGCCACTGATTCCGTTCAGTTTTGCATAATCATACGCTTTAGTAATGACGATATATCAAAACAAACTGTGCTCACATCAAAACAACGCCTTCGTCGTTGTTCGTCACATCATTTGGACATCTCGACTCTCGTATCGTGTAGCCACTTCATTCGGTGCTATTGAACATTATTTCCGAGCTGTACTCTGATGCCAGACAGGCATTCATGTATTCGCGGCATGCCTCTCGCTGCGACAAAAATGTATTTTGCGCCATTATTTATCCAGTGGCAGTATGGAGATAACACCAGTCCGCTGGTGAGTGGGCGTACGGCTGAGCACATCTGTAATCTGTCACACCGCCTTAGTATACGCGGCATTAACACGTACGTACAATGTTCGACAGTCGGCGGACGTCGCTGTGTTCAGCGGTAGAAACGAGAGAATCTTAGCCACAGCGATGGAGCGTACTGGAAGATGAAGAGCTCACATTATCCTATCATATCAGCAAGACTCACGGCTCGTGGATGGATGGACGGGTATCTTCGGCATATTTACTGTAGAGGTCGCGTTGTTCCGCCTTAAAGAATACAGCGTGGCCACGCTTCAGGCCGTTAACGATACTCGTGCAACAGCACGCGCGGCGTGTTGCGTGTCCAGGGCTTACGTTCGGGATAGCCATTACCAGCCACATTTATCTTATCGCTCTATGGTGCTCCTAACGAATAACCGAGTGTAGGTGCTTGTACTCTCAAACGCAAACGGTGGACAGCGATTACGCTGTCGTGTGCACTCGTCTACTATTACTACTACTACTACCACTATATATAACGAATTGGCGCGGACACTCACTCAGTGACTAATTAACCTACTCGCAGGCGGTGTTTCATCTTATTAACGCGTTCGTGCCGTATCTATCCCCCGTGCATATGTACATTAGAGAACAAACGCATATATATATATATATATATATAGTATAATAAATAATTCAGGCGCGATAAAAGATGGAAGCAGCTAGCCTCAGTTCCGCATTAATTCACCCTGCTTTTGACAACCGCCGATTTGTTGACGCCGACAAATCGAGTAGTGTCATTTCACTCACCGAATCATCATTTCAGCTTCAGGCCATGTGGGAATTATGGCATCTAAGTGAGCGATGATCGTATTCAGAGAACATTTTCAATTGGAATTCCTGCCATCTTGTCTCGACATATCTCGGCAAATTCGATTTAGTCCCATTCAAATTGCCTCTGTCATCTGACCGACGCGAAGATCGTCTGGAAATGACTTCGTCGCGGTACGACGAAACGCAGCAATGACCCAGAGGGATTATGTTCATATGGTACTTGTAAAATATATATGTATTCCAACGGAGAGTGTTTTATTGTTTGTGTTCGACGCCGCTGTACCCCTGTCATAGTGAATACACACAACAGACTTGAATCGATAGTCATTTTTCTCTGTATTAATCAGTCGGGTCGAACGGGTGGCGGACACGTGAGCCGTATATGTCGTCATGTTTACAGTGTTGCGGCAAAGCCAAAATAGCCAGCCATATTCAGTTTAGTCCAGTCCATCATGCATCCGATGATCACCTGGAACAAAATTATGTTCCTCGCTACCACCTCTTATGCCAAGCTCACGTGTAGATTTCGTGTGGTTGTTTTTACAAGGCGTACACGGTAATAGAAAAAAAATATCGTTTGTACAAACGGCAGCACCAACAGCAGCAGCAGCATAGGAAGATAATAATCTTCTTCATACACATACAGACAGAGCTACAAACAGGAATCCGAGAGAGGGTCATAGCTGCGACCGCTGTCCCTCACCTGTGTGTTATTTACACAGACTACCATAATCGTAGTAATCGTAGTAGTAAATAGTGGTAGTCATAAAATCATATTAATGACGGAAATAATCATGTTCCTGATTCCGTCCGTTGGTCTACCAAAGCAAACGTCCAGCCGACGGCGCCAGTCGGAGGAACGCAAGAGCATTCACAGAGGCCCGCTAGCCAACAAATTCTATCGTACATTGTGACTTGTACATTATTTGAACTATTTTTTTTATTGTAGGTGCCTATTCACAAGATGGCTGCTTAGCTGAGCCTGCCGAGTGGAATCGTCCTCTGATCACTGAAGCGACTGGATGTCACTTGTACAATATTCGGACAGATTATCAAGAGAGATTGAGGTTTACGAGCTGCGCCATTTTGATGTTCTCCCCTTAAAGCGAAGCCGAACGACAACCGATATGATTTTTCAGATATTGGATCATGGTGTACACTAAGCAGCGCTTTCACGTAAACATATATATATATCGGCTGTTCTTCGTTATGATTTACCATGTGGAGAAAAGATGGTGCTGATGCATCAGTATTCAGCTCGCGTTACGAACGGTGCTATCTTTCTGCAGCACCGTGATTCGCTGTTGATTCAAGCGACGCAGATGATGAGCACGCTGCCATAATAATAATAATTATATTAATAATAATAATAATAATAATAAGATTGTTATCGCGCATCGTTGACTGACTATTCCTTGCACTTACTTGTATTGGACCCTTACCGACGCGTTAAGAACGTTAGCTATGTTTAGCTGCAGGGTAGCAGGTGTTCGGAGGAGCTGATCTTGATGTCGATTGCTCTCTCTCTCTTCCGGCGATTGCAACGTTTCGAAGTGAACACTGTACAGCACCACTTTAGCTACCAATCCAGTGAAGGTAATCACGGATGGATCAGACCTGATTTACCATCGTCATGGTCGACAGAGGCAAACTGCAATTTAAACCCCTGTCCCTGCTACACAGCTACTACTACTACTAGGGACCCCTCCTAACTTCGAATGCTGTCGAGTTTTGTTTCTTGGTGTCTTGTTATCATTTGTGAAATCTATTGCTGTGATTAGTTTTCGTGCCCCCTGGGGGCGGGGGGGGGGGAAGGGGGATTGCAGAATTTTCTATTTATTCTTTTTGTTGTCTATTTACAACAACGGGAGTCATATGTACTCTGTCTGCATATATTGCGTTTCCGTTCATTGTCTGGCTTGCTCTACTCGTCACACAGACATGAGGTGAATCAATGGAAGGATGGACGGGTCGGCGTCTTATTATTATTATTATTATTATTATTATATATGGTGGTATATGTAAACAATTTGCTCATTCTTACAACTTTCTTTTTCACATCAGCTGTCTGCACCAGACCGCATTATGATTATTATTCACGGCTCGCTGCTAGCATCACGGGCCTGTGAGTATGTCAGATATATATATATATATATATAATCAAATGTAACGACGGCGTCTGGGAACGCATGACGTTAGCAACACACATTATTCATTTTTCGTAGCTTTATTTCGCTCTACTAAGGTTTTCTTTTTTTTCTTTATTAGTATCGTCGTCGTCGCCGCCGCCGCAATAGCTAGCAATAAATTTATTTTTGCCTTTGTTGCACCCATTTGTATCCATAGACATATTACATAGCCGCGCTCATAGTCGGCTACAGCACCCCCACCACTGTGCCTGTCCACTCCACTAAATAATAATAATCCTAATATCATCATCATCATCAGCGCAGCCGCAATCATCATAATTATCATGATCGTGTACTAGTGCTGCTGCTGCTGCGGCTGTTGCAGTGATGTCGCCGTATTGCGCTTTTGTTTTTCTTCCACTTTCCCCTTTGTGGTCGTTCGCCCTAACTCCCCACATTTTCTATTTCATTGTGCCGCGCTGATGTCGTAAGAGAGATGCGAAACTTAATAACGATGCGGGGAACGGACATGTAATAGTTATTATATTTGTAGTTATTATTTTGATTCCTCTCGTTCACGGGAAGGGGTGGGCTACTGCTACTACGACAGTAGTTTAATGAGAGGCTCTCTCTCTCTCTCTATATATATATATATATATATATATGTATATATATATATATCTTCTACTAGTACTGGCTATAGTTTCACGGTAGTGTATCCTGTGAAATGCCAAACAGGGACGAACGAGTTCTAATCCCGGCCATGATCAGGCGCTCCGGTGCCGCTCGTCTTTGACGATGTCGAAGGTAGATACGGAGCCACGCAGTCGTGGGCCATCATCATCATCGTTCGTTCGTTTGTTCCATTTTGCCTTGCATTGATGATGAGCGTCGTACAACATTTGATTAACGATATTGTGACTCTGAACTCATGGTTCTTCTTTCTATATCTTCGATTTGTGGGAACACCAGAGCCGATCGTGACATCACCTGCGCGATTTACTACGGAAAAAAACGATCATTTGATTTGATTTGGACATAAACAAATCAATAAATATGTAAACGCGTCTGCAACGTTCCTGCTCGTCAATAACTTTAGTTAACATAAATACGTTGGCCGAATCACCGTTTTGTTTCTTTTTATTTATTATCTTTATTATCGTCGAACGCGTCGTGTGCATCCATTGCGAAGTGCAAGAGCCAATCTGCGTCACGACAAGATGAGCTCATATAATAATTGCTGTTTATTGAGCGGAATAACCCCACAGTGTCGCATCAGTAATGATCGTCACAATAGCCGCGTTGATTTTAATTCTAGCCTATACCCACGACTGTTATTATACCACCTATGAACGTACATTATCATGAATGCGCCATGATCGATTCATTGAAATACTACGCCACTGATTAATAAATTGAGCCGGTATATCGATTAGCTAAGCAGCCTGTCAAATGGCTGCAGCCTGAACACGATGAGATTCACGATCGATTTTGGCGATAGAGAGCAGGAAAGATCGTGGCCAAGTCACTCACGTGTCAAGCTGTCAATTCGACATGGGCAGCTCTGGCCCGTAGTCATTTATACACCCGGTACACACGCAGCGCCACCAGAAGCGTTTGGCATCTTCAAGCTGATGGGGATAATCATGCCGTGTCGTGAGGGCCTCCACACCGTCAAAGCAGTTGGGATACTTTCATTTCAAGACCGAGTGAAAATGAGAATTTCACTCAGACGTACTGCGTCTTTAAAGTGCTTATATATACATATATATATATATATATATATATAGACGGACTAGCGTAATGATTGTTGCTCCATGAAACGGTTCTTGCATAGTATTATATATTGGCTAGCGAGCGATAGAATGTATTTTTGCTGTGTTCCGCTTGGCAGATTGAAGGCAAAAGTGGCAATGACGAAAGTTGCTCAATTGATACATTGCCCTGTGATGACACAGGAGAACCGTTGGAGAAAGCCAAGTAAGTCTAGCATGACCGACAGGTCCTTGAAGCAATGCTGCTGCCGCACAGCGGTACCGAGGCCGTTCGGCCATGGAGGAAAATCACTTGAGGCTTAGCAATGAGAAACATTTTTTTAAAGGCTCTGAAACGAACACACTTTTTATCTACTCGGATCTTCCAATGAGAGGTAAACCCATTGGGGTCGTTCGAGTTGAGTGGGAGAAATGTGTATTATACTAAGGACAACTAAATGTATAACTATATGTTCGCTATTTTGTGTTCGTGTGTGTGTGTGCTTTTATGCGATTTCAACTGGCAGCAAGTGACAGCGGCTACCTTGAATGGAGAAGTGATCACGGGCGTCCAGGTCGTAGGCGGTGGTGGTCCTCCAGGCGGAGCGACTCTTCCTAACGGCGTTCCAGGTAATGGTAACTCCGAATCACCGTCACCGCATCCACCGCAGCAGGCCACACCTCAGCCTGTTCACGCCAATTCGCCACATATGCACGTGTCTGATAGGTGAGTCTTCATGTTCAGTTAACATAGATATGGCCCTGAGTGACAAGGGCTTACAGGATGGGCAATCGGCTTTTAGACATCAATTGAGGTGGGGTTTGTCGGCATTGAGTGATTTGTAAAACAAACTGATGTGACTGTTGATGTCAATGTTATTTTTGTACCTCGCCCCCCCTCCCGGCATTCATTCGACTCAAATCATCACTCTAACTGAAATCTTAGGTACTATTCATAGTGTGAGATATATATATATCTCACATTACAAACACTTTGTGTGTATATATATATATATATATTATATATATATATATATATATATATATAGAGCCTCAAGTTAGCGTACATGTGTAGTTATTGCTTTGCTAATCCCCCCTGCTGGGAGAGCATATTTATTGCTTTTATGATAAATAAGAGCCTGGTCGCAAATAGGGTGCGGTGTACCTCAATAGGAGTGCTTTTCCATGACACTTCCAGAGCTCTTCCAACTCCTCCGGGTCGTCCGCAAAGCATGCCAGCAGGTATACCGAGCGTGTCAAATGCTCCCGTAAGAGGGCGTCATCGAGCTACTCTAAGCCAGGCGCCACCATCGCCCGGTCTCGGGGGTGCCGCTGGAGCTTCAAGTCTTCCACCAGCGCCCCTTGGCCCTACACCACAACCGCCCGCTCTAGGAGAGGATTTTGCTAGAAATGAAGGTCTGTATAATACACCTGTATGAAATATGCCCTGTGAAGGTATACTGCCAGGCAGTAACACAAGACAAATCAATTCGCGCATCCGTCACCACCATATGACATGTGTCCACGATATGGTCGCCGTGCCAGTGAACGCACGCATCAATCTGTCAATCAATCACATCTATTGTGTATTTTTTTTTTTTTTTTTTTCATTTCATTTGAGGTTTATTTGCGGAACTGCAGTTCAGCAATGCTTAAGTTCTCGCGGAAAAAAATATGATAAAGATGTGTAAAAACAAGGTCAGGATAATCTGACTTAGAACACGGTCAGGATAATCTGACTTAAAACACAATTCAGGACAATCTGAACAAATAAAATAATTGTAAAAACCAGGCACATCGCAGTCCGGTGTGCGAAATTAGTCCCGGTAACAGAGACCTGTGGCAGTAGACTGACAACTATTGCTATAATTGTCGACTATTCAAAGTTTAGCAAAATATACAGTTATAATCGTCAATGTTTAACACAATTATTGACAAATAGAATATATACACAGTAGCAGAAAATTACAATAAAGCCATCGGGTCCCTGAAACCATTAATCGGTGATAGAGTTACTGCGTGTACGCACTTCTTTTTTTAAAGCACGGGCAAATAATTTTACTGAGGAGAGGCCCCGGATCTCCGAGAAGAGTGAGGTCCAGACTGCTGGTAGTCGGTAAGCCAGAGCATGGCGACTAGACTCTCTAACAGTAAATGGCATCACAAATCGAGTGGCACGACGGGTAGAGCGACTGGCGGCTGCGGTGATTGGAAATGATATCTCTTCTGAAATGATACCTCTGACCATCTTAAAAGCGAGGACCGCTACATGGACGGTGTACCACGCCCGGATTGGTAGGAGGTTGAGATCTCTGAAAAGGTCGGCAACGGAATCTCTACGTTGTCTACCAAACACTGCCCTGAGGGCATCGTTCTGAGTGACCTGGACGCGATGAAGGATCCCGCTGAAGCCACCACCCCATATGGATAGCCCATAGCATATCAGAGGCACAAATAGCGCTTTGTACAAGAGAATTAGACACTTCGACGGCAAGCCCAGTTCTCTAAGGCGACGGATCGAGGCGATCACCGCGTAGCACTTGGGCAGCAGTGTCCCCAGATGACTCCACCATTTGAGAGTCTCATGCACAGTCAGACCTAAGCATTTCACGGACGGGGACAGAGCCAGGCTCAGGCCACGAAACTGAACAGGGCCGGACATACCGGGTCTATGGGGTGAGCGGAACAGGGTAATGCCTGTTTTCCCTGCGTTGATGACCAGGCCGAACTTTTCAAATAGGCCCACCACTACCTCCACGACAGTGAGAGCTTCCTGCACGTCTCCCTGAATCTCGGAGTGCCGAATACGAAACAATAGAGAAGTGTCATCGGCGTACGCAATTGCCCTACACGCCTTGAGCGATACCGTCTTCAGAAGGATGAAGTTAATTAGGATGATGAACATAAAGGGACCCAGAATAGAGCCCTGTGGCGTACCAATGTTAATCACCTGCGGAGAAGATTCAACATCTCCAACCCTCACCGCCTGCTGCCGATCAAGCAGGTACGAGCGAAACCACGCGACAACCGTCGAAGCACAGCCTAGCTTCTCCAGCATCTGAAGGAAGTAGGAATGCCGGAGGCAGTTGAAAGCGGCCGACACATCTAAGAAGACGCCAAGGCATAGTTGGCCCTTCTCGATAGAATTCACGATCTCCTGATGCAGATGCCCTAAGGCAAGCTCCGTGGACCGTGACTTACGAAAACCGAATTGACAGGGCGAGAAAAACCCGGCCGCGTCGAGGTGCGCCTCAAACCTGGTCAGAACCAGTTTTTCAAAGACTTTAGAGAGATAATCGACTAAGGAGATCGGGCGGTAGTTCGCAGGGAGCCTGCGATCGCCCTTGTTTTTGAACAGAGGGATGATCTTAGCATCCTTTAGTTTCGTCGGGAACTCACCGCACCTGAGAGATATATTAAACACGGAAGCCAACGGACGAGCAAGGGTATGCGCACACAGCCGGATCAGCTTACTGGGAACGCCAGCAGCCCCCACACTCCAATCGGCCTTAGTCGACTCGAGCGCCTTTCTAACGTCACTAACACTGACCGGTGTAAATGTGAAACACGAACTCCGATCCCCCCACATTACATCTAAGTCAGGACCAATATCGTCTTGAGAATATTTAGAATAACTTTTTTCCCTTCCTTTTGAGCGTTTAGTATACATCTGAGCATGCGTGAGATGTGCTTCTTGATTTCAAACGATCACAAGCTAATCGTAATAGAATGAATACATGGATAACACTAAAATATTGGTTATGTTGAATCGGTCGCTCCGTTGTTTTATGCCGACATTTAGCTAGCGAAGCTTCCGAGTAGACAATCGTCCTTCGTAATCAAGTCTCAATATCAAAGCAACAACAACGTCCCATTGGATGATCAAAGTCATAATTTATATTAAGCTAAACTATTTCGAGCTCTGACGCTCGGCCGTTGAACATTCAACGTCCACGGAACCGCTTACGTATTGTTTCATAAGGCGGACCCATTTAATTCGAACCACTGCTCCTAGCGTAGTATTATCTGCTATTAGAATTATGTTCACTTTTCGTTACCCGTCTCGCCCGACAATCTAGAATAAACCCCGATCGCCGCTCAAACCGTGGGAGAATTAGAAATGATGATAGCTCCATCGGAAGGAGGCTGCCAGATGTCTAATCCTGGATACGTATTCACTCTCGTGAGCGAGGTGACCCTGTTGCCCATGATGATTGAGCATTGTCAGCGACCGCCGCCTCTTCGTTCTGCCCAAGTATTTGAAGTGAATGTGCACCTCGTCCGCTCGGTTGGCTAACATCGCTAACTTGCCTCTGTACAGCTCGCCGAAATAGAAGACGATACTGACTCATTCGTTTGAGCATTGAACAAACGCTTTGCTGAGCGTTGTATTCCGATGACGCCGCTGTTGTTTTTCCACTGTCATTTGATAGGGGCTCACATCTGTCCCACAAGTTCGCATTTGAGCAGCGTGGCAGAACAATCATGTCAGGTAACAATGCTATCTCGCGTTGACCGCGTTGTCCCGATGTAATAACTGACCGAAGTATCATCGAATATATCATCGTCTAATGAAATCCTTTCGAGATACGTTTCGAACGCGACCATGTCGCTTGTGATAGCCGGAATATAAATAAACATTCGCTTCTGTTGGAGTTATCCTATTGGGACCCATCTTTTCATAAGCAATTTCGATCGCTTGCAATGTCCTTGGAGTGGTGCACTACAAGGTTGTAAAAAATAGAAAGAGAGAGAGAGAGGGAGAGAAGAGCGATAGAGATTAAAAGTCGGCATCACTATAGCACTCATGGCTAGATACCACTGTATTTCTATTGTGGCAACAAACATTTTCGTTCGCGAGCTGTTCATATCGAATTTTTATGATTTCACTCACAGGTATACCCGATATTGATGCAGACGTTGTCGGAGTGGCTGGACCAGCCAATGTCGGCGCTTTAGGTGGAGGTGGGTCTCATGGTGCCGAAGGCGGTGCGGGACCCGGGGTCGCTGGTCCCCAGGGTGATATACCTTATACAGTGATTTCGGTTCGAGAACCACTAGCGAACCTTCGGGAGGAAACCCACAGACTTCTCATGGAGCAGCAACAGCAGCAACAGCATCACGGCGTTGCTCATAATGGCGCAATGGGTAGCAACCTTAACTCTAGTCAGGTAAATATAGATGGATGATCTCCATCTATCATCGCGAGTATGCGGTCTGTTCGAAACACCCAGGACACACACATATATATATATATATATATATACATACATATTATATATATAATATGTGCTGTTAGTGACCAATGTCGTCCTTAAGTAGAGGGACCCCTATTGATGTTAAACATGAACAACGCACCTCTCCGCTTGGATCATAGTCCTCGTAAAGTGCGTAGATAGATTACGAAATAATCTCCTCATTCGAACTTTTCTCCGAATAAAACCATACTTAATTACTGTTAAACAGCTCGGGTGACTCAGCAACGAGATAAGTCAGGGCGACTTAAGGAACATTTTCATTGTTGATTGCATTATCATTTACGAACTTTATTTCGAAAACTCAATCAAATTGCTATTTACATATAACGAGATGTATGCTTACAGAGAGGCAGCGATCCTCAGCCCGTACCCTACAAATACAAATATCTCAAATGAGCAAATTTCCTCACACTCGCACACATCTGAGTGAAAATAATGCTCTATATTCTTCGTCGTGTTTTCTCCGTATTGTCAATATCGCTTTTAGCAACAGCAGGTGTCTGTAGCAAATACCTCATCAGAGTCGGCAATTGGCATCGTCGGCGGCTCTGGTCATATGCAGAGTCCATCAGGTGGAAATAGCGGCTCCGGAGCAGGAGCCAGCTCGGAGCAATACTACGCTGTCGTCCAGCCGCTCGACGAGGAGATGTATGCTGAGATCGAGAGTGCGGCCTCATCCGTGACGTACGCTCGTATTGAACCCAGACAGGTATGGTCATCGATGAGAATGAACCTACATTTGAACCATTCTGTCTTTAATGGGTAGATCAAACGAATCGCCGGCGACTCGTTTGCTTTGTTTTCGCTCCTGAAATACCCTGAAGGATGTGAAGGCGAAGAGGAAAAAAAATGAACAGTGACTTTTATGTGTGCCTGTGCGATATTTCAGAACGGCCCACCAAGAATGGCTTCTCCGCCGTTGGCTCCAAGCGAGGCACCACCGGCCAGCCCGTCATCAATGGTCACGGTTGTGGATGGTAGCACGTCGTCCGTAGGACCCCATGGTCAGGGTGGAGTACCAGCACCTCCCACCGTCGAAAGTCTTCGATCTGTTGCGCAGGCACACTCAAGACAAGGTAGTAATGGGAATCACTCTTGACGAGGCTAGGCTGAGTTCCAGGTTTCAGCAGGTAGCTTTTAGCAGGTAGCGAGTCATTCATTCGAGCCTCACAGAAAACAGTTGGCAGTTTTTTTTTAAATCAATTATCGCTGCTGCGTTCGTTGATTATTCCTTCGATTATTTAGTATAATCATTTAAACTGTTCAACTCGTCTTTGGCTTAAGCTTTCGACGAACTACCCTGTCTAAGGTGACCCATTCATTATAAAGCTTTCGCTGATCTATTTGTCCCGTGCTCTATTCTTCATGTTCGTCTGTCCATCCAGCATCAACATCGTCAATGTTCGCCACAATGAACGGTGGCGTCCTGACGGTTGTATCGAACGGGGTGACCACTTGCTCGCAATCCGGCCACGTGCCAACGTCGGGAGGTATACCCAACGGAGACGTTAACGTTGTCAACAATCTCTATTCCACCGTGGATCGTTCCCAGAAACAGCAGCCACCGCCGCTGCAACAGCCGCACAACCACAACCACAGAAAGGTCTCCGAAGGTAAATAACATATAACAGCGATTCGTCTCGCCTTAACTCGTTCGTTCGAGAGCAATCGCCATTCGATGACACAAACAAACATCGGTGTGTATGTATAGACATTGATGTTCACTCAGTCGCGCATATACACGAACACACACATACACAGTGCCATGTCAAAACACTGAATTGTAGCTGAAATATCAATGAATTGCTGGAATAAGAATTAATAATTAATTCATCTGTAATTACCAAGACAATAATGATGATGCTCAGTGTATCACACGCGCCCCGAGAACGACTGTCCATAAATAAGGAAACAATGCAAGTTTGAGAACAGAGCCAGGATCGGCGGAAGGATCTTTTGCATTGCCGGCATTTTCGACCCCAAGGGCGAAATAATTTCGCTTCAAATAACAGAGCACGCCAGCAGAATTCATGGCGGGCAGTTTTTTGTTTCTTTCCGGGCAGCGTTCTGATGAAGTCTTGTTGTTCCCAGCTGGAAACACCCGAGTTCAAATGCGATCATTCGTGTGGTGTAGACAGGGAACAACTGACTAATGGAAATCAAATTTATTATAATATATTAAACGTTACGATAGGTCGGAATTTCTGGGGATTATGGGGGTGGGGGGGGGAAGGGGGGGTGAGGACGACAATGTCCCGAGGAAGGCGATGGCATTGCCTCTCTGCACAGCGAGGGACAGGCGCTGCAGGAGGAAAGAGCCGGCGCGCTTGTCCCCGGTGGCGCGGATCAACCTATGGTAGACCCCCTCGAGGAAGTTCGCAGTGAGAGGGCCGTGCCCGCCCAGGGTCTCAAAGGCAAGGGGGGAAAACAGGTGCGTTGCTTGGGATCAATTGACTCATTGATTTCATCTGATTCTTACTTCCATTTGATGTGATCCTTCTGTCAATCGATCTAACTAACGCTCGCATTGTATCGCGCTCTTGATCCTGTTGTCGATGACAATTTGAATAACGAACACAGGTCACAGTGGCGATAGTGCAACGTCTGACGTCGACCAGTTATACGCAAAGGTAGCCAAAAAATCAAAGCGACCCTCACCTCCGCCAACCCATCATCACGTTGGCCACGGCAACCACATAGGCCACAATAAAAGTATCGGCAACCACAGCAACCACGCGGGTAGCGGTGGCAACCATGGTAATCACTCGCCTCAGCCGCCGGTGCCACCAGCTCATCCGCCCGTTGGCGCGACAGGCGTCAACGTTAACGTCGGCGTCAAATACGAGCACAACAACAACAATAACAACAACAACCACGGCATCATGGTGCTTGGCCATATCGGCTCAATGCTTCCTCCGATGACGCTCAAGCGGAAAAGTTCGCGGGCGTCACGCGGGAACAATGGCGCTGCCGACGGCGTCGAAGACGATGACAACGATCCGTGCTACGAAATGGTCGGGGGCGGCGCCGGATCAGGGACGGCCCCGCCTCATGGCTACGGACTACTCGACCAGGAAGAGCCCAAGTATGAACGTCTTAAAGGGTACGTAGCTAGCGAATTCCTGGTTGAATGCAACATAAGACCCACGGCCGCGCTTGTGCGTGGATAGCGGTTAGTCTGGTCAAGCCAAAAGTAGAGAACTAGCAACAACAACAACTGAAGTAACATGCAAAAATGAAAGGATCGAATGGGATCTCACAGACTCAACCGCGTCATCATTCTCGGATCTCTATGAGCTCTTTCGTGTTGTTACTCCAACGATTCTGTCCAACTATGGAAAATGGGTGTGGAACAAAGATGTACCAGTAGCAGATAAATATCTATTGTTACCATGCGAGTCTAGTCTAGCGATCACGAAGGTGTCCGATTTGGATCTATGGGAAAATCGTCGAGTTAATTGAAAAACCATTCGTTTCCGGGTGACACAAAATGACTATATAGCTAAGCTCTGAATAGTTAGAAAACCAATTTAATAGCAGATGAAATAATGTCTCCATGGCTAATGCAATCGAGTTGTCGTTCGGTGGATTTGATCTTGTGCAGGTGCAGTGCGTCAAGCGACATTGATCCAAATTACGAGCAGTTATCAGGAGGACTTTCCAAGGAGGACCCTTGTTACGAGGCGCTCGGTGGGACAGGCAGTAATGCCGGAAGTGATGCGGATCCTTGCTACGAGAGAGTCCTTCATCATCCTCATCTACATCACAATGGTGGTCGGAAGTTGCCTCAAACGTCCGATGAAATTAATGACCCTAACTATGAAAGGTGAGCACGAGGGGAGACGAACACATCGAATGAATCTGCCGATTTGAGAGCAAGACTAAATTTTTCTTGCCTGAAACACTAATTCGGAGATTAACGAATCTATGAATAGACGTGCTATGATCGCGGCATGAACTCAGGTAACGCCACTCCTGATTACTGAACCCGACATAAACGCCGGCGGATTCGAGTTCGAGCTGTTCCATTTTCGATCTATGGACATCTGATTTCCGATCCGTTTCTTTTTCGTTCTGACCATAGACTTCCCCGTAGTGGTGACAGCGATATCGAGCCATGCTATGAACGGGTTCGACCTGCGCGCGATGACTCATCCGATCTCGAGGTGGACCCCTGCTATGAACGCGTTGGGGCCCCGAACAGCAAACAGGTACAAATTGGACATCTAACAAGTTGAGACCTGCAGGAACGAGAATCTCACACCGAACTGATATGTGATACTGCCCTTGAAGAAGCTTGAAGAAGAGATCAACTATCTCTCAGCTGGCCTCGTGGCCAATCACACAAGCTTGCTAAGTCAACGTGGCAGATGGCAACTTTTTTTTAGTCCACATCTGGGCATACGTGACATTTGCTTCTTGACTTCAATGATCACAAGCTACAAAGCTACATCCGAATAAGTAGTTCCTCCTTAGCCGTCTTCAGTGACAGCCTGACGTTATTTAAAGTGCAAAGAATATTAAAAAGCGCTCAGGGCGACTCTACGAGTGATCCTTTAAAGTCGTCGCGGAGTTAGCAGTTCGCGGTACTCGACGACCTGTTCCTTCCTCGCGGATAGCGCACTTTAATAACTTCCCTTAATAAATCCCTCGTTCGGTACAATATTCATTCAATATACAATATTCAAGTTCATTATATAGGGGCATAATCAGTAACAATACAATACAAAATTCATTTGAGGAATCAACATGTTCTTTCTCTAAAAATGTTCACCCATCACTGGTGATATGCCATACATCTTGTCTAAGTGAGTTATAGCTTCTAACATTGCTCATTCGTGGTTGACCTCGCGGCTCGCTCAGGTTCCAGAACCACAGTACGAACGGGTGAGGAAGCCACAACGAGAAGACAGCCTCAGTTCAGATCCGGGTTATGAAACAGTCAAGAAGCCACCCCCACAGCTTCCCGTCCCGGGACCCATTCCCGCAGCGATGAACTCGAATGGTCAGCTTCCAACTAGCAACGGGCAGGTTCGCCTTAACGGTCGCCCGGTCACGCAACGGGCGCTTGTAACGGTCAACTCGCACGTCCTGCATGAGCCCGACTATGAGACTGTCAATATACCGCCCGAAATTGTCATGCTATAGAATATGATCGGGCAGTGGAGTGATTCCGCCGCCAATCGATTTACAACAAGGGGCGACGAATCGTCATCAGCTGCTTGCACCTGAGCGCTCAGCTTGACCGATATACACTATCCGTTTTATATTTAAATACCATATACAAACGCGCCTGTGTTCTCTAATTGATTTGAGAGTACCCACAGCTCAAAGTGTGCAAATGAATGAACGAATGAACTGGGTACTTCAGATGACGAAGGTGATTACGTTTACCGTAGTAGTAGTGGTAGTAGTTGTGGTATCGCTGTGAAACACTTGATGGAAATCGCAAAGGATGTGCCATTCGGACGATCCCCATGATGATTAGACAAGATTGCGGTGGGATCAGCCGCAATTATTAGCCTAGCCGATCATCTCTAGATATTCACAGGTAAAAGTTGACGATTAACTCCACTCTCTCTCTCTCTCTCATAAGTGTCCAATATATCTCTTGTGAAGAACAAGCCATTACGTTTGTTTCTGCTGACAGTTGTCGAACGTCGATTACCCGCGAATGCGAGCTCGGCGGACACATCTCCCGGTGAAAAGCTCAACGCTAATATCAAGTGTGTTTGCGCACGGCGCCGCTTGCTTCACACATGCACACCCCCTTGGCCGTGTTGCGCCCTCGTGTACATCGGCAATGTCACCGTTCCTATTGTATTACTGTATATGTATTCCCGGGAGGGTGAGAATAAGGAATAGAGCGAGAGGGAAAGAGAGAGATTATAAAGCTGAGTTGACAACAAAACTGGCGACGTTTCTAACAGTTGAGAATTGTAAATCTTTTTGTGCTCTTTTAATTATTAATCTTTTTTTTTGATGAGGAGAGGGAAGACATCGTCAGAAGAAGTGAATAGAGACAAATCAAGAATCGATTTAGTACTATCGCTAAGCTGCCCCTTCTTCGAAAATGATTGCTGCACAAAATTCCCACAAAATCCACATTAATATATATATATATATATATATATATATATATATAATATACTAAGGCAATGTGCACAAAACTCGCTCGTTATGAAGCCAATTGTAGCATATATATATACGAATACACGTATACATTCTTGATAGCGACATGAACATATATATATATATATATATACATTTTTAAACAATGACCCAGTCAGATTTATATATATATATCTGTAAGGCGACCAGCGTCCGACGGCAGGTGTTCAAGTTTCTAATTCGCCGCCAGCCAGCACCAGCTGTGACGAGCAGTCGTCTGATGAAGACGCACCACCACCATATATATATATATATAACAAAAACAAGAAATCTATGTGAATGTGACGACCCCCTGGGGTTTTATATCATATTATTTTTGAATCGTTTATTTAAAACCTAAGTTATTCTCACACCAGACTGTTTTCATATGGTTAGCCAATCTATCTTACTAACCTTTGAGGAAACCTACACAATTCTACACCTTGGGTGTAAATTGTCTTCGACCAGGAATTGTGTCGTTTTGTTCATCTCGTCTCTATTCAGTCAAACTAGATACAACATACAACACTCATACAACATCTTGATCGCACGACGGTTCATAAGTTCAAAAGTAATTCCAAATTTATGAGAAAACTCATCCATGTTGGGAGACAGGACTCGACCCCGATTCCCAAGAACCAAACACCGGTTGCCTGGTTCACCATGATATCACCTTATTGAACTTGCGCGCAATCTTGATTATGCGGTATAGCGAGGTGATACATATGATTCGTATATTTTGGTTTTGCCTTCAAACCCCTTGCGACATTTATACAAAAAGTAGCTATGTATATAGATTAGCGAGTACTCTTGAAGGCTTGACGACGTAATGCTTCCATCAGAGTGAAAACTTCGATGAAAGTACGATCAATTAATTGTCTCTAAGTTATGACTATACTCGTATGAAGAACTTCGCTGGGAACTGTCCGGAAAATACTGACACGAAGATGTACTAGGTGATGACAAAAGAAGGACTTTGAAAGGGTATTCAGAGACTACCATTTATCTATTCAACATTCACGTCAGATGGTAGTAATAATAATGGAAATGGTCAATGGAGG
This sequence comes from Stratiolaelaps scimitus, assembly GCA_019614645.1. Lineage (NCBI taxonomy): Eukaryota > Metazoa > Arthropoda > Arachnida > Mesostigmata > Laelapidae > Stratiolaelaps > Stratiolaelaps scimitus. The sequence goes on from JABWDB010000028.1 coordinate 1,705,459, forward strand.
TCAATCTTTATCCCAGTCCGAATTAGAAATTTATTACAAGCTTACATTTGATCACCTGGTCAATACCAGCATCCAGCATAAAACCGCTACAATGGTAACAAAAAAAAAAGACTATTGAAGTATTTTCCGAAGGTAGTTCTTATCAAGCATCATTTTGCCGACTAAAGAGCATACAATCATTAATCAATCAAATGTGTTGAAATGTGGCTAGACCCCGCCTATTGGCATGGTATTCGGCAAATCCTCCAAGGTTTCTGTAGCAATTTCGAAACGCGACCATAATAATGATATCATTATTGTTATTATTGAACTCTCACAGACGGACGGTGTAGTATATTTGTAGTAGACGAATACACACCTGCCAAATCAACAGTTCAAATTCACTGTGCGTGCAGTGGCAATATTAAAACGATTGTGCTCAGAGCAGACAGCGCAGATATCGAGAGAGAGAGAGAGCGAAAGAGAGCATGTTGTGTCAAGGGAGTAATCTGTAGCATCTACAAGGACAGTTGATTTTGATCTGATCTGATTTAGATCACGGTGAACTTACTGTAACTATTGGGGCCGTGAAATTCAATAGGAGCAGAATATAGAAGCGTTTAGACGACGGAACATTTGTTTGACTTGAGTATATCTGCTAGAATTCACATCCGACCACAGTAAAGAAGGGTTGGCAGAATCTCCTAAATCAGGCGGAATCATTAGGTGAGAGAAACAATTTCTTACGCTACTAGTTAGCGAGATTACACGAACCGGTCATGCAGTCGGCTATTAGGAATAAATTTTGCGATTATATCTGCCGCCATTTTTTGTAGATTATGAGATAACCCCCCCCCCCCCCGACGACACTACTGACGAGATACATTCAGAGCCAAAAAACAGACTCATAGACAATATTACGGACAACATTATTAGTATGATTAGTACTATATAATCAAATGACAATGGATATTGTATTACAATGTACATATATATATATATATATAAATAAATCTAATATACCCGGAAACCGTAGTCGTCATAATGCAGCAGAGACAGATGTATTTTTCTCTTGCTGTCTCTTAATCAGACCGGCACGGTTTCATTAACGTCTGTGGTCATTTGAATGACTAAGCATGGCAAAATGTGTCATGAGCAATTTTTTTTGTCTCTAATTTCTAAATTCAAAGTGTTCGCTCCAATCTGTCTAATCGTCGACATGCCCTCATTAAGATTACGCCGACAAAATCACTTTAGACGAATGTTGACATCATAATTAGTGGCCAACAAGGAAATGAGCACGCACACATATATATATACATACATATATTGAGATTGCCCAGACGTTGAACACATGATCAGCACCAATTTATATTCAGCTCCTATGAAATTCTGTCGGTTTAAAGTGGAATGAAATTCGTGAGCGCAGAGTAGAATCGGGACGAGCATCTCTTTCAAAGGTGGCAACATGCGACACCGTTTGCCGCCTCGGTCGCTTTTGAACCCGGTGACGCCGCTTCTCGACTAAACAACATTAGCCGATCGAGCATAGCCGCGCAACACTGAATGGCGCCTGAAACACAATGTAGCGATTCATCAATTGTAAACGTCATCTGTCCGCGCTGAGATCAGATCCTCGTTGTGATAGATTCTTCGGGACACCTTCTCTCAGCATCGTAGCTTCGCAACGAGCTCGTGCTACATATATATATATATATATATATATATATTCATCTTGTGTGATAATTTCACTCTTCTCCGGGGGCATTCGCTCTCTGTAATCGAACGCTGCTTGGTCTGCCGGCCGACAGTGTTGTCTTATGAATTTTTCTATTGCCATTGTATATGACGACTTGTATGAAAAGCGAATCAGTGGTCTACTATTAATGTGGGGATGGTTGATTACGAGTGAATCGAATCAATGGCTGATAAACACACGAAACAGACAGTTCTTTTGTTTCGCATCCAATCAAGTACGCCCAAATGAATCCTTATATTAAAATATATTCGATTATGCTATTGGTAGGGAACGAACCCGCTTCCATGGACGAAACGACAGACAGCCACTTAACTCCTCACGTTCTTAGAACTTAATCATGGCTCTGCAAATCAAGCTTCAGATATTGGCCAAGAGTTTAATCCCACAAGTGTCGTGGTCATTTGTGTGTTTTACGGAACGAAAAAAAAGGCACAGCACTGCAGCGATACGACATTGTAACTCAATGGGGACCGTAACCGCCACCCGCATCGGCGTAATTCTCATCTGCACGAACGAAGCATTGCAGACACACACACAGCTTGACGTGTCCACTATTGAGATTGTATCCCTCGAGTGTCGTGTCCACGCGTTACGATGAAAATATGTCTACCACTATGAGAGCGCCAATGAGCACCATTTCGGTGTTCATTTATGATTTTTCGACTCATCAATGAACAAACATTACGATGGCTGGCCAAGAATGAATTTCACAATGGACAAAATCGAGGACATCCTATGCTAATCGATCGATTTCGATCTGTAAAATAATCCTGCTACTAAATGCCCGTGCGTTTGTATGAGCTAATCAAATGTGTATACTGCCTTTGGATTCTGATCCATTACTTCTTACAAAAAAACACACACACAAACATATGCCAGGAGCTATAGGAGGCGTGTGGCGTGGGGGGTTGGATAGACGAGAGCGAAAGGAGGCCCAACATTGTTGCTAATGAGAATTAATTAATTCATGATTCGCCCCTCAGCTTCGTCGTTAATCGATGTTGGACAAGAAATACAACCATTGTGCAATACCATGTGAACCGGAGAAAATATATTTGCAAAAGCAATTAACAATGACACTGACTGCAACATCGAGTGAGCGAGAGAACAGAGTATACTTCTCGTTGCAAACCCCCACGGAAGGCCGACTACAGCTGAGGGTTAAGGCGAGATATGTACACCTATATATACATATATATACACACACACACACACAGAGACAAGAGATACAAATAAAATATTGTGCGCAAAGTAACAAATAAGATCGTAACACTAATCTCATGTGAATAAATGATAATATTGATGATAATAAGGATAATAAATAAAGCATTCCAGAGAATATATATATATATATATATATAAATATATATATATATATACAATGATGAAGACGATTACGAAGATGATATACTGCGTGTGCTTACTCCGATAGATTGTACTATATAGCTCAGCGGAAATTTGTGCGGAGATGAAAATCGAGCAGGCCATATATATAGATCCTGATCGTACAATTTACAATATACCATTGAAATATGTTTATAATATATGATATAGGGACATCATGTAAAAAAAGGAAGTTCTAGATTGATTATGTTTTTTTTATAGTTACCTCAAGCAGTAGTAGTGATGGGATTTGTATATGCCCCAATAGACAGGAGCGCGTCGGTCAATGCCGAAACCTCGCCTTGACATGAAAAATGAGGGCGCAATCCTGCCCTGTTACCACGGGCACTTTCATTACAGTACGAAATATAAATAACAAAAAAAAAAATCTGAAATTTAATTATACAAATATAAGAAAGTGGCATTGAGCTCCTTATTTTTTTAACCATCGTGCCTCCCTGCGCTGTTCCAACGCGAGCACCAGCATCTTAAGGCGTCAAATGGTGTTAACCATTCAGCACGCGGCATCATTCGTGTCACGCGATAAGCGAGAATTTCATGAGAAATTGATTTGTAATATAAATATTATCGAGTTGTAGAATTGAGTGAAGACTTATCACAACAATGTGAGCGGGAATAGATCGAGCTGATAGATGTTGAATCGAGATTGGAAATTTTCACATATGACGTGGTGGGATGGCTCCAATTGTACAAGGGATTTAGTCAGGCAAGAGATGATGACAGACGAGAGCCTAGTAAACATGCGATCAATTGAAGGGGCGTCCAAAGATCACAGATAAAACATTTCCACGAAATCATCCCTAAAAAGAAAAAAAATCTTTCCTAAAAAAATCCTGCGGCTCAACGCCAGCAGCAACGATCGCGGAAGAACGCTCTCTCGCTATTTGCTTAGTGAAAATGCACCATTTAGAATTTGTGCGCGATACCTCTTGCGAATCAAATGAGACTACACATCACCATTATTTTTGGCACCAGGCACGAACTCATTCGAATTTACCTGCTGGCCCATCATGACTGTGACACTAGCTGAGCTTTTGGTGTGGAAATTCTAGCAGTGTTACAATATAGACAGACATAGTTGAAATATAATACAGGCCATATCTGAGATATTTGGCAGCTGGTGGTAGAAATATAGAATGTCAGATCCGAATATCTGAAAAAGTATCATATTCGAGCTTGAAGGGCGTGTTCGATCATTGTTATGCTACTTCGATTGTTTTTTTTAGTATAATCGGTTGTTGTTGTGGTTCTTCTTCTTCTAAATTGGCTTGACTCGATCACCACATGCGCCGCTAATTCACAATGGACCTACATGTGTCACTCGAACGACATTTTCGTCTGAGACATTTCTACTCGCTCACGGACGTGTCCGTTTAAAATGGAAAAGGTTGTATTTCCGACATGCTTGCTAGCAAATTTCGCCCACTCAGCAGTTGATGTGGGTGTTTAGAGATCTCATCTCAACGTCAGGTCAACACCAGATCCGAGTTCAGGTTGGCGTCCGTTAACAGTCTTTTCAGCGAGTCGCTTTTGCTAGCTAGTGTCGAAATGCTCGAGGCCGGGCATCTGATACGCCGCAAATAAACCCTATAGATACGTGACGATTTTTTGTTTTCTAAATCGGGACTGCTCATTGTCGGATGCTGGCTGATTTCACAGACAGAATGTGTCGATATTTAGATACCCGCACCAGGATCCTGTGCGCAACGGCCAGAGCACTAGTCATCCAAATGTAGCTGGCCACGTCGGCGGTGGCCGGCGAGGTCTTCCTATCTTGATCTTAACGCTGTTTGATCAATCAGCGAGGCGTCACTGTGGTCGGACCCCCATCGAGAAGCAAAGCTCGTGTTTGATTTGATCACAGGACGGCGTAGAAATATTTTCGGCATTTGGAGGATGCCTCCATGCATGCGCATGATGCTGATAAATGATTGGGAAAGTTTGAAAAGCGGCCGCTGCCCCACAGCATAGCCCCTATCCTTCCAGTGGGGGCCATTGGTAGGATAGGGGCTACGACAGCGACAGAATAGAGTTTTGAATAAATTACGCCTGAAAAGAAACCGCAACCCTTTGACCAGTTTTGCTCGAGGCTTGCGTGAGTGGTGGCGATCACGGGGTCAACTACATTGGGATGATACAGGACGAAGCATTTTACGAATGGCCCCCGCTTGCTTGCCAAGTCGCATGTCCCGTAACGGACAGATCGAAACATGGGCATTGTTGGCTTCACCGCAGATCGAATAAAGACTAGAATGCAATACTGGTTAACCTATAAACTCCACATTGAGTTTATAGCCCTACACAATGTTCGCATATGCGACATTGCTTGGCTTTGGTACCTGTCCGAAAATATGTTATTCCTAAAGTAAACACTGACAAACAGTAGTGGCAAACAATAGCAGCACCGCCTTGAAAGTTCAAGTTCTCCGCTTCTTGGTCAAATCAAATTTCGAAGGGTTCATGTCATCCCAGGAACAATTCGAGAATCAAACAATCGCTTCATCTATTTATCCCGGAGCGGAATAGGTCAACGTGCTTTACTCAGGACATTTTTTGCTGCAGACAAAACCTGTGCATCTTCTATAGGCTAGATTGTAGGTGGAAAATAGCGGTGCGCAGACATCTCCTGCCTTTTTCAGAAAATACGATAAAGTATCTCTTAGTCACCATAATATTAGGTAATGACTAAACAGAAGGAACTTTTTTCCCCGGCCCATTTTCCTATGCCATTTACTCAACATGGGGAAATAGTCCCCCGATCGTAGATGTACCTATAGCTTTCGGTTGTCTCAGACAACTCGCTATGGTTGCCCTCGAGAGAAGACTGCGCGTCAGGCATAGCAGTCCACAACTCGCCATTGGAGAAGATGCTCGGAGTATTTTTTGCGCCATCCGGCTCTCTTTTTCTCTCTCTCTGACCGATTTCAGGGAATTGCTTGACCCAAACAAGTGACCTAGGGTCAGGGTGGGTATTTCAGTTCATGTAGACACCTAGGTTCGTATCTCTTACGGTAGCGTGGTGGCTTGGACGGCTGAGTCTCTGGCAGGTTCGAATCCCGTTGCATGACATATAAGAGAACTTAAGCATTGTATGCAGTTCCTTAAATAAATCAATAAAGCTTTACCTTTACCCTAGCCGTTGTTATTCGCCGAACGCGTTTAACCGCGTTCATCACAGCCGCAAAGACAAGTGACCGCACTGATAAATCCGCCAACAATATCCGTCGCTCATCAACATCACAAGATGTTATTTGCTCAATTACTAATTGCCGGCTAGCATACAACGACAGAAGCTGACTCATGAGCTGCCTGAGACATGGCTGAATTGTTTAAGATATCAAGTAGGGGCATACAAAGCCAATGATAACTGATTTTCCGCCGAGGGGGTCAGGCAGCCGACCTTGACGCCGACCGCGATTAAATTGCAACATGGCACTCACAAGTTTTTCCATGAAGAAGCAAAGATCGATCTTGTTTAATAAATCGAAAAAATAAAATAGAGGTCTTTCCTCACTACGAAAATTGAGAAGCAGAATAAAGCTGATACAAACAGATAGCTGTGCTCATAAAACGTTTAGGGCAACTTAGCCGAGGGCAAATCGAAAGTTAGTCGATCTTCGAGCCTCCTTCGAGTTGTAAGATCCATGCGCGCTATGCACTACGATGAAACTTGATATTTTTATTGATATATATATATATATACAACAACAGTAATCATAACACAAAGAAAAATAACAACAACAACACGACTAAAAATAATCAGCATCATTGCTGCTCATAGCAGCGCCGTTCTCTGTTAAGCGTTCGTCTCATATTGCGCCGCGCTGAATATTGGAGCCAGCTCGTCGAGTTTCACGGTTGCGTTCGCTTCTACCGAACCGAGACACAAGGCAAAAACTTAACACAAGCCGATGAAAAGTGGAACGTCTCTCCCACTACGACTACTGCTGCTGCTGCCGCTGCTGCCGCCTCCTTCTCCATGTCGTCATCGTCGCCGCTTGCAGCTATATAGTACACCTATTGGCCAGCGATCAACTATCCATTGCCATATATGGGAACTCTATCTGTAACACAACGAGGGCGTGTGATGAGCCTGACTCCTCTCTTATTATTATTTCGTTTTCGTCGGGCGGTTCTCGTAAGCTGAGCCAGCTGCTGCGTTACTTACGCTGCTGTCGATACATTTGTGCTGTGTGCTATCTGCCTGTTAGAACCTGCCTGCATGGAGCGATGAGCACAGTGGGTTGTGTGTACATGTGTGTGTGTGTGGATATGTTGTGCACAGGGTCCAAAGGTCGGCTCAGCCCGATAAACTTCTATCGAGAAACCAGAGTGAGAGAGAGAGAGAGAGGTGGGGGGGGGGATGTCCTGGTGATCACGGCGCGGACGGAACACCGCCAACTGTTCCTAGGTGCACACAAATCTCCTTAGACCCGCTTGATGCCGGGAGAAGGAGAGACGTTTTGCCGAGAAAACTGCCTCGTTGCGCAACGTCACATGATTAGCATCATGTGTACGCTGTTGTGGCAGCTACGACGCGAATGGCCCGCGGGCTGCTGATCTCAGGCGTCCCGATCAGCTGGTCGACTGGTCCCCCTACTAATGAGACGCGTAGCGTCGATCACGAGAAGATTTCTTTAGTGCGAGCGAAAATCGTCTGCATCCACCGCCGTCGTAGTGGCTTGGGTTTAAAATGGAGCCGTTTTAACAGTACTCTGACTGCCAGCCCAGATGGTTGTTGCTCAAGCAGCTCTCTTCTCTCGCAACCGTCAGCGGTTACGGGTCTGCCCAATGATCGGCATAGCTCCTAGCCGAGTTGGTTATAATCCATTCTCGCATTGTCATCATTAGACTAATGGTATTGTTACTGCGGAGAGGGTGTTATCCCAGCGTCAAGTTCGTGGGAAAGATGACGCTTGTGGCTCCTCCAGGTAGATGTTACTCCTCTGAGTATTATGTTATTATACTCAGTTTAATAATCATTGACAAAAAGCTCAATCAATCAATCAATAGAAGGTAAACGTTTATTGGTTTATTAAATAAAGTGTTATTTTACAATGCTTACATTCCTCGGATGAAAGAATTAAAAAATAAATCAACACATTACGCTTGTATACGTTTTGCCGATGTCTTCTTCTACTGTTTACAAACCGCAGCGGTTCAGCTTCATTATGGTGAGGTGAAGCTGATTTTCTGCTGGCGAGTGCCGCCCGCTCCCCTCAACTATTTCATGGATAAGATTGATTGTTTCTCACAGCTTTTCGCTCGCTCATAGAAGTCAAATGTGGTGTATCGTGACTCACCGTGACCGCTTCTACTCACATAGAACCTCTAGGCTTGCAGTGGAGGCCGTAGCACTCCGCCATGCGACATATACACAGACACACAATTTGGGTACAATAAACAACGAACGGTGTATGCCTTCGCGTCGATATGGCGATATATGCACCGGTAATGCTAGAATAAACGTTTATTATTAAATTTCGATGGCAGCTAGAAAATGAGAAATTAGTCTGCTACAACTGTGACATAGAAAAAGTTTTCAATCAACTGGTTGTTTCTTGACTAAGTTGTTAAAAATTGGACTGCGACACCACTATCTGTCATGCACGGTATTTAAATTGTTGAGAATTCTACTGTAAATAGAATTAGTGTTAGACGTCGTTGTCAAACAAGTTTAATATCACAGAATAAAGATGCAACAATTATCATAATCTGTTTGGCTGAAATGTACAGTATAATACATTTGATAAGGGTGTGAAGGATCTCTACTATGATGATTGGCGTTGTTATTTTCTATTTACGCCGTCTACGAAAACATCAAGCCAAACAGTGACATTGACGACAGAAAATGCTTTCATAACCCACCCTCCCCCAGGGCTCGCAAATTAATCTGAAAGCACAAATTAATGAAGGATCGAAAAAGTCCATTAGAGCACAATATTAGCATAGCATAATAACATGTAATTATCATATCCAGGTATTGCCAACTATTCATCCGTCTTTTGAAAATTTCAAGTACCGATCTATCGGATACAGCCTCCATATTCATCGAAATATTAAGCATTAAGCAAGAAAAACAAACAAAATCGCTTATTCTCTGATATTGTACTTCACATGTAGAGTGGAGTGAAGAACAATATCAGAGACTTTACATTACTAACACTAGCAATGTAAAGATCTTCTAAGAATAATAGTCAGCGTATTAGACATGGCGATATCTTGTCACGTCTTGAGAGCGTAACCGGTAAATCTGTCATATTGCCAATTCTTAATATATATATATATATATATATATATAATCTTATTCGTTCCTATATAAATGAATACCACAGTATCGAGATCTGATTATCCTGATGGTGATCGATCCAACGGTGGCAACAGAGTGGCCGGTGACCCTTATATGTGTTGACGTCCCACGTCGATACCCACAGAGATCACTACGTTCCAATTCTAGAGTATTATGCCAGAAGAGTGTAACGAATGGACGTCGGCCGGTAAAGAGAGGGCCGAGAGAGATAACTGCAATTCGAGTTGTGCGATAGGCCATGAACGTAACCAACAGCAAATGAAAGATCTATTATTACTGCTGTTCTTGCAAGGCTTGTACAAGTCTATAGCTGTGGAGACGGTACCTGAGAGCATCTCCTTATAACACGCACACACACCGATCCAAAAGTGCCTTTATATAGCTAAAGGCTTATCTATTAATAATCATCATCACATTATTTGTAATAATAATGTGATTGATATTAGAGTCTCAGGTGTGAGCGAAAATGAGCGTCGAGACAGCAGAGTGCGCCTCAGTGTGACGCTGTGTAATTCTATTGCAGACTCTCTGGGGCCAGGATGTCCAGACTCGTTGACCGCGGCGGGGAATCGCTTCATCGAGAGGCTTCCGTCGACGTTCAATGTTTAACGCTGTGAATCGGCCCGGAAAGTTTGCTTGCTAGAGGGTTCCGACTTGTCGAGCCCGGTGGCCTTGGGGTGGTGCGATTCGTGTGCGCCTTGCAATCGGAGGAGACGGACGTTGGTGCACAGGTTCCATCTCCGCCGTTGCACATTTGCATTTGCGGGGGTTGGACTTATGAAGCAATGCCGAAAGCAGCATGGACGTTAAATGTTTAAGGCTGGGGGTCAGCTTGGCAAATTTACATAGACGGGAGAAACAGCCTTGAGAGTCAACTCGGATAATACATAAGACAATTGGGATGTATGATTTGAAATTAAATTTTGCCAGAAACGGAGAAGCTTTGGATCCTTCTTTATTTACTGTAGATCCTTGCAAGCTAGGATCGGTTGAAAAATAAGCAAACATGGTCGCGACGGGTCTTCATAGTCGACACATAAACACAACGTGTTGAGGCCTGTCACATCAGGGGAACAGCTGAGAGTCAACTCAGTAAAAATGTTAGGTTTCACTTCATCGTCATTCAGACGTTCGTACCTCCCTGATGTATCGCTTGGGGCACTTAATACAAAAAAAAGAGGAGCTTCTCGAGTCAATTGTGAAGCCACGTAGCGCTATCACAGATCCATAGAATCAATCTATGATTATAGATCTATAAACCTGTCGTATCTTACCGATCCCAGAGATTGACCTCCTCCTGGCTGGTTGCATTCGCCTATTTCTAAAAGCGGGGCGCTTTTAGAAATAGGCGAATGCAACCAGCCAGGAGGAGCTACCATAGATTCATTCACTTGGTCAAAGTTGCCAGAACTAGCCTGAAAGGGCCTCACCGCGATACTCGCCATTGAACACAATCTAACTCTGCCTAAATCGCAACAATTTCGGTAGCCCCTCGAAGTAGCCAAATGGTAGACAAGAAGAGATCGCTGCCGGGCGATTATTTCTTCATTAATTGTATTTTGGCTGTACCGTTATGTTCATAAATCTTCAGGTTGCGTAATCTGCTGACATTGCAAATAAGGAGTAATATGTAACGAAATTGTACACATTACGTGAATTACAGATACCTGAATTGAAATCAAGGAATCCACAAATACTCATCAGGTAAATCAACAGTATATATCCAGTTGCCGCTTTGTTAGTTGGCCCTATCCACTGTAGTGTCCTAGGAGACTTCGAGTGAGAGCTCAGGATTCCCCGACAACCAGGGTCTCAATTCCGAAAATTACGGAGTCATTGTTTAGCAACTTGAAGAGAACTTTCAAATCGTCATTTGCCCTCTTCGTAAATTACAAAAATACACAGAACTCAGTACAAAAAAAAACAGCGTTCAGCTTAAAATTATAGGTCTTTATACGAAATCACATTTACTTGGATTTCTCTTGGCCGTCAACTGTTTACTTCTATAATTGAATTCAACCACCTCGTGTTATTTACCTCATCGCTCATAAGTCTCGACACTTGTTCTACCTGTTCGCTAACTATGAAATTCCTATAATATTCTAATAGAAACTTATAATAAGAGCGTATTAATTCAAACATATAATAATTAGGAATTATTTCTAGGGATTATTGAGGGGGAGGGATCAGCTGGGACCGGGGCTGAGGCAGACATTGTCGCGAGGAAGGCGATGCCATTGCCTCTAACATAAAAGATACTTCAGACTCGCTGAAAATGTTTTGTGAGTTAGTGAGCTATACAAAACTGAAAACGGATTAGGCTGATGAAAAAGGTAGCATGTTTCGTGATGGTATTAAACATTAAAAATCTGCCAACGATTCTTTTTACTATTAGGACATACACTTCAAAATTTCGCGCCTTTCGAATGGCGCACAATCCGAACTACGCGATAGAATGCGTTCATTTTTGGCGTGGGTACGCGGCGTGAACATGGCTTCCTTTCGAACACTGAGTGGTTTCGATATGATCAGAAAGATGGACACTGCAGCAGAAAGTTCAAATTCCCCCAAAAATCAACGGGAAATCATCAAGTTTTTGTTTCTCCAAGGACACCCTCCACCTGAAATCCATCGAAAATTAGTGAAGGCGTACGGTAGGTCTGCCTTATGCCTGCGCATGGTGCAAATTTGGTGCAAGCGATTTAACAGTGGAGATATGGACACTGATGAGCATCGAGGAGGGGACCACAAAGCAGGTGCGACAAGGGACGAACGGATTGACAGAATCAAGGCAGCTTTTGAGCAAACCAGAGCTTGGTCCATGATGTCTTTGTCGGCTGAAACTGGGATTCCTCAGTCAACGTGTCATAATATTGTCACCAATATACTGAAGATGAAGATAATCAAAGGAAAATGGGTTCCCATACACTGAATGCTGGGCAGATGAAAATGCGTGTGGAGTGTTCGACATTTAATTTGAAGACTTATACGCAACAAACCAGTCGCTCAGAACACACCGTGTCGATAGACGAGACATGGGTTAGCCTGGATAGACCTCCTAAGAACGACCAAGCAAAACAGTGGCTCCGACAAGGTGAAGCTGCAACGTCTGTGGCAGTGCCAGATAGATTCGGACGAAAGGTGTTGATGATACTCGCTCTGGATATCAAGGGTGTTTGCTATTACGAAATATTAGCGGCAAACGAAAAACTCAATGCTCCCCGATATCTCGGCTTCTTGAAAGGATTGATGAACAAATGGCGTGGGGATCGACAGCACCGAGTGTGGTTACTCGACGACAACGCAAGACCTTACCGCACTGCTGAAATTACGGCCTGGATGGAGGGGAACAATGTTGAGCGATGGCATCAACCCCCATATTCTCCTGATTTAAGCCCGTGTGATTATGGTTGTTTCCATGCATTAAAGAGGGCAATAGGTGGGGTTCCATATGCAACCGTCGACTTACTCGCAAAAGCAATAGATAACGAAATTATATATGGAAATGCAAATGGTAAATATTTGGCTATTTCAAAACTCCCAGAGCGCTGGAATTGGTGTGTCAATAAAGCTGGAGAGTACCTCTAACTCATACCAAAAATCTTTGTTCTACCTCATTTAGTTCAAAAGTTATTGTCATTAAAAGAGGCGAAATTTTGAAGTGTATGCCCTAATAGGTTAGGTCGAAATGTCGAACACAAATTGCATAATATCGTCGACCTTTACATTTGCCACTTCGTTTAACGGCTTCTGTAGAAACTATAACCGAACTCAACTCGTTGCCCAGCTGTTTTCGATGCGTAAATCATCCTCTCGACCCCTGGTGGATTGATGCCTCATTCGGGGAGTGACTAAACAGTGGCCATTTTGCTTCTCCGTGCCGGCGTCCGATCCTTACATCGAAATTTATATACAATAATAGCGAATCGAGCGTCAGCTGTACTACTCAATTCCTTTTCCAGTCCTCAGCATTTGGGATAATGGCAGAGCTCGTATTCAGTCGTCTAGTCTACGACATTTGGCAGGGGGAAGGCTTAGATTGACTTCAGGGATACCGCCTCCAGGCGAGTTGTTGATCAAACGATGGTCAACTTTGGACGTATTAGAGCCAACAGGCGACAGGATCGCCCTTCTTGGTACCATGAGGGATTACCTTAGTAACGTTGTTCTATTGGAGATATTTCAATGTTCATTTTATAAAAGTAGGATTTTAGGGCCACTTAGGAGCCCACTTGTTGCAATTGCAAGCCAATTATTTTATTTCATAATATGAATGGTGAATAAATGCATGTATTCCCTACAAACATTCATGTATATATCTATCTATCTGATATTCCGTTGCGACCACCGTGCGAGGGGCTGCACTTTCTCGTGGAAAGATACGATCGACCCCGCATGTGTTGCTCGGTATTATATTTTTTGCGATACGCATGAGATAGCCGTATCCGAAACCCTGATTTTGCAATGTTGTTGTTGTTGTTCTTGGGAGTCACCGTGTTCCAGTCAGCGTTTCGTCACTCGGCTGTGCAGACCAGCAAAAATAGATAGAGCATACAGTGGACAAATGAATAACTCCCTCAAATTCTCCTCTTTGCTCCGTCGTTGAAGTCTACGAATTTCTACGAGGCATCGGCTACATCGTACGCCACGCTGAATCATGTTGTCCCTGTGTTGCTGCTAGTCGTGCCGTGCCGTTCGTCTGTTCGAAGTCGGTAACGGTCGCCCGCTGAATGGGCCCTCCTCTGTGCGTTTTTCGCGACGTCAGCAGCGCTTCTCGCAAGGCCCGACGAAGGTCCAGGTGACTCTATCACGGCGCCAAAACGCACAATCAACGTTCAGCAGAACAACAACAACAGCAGCAGCAACAACAAGAGAAGCTTCTGCCAGAACAGAGAGACTTTGTTCAAAGTTCGTCCGTTCCCTCTATGCATCTAGATAGAAGACTTTGTTCAGTGTTCGCCAACGAGAACCTACCACTGCGCATGTGCGCGTCTGTGGGCGCAGCAGCGAATGCTGCTCTTAAGCAGTCACGGTTGTTTGATGATCCTGCTGATCCGCTAGGTATTGGCCGTTATTTGTCCATCAAATCGTCGCTTCGAGCACAGCTCCCAGCAATATCCAATACCAGCATTAGTGTAGAGCGATAACAAAATTGTTAATCATCAATCCAGCAACATGTCAGTAGTTGTGAATTGCTTTACGCTTGGCTCCATCAGGCTACAAGATATCATCACAAACAGTATCAATGACAATCGAAGTTGACGATGAGGTACGACCAGCTCACGTATCTGGCAAAGCAGGGCCGTGGTGAGGGCAGGCGTAGACCTATTTTGTGTATGCGGTTCTGCAGATTATAAACATCACATACATATTGAAAATGTGTAGAAACGGTGTTGTGTTGTTCTAAACGAATCTTCGAAGTGAGCCCCCTCTTTTGCATGTCTCTTTTACAAATTAACCAAAGCAAGCAGAGGGAAAGTGGACTTTTCATTTTCGCAAATCCGAGGCAACGATACTAGTTAAAGTCCACCGAAATGAACCCAAAAACAAAACAGCGCAAATGAGGTCACCAAGTCGGCACCGGGATCTTTACACCGAATAGGTGACCAATACAGGGGACCAGTTTCTTTCAACCCCTGTTAATATATATTGGCTTCCTCGCTGACTCACGCACGAAATTGTCCCCCTTCCAAGTGAAAAATTGGAGAAAATTCCATTTGGACACCTCATCTTGCAAAGCGTTCAGCATTCGCAAAACTTTGCTAAGGCATAGATGACCTTGTGGCTGCATGCGAATCGATACGGCCAATTCGAAACATCATCGTTATATTCCGGCCACACAGATGCGCACACCTGCGCCCCTTCGCTCCCCCGGGGTTATTCGTTCAAGGCATTTCAGCACTCTTTTCTTCAACGAGCGATCCGAGTTCCCTAGAGAGCTCGGAACAGATCACGATGTGATCAAGTGAACGCAAGTCGCGCTCTCCTCGCCCCCCGCCTACGACACATTTGAACCGATTGGTGGTCAAAATTCCAATAAACGACAGCAGACAAACTCATCTAGGGTTGCTGGCTGCCTCTGCCCTCATCTGTATCAAGGTTCCTCTCCACTTGTTCAAGCGACACTGGGCCAAGTGGCCTCTATGCGGTCTTCTCGATGCTGTCCGGAGGTTTCAGGAGAGGGGCAGCTAGCTATGAAATCGAAGGTACACCATATATTAACTCCGGAATCGGTCAGTTTTTTCACTGCTCTCCTCAAGCATAGTTCGTTCGTATGATTGAGTCGAGCTCACGTTACTCCCATACTGATTAGCATTGCCATAGCTATCATACTGATTAGCATTGCCATAGCCATATCACATTCTCTGTGACTGTGTGCTTGATAATCGTTTAGTGCTTAGGCTGGTGTGCCCCATCATAGACGCGAGCTGTTTACTATTCTCTTCTCCTACCTCCCCCCCAGCAACCAGCAAGTCAACTTATATGTGGCCTCCGCTCGAGGCGATTCTGAGTGGTCGGCCGAGTCAGATCGTCCAGCCGCCGCCATCATCGATTTCGTGTCTACGCAAGCGGTAAGTAAGACAGTCAGTGTGTGTGTGTGTATGTGTGTGTGAGAGTTGTTCGTCCATTTCTCCGTCGAGTTGCCCAGCCAGCAAGGTATCCATCGTTGTCGCTGTTCTTCTCGCAGCGCAAATATCATCCATCGATGTCGTTATCCCTACGATGTTCGGCGTGGTCCCCGACCCGACCCCGCTCAGCTCCGGGACCTCCTCGGACAGCCAACAACGTGCGATGAAAACTCTTCGTTCTTACTTTCTACCAGCTATCTGGCTGCCGATCACGGTCTGCGTAGCAGGCGGCTGGCCCACTCCATCCGATATGATGATGATGCTGGTGCCCCCCCTCGACTTTTCCATTCGTGCCTTCGGCGCGGATGACGCCGGCCGCCATGTTGCCTGCTGACGTCACTACCACATAGGCGTCTACGTCGATCGTATTGCTAGTAGTGGTGGTGGTGGTGGTATTATTATTATTGTTGAACTTTCTTGGGCGACGCCGTCGACGCTGGACCGTTTTCCTGCCGGCTCGCATTTTCTCTCTATGGGGTCGCATCCGCGTAGCTCCGTCGACCATTTGCCCATGACGAACGGACGAACCGATGCCGCTGGGCGAGGGAAGAATACCAGCAGCACCATGTTAGCTTGACACGAGCGCCTCCCAGCGATCGAAGTGTAAAGCCGCTCGTTAAAGTTACGCCGCGGCGGCTCTCTCTCTCTCTCGTCGACGAACGGATGCTTGCTGTTTCTGCTATTGCAAAGTGCGTTTCGTTCGTTGTGTAGATTCGCTATTCTATTGGCTTCTATGGCCGCTGCCACCGACGCCGCTGCTGCTGCAGCAGCAGCTGCTTTGGCCGCCATCTAATATATCGCCCCCTTAGGCGGCTGTGCCGTTTCGGCCGTAGTCCTGTCCAAGCTGCTGCTGCTGCTGCTGGCTGGCGGGCTGTGTCGAATCGCTCTCGCTGTCGCGAGGCCGCTGTGTCGTCCGCTAATTGGCTGAGCCCTTTCTCTCGCGTCTCTGATTCGCCGCTCCGCCGTCGGTCGGGTCAGCGGCGGCGAGATCGGCCGAGCGTCGGCCTCGTTCGGCACAGATTAACTCGAGCCCTGCCGGGGTGAAGATCGCTCGGGATCGACGCGACGCCACCATCCGCCACCCCACCGTGGCGTTTCCATCCTACCTCGGTTCCTCTCAGTTGTACCCAACAGAGGTGAGTAGTGTCCACCATCGAATTCTCAAGCGAAGTTTGTTGTCGAATGTTGACAACTACTATTATTCATTTACGTAGTATGTTTTGCTGCCCGACAATCCCGAGTTCATTGGCAGCCATCGAAGGGTGTCTGTTCGATTGATTGATCGATTGATTGCTTGTTCTGCGATTGATACCGAAACAGAACGAGGGGCGTGTTTGTTTGAGAGAAAACAATGCCATTCTGTTGTCGAACGAGCGGACGAACATCGCCGAGACATAACGTACACGGCTAGGAAGACCCACTGTAGAAATTATGCGAAATTTCCCCCCGTCGGGCTGTCGCGGTTTTGTAATCAGTGCTGACGCCGTCGCGTCGCACGCTATGTGGCCCGCTAGGCCTAACATCTGTGTGGGGTGTATGGATTGCCGGACAGATAGCGTGTGATTCCAGCCGATGCAAAGATTGAACATGTAGATGCGCTGCTGTGAGTTTGTGATTATCTATAGGATGCTGCTCGAAAGGCAGCAGATTGATTGACTGTTTGAAGCGGTCCACTTTTTTGTGTGTCGAGTTCAGAGTCGCCCATGTTTGGGTTCGCCACTCCCTGCTGGCTACTGTCGTCGGGCAATCGGTAAGATTCGGAAGAGTATGCTTAACTACGAATCCTGAAATAATTTCGGGAGCGTAGTGATAATAGTATGCATGGCCTTTTACGGCATGGTGATTTTCGCAGGATAGTTCTTGGAAGGCCTCAGTGACTCATGCTGCAGGTTGGCTACAGTCGGAGCCGACCTTTGTGGTTGTGCTTTAAGACACGATATGTCCTCGTAAGAACCTACGGCGTCACTTGAAACTACTCGGATGACGCCACAGCTCGCCATAATGCGGTCGACTATTTTTGCTGTTATTCTTTTCTTATTGTCCAGCCATAATTTTGTCTAGTTACGAGAACGTAGAAGACGATGTGAAACCACCCGTCTGAGAGCCTTAGGCTCTGAGGGGAGTCATTATTATTATTATTATTATCAACGACGAATTTTTTCCACGTTTAAATTTGTTTCCACCTTCATCGTGCGATCCATTGCGCGTTCCGTTGTGAACCCGACCCAAATCAGTAGCATTTGTATTTTGTGTGTGCTTACGGCGGCTTTTGGTACAGCTGCTGAATTCATCCATTTTCCATGAGGTGCTCGTTAGTCTATAATTGATCCGCCGTTGTTCCCCTACGGTGGTGACTAGCTCGGTATAGCGTTATGCCAACATACCATGATTATACATTGAGGCGCGATGTTTATTCACCAGCTGCTGACGAATGGATAAGGAATGCGCTTGTTGCGGGAACTGCCAACAACAGCTACTGTGCTCGCAGCACCAATGTCGGCCATATTGTTTGCATCAGCAGCAGCAGCAGCAGCAACGTTCGTCCCAAGCGGCGCTTGCAGTGGCGACATCAGCCAGGATTGCCACATCTTATTCTCTCCTGGCCGTTAGGCGCTAGCTAGTCAGATTGCCAGCCTCCTTAATCCTACCTGCTGAGGCTTGCTCGTCACATGCGACGGTGTACGCCCAGCGTCATCTTGCGGCTGCTGCAACAATTACTCGTCAGTGGATCGGTTCCCCACGACGGCATGGGATGGGATGCCCGTTTTACTTCACTATTCGTTAGCAGTCGAAAGCAACAGCGGGCTCTCAAGCAAGCTGCCTGCTGTGGCTTCTGCTGATCTGATGTTGCTTCACTAGCAACATCAAACCTTGTCTTCCATATAAGGAAGGAAGTAAGCAAGCACTATCCAGCACCGTCGTTGCGGCTTAGTGTCGGCGGCGGCGGCGGCGGTGGCTGGCGTAGTAACTTCGTTCGTTGGGCGGCCTCCGTTGCTGCTAGTAACAGAAGACAAAACAGCAGCATTCGCTGTTCGGCTGGTTGCGACGTCTGCCGTTGGCTGACGCGCCATTATCATTCATCTCTGTTCTCTCTCGCTCTCTCTCTCCACCCAGCAGCTCACCAGCAACACCATCCAGTGTACGCAACAGCCGCTGGTGATGGTAGCTGTTGTCTTGGTGGTGGTGGCTGTGTAACGTCGTCGCTCTCTCGTGGTCGCCTGCAGATCCGCTGCTGCTGCCGCCGCCGCCTCTGCCGTCAGCACCGTCGTAAGCACGCGCTGGGCGCATGCGTCACGGCTGTTGCTCGCTGCTGGCAGGCTCTGGCGCAAGCGCCGCTGCCTCAACGGTGCCTCTGCCGTTGCGGCCGCTTTCGAGAGGGGGGCCCACAACGAATGGACAACCAAAAGCAATCGACCGACCGACCAGCCAAGCCGAGTAAGCGATTGACTGACGCCTCCCTCTTCACCAGCACCATCATCACTGCGGTGCTACGACGACTGACTACGCAGCAACAGCAGCCGCAGCCGCCGCCGCCGCCGTCAGCCTGCATGACTAGGCCGATGGTTTATCTCATCCCGTCACTACTGCTACTTCTGCTGCTGTTGCTGCTGCTGCAGTGATGTGATGGTTGTTTGGCCCGTTGCTGGCTAACGGCGGCTGCTGGCGCTCAGCTACGCCGTGCGGCGATCTCTTCCTGCTTTTGGGGCACGGCGGCTCGTGTTTTTGCCTGTCCATCTGCGATCATCGCCTGAAGCTCGGCGACTACTTCCTGTTGTAGCGGCCAGCCGCGGCAGAGCAGTGGGACGGGAACACTAGTGCGTCCCGTACCTCTCTCTCTGCTCTGTCTCTTCTGCAGCCTCTCGTTGTTGGCTCGAACAAACACGTTTGGTAGCTACGCTGGCTGGCTTGCCTGCCTGCCTGCCTGCCTTGGTGGACTGGCTTTGTCTAGGGTAGGTTTATGATACCGACTACGATGCTATTCCCTGCCACTGCGCTTCTCGTAGATACCCTATAGATAGCTGCTGGTATCGGCAGATATCCGTTCCTTGTTGGTGAGGCAGTTGTAGCGAGCTGATGTCTTTTATAACAACGGTGGTTTATTCTGCCGCTGCTGCTGCTGCTGTTTGTTAATGCTGTTGCAATGTCACGACGAACATTGTAGCACGCAAGGCTGACGGAAACGAACGCGCCAACAGAGTTCGGTTGTTGTTCTGAGACTCCTGTTTTCAGCTGCTGGTCGGTCCTGTTAATCAGCTGCGACACTGATGAGTAATAACAATTTGTTTGCTCGGCTACGTATCCTGCTCGATGATAGCTAAATGACGTTAAATTGTTTCGAGATTTTAACAACTGCGAATACTGTTAGCTCCCCGATCGCAAGCTGATCTGGACATACGACGAGAGTTCACTATAATACCTTGTTATCAGCGAATAATGGCGTTACTGATAGTAATTGCTCCAATGATGAAAAAAATGGCACAAACTGAGTGCAAGTGCCACAGGCGGGGGTCCGTTTACCGTTATTTCAATCTCCATTGATCTTCATCGAAGAGGCTGGGTTACCTCGCTGCGTGCGGGGTTTTCAGCCGCAGTCGATATCAGCCACGTTGACGTAGTGCTTGATGACAAGATAACCGACCAACATCTTGCATTTCAACTTGCCCTGGCAACACAGTCCCTTGCCAAGCGTGCAATATAGCAATCAGGGAAGACCTGCGGCTTTGTTCACCAGCCCTCTTGTCTAGTTAAGATCGGCTTCCCGGTTACGCTACATTTCTTCCGCCATCGGTTTTCTTGCGAGCAGCACCAGCCGTGTTGACCCAAATATTATCTATGGGTGAGATAGCTGCGCATCCAGCCGAGCTCGCTCCGCCGTCGCGATGTATGTATGTGCAGACGTGCGCGACGCTTCAGGAAAAGCTGCTCGTGTCGCGGGGTCTTCTATGAAGAAATGGGAACGAGGTCAGCCACTGGTAACGTTAGCGAGAGCAGCAACAACAGCAGCAGCAGCGGTTGCATGCATTTTGCTGAAATGGAAAATTGTCCGTTTGTGTGCCAGTGGATTGATATCCATGAAAGATTCGTTGTCTCACTCGGGGAATTTACGTTGGAATTGTTCGTAATGGATGTTGCCGTCAAATGCTTTATGGAGAACAAAGTCTAGTGCTTCAAAATTACTGCATATATATATATATATATATTTATATGTATATATATATATATCTATATTATATATATATTAGATATCTAATATGGTATGATTTGTTCGTCTCTTCTTTCAATTGCAGACCAAAGATGGGTAGCACGCAACAGTTCTGTCTAAAATGGAACAACCACCAGTCGAATATGCTGTCGATATTCGACCAGCTATTGTCCTCAGAACATTTTGTTGATGTTACATTGGCCTGCGATGGCCTATCAGTGCGGGCACACAAAATGGTGCTGTCCGCGTGCAGCCCATTCTTTCAGAATCTATTCATCCAGAATCCGTGTGAGCACCCCATCGTCATTTTAAAGGACATTCGCTTTGTTGACCTCAAAGCCCTCGTACAGTTCATGTACCGGGGCGAAGTCAACGTGAGTCAGGACCAGTTGCCTACCCTTCTCAAGGCCGCTGAAGCTCTCAAAATCAAAGGTACGTACAGGTCCTATCACACAATAGGTCGTACAGTATACTATTCTACAAAGATAAGTCACCAACTATTGGAATCTTAATTCTCAAGACAGAACGATTGATCCTCGTTTTAAGCAGCTCTTCGTGATACACAATATTTAGCCCATATATCCAATCCGTCATTGTTCGTTTCCTATCATTTTCTTACCAAATGCTGTTGCTTTGCTATCACAGGTCTCGCCGAGGTGACGAATGAGTCTGGCAGCCAGAAACCTGGCGTGCCTTCCGTGCCCACAGGTTCGGTTGGCGGTCCACTAGGATCGTCGCTCGGGGGCGGGCACACCCACAGCCATAATGGTCACCTGCCGAAGGCGGAACAGGCCCAGGCCGCGCAGTTGGCGCAGCAACAGCCCTCTGTACAGGCCGCTGCTGCCGCTGCTGCGTCGTCACCTCTAGCCCAGAGTTTGGCGCCTGCCGCCGCCGCCGCACAGAGCGCCCTTGTCGCCGCGATGCAACAGACCGCCCTGAAGCAGGCTCAGCTTGTTCAGGCCGTCCAGGCTGCTCAGGAGCGCCAAAACGCCACCTCCCAATCACTCTCGGCCGCTAGCATGGCTAGCCACGAGAGCAACTCGAACGCGTCAACGCCTCTCCGCCAGACCGACTCGCCAATGTCACAGCAGAATCGCAAGCGACGCCGAAAATCGGCCGGCTCCGACAAGGGCTCGGGAGATGAAGCGTCCGTAGACAGTGGCGCAGAAGACAACCTCGATGAGACGCGGGGCGCATCCGATGACGAGTCGGCAGGCGAGGAGGCCGAGTTCGAGCCATCAAAGCTGCTCGAGCAGAGCATGACCGAAGTTCGGCAAGGTGCCGGCCACCAGGACAACAACTCGTCGAGCTCCGACAACCTGACGAAGGAGGACATCAAGCCAGCTATCAACTTTGACACGACCACGCCCGGTGCCTTGGCAAGCCTGAACACGGACCCGACAGCTGTGCTGGCCTTCGCGGCCGCCGCACAAGCTGCTTCGCAGGGTGCCTCAGGGGGCTCTGGCGACTCTGTCGCCGGACCCTCTCAGCCCACGCACGGTAGGTTGTCCCTGTCAGCTTGATGCTCTGGTCCTGCACCCCGGCGCTGGCTTGCATGCGCAGTCCGGGGACTGCTGCAGGCAGAGTGGCCTCTGTCTCTCTAAAAACAAACCAACATCTTCTTGGGTTCCACCGGTGCGGCGTCTGACATGCTGTCCGTCAGACGTTCGCCTCCGGTGTTCCTACTCGCTACCCTATGCCCCACCTCTATCTATCTGCATGCTCTTTCCGCACTCGGTGCAAATTCGACGATGGTGATGCGCGGCGGCTCTCCGTCACGACGGCTCATCACCTAAATACCACTTCGCCAAAAGAAGACTTCGCCCAAGCAAATCGACTCTCTTCATCGCAACATATCGTCCACGATCATCGAACAACAACAACAACTGACACGACCATCTTTGAATGCGTCAAAAACCAAAAAAATATATATTTGCCAAGTACGTACGAGGCGAGCACGGCCTCCCCCAACTGCGCTTGGCTCGCGGTCGGTGGAGACGTGCAAGTCTAAATTTGATCTCTTTTGCAAGATTATATATACATATATGAGGATATTTATGTATAAGTATATATATATACATGTATATTGAATGGAAGCCGAAGACTGCGAAAAGGTAAGGTAGAAGAACCTCTCGATAGAGAGTACTAACGAAAATTTCTAGGAAGAAGACTTGACCGAGTACTCACACTTGGGCGTCATGTGCCAACAAAAAACGCAACAAAACACCCTACAATAATTCATGAAGATGCCGCCGTCAACTACACACGAAGAGGAGAAACATTTAGCGAAGGTAACAGACTGACAATGACATCGCCACAGACGAGCACTTCTTTAGACGAGCACTTTATCGAACGTAACTATCAAATGAACAGACGCATCGGAGTCGACGAAACACTAGGCCAACCCCCCGCTGTTGGCGGATGAGATGATTTCCAAGTCGGAAGGACCCAACAAAGAGAGGATGTCAAAATAAACTGAGATTTTTTCTTATTCAAGAATATGTTGTCATTCGATTGTAGGTATGGGGATTGGTAGTTGTATCAAATAATAGTTGTCGAATAAATCAAATCGGGAGGGGACAATCTGAAATCATGGATGAAATGCGCTCGCTCGACGAGATTACGATACGTCTCATTTAATCGCGATGTTGCTAGACGGTGTTGTCGAGGGGTGGAGGGTGGAGAAGCCAATTGTTCGTTTTGCTGACGATGTATCTGTGTCGCTCGCAAGACACCCACGCGACAAGTCAGCAAAATAGCTCTACGTCAGGGCAGTGAAATAGTTTGATGATATCGTTAAGCGATTCCAATCCAATATAGCAAGAATACCGAGCAGAGGCATTGGAGAACGTTTTTTGTGTGTATCAATATTAATTAGTCAATCTCGTAGATTTGCATGTGATCCGACAGGTAGAGTATGAATTCGTTCCAACCAGCAGCACGAGTTGCGCATGTGACCGCGTCGCAGACAAAAACCATCTTTTTGTTACATTGTAGTACGCGCTCGCGTCAGCCGTTTGCTTTAAATCAAGGCCACACACTTGGTGTTGCGAGTTGAACTAGAATGCGACTTGTCTAGTCTGTATTTCATGAGCATACCCCACTCAAGTGGCCTCTTCGGCGAACTCGATCAATGCACAAAGTTCCAAGCCGTTCGTTGAGCTACTGCAGTTGGTCCGCTACTGGACTGGCACTGGGAAATGGTGTCACCAGATTGCGGTCGACTTCGATCCAATTGCAACGGCGGATGCTGGCCACATGTGAGAGAATCACACAGCCGGGCATGGATTGCATATCGGAAATTGTACATCCTCAGTAGCAACAAAAGAGCGATGTTGAACTAACAAATTAGCTGGCAAACATCTCCCAGCCAAAGAGTACAAGAGGCATTTGTCCAATGTAATTATTGCTAGATTCCTCAGCTAAATCATGTACACACAGTTTGCGTTGTTGACGATATGATGTAGTTGTATCGTTACAGCAAAAATATTGCATCTTTTGTCATGTGCAGTCTTCTAATGACAGCTTCGAGCGGGGTGAACCCGTAGAAAACTGACGAAAATCTTTGCCATATACTTCTACCATGGTTTAGGTGCTGTCCAGCTTGACGAAGGTCTGTTCACACCGTCGCAATGTCATCGACACGTTTTCATTTGCATTTATTGGCATCGGTAAACTCGAATCGCGTTTCAGGCTCACATAATTCGAACTATATATATATATATATATACATCTATATATATATGAGGTAAGTTGAACATGCTTCCTATGTATGAATCGCAACGATTCCGAATCAAAACAGCCGTTCGAAAGACTGCTCAGCATCAGCACGAGGATGCTCCAAGCAGATTCCTCCTCTAACGGACCACTGTTAATGTTGACTCCGGTGATGACTTACGCAATGAGAGAACGTGTCGATAAGCGAAGGCGATCTTCTTCAAAATGTCCGCCAAACCAAAACCGTCCGAGTTATCGCGGCTTTGAATTTTCCCGCCAACCACCAGCTGCTCAACCGCCCGCCCGCCAATCGCCCGATAGCTTCTTCATCTTCCTCTAGACGGTGTGTCGAATAAGCGATGATCGCATACTGCATTTAGTCTCGGTGCGCGCCAAAACGAAATCATCTTCGAACGAATACTTCTCGTCGATTAGCGACACTGAACAGTGTAATAGCAATGCATACACTATTTTCACGGCCGCCCTCCGCCGCCACACTGACCCCTGGCCATTTTCCGCCTTCGCGAGCAACTCGGTTACGTGGGGAAGATCAAATTTTTGCGCGCTCTCGGACCAGCGGCTAGATGGCATTTGGCATCGAACTAAATTTGACATACCTTCCCACTGGGTAGTAATCTAATGTTTATGAAAACATGGCCGCCGTACCAGTGTCGTAGTTGGGACCCTGGGTAACAGCGCTGACTGCTGGCGGAAGCAAGAAAGAAAGGCAGCCTTGTGCCTAGCTATTGGTTTGTCGCCGCCGCTGCCGCTGCTGCTGCTACTACTGCGATAGCTCAGCCTGTGAATGAGTGTTGGGTGTCCTGTTTACGTCTTCATATTATGAGATGAGAGTACCACGGCTGCTCTTGGGGCATTTTAGCGATCTATTTGTTGTGTGTATTGAGTCGGAGGTGGCCCGGTGGAGGTGGGTACTGCTACGAGACACTACTACTGTAGACTGCTTCACCGAAGAGAACTAGTAACGACTACTTCAGCTGCCTTCGGAAGGAGTTGCAGCAGGATATTTAGAATATGGTCGACAGGATATACTTCGACTACTACAACTACAACCATCACCACCATCATTACTACAGCAGCAGTACATCGATCAAAATCCAAGACACAGACAGAGCGATTCAGATTGATGATAGATCGTAGTAGGCAAGATTAAGAATAGATCTGCTGCCCTCGACTGTTGTTCGCAACGCTGCGATATTTTGTATTCGGTAACATCTAATCTCCGACCGACCGACCGAATACCCCCGTCATCTCCCCATCACCAGCACCAGAAGCTCGATCCCGGACCACCGAGTCCGAGAACATCGTTCTCCACTGTGATTCTCCACGTTTTCTACCACCAGCAGCATCATCGAATGAAAAACGTCGTACTGAAATAGCAAACGTTGGATTACTGGCTGAGGAATACTAATCACGAAATAGCCCCAGTGGTGTTTGGCTTGTCGCAAGTCTCGCCTCTGTGAGAGGAGTGGTGTGTGTGTGTGCGTGCCAGCAAATGTAGATATATGTAGATATATATACATATACACCTCTACACATTTTACATGTGCGAACGTTCCTCGAGATTTCCCCCTGTGTGCTTCAGGAGTGAATTCGTTTCGGGGTTTTGAGTACGCCTGCAAAGTGATCCCAGGAGCGACGGTCAATCGGTTGGCTGTGCAGCCGCCGCCGATGTAGAGCGACGACGTCGCCGTCGAGAGGAAACCAAATTGAGGAATACCCCCCCCCCCCCTCTTGACTGCGATTCCCTGTGCTGTGCTGTGCATCTTTGTTTGCTGGTCCCATTCGGCCGGTTTGACTGACTGTTCGGACTGTTGTGACGGGCGCAGCAGCACTGCTGCCTCCAGTCGTCGGTTAACTCTGCTGGCCGGCAGGTTCCGCAGGCAGGTAGGCAAGGTGTTGCGAGCCGAGGGATTTTTGCTGCCCGCTGGGCGTCGCTGGCGGTAATGGTGAAGGCGCTGTTCGTTCCGGGGGGCACAAACTGCCACTGCCAGCGTCGTCAACATCTGCAGCAGAAGCAGCCGTCAATATCTGACAGGAGTATGCCTGTTCCTGTGCCGGCCGTTCGTGTAAGCCATCGTCCGTTGCTGATGCTGCTTAGCACCGTTGCTGAGGTGTCTTCTGGGCCAAGATGAAAGAGATGCTGGGCGGTTGTTGTGTCTGCTCAGACGAGCGGGGATGGGCAGAGAACCCGCTCGTCTATTGCGACGGCGCCGGATGCAACGTAGCCGTGCACCAAGGTACGAACCAACCTGTAGTCTCGTAATTATCTCTGAACTTGTCGGATCATGAGGAACGTGCAATTGACTGAGTGAACGAGCAACGAACCAACAACAAATGCACAATGAGCGCTGAACAGCCTAATCAGCTCACATCATGACAGTACACGTCCCGGAGGGCTCTCTCGATACAGATACTAATAATGATAATAATAATAATGATTACGTGTAGTCGTATAGGTAGAGGCTAGGTTTTGCGAAGTGGTATTTGGATTCCCTTTAGAGAGGCGTGGAGAAACAGAAAAATACGACGTTATTTAAATAGTGGATCGGGCGCGAATGAGCTGGCGCCAACTGAGAGGTAGTAGATAACGTCAACTAACGCAGCGTAGCATTCAAATGAAGTACATGGTTGTAGTAAAAATGCTTCGTTAATAGTAATGCATAGTACCATCCTCGTAGGACACATCTTGCACGTCTTGCTTATATATGTGGGCGACTTTACATTCACAATCTGCTTCGGAAAGAGTGTAGAGAAACTCGGGCTTATCATTTATTTGTTAGGTGCACCGTAAATTAACACGCAAATTATACGCGACGTTTTACGCCGCTGCTGTATCCTATGTTGATGGTGAAGAGTGGGCCAGATGCGCTGCTCGATTCCATCCATCTGTGGAGCTTGTCTACAGCAGCAATAATGGCGGGAAAACCTTTACACTAGTATGGGTGTCCATCTATCCACATGACTCTCTCTGTGTGTGTATGTGTATATCTCTGTGCATAAATCATGATATGATATAAGCATATGCATTCGGATGTGGCTCACAGGGCGCGAGTCGCTTGAGAGGCGAAACCGAGCTACTCAGCGGATTCATTGATTTATTTTTGGCGAAGACCTTCTTTTGGGCACTTCAGCAAGTGATGTGTGTATGTGTTTGTAAAAGTAAGGAAATGTACATATGTGTGGAGTACTCATTGATCACTGCGGTAGTATGCGATGCAAGCTACACAGGTGAAATTCTAGCGAAAGATAAAAACCGATTGAGGTGTGATCGATTTTGATATTATGAAATAAAATCAAATACACACACACAAGAATCTTGTGCATGCCAAAATATGCCTATCTCTAAATCGAAATCTATGCGTTGAGTTGTCTCTCGAATTGATGACACAGGGCATTCGCTCGCAGATGCGGCCTCATATTGTACCGTATACTCAGCGCTATCATCAGCTGGATTGTTGTATCTAGACTATTGAATCTTATCAACATAGATATAATCTGACTGCAGGATGTCTCTGTGCGAGCTCGCCATTAGCATTTTCTCGTCCATGCATTCTATCTCACTCTGGATACCGATTTCACAACGTGTTTGTCCTCGGGGTCTCTCACGGACGGCGTACGCTCATTTCCAGTTTGCAGCGACCCGTCCTCTTCACTTGGATCCTCTTCCTTGCTCAGGTGTTAAGAGAATCTTCATCTCACATCAGTGATTTGCGTCCTATAAATGCTCGCAGACAAGCACCCTTTGCACAGAGCAGATACACGCCGCGGCTGTTGTGGTGTGTGTGTGTTTGTACTTGCGTTAATATATGTTTCAACGTAAAGGTGAAGCTTTGTTGGTTTATTAAAGGAGCTGCAATTTCACAATGCTTAAGCTCTCTTATATAGCGCAGCGTTTTTTAGTATTGCGCAGCACACCTACTATCACCAGATCGCCCCATTACCGTATCATATTGGCATGGCAATGCAGGTCTGTGTGCCAGTCCGCCGCTCCAGTCCAGCTCGCATTCCCGCCTGCGTCCCTGCGATTAGCGGCAGTGGCACCGTTTTCGCTGTATACTACAGGTAGACAGGCATCTTGTGTCGTCGGTTCCGCTGGCCGCTTCGCTCAGCGCAGCTCCACTCGGATTGGGTCGGCCCCCCCCCCGAGGCTGCGGGGAGGCTGAATGTGACGACTTCCAACGGTGATTCCACCCGAGAGTCGTGGGATAGTTACGGGGCCTGGCGAGCAGAAGCTTGTGACAGCCAGCAGAGCACGGGCCAATGTGAGCTCACTTTCTCTACGAGTATCATCGTATGCGCATCTGAGGTTTCCAACGATCCGCACTAGACTACGGCTGTGCCAGTGCTCGATGGCGCCCCTCAAATTGAGACCCTCTTCCTCCCTAGTACAGA
Organism: Stratiolaelaps scimitus; assembly: GCA_019614645.1. Taxonomy (NCBI): domain Eukaryota; kingdom Metazoa; phylum Arthropoda; class Arachnida; order Mesostigmata; family Laelapidae; genus Stratiolaelaps; species Stratiolaelaps scimitus. The sequence goes on from JABWDB010000028.1 coordinate 1,734,873, forward strand.
AGCTGACTAGTATCGTACTAGAACTAGCAGTATTATAATTATTGTTCGTCATGTGACGACTAGCGCGTATAGTGGAGTGGGTAGTTGTGGCTCGGCGTCGGTATCACATGGCAAGCTGCCGGTGCCGCAGCTTTTGGCGCCTCTTTTTCTCTACAATCGAGTACGACATCAGTTGTTCGAAAGCAGCAGCCGTGGATCGCATTGAAGATACATTCTATTCCATTATTATTATGGCCACAGTTTCAGCTGCTGCCAGTCGCTCTTGCTGGCTGCTTCTGGTACTTGTTTGTAGTTTGTCCTGCTTAGTTGGGTTCATGTTCGCCTTCTATATCTGCTTTTGCTACTTGTACCACTGTACGATGAGTTCTGATGTTGTTCAGGAATAGCAGCTTCTCCATTTGGAATCGTGCTGCAAGTGCTCGTAGCTTTCTGATAATAAGAGTCGTAGTCGCACTGGGCTGCCGAAGTCTGTAAGAACTGTTTGTATAGGCGTTGAACTTGCTGACCGCGTATTGAGGCTCGTGTTGGGAAGCGCAGCAGCGGAACTCAACTACTCCCGTTGCCGCGACCGCCGCCGCCACCGCCGCGAAGTTCTGCTGCCACAACGACGGTTGTCATCTCAGCCGTTGTCCACCGGCATTGCTATATAACATCTATGAGGTGGTCGATGCTGTTGTTGTTGTTGGCGCTGGCAACGCTGTTCAAGTCATAGTGGTCGGAGTGCTGTTAGCAGTAGTCGGAGTAGTCAGTCGGTTGTAGTGCGCAGTGGTGCCGTTGTAGGCTGCTGCTGCTACTTGGCCCGGTCCGCGTTCGTTGGCGTCGTCCCGTCTCGATTCGTCCATCGGTACAAGCTGCTGCTGCTGCGGCTGTCAGCCTCTGTCGTTGCTGTTTGTGTCGATCTGTTTGCTGCGTCCGGGGTCCGTTCGTTTGTCTGTTCCGGTGACCCGCTTCGAGTCGACGTTTCATCGTTCGTTGCTGTCTCGCCGCGGGTTCGCCGCCTTTGCTTTCAGCCACTTGCTGCTGGCGTTCGCTGTTTGCCGACAGACGTCGATGAAGTGATGGACGCGGACAGCAGGCTCCATAGCAGCTGCCAGCAACAACCGTCGCTCGTTCAGCAGCAGCAGCAGCAGCAGAGTCATCGCCCGACGGCAACGGCCAACGGCTGGTGGTGGTGTCGCGCGAACCGGCGCGCGGTCGCTCCAATCATGGAGATCCAGCAAACAGCAGCACTAACCTACTACGGCTGATGGCGCGAAACGTGCGGGTTCGTTGGCTGGCAAGATGGGGCTATCAGCGTTGAGCACCGTAAGTGCGGCGGTGGTTGCGGCTACGGTTACGGCTTCAGCGGCGACGGCGGTGGCAACGTTCGTACCGAAAATCAACAATTGCGGGCTGTGAGCCTCACCAGCAGCCTGTCCGACGCGTACAGGAACGAATGCTCATGGAAGCGAAAGAAACAGAACTGAGAGGAACTATGGACGCGGGCGGGTATGGTAGCGGGCGCCAGAAGCGGTGACGGTGAGAGCCGTCGTACCGCAACGCCACCTGTAATACGTGGCTCCGTAGCGGTGGCAGCGAGGGAACGATGGTAGGAGAACGTCTGTGGAAGGGACACATCACGGGGGAGCGATTTCCCTAAGGGAAAGGACTCGCAACGAAATCATAATCACTGGAACACTCGGTCTAATATTTAGGGAGGGAATAATGAGTTGAAACGTAAGGAGAGGGTGGGGGGCAGGTGAAATGCATGATGATTCAGTACAATTGATTTGTGCAGTTCAATGATTTTGGGGGCTTTGCGTTCGTTTCCTTAGATGTCGTCTCATCGATTTCACTTGATTAGGATTAGCACAACCCTCGTAACTTAGTACAACGATTATTAGCGGAAGATACAACACACAAACAATGTAGTCGTGTGTGTCTAGATACGTTCAATAGTACACGCTCGATCCCTCGGTTAAAGAACATAAACCGCGAGAGCATTGTAATGTGGAGTAGCCCCAGGGCTACTCATTAGCATTATTTGAATAACAAGCTAAAAATCAGACGTGCAGTACCGCGACCCGTTGATCAGACATGATACACTAATGAGGGCTATTTTACATTCCCCTCCATATAACAACAAGGTTGAATTGTTTTACACAGTTTACACGTCACTTCGCTGTTTATCGTATGACAGTTTCTGCTTGTGAGTTAACGCAGGTAAACAAGAGGGTCGGTAGGAAGCAAGAACTCGTTCATGTTTTGAACTTGTTAGGCTCGTCAATTTGCTATTGCGGCAGCTCGCAACGAGTGCTTAAACAACACGCTCTCATAGAGGGCGTGTTATCCGCGGGACTGATTGCGTGGTATCGATATTTGCCTATTGAGGAGTCCGGACGATGAATGGAAGAGCCGCAATGTCGATTATTTTACGATCTGGTTATTACTGCGTTGTCTGTGTTTAACAAAACGGACCCATTCAAGAGAAACTCCAACGATTTCTGAGGTGGTGGTTACAGTAACTAATTACGAAAATGTTCAAAACATAAATTCAGTTAAGTGACTACAGCAATTAGTCGCATTATCTCCGTTTACTAAGGTTGCTGCAAATTTGCTCATTTCGACCCCAGCCCGTTACTACCATATTGCGAATATATGCCCAAGTTGATACATTGATGATAGATTATATTATCGTCATATACTGACAATCTCTATCTGCTGCTTGATGTCTCTTTGTCTATTTCAGCGTGTTACGGTATAGTGCAGGTGCCAACGGGCCCGTGGTTTTGCCGAAAATGCGAATCACAGGAGCGGACAGCCCGCGTTGTAAGTATCGTATCATGATCGTCTAATGCTAGGCGTCGTCTTATACACTGTTTCGGCCGACTCATTATATAGTCTGTCGCCTGATATAGTAAATGATGGAATAACTAACACCAGCATGTATCCGCGTAAACGTCCTCTCACACAATAGATATTCGTTATCCAATGTGCAAGTATCGTGGATGCCTTAGCCGTTCCGACGCTGCCCCATAAAACATCGAAACCTATCGTAGATCTGCCGTTTATACTGAGATGCCCTGTCGTCTCTGATGATATGACTTTCTCATTTCGTCGCTGTAGTCGCGCGGTAACCATCGCCGTCTTGTGCGGCGGCTTTGGCGGTCGCCTGGCCGAGCAGCTAGTTTATCTTAAAATCGACAATATTTTTGAACATCTCGAGCTTGTCTACACCAAAGCCAATGTTTCCACATGCCTGTCTAGCAAATTCTTCATATATGATGGCACACAGGTATCCACAGAAGTATCTCATATTGGTCCACGGGCTGACAAATTTTCAGAGCACAACGGAAAGCCGAGCCACAACATGTTACGAACTATAGTAACCGTAATAACTAATTAATAACTGAAGAGAATAGTAACCGCACACCAACTCCATGTGAAACGCAGAGAACTAATTAGCAGAGATTTATTTCGAGAGCCTTTGAGATACGAAATGAACTACATTGCTTCAAGAAATACGATAACGGTTATACAGGTGTGTAGACTAGACTGGTACAGATCACATTTCTCCAATGAATGAAGTTAGGCGGAAAATGACACTCGTTCGGATGTGCATAGTCTGTTATTGCCAATGTTAACGGTGTCACCAGCGTCGTCATCATGAGCAGCATTATTCATCAGCGATTATGTCACCTCCATCAGCACATAACAAAGCATTTAGATTGAACGCTGGGTGAAAGTTGGAAGATTGATTAATTAACACTGTCGTAGTGGTATCACGTTCTGCCTTTTTTATTGGTACGATTTATGAACTACCGCACGGTTCCCATCGTGTGATTTTAGTCTCTACAGTGTGTACGACGTGTTGGATCATTATGCGGAAACGTACACCACATTTGGCGGGAACTCGACCGTGGTTCTCATGGATTTTTTGGATTTATATATATATATATATATAAATAAGTGAATTGTGGATGTGTATTCCTGGCACTATGGACACATGCATACAATGGGGGTTCAGATCATTTAGCAAATGTCATATTTTCATGACAAAATAAAATTGAAATAGAAAGAGATGCATCATGGTCATGGGCAGTCAACGAGGACATTTAACGCGACCGTGTGGGTATTTCCGCTTACATAAAGCATATTCCAAACCCGATCTCAACCACCTATAATCTCATTACTACTAGCAATAGCAATGCTCACTGGCAATAGCAATCGATTTGAGCCTGCCGAACTAATTGTCATTGAAAGGCATTACACTGTTGTTTCCATCATTAATTTCGCCGTCCGAGCACTCGACGGCACCCCCTCAGGGTTGTCTCGAGCAGACTCCTTTTGACTGCAATGCCAATCATTAGATGTACAATGAGGAAATGCAATTGGCATACAATGTCTTACCACCACTACCACACCACTTGGGTTGAGAGAGACTAATGCCCTTATAAAAACAGCACCGTTCGTTTAAACTATGTACACACAGGACAGCTGTAACCAGTTTATTACTATTTAAATAAACATGTCGTTATCTCTATTCTAACTTAAAGTCCCATCGTTTTGCGGGTTCAGCAGAATTCTACATAGCACATCGTTTTTGTCTCGGAATAAACAGGCCAAACTCACTAATATAATATGTATTTTATATTATGGATATAGTTACGAGTTCATTTTCGCATTCTAAATTCGTATTTTGACGCCCTGCAAGAGCTTGTTAACCATGCATAAATCAATTCACAAAGAGAGAAAAGGCCTGAAATAGCGGTTTCTTCACAAAAAAGCCGAAACTGAAGACCCCTTTATCCCCCCCCCACCTGGTCCCACCTGCGATGTCATGCGGCAAACGATATCATTCAGCCAGCATATTCATTCGTAGATGGTTCCACTTCCATTCCGGCTGAATGTGTTTACTTACTGTTCACTTGTGCTGTTCTGTGTTCTGCGTAGCGCTGCGAGCTGTGTCCCTCTCGGGAAGGCGCCCTCAAACGAACGGATTCCTCGGGTGGTGGTTGGGCGCATGTGGTCTGCGCCCTCTACATTCCCGAGGTCCGTTTTGGCAATGTAACCACGATGGAGCCCATCATGCTGGAGATGGTTCCGCAGGATCGATATCACAGGACCTGCTCACTATGCACCGATTCAGGACACGCCAACGTGAGTACACCCTGTCCGGATGAATACGCGCGCGGAGTATGCAAAGTTTCCCTCTTGTGAAAATCGCGGGAAAAAAATCGGTTTTTTGGCGGCGCGCATAACCATTTTTGTTGCCTCTGAAGGATTATCCTACTGTCAAGCCGTCTGCACTGAATAGGTGTTAGTTCGTTATATAATTTATTAATATATCGTGTTATTTAATTGAGAGATTAGTCGGGAGTGGAGAGTTGAGCGAAGTGGGCGGTCACTAATCTCAGTCTCCGCTGTTATTGTGTTTTCCACAGCTGGGAGCGTGCATGCAGTGCAATAAGTCAGGGTGCAAACAGTACTTTCACGTGACGTGCGCGCAGGCCGCGGGTCTGCTGTGCGAAGAGGCCGGAAACTATATGGATAATGTCAAGTACTGCGGTTACTGTCAACACCACTATCAAAAATTGGTAAGTTTCCAGCAATTCATTTTTGAGCTCGCCATATGCCCATCTTCAGCACTGTCCTTTTGGTCACATCAGTCCGACACGTCAATGCTGCGACTGTCGTGGGGTAATGTGTCCGTCAGATCTGTGCACGCTATCGTGCAGCCGGACGCACTCTGCACGTGGCGATCGTGAAAAGCATGCACCGTCGTGGTGAACCGCCGTACCGCGGTGACCGCCAATTAGCACGTTTGACTCATTGCTGGCTTGTGATCTGCATGAGGCGGAAGTCGAACGCACTCAACACCAATACAACGGAGCAGCTGGCCGTATATAATAGTTATCTATCGTCTGTGTGTTCGTGTTGGTACCTGTATGTTACAACAAACGAGCTGTTGTTGTTATTATGGTTCTTTCGGCTGTCGCTCAAGGGCCGGCGGCCCGGTACCTTGAATCGAACAAGTAGTGCAAAAAAAAAAGAATGGATGAACCTAGACCGAGAAGAGAATTGAAACGTACCTCGAAAATGGCCCAAACGAAAAAGGGACATACAATATCAATTCGAAAAGTAGAGCAAACAGATATGAAAGTGCTCAGGAAGGACAAAAGCATAAAAGTGGCAAACGACATTTCGACGAATAATGGAAGAACCCGCAGCGCAATAAAAAACCTTCCGAATCCGCCTCTGTATTGCGAAAAGAGCCTCACCTGGAAGGCGGTAAGCTCGAAACGTGGGATATAGCCATATGCACAGCGTCGACGATGTTTACAGCTGCAAGCTTTGCTGTACGCGCTAGTGTGCCTCCGTTACCGTTTGACATTCGTTAGTGCTGGAAGTATTTGGATTCCTATTGTTTTCTGTCTCCAAGCAATATTTCGTAATTGCCGTAATGGGCAAGTACTTTAATTACATTTTGCCGCTTTTTGTTTGACCCAATCGCATGCGAGAGCATGAGACTCGCGGCAATGGCAATAGTCAGTGGTGCTAAAGCGTATTGCAGTGTATCGAAAGAGGATGTCTCCGATGGTCGTACGACCCTACGCGCCCCATTATAGTAAAACAAGGGGCGGCGCTATGACGAACAACGAGGAGGAGGAGACAATGTTGAGCGCGCTAACAACAATCAGACCTTTTCAATTATCAACACTCCTGCGTACACTAAAGCAGGAAAACTCAGCGGGGAATCCTCGTTTACTCTTTTAGTCATCATCAATCAATCCGCGACTTGTCGCCGCGTTCCTTTTTTTTTGTCTTCATTTTATTGCGTTTGTTCATATGATTATTATTAGTAGTGGTGTTATTGTTACACAGAATCTACATTACCGATGTGTATCCCATTTTTTTGCGAAGTATTCTTTATCTATATATATATATATATATATACGGAAGATATAGATAAAGAATATATATATATATATATATATATATATAATCACAACGAAGAATGATAACATTGATATTTCCCCCAACCATAGATCTGTATGTCTTTCTTCCCGTTAAGCCCAACTTATGATATAATCCAGACTGTTGCGCCCATGTGCTACGTATATTACTCAATATTACGATTATTACGATCTGTTGAACGTGTTTCAGTGGCCTCCACGTTCCAAACGTCCGAGTTCTGCTCGGCGCGATCAACACTAGCAGCCACGAGCAAGTAGTCAAACTAATTTCCCGTCGGTCCGCCTAAACAACAATCCATGTGTGCTGCTGTCTCATTCAAATCGTTTCATTTTGTCCATTTGCAGAAGAAGGACAGTAATATCAAGACGATTCCAGCCTTCAAGCCTCCATCGTCGTCGTCAATTCTTTCGGACGACGACAGTGACGCCTCTCCACCGCCGCCTTCGGCAACGGCAACGACAACGACGACAACGGGCCGAGGCCGTCGTGCGGCTGGCGGCACCACCGGTGGTGGCGGAACTCGGGGCAAGCGGCCAGCTATCTACACTTCTGATTCGGAGGGCGAGGATAGCGCACCGACGCCACCGGCCCAGCTGCATACGACATCAACGAAGGCCGAAGGTAAATCGCCCCCGAAACGGGCGGCCAAGGAGCGCCAGCAGCAACAGCATCCCGTCGCTGCGTCAAGCAGTGGCTCCACTGCTGCTGCTGCGGCCGCTGCTGCTGCTGCGGCGGCTGCTGCTGCAGCAGCAGCAGCTTCCACCGTGTCGGCGAGTACCGTGTACGACGATCCCGAATTCGATGACGACTCCTGCGAACTCTCGAAGGTCAAGTTCGAGAGTAAAAGCCGAGATGAATTCAAATGTAAGGGAACAGACAACTACGAGAAAGAGAGAGAGAGAGAGAGAGAGAGAGAGAAAGAGGGACTTTACATTTTCTTAAAGGAGTGTGTCTGTGTGTTTAGATAAGAATGTCATTAGCGCGCTTTCACTGATTACCATGCTGTTTGCGTTCGCCGCGCTATGGCTCGCGGCTGAATATCGGCATTGCTACGTTTATATATATATGTATATATATATATATATATATATGATGAAACAGTCTGATGAGGGAAGACTTCTTGGACGGTTGGATGAGAAAAAAGTACGATGGCTAAGAGGATATCGCAGTTGTCCCCTTATCTGTGAGACGACGTTCAGACACCTCACCTACATGTTGCTATTTCAATTGTGAGAATCTTAAATAGCATGATTCGACAGTGTTGTAGTGTTGAACTACGTAAGGCGAATTTAGTTGCTCTTATTCAGAAGTTGCTTATGGATTTAATATGCTTGTTCCTCGCTTCAGTTAAGTCTATCTTTGTACGATATTCAATGTCTAACGTGCGCCTTTGTTTGTGCTTTATCTCTCGTCATCGTCATCGTCGCGCTATTCCCGCATATCGTGATGAACTCCACCAGCAACGGCCAAGTCAAAACGTTCGTCGGACAAGAATCCTCCTCAAAACTTCGTGTCAATATACGACTCGTTGACGAAGAACACCGCCCAGAAGAAGTCTCAGGGCGGAGGTGGGTCGAAGCGGACATCGAAGGACACGAACAAGGATAGCAACAAGACTTCTGACAAGGATGCTGCTGTCAAGGAGACCAGTACGGCAGTCGACAAGGATCGAACGAGTCAGCAGACCCCGCCCTCGAAGCGGCCGAAGACGCCCAGCGCTAGCAGCACCAGCGGCACCAACAACCAGTCGAATCACAATCACAACAGCAGTGTCATCAATAACACAAGTGGCGGAGGCAACAACAACAACAACAATAACAACAACCAGGCGAACAGCAACCAGAGTGGCAGTCCCGCCAACAGCAACAACAATAACACCCTCCACAACAGCAGTAACAATGTTACGTCATTAGGCGTTGCCTCAGGGGGCAGTAGCCACAGTAACAATAACAACAGTAGCAACAACAACAATTGTGGCGGAAGTAATAGCAATAGCACGAGCAGTAAGAGCAGCAAATCTACGAGTAGCTGCGCGGCGTCACCGCTCGGACAGCTGCACTCGGGTGACCATCGAAGTTCCGGGATCGGAGCTACGATGAACGGTAGTGCAGCAGCCGATTGTAAATCGTCACTTCTCGGTAGTGGCGGAGTCTCCGCCGCGGGCCCAACCTCCGCCCTGACCTCCACCGTCGGACCGACGCTCAGCTGTGTTGCTGCTGGTGGCGGGGGAGGAGGCAGTAGCAGCAGCGCTGTGAGTGGTTCTGGCGGGGCGGCTGGATCCGGCGCCGCTGCTACTTGTGTTATTAGCGGCGGATTGGCCGCGGACAGTTCGGTTCCTAGCGTAGCGCTGATCGGCCCGCAACGGCCGCAGAGACCCCAGCTACCTCAGGCACCGCCTCCGACAAACTTCCCCACGACGTTGGAGCAGTTGTTGGAGAGGCAGTGGGACCAGGGGAGCTCGTTCCTGATGAAGCAGGCGCAACATTTTGATATTGCCGCTCTGCTATCCTGTCTGCATCAGCTCAAAAGTGAAAACCACCAGCTGGAGGATAAGATCCTCGCGTTGACAGCACGCAAAGATCATCTGCTAGCCGTGAACGCTCGACTGGGAGTGCCGCTAGCGATGCTGAATAATTCGTCATCGTCGACCCAGACGACGTCACTGGTCGGGAGTGGTCCGGCGTCGTCATCGACGGTGTCGGTTGGTGGCGTGTCTGTCACCGGCGTCGCCGTGCCGGGGGTCAATGGCGCGATCGGCGCTGTACCGCCGATGTCCGCCGTCGTTTCCGGAGTGCCTCTGGCGGTCGTGGCTGGCGGCGCGGTGGCGGCGATGGACAGCCGGGTGACACCACCTCGTGCTGCTGAAAATGGCAGCGCGTCGGCAGCCGAAAAGGAACGCTCGCTAGGTGGGCCTGGCAGCGGCGTCGGAATGGCGTATCCCAGCGCCGTGTCGGTGCATAGTGCTGCCAGCATTCAGCAGCAACAGCAGCAGCATCAACAGCAGCAGCATCAGCCGCATGCACAGCAGCATCAGCATGCAACACCACCTCCGCCACCGCACCATACAGCCGGTGGGTATCCGGGAGGTCTCAGTGAGAGTGCCGCAGCGGCCATGGCCGCCAATGGACGTCTGCCTCTACCCAACTTCAACTATGCAGCTGCTGCCGTCTCACAGCAGCAGCAACACAACAACAAGGCCAAAAGGTGATCGCCGTTAGTGGGCCAACCACCACCCACGAACAACAACAGCAACAGCAACGGCGGCGGCGGCGGCAGGAACAGCAACGAAAACAGCAGAAGTTGCTGCTTTCGGCGGCGGGAACTGCGACTCAAGACTCACAACAATAACAACAACAATAGTTGCAGCAGCAGCAACTGCAGTGGCCGCAAGAAGAGCAGACGTAAGGTGGACGCTGCCGCATAGATCGGGCGGGCAAAACGTTCGTCCGTTCGTTCAATCAAACATTCATTATCATTACGTTAATATGAATATGAAGCATAGAGAGAGAGAGAGAGAGAGAGATTTCGAGCTCCGATTTGACTAAGTGCGCTCGCGAAGTGGGCGCTAGAGTCGGGAAACAGAGTGGCATTCATGTGGATGTGTTGAATTAGTGAGTCCGCGCTGTGTGTATGTGTGCCGTGTGGAGCTGGCGAGAAAATGGACATGATGTAGGATTAACTGTTCAGGTGTTTCATGAAAAACCAACTTAAAAATTACTTGCTAATTAACGAATCGAAGACGTAGGATGGAAGGCCCTGAAAACAATATTCTGAACCCTAAATTACGCCTTCAGCTATCGACAGTCTTCCACGAGCACGTACGCACCCATCTCACATGTTGGCCCTGGTTGACTCCGAGCGTCACCCCACATTCAACGGTTGAATGGAGTTCCCCATTTAGCGTATAGGTCAGACGTCAATGTCAATGTTACCTAGCATGGCCTCTCTACATTATGGCAAATACCGACCTCTTGGAGGCACCGTGCCCTGTGACCCGGTGACTGCAAACACGTGACGATTTATTAGCGCGTGCTATATAGAAGGCTGATGATTGTGGAACGACAGCAATATACATGATGAAGCAGACCCGATCAGCTGCTATCGGCGAACCACGAAGCGAGCCTATGCCATCCCTCGATACCTGATGGATCAAGTCGACCTGAGGGAGTGCTTTCGGCCACTTGCTTTTGGCTAGGCTAGCGCCGTTGTATGTAAAAAGTGCGAGCTATTCGCATCCTTTCACAGATGTGCTTTCTCATGCTTTTTGTTATGAGGCGAGAAAGGGATAGTCCGACCGGATTCCTCTATGAACCGAGGTTTACGTTCATCCGAGGAAAACGTGCGGAAAATGTACGAGTCGGCACGAAAAGGTACCGAATGAGGTCGATGTCAGAGGGAAAATGGATAGGGCTGAAGGCTTTGCGGAACTCCTCAAGAACTCGATATCTGACCCGAAGGGAGTTAGCGATATATGATGGTCTATCGAAGGCACCCGTTCGTTATGAGGATATCCCCTAGTTGGGGGATAATGTTGACGGGTAAGCGATGAATGCGTACGTGGCAGAGACAGTAGAAACGGTGGTGACAGATTGTAGGAATTGTAGCCGACGTGTATTGTGCAACGGATGCCGATTTTGTCGTAGAACTTGTGCGAGGTAAATAGATCGAAGAGAGAGAGAGAGAGAAAGAGGGGAGGTCAATTGAGAATGTAAAGCTGAACGAACATGGTGGCATGCGTCTAGCGATGCGATTACCGTTGCAGTGGCTACGATAGTACGTATCAGTAAGGGAAAACCTGCCGCGTGGGCATCATGTATGACCACTCGGTGGGAGCGTGGAGCACGCAGGCAGAATCGATGCAAAGGAAGAGAAGGAACGGATTGAAGGTTTCTAACAGCTTCATATGAGCTGTGATGAGTGCTTCGCCAGATTCAAGAGGAAATCGACGCAAGGGGATGAGAGAGGTCAAGGGAATTGCGATATGAGCGTTATGTAAAGGAATATCATTATCCTGATCCTGATATCGACTGGTAAACAGAAAACACCGAATAGGCCGACATTTGACGAGACACGATGATGGTGCGTCGCCCCGGAGAGATTGTACAGTAGACCAGATTAGTTGATGTAGAGAACTCTAGCAATGGTAGTCGCGTGGTTTAACATAGAAAATGCGTTGAGTCCTGGCCAGCCCAATAGCGATATTTTCCTGCCCTTTAATGCCGATTACGTAAATAGATGACGGACAGACAAAACGATGATCGACGCTAAACGAACGGGGGCATGTTGTTCGTTCCGCGCAGAGAGTTGGTTTTTTTTTTCGTTTGTTCTCATAAGATGAGCAGTTGCCGTCTAACTGTCCGTTGACGTCTGCGCCGCCATTGCCGCCTGTTGCCGCCATATCGCTACAGGAATAATGTCGAGATGCAGTAATCCGAGGTAGCTAAAAATTGCAGAACAACATCGACGAGTAATTGTTCGATTAACTGTGAAGGCTGTTGTGGTCGGCCTCTCGCTCTCTGTCTCGAACACGCTGTGACGATGCAGTGTTCCAAGGTTGTCGGTAATTACCGCTAGTTACCGTGCTCGTGAATGATCATACAATTATGATTAGTAGAAATTCGTACGATTGTGCTGTGTCACTCGGATAGGTGTATAGGATTTTGTAATGTAGAAATTAGATAAGAGAATATGTTAGTTGAAAATTTTTCGTTGCGGAAGACACCGCGAGCTGTGTAGAATAAGAAAATCGAACCCTATGTTATGTGGAACTCTTGTACACTTTAAATACATTCATTATTATTATTATCATCATTTGCATTCAGCACTGGGTACCGCCAGGTGAAGAATCGAGAACCCCTCGCAAAGAGTACGGTGTCTATGTACGTGTCAACTGTGAACTATGTAGCACACAACCACGAGATGACTGAACAATTCTTCTTCAGGCCCCATTCATCGTCTAGATCGCTCTCGATAGTGTGACACACAATTGTACATGACGCGACGCTTGTTCGTTTCACGACGACGATGTGAATACAAGCACCGCTTGGGCCTGACGAATACCCTATCGATCTCCTATCAAATGAGAAATTAGCTCCTATAGAGCTCACTGTGGGACTTGTCCACAAAACAGCTCTTTTATCCTGCGCAGAAGGGCGCGCCTAACAGATGGTGTTCGCATCTTCCTTGCAAAGGATTTTCCACCTTTTGCAAGGAAAATATGAACACGTTTTGTTGTCTCGAACCACTGAACTTGAAGACGCCGTCACGACTGCTATGCTAACGCTTGGCTCTGCTTTTCTCAATGAAATTGTTCTTTCTGGTGCTTGTCAGCAGACCCGTGTCTATACCGGTCCTGGGGCGGGGGGTAAGCAAAGGCATTTTGTATCGTTGTGTTCGATTGAAGCGTTGTTCAGCACTCGAAACCCGTTTTTAGTGAGCGCTGCACGAGCGTTAGACATCTTACATATTTGGACTCGATACATACATACATTAATAAATATTCGAAAAATAAGCAAGGACAGCTAAAGTATGATTCAAAGTATGACGAGCCGTCCATTTCATAAAATATCATAACGGCCGGCTCCTAAATTTAAGCCGCTCGTCGTATCGTCACGGAATCGTCCATATTTCTTTACTCACGTTTTTCATTATAAATTCTATTCGATGTTCGCTAGACCCCGTTCGATATTCTTTGTCGAAATATATTGCTCATTACGATTTCCATATTGTTGAGGATGTCCTTTTGTTTATTTCAAGGCCACTAAAGTTTCCTCTCGTAGGAATCGCACACAGATGTGTCTGTGACGTATTGGTATTGTGACGTTGTTACAAACTAGTATCAACATATATGCGGCCAAATTTTGCTCGGAGTTCTTCATAATTCACTCAAAGACTCAGTAAAACGGTTCAATGAAATAGTCCCAATATCTTGTAACTATTGGCGGGGCGCGGCAACGGTTCGTGAAGCTATCCATCATTCTAATGACATTAAGGCCTTGCAGGCGGATCGATTGCTTCGAACGAAGTGCCAATCGTCGGCATCTAGACGCGACCATTTTTCTCTCAGTTTACGCTCTGGTAGGCACGAATGCGATGAGCTTTAATGTCGGCGACAATGATACTCGGGGTGGACAAATTAAAGGCCTTTTCTCTTTGTCGTCTATTACTGATAGCATCATAAACAGCTCGAGTGCATAAATCATTGGATTTCATTTTCTCGCGTAAAGAAAAACGCGGTCTGATGTCCCATTCACTTCCCGAGGCCACCGGTGACTTGTCGAATGCATTTCGTCGCTTGCACACCTCTGTAGTTATTTCTCTTCTATATATATATATATATATATATATATATATATCAGAACGGTTGGAACACGCAACGCGAGACTCATCCTGCGGCGGCCAGCCAGCCAGCCAATCGACCAAGCACTATTGAGAGTGTCTCTATTTGTCACATTCGCACGTGCACCCTTGCTTTCATACATATTGTTTGTTGTAGTCGTGTGAATTTTGGTAGGCGGTCGATCTGTGTGTGTGTGTGTGGGGGGGGGTAGCTATCTGTGTATACACTGAATGTATGTGACTTCCCAAACTGGAACATTCCTGCGCGTTGCAACCAGTCAGACAGCGTTCAGAGAGCAGGCAACACTGATACTGTGCAAAAACGGATTTTTGCGGAAAAACAAAGCGAGGAGGGCAGAACAGAAGGACGCTAGGTCTATGCCTACCCGTCTATGTTTATGAACGACACGACGGGGGGGGGGACCTACTGATTGATTGATTCACTTGACTTGACTTTTGACTGATGGGCGGACGGATGGACGGACATTCGATCTCAAAAGCTGGCCGGCTCAAACAACAACTTAGTACAGTAGTAGAGTGAGAATGAACGAATGAATAGACGCCGAAGATGAACTATGATGATGATGATGATGATAATAATAATAATGATGACGATAGGCAAACGCAGTATTTATTATTATTATTATTCTATATTACGAATAAGAATATATGTAGTAGTACATAGAACGAGGATATATATATATATATATATATATACATAATACATCATTGACGACGGTTCTTGTAGTAGTAGTAGTAATAGTAGTACGATAATAATGATTACAATGATAAGATTACAGAATTAAGAGCAAATGACAAACTATTGAATATAATGCCGATGATACCGATGACCACTGTAAGAGATTTGCGACACCAGTTGTAAAGAGTGTTGCATCAAGCTATTGACACTGGCGTTCGAAGATAACGAAGAAGTGTTCTTTGACACTTTATTATGGAAACTGGAGAAGGAAATTGAATTTTGTGTGGCTGAAATCACTTCAAAAGCTGCAAGGTGGAGCGCATCTTCCTCTCGACGAGTGATGATTATCGGCTGGCGCCTCATCTGCTGTATACACTCGGCTGGAAACACAGTTATATTCACAGGGCCAAATCAAATCCAGTGCCACGGGAGTTTGGCATCATGGACGTCAAACTTCACCTTACACAGAACCGTTAGCGAGCGACGTGTGCCACTCCAGTTCGATTTGGTCAGTCGTTCTCCTGGTCTTCCGATTGCAATAGAAACTACTCGCCCCGTACGGCTGGCATACCCCGTCGAGAACGGGCGTCATGGCCAAGACACTATGACCTACAACAACATAACGCCGAAGACAAACGGACGATGTAGAAGTGAAAAAGAAAGACCACCCATTGTCACCTTCTGATATAGATGTATACGTCTTATTAAGACCATTCGGAGTCGCTCCAAGCGGCAATCGACTGCAGCTTGCTTCGCCGGCAAAGAAAAAATACCAGCTCGAAACTGGAAGACGCCCAATACTTGAAGTCAAGCGGAAGTGAAGTCTGAGGTTCGCCAGGTCTCAAAACCGTTATATATATATATATATATATATAAAATCTATATATAAATATACATAGATAAAATGTCACACTTTACGGGAGTAGCCGAGAGTAGCGCGTGAACTGTATAATCGAAGCCTATAATCGAACCGAATAATGGATAATACTAAATAAGAATTATAATGATACTGAATGAATATGGACGGCGAAGTCGAATTATTATTGAATAATGACACATTTTAATTATTATAATTAATTATTAATATCGTAGCGGGTGACTTTCCCTCTTTACTCTTTTACCATTGTATATCATGAGATGGCGCGGTATTCAATGTTGACCGCGACGGCAATTCGATTCGAACCTCTGAATCTATGAACAAAAACAAATCAACAGACGCAAAACCATATGGACATAACGACGACGATGATGATGGGACGGAGTTCAAGAGACACAGGTCACCAGTTTCGTGTGCATATATATATATATGGGGCATACGGTTCGACCGTGGCTGTTATTCCTTTAACCTTTCCAGCACTCTGTTGCAGTCTTCTGAACTCGGAGAATGTTGCAGAGGCAAAACAGCGAGGCAGAGATCATACGATATTCGCGATTGGCACGATCATTATTACCAGAAACGCCGACAAAACCATTGCTGATCCGTGTGTGTGTGTGTATGTCGATCTGTGTGTGTGTGTGTGTCTGTCTTATGTCGATATGTGTGTTTATGTGTGATGTTCATCGGTGAAAATGATAATAAACATTGCATCAGTGACGATACAATCCACAATTGAACTGTAAACAATAATCGGAATACATTGGATCATGACGCATACAACACAATTATAGCGGAGAAGGTGTGATAATGTAAAATGGTTCCAAGAACGCCCTATAAGCATCGTTTCACCCTCCAAACTGGATACACTGATCGCGTCATCAGAATGGCCGCGTCTTAGAAAGCCGCTGATAAGACCGCACGTCTTTCGGAGACGTACAGTGTCAATATGATGATCTAAAACATATCTGTCCTTTCAAAGGTCAGCCAATCCGTCTCCTTTTGATCATTGGCTGCATTGAAGATTGACCCTAATCAAACGCCAAATAGATTTACATTTGTTAACCAACTCCGCCTATGTCCGCTTCATTAGCTTCACGGGGTATTCTATGTGCTACAGGTGAGCCGTTGAAAACTAAATGGTTCTGGAGACATAAAACGCTAAACAGTCAAACGCAGGGAGCGGAAACACCACAAGAATACAGTATCTCATCTGAGAACACACACGTCTGACAAATGATAATAACAGCGATATCAATCTGACGACAACAAGACAAATAGTATTGTCATTACAATTATTATTATTCTTATTCTACTATTATATACTATCCAAATTGTAAATTTGTAATAAATACTTTCTGAGGTAGACAGAGAGGGAGAGAGAGAGAGAGAGAGAGAGAGAGAGAGAAAAAAAAATACCGTGAATGCAGTATACAGGTATATATGAATGTGGAATATAAAAAATAGCATGTTCACTCTCAGAAAGAGGGTAAATGAGTATGGCTAGCGAAAGAAATGCATTCTCTTGTAATAATGTTAATAACAATGATAATGATAATAAGAACAATGATAATGATAATAATAATAATAATAACTACAATAACAGCGTTTGTGTGCGTGTATGGGAGTAGATTCCGTATCTCTGTAACCACACGTGCATGTAACATTCATCAACCGTTAATCTGGATACAGAAACAGCTGACATATTTCGATCAACCAACAACATAAACAACAACGTGTGCACCACGGCATGTTCAATAACAATAGTTCGGAGTCACTCAATTCATGTAAACAAACACTCCAATAGTAATAATAATAATAATAATAATAATAATAATAATAATGATTTTAATAATAATCTACAATCACCGCGTGCTGTTGCCGAAATTTGTTACACTATACGAATAGTTCCAATAGTTCCAATCATTATTATCACACACATTAAGAAGAAATGGACAAAAAATTATCGAATAAAACTCGGAAGGTGTCGACGTCAAGGTCGCACATGAACGGCGTAAAATCAGCGTTGCTTTTTCATGTCAGGCTTTCGGTCCATGAAGGTTGGTTGGTCCAATATGAGAGAATTGGTGTTTTGTTTCGAACATGCTCCTCATTTTGATTTTCCATGAGATTTGTGCGTAGCAGAAGCAATCGTTCGTCGTGCTCGCTTCGTTCAAGTCTCCTGAAACTATTAAATTCCCCCGCAAGTTTAATCAGGTGTTTCAACATTTCGATTTCTCCGGCTGGTGATACTCGGTTATTGGCTAATAATACCCAGGCTGAAGGGCGTCTGAGCCGAGATCGAACTGGGTGGAGTCTGCTGGTGGTGATGCTGGTGGTGGTGGTGGCGCAGACGAAGCGGCGTTGATCGATAACACACCATTGATAGTTTCCGACTGGGTTGGCAAATTCGGTTGATGTTGTCACAGCGCAAATGTGCGTTGTTCGTGTCGTGTGTCGAATGCGTGCGAACTCCATTGGCTAATCGGCACTCTTAATCACTTTTGAGCGGCTCGGTCTCGATTTATGTGCTAAACACTAGCGAATATCCTAGGTGCGCAGTAAACAGTAAATACTACAGTAAATAGCTAAAGATCTATGAGGCGTTCGAAAGCCGAGGTGTGTGCGTCTTAATGAAGAGATGACCTGTTCTCAGATAAATCGAAGCACTTCAGCTCCGAGCAATAGATCGCTCCGAGCAATGTCTCACTGCAAATAACACTTAAATATTAATGTCAAGTACGCACGAGTTCCGCCGGGTTACACGTTACGAGTTAACAGATGATCAGTTGTGCAAATTAGTGATCACGAATCCAATCGAGGCCGCTTCGAGGTCCTGGTGAACCTGACCGCATAGCGCTTCTCGTGATTCAACGACGCCCGCTAAAACCCACCCACTACCATTGCATTTCTACAGCCGCAGCTATCCTTGTTCATGAATTATGGCCACAAATCTTCCAGGGTGTGTGCGTGCATGTATGTTTTCGTGTGTGTGTGTGCGTCTTAATGAAGAGATGACCTGTTCTCAGATAAATCGAAGCACTTCAGCTCCGAGCAATAGATCGCTATAAGCAGATAGACTACACATTTAGCGTGCGGATAATAGCCGGGTCGAGATCTGACAAATGTCAGATGTTTTCACCTTTGACAAAATCGACGATTTCGCTCATTCGTTTTCAGTTTGTGGATTTTTAACAAAAATCTAAGCTTGATCTCCCTAAATAGAGAAGGAAGATCTTTTTCTTTCCTTTCTTTTTCAAATGCAACAATAGCCTGAGGAATCTGCTTTTCGATTTGGTCATCTGTCAAATGTCGATGTTAATAATTTCAATGAGTAGTTGTTTAAACGCAATAGTATAGAGCGTCGCTACATTTAGTATATATATATTAGAAAATAATGTTCACTACATTTAGAAAATAAAGTTAATGAAAGATTGCCGGACTGGGTGTGTGTCAGCGCCAATAATATGCTGTTATTTCCCGCAAACGTGTACACTCGAACACGCCGCAAACAAGCAAACAGACACACGCGCATACGTAGTCGCACTGTGAATTCTAGATAGTATAATCTAAGGAAGCTGCTTGCACGTGCCTATGTCAATCGAGTCCTGCGTAGAGGCGAAACGATATGATAATCAAATTAGCGCCAGCAGGACGCGCACCGGGGCCAGTGAAGTCTCCCAGCGGTCATCTCTCGTCTCGCCTACTGTGTATGATATAAATATATGTGTGTGTGTGTGTATGTATGTGAATGACTGTCTTCCGCACCAAGTAATCGGTTACCATAATGCAAATGGAGACATCAATGAGAACAGACATACACGGCCCAGAGTGGAGTCAGTCACCGTCATAGATAAGATCGTTCCTCTCATTTAGGTAGGTTTTTTCTGCTTCGAGTTCGATCACCAGCCCGCTACCAACAGCCGTATCAAACCTGCTCCTCGAACTTCGTCTCCGCGCGTCGCGTTACCCTCACACAGACACACAGACAACAGCCTGCAGTGGCATAACGTACTACCATACCGGACCCTGCTGTAATATGTATATCTACCTGTATCCAGCAGCGTTCCTGTCATGATGTTTGACTCACCACACCAAAGTGTGGAAGAGAAGACACTACATTAAAATGATAATGATGCTGATTATAAAGTACGAGAAGGAATTATAGAGTGGTAGTTGATTGAATGCAACTCGAGAGAGAGAGGGAGAGAGCTCATGAGGGAGTCACCCGGACGAACCTCCGGAGCAAATGTATGAAAAGGGACGACTATTGTACACCTATGTTATGTAATGTACACACATATGAATATTATTGCTATTAATGATCATGATTGATATGACACGAGCATTGCACACGAACAATAACGATGAAACAGAAAGCAGCGTCATCATGTCTCAGTGTTCACCATCCAGCTAACTATACATATTACTTCAACCACTGGAACAGATGATACTGAGACACTCTGTGTGTGCGGGAGTATGTATATGTGTGTGTGTGTGTGTCAGGTTGTCTTGGCAAGTTGTAACGGCATAATTATTATTATATTACCATCATGTATAATTAACCGAGTGAACTAAAGCAATGAGTACAGTCAGAGAAGCGACGAATCGAACAATTAATAAATAAGTCCAAGCTGCTTGATGACAAATGAAGAATACAGTACGAAGCGGGACACACGAAAATATTAAGCAGGTCATTCAATATCATTGACGACCAAAATAAATCTGACGACATCGAGTCATGCCACCGTATGTCGGGTCAACGAATTGAAATATTCTACACGATAGATTAAGCGGTGGGTAAGCAAAATTTTCGGTCGATTTGTCGATTTGTAGAAAAATCAAAACGTCGAGAAGAGACCACCGATCACAAGATTGATATAAAAAATCCGTGATTAATATAAATACTATAATTTAGAAAAAAGTAAAAGTGACGGCAAAAATAAAAAAAAATGGACAGGAAAATGGGAACACCCTGTAGCATAAACATCAACATTGCTTAATAAATAAAAGCTTTGCCTCGATACAAAAAAATACAACAACATTACCCGGTGGTGTCGTTATTGTATTGTCGATTTGGATGGTAATAGCTACTGTTTATATACACGTGTGAACAGTTACACCACAAGGAAAATTTCAGTACTCGTGGTTCACTATTGGTATTCAGCTCAGATAGAACATGGAAGTTCTCGTAGATTGTGCTTCCTAAGAAGTTGCATGATAACTATGATAAAAACATTAATAATATTCAAAAAATTTTTTTTTAATAATATTGCATATTTTTCGACGTCGAACTCACATAAGAGATCAATCAGTTGGCTCAGTGAGAATGACGAGTGTACGTTATGGGCTTATGCCTACATGATCCTTCGGTCTCCGGCATTTGACGGCCAACCGTCCAAGCCGCGGCGCAGACTGTCAGTTGTAAACAATAAGAGGTTCGCACATCATTCCACATTTGTTGTATTGCATTTCGTCAGTGAACTATTTGCCCCGACGTAGTCAAGATGAAACTTCGATCAGGCTCCGTTGAAGTCGTGCTCTGTCTTGACAATTTATGTAGACATATGTTGCAGTTATATTGTCTCATGATTTCATATGTGTGTGTTCTACCACATGTGGAAAAATGTGGCCATGAAATGGCAGCATGTGGCTACATAAATTAGGTGTTTGGGTTGACATTCGTGTCTATCCTGCAAGGTGTTTCAAGGAATAATTTGCGATTTGTATGTCAACTACTTGACGTATATGTGAAGTACAATGTGATATGAATATGGCTATTTTGTGCTTAATGGTGTTCAATAGCTTTGCGGTTTAGAAAGTTAGCCCTTTGCCAGGCAACGATTGCGAGTGAAGTTGATTTGGAACGGTTTCCAGGGTACCGGAGTCCTCAAGTTCAAAGGGCCAGGAGGATGTCCCTATAATTTGATTTCGATTCAATAAATTATCGTTTGGCGTCCTACAATATGAATGGTATAATACTGCAGCAGGTCCTTCATTTGTCAAAGTCAAATATTGGGGCTGCTCATTGTAAATTTGTACTTCCATAATGATTTGGCGCCGCCGTCCAAAAAGCACACTGCAAATCCTGTGTGTTGCTAATATAGGTGTAATACAAGGCAAATTTGTTGATATATTACATTGTCAACGTTATCTGTGATGTGTGTGCTGTCGTGACACAACAACCGATTGAAATTTCTTTCTCTAGGAACGGGCAAAACAAATAATTGTGATTTGAAGAATAGGGATGCAAAGGCTGTGGTAATATTTGATACACTTGGACCAAGCAATGCCAGTCTTCAAGCAATGTGCACCGAAAAAGGCCTTCCGTGGAAAATCAGCTATAAGACAAAGGGAACCGGATATGTCTCAGGTCGCAGAATCAAATCCTGCGGTGTTCTCAGAATGGTGTGAACGTTTCCTCCAGACATTTCTCTTAGTAATGCCATACGGTGGAGTGCCGAGAAGTGTCTTCCGATAGGACAAAGGCTGTGGAAAACCGCCAGTGAAGTACAGGCCGTGTGGAGCGGCACCTTACTGGCCTAGGACACCCTCCTCCGATACCTTCTTTATAATGAATGAATTCGCTGGATATTTCGTCGTGGTCCTTTCCTATCCGCTGTTGTAGTCGACGACCTTTGCCCACTGAAAATTGGGCAACTTGGAGATTTCGTCCCGGTGAAATCTTGTGTGGCATATTTGTGATAAATCCATACAGGTTCATTTTCACACCATCTGGGGAATCGACATTTCCACCGATAACGGAGCGCTAAATCGATCGCAGCAGCATCCTAGGAACAGTCGGCTAACTGATTATACAGCTTTACTTTATTTGAAGCTGATCCATTCGACAGTATCTTTGCGAATGTATATATTCGCCTCTATCAGCTTGTGTGGCCTCTTTCACCCACATCGCTGACTCAGTACACAGTTGTAGAAAATGCAGTCGCACCCCGGTTAATTTGTCATGCAGAAACCCTCATATGTTTCAACGGTTCGCCTCGGTGTTCACATACGAGAAAACGATTTACAACGATCTTAAAAAGCACCAAACGGGAGACAACATGAAACACCGAGTTCAGAATTCAAAACAAATAATTATCTCAGTCATCTCCCCTCCCACTAGCTGGATTTTCTGGCACGTCCTACGACTACAAAAACACATTATACGTGTATCTTGAGCTATTCTGACTGAAAAATTACATATGTATTGTATACATATATAATATATCACCATATCCGCCAAGAACAAACAAGAAGTAGGAGAACTATGTACTATACAATACAAGTCGGGTTCAAAAAGGCTTCAACACTCCAAATGTGTCTGTTGGAACAAAGCATAGCGAACTTGCGGCATCGATCTATATTCAACGAGTATGTGACAAGACGCCAAAGAAGGAGAGACGATCTGGAAATACCGATACCTGATGATAGAACCTAGCGAACAAAAATGATCATGAGAAGGCAGCGGTGCCGCTGTGCAATCTGTTTAAATCAATCTACCCCACAAGTAGCTTCGTAAGCTCCCTTCATCTGAATCGTAGGCATCCTGTCGATACCCGTCCCTGTCTTATTAATGTGCGACCTATTTTAGCAGTAAAAGTGCAATCTCTCAATTAACTTTCCACCCCATTAGCGTTTAACATCGATAACAACAGCTCGTAGGGCATAGTCTAGAAGGCACTCTTAAAACCATAGTATATAATACCCAGAGCTATGTCTGAACATTTCAGCAATGCAATATCATTCAAGGAAACGAGGAGACCTTCTTGTTGAACTTCGCTTCTTCCTATACGCGCCTTGATAGCTCTGTGATTATCTGTCGCCTTTCGGCGTGCCCCTGTATCTCCTTCGATCCCCATCAATCTTTACAGGATCTCGCACGAAACAGCCGTTAGAGAAACGGGTCTCTCGTCCAGACTCGTCTTCTTTAACGGTGTTGGCACTATTTGGTATAATCATGCCCGAAGGACGAAGAATGTCTCAAGGGACCTTCTGTAGGTGGTGCTCAGTTTACAAAGCAAATGGATTTGAAACGCAGCCTCAATCCAGAATCCAGGGCTGCCTGTAATCTTGTTCAAATGAGTTACGCTTGGTCTTGTCCACCTTACATCGTTGGAGTATGATTAATATATGCCACATATATTTTTATCCTTTCCCTTCTTTACAATCTTCATTTCTTTGTACAATCACTATTCTAAGACAATGATTCAAAGATGCATAATATAAATTATAACATTTATTCTTTATTTGATTGAAAACATATACTATACTATGGTTGCTTGTTGTTGCCGTTTTTGTTGTTGTTGTGGTTGTTGTTGTTGTTGGTACGCATTCATTTCACCTAGAATTATTGGCAGTTACTCGCCTAGAAGGCTACCACTATTGTGGTAACGTTCTTAGTGGGAGCAACGCTAAGAACAGATACATTCACTCATATAATGTTACGCTTAGTCGCCCAAGGGATTACTCCCCTTGAAAGCATCCCGATTCTTTTTTTCATGACAACACTTCACTACCTACCTCATGCATCAACATATAATCTAAACTAAATTTCGAAATTTCCATGTGCAACTCTTACAGTCAATTCTAGGTTCGGAGCTGAGCCTGATCATAGTCATCTCAACCAAGGGTAGATTAAGATTCACATAATGTCCTCATTTTCATCGAGTTCGAGGTCTTCTTCGGCGTCGTCAAAGCCCAATTTCTCCATTTCCATGTCGATTTCGGCTTCGAGCAGGTCCACTTCAGTTGGTTCGCTTGTTGGAGGTGCGCTGGGCTGAGCGTGTCGTGCGGCAGCTGACGGTTGTGTATTAGGCGGAACAACTGAAGCTTCCAAGGGCGGGGTCGTTTCAGAGGGGGAGTTTGCTTTGTCTCCACGATGGTCCGGTTCCTCATTCGGAGGCGAAACTCTCTCGGGAAGTGGCTGGGCGAACTGCTCGAGCTCCTGACTCTGTTTTACCAAATGCTCGCCCTTAGTAACTCGAGGAGCGGGCGGCTCAAAGTCGGGAATACCGAAATGTTCTCCGGATGCGGCCACCTCCTCGATCAGGTTCCGTTCGTGATTCGGCTTTACCTGGGGATACACAGCAGCAGAAGCCTGGCGACGCTTCGCCATCTCTTGTTTCAGGAACTGTTCAGCTTGTAAGCTATCCTGGAAGTTCGGGAATAGATTTTCATATCCAACCGGGTCGGCTAAAGCCTGTGCCGCTTTTTCGTTCGTTTGTCCCAGGGACTCCTTCCATTTACCAACGATGCGAGCCACGTGTGACGGGGCGTAGCACTTAGCAAAGAAGGCGGCCTCGGGAAGCCGACCTGTCTCCTCGAGGATCGTCAGCGCTTTTTCGATTTCGCCCAGCAGGAAATACGACAAGAAGGCAACGTTATGTTTGCCAGCGGGCACGGCACTCTCGGCCAGCTGCTGCACCATGGTGGCGTCACCGGCCGACGTTGCGAGTAGCAGCATACCAGCAAAATCTTGTGCCTGATGAAGGCACCGCTGAGCTAGGCCAAACTGGCTTTGCGCTAACGCCAGTTCCGCCAATTGTTTCCAGCGTTGTTCAGTGGCATTCTCCTGGGCGAGCTGCAGCGCCGTTTGCAAATCGCCAAGTTGCAGCGCCAACTCGAACCTGTGCTCCGGATCGACAGAGACAGCCAATGCCTGCTTCTTGAAGCCCTGCTTTTCAAGGAAGTGGGCAACCCGAGTACGTTGTTCCTTGGGAATTGTCGGCAGTACCCTGTCTGCGGTATCGAAGTCTCTGCGCATAACGGCTGTCTGGTATTCGAGCACCGATACGAGCAGCGAATAGGACACCACATTGAGCTCCTTGTCGCCAAGGTACAGCCGACTTTCCTTTGGCAAATAGCCAAGTACATACATGGTCCGGTCGAGGTGAGCAATGGTGACTATCTCCCCGCCGACGTAATAGTTCAGACGATTGACACTGTTCGTGTAGATGAAACAGTCACCTACCCATACGCCTGTCTTGACGCACTCGCTCACTTCGTTAAGTACATCGAACGCATCCTCGATACCCTCGTCGGTCACTGTTTCCGGGTTTGCATTAGCGACTGGCTCCGCATTATACCTGAGTACGAAGAAGGATTCTTCGGTGCAAATGGCCACCATATTGCCGTTATCGCTCCAGTGAACTGCCTTGGGTTGAATATCTATTCGACGAATAAGATCAAGGTTTTCCCAGTCAAAGAGCGCGAGTCCTGATGATGACTTAACGCCAAGCAGGAAACCACCGTAAATTCCGTCAGCTCCATATTGCGGTTTGAAGGTCTTCTTCTCTTTGAAGTTCTTGAAAATCTTCACAGTTGAGGTATTCTCTCGTACGGCGTACTCTGACGAATCTTGAGCCCAGACAAACTCTTGGGCAGAACCAAATGACTTATTCCTGAGGGCCATAGCGGTATAAATGATGTACTCGCCATCACCACATACGACCACGAAACGACCGTTGGGGTTGTGCGAGATCGTTTGAGGATAGATTTCACAACTACCCATGTCCTTTATCTGCAAGGGTAGCCGTTCACCGTCTTTCACCTCGGTGTCGCCCATTGCCTTAAGATTAGCCTGCTGCACCTCTGAATGTTTTGCCCAGATAATTTTCCCAGAGGCGTCCATCGACATGGCCGGTTCTTCACGGCCCAGCTTGATCAGGATCGATCCTTCGTCATAGCCCAATGCCATGTTGTTTGAGCCGGCCAGCGCTTGAATTGTCCACACACGCTCAAGACCATAGTTGAGCGTGTTTTCGAGACGATACGTATTGGCATGCCAGATCTTGACGGTGCCATCCTCAGAACCAGTAAGGATAACAGGGAGCTCCGGGTGGAAGCACACGGCACTAACGTTGTATGCATGCCCGTCGAGTGTTTGGACGCACGCTTTGTTCTGATAATCCCAAATCTTCACCAGGCGATCGTCGGCACCAGAGATTATGTACGGCTTCTCACCACCGTGGTAGTAGTCCACGCAATTCACACCCTTGGTATGGCCGTCCAACGTAAAATTCGGTGTAGCCGAACCGAGCTGCCAAACTTTGACGGTGAAATCTAGCGACGCCGAGGCGAATGTATTGTTATCTTTTGGATTGAACACCACCTGCATGACATAGTGAGTGTGGCCCTCGAACACCTGCTGGCATGCCCATTGTCGGTCCCAGTTCCAAAGTTTGATTAGCATATCATCGGAAGAGGTGAGAATGAACGGTTGAGTCGGGTGGACGGCAATCGAGCGGATGTAATCACTATGCGCTTCGAATTGGTGGACCCGCTCGAGGGTGTTGTAGTTGTACACGCGGACGAGCATGTCATCCGAGCCGGAAACGATCCAGTTTTTTCGTGGAACGAAGCGGGCCGCTCGTGCCGGCACGTCGCACACCTCGAACGTCTTGACAATTTGTTGGCTTTCATGGTTCCATACGTGGATGTTGCCGTTATAGAGAGAACAGAGCATCCACGGCTCGGTCGGATGCAGGTCCACGCATTTGACGCGATCGGACCGCGCCAACAGCTTACGCTTCACATCGAGTTTCAGTGGCATCCCTGCGCTTTACACAGGGTACGCACCGTTCATAGAGCAAACAAAAAGTGTACGCCGAACTATAGGGTCGATCACTACCTTGACAACTGTTACCCCGGCGCTCGTAGCATACACACGTCAGTATGATCATTCGGCCCCCACCACGTAAGACGTAAACATTCACCTAGCCAGATCAAATTCCGCATTAACCGGCGGAACGGGCAAGGCACGAATAAGTGGAGCGGTGATGTTCCTCACAACAAGCTCAACTGTGCCTAAACTAGTATCTACCGTTATTGTTCCAGATGAATTGGATGACTGTGTCCAAGTGAATGTCGATTGTTACTGAGTACTTTTCTGATGCAACATAGCTGTTCGTAATGCCGTCGAGATGGCTGTCAAGAGCCGCGCTCGCAGTCCACTTGCCGCCTTCCGTCAATTTAGACAATGGAAGGTGCGCAATGAGCAGTCTGTATTTTCATCCTCTCAAGTAGTGATGGAAATATATAAATAAGCTATAGTTATGAGGAGCTGTCGAGGCCACCTTTGCTTATTCTCTTCCTTCCTCGTACCTGGCGAGAATCTTCAGATAAAGAAAGATGATAAAGAACTCCAAAGATTCTACGCGTCTGACAGGATTTGAACCCAACGTCCCTCCGATAGCTCCTCATAGTAACACCTAAAGGTCCGAAAACAATTATTAAGCTATATAGTTATGCTAAATAATTATTGTGTGTTTAATAAACACAATCGTTGCTTGTTTTTCCTCCCGAGATTTCTCGTACTAATTCCATACAGATAAGTGGCGAGAAATGACTAAATTAGAGAGTGACTGGCAGGGCCAGCCGGACGAAAACTCATATTTACGTAGTTGGAAAAGGTCCTTTGTTCACGAACATACGTACACTATAGCGATATCATTTCGATAGCAACAATTCACTTAACATAAACATGTCCACCTGTGTATGTATAGGGGTACCGAATTTAGCCTTCAAAAACGTTGTTGATGTCTGTTCTTATATAGTGTTATTTCTTGCGGTCGAATTCGAGACGAAACTTCGAGCTAAAAATCTAAAATTCTTTCGACTACCACTATCATTGAATGAGGTCTATAAGGGTTTCGCGGATTCTTCCTGTCCAAGAGCATTGCGTCGTACGAAGGATATATACATCAAACAATGTGCAGTTAATGTTCATACATGCATCAAACGCTACCCTTTTGGTCACACCGGCTGTAGCAATGATCAGCTGTGAATAAGTACTTTATTATACGAAATATGATACAGCCTACTTGGCGTTACGGGCGGCTGATTCATCTTGGTGAACAGACCGCTTTATTCAACGTAACAAATTCGTCGACCTGCCACCCACGTGTGACGATAGAGGACGATCGGCCAATGCCGTGATGAAGATCTCAAGATCTCTCTCACACGATCTCAAGAGTTCGGAAGGGCAATCTGTGCCTCCTTGTTCTTAACACATCTTAGAAGATGCTTTCAGCTCCTCCGCTGCTCTATCAAAACCTAGAATGTTGGCTAATAACGATTTGAGAAACAGTAGATCTGTTCTTAAAGCGTCTGAATGTAAGCACGAACTCCAAAAGTGGTTAACCACGGCACTAATATGAAGTATTTGCAGTACGAAGTATTTGAATTATCTTGTACTTCAAGAGTCGTACTTGCGACCTTCGCTGTGCGGACGAATTGGAAACTTTTCGTTATAGAGCAAATCTTAGGAAATATGGCCAGAATAGACACCCCAAAGTGAACATTTCGGAGCCGAACTCCAGTTGCAATGCGAGAATACTTCCGACACTTATTTTACGTGAGCTACCGTACGAAGTGGCTTTACCAGTTAGATAGTTCGACAAGCTACTGAGGACTGACATTCTTTAAGTGGCTGTGGGCCCCACAGTAACAAACAAACAAATGCAAGGCTTGATGAGGGGTCAGGCATTCGCCCTTAACCTCGTCGTTATTTGGGTCGAAAATCAGATGCGGGAAATCCCTACCTGATGCACCCGATGGGCCGCCCCGAATATGTTGTTATTTCCCTACGATGGGCACATATCTCAGCTGCACCATCTACAAGTCCAGAAGGTGGTACCTTCTGAACTGTTTGAAATCTCCAGAGAATATCGGCATCTTCTAGTTCGAGTCATCTACCTGTCAAGCTATTTTCCCAAAAACTTCTTGGGAACATTTTTGAGCAGCCATGGAACAATACGAAGAAATCATGGTAGATGGAATCACTTGCTTATCATTCATTACACGCCGTCGTTGTCGTTCAGGCATTTGAGTCTCTGAGAAAATCGAAGAATGCTTTTGATACATCTTTCTAGTCAAACTGACACGGGTGACTCGATAACCTTGAAGCCAAATACAACCTCGCTGTGTAGAGTCTACTGCTGGGTTAATGAAAACATCGGTATTTAGCGGCGTCTTTACCTGCATTGGTGAAGTAGCGAGTACTTTCTTTCTAAATAAATAAACAGACAAATAAATAAATAAAAAATAAACAGGCTTTCTTTCTAAATAAATAAACAGACAAATAAATAAAAAAAGTAAACAGGCTATCTTTTTAAATAGATAGACAGACAAATATAACAAGACAAGCAAGCAAAATATGCAATGGATATTTTTGGTCAAAAATTTATCAAGATGCTAGATAATATATCGATTGATGACAGATCGATTGTTGACTGAAGATCACAGAGTTAGCCCGATGAAGAGAAGGAGTCATGGGCTGTTTCGTTAATGAAAAATTACCCCCCGCCATCTTCGTTCTATGGCCGGCAGCGGTACCGCTGTGTAACATTGCTTTAAGGCACTGTCATTATTTAATGTCACAACTAGCTGACCAAAGGGAACCAGGAGTTGAACGGCTATATTAATCGAATGTGTAAACCGAACACTATGGCTACTGTGATATGGGCATACCTTGTCGATTCTTCTGCTGATACTGCATCGCACTGGTCTACATTTATTTGCTAATATCGATATTTCACGAAAGATATGCGACTATCTTGCTTTGAATTGCCCCACATTTTTTATAAGGGGTTTCGACAATGGATGATGCACATGCGCCATTAGTCAGTGACTGGTGTGGAACTTATAAACCCACTATACTCCCAAAGCCAGAGCTCGGAAATAGCCAGGCATTACTTCGATATAACGGAGCTCCGACTCCTCTATAGGCCTCTACCCTAGGCGATCATGCATAACCACGAACAGATAAGACATTAATACCTGTTTGCAACCCGAGTTCCCGTAGGTGCGTCGAAAGTAGTCGCACGGAACCTGGCTGCTGAGAACCCATCCATATTCAAACCTTCTCGTCGGCTCCTTGGTCGCCTTGAGTCCGAATGATTGTGTCGAACTAGATGGTGATCTCCCCTATGCCTCAGTCAGTCGATCCGTCACGGCGCTCGAGCCCACGCCTTTGTCTCAATTCGTAAATGCAGCCTTTGGAACTTATTTGGACGATCAAAATGGGACTTCAACAATTTAAAAGTGCCTTGATTAGTAGAAGTGCCTTGATCAGACAAACAGATCTCGTACGTTTGCTATTCTGACTGGAGAATTAAGCTGAGCTTGATTTTAAACGAGATTTCCAAAGATGCAATGTAAAGATGAGAGTTTTTCGTAATTTTTATATACCAGTGAGAAAACTAGCAATATTAAGGTGCTTCTTGTTGCAATTATAATTGTTCATCTGCAGCTGAAATTACTAGCAGGTGGTCACCAAGAAGACCGCCATTCCGGGGTTTTTTTTCTAAGCAAAAAGTATACTACGAAGGGATATATTTAAGACAATAACAAGCAATATTTTTT
Organism: Stratiolaelaps scimitus; assembly: GCA_019614645.1. Taxonomy (NCBI): domain Eukaryota; kingdom Metazoa; phylum Arthropoda; class Arachnida; order Mesostigmata; family Laelapidae; genus Stratiolaelaps; species Stratiolaelaps scimitus. Next base: position 1,766,108 of record JABWDB010000028.1, read on the forward strand.
TTATTCTTTGTCGGATATTGATTGTGATTTTTCGTCTTAAAATAAACGACAATTCGAAGCAGTTGGAGACAAAGGGGTGTCAGGCCGGAGCCGTGACAGTCACCGACGAGGGAATCGATTGCATTGCCTCTCTGCCCTCCAGCAAGGAAAGGGCGCTATAGAAAGAGGGGCCATGTGCACATTGTCCACGGTGGCGCAGATCAGCCTGCGGTAGACTCCTTCGCAGTGAGGGGGCCGTGACCGCCTAGGGATTCGAAGGCAACAGCGGAACGAGGTAAGCTGCTTGGAGAATGGCGTACTTGGCTGTAACTTGGCCCGCTCCGAGAAACAGCGTAACCGGGGGTGGTTGCACAGTGGTTGACACAAGAGGCTGCTAGAGTGTTGACCACCGTGCCGTCTTAACCAATTTGCTGGTCTTGGTGGAAGGGGTTGAGAGTGAAGCCGTCAGGGCAGCGATCTGTGCTGTGCTTCGCCGCCCATGGGATCACAAATGTCGGAATACTTGACCCGGTGTCAAAAAGATAGTTTCAGATTTTGTTTTCTCAATTGTAAGTAGCATTGCGGTTTCGCTTTCAGTCATTCAAATATATGACACTTCAAGGAGATTCAACGAAGATTTGGCTATCTAACTCACATGTAGACATTTGATATTGGAAATTGGAATACTTGTATGGATCTATTTCTAGTTCGAGTCAGTTCTAATTATGCATTCAAGCTGAGCTTGATCATAGTCTCACGCAGGGACAAAAACCACATTAGGCCCTTATATTCATCGAGTTCGATGTGTTCCTGTTGTCGCAGTCCAATTGCTGTGATTCCATATTGGTCAACGGCTTTGAGAAGGTCTACGTCGTTTGGCTCGCACAAAGTCGCGAATAGTAAATGTAGAAATATGGCGTGGAAGAAACGCCGAGAACTAAAAACCGCTCAAATGACTGTTCCGTTTATAAGCAGTAGGGGTATAAGGATACATTGTATAAATCTTCCTCATCGGATTGGATGGGCTAATGCCCGGTGGCGTGGTGTGTTCGTGTGCGCCTTGCAATCGAGAGAGGTACGAAAGTGGACGGGTTCAATTCCCGCCGTTGTACGTTTGCATTTATAGGGGTCCGTCTTACGAAGCAACTCCGAACGCAGCACCGCGGACGTCAATCGCTGGCTGAGCGTCAGCCTGGAAATTTTGCTTTTACTATAGTATTCATAATGCCCGCGAGATGCCCGTCAAGAGCCGCCATCTCGGCCGATTTAGCATCCTTCCGTCCATTTACATACTGGAAGGTGCGGAATAAGCCGTACGTGTTTTGATCGTCCCGAGTAGTTTGAGAAGGTCGTTTACTCAGGAGTATATCATCCAGCTGTAACAGTGAAATTTTTTCGTGTGTGCAAGCAGTGAGCACAAAGCAAGATGCAACGTGCGTTCACAACGGCCGTTCGGCGATTCGCCACCGGGGCGAAGGGCGAACATGATCACGCAGCTTCGGAGAAACTCTGGAAGAACCTCACGATCTTCGTCGCTCTCCCAGCCGTTGTCCTGTGTACGGTGAACACCTATATCACTGAGAAGGAACACATGGCGCATTACAAGCGTCCAGAGTTCGTCAAGTACGATTACCTGAAAATCATAACCAAGAAGTTCCCGTGGGGAGACGGATATCACACGCTATTCCACAACCCGAAGATTAACGCTCTGCCTACCGGCTATGAGGACGACGAGTAACATCGCTTCGTAGCTCGCATGTATAGCAAGAAGACAACAAAGAAAAAAACGAACGGCAAACGTAAATAATCCGAAGATAAAAACGAGGCCAGAACTCAATAGCTCCGTGTGTGCTTTAATGGACGTCTTTAACCATCAATATGCGTCGTTTTGGATTGCTTTACTTGCCCTTAACAGAGCGAGTGTGCGCCGCCTTAGCTGCGCCGTGAAAAAACTTAGCACTGAGTATATCGGAGACAAATAACGATAGAGGTCGATTTTAAATGTAATAGCATCAAGTGATTGAGGAGAGGACTACGAAAAAAAGAAAAAAAACATAGGGGAAAACGTGTAGGAGATTGTTATGAAAATCCTGAGGAAGTGTATCGTTTAGTAAATGTGATCAATAAAACAACCACCAACAACTAAAACATACAAATCTCAATACCGTGTGGTTCTTGCAACGTTCGGTCATAACCAGCAATTGTAATGCTCGTTATGGGTATCAGCAACCTGCCTTAATATCATCTTTACACGAAGTTTGTGAAGTTATGATATATATATATATATATAAAGGAGGTATTCGTTACTCATTTAGACAAGGGTCATACCCAGAGCGATATTACCTTACAAAATGTATACTATACGTATCTCTATTGGTTTGGACCTTTGCAGCGTCACTGAGGTTCAATCAGCATGTTTAATACATGCAAAATGCAATGTAGAATAATCCAAACAATATGATTCTATGTGGTTTACGTTAGACACGCTAAGTAAACGTGCGACACGTATTTATTGTTTGCATTGGACACTACAAGTAGGTTGTTCGGGGAAGAAACAACTTCGAGCCGATGCAATACGATATAAGTAAAGGTAAAGATTTATTGGTTTATTGAAGGAGCTGTAGGGGATACAAAGCATTTCCATAGCTGACCCTTAGCTGTCTCCTCATCTTGGGCCTTGGTAGCGCCATTTGCGTCGTTCGTCGTCACATCAGTGGAGAATCGGCCAAAGGAAGGAATGACCGTATGCACTGTCTCTACTGAGATTTTTTATCAGCGTCGGATACACGGATGCAATAGAACTGTCAGTGAATTACTTCAGTAAATTGTGTCAACTTGTTTTTTACATACTAAGTGGCTTGCGCGAGAGTATTATAGCTTCATTGGAATGGATTCACTCTTGCATCGTATTGATTCAGTGTGTTCGAACCTAATGGTAATCATGAGTCTCTCTATTATCCAGGCCTGTATATATATATATATATATACATATAAGGTTGATTGAGAAGTTTTGTTTTCACAAGAGGGGCGCTCCTCCTCCCCCGTTTTCAGTATTTATTTATCTGTTATATACTCGCTATTGTCTACGCTCTTCTCCCACCTACCGACAAATTTATAGATAACTTCTTTCCAAAATTAGTTTGGTCTCATGGTAAAAAAAGCTGTCCAGTCATGTTTTGAGGTCACCTCCGTGAGCGAAGCTGGTGCGTTGCGAGTTATTTCCCAGGAAACGGAAAGGTGATAATCGGTTGGCTCAGGGTCCACTAAATACTTCTTTAATTTTCTCTTCAGGAGTGCGGTTTACGCAATGCTACTGGACCATATAGTCGTGCGGGTTCACCCTCAGATTGTTTTTCAGCATTTCCCAGTAAATCATGCTTTTACCAGTCGCACCTAACACATATTATGACCCTTTTTTGGGTGCATTCGTTGTCTCGCTAGGGGTCCCACACTCCATGTTTTAGATCCCAGTGGGTGAAAGTGGTGCATTACGATCTGGTGACTGACACCCATCTTTTCAGCTAATTAATGTTCTTTTTTGTTAGATGGTTGACCCGAGCGGGATGTATCTTCAACGCCCAAAATGCCACTTTTTTAGCTTGGCCATTAAATATTGAGAAATGCTCGCGCTGATAACATCGTTACCGTACAACAGAACAGATCTCCGGGCTGCGTTCGGAGATCTGTTTTTCTATGTCCTTGATCGCGTCGAAGGGCATAGAAGAGCAGGTGGAGAAAATGCACCTTTTCTTCCACTTGCAATGTCCACGTTAGGGTCCTTCCTGAAGAGGAAAACGCTCCGTGCATCAACTGTCGTTCCACTGTTGTAAAGGAAGGGCAGAGCTTTCGAACTAGTGTTGGATGTAAACCCACAGTAGCCGCAAAGTGTGAGAGGGAAGCGATTAAGAAACCGTCGAAACGTATCGACCAACCTAATGCCATATATATATATATTTATACACACATACTTCCGACTTGTCCTCCCCATTCGAATAGAGACGTTTAGATCCTCTGGTTCGCCCCGAGGCCGAGGACAAACCTGGTTTCCAAACAAAATTGCATAGACCTAATTCAATGCGTCACATGTTCGAATTCATTCACACGGTAATTTTGGTTTACTCATTAAAATTACTTGTGCTGTTATCGTGCCTGCTGCAAAGACGACGAGTCAAACTAAAAATAATTTCAGCCAAAACCGCAGGGGCGTCGAGGACAGAATTCATTACACATGTCATCCGGGAAAGAAATCCACAGCAATACACCAACATCGCAACGAGATTTATGGGCGGGCACAGCGCGGAGTAATGAAATGTACAAAATGTACATAGATTTCCAACTGACAAAATAAAACATTTATTTCCAAATCCACCGAACATGTACATTATATGAATATCGATCGATTCTAGCTGCCAATTTGTCTGTAATTTACAATCCGTCGCGGTCATGCGGTCGGCGAAGAATCTTCTTGTTGCGCGACTGTGGGTACCATCGGTGTTTATTGGTATATGTGATTTTCTTCAGGTATTCGACTTCATTTCGGATATTACGGAAGAACAGCGGGCGAGTGGGGAGCTTCAACGCGGTCACAGCCTGAAACAAACAAATGAATATATATTTATTTTTGGAAAATTTACCATATATACCAGAGCGCCAATATAACACTGCGCCAACCTAGTGTTTCGACACCTATTGACTAGGATAGATCGAGTATCTACATGAAGCATACCTCCTCAGCAGCCGCACGAATCTCCTTCGCTGTGGCTTCCAGCGGTCGGGTGTGATCGAACGGGACCTCCCTTTCCGGGTGCCATGCCACAAAAACCCGTCCATTTTCCGCAGATACAACAACGTCTCGGGATAACGTATCCTCGCTGCTGATACCCGGGTTCGTCAGGGACGAGCTGAATCTTGCATTGCATTTCGCGCCCAGTCGAGACGTCGGCGGCAACACTGTCCATGGGAAAGTACAGTAAATAGAAACGAACATTTCATAAGTAAATATTTTAATATGGAACTCGATAGGACTCTGCTGTTACATATTTATTCAGGAGCCTTCCTTGTTCATGTCTCTAATTGAAAAGAAGATGTTTTTAGTAACATTTGCGAAACATTCCGCTTTTGCGTGTTGTCTGTGTGGATGCGTTGCCTTCGTTGTATGAACTGCAGTCAAATACAATGCATCGAACGTTAGAACGAGTTTTTCGGTCGAACCTTTTCAGACAAAAACGAATCGGTCACGCGTTGAGCAGTAACGCGATACAGCGATACCGTTTATAGAGCGAATAGAACTTGGTTGTCATGACGAATTGCAAGGCTACATATCACAGGTTCCCTAGACGTTTTGGAAATGCAACGGTTGATTATGAATCTAATGAGCAGGGCGGAAGATAAAATATCTAAGTCAACCAAAACATACTATAAGGCAACATCGAGTTCGAGCACCGGATAAGTAAAATGACTACTACCATTTTTGCTATTTTGGCTTTACCGTCAGGATGATCCGAGAATCGCCTTAAATGCTGGCTCTTTCTAGTTTTCCGATATTACAATCTGAACGTTGAATTCACTCACCAGACTTCTGTGCGAAGCTCAATATGCGAAACATTTTAAAAAAACAATTGCTCACAGAGCGCGCACCGGCCAGACAGATGTACGCCGACTTGCTCACCTCGAGCAGATCGACTGCAAGAGTGGCGGAGCAATATGCAGCCATTCGAAAACAAGCTTGGAATGCTGAAGTCAGATTTAACATGAATAGTCTCTCGATGATGATTTTCATCCAGCAACTTTTATATTCTTTCCGCTGGTGATAATTTACAGTGAAATCTATAACCATCAGCGATTGCAGCTCAAATTAATCGAACAAAAAAGTCGGAACTGGTTGTCGTCCGCTCGCTTAGCCGACCGCCTCACGCGGACGAGATTCTGGTGTTTATGTTTATATACACCACGGAACCCGAGGATTTGTGTAGTGGGACTCTTAGCATGTCCGGAGGCCGTGTCTGTCTGGTCGAAGATTCTGTACATTCTCCTATATATAACTGCGTGTGATATGAATGAGGTAGCAATGTCGGAAGGCAAAGAGACGCTCGAAGCCCTTGACTCGATTAGCGTTCCCGATCAGGATCAATCAGTGGAGATGCGAGACGCAGGTCCCGAAGCTGGCGCCGCTGCCGGCCCACATCAACTGGTTGTAGTGCACAATCTAAGCAGCTTGGACGGGAGCCTTGTGAACAACGGCACACCGGGAATCACCACCCCGAGCAAAGGGACAAGATACCGCCAACGGTACCGACGAGAATGGGAGGACATTCCCCAGTTCAAAGGTAAGCCACCTTCGATTCGGGACAAGAGAGATCTCGCCTGCTGAATGAGAGACCTCTTCCCGCGCTCTGACTGTCGACCGGCTATTAGCTAGGCACCCCTGCCCTGGCGCCGCTGTCTTAGCGTCCGCCGATGTGGCGGGGTAGGGACCTCCAGTGGAGGGGCACCTGCCCGCTGTCAAAAACACTGCCCGCCTTGAGTCACGCAGGACACATTGGACGGCACCGTTTCAGATATATGAGCGTAGCTGTCGAGTATTCTTCTCGTAATGGAGTATTTCGTTCGAGCCGAGTGGGCAGTGCCTCTGGAGCCCGACGGCCAGCTAAGCCTAATGGCTAAATGACATTTTCTGTCTCGTAATGTTGTCTCTCAGGTGGCGGCAATTTCGAATCGAAATGTAGGGGGGCTAACAGTGGCGGGCAGCACATCATATTACTACTACTACTACTCCAGATATAGAAGTGGACGGCCAAGTTGGTGCCACTCAGTCATAATGACCAAGCAATGATTCTAGTAGTGGTTGTAATGGTTGTGCACTCACTGACTCTTGGTATTGACGAATACATGCCACGTGCTTCTAGATAAGCGTGTATGACGAGAGGTCGATGGTTTCATTTTAGAATTAAAGAACACATAGATATATTTCATAGAGACCCGTTGAAAGGAACAAGTTCGAAGTTTCGAACATGAATTCAATGAGGGCGGATCAAAGCGAACTGGACCAGAGCGAAAGGTTAACTCTATTCGATAGAAATAATAATGAAATGTTGCCGGAACTGTTCTGTTAATAATGAAATTCAATAAAAATCTACTGGCGTGAACAATTCATTTATAGACCGCTAGTCAACTAGCTCGGGCTGGGAAAAGATTAGATAACGAATTGACGATACGCGAATAGGTTCGATATCTGTAATCGCCGCCGTCTATAGAATCTTATTTATTCGATGCGAATACTCTTCTATGCTTCCAAAGGAAACGACACACGTATCGTAAAATCAACTCTGGTAACAAAACCAACGACTTCGAAGTTGCCAATGTGTGTGGTGGGGTTAATAAGCTAATCTCCATATTTGTTCTGGGTGTTCTAATTTTTTAAGCTGACAAATTAACACAGTTGTACAGTGTTCCTCTTACCCTGAAACAATGATACTTTTAAGGCAGTATACACAGACAAAATAGATGATGCGAGCACATCGTTGTTAGAGCCACGATGTAATCTGCGTACGCTCACGGACCCCCCTTTCCAACAGACACAGATTCCTCCTTTTTATTATTACTCTCTCTCTATATTTCGGTGTGGTAGGGATCGTTGTTAGATCATACGTACTTGGGATATTTGTCGCAAATATAATCATCTCGTCTCTCAGATGAGGTGAAATATAACAATCCGTCTTCGCATTTTATCCAATTTGATCCATTCGTTGCCTTTTTAATGATGTTGCTACGGAAGCCGTGAATTGAAATTTCATTAATATACAGTTCTGTATTTATGCATCCTCTCTACTGTTCAGGTCTTGGTTGATTCACCAATCATTGATTGACGACGAAGGCCAGTAATTCGCCGATAGCGAATACCACCGGCACAGAGAGACTGTATCATTTGTGATGCTTCGTTACCTTTTGACTTCTCTTAGCTTCTTTCTCTCCTGGAAAGCCTGCTAAATGCGTTGTTTGTGTATGGGCCACAGCTGAAACGTGCGCCATATACAGGGTCGAAATAGAAAATAAACGAAAACGGGTTATATCGTTAGGACTAGAAGGGAAACCCAATTACTTTCACCTTTAATATGTCTATTTGCAATGCGGTGTATCCTATCCGGTTGAAGCTCGATCCTACGAGATCGAGTCGAATCCATAACGATGCCAGCTGTTATCGTCAAGCGTTGGTATCATGTTTTTGCCCGGAGTTGGCCAGCAGGACGGACATGACAAGTCCTCGAAACAAAACTGCAAAGTCAGTTGAGGGCTAGCTACGAGGGAAAAATCACATTTGTATTGTGAGCGCTGCTAGAGTTCGTGTGAACTCTTGCAGTGTGTGTATGTATTCTGGCGAAACGGTGTTGATTCGTGTATATTCCAATAACTTCATACATAGTTGCTTCTGAAGTGCATTTGAGTTTGACAGGCATTTCGTTCATGTCACTTGCCTAATTGTTTGTTAATGAGTGCGAATAGAAAGAGAAACAGAGAGAGAGAGAGAGATATTCATCAGGGACCGATTTTCGTTGTCCTTCATTCTTGTCTCCCAAGCTAATGTATCGCTTGATACCTCGCTTTCATTAGCGGGTGAGAGATCTTGCCCCTCAGACGTTCGCCTACCGTCTCACATCAATCGTTGCTGCTGTCTAGCTTCTGTATTGTGGCTGCATAACTACGAGGAATGTCTGGAGGAAAAATCCACGTATTCACATTTGAGGCCACGGCAGGATATCGTTTGACATTGTCCTAATGATACCTGACAAAGTTGGGCTGGAAAATGAAGGTCAAGATGGAAGCAATTCAGCATTACCAGAGTATTGTTATATCGCCGCGTTAGTATTGCCAATAATCTGTTGTAGGCTTTGAAATGGTCAGTGTTCCTCAGCAGGACGTCCTGCTGTAGCATTAATCCCATAAAGCATCCTAATTTAAATTCACTTGACTTGAAGCACAAGGGCTAGCTCCTTGAGGATCAATCAATTGGTCTGCTATATAATTTCGCGTAACCCAAACTGTCTCCTCAACAGTCGACATCGGAAGAGTTTCCAACTCGTATGAGTGTTAATATAATCAACTATTATATAGATAAGATACGATCCCTCAGATTATCGTTGTGGCTGCCGCCACCGCTGCCGCCCAAGCAAGCACTGTCGACCTGTATATTATTGCAGTTGAGTATACTGTGCATTGCTATCGAGTCCCGGGACGAAATAACGGCGCGGTCAGCGGGTGAAAGTCCATGCCGCTATTTCTTATCGTGCGCATTGAATTGCCCCACCATCGCTTCGCGTTGTTATGACACGCCTGTAAACGGTGTTACGATTTGCCCTGAAGTCAAGCGAAACATTGCAAGGTGATGAAGTTCGCCCATGAGCAATGGAACAGGGTGTCATAGCTAAACGATTCGACGCTGGAGAAAGACTTGTGGAACATTAACCGGTTGACATGTTGTTCTAGTTGGCGTATTGTTCTTGCGGATTTTTCTTTGTCGTTGGTGTTGTTGATTTAAGTCGAGTTTCGTAAAGTGGGAACCTATATATATATATATATATATATATATATGGATATATGGAACCTATATATATATATATATATATATATATATGTGGATCTGGCCGAGATGAATTCTACAACGAATTGTGCCTGTGCCCTAAATTTTTTGCAGGCTGGCTGAGCTGTGTACCGGAGAATCCATGCCTGGCTCTGTGCAAACACTGCAAGATCACATTTACAGCGAAGATATCCGATATAAAATCGCATTCCAACTCAAATCGGCACCGCGCCGCATCAACCGGAACTACATCGATCTTCAAATACAGCAAGAAAGTGATGGGGTCAACTGTAAAAAGCACGGGTGTCCCGTCGCTCGATGTAAGTACAACAGTGATGTCAGGTCGGCGAACGGGTTTCTGCAGCGGCGCTTCTCCAACGAGCGAGTTGCGCCGCTATAATTTTCTTGTTACAATACGAACAATGTGATGTTCATATAATCATTGTCTGTATCATATTTTTTTCCGGCATCATTTAGGCGACGAACATCGTATCAATGTACCGTGAACTTGCGCGGGTGCCACAGCCAGTGGATGCATTCGCGTCGTACACACCTGATGGGCGGACGCTTCATTTAACGACCGTATGGGAGAGCTCGGACACGGAGATGGGTCAGAAGGTCCGATTCACGAGACATCACACATCCGCCTTTGATAATCAAGGCCCATTATCGTTTCATCAGGTCGGCCATGCCCAGGAGGTCGAGTCCAAGTACGTTCCGGCGCTTTGCTATATATTCACATTCGTATATCGTACGTGAGAACAAAACCTGTCGTATCCATCGGGGGGGGGGGGGGTGGGCAGGGGGCAAGGAGTAATAATGTACCCGGGGGGGGGGGGGTATTCTTAACTGGAACTACGTTGGTTGGATCTGATCCACGGTCCTAGCGCTTGTCTCTGTGGCACACAGCGAATGGTGAACGTACATTTGAATATAACACAATACTAACAAAAATATAATGGTGTGTTAACGAAAATGTTTTCTACCGCGACCAGCTCAGTGACGGCGATCTCGAACAGCGGTTCGTTCCGTGCAGTGCTGAAGGAGGTGACGAGAGATTCGGAGACTAAGCAATACATCGAAATTTGGGACTCTACAACAAAGCTAGATTGTCTCGATCTCGAGTCGGCAGGGGTTCACGGCAAGGTTCACACGACAGGCAATTTCGCCTCCTTCCAATGGGGTCACGTTGAGAATAAGCTGCTCTATATCGCTGAGCGGAAGCCTGCCAAAAAGGTATATCTATCTCTCATTTCAATTCATGAGTGTGGACATTGACTAAAATTTGTAACCGAAGACCTCCGTGATTGTTACTGCAAAATGCATATGATCTACTATATGACCTAACTGAAAGGCTGTGACATTAATACCAGTTCGTTGGTAAAACGGCTATGCGGTTTACTTTGGGAAAGAGCTTTCTCGGCGAAAGAAGTTCTCGCCACGAACGGATTTCTTGTACCGACAGCCACAGCCAGCGTCAATTATAATTGTGTTTGTTGTTGTTGTTCTTGTTGTTGTTGCTGCTGCTGCCGCCGCCGGTGTTTTATAATTCGCAGGACTCATACTTCACGCGTAAGTTGGCATTGGACGCTGAGCGAGGCACCGAGTATCAATTGGATGAGTCGTACGGCGAGCAGCAGGACGAGCACATTTCACCAGTCATCTGCATCCTCAATGTAGCCAATATGGCTGTCAGCGTTATTCAAGATTTTCCAGATCTGTGCGCCCCTGCTCAGGCGGTGTGGGCACCCGACGATAATGGTTAGTAGAACTGGCAACCTATGGCCCAAAACAATTTGGTTGTTTGTTTCTGCTCGAGTCGAAACTCGCTACGGGTGTTTTTTTTTTATCGACAAAGGAGTATCGAAGCTATTTATATGATTTATATATACATCTTCATTGTCGACCTCAGCCCCCCCCATACCCCCCTTAATCCCTAGAAATAATTCCTAACTACGGTATGTTTGAATAAATCTTGTCTGGTTACTGTAGTTATTGTCTGTATAGTTCTATATTAATTTTATAGTGCTCAAGTTTGTGTCCCATTGCATCTATAGATACGCACATTAACTAGTGACTACACGACCCGGGTGACTTTGCTTAGTCAATTATATGAGTAGCAATATCAAGAGCTATCGTGCAAACAAGTTGTGTAAGCTATTTGTTGTGAGAAACTCCACACATGATCTTATTGTTCTAATTGTTTTAACTAACCGGCTTTTTTTTGGTCTGCGTCTCTGTGTGTGGCACACAGGCATCGTGTTCGTGGGGTTCCAACAATATGCCTATAAGCTAGGCTTGACATACTGTAAGAATCGCCATTCGAAGTTGTACGTTTACGATTTGGAGCAACATACCTTCTGTACAATTGGAGAGACCGACAAAGCGATTTATTCGCCAAGGTAGGACTGTAGGACTAGCATGCTAAGCAGCAGTATTAAACCATCTTTAGGTAAGAAATTCTCAACTACGAATACAACATTCTATAGGGAGCAGACTTATTTACACCTTGGAATTGCTATGGCCCTGTTCATTCATACTCATTTCTACGATTGCTTCTCACTGATCCGTTCACATTGAAAAAACAGATCGTCTGCATTATATCTATGTTTATCAGACCTCGTCTATCAATCAGGTGCGGAGTCGAGCGAAGCACGAGCGATCGTTGCCATATAACTATCTTAGACAGTCGTGCTGACATGCGAACGTTCCAGATATCAGTAATTAAGTCAACCATGACTATTTAGTAGCATTCGGATGAATCATATGCGGAGAAATCAGCGGTGGAGTGATCCCAAGAACGGAAATAATAATTAATAATTTGTTGTCGTTAGGAATGACCTTCGTAGGTATTAAGTGTGTATGTGCTGTGGTGTGTCATTGCCATAACGAAAGCTGAAATCGCGGCCTAATTCTCAGTCAAAACTTTTTTTTCACTTGCATGATGCTGCTTTTGGCATTGTTATAATAAATGCTGTGTATTTTTATGTGTACATTTTGGACAAATTTCACCCCATCACATGTATGCCTACCTATATATAAAGTGAATTCTGTTCCCTTGAGTAGTAGAGGTTTATTGCACTTGACTTGGCACTGTTACCATCGTTAACGATAATTGCCCCGATTCTCTCGTCTGAATAATTAGGTTCAGTCCGGATGGAACGACATTGGTCTACCTTCAAAGTGAGGTAGGAGGTCCTCACGGTCAAAGCTGCCAACTCATGAAGTGCTCCTGGGAAAAGAAGGAGATTCTTCTCATTGTGGACACCATTCAGAACCCAACAAGTATGTTACCCTGTGATGTCTTCATTTATTTTGTCCCCAAAGATATCTGCATTTGTTTCCTGTGCGATCTGAACCAGCAGCAGATCTTGTTCGAATTTCTCAGAGCTCTCCCGCGATGACGATCGTAGCAGATCGTAGCGTTCATTAGTTCATCCACGATGTACTGTGTCCTTCCAACATAATAATAATAATAAGTATATCTGTGCCTATCGACCAGTTTTGTGTTTATCTAAAATGCCTAGAAGGATTATTTTTCCAATACATAATTTAATATGTAAATTTTTGCCATGTCTTCCATCTCCGTTCTTAAAAACACGAACGTATCTGCTAAGGTGAGAAATATCCGATGTAGAATTCGTTTTATCTATAGTAACTCGTCGGATATTCTAACCTATATCAATTATCCTCCTATGGTGTTTGTGATAGTTTCGTTCCCTTTCTACTACCCATAGCGCTACTAAACGAAGATCCGGGGTGGGAGGATAAAGGGAACCTTAAAAGAAACTCTCAAAAAAAAATATATATATATATGTAACTATAAATCGACAGTACATTTTGATTGGGTTCTTATCAATAATATATATTAATCGGTGATTGCTATTTGGCACGTAGGTCACGAGTTTCCAGGTCTATACATTGAGGAGTTGCCTCGTCATTGTTGGGCCGCCGACAACATAACGGTCGTGGTGTCATCCAGCTGGCATTCGAAAGTTGAACTCCTCGCCGTGAATACTCTCAGTGGAGATCTGATTAAATTCAGCAGAGACGAGTCTGTCGGCCGATGGCAGGCATTGTGCGTTCGCGACAATATCGTCATCGCTTCCCTGTCCTCCCTCAATGCCATGCCACAGGCGAGTAGTCATGCTTTTTTCGTGATTAGACACGGCTGTGGTCCGTGTACAATTTTAGTATTGCGCCGCGTATATTGATTGACACTGTATATATATATATATATACTACTTTGCTCAGCCCAAAGCACAACAGTTTCATTGTTGTGACGGCATATATGCAACGAATGCACTGTATGGACTATAGGGGAAAAAAACGTTTGTTTATTGCATTTCATCAAACAAGGGGTGTGCGTGTGCAGCCGCGTAGTGCATCATCCCGGCCGTATAAACAGACAGAACTGTCGTCTAATTACATTCGGTAATTCATCTTGTAGGTCGCAGTTGGCGTGCTGACAGCTGACGGTGGAGTGAATTACTGGACATCGATTGACTCGGACGAGTCGAAAGTACAAGGGATCTGCTGGTACATTTTGCAATTCGCTCCGCCTGATGATAGCCACCAGATCTTCGAGGCTATCCTCATATCGCATAAGGTAAATCTATTTCATTATGATGCTATTAGTCTTGGAATCGCACGATGCAAAGTCTAGGCTGGCTGGTTCGTTCTGTCCGTGTTCAACTGCGGGTGACAAGGCTCAACGCGATAGTGCCGGCAAACGGTCGAAGAGCGTATTCGAGTGTGGTCCCACATAAATTTCAAGGAGACTGCTATCACTCTAATGTATTGTGACGTATATTGCATAGTAGGAAATAATTGTGCAGTTATGCTTCGAGAACGCATAATAATAATATTCTGTGTTAAATATTCGCTCTGATCTTTTGTGGTGACAGAACGAGAAGGAACTCCCCTTAATCGTTTGGCCACACGGAGGGCCTCATTGCGTGTTCCACGCCGGATTCCAGATTTGGCCAATCCTCTTCGTCAAATGTGGCTTCGCGGTTCTCCTAGTGAACTACCGAGGCTCTATTGGTACGTACTCTCGAACAAAACCATGCGCACAGCTCTATGTATCAGCATTACAAATACAGTGAGTTGTCTAGAGAATCATGCTGATAGAATAACATCGAACCACCGTGAATAGTGGGCTTGTTTCACTGACGTACCACAGAAGAAGCCTACAAATAACTTAAATTCACTAGCATTTATCTATGTAGCTTATATAGATTGGGCTTGTCCATTGGGCACATACAAATCGAAACTATTATATATAGTTTATATATCTACTTCGTTTTATCAACGAGTGGACAATACACAATAGTTTTAATGCATCCATTGGGTAACTGCTCTCCATGGGGACTGGTGTCTATCCTTCATGACTTGCTGCCATGTTTATTACTTAGTATAACTAGTATTTATTAATAATAATATTTATTTTTTATTTATTATTAGTAATTATTTTTACATCTATTACTTGTATTTAGCTTTGGTTTGGGCCGTTGTTAATCAGAGTTTAAGCAAATGACACCAACAGTATATCGAATGCATTATCTAGAGACTAACTCTGAGCTTTTTCTTACTAGGTTTCGGAGACGAGAATCTGCGCTCATTGGCTGGAAAGATAGGTGTTCAGGACGTATTTGACGTACAGTGTGCAGCTGAGGTGACTGCTCAACGCGAGGAGATCAACCCGGCGAAAATTGTCATATTTGGCGGAAGCCATGGTGGATTCCTTGCCACGCACGCCATTGGTTTGTTTCAACAGACTTTTCAATTTATATTGAGTATCATTTTGTAAATCATTTGTTTTCCAATATGTGCGTGTGTGTGTAAATCCCGCAGGCTTTCAACGTCCACACTTCGTTTGGTAGACATTAAGGAGCAGCTCATTTGTACATACCCGGAGCTTGGTTGCATCTTTAATTTTGCTAAGTCTGAGGTTGATGTAGTGAATGCTTAGCAACTTTTTCTGTAGCGATTTTTTCCTGTACTTATATTGATATATAATGTCTATTGTTTACAGGCCAATATCCGGACTTCTATAAGGCAGCGGCTATGCGCAACCCTGTTGTTGATCTGTCTATGAACGGGCCCACAGACATTCCCGACTGGTTTTGGTATGAGGGCGGCCTCCCCGGCGACTTCATGTTCGACAACCTGCCCGATGGAGACGATCTCAAGAGCCTCTGGATGAAAAGTCCCATTAAATACGCGAAAAACGTAAGGTTGCGCCAGCGTTTTCAACCTGAGCACATTTCTTCGAAAGAGGAATAAATCAATGTTTCTAACGATCTAGTGTGCGAATTTCGCCAATTATTTCAATTTTTCATTTCATTTATTGATTTGCTAATTTATTCAGTTCAAATGTGTGTTAATTATTCTAAAAACGTGTTAATTATTCTATTATTATTAAACGATGATCGGTGTTTTATTTGTGATCGTTGTGCTAATTCTCGAAATTCGCCCTCGTATAGATCATGACGCCAACGTTCTTGTTGCTGGGTCGCGAGGATCGACGCATCGATATGGCTCAAGGCATGAAGTTATACAAGCACCTCAAGGCACGGGGGGTGCCGACGCGATGCAACGTCTACAATGACGGACACGCCCTGTCGAAGCCTGCACATGACGCTGACAGCTTCGTCAACACCGTTCTGTGGTTCAAGAAGTTCCTGGCCTAATGAGCTTAACAGGCTAACGTTGGATAAGCGAAATGTTTAAGAGTCGACTGACGATCTCCAGCTGTGGAGGCCCCTGTGGCGAGATAGGGTTGTGCTGACAGAGTGGAGCGCCTGGAGTTCCTGTACAAATAGATTAGGTTGACTGAAGAGAACTCGTAGCAACGCTAACCGTGTGAGGTGTATCAAGAGCCGGATTGAGGAAACGAACCATGCGAAGCGCACTCCCCTAAACGGCGGCGAGAACGTGTAGCTCAAATCAATGAATGAAGTACTTTAGTTAAATTAACGATTATAATCATATAATATGTCTGACATAGGCAACGTAGTTTCAATAATTGTGCAGATCGTGTATGTGCGTGTGGATGTGCGTGTGTGCGTGGGTGTGTGGGTGTCTAGCTAAATGTTTGACGAACAAAAGAACCTGTTTGTACTGTATGTTGATTTTAATGTTTCGAAAGCTTCACCGGAATCTATCAATAGACCGTGGATTGGTGCTCTTTCGTGAATTCGCTAAATTATCAGAACACTGTCTACTACCGTCGTCGTCGGCACTGTCACTTATAGGGGAATTCCAGGTGACACAAGTGTGTTCCTCTCAATCGCGTCGTGGGTTCTTGTGAGACATACACATTCTCACCCATTGCACGGTCAGGGTGAATAGTTGTCGTGTTGTAAATAGCCATGTATATGAAATGTCTGAGACTAACCATACATTTTGGCGCAATTCAGTATACGTAAATATATATATATATATACATATATATATACATACATATATATATATATATATATATATAAATATATATATATATATATATATATATATATATATATATATATATATATATATATATATATATATATATATATATATATATATAATTAAATAAAACTAGTAATTGATATTCGATCGTCCAATGCCGCCATCAGGGCCGCCCTGCATTAACAGCAACAAAGCAACCTTTGCACTTCGCGTCGTGGATTTTTACCACTCAGAGGAAATTTGATGCTCTTCCGCAATATATTTCACAATCGAACGAGGGAAGAAGTCACGAGATTCGCGAGTCATATGCGACTCTCATATGCTCTTGCACTCGTGCAGGACCATTATTTATCGGTTGTTGTGACATGTTATACAACTGATTAGGGTGAATAATAATAAGCACATTATCATTAATGTCTACTCGGTCCTGATTACATTGCATTTATGTGTAGAATACCATTAAAAAGCAGAATAAACGAATTTGATTAGGAAAAAAATCCCACCTTAATGCGTGTGTTCAATCAAGTGGAATTTTGAAGGAATATATGCAAAATAGAGAAAAGTCACCGTTCGTGTGAACGGTGAGGTTCTATTGTTGTTAACCAATTGAGCAGATGTCCCAGTGAAATTTCATTGCAATGAATCAAGTGTTTCTCTCTGCCAAGTGTTTTCAGTCCATTATACATTTGGAGCATTGACAATGTCCTCTACAATCTGCCAATAGCTTCTCAGCGCCATCAATTAATATTAAAGCGGATATATATATATATATATATATATATATATATATATATATATATATATATATATATATATATATCCCTCTCTCTCTATATATATATATGTATATATAAAAGAAGGTCAGATACTTCTGGCCTCAAACACTAAAATGCCTCTCGCCCCTTCTCAATGCTGCAACGCGGCACTTAGGCCTGCCATTGGAGGACCACAACTGACGATCAGTCAAGAACTGAGAGATTTCTGTATTTGGCATATGTGTGGCTTGTATTTAACTCAACGCGAGCTAGGCATTACCTTGCATAACAAAACCTAAACGTTTAGGCTGAAATCTAGTATGCCCGTTCATTTACACAGGCAGACATCGGGAACGAGCCAATATTTATGTATCGAAATTCCGATATATTGTTATGAGTTAAATTAAATAATATCAACGACAATATTTCACGCTTATAAATATTCATATGTCGACGCGGAGTGCTGCTTCTCCCATTCGTCGTGTTCCATGTAGTGGACGGAGAGGCAATACTGTTAATAAAATGAAATAACGGCATGCGACGTGTGCACAATTACTAGCATGTATGTCGTCATTTAGCCTGACACTGAGTACAATACAATACAAGGTGCGGTTCATTGACGGAACTGCAACTGTCACATCGCTTACGTCCTCGTAGAAAGTAATAAATAAGAATAAATGTCACCGCTCACAATATATTGGACAGAGAGCGTCGTTTGATTATAATTATTGCGCAACATTATTTACACATTCTTAATAATTATATACATTTTTACATATTTGAATTATGACAACCTAGTTACATGGCTATGAACCTCTCTTGCAAACTAGTCACGGAAGTGGGTGAGCGAATCTTTTGAGGAAGGCGCCACAGGTAGGCGGGTAGGCTGTAGGCGAGAGTGTATCTACTAGTTTCATTTGAAATGAAAGGTATCTTCTATGTGTCACCATGGCGTTTAGAGCGGCGGCAGATGACGAGGATGAGTGGGAATGAGATTTCGAGGGGAAGTCTTACCTTTTTTTCGTTTTAAATCTAAGCAGGGCAACCCTCATAGTATAAAGCCTACCGACCGAGAGCAAGTCATTCGAGGTAAATCAACAGGAACTCTGCGGTTTCTACCAAACATCGCTCTCAAAGCATCATTCTGGATATGCTTTGAGCTCTACGAGATATACCTCTATACCCTCCCCCCATGCTGGAAGTGCATAACATAGCCCCGGTAATGGCAGCGCCGAACGTAACGAGATGGGAACCATCCGATAGAACACCTATTATTAGTTTGAGACGTCTTAGAGCTGCAACGATAGGGTAGCATTTAGGGGCTAGAGATTAAAGATGTCTCTTCTATTTGGTCTCATGAAGATATAGTCCTAATTATTTGGTAGTCTGAGATAAGTCAAGTCGTGTCCTACCAAGAGTGACCGACTGTACATCGTCGATCCTCCTTGGTGTACAAAATAATACTAGACACGGCTTGCTCGTGTTGACAACAAGACCAAGAGCTTTGAAAGTCTCGATGACCTTTTCCGTACAAGCAAGGGAAATACGTACCTCTTTGTCAAGCGTGGCGGGGTCGAGACGATATAGCCTACAGTCGTCAGCCGACGAGATCTTAGGTAGAATGAAATTCATAAAGATAACGTACATGGAAGGCTTAAGTACAAATCCTTGATGGAATCTTCCTATGCGGACTTAATACAACTGGGACCTTCACAGCCAGACCTCACCTGGCCGCTCACATCTGTAGTACCGTTGTGTGGTACCTCGTATTCACCACTTTCACTTTGAATACAACAGTGAGTTCTCCACGAACTCTCGTAACGCGAGTGCCCGATAGACATGACTTCATCTATTCCGTGTTAGATACTGCAACAGGCAGCTAGGTGTAGAACTCCGATAACAGCGACTCATTTCATTCGTTTCTTTTTATAGATTAGCCTGTTCGCCGGCGAAACTTGGATGAAATACGGCTTGCGCAGAACAACAAGCCGTGGTGGTGTCCGCTCACCGGCAAGCTTGTTTTCGCAGAAGATCCTTTTCGGGAGCCATTTTGCACTCCTACATATGTGAAAATTACTTGACGTAAGTATGTATTTGCCTAATGCTTTATTCATTTGGAAGGCCAGGTCTGTGGCTGCAAAAAGTTGGAGGCCGCTGGTTCAAGTTCCGCGACGTGATATCTATACGAGAGCTTAAGCATTGTAAAGATTGCAGTTCCTCTAATAAACCAATAAAATTTTACCCAACGGAGTCTACCGGAACTTGGAAATACAATAAAAATATTTCTCCACGAAATGTTTACGCTTACCCCACTACTACTGAAACCATATTCGACAGAGCAAATGAGAAACTAGCAGAGTTCTACACATGATTATAATTATTATTATTAAATGCAGAAGTCACTAGTTGGTACGAGCTGCCTGCACTCCAATGCCAGACATTATTGGTCACATAGTAAACACACAGCATAGTTTTAACGTTCATAATAAAGCATATTATTATTATTATTCTTATATTTATTACACGCACACGTTCCTCATTTTTCTCCTAATGATTTCATTGTCGCATCTCGCTCTCTCCTCGTCTTCTCTTCCAACTGAAGTCCAACGAAACTCCACGAAGCCTCTTTTGTGCCTGCCTTTCGTATACGCTTACTCCTGGCGGATAAAACGAGGGAAAACGATGTCACTTCAACTTTCTCGTGTCAGGGGAGGGCGAATATGAGGATAATTCCTCATATCCTCATATGAGTGACCTTTCAAGTAAGCAAGAAATGGAGACGTGGGAACTGCATCGGCTTTTGCTCATCGTAGTCTGCTTCTGTGAAATGGACGCTCTGAAGCTCCCACTTCAAACGCAGAGGCGTCATAATAGCAATAACAACAAGATTTGTTTGTTTTTGTCATTTGCGTCTTAGTTGTAACTTATGGCTGGATGTTTATTTGGCTTCCATTATTCGAATTATGACAAGAATTGCGCGGCAGAACAGCAGAAGAAGAGTAGATTTTGTACTATGTTCGTAATTGAAACGAAGACCTGTAGCGGATTTAGGACGAAAAACCACTCCCAGCTGAATGAGGCTTAGTCATTTTCGAGCGCAGTTTAAGCCAGATTTTAGGTGTCTAGATCCAGTGAAGGTAACATAGTTTGAATTTATTCAACCGAATAAAGTATAATAAGAATAATCATCACCATAATAATAATAACAATAACAATGCAATAGAAATAGGACTAACGTAGGCACCCCATAGACAAGGCACAACAGCTTCTTCAGTTTGATTGAACCAACTCAATCGCTAACTTTTTCTCCACAGTTGCCTAGTTTGTTGTTCTTGTTGTTCCCTGAATTCGATTCTCTCCTCCCATTCGCATTCGACACGAAACGGCGTAGTCACAAATGCCACAGCCATCTCATTTTCATTTAATACACCATGTACGCTTATATATATATATGTATATGACTAAAGTGATTAGTCCTCAAGGAAGAAGTATGTCCCGTTTCTCTTCTGCTCGGAGTCCTTAACCGAGTTGAGTTTGTTGATTCTAGGCCGGAAGTTGTTGGGGTCTCGTCGGAAGGTGATGTTGAGCAGTTCGAGGAAGCGATTCATGCCGACCAATAGCGACTGTGGGGTGTTGGCCACTGTCGACACAGACGGCTTTCCGTCGAACACAATCACCCGATCGGACAGATAGGTCGCCATGATGAAATCGTGCTCAACGACGAAACCGGTCTTTTTCGCGTGGAGGATGAACCTCTTTATCACCTATGCAAAAGAGAGAGAGAGAGCACATGACAGCGAATAAAGTGTTAAATTGTTGTTTTGCCAGTTTCTCATTCGTCCTTGGCAATATTCACGGAGTCGGTGATCAAGCCACCCAGAACTTGAGCTCGAAGGTGCCCCTTTACCTGGCCATGATCGGGTACAAGTAGAGCAAGTGTATATATATATATATATATTACAGCAAGCATTAATGAATGATCATGACCTGCGAGTCACAAACAGCTCCCTTGAGTCAATTACGCACGGCGGAAGAGAACTGCGTAAACGAAACACGATTGTTAATTTAATTTCGTGAATTCAGAGAGATTTTCGAGAGGTCATAAAAACTCGCAGAGAGTGAACTTACCTTGGCGGCAGCCAGACGCTGCTCTGAATCAAGGTACGCGGACGGCTCGTCGATAAGGTACACATCAGCCGGCTTACCAAGACAAAGCGCGAGTGCCACGCGCTGTAACTCTCCTCCTGATAGATTCTGCACCTCTTGGTCGATAATATTGTCTATCAATAGTGGCTTCATGACGTCAGCAACGAACTGTGGATGCTGGTAGGCATCGCGGATCTTTTCGTGGAGAAGGAAACGAACCGTTCCTGTGCTCTTCGGTGAGATTTTCTGAGGTTTGTACGATATGTTTAACGTTGGCACTTCCTCGTCACCATCAGGCTTCAGTCGGCCGGCGAGCATACGAATTAAGGTTGTCTTTCCAGTTCCATTTTCGCCAAGCATGACAATAATCTCCGAGTCGGTGAACGAGCCTCCCTGAACTCTGAGCTCGAAGTCACCCATCTTCTTCACCATGCTTGGGTACTCGTAGCGGGCGAGTCGCTTCACATCTTCGTCTCCTGTGTTATCGGACACTTTGAACACAAGCGAGGATTCTGCACCTCCTCCCTCTTCAGCTGTTTAGCCATATTGCCGCCGTTGAAAGCAACAATATTGCGCTGCAAAAACCCCATACAACAGGCAAAACAAGGCACATTTTGTTAGTTAGGACTAATAAATAGGTTAGCATATTTAGGATTTCAGTAGTAGTATTTTCCACGGAACGAAGTACTTTGATAGGTTGGTCTACATGTAAATGACGGGGGCGAGTGAGCACTGACGTTTTGAATTGAATCGTGGTCACCAGCCGTTTGCTAATGGCCTAATGAAAATTATTGGATCAACCAACAATCTCTCTCTCTCTCGTCCTTCACATGGGCCTCTGCAGCTGGTCCTTGTTCAAGCATGACGGCGCAGGGTGGAGATTTCGAATCCTACACCATAACTGATGAACTCCAGTGAACTACGTATATTGTTGAAGATAGTTGTATTTTCCGCTGAACAGAATGTGTGACACCCAACTACACAATGCTGATACGGTCTGCCGTATGGTTCAGTAAGCCACCGTTGCAAAGGGCCACTTCAAGTGAAATATTCAACCTAGGTAGAATGAACATTATGAAAATGAAACAGTATAATGTATATACTATAACCATGGAGGGAAGAGCAACAATAAGCAGATCGACATGGCGATTATAGTTACATGAGAAATTATTGTTATTACGGGCCACGACTATTTGTCAGAATGTAATTTTCTTTCCGTGATAATATTCGTGTTTATCAATTTAGCTCAATAACCTGATTCATCGAATTTCCTATGATTTTTACCGATCTTTTGCGAGGAGTGCGCAACTGAGCCCCCGTAGGAAAATTCAAAAAAGTATCTGCAGTGTCACTACTTATTGTGAAAAGTTAACAGACAAGTGCAGTACTATGCGTTTGTGTTCACTCGGATACAGCTGCACTTTCCTTTCATTCCAGTATTCTTAATTATCTAATGATAATTGTCGATAAAACCCTTACTCTATCTCTTTCTCGTATCCATTTGACATACGTTGTGACGTCATTCGCAATGGGTTATTAAAAAAAAACATGTAAAAGACAGACATGGTGCAAAGCCTTCGTTCATATTGCCGGTAAGAACATATGGAACGCCCAAGGCCGCATGGTGAATTCTACCAAATTGTTGTTCGACTGTTCGAAAGACATCACGATAGATCGTCAATCGGTGACTTGTAGCCACCACAACACAGATGTGTGTCTGTGTGTGTGTATATCTAGGAAGCAGTAACAGCTGTACAACAATCCAAATCACGGACCCACTTAATTCGAAACGTTACCAGTCCCCAAGGAACAACGGGTGGCACTCCTCACCTGGTACACACAATGAACTAATTAATACTGTAGACGGGATGAGTAGATTAAAGTGGCATCAAAGACGAAATTCTCAGGTGAGTCGAGTTAAGTATGGAACATCATAGCATCAAGCATCGCTAACGTCTCTCACCGGCTCGCTACCATATACAGCTATTCTGGATAACCAGAGGAGGTTCAGAGTTTAAAACCTGGACTCATGAGTTCTACTTCTGTAAGGGGTTGGGCACATGTTCTCTCATTGTTCGTCGAGGGACGTCTGAACAGCAGCAACAATTATCGGCGATAGCGGCATTTGATACAATATGGAACAGCAGCCGTAGAGGGATTCACCGAC
Source organism: Stratiolaelaps scimitus (assembly GCA_019614645.1). Classification (NCBI taxonomy): domain Eukaryota; kingdom Metazoa; phylum Arthropoda; class Arachnida; order Mesostigmata; family Laelapidae; genus Stratiolaelaps; species Stratiolaelaps scimitus. Next base: position 1,790,187 of record JABWDB010000028.1, read on the forward strand.
CGGCAATGCGGAAACCTGTTTGTATCTAATCGGATCGACTTCGCATGGCATAGTGCGATGGTGAACCTCGTCAATTCAATCGATGTCACTGTGGTTGCCCTGAAATGCACATCGTATTGACCTGGAATTGGCTGACACAGACACTACAGCAACACTCGATAACCACAAGTACCTTTTGTATTTTCGAGGGTGCAAGAACACAGTAACGACAGCAGCACACGTGTGTGCGGGCCGCCTGCCGAACACGGAGAAAAAACGAACCCACAAATATCGAAACGGAAGTTACTGCTCGGCGGAACGATATGCGCTCGCGGATAGACGGCTACAAGCAGCTGACCGCGAGGGCAGCTAGATCCACCTTGTGTGGTGGTCGGTGCATATGACGATCGAACAATTTCAAAGTGGACTTTTTGCATTGAGAGGGCGCATTTACACTGCCTTCAAAAAGAGGAATATAAAGTGGGGGACATGCGATCGTTCCGTTGTATATTTTAGGTTGACAGCGTCTCCGCCAACAAACTAATCGAACATCTCATTGTTCTGCAATCAAACGGTCAATGTTTACTAAACGAAACTGCTGGCGCCGGGCCACCTGTCGAGTGTTGCGCGGACTGAGCTCCCGGATATTCGGTTCCGCCTCAGCTCGGGGGGTGCGAAGAGGATGTGACCAGTTTCCATGAAGTGGCTGCATCTCAATGTGACATAGATTTAGAAGACAAGTTACACAGTGTGCCGAAGTAAGTTGAGTCACTAAGCTGGTTAGAGGCTACTTACTGAGCGGCGGTGTAGTCTCACGGTAGACAATGTTTATTGTAAAACAAAGAAAGTTTTGTGCCATAAAGTTTGGGGCTGTCAACAGGAGGCGGGATGATTTCTTTGCTGAGAATAGTTTCTTTAAAATATTTTCAAGCATTTACTTTGCATTCGTTACGTGCATCGATGGTCTTTATTCAGTGCGCACACAGGATTGAGAATCAAAGATAGTCATCATCTACTTGTAATGATCATTGCTTTTATGCTCTTCCATTGTATATATTATATTCGGATATTATATATATATATATATGATAGAATGTAGGAGCGTAAAAGTTTCTTTTGACATTGGCTAATAATAATAAAAAAAAACACACTCAGTCATATAAGTGATTATTTCTGCGTGTCAGTGTTACCTTTATTAACAATAGCATGTTGTACTGAACGAAACAGCACTTACATGAAGAGATCATCGCTTCTCTATGATTGAGTGTTTTCTTCGTTTTTACCCGTTGATCACAGGTGCACAGATTGCCGCTATGGGGTAATGTGACTATGATCTACTTGTCAATAGCCATGATTCGTTTATTAAAGTGACCCGCGACACCTGTTCCACTGTCGGTTTCGTATCTACATATAGCGTTCAGCTAAACGATCATTTCGGAAGTATAACTTTTGCTCAGCTGGATGTGTTGCGCTGTTTCCCCGGTTGTGGTGTTCTCGCATTGGCAATAACCTTCTAAAGCCTTTCCCGCTGACTCTCAGCCGCCCTCAAATATTTCACGTCCACGCTACAACTGCTTTCGGCATTGCTTCATTGGATGGACAAAAAAAATGTTAGAAATGTTCATTAAACGGTGAGAATCGAACCCGTCCACCTGCGTATTCGGCCTGTGGGCGTATTTCATGCAAGGCGTACACGAAAGCGTCACGCCGCAAGGTGTTCGACTAGAAAAAATCCTTCTACGTGACGTCAATCATCTCGATCTATTGTTACGTCAATCTGAATGCATTTGCCACAGCACGCGACACAGAGCTGATTGCAAACATTGATCAAGGTTTTGCATACCAAATTTGAGTTACAGTTGAACTAGATAATAAGGAACATAGTTAACACGAGTGGCCCCCGCCGGCGATCCCAGAAACGAGACTTTTGTTATAAATAAAATAAGTATTTGGATATCAGCTCGTAATGCAGAGGATATATAATTAGAAGATAAAGAGAAAAACAGATATATGGTATCCACAAGTTTCTCCTGTATGCTACTTAGTCACTTGTCCTGTATGGACACACGCTTGCCTGCGGCGATGAACTACAATGGATGTGTTTCAGAACTACTGTCTAAAAAATACCAGTTTATTATTATATCAGTTTCATATCAGTTTATCATAACCAGTTTATAATATATATTCGCCGCAACTGGCGAAGCAGGATTCGTTCTGCACACACCTAGCGATCGTAGTTGTCGTATTGTTTTGATTATTCTCTTTTTTTCTGTTTTGATCATGAATTATTAGACCAACTGATGTTGCTGTATATTGATTCAAATTCTGTTTGCCTTTGCAGTTACCATTGTCAAGTTCGTTACTGCCCATTGTCCACATCGTCAGTATGTTTAGCTCAACCGTCAGTTGCTATCGGTGCCAGTTCACCGTCGATTTGCACGTCAACCCTCGGCGATCATGTATCGCTACGCTAAAAGAGAACACAATGAGGAAGGAGGATCGTCACAACTCGAATAGTGAACAGGGTGAGCTTAATGGCTGCTTTGCCTGATTAACTTTTCATGATACAACATATAAGGCCGTTAGTGAAAACTCATTTTGAGCGTGCTGTGCCTCGTAGTGCGAGTCGCGGGATGTCCCTGAAGGAGAGTTCACATTCTAATGATTTATGCTGATTTATAAATAGCTGGTTGCTTTTCAGGGACCGAGCGCAATGAAACGTACGGTGCCGCGTGGCCCCCAGGCAAACCTGACGAGGCCATTGTATTCGAGGTTTCGAAATGCAGAGATCTTCCATCGTCGCCTATAGACTGTGACACGTTAGAGCTCTTTGTATCCCGACAGTTCCTTATCGACAGCAAGCTGGAGCCAGCCAAGGAGTATGCTTTTAAGGTAAAGGCAAAGGCTTATTGGTTTATTAAAGGAGCTGCAATTTTACAATGCTTAAGCTCTCTTATATGTCATCACGCGGTGGGACTCGAACCTGCGCCCTCTGGCTTCTGATAGCCAGAGACATAGCCGTCCAAGCCACCGCGCTGACGGTATCTTATCCGTTATGCGCGTTGAGTTAATAGAATGTTGATTATGCTCGATAGGCTCGAATCTTCATTAGCATTGAATTTGCCAATTTTTCATCAACTTAAATGCAAACATCGTATTTGTCAGTCAGCAAGCATATGTTATGAGGGGAATTATAGCTTTCGTTGAAGATAAGAGTATGAATAAAACGTCTGCGTCAACACCTGCAGCTTTTGGCCAACTGTTGATATGACGTCAGTTCGTGAGCACTACCTTACACATTCGTCCTCCATGTCCTTGGCAGGAGTTAGAGACGTGTCCAGCTTTACAGCTTGTCGTTCTTCATGGGCCTCGACATCTGGTGGCCGAAGTGCAAACTCGAGAATGGCAAAACAGGTGATGACAATGATGAAATCAAATAGATTTCCCATTTAAGATTTTGGTTATTTCTTGATATTGAACTGGAAACAAACCCAACCTAGCGTTTTTAACCGGAAAAAAACGGTAGGGCGGCCTGTCGGGGGCGGCGTATTTAAACAACACGGAGCACCTTCTTCGGGTCACCGTACTGGATTCCGTATAAGAGTGGATTTACTAAACCAGCTTACCAAACTATAAGCGTCACATTCAACAACAACGACAATAACCACAAAAGCATATATGCAATGATATTATAGATGCACATAATCGGTTATTTTTAGCACTTTAAGATGATTTGTTTGTTCATAACACTAAGTATGTGAACTAATTACTTAATTGATATCGTTCCTCGTTCTTCAGGTGGTGCGAAACACTGGTCCGTCCCGGAAGCGATGTTGGTGGTTTAACGGTCACTGACACGCGGCCAACTCGATTCGGTGTGATTACGCTGAACACTAAAATGATCGTCCTCGGGGTGTGCTTATCCTACATATCTGCCTAACCTGCCACGACGACGATATGAGACACAATGACATATATTTGAATAAAGGCGTTCTTGCATGTTGTATCTGCCGGTGCATCCAGACAGGCGTTTGTGAAAAAATGCACTTTTTCGGAGCTATTCATCTCAATAACTACTCTCTAACAGGACCTTCGATTAAGGCCAATTTATGATGAATAGTTGTGTTTTGGATGATTTTTTACTTGAAGCAAGGCTAAAGGACGTTCAAAAAGGTCGGTCAAGGAGAGAGATTACTGCATAATAAACATGTGATGCTTCCCACAGGACGATACGAATGGAAAGTCTGTGATACGGCCAACGAAACATTCGCTCCGATTTGCTAACGGGTTACCTGAGTCGTCCGATTGCAATAGTGAAGATCTAAGGCTACAGCCCTTACTAGAGCTTCCTCTCGGGTTTAACAAGGTAAGATAAATGATAGAGAGAATCGTCGCTGATGGCCAAGATCTGCTGCTGTGATTATTCTGGTTAGCTAAGGATTGGTGTCGATTTCATGCTCGAGAGTAGGCGGATTGTTATGGGAAATTGGAAGTTGTTGAGAACTTGGGGGGGTTGTTGAAATTTTCGTTTTTAAATCACTCAGCTTCCGCGAGTGAAATGCCTCGAAGGGGAAGAAGTCTTGCAAAAAATACTATATCCCATAATATAGACGTCTTTGGGAGTGGTTTAGCCAGCCAATTGGCACAGCTATCGAATAATAACGATGAAGAGAAACAACTGACATCAAACACTTTTGGTCATTGATATGCATCCATCAGTGTACTATATATATATATATATATATATATACAGCCCTTGAAACTTATATATATATATATATATATATATATAAAAACTGCGTGAAACACACTGTGGACGTAATTCGGACCACATGTCGGCGCTCTACTTTCGCAGGCGTTGTGTTCAGCGGCCGGAGCCGCCGCGGATACGACAGATCCGGACAGATGCGTTTACGTGTCGCTAAAGCAACTGTCCAAACTTGGAACAAAGCCATTCTCATGGGGCAAAATCGAGGTCGAAAATATCTCAAGGATAGTCAGGATTGTACCGTCAACAGCCGTTTTTGAGGTGAGGTTCAAGGTGACATTTTCCACGTGAATTCACACTGTTTCGGTCATATTTGCTGTGCCAGTTTTATTTATAGTTTAGATATATATATATATATATCGGTGCAGAATCGTGTTTAAATCGTTATAATAATACTAATAATCAGCAGGCTCCCCTCGAGGGAAAGGTAACAATGGTAAAACGCTTTATTCTCTTGAACGTAGAGATCAGGTACATTTATGCAATGACCTATCGCTATTTAATAGACCAAAAAAAAGAGAAAATTTTCTATTTGCCGTTACATTACTTACAATACATGCGATTGCGAGCATAACCGACTCTGAAAGTGAGATCAGGATTTTATATATATATATATATATATATATATATAGGTATTTCTTCTTGTTGTATTATGTATAATTAAGAGTGAAGAACTCTTGTTGTATATTTTCTATCAAGACGATAGATCATAGTATTAAATACAAAATACCTCGTTGTCTTTGATGTCCTGTCTTCATATGTTTGTCTGTTTGTCGGTGTACAAAAGGAGGACAGTCCTCTTGGAATGGTTTTCGCCACTCCACAACTCGTTTTCAACCTCAGCGGAAGTCAGTTGCCGGCACCGTGTCGTCTGGTTGCTGTTGATGATTACCCTGTACAGCACGCTGTCGAGGTGGGTCCCGAAACGTCGTACTCTATGAATAAGCGTACTCTCTACTCTAGATCTCTCTCACACCTTCTCTTTTCAAGATCATTTTGATTGATTGATTTTAATGAGCGAACTTTCTTGTTGGTCCTCTGATATTTGCCACTGAGTGCAGTTTGGCGTGGGTGTGATAAAGTCTACTCACTACAACCATCTGGGAGATTTTTCTGCCCTCCTTAAGTGGCACTTCGATCGGCGGCAGCGACTTCTCTCCAAAGGCGATGTGTTCGGAATCTCGCAAAGGGAGTTTTTCGAGTACGCGCCCGATCTGCGTGGAACGTGTACGGGTGGCGATGCAGCCGCAGTTGTGTATTTCCGCGTCGGATCGATTGCTGGGACCGCGCAGGGCGAGCCACAATCCCTATGGGCCAATGCTGAACAGAGCACACTCTATCAACTTGGATCGGCCGTATCCAAGGTAACATTTGCACACCGTTCAACGACCGTTTACCAAGCTCTTATCAAGTTGTGCTTATGTAGCTGTTACGATTGCCTTTGATTGAATGCACCGTGTTTGATTGTTGCTGCCGTCAATGTCAAGGTACCCCGCTGTTTGGAGCTGATGCTTGATCGAACTCATCATTCGGTGTTTAACTCGCCCAGGAGTGTGTTTCCTGATGTCTCCGAGCTCATGGATATGATTGGACTGTTCCATGCGAAAGTGCATATGTCCCGCTCGTTGCTGCCGTTATTTCTTATCTCAGGTGAGCCTGCCATTAGCGTTACAGATATGTTTTGTTCATAAATATAGGTTATTTTAAGCTATTTTTGCTTGGTGAAAATATAGACATATTGGTATAGGTAGATTATTATTCTATTTGGCGACTAAATAAGTAGATATAGGTAAACGCAGTATTGGTTGGATTTGCTTTGAACTCACTTAATAAACAGGACAGTATCTATATGCCCCATCCACGGGGCGAGCGTTATACATTAATCATTGTACGTACTAATAGTAATAATATCTTGAAAACATTGCGAGTAACCTGAAATATCAACGACCCTATAACGATTCTGCTTTTGTTCCTGCAGGACCATCAAATTCAAGAAAAATTGGCGCGGTTCAGAGCATCGCGTTGGCTTTGGGCCTGCACCTGTTGACCGTCAACGGGTACGACCTGACCGGCGACACTCCGTCGGCGGCAGAAACCAGGATTCGAAATGGTCTCGCAAAGGTTCGCCAAGCAGAACTCTCTTTCAAACTTCAATCGAGTAGTGCACCACACTGTGCCCAACACCTACTTTGGACAGCTAAATCAAGTTTTCATAACAAGACAATCCACGGGTGGATTGTGATCATCATGGTATCTGAGCCTGTTCTACGTACGGACGTATCTCAAATTCATACAAAGCAGTTCAAACTCATTCCTCAAATTAATTAATGGACCGCATAGGGCGAGGATGTTTCCCCTGTTTCCTCTTCCTCTCTCTCTTTCCCTCTCTAGAGAAGGAACTTATAATTAGGTCTGGGATTTTATATAATGATTTCTGTGTGTCGATATTTCGCCAGGCATCAGCCTTTGGTCCCTGCCTTTTGCATGTGACGAATATCGAGGACATTTTTCGAAACGTGATTGATGCTGCGGATACCCGTCTTGTCAGCGTTTTCCTGGAGAGCGTTGCCGAGCTCAACCGTTGCCCCAGCGAGATCTATCCTGTTGTGGTGATTGCAACCTCCGATGTGCCTCATATGATTCCTGGCCAGGTATGCTGAAGACTATGCTTAAAACATAACCAGTCCCATGGATGGCGTGTTACCTCAAACTGAGTCAGTTTAAAGAACTAGAGAGCTGGGCTAAGTTCGCCCCGTACGATAATTGTTGTACACTAATTTCTGCGACGTTGAACAACATATATCAGTTAGATAGGTGTTGATATTCATTTTCTGTGAAAGTTAATAGCTTTGGCTACTGTAACTAAATTTACAGTAGTAATGTTATTTTTATCGTCCTGCCAATGCATACCACTGATGTTTACCTGCAGGTGATGTGTTCAGTTCTTCACCATCTCGTGGTTCCGCCAATGAAACAGGACGATCGACAGCATATACTTGAGCTCCTTCTTGCCGATGACATTATCAGCTCCTCGCTCGACCTAGAGGCGGTTGCACAGAAAACGGCAGGCTTTGTCCTAGGCGACTTGTCGGCCCTTGTTGAATTCGCCAGGAAAAATTTGTACCGACGTGGGACATATGGGTAAGCATTTTGTTAAATCGTGGTTCTTCGAGAATCCCTCAGCGGGGGGTCTTTATTGAACGAAACACCGTTCATAAAATGTATTAATGCATCATATAAGTAAATGTGTATTTGAAACTAGTAAGATGACGACAATTGGAGACAACTTGCATTGGCGCATTGGAGACAACTTGCGTTTTATCACAGGGCCATTCTACGTCAGTGTACTAGTCAAAACCACAATATGCTAAGCCTTGTCATCATCAGTTTAGGTGGGTCATTTTTGTTTTCTAAATCCAAGGTTAGGTGGATGTCAACGTGTCTATTTAAGGACACCGGCGTACATAGGACCCTCTCGAAAATAGAGAAGGTTTTGCACCATAGAATCTGTGGTGCAATACAATTGAAACCATATTTAGGATCATGTTGTTTTGTGTCCGTCTTTGGGTGCGTTCAGACCCACAATGATCGGCATGGGAGCTAGCCTTGCCGCTCCGATTTTAACGATGGAGGATCTGCTCGAGGCGATTAGTCAGATTCAGAAGAACCACAGCAAGAGTATCGGAGCACCTGAGATTCCCACTGTGAGGTAATGCTATTAGACCCTTCTATTATTTCAGTTGCGGCCTCTCTAGTGAAATGTAGTATAAGCATATGTATATAGTAACTTTAGGTTTCGATGTGATTAACTTGAGATAACTATGTACATCAAGAGAAGACACTATTTACGATTTACATGGTACAGGTGTGTAGGCATCTTTTAGCGACGTGATTGACTGAACCATGGTTTGACTCTCAAATCACACTTGTGACCTGACCATCGTTCGCCGAGTTAAATGTATATGGCATGAGTGGGACAAGTCATGAGCCGAATTGTGCTTTATTTAAGGAGTCGCCTCCGTACGGCACTTGCGCTCACTAAGCGAATCTTCGTTCATTATTCAAGCGAAGGTAGCGCTTAATATTGGATTGTTGCGAAACACCAAAGTTATCGACGCTAACGTTTTTCTTTGCTGTTAGATGGGATGACATAGGAGGTTTGGAGGTTGCCAAAAAGGAAATCCTTGACACTATACAGTTTCCCCTGAAGCATCCGAACTTCCGAGGAGTCAGCTCTGCCGGTAGCCTGACCAGATCTGGTATACTCCTTTACGGACCACCGGGAACAGGAAAAACACTCCTCGCTAAAGCGGTTGCTACAGAATGCTCATTGAACTTCCTAAGCGTTAAGGTAAGCAAGGCAATATTGCAATAGTGAACTATAATTATTGGCTCTAAAAAAAACAACAACAACACTTGTAGATTGATGTTTATTCGTTATATATAGAGAAGGATAAACGGTTTCTGCTGTAGGTACGTTGCGTATTGGCATATTGAGAGGGGGAGCGCTTTGAAAAGCCTTCAAAACGTCAAGTATTATAGAACGCAGAACCTCTTGTTCAATTAATTCTCTTCCAATAAGCGTCTCATGACTAACATTGCTATATGTTTCGTATCAATTCTTAAGGGTCCCGAGCTAATCAATATGTACATTGGGCAGAGCGAGAACAATGTACGAAAGGTGTTTGAGAAGGTGAGATACACGGAGATATTCTCCACTACACATGCTGCAAAGTGTTGTATCAGTAATGTATATACATTCTCTTACCCGTCTGATTAGACATGTACTATACCATGCTGGTATAACATAGAACAACGTTTAATATTCGATATATATATATATGGATCGGCATGAAGTTATAGTTTATTACATAATATTTAATTACTATTAATTAACACCGTGAGGTAGGCCCTCTTCACAAGATCGAGCTCGCGCAGTTGATTCACCTTGAGAGATATTCTCATATTAACACGAGTCCGTATGATGCTCTCGGCGGAGATTTTCAGCGAAAGAGGGGTCAGCATCGTCTTTAATGGGGATTTTACTCGGATTCTCGATCGCTGCGACCGCCAGCCTTTGCTTATATATATGTTACATATATGTCTTATTTTAGAAATAAACTGTGTTAATTAATTTTAAATAAAAATGTTTAACAATGTCTATGTGGCCTGATGTTGTCATCATAGTCACTCATAGAAGTGTAACTCTAGCCTCGAAGCCAAAGATCACTTGGTTTCCCATTTGCATAGTTCACACGGTTTGTAATTACGATTGTCATCATGTCCTAAGATGAATTCAAAGTAATATCATCGACAGGGACATTTAATACAATGAGTTGTGAATAAAGCTACGAAGTATATATATATATATATATATATATATATATATATATATATATATATATATATATATATATATATATATATATATATATAGGATTCACCATCTATCTTCGATATTTTCATTTCATTTTCTTTCGTTATCTCGATTTTATCAGGCTCGCTCGGCAGCTCCCTGCGTTATCTTTTTCGACGAACTGGATTCGTTGGCGCCTCGCAGAGGCCGCAGTGGTGACTCGGGCGGCGTAATGGACCGCGTGGTCTCTCAACTGCTAGCTGAGATGGATGGCCTCGGAAAGGTGAGGATGCCTATACGATTCTTGTTTATCGATTATGATTATTTTTTATATTGACCCTATTCGAAATGCTGATTGGGTGCAGTCTGTCAACTGCCGGCTAATCGCTAGTTGTCGCGCATTCGCTGGTTCATTGCAGTGACTAGCACGAGAATCTGACCACAGACTTCGGTAGTGGTCACTCAAAAATCTGTTTGTATTTCTTTTGAAAGGGTGGCAGCGGTTCGGATGGCGACCAAGTATTCGTTGTCGGTGCTACGAATCGTCCTGATCTCCTTGACACGGCTATTCTGAGACCTGGACGACTGGACCGGCTCGTCTACGTCGATATACCCGAGGAGCCCGAAGTCAAATTGAAGGTTCGTAGTTGGCGATCCGGCATCGCTCATCTCCGTTTGGCACCTCACTTTAGGTTATGGAAGGCATCGAGGTGTAGAGAACGGCTCTATCGATGAAGATGAGCCCCAAATAGCTCATGATAGGCCTGAACACTTTCGTGGTAAAGCAACCTAATCTGAATGGCCCTTCGGAGCAAAATGTTATGATCTGCTTTTGTTGATCAGGGTTAGTTAGCTGGATTCTATCGGTCTCGATCCAACTTATGTCTGTTATCCCTTGTAGGTGTTACGTGCATTGACACGCAAATTGACTTTATGCGATGTCGACTTGAGGAAATTAAGCGAGCAGTGCCCTGCACATCTGACGGGCGCAGATCTCTATTCACTTTGCGCCAGTGCTATGATCAACGCTGTAAGGTAAGATTTGCACCGTGTGCAACTACAATCATGCTAGCCCATCAAAGGAATACGTGTGGGAGTTTGCTAATGTTACAATTAAAATGGTTCGTTTTTTTCTCTATGAAAATTATAATATAATACTTGCGTGAATTACACAGAGCACTTCCGCTTGTATTCGCTGACTTTTTCGCAAATACAGTTAATTAATGGTGGCGAATCTTTTGATGCGCGTCTATTATTCTAGTGCAGTTAGTTACTTTTCTTCTTCTCGTTAAAGATATTTATGTCTGATTAGTGTTGCTCGTGAATACATCCGCTTTAAGGCTGCAGTGGTTAATTTGTCGATTCGAATGTCGTTTCAATTTTGTTTTCGACCATAAATATTACATATTCATTATAGTACCTGACTGCTCAACTGAGTCAAGGGTTTAACACTGATGGGTAAACAGATCAATCAATTCCTCTAATTTAGAACAATCAGACATTAATCAATTCCTCTAATTTAGAACAATCAGACATTGACAAAGCGTGTTTACTAAGCACCGTGTGTATAACGATCGAGGCGTTGTGAACGACCATCGGTATGCTATTTGCTAAACGATTCTATTTTTATTGTCAAATCTGCGTGTTATGTTTAACCCTGTTTAGGAGGTGTATAGATACGCACAGCAAAAAACTGGTCATCATAAATGAGGACTTCGAACAATCGCTACAGAAGCTGACACCGTCAGTGAGCGCTGCCGAACTTCAGAACTATCGCAAGTTGCGGGACAAGTTTGCCCATTAATTCAGCCTACGTAAGCTCGCACATCATTGCGGAACGACTGTCTGCACCTCTGCTTTAGCCAAACATATATTTTGCACAGACAGAGTAGATAGCAGGTAGGATTGTTCCGAGCAGACGATGGAAATGTTTCGAAAGTTTCTTAGACTAACGCCAAGAAGGCTAATGTAAACGTTTATTTTTACTATGCGCGCTGTAAAGGTATCCTGGTGGCCAAAGTGCAAACTGTGCTGCAAAAGCTGATTGTATTACCTGAAAGAGACGCATAAACATTGAAAATGCTAATAGACGCTATTTCGCGAACATTGATCGTTTTTTACTGATGAAAGACAGTAGACCCATTTTCTCGACTGTGTGCCTCATAATGTTATACCTGCTGAACCTTACGCGTCGAGTAGCCATGCGGTATAGGTAATAATTATTCCTTGAATGAATTTCTTGATTTAGCGTATTTAGCAATGGTCTGCAATTGACCCATACGTGGTATGATAGAGAACACTCTTTCGGTATTCTGATTGGTATGCCTCTTGATAGGCAGTTCGTGTGAACTACTACGTGCGTTTTTAATTGGTGTACTGAAAGGTAATATCTTAAGCTTGATTGTCGGATAATTATCGTTGTAAATAGCCGCTTATCAGCAATGAGCCGGTGAAGCTTCCAGAAGACTCTGATATCGGATGAATGGTTTTATTCACGTTTTTTAGGACAACCAATTCGAAACAAAGGCGTATACATAGGTGACACCTAGCCTGCGAAGCTCGGTCAAAGAGACTAAAACAAAATAAATCAAGTGTCGTGTTAGTGGAATAGAGGAAATACTTTATCAGAACTCAGGTCACGAAACCGAAATGTCTGCTCGAGAAGGAGCTACGAAAAGGTGCTACTCTGGTACGTAAAATGCTGTGATTTTCTAAAACGAAAGTATTTTCCTATTATAGCTTCCTGCAGAGGCTCCAAGAAATATAACGGGACAAACCCCAATGAAAAATGAATGTAAAGATATAACATGAGGCCTGCCGTGAAATCACAGCTGAGTCTCAGCTATCAAAGAAGGTGGCGAATCTTGCGCGAGATGGTCAGGGCTATTCTGAAGACGAGATCGCCTCGCCCGATCTCGTCTTTATATGTTACAAGTGGTTGGGAATTCACTCCCTCTCTGAAAAGAAATTCTCATATGTTCAAATTTCACCCCACGCGCATCATCAGGCACGGCGGGACCGTTTCCAAATATGCTAAGCGGAACCCATAACGGTTGGAGAAGATATTCATTACTCCTTGCTAGTAATGTCGGGTACATGAAAGTTCCATTTCCCCAATTTGTCGCCTTATATATTTTGTTTGTTCTTATGGCGCGTTTCATTTTTGGTTCGATAATCCCTCTCGTGTTTGGTCTATCCGACTCAATTAAACGCGTTTTTCTGGCTCCCATTAGTATAGTGTAGACAAGCTGTGATTCAGCAGTAAACATTGATAGGGCTATAATCAATTGTAGCTCAAAGTGTTACACGGGTGCCTGTCATCGACTACGGCGAAAATAAAAATTACTCGTTCACAAAGATGATTGGGTGTTTTCATTAGAATAAAAAAAGAATTCGTCCAGTAGCGTTTGTTACGTCTATGTATTATACTTTGAAATTTCGTTGTTGTTTTATTAAACATCTATTCAAGAGCTGGTCTAAGCCTGCATTCGGTTAATAATCACTTGTACTTCCCTAATGTTTTACGTTATTATACAATACTATTCTCAATATCCAATTACAATAGTCTAATAAACTCGAAACACACATTTCTACAAACAGCGGAAATTAGTCGATCGCGTCGTTCAGTCTGAGCAAGCAAACATTCTGATAGGTATTCATTGGAATTATCTTTAATATATCCCGAACGTTACTCGGTTCGCCCAATGACTAAGCCAGCAACGCAGTGTAATCCAATACGAAGTACCGCAAATGGGTATAGTGTCAAGTTGCAGCCAGTCTACGGCCAAAATAGCGAACGTTGCCGAGAGAGAGGCGATCCACTCTCCACTTCTCGTCGTATTTCTCTCTAACGCTCGGTGGATCTCGGCTTCTTCCTTTGGTATAAATGGGAGCATAGCGTTTTCATTTATTTTCGAGAATATTTTCCTGTTACCTCTGTGAATTACTTGAACGGCGCGAATAGGCGAGAGAGGGGGAGGGAGGCTGCTGTCAGTCCATTGTCCTCGAATCTGGTATCCGCCGGATTCTGTGTTCACAACATTCTATCATCATACGTGTCTGTCTGAAAACCGAACACCGCAACAGTCGCAAGTTTGCCAAACTTCAGCCGGTGATTAAGCGCATAAGACCGTTTTGTAATCACCACGCTGGCTGCGTTTTTGTGGGTATGTCCGTGATTCATGATCGATTGTTAGACAACTTCGGCCGATATTATACGTGATTAACATGAAGAAAAATAGATTCCATAGACTGTATATGCCTTGTGAGAGGAAATGGTGTTGAACGCATTAATGGATGGCGATACGTATATGCGTACACATACATGAATGAAAAATTACTAGCATTACGAAAATGCGTCTTGAAGGTCACGTGAGACAAAGAGACGCGTCGGCGCATTGCGACTCAGCTGTTCTGTTAAAAACATCGTCAACACATTGACTCTAATTCTCTGTAAGTAGGCTTTATTAGAGAACTCCGTCATCTTAACGCTGCGTGAAATTTCTTTGATTTAAGCAACAATACACTAGAAAGCGGTGAAACATGGCTTCCGCTCGAAATCGCTCATACTGAGTGCGTTAATCATCTCTTCTCCTGGCGTCAACTACGAATGTAAATTATTTCCTTGAGTACAGATGTTCTTGCATTATATTGTATTCTATATATATATATATATATGGACAATGTTGGAAGTGTAATCTATTTTAGTAATTTAGTTCATTTAGATAAAAGTATTTAGTTGGGAAGCCATAGTCTCAAAAGAACAGACATTGATGGCGTCTTGTAGATCGTGACTTAATGGGTTAGCCACTTATATGACCGCGGTGATATTATAGGGATGTGAGCTACGAGGCAATGCAAGATGATCGATTGTCGGATTGACTGATTTAAATGTACGCGTTTATGTGATCATTTTGTTAAGCGCTTATTAGAACAAAGTTGAAAGTACTGTCTTCAAATGCACAACATAATATATATACATATATATTCTCTGCCTTTGCATGGCGAGGGAGATGCCCTGCAGAAGGTAAAGGTAAAGGTTTTATTGGTTTTTTAAAGGAGCTGCAATTTAACAATGCTTAAGCCCTCTTATATGTCACGCAGTGGGGCTCGATCCTGCGGTCTCTGGCTTCCGATAGGACGAGAGCGCAGGACCCTCCTTCAGAAGGGAGGGTCCTGCGCTCTCGTCCGCGGTGGCGCGGATCCGCCTGTGGATTTAGCAATGAGGGAGCCGTGGCCACCTAGTGTCTTGAATACATTCAGTGGTCGGTTCAACTAGTTGAGCGATTAAAATCTGGGTAGATAGATAAGTGGCCAAAACACGCTAAATAACAGCATGGGGTTTTCTCGTCAAGACAGGCCTACACGGGAAGAATCTGTTACGAGTCATTTTCTAGATAGCCAGTAGATACACACTCACTTATCGAAATACAGACATATTTTACTCGCTTTAGAGTATAATATTTACGTATATATTATATAGATGGCCAACATTGATAATGGTGTAAATACATATATGTAGGCGGGCGAAATATAAATATCTGATTTTCACCATTTATAACAGTATCATTTTTCAGAAGACGCCGTCGTGTAAAAGCCTATTTGCTAACGAAAACTCAGCAAACCCCCAAGGGCTACCCGAAGTAAAAACCAGACGCCTGTGCCAAACAACCTAATACATTTCCGCGGTCACTGATGCTTCTTTATCTGAAGAGTCTCGCCAGGGACGAGGAATAAGCAAAGGTGGCGGCAACCGACAGGTCCGCATAGTAATACCTAAAAGGTTAAGAGCTGAGGCCTGTCAGATAGGGGAACAGCTCGAAGAACAATTATGATGCTTCATCTCGATAGAGCTTCACTTCTCGTCCGGTGTTTTCCCCAGCTACTATTAGTTTTATGCTGCGCCCAATGTCACGCCACCTCCGAACGACGCCTTATTGAGGAACAATCGCTAATTCCACCGGCTCGCCCCGAAGATGGAGTACCCCAATGGAACTTAACTGAGGCGATAACGGTAGGAGCGAGGACCATTGCGAAGTAACCATATTCTAGCTTTGTTCACGACAGCAGAGAATTAGATAACAGTAGACGATAATCTAATGGTATACCATAACACTGTATTGCAGTGGCTTTATGAAATAAAATCATTTGATTAATTTCAAGAAAGATTGCGTTAGCCACACTCACAGCTATTCGATAGGGTTCTCTCTGCTCTAATTTCCATAAACAAAGATACTCCTCTAAATAACCCCAGAAGGTGCCCCCCCCTTGAACGAACATCTACATCTGTGTCTGGACGTTTTTCGCCTTCAAGTACAACCTTAGTAACCTGTTCATCCTTAGTAATCACTGCAATATTACATAATACAGATACGTCCCGGGATCGTTCGGCTGACCGAGACCGCAAATCAAGAGGCGTCTATATGGAATATGCACTCTCTGCCGTTTCAAGACTGGGAGGTTGAAGTAGAAATGAACATTTCAAACCACCTACCCCCAAATCGTGCCGATGGCTGGGCTCTGTTCTACACTGAAAAGGCGAGCCGTGGAGGAATGTTTGGCTCAGAGGACAGCTTCAGGTATGGTCGAATTAACCTGAGGACTACTCTTTTCTTCATCAACACACCGATCTGAATTTCGCCCGCCTTTGTGATCGGGCACCTTATCGCCACGGCACACTTGTTGAACGCAGAAAGTTATACAATAATGTGTAGTAATGCGAATGCTATCATTTTTCTCGTCATATAGACCAGTATGCGCCGTTCGAGTGCGCTTCTACTTCGCATTCACCATGAAATTAATTCGTGTTAAAAAAAAATGCCGTGTTATGATATGGTATGAACAATAGTTGGCTAGCTTTTTTTGTCGATTTTTTTGTCCCACGTCTGCAGAGGATTGGCAGTCGTAATCGACACCTACAGCAATCGGAAACAATTTGCCAAATTTGTACCGTTCGTTCAAGCCCACATTTATGACGGCACGCGAACATATGACAGGCTGACCGATGGCACCCGAAATATGGTAAGCGAAATAGTTCTCGAATAGATCTGGGAGTAATTGCTTGTTTTGTTGCTTATTGTTGTTTTTCAACGTGTCACTAGACTGCGCAAGGGTTTTGAGTTATTCTTTGATTAGTCCAACGTCTCCTGTGCCATTTGATCTTATTCGCTCCGTTCAACACATCTTCGTAATATTAAGCGTACATTTATATGAAAGCAGTACAATGGTGCATCCGCTATTAGTGACGTCGGTTCAGCGTATCTATAGCATATGGTACGTGTCATATATATTCTATATGTATATATATATATATATATAGACGCTTGTGCAAATTGCAACGAACTGCTTTTAATGAAAAGTGCCGTATCAACATGGCCGATAGAATTTCAACGATACCGTTTTGACGTTAGTGTCATATTTACCTTTATTTCACACTTGATGTTCATATTTACGTGCACTATGCATATCCGTCGTCCCACGAAGATATAATATATACAGAATTTCAGGCTAAAATAATGTAGAAGTCTTGAATCCAGCAAGTTACCCATACTTAACTCAAAGTTAGAACATATGGTCTCTGTGAGGCAAGGCCCAAAATATGTGGTGGCAATCGTCCAGGCCTTTGCTTCTGAGGAACTCGGAGACTTTGTTCTAGACTACGAAAAAAACAAGCTGGAAACAATGTTCGAAAGATCGACACATGTTCTTCTTAACCCGTCTGCGCAATATGGGCTTTACGTAGTCTGACCACCAGTGGTGTGTCCTTCAGCCAGTTTGATCTTTAGAAATGTAAGCTGCATATGGTATATTTCATCTATATTTAGAAGATCCCCAGGTGGCTCTTGTAAAGTCTTAGAAACACAACTATGTTTTTTGATTTAACATCACCAATTGACTGTTGTCACTATTTTCAGACGGACATGTGTGAGGCAGACATGACGCCATCTAATGCAACAACAAAAATTCGTGTTCGATATCAGGCGGATACGTTAACCGTGTGGACGGCAAAAGGTTAGAACGAATTTCTAATAGCGACATAAAACCTTGGTTGAAATAGCAATTGTACGATGTCTTCGAAAGCGTCACACGTAGAGGCGTTAGCTACTATTGCCGCGGTCATAGAAACTATCTATGACGCTTCGTACTCAGTGGGTCAACGCGTTTTGCTTGTGTTCGTTCTTCCCATCATATCACTCATTTCATGAGATTTGTGGTGGCTGGGATATTATCATAGCACTGCTGATAATGAAGCCGTGCGTTGCGTACCGCTCAAATGCGCACGGGACGATGACGGTTCGACATTATCATTAACGTCCATGTATAATTAATGTGCATTCGTCAAGACGCCGGCAAGTGGTCGTCGTGTTTCCAGGTATACGACGTTGATTTGCCAAAGGGGTATTTTCTCGGTGTCGGTGCCCGAACTAATGCTGAAGCAAGTATGCACGATTTGCTGTCACTCAAGACGTATGAACTTGACGGCCCGTCTCGAAGCCCACTCGAACTGCATCGGTTGCCAGGTTTGCGAGACTTCATTGGTCACAACTGTCAGCGTTCATAATGAGACCTTTTGCCATCGACATTTTATTTTTCAGCTCCGATCTGTCTAACTGTTATCGAAATACAGAACGATAATAATGACGCCATTTTGCAGAACACCCAAATTTGAGTTGGGATGACTACAAGATCGGTTCGTTCACTCCAGAGTGCGCTTGCGTTCTTGCACACGGACATTGTCGTAGTGTGGCAAACGCCTGTCCATTGTCATTACTGAGGATTGAAGATTCTGGTCACCTCGTTGCCGCCACGCTCAATCAAAAGGCGAACAATGTAGTCACCGGGATTGGTGAGACCTTACCGCGAAAGTACCACTCACGATCACCCGTTCATGCTCAGGTGGGTCGTTGTATCTTTCAGATTCTAGATAAATACCCCGAGCCATGTGCGCTGTACAGTCGAACCATGTTAGCACACATTCAGTCCGTAAGTTCCGAGTTTAGTATTGTGCCGGCTACGTTATTTCCTATCCGATATCATTATTGGGGATACAACAGCATATCGTACACTTCGGCACCGAACCTCGGACCACACTAGCAGCGTAGCTGTGTTTTATGTCGGCGCTACTGATTTTATATATCGCTTCTTTGTCTTGTTGGGCCTCCCACCCGTATCGATGCCGACGTCCCGCAATGGGCAGTGTTGTATGTGGCGTTCTTTAGACATCGAATATATCAAGGGGTGTAATGATCATACATACTTTGAGAGCCTCATGTACGCATTTCCGGCGCGGTAGCTATTTTGCCATCGTGACAGTCGAGGTCCTACACAACTTGATGCGTTTTCTTTGTATTTTAGATCTTGTGCTATCGTCATGTACGCGACTTCATTCTCAGCTGGCAGGAGTATTCGCTAGAGAAACTTGAACTAACAAGTATACGCGACCGTCTGGTCTCGGTCGGTCGTTCGCTTGAGGGGGACCGATTTTTCGTCTGCCGGCCAAAATCCGTGGAACCTCCCACGTTAGGCGTATTCATCCCGCTGAGCGGGCGGTGTCGTTTCGCCTCTCAGAGTTCAGTAATTAGGAACACTGAGTTATTTGATATGCTGCTAGTAAAAGAAAAGTAAATTTGTATCTGATCGCATAATTTGGATTATAAAACTTGATGTTAGACGAAAAAGCTAGATATGTTATATTCTATATTTTTCTATTACAAATATCCTCCATTTCATGACGGCCCTCTTCCGCTTATTTGCTTCGAAATTGCTATCACACCGGTGTCGCTCCCGCTACTGAGCCTCTCAAATTCTCTCCAAGGCACCCAACACGCACGTACCATATGCCTGCTGTGGTTAGGGCTGCTTTTTCTCTCTCTCTCTCTCTCTCTGCGTAAATTTCGCTCAGCCCAAGAACTTACCTTTTTTCTTTACTCAAATCTGTCACAAATTTAGTAATTCTGAATCTTTGTCTCTTTATCGTCAAGTCTGTCGTCTGCCTTCCATCTAATTCTTAGTTACTTCGTCGAATTTAACTCCTCTACCTTACTTTTTGTATTCCTTTTGTTTGCGACAAGCCACATATTCAGAGTCTCAGCTAAAACGTAACAGAGGTTTTCGGAGGTTGGAGCCGATAGAAGGCGATCCTGTCGAAATCCATGGCTATAGTCAGCATGCCTTTGTCACCTTTTTTGAATCTGTTCACAAACCTCCCGTTCAGCTGTTTTACCTAGGACAAATATTCGATTATCGGCGCTGGTTTTTATATGGGGCTACATGTGCAATGTCACGCATGTCTCATAAATCGTGGGAGTATATTTCGGGTTCGCTTTCATCTTAGAATAATGACGCTTCGGCTCGCAACAAAAAACAAATTAGAAATCCCATTGTTCCTGCTGTAATTCGTGTGGAACCTATCTAGCCAGAAGTTCCCTCATGCAAAGATCGTCCTTGACGATGCCCTGGACCATGACGTACGGTCAGTGTGACTTGGAAACAAACGCGGGGACTGCGCGTCTCGAACTCTGGAGCACACACTTTTAATTTGGCCACAGCTTCTTGTCGCTTTTGTGCATCGCTCGGAATCACCTCCAACTGAACTTTGGCTGGTGGTCTCTTCTACCTTAAACTTCGCACACTATGCACGTAGACCTTGTACGAACGGAGCCTCTCGGGGCCTAACAACTTCGCAAAATTTGGTTAAAATAA
This sequence comes from Stratiolaelaps scimitus, assembly GCA_019614645.1. Taxonomy (NCBI): domain Eukaryota; kingdom Metazoa; phylum Arthropoda; class Arachnida; order Mesostigmata; family Laelapidae; genus Stratiolaelaps; species Stratiolaelaps scimitus. Next base: position 1,810,991 of record JABWDB010000028.1, read on the forward strand.
TGGGCCAGCACGACGGTGTTGCGGGACGGCGAATTTCATGAATTATCGTTGCTCTTTCAAGAAAACTGACGCTTGTTTTCGCTAAAACCCATTTGTCAATATATATGCTTTTAGAATATAATATCTATAATTTTTCTCTTATTCCAACATACAGTAGTTAGAAATTTCTAGGGATTATGGGGGGGGGGGGGGTGAGGACGACAATGTCCCGAGAAAGGCGATGGCATTGCTCCTCTGCACAGCGAGGGACAGACGCTGCAGGTGGAAAGAGCCAGCGCGCTTGACCCCGGTGGCGCGGATCAACCTATGGTAGACCCCCTCGAGGAAGTTCGCAGTGAAAGGGCCGTGCCCGCCTAAAGTCTCAAAAGCAAAGGGGAAAAAGGCGAGTTGTCTGGAGTGCGGCGTACTTCCTTAGCTTGGCCCGCTCCTCACGCGCTACCGCGTAGAGTAGGTCGCGAACTTTAAACAGAGGAAAACCCGCTCCTAAGAATTTTGTTTTAAAAACGACGCACCCATAACTGCAGAGGTTTTTGAAAACCCGGCGGGCTTGGTTGAATCAGCCTTGTATATATATATATATATATATATATATAAATATATAAATTTATATATGTCCGGCTCTTGCCTGGAACAGCGGCTCAATCATCACATAGACCCATCTTTCCGCGCATGACACAGTCTGGGCTGCTCAGTTTATATAACGACCAAGCCACCCACTGCGAGATTTGAATCCGCGACACACGGGACCTGAGACAAAGACTCACTGTGTGTATATATATATATATCTATTAGGTTGATTCATAAGTAAGGTCGAAGATTATCTTTGAAGTCATGTATTTTCGTTACAGCTAACGTTAGGGATTTCAAATTTAATGGGCTTTTTTCCAATCATTTCCCCTCCAGACTATGAACTCCGGACTAATAACTGTTCATATTTTGGCTAGCTGCATTAGTTCCAGATGCCCAAACGATCGAATATGGAAATCAGAAAGGTGCGTAGTCGACATCGTTACCTATTGACCAGTTTCGTCCGGGAACATGCAGTTGAGATAGCGAGAATTGTGTGTGAAGTGGGGGATAAATACACAGTGTCAGAGAGAAGACAGAGAGAGAGAGAGAGAGAGAGAGAGAGAACCTGCCGAAACTGGTTTTAGTGCAAAGAGCGTTCTAGACCGTCGCCAGAGACAGACAATATCGATTTGCTAGACCTCTCGAACGGTCGAGCCCGGTGGCGCGGTGCATTAGCGTGCGCCTTGGAATCAGATGAGACATGTAGGTGCACGGGTTCGATCCCCACCGTTGCACATTTACATTTAGGGGTCCGTCTTACGAAGCAATGCGAAAGCGGTACCGTGAACGTCAAATGTTGGCTGAGAGTTAGCCCGAAAAAGTTTAGACCTCTCGAACGAAAATTCGGCCAGGCCGGTCGACGCTAAGAGCTTGCCGCTCAGTTGGGTGCAACTGTCCGTTCAACCAAAGTACATCTTCTACACACGGCAGGAGATATAAATGAAGAAAGTTAAAAAGGAAAGAAGACCTTATATAATGTTGACATCGAACGGAACTGCTTCTAAATGATAGATACATGACGATGATTCGTAGATTATGGTTTTGCTTATTTTGAATCACTGTATGTTTTGAAAGAATGAACGCGTCTTAATGGATATCGTGAAGTATGCCCTTAATATTCATATTTGTACACAATTAACCGGCAAAGCGGTTAATTGTGATGCATAAGCATGCATGCATCGCAAACGTAATCACATGAACATTGCATTGTCAGCTAGTATACGGCGAACGATAGCATCTCAACTAGACAAAAACCCTGCACTTGCAGATCTGTTTATCCAGGAACCCAATCCTACTATAATTCTAGGCAATTTCTAGCTGTCGTCGGACAGATGAGCTGATTTGATTTCTGAATATTGAAGCAAATCGATGGTACTCGCATTCACTCGGTGGAACCTCAAATTGCACCGACCATTTGTTATGATTCTGTCCTGGTTTCGTCAATGCCCTTGGCCCAACGAGTGGGCAGATGGAAGCTTGTTCTACAAGACGTCTTCGGTACATTCGTCGTTGTTATATCACCGAATTTTTAATTGTTTTCTAATTCTCTTGAGAGGCCGATAAGTGCTGCCAGCTCGAACGGTCAGGATAGTATCATGGGTGGGTTATTTGTGCGATGTATTAGTGCGAAGTTAACACTGCTCCCTTTGGGTGGGTGCACTTCATTCAGCCATTTACAATCGTCGGTGCCCCAGTGACGGCTAAGCATGGCGTTCATTGTTCAATATCGAAGCAAAATTTGTGTTCCATCGTTCTCGAGCAACAACAGTCAGAATAAAACACCGACACCAATGTAACGGCGTTCTTACTCACAAGATTTATCAGAAAATTAACTACTACCAATTACTTATGGCGCCCCGTTAGCTCGCTGCGCTTAGTCAATAATCCCTAATACAAATTGCTCTACAATCTGCCTGTTCCAGTCATGCAATCCCGTTTCAACAGCTAGACCCATTGGTACTGAGTTCATTATTCGCTCTTCGCTTTGCAAATCACCTGCTAACCTTGAACCTATTTGCCTAGTGAAGTTACCCTGTCATAGCGTTGCGATTATTATTCACTGATTGAAAAAAAAAACTCTTGCGTCCCAGAATGATAGAACACATCGAGGCTTAAACATACGCAACGCTCAGATGAACATTTCACAATGGAGGGCCATACTAGCACACGGTAAGTAGCACATGGTATAGCGACTACCACACGGGACTTCAGGCCTGGAAAGACTATAATTCGGCCATTTTTCGGTAATAATTAGGTTAATATCGGTAATAATTAGGTTAGTATCGGTAATAATTAGGTTAGTATCGGTAATAATTAGGTTAGTATCGATAATAATTAGGTTAATATCGGTAATAATTAGGTTAATGTCGGAAATAAATAGGTTAATCTCGGAGGGGTAACAGATCCATGCTGCTAGGATGTGCTTTCTTTATCTGGCGGATAGCTTTCATCCAACGAAACGGTAACACCCGCTTCTCGCGGTTCAATCCACTCCTAGTCAGTTCTAGGGCTAAGGGTATATCAAACTGGAGTCGTCGCCTTATTAAACAAATGGTCGCAATCAAAGAAACGGTATGATTTGCTTATCTGACGGTGATGCTGTACTTTCATACACACCTTTCACCATCCGTCAAAATGGTGATTCAGCAAGAAGAGGAAGTATAATTCTATATCACATATTGATATGTATTATGAAGTAAACGAATTAAAAGGACACATAGTTCTACTGTTACGCACAAGCCGCCAGAGTGGCATACGCACAGCCATTATCTATTATTTTTCATTAATAATATTTCGATCTTTGATTTGAATGAGGATTGCTCGAGGTTAAGGTGTTCTTTTAAACATAGTGTATGTTTGTATTCGCGCTACTTTTCTCGTCTGATTATTCAAGAAAATGAATCAGATTGAGCGTATTATGGAGGGTACGACTCGGTGGGGAAATTTTCTTTTTTTCTGCAAGAGTCGCCTTTTGACACATCGCCAGTGGAGTCATAACTCTGCTGCCTATGTGCGCGCTCCGCCGTACAGTTACTACGATTTATAACGGGGTCGACTTATAGCCGCGCCCCAGAAAATTTCAAACCGCCGGGTCGAACCAATCGGGCCGCTGGAGTTTCATAAAACAACAGGTTCTCTCCGTCAGCAACAGAAGACCAAAACGCACCGACATCGCACAGCCCCAACAGCCAATAACCACAGTTCCCTGCCGTGAATGTATTGCCTTCTATGTATATATACGTAGCTAGTCATGTATATATATATATATATATATATATATAGCTGACCGTTGCTTTTGGTAGACATAGCTGCGGTGTCGTATTTGATTTTGTTCCACGTTAGAGCTTCATCGGTACACGTTTGTTACAATTTTTGTTTTAGCCATTACACCAGAGCGATCTAAAAAGCTCTCCAAGATGGATGGATTCAAAGCAACATTACTACGTTTATAAATGCTGATAATTAGCGATATCTGTTGTTCTCGGCGTGTAGTAATCGCACGTGTACAACGCGATCAGTTTCGTACCTACGGTAGAAGTGTACTTTTGTGAGACGAAATTCATATATATATATATATATATATATAGATATTTATCGGCCGATCTTCGCTGCTGGAAGGTTATTGCTCCCCGTGGCACGGTGGGGGGCAGGCGATGTTCAACAAACGAACTGAAATCATTTTCGTGAAATGCTGCTGCTGCAGATGAAAATCATTTTGTAGCTTCGAAGCGACCGCGGTCAAAGCCACCGACATCTGTATACGGCAGTCTATGGAGGTACTTCTTCGATTTCTCCACATGCTAAATATACCAACTAGTGTATTAGTTTGATGAGTAAGACAAATATTTAAAATTAGTAGTGACCGAGTATAGACAAGACAATGGCCAACTTTAGTTGTAGCAGCAGCGGGTACCGTTCGTGATGACAAGGCAAACCTAACTGAGATAGGACCCTGCAACGCGTTAAGCCGGAATATTTACCCCATCTTAAGCACGGGGGTAACACCAGAATAGCTTCTGCAAACATCGAGAAAATAAAAATAAAGCTGTGCTAAATAGCGTAAATAGATCGTTTCACTCTCGTCTCTTCGGTGGGCCACGATTTATTTGGCCAAGCCAGAGGCGGCTCAGTAGCTACAACTATACCGATATCGTTCGAGCTATCAACTTCTCAAGTTTCTCGTCGGGGCTAGTGTTATTCAAACAGTCAACCTGACACAAGTTCACCTCTAAACGATTTGGACATGTTTCTTTTTTTTGCTTTTAGATGACATAATACACTTTCACATACAATCGCGATATTAATATATACATGACACTATGAAGTATTATTAGAAATATGCTGCATAATTACGGAGCAAAAAATATATTGTACGCAATCAAAATCTACGAATCTTCTTACGGGACGTGCCTCCGTCGAATATAGTTATACGATACAGTTGATAGTAGTAATAATAATAGTAGCATGCTCTTCATTCAAATGCCATGTCATAAATCACACATATTTTTAATCACTGGAGGGTTATCTCACTATCGATATCCACGATGGGAACATGCCATTAATTTCACGCATTTGTGTGAATCGTGTGTCCAGCTCAGATCTCGTTGTATTCGAGTTTCGCGCCCATGAAATCGTCCGTGACACGTGCCTACTCAACATGAGTGATTAAATAAAGTGAGTATCATTGTGTCAATCGTCAGAGTTTATATAACTATGTAAGACATTGTGTATGCTGCCAAATTAGCTCGATTAGAGATGACAGGTCTGCTTATCTGACCCGGACGAACAAAATAGTCCCTGTACTGTTATTTGAAAGTGATGTCATGAAACGACTATATGCTAGCTGGTTTCATACGGTGACAGCCACAACTGTATATGGGCTTTATCAGGGTTGTTCCAAAAGCTGTACATTGACCGATCGATAACGGTGAAGGCATATGATACAGAGCGGATTGTCGACTCATGTGAAGACAATTGGCCGTAGCTGAGACATAGATACATACTCATACACACCCATATGAGTATGACAAATGCTGCAATCCATGCATGGAGAAATGGCACACATCCTTTCTACGTCTACTCCAAAGTACTCAGCTTTGTAAGGTAAAGCTATATTGGTTTATTAAACGAGCTGCAATTTTACAATGCTTCAAAGGTCTCATATATGTCATCACACAGCGGGGCTCGAGCCTGCGGCCACTGGCTTCTGATAGCCAGAGACTTAGCCGTCCAAGCCACCGCGCTGACGTATGTGTGCGAATAATTGATTATCCAGTGGAGCTAATGGGTCGGTCTACGACCTACGACGTTGTATTTGCTCTTTGAGGATGCGTAAATGAACTGGATATCCAACTGAGTTAATGGGATCAGCTAAAGCACAGTGTAGCCTTGCTTTGTTTCTGGCTGCAAAAAGTCGGAGGCCGCAAGTTCGAGTCCCGCGACCAGGTGACACATATAGAAAGCTTGGGTATTGTGAAACTGCAGTTCCCATAATAATCCCTATCGCATCTGTTTTGCATAGTCTGTGTTGCCGGTGCCTGTAGTTTCTAGTGCAGAAAAGATTTGTATGCACCAAATTCTAGCGCAATAAACGGTGTTTGCATCATTATGACGGATGTCGAAATGTGTGAACAATTTAAGCAGATGACACCAAGTGACCTGACGGTGTTATTCATATACCGTATGGATACGAACATAGTATCATGTGCAAGATCACTGTCGCACGCACCTCAGTGGTGTCCAAGACACAACAAACAGCGGATTCGGTCTCGTAGAGTCGTTGAGCTCAACGCGTTGCCTCACAAGAGTTACGGCGGAAAAGGTCTAACTACACTGGCCTTTAGTGCATTTTGCCTATTTCCTCTAAATATTCTCTGTGTACAGATGCAACTCAGGGGTGCCTTCTGTATTTTCGGCAGCATAGACAACAATACGAGTATGAGGTCTGTGCTGGATAGGAGGTGATTAGCGATATTGGTCATCAGTATTATGGGAATCCGTACTGATAAATTAGTGTTGACAGGTAAATCTTATGATGAAGCATACGTTCATTAGGGCCAATTGTTTGCCCGCAAAATTTGGGGAGAAATTTAAGGAGATACAAGCTCGTACATTTGGCACACTGAGTCGTTCGGTTTCAGTATATAGCTAATTCCAGGCAAAATTTCAGGTCTGGCCTATCTATGGGCTACGGGATTTTCAGTCGAATGTAGAGTGATCCAGCCTACATTTGTGAAACCTCGTATTTCTTGCGAGTTCACTTGCGAAAGATATAGATAAAAATTATAACGATGCATTTAACAAAGACAAAGGTTGACAGATTTCTATGGAGAGATTGACGCTTCATATATACTTTCCTCAAGCACTTTCTCTAGCCTTGACTTTGTAACTTGACCGTGGTCGCGGTTACCACTTACACATTTATTCTTGATCATTTTGCTCAGTCGAATCTCACAGGACAAGATATCTGCGACAGTCAGATTTCATTTGAAATAGGTCAGGTATATTCGATGCGCGCACGAAAACACACTGAAGACCTCGATCTTTACTGACTACATACTTTTCCTGCGCGTATATATATATATATATATATATATAGAAAGACGTTAATCTTATTAGTACTCTCAAACTCGCGTGGACCGGTGGTCAGAGTCAGAATTTGGTGCCATCGCCGATCCGATGGATTTGCCATCCCCAATGTTTCCCTCTCCCGGCGGGGTCAGTCGGCGTCGCCGAAGATAAAACCCGAGCCTGGTCTGATCTTCTCTCAGAAGGATTTTCCTTCATCCAGCAAAATGCATGTCCATATAGTGATTCTCCTGGCGACGTTGGCTACAGCCGCTCTGGCCGGCCCGGCTGTCATGCCCGGGTCAGAGGCCGGTGCGGCTCCATCTATGGCTAAGCCTGTCATGGATAAATCGACTCCGAAACCCTCAGAAGTCACGGGGACCGTCAAGTCCAAGCCTGTAATGAAGGAGGTCACGGATGCTAAGCCAGTTGTACACATGCCCGATACAAAAAAAGTACTTGACGATAGTACGAAGGCGATCGTTGCTGACGCACCAGAAGTTGTCGTTGCTCAGAGTGAAGCTGAGGTCGATATACCGCAAGGTAGGCTAAACTAAGTGTATTCATAATTCTATATTTATTTATATATATATATATTTTTTTTTCTTTTTGTATTTTTTCTAAATCTTTATTTCTTCTATTTTTGATAATGAATTCATTGTTTTTGATGGATATTTATTTACGAGCAATATCTCTCAGTTCATAGGATTATCGTTGGACTCTGCGGTTGGCTTCTAATGCATATATATATATATTTTGGAAAAGCCACGGGCGGTGCTAGGCTAATCTAATCATTTCAGCAAGGGCGAACCGTTGTTATTATAAATTGGTGCAGATATAATTCTAGTTTATTTCCGTACTGATCAAATTTGCCATTTAGTGTTGGCATACATCTCTAAAGAAAGCTGAGTGTTTCATATAGAATTTCTAAACTTATATTTGTTATATTAGCTTACAACTTTATGCAAAAATATATAACTAATGTCCCAAGAAGAGAACGACCTCAAAGGTAACGCTCTTTATATAGATTTCCGATCTCCTAATCCCGACACTAACCTCATCAAGGCATTTCCTAACCTATTTCCCGTTTTCGACCCACCGCTAGCGGCCATAGCGGTCAGTTGTGTGTGTAACACTCATTCAGAATTATGTCTAACGGACCGACATTGCTTGGCAAAATTTTTCAAAATAATCTAGAAATTGATTTCAATGACAATTGTGAAAAGTAATACCAATATACATCAGCTCATTCTACACTTCGTTCGTAATGTGTGTGTGTGGGTGTACTGCCATTTCTGTTGATCGTTTCGACAAAGCGCACATCATACATCATTATCATATTTGTGTTTTATAATGAATTGCATCTCTAACGCTTTCGGCGAACCAATGTTCTTGCAAATGTGTTTTAGTGCGACAGCAACTCTTGGACCCATGCGAGCAAGGGCAGGGTGTTTGTATGAGCGGCTTCGAATGCACCTTTCAACGTGGCGAGAATATTGGAAACTGCGACGGCGGAGGCGTTTGCTGCCATAGTAAGTTCTACCCTTTAAGCACTTTATGACTGCCTCATACTACTAGGCTCTGGCAGGGAGACAGCGACAGATGCACGAAGTAGAGATTGTTAAAGGATGAACTCAATGTCTGCACGAGCATATTAAGCTGAGATGAGCTGTGTCTTCGAAGAGGGACCACAGCGGTTTGGAGGCCACAATGTGATGCACTGTGCTCTCGCTCGTACCGACGAATTGAATATCCATCCATACGTTCACTACAATGTGTGACAGCTCGGGATACTTGATTGTGTGTGCTATTAGTTCGATTTCTATTGCAGATGTAGTTAACTAAACCGAAGCATTGTAAAGCTGCAGTTCCTTTAATAAATATCAATGATAAAATCTTTTGTCTTTTACAACCACGATGAAGAATAGTCGTCCAATAGAGCGGACGTAATCACGTTAATTAACTGGCGTTAATTAACGTATTTTCAGTTGCCAAGACGTGCGAGAAGGGCAAGGAAGTCGAGATCACAACGAACAACACCTACTTTATTGAACCGCAGAAGGTTTGGGAACCCGAGGGCTCAATTCATTGCGGCATTCGGGTGCGCAAACTTACCCCGCTTGGGCAGCACATTTGCCAGATGAGGCTTGACTTCGTCAACTTTAATACCGTCGGACCTGATCCGAGATCCGGGAAGTGCAAGTATGATATGCTGACAATCGAAGGCGCCGATGCCAATACTCGTGTTCACAACCTCTGCGGACTCAACGATGGACAACATGGTAAGCGTTATGTTGTTCATGCGGACGCACGCGTCATATTGCGACTGTTGTGGGCTAGCGACGGAAATCTACTGAGATTACCCTACCCTAGGCTGATAGTTTGTCGATTTGTAAATGTGCAATTTCTGTATCAAATTATTATAGTACGTGTACGCATTATTAAGAGGCTTTCGGCTGCGTCTCAAGCGTCCCCAGAACTTCGCCAATCAGACATTCCCCGGTGTTTCTTTTTTTGCATTAGACACGAATACGAGAAATATCAATGTGAGGAAAGATTCAACGAGTCACATCTGAGGCCGCACGGCATAGATAGTGTGCAGTATGATGGAACTGTCTCTTTCCTCGTGTCGCTGTTGTTTCCTGTGATGCAATAAGCCGGCCGGTTGAATAACACCCTTTGGATGATTTCAGTGTATGTGGACGTGAAGCATACAGACGCGATCAAGTTGCGCATGAACGTCGATTACTCGAAAGACCCGAACCGAGTTCGAAAATGGAATATCCGCGTGACACAGTTGCCGTGTCGTTCGCCCCGTCTTGCCCCACCTGGATGTCTCCAGTACTTTGAAGACTATAGTGGAATTGTTAAGAGTTTCAACTATGGACCTCAAGGTGTCAACGAAACCTCCTACCCACTTGGACTGAGGTATAGCAGCTTCGATAAGATGATTTTCAGCCTTCTAGGATTCTTTAGCATTCCTCATTTTTCATCGCGTTTTTTTCTTGTATAGACACGCACGCACACTGCACGCAATCCCTGTCACTACTTAGGAGTGCATAATATTTTTGCAGTATATTATCTAATTCTGTGTGGGCTGATTCCACCGGGGAACTACACCGCGTAATATTGAATCATCTACGACCCTATTACCTGCTCATGCTTGTTCACGATTCGTACATTAAATATCTAATAATGCCTTGTCGAATTTTCCCTTGATTCTTCCGTAATGATCGCTACTCAGGTACTCGATTTGCTTCAAGCGTGGGCCAGACTCTTGCCGCGTATTCCTGAGAAGGGCAGGACCATTCGGGCTGGGCGAAGTTCCCGAGGCGCATTACAACCCGAGCGAGGTTGATACCGAATGTTATAGCAGGAACGCCACTGCAGGAACGGAGGTGTCCAAGGGTTACCTGCAGATTGACAACATCAAGCACTGCGGAAAGAGTTTCGCTGACGAGTACAGAACGGGTACGTCGTCCGTAGTCTGTCAGTGATGAGCGTGTGAAAAAAGATGAATATCTTGGGTTTTTTTATTGCGATGAATATTACAGATTGAGTGAAATCTTGTCGATTCGTGAGTTATTAGTCTGTATGTATATCACGTCGTCTGACGGTGAGCACACATTTGTTGGCTCCCATTGATTAAATGGCGCAGGCAATAGAACAATACTCTCAAATTCGTTCGTTGATCGATCACTAACCGCTATTATGAAGTGAGGTAAGAGGTTTCTCGGTGAGTGCGGTCGCGATAATAATAATAATACTAATCTTCATTCTCGTGTTCTTCGTTCGCATCCGATAAGGGATAGCGTGTCCGGCAGGGTATACGTCTAACAAATGAAACTCTGCACTAAAGTCTCTGGCTATCGGAAGCCAGAGGCCGCAGGTTCGAGCCCCGCTGGGTGACATATAAAAGAGCTTAAGCATTGTAAAATTGAAGCTCCTTTAATAAACCAATAAACATTTACCATTACCATTCCTCTATCCTATTGCAGAGGACAATGGAGTCAACGCAATCACTTTCGTGTCACCGGACTCCGAAGAGGTCCGTGACAAGGAGATCCCCGGCCAGCCGCCCGGCTTCAAATTCATCTATCGTCTCCTCGCCTGTGGGACCGGGCTTCGCTAAGCGGCCATTCGCCATACTGCGGCAATTCCTGCTGCGGGAATCGCGAAGATTGTGTCAGACAACCTCAAAAACATTGGATCCGTTTCGATTCTCTCCGTCCTCTGGCGAAAGGATAGATCTTTCAGCTTTTTTTTTTAGTTCGTCTAGAATAGCCACACGGATTGTGGCAGTTTCGAGCTTCACCTGACTCAGTTCGGCCTTACCTCGTTTTGTTGTCCGCTATTAATAGTAATTTGTGACTTACAATTTAGAGGGTGACCTGGATACTCAATATATTTATTATCACCTTACCTATTTATTATATTATTTCATATATAAATGCGTATGCGGATAATAAGTAGCTATGTGTTTTAATAAAAACGACATTGTATATAGAGCCATAAATAATTCCACTGATGAGTGTTTTTTTTTCTCTGTTAATTAGACATCGACTGATTCAGGACCATTTACGTGGCGCTGGCGAGATTGGCCAGAGATTACGTTTTCACTAGGTAGAGCATTCACGGGAAGATCAACTTCAACTATTCGACCCTGAGAAGAATAAGAACTTAGACATCTATGACAGAATGGCCCTTCGTCAGATACAATAGAGCACCTGCTTGAGCACGTTCTTTTTAAAGCAAACGTAGATAGCATGGACGGTGTTGCCATGTTAAGATACCTGACAACACGGTGACCGTCCCGCCTACTGGAACTATTGCCGATGTTCAACAGCACCGCCCTTCCCTGGGCGTGAATTGGAGATCGTAGATGAAGTCACACTCGACAATACAACCCAGTGACTATATATCAGAAATAGCCAAGGGTCAGTTTAGAATATAATTGCTGCAAAGTTAATGATCAGCGTGCTAAGATACCTACTGAGGCCACAGCAGTGTTAATGCATAAGTACATGTGTCTAATAATAATAATTAAACGTTATAATTAAGCACAAGAAACACGTACAATGATTCTCATGTTATATATCACTATTGAGCGGAAGACCCGTTTTGAATGGGTGTCCTCGATGCATATTTGTTGATTTGGCGAACAGTCATAACGTGAACAATCCCCAAGCACAATACGTGACCATGTAGTGCATGTAAGTTTGGCCAGCGATTCTTAATCCCTACCAAAAATTGGCTTAGAATACAGAAAACTTAGAACATATCCCTAAGAATCAATTCCGACAAGATAATATCCGAATCACAGTGCAGTAACGTGACCTTTTTCTTGAGTATTCCTTATGATTCAATTATATCTCATCGGTCATAATACCGATAGTTGTCATTATGGATAACCGCTATCATACGCTGGACGCCTCCGGGACATCTTGTGATTGCGGCGGAACTATTCGGCGTCTTTTACGGCAACATTAGAAAACTCGCTCTTGGCAGCAAACAATTAATCTGGACAAAATGCAGCCCCGATCGCCACAATCTCGATCTTTGCTGTTGGTCTACGCCGCGCTATAAGATCTTCGCATTTGTTCTAGTAGCATCCGGACACGCAATAATAGTCTACAATAGGCATGGCTTTTACGTCACACAAATATCGGTATATAATATAGTCGACACAATAGTGATCTGTATATGCTATTAAAATTCGTATTCATACGCTACGAAAAATAAACGCTACATTGCTACGTAGGTATCATTAATCGCTGCAAATCGTCATAAATTAAAGTGGTGTCATTTTCCGCCTGTGTCGTTCGGCAGCCACGAGAATAGCCGTTATAAAGAAGATTTCGATATTCTCCAAAGTTAAAACGACGAGAATGTATCGTCGAATGACGTTCGTATGCAAATGTTTTCTGCAAAGCCGCAATGAAATTTAATTTATATATATATATGTATATATATCCGTTGTTGGTAATGTTCGCATGCTTATCTTATGGCTGACGCACGTGCTATTTATAATCGGACGCCCACCGGATGTGCACAACGCTCAATGGATAGGTGAATATTTGCATTTCTCCCCGCCGGCCCCGCTGTGTTGTTACAGCTTTACAACGTCGTGTATCTTAGCAATAACTACACACGACTATCCATAACAGCATCGGACAACTACTTTGACGCAGCAAATGACAGAAGCTTACATTGAATCTATTATTATTGTTGTTGTTCTATTATTATTATTGAATTACTATTATTATTATTATTGTATTATTGCTACGGCAACGGGATGTGGTAGGCATCAAATCGGGTATAGCTGTCCTTCCGCGGTTGTCTGATGTTTCGAGACGGGATATCGTTCCGAAGTAGGGCAGAAGTGTCATCACAGACGCCCTAATCTGTGGGGGCTGCTATTGCTGGCTAGCCGCTAACGCTGTTTGCGAGGGCTGTCGACGCTCTCGCGTACGGCTGCCTACGGTTTGTCGCGTCATATCACCGCATTACGCGCCGCCAACGCCGCCAGAGCTAGTGACTGCCCGATTACGAAACCAGTCAGGCGGTGCCATGGTCAGATTTCTACGGCGAAATGAGAGGGAAGCCAACGAAACAGGAAGGTACACCCCGGCAGAAAATATCTTCGTACTTCGTGAAATACGAACAGCTACGAGGCGGTCGCTCTGGCGGCTCTTGATCGCTCTGTGATCGATCGGTGAAAAGTTGAAAACAACATTCATTATAATGCTGTAATTGCTGGGGAGTAGTGTAAATAGGTATGGTAAACTCAACATCAAATTGACATCATTGTTGCCGGTATTCGTTACGTTTGTGTAGTAGGGAGACTTGTTCCTTGTATATGCACTGAACGAGGGACGCCTCAGAATATCCCATGGGTCGCAGTTGTAACGGGCAACATATTGAGATTTAGATAAGACAGCATAATAATAACACAGGTTTTGTTTCACACTGGGGCATAGCGAACTGAATGTGAGGTTTAAGACGGCCTAACCTATACAATGTCCGAAACGGTAAAAAGCAATATGAATAGTTCTTATCGTCTTCATAGAACCTCATAGTGGCGTGCGCCCAAACGCCAATCGTGGGATGGCGGTTCGTGGCTTTATGAACGAAGTACACAAAAGTGCGAGTACTACAATCGTTCCATGGCTCAAGCCGGCTTTATACTGGGGACTTGTCGTTGAAATCTCATGATTTCTGTTCATCCTGCTCATTCGAAGCGAGTGAGGGTGGTACCTTAAGATAATATTGTACTGCATGGTTAGTGGTTATTATGCCACATTTAATATGTTTTACAATCATAGTCGAATACTATTTATGGTGTCCGATAAAGTTCAGAAGCGGAGGTCTGCTTGTATTAAGCTACTCGCTGTCGTTTAACGAGAGGGTGTATTAGTATGTCAACTCCTTTACTTACTTAGGGATAACACGGACACCCAGTACCCGATCCTTCTTGAGAGCGTATTGCTCAAAGAACGCGGAAGGCTTTGGCACTAGCCACGATAGCGTGCCGCTCACATGGAACTAGCGCACAACTATTCAGCAGCTTGGGACACCAATCGTCTAAAGTCCGCCTATCTACAGTGTGTCCTGGGATATCATGTCTCAACAAGACACAGGCTCGTCTGCTGGCTCAGTGATACACCACCCTTAGCTAAAAAGCTAAGACGGCCCTTTGAGAGACAGGAGCCTACCGACAGGTCATTCGCGATTTTGAGCTGAAAATGAGTGACCTAGATTCAGAGTTTCTCGGAGTTGGAACTATGACCAACTTCGCGTTGGGGAGAGGCTGGCAGGACTAATCTGACCGCCGTAGTCAGCTGTGGGAAAATTGTAGCTAGCGGCGTAATCGGCGCTTCCGTCTCCACAAAAGAGTGCGGCTCGTAGAGTGGCTGTGACTCTGAGACCGGGGCTTCTCGTTGGGACGGGACACACTGAGACATTGATGCCTCGCCTGGCGGTTCCTATGTTGGACGCTGACGGCTAACGCCAAAGGAAGACACACGGTTTCACAGCGACCGGATGGAATCTTCGTTCAGCTGCAACTCTCTCGGACCGACTTGTTCCCGGAGAGTGAAGAAGAGCGGAAACAAATAAATCGTTGCGTGGGTGTAGGATTGACGAGGACGTGCTGGTGACAATAACATGAAGGGGAGGGCTAAGGCGGATCGAACTCGGTCCGCTCTCCAACACGGATCGAACATCAACATGCGTTGTTCTATCGTTAGCCCTACCCTGTGTGTCCAAAATTACAGTAAATATTATTGGGCTGCGGTTTGTACTATTAATTGGTAAGTAATTATTTACTTCCCGATGGGTGTGCAGTGATACACGCATCTGCAATTAACTTGATTTTGGAGGTACGCATGGTCGGCATCGCAAAACTTAATCGTTATGCAGGTTCGTGCAACCGTCTGCTGACACGGCGACGGACTGGATGCGGAAATTGAGAATTAGTTGAACGATCTCCGCGTGTAGACTCGGTCCGGGCAGAAGATGCGAGTTCAACAACATATTCCCTGGCGTAGTGGCTGAACAGTCGAAAACGATACGCCATTTTTCACCGGCATCTTCATCCCAAGTGACTACATGGTAGTGTGGTTCCGTCCACCCGTCCTGTTGAGTAGGGGTTCACGTCGCTAATACGAATCCAGCGCGGCCGAACCACATTATCGCGGTGTCGTAAAGGGCGAAGGCAGCAAGGTTTGTTTCCGGCGTGGGTCACTTGAGCTCCGGGCGTCGCAAGGCTTTGCCGATGTTACTTCCCAACGTCGATGCTCGTTTAGGCATCTCTGCGGTAAATGACTTCTCGTCATTGACAAGGCCTTCATTGAACGGCCGCAGTGCGTCGGCCTCATCGACGGAGTGAACGTCCGGTGGCACGCCGGTGACGCCGATAGCCTCGGGTGGCCCACAGCTGTTCGATATCACGCGCAGGCTTTGACAGCGCCGTGGCACAACACACCGGGTGCACTCGTTGTACATCGACCAGACGGGGATGAGATTTGGCCTCACCACCGATCGGCCAGCCGAACGTCGACTGGGTAGCCTCCAGTCCGGGAACAACCTCTTTCGCAGTTCGATTGACGACGTCGTAATAATAATCCATGCCAAGTGGGTAGGCGAGTCCACTGGTCCGTCGCTAAAGTACGAGGTTGCCACTTGATTTATTTCATTTCAACATACGCAAGCTAGGTCACATAGAGGAAGTCCCCATTCCCATCTGCCAAGTCCATACCCAATTGAATTATCTGGCTAGGCGATCTGGCCTAACCTGAAGCGTTTTCAGCTTTTGGTGCTATGCGATTTCGGCAAATCCGCTTCGTCACCTCAAGCTATCGATGACTACCATGGCCATGACTGCACCATCATAGTGTCAACGACATTCAATACTGCCAACGGCGACATAAGGAATATGCTCGTCTTAGTGAAGTGTCAGTCACCTGACGAACACCTTCGTCATAATTCCTAGAAATCGTCCCAGTCACCCAATTTTATTGAACTTCGTCATAGGAATCTCCGCTCGCAGTAGCGAGTCTTCGGGTGGGCCCGTCGATGTGCCGGTACAAGCGTCTATTCTTCGCTAAGCGTATTGTACGTCGACAAGAGCTAAATCAATATATATATATATATATATATATATAATTCGCTCGATGCGATGCGATGCCACATTGTTGCTGGATTCATCGTCGATCAGCCGCTTTTCATCGTCGCTGTTCGACATCAGTCATATTGACATTGCACCTCACGTCTGGCGGGCTACCATTGCCAGCCTACGACAAACGCGATGAATCGCGTCAAGTACCGCTGTCACTCGAACTCAATTTCATCGGCACGAGACCGAGATGAGATCATACCGGGAGACAGACCTACGCTATTCCTTCGACTGAAAACCTCTTCAATGAGCGGAACCGGACCGGTGTCTGCGGGTGACATTCCCATCGCTCATTTCCTTCAGTCATCCTGCTGTTGATGGATTGCTGTGCCTCTGTCGATCGATTGGTGTTCCGGGGATATGTTTAATGGACAACGCCGTCTAGCCGGTTGCCGCTAACCAAAGCTTGATCGTGTTTGATGGTGACGTTCGATTCAGCCGTTGCAACTCTGTATCTCCGTCAGACTGGGAGGACGCGGGCTACTTCGCGGGCGACGGTATGCCAACGATTCCGATTACTAGATACTCACGGATGTGGTCACGCTCAGCCATTCAATAACGTGAGACAAATAGCGGTCAAATTACTGGCCCAACGATTCGACAACACGCCGGTAATAATGAAATGCGTTTGAAAGAACAATTAATATTCATACAACAATGTGCATTTAGGCCGATCATCAAAGTACAAAAGAGGACCTTTAGGGATATCACTAGTACAAATATATATATATGGAATATTGGTATCGATGTCCCGATCGTTCTGGCCCGTGCAAAAATAATGACTTACTGCGATTCCAATGCAACTTAGTGTGAGGTATTTTAGTATCTTTTACGAATCGCTCGGGCACTAAGTAAACAGCATTCCATTAACTAATTATCACAACGTTAATATTACATCTAGAGGAGAAAATATAACCATCGCCCTCGATTCTCAATATATATATATGTATTTATAGAAAAAAGGCCTTCTTGCGAAATGTCTTTGAGACACAAAGCGCTCGTCACTGCGTTTTGTGACGCCATCCGAGTTATTGCAGTCAGCTCATCCATGGAATAGACATGGAACAAGACAAACGTCGATGAAAGCTACGCTAGACTCTACTATTGGATATGTTGCGATTTATCTGATGTCGCCCTCCCCCATAATAACAACCATTGGACTACAAACCATTTATATGTCTAGACAATAGTGTATCGAGTAAATTTTGCCTTCACTCGGACAATTTTGCCTTCCCGGGTCTATCGGAATCTATCGTTAGATTCAAATCTAGTTTTAGCCAACTTGGCTGCTAGGCTAATATAACGGTATGACACCTCTACGCGTACCAGTGGCTGATACGCTGATTTTCGCTGTTCTCTTACGTCTGTCTCAGAAGTTCGACATCAGACTGGCACCTCGAGCTATTTATAATTTGGCTTTCCTTTTGAGGATGACCGCTCTGCCTCCCCCTCCAGTCCCCCTCTTCAATGTCTCTCACAATGACACTAACCGTAGAAGTCTTCTTCGATCAATGTGCAGAATATCTCTGCACGCAATTCGAATGCACGAGACTAACCCAGTCTGCGGTCATCTCGCACTGACGTGCACACATCCCTCCGTACCAACCTGCGGTGTCCACTCGCTGGGTGACGTCGCCGGCTTCAATATCATCCGAGCCGACGATCCCACCCAGCCATCCATCTTTCGAACATTGAACTGATCGGCAACAGCACCCGAGCAGCAAGAGTCACATGCATAGAGGTTGACAGTGTAGCCGGTAAACAAAGCCTGCCGAGAAGGCATACCGCGAGTGACGTGAAGAAGACAAAGATGCATTTGTGCAGATCTGCGCTGTCAGCCGGTGTTATTATCTGCTAGTGTTGATCAGCGTTGGAATCGTCGTCAGTGTGTTTTACTGGTTGGGTGTTTGGGGGCAATTGTTTCGGCTGGTTCACGCTGGTGCCATTTTTCGACCCGGGGGGGTTGCCAGTTGACTCCTGCGACGACTGTTACCTCTGAAAAACGGGGGTAGCTTTCGCTTTTGACTGTCGTTCGTCGAACACACACACACAGGTGAGATGGTAAATGCTAATTTGTATCGTAAAGTATAGCAGTCTAC
Organism: Stratiolaelaps scimitus; assembly: GCA_019614645.1. NCBI lineage: Eukaryota > Metazoa > Arthropoda > Arachnida > Mesostigmata > Laelapidae > Stratiolaelaps > Stratiolaelaps scimitus. The sequence continues at coordinate 1,829,903 of JABWDB010000028.1, forward strand.
TCTGGTGTGAACAACTAAGTGTTGGTCTCTTGGTTCAAAGTGGCTCCTTCAAGAAGCCACAATACAATCGGTCACCTGCGGTGGCATCAGATTATTCTCGACATGCGAGAGAGTCCAAATACAATAAGGATATCGACATGCGTCTCTCAGCTCGAAAAAGGGGCTTTGGAGGGCTTTGTTGAGCTTCATCCGAAGGGCTTCATCCCTCGTCGTGGTTTCACTATGGCATGCGTTTGTGCAGGTATTGGAAAAAAACACTTCAGTTAAAACGGTCATTCTTTTGTCGAAGAAGACCACCAGTGGATAACTCAGTCACGAGTTTGACGGCTGATAATGATAAGAAACGAAATGCATACGAGAAACAAAATGATATCGAATAATCCTCGGTCTCTTGTAGTCACATTGTCTCGACTTAGACAATGAAGAAATCGCCTCATTAAATAAAGATGCGGATAGCGAGGTTGCCTAAAAACACTAGGCACCCAGAATCGTAGATATTAGCCTGTGTACAAGAAGACAACCGCTCGTCAACAGGAATTAACGTGCAATCTGCTCTCTCCGTGTGCTGTGGCGTAATATACTAACGGAAATTCTGTCACTCTTCTATCGAAATTTACGGCGAGCATGAGCCGCAGCTTCTCAGATCTTCATCTTTACAAACGATTCTGATTTCGCCTTTTCATCATTATCCCATTGATTTATTTTCTTATTTATGATCAACTCGAACTAAGTTACACTTGACACCCTCTTCCGACCTCTCTGAGCCACGTACCCATTTGCTCGCTTGGCGCACTTGTATATGAATAATGTTTCTGGCTGACTCTTAGAGAACATTTAGCGCCCACGGGATTACGTTCTGCATTGCTTCGTACGACGGACCCCTAAGTGCGACGGTGGGGATCGAACCCGTCCACCTACGCCTCTGCTCCTATTGCAAGGCGCACACACGAATGCACCATACCACCGGGGTGGACGCACCCGTACATTGCCGCATGTGGTCCTTACCCAATCGATTGAGTTAGTCGAAGTAACCGCCAAGACAGACAGTTACGGAGTAAATGGCATTCGGCGACTAAGGATTCGGCGGCCCTCGATCGCATAAACTAAACCACACAGCGAGGCTAAGAACAATAGCTACCACCTGATTGAAAGCCTCTCCTGTGCGTCACCGCAAAAAAGAGGATATATTATGTATTATCCCGAATTAAGAGTCGAACAAGCTAACTGTCAAAATGGACCTCGCCCTCTCTCGTCCGCGTCACGCGAACAGGTTACCACTGACAAACGTCTTTAGAAGAAAGGGTTCAAGTGATTGCCGGTCTGTGCATACTATGAAGCCAATACCGAACGAACGTAAACGTCTACAACCGCTGTCAGACGTATAACAAGTGCATAGAAGTCTTCTGTGGTGCGAAGCACAACCCAGAATGTAAAAGACTGACTGGGACAGTGTGTTATGCATCATTTGAGTAAGTGTACGCGATTGAAGAAGGGGTAAAGTGGAGAGAGTGCTACATTCAACGTGAGGTGGAAGAACAAATCGCGTAGAGTTGCGAGACGCACCAGCATACACCGATATGTTGATCAGAGGGCAGAAGTATATAGCAACTCGTAATGATATTAATAATAATGATAACGCTGATTATGAGAAGGATGAATGGTCATATTCTGGAGAGGACAGATGTGTGTGAGAATCGACCCTCGGTTACTTCCTCTCGCTCGATCTCTCTCGGGTGGCGTTTTCCCAAAGTCAAAGAGTTGTCACTGAGACCCGTTTGTGGACCCCCCTTGCCATCGCTTGATGCCACCGGGTTAATAAAAGCGTTGCTCGGCATCTGTCTAGTGCCACCGCTCCCGAAATATCGCTGTATGCCGTACCTGAATGAGCCTGAATTAGTGATATTTCTTTTCAAGCTCTTCACCCACTAAGTAGCTGGCGGGCATGCAGACAGTAAATGCCACTGGCGTCGCAAGCCTAAGTGAAGGTTTGATTATGTAACTTGAGCAATTAACAGTTAGGAGAGTGCGAAGTGTCCCCGTATTGCCACTCAGATAACATCTCGATAGTATTATCAATATATTCGTCCAGGGAGAATAGATCTAAGCGTGCACTCACTATGGAGCTAAATGTGCAGTGTCAATGTTATTTCATGCAATCACACAACATAGCCGAGTACGATGTTTAAGGACTCGATCCGCTTGATAATGGACTACCGTTCGAAACGCGCATATCCGAATGCTCAAGTGACCTAAGCGGGACCCATGGGTTCGCTTAACCGTGATGCAATTTTGTGCTCCTGTGGGATTCTGACGCGATGAACCCGATTCGCATGGCTTAAGAGATGTTATTATTACACCTGCTGTTGTTATCGTTGTTGTTGTTGTTGCTTGCGATAATCACAGTTCAGTTTGCGACCAATGAGCACTGGGGCTATTTTGTAGTATGCAGTTAACCTTCGGCAACGCTAAGCCTCTATGCCAACTTATTAGAAATAACAGTCCAAAGTGACGGATAATGATAGAATATCATCTATGTCTCTGGGATGTGCCACTTGAAATGTTTGTGCATTCGGCAGAAATTGCTATTGACGCACGATAGTTGTAGACAAATTAAGAGCATCGATGCTAATTGCGATAGTCAACTGACTGAAGGGGTTACGTTGAGTGGGGATTTCCTCTTTGGAAACGACGTTTTTGATGGATTTGAAGACACAGAGTTCATCTATCTACCCCTTGTGGTTATTCATTAGTTAGAACATCCTTGTTGCTAAGGCTAATTACTTGCAATGTTGTGTAAGGACAACACCCATTTTGCGCAGCGACAATAGGACGTTGTTATTTTCTCTTTAATAATCTTAACCACCTTTCTCTCCTTCTTAACCACCGATTAAATCATGGTGTAGCTTAATGACTATTCAAACCCTTCATGCTTGACCAATTAGCGAACACTAGCTCTTCTCAGCTATGATTTTTGTTCGTTTTGTAATAAAACGTTCGTTACTGGCAAGTAATTGCGGTGACAAATTAATTACTCCGGCGCACCGTGTCACCAACTGATCATTATGATGTTATTGTTTGCCTACGTCTTCTTTCAGTAGAACAATTTAATATGACGTCGAGCTTCATAAGCGCCAAGGACTCCGGTGAGTATGTCGGAGTGCGGGAGTATCTGTCAGGGAAGAACCTCTTCATAACGGGATGTACAGGATTCGTCGGGAAGGTGCTCCTCGAAAAGGTATCAAAAAAGAGTATCATAAAAGAAAACCAGCGAACTGCATTTACAGATGTTGAGCATAGCGGTGACAGAGCAGCATGCCCTGATTAGGCACACTAGGCCGCTTATGTGTAGTTGAGCTCCCGAGGCCAACGACGGTTCATCGTGTCTATGATTATCAGACTTGTCTGCGAATCCGAGCTCGCGACAAAGTAGTAGTTTTGTCGTTGCACAAACCAGCGTTCTAGTGATTACCAGATCGTCTTCGGCCGAATGAGCGAACGGAGGTACTTTTACCAACCTTTTTTTTTAGGTTCTGCGTTCTTGTCCCGATGTCTCCTCGGTCTTTGTGCTGGGACGCGAGAAGAGGGGCCAGTCACTGCAACAGCGTTTTACAGATATCTTCAATAGCGTCTTATTCGATCGAGTGCGCAAGGAGCATCCGAGAGGCATTGAAAAGGTGAGCTGTGAACTACATTTCACAGACATTGGTTATTCGCGAACATGAAAGTCACTTGTATATCTACGCTATTAACGAACCGCCATACACAAATTTGAAGTTCGAGACGAAACTTGTTATTGGCTATCGGATGAACAATAGGTTGGCATCAGACTCGAATTGCAGTAATGCTAAGCGTGCCGACTCTGGGGAAGAGATACACTCTCAGCAGAGGATGGTTTTAGCAGGCAGAGGCGTTTTGTCATCCACGTCAACCCTGCACTGGATCGGCCCACTTTCATGGAGATTGGAATGTCTCCGGTGGTGACCGTGCGTTTAAAGAAAATTTCCTCCTCTAAAAAAAAAAAAAAGACTCGAATTGCAATTCTTCAATTGTTTTTATGCTTTATCATAGGTCGGCGCTCCCTCGGCTGCGTACCACCCTCGGTTGGCTATTCAGCTGCAAAGCTCAAGCTATCGAGTGATTCTCGTTGACCAAAACTATCGCGCATAATACCGATGATTAATAAAAAAAAAAAAAAAAGAGCCCGTACGCTCTAAGCTGCATGTGAATTTTTTCTCGAATATCTCTGTAGGTGAGATTCATCGAGGGAGACCTGTTGCGTGACGGTCTTGGCATCTCATCACATGATATGGAGACTCTTCGAAACTGTGTCAATGTCGTCATGCATAGCGCAGCATCGGTGCGCTTCGACGAGCCGCTGCGGAACGCGGTGAACATGAATCTCCACGGGACGAAGCGGGTCCTCGAGTTCTGTGCCAGCCTTGATCAGCTTGAAGTGCTTGTACACGTGTCCACCTGCTACGCAAACTGCGACCGCGAGACGGTCGAAGAGAAGATCTACCCTCAGCAATACGACCCCGAACAGATCATGCAGATGGTCGAATGGCTTGATGATGACGCACTAGCTGTTATTCAGAACAAGCTTCTGGGCAATAAACCAAACACGTACACATTCACCAAAGGCCTCGCCGAGGTCATGATCAAAAAGTTCCACCAGGCCGCCACTACCCGATACGCGAACGACGGCAAGGGCATCACCAACAATAATAACAATAGCTCCCTCAATTCGACAATTGACGAAGATGTGAAGCCCGCTATCAAGAAGCCATTCTCGGTTGCAATCGTTAGACCGTCAATTGTTGTCGCAGCGATGTCGGAGCCGATCCCCGGCTGGGTGGACAACTTCAACGGGCCTAGCGGTATCATTGTGGCCACGGCCTGCGGCTTCCTCCGATCCGTCTATTCGAAGAAGGACATGCGCACTGACTTCATTCCCGTGGACATCGTGGCCAACACGATCCTCGTCGCGGCCTGGCACACTGGCGTATTCCGTCCCGAGAACGTATTGGTGTACAACTGCGCAGCCGGAGATCGGGCACCATCATTCACCTGGGCCGATTTCGAGAACTACCAGACGTCGCTAGTGTCGACGATCACGTTCAACAACGCCGTTCGCTATCCTCACATATGCCTCCGTGGCAACTGGTTCTTGCATCGCGCCTCGATGCTATTAGAACACTATGTGCCCGCATATCTAGCGGATAAGGTGTCGCAAATCATAGGTAAAAAGCCACAGTTTATCAAGGTGTACGGTAAGCTGACCACGATGCAGGATGCGCTCACGTTTTTTACGACGCACCAGTGGCGTTTCTGCACCGACAGGGTCGAACGGCTGAAGCTCTGCCTGAACGAAGCTGACCGTCAGGAATTCTGCACTGACGTGAACAGTCTAAACTGGGTCGCCTACCTGCAGGATTACGTGCGCGGCCTGCGCGATTTCGCCCTCAAGGAGAATCACAAACAGCCATCGAGCTGGTTTCAACGGCTCTATCTCATCGAGCAGCTGCAAAAGGCCGCGCTCACAATTGCCGTGTATAAGATGCTTGGCGTTGGCGATATGGTCGCTTCCGTCTACGAGACGGCCGTTAACGAGTGGCTTTGATCGATGGACGTTGATGGAATTGATGGGTGGTAGCGGTTGCCAGAAAGACCAGTGGCATACTGACATTTCATAGAAATGCCGCGCGCACACACACACAATGTATATGGAATATATATTATCTCTACACCCTGTAGCGATAAATCGAAGTGAGTGGACGTTGAGGTGCCGCCGAACTTCTCCGAGAAGACCCCGATATGGTCCGATAAGAATCCAGATATGAACTCTCGTTGATGCTGAGTATTTGACACCAAATAGTTCGTAGCTATCTCCGTGTTGCATATCTGAGCTGTCGAACCCCGAGACACAGGTAAGACTCGCATGTTTATACGAGTCCCGCCCTTGAGTCCTTCCGGGACGGCCAAGAGTTTTCGCTCCCACTACCCATACCAGCACAGTTAAAATCGACTTTTATTACAACCGCCGTATGTTGTACAGACCTATATAGCCTCTATTTGGTCTTGGGTTATAAGCTGATTCCTATCGAAAGCCACACGCATAGAAGGCCCATGTATCGAATTGGTTCAGAGTCTGTCCGGCATGGTGATCGAAGATTCATTCACACGCAAGCTATATATAATCGTAACATTCATCAGGTCGTTGAGAGGACCCTGGCAGAAATATATATTTATGTATTTAAGTGACTGGCCCGCAAGAATCTTTGTGTTTTAATTTCTCTATGTAATGGGAAGCGCAGGAGGAGCAAGCGATAAACGCACAATTGGAAAATGACCAAAAAAATCAATGGCCCTGAGTGGCTATTTGCGCAATGTTGGCGCGTGCATTTCGTTTTGACTAAATTTACTCCGTACACAGGAGAGGTGCCGGAGGTTTTTTAGGTCCGCCGATTCCGGCCACTTGGTTGAAGAAAATACAAAGTACGTCAATTCCGTGAATTCGTACATGCTTTAACGTCGAGACGGTGTAAGGAGATTACTATCCCGGAATGAATTCCACTCAAGTTTTGAAATTCGCAGGGTGACAGACAACTTTAAGAGGTGATATCGGGCCTCTGTGCCTATCCAGAACATAGTTAAGGACACAGTTTCAGAGAAGATGTTATTCGACGCAAGTAGAGCCCGATTCGTCCGTGCAATTTTTGTTGATTAATTTTCTGTTTGTTACAGAAGTGGTTGCGTGAGCGCCGATGGAAATCCATACATTTTAGGAAGCATATTTGAAGATAGGTTCGTTTCGAAATGACTTATTCACACACTTGCATTTATTTCAACCAAAATTTGACTAGCGTTTTTCCACTTACTTTTTTGATATATATATATCAATAATTCGCTACTTAAAAACAGACAGATTTTACGGCTATACACTCGGCCTCTACAACCAATCCAGAGCCGGAGACATTGCAACACCTCGAAATCTCGCGAAAAGGAACAAAAATTCACAAATCGCAAAGTGGTTCTGCGCAAGCTGCACATCGACAGTCTTCTCATTTTGATTAATGGGCATTGACGCGACGCCACGAATAACGAATCCTGTACGTACACGAGAACGGGAGCTGAACCGGTTAGTCGATGCGATTTGATGATTTGCATTTAGTGGGCTGTCCGCCCTATGAAGCAATGCCGAAAGCGGACGTGTGAGAAGCTGGAGGACCTCTCTCTCTCACCAGTACAACACGTCTGATGAAGACTTTCCTGTACAGACAATAAATAGCAAATAGGTATTTATTTCCATCTGCACGAAGCCGCACTGCCCCTTGTTTACTGAAGAGCTAAATGAGCCACGCCTAGTCCCGTTACTGAATAAATCGCATGCATACCCACACACACATCATCCATGTTTTCTGTGGGACTGCATCATAGCGACGTACGATAGCCGTTTTCTAGCGAGGCACGAGTCATAATGACGCACACGTGTTCGTGGTGATAGCTTCGCACTACAGATCTGTCTGAATGGGAATTCCCGGCGGATAAGCTCCCTAATCGTTTATAGCTATAGGTAAATATCTCCGAATCGCATATCGTACAAGAACGACATCGCCCAAGGCTGACAGATCTGAAGCCGACGTCAACTGGCCGTGTTGACAAACAAATATTCGATATGAGTTGTTATCTCGTCCAAGCGATTCTCTGCGGCTACAAATGGCGCAGGTGGGTGAACGTTGGCTGAGCGAATTCATGCATATTCTGTAATGGGAAGTATAAAAATAAGTTGAAAAATTAAGATCTGTAAGATTCGGCGAGTGTGACAACCCTCTCGAGTTGGTCATGAAAAATCAGTTAGGGCTTATTGTAATCAGGTGGTGGTCACCTGATATATTTTTAGGCTTTTAGGTTTTCAAAAAAATCACGACTCAAGCGGCCTTTAATGAGACGAGAGTGGAGTGCACATCGTACGAGCGTCCGCTGTCTCGCCAAATTGATTGATTGAGTCTATCTCATTATCCGCATTCAACCTCAAGTCGATACCGTCTCGAAATCAACTACAAATCGCAGATCGCACCCGAAGCGTGGCATCGCTCGGCTACGGGTAAACTGCAGAGACTATGCTACCTATGAACGAATCCTATCGCCAGATACTAATGTAAATTTCCCGGGCTGACTCACAGTCAATATTTAACTTCCACGGTGGTACTGCTTTTGGCATTGCTTCGTAATACGGATGCCCCCTGTGAATGCAAATATACAACATTGGGGTTCGAGCACGTTGACCTACGTGGTGCACTCCTCCGATTTCGGGGCTAAGATCACCAGCCACTGAGTTGTCCATAATATCCTCCTATTGTTTTAATATGTTTCTTTATATATTTCTTATATGCTTTTATGTTCTATATGATGTAATACGTATCTTTCCTATATACCATTTTTGGATGCTGCATTGTCTCCCAAGCAAGTGGCGGAAGCCCTCATCTCCCTTCTATTTCTCTGGTCGTGCTCAGTAGCGGGCGTGTCACTCGTACGCGGAGTTTTTTTGAAGACCCATGCCCGACTCGTTTCATACTCTCCGAAAGCATCGGATATTGTACGATCAGAAATTCGAAGGACTGTGCAGTATCATTCTTCTACCGTATCTCAGGGGGTACCGCTCTCCTTACTAAAATCGCAAGATATATTGTGTTAAGGGGGCGTATTTTTAAGCCACGTATTGTAACAGCTTAACAAGTAGGACAAGTAACATGCTGGTCTGAAATTTCCAATAAAGCCACGCATTATGTCGAGTCATTGCCTTGTCGTTACTTATTTAACAAGGAAAGTTCCTCGTAGATGTATCATAAAGGTTTTCCAAGCCATTATAATTCCTTTCCGAGACCGGGGGTGGACAAAACTCACTGAACCAGGGGGTTCCTGTTGTTAATACCCCATTTCTTAACGTGTCCCTGTGCACTAATTTACTGATGGTACATTCGTCGTGTTCACGGAAGACGAAATCGACTACCGCTGCACACCTTTGGCTACCGCAGTTTGGGTACGGTATAGTCCGCGCCCCTGACAAGGCCGTGAATCTCGTAAATTTTGAGGGTGATCTGAAGCGATCCTCAAGCTCGGTCGATAAGACATTACAACATGCCATAAAAGATTGTTTGGTGTATATGTTCTCAATGATTGTAGTTTCACTCCAATATAGAAGATGATTGACGTGATAGTACATCAAAAATTATTAGATCCTCATAAGTTTTTGCCCCACTAAGCCCTCGCGAATCACTCCAGATATTCGGAGACTACTCGTTGAGGATTGACGATACGAGGCCCAAGATGTCCGCCCTTTGTATTGCTTACAGTACGCTAGTATCCCTTTAGCGGGATAGGACATGGTTGGAATCAACTGCCGGTCCCTGCAAGGCACTGACTGAAGTAATACTTTTGACAGTCCCGGTCAGTGCCCCAAGTCACAATCTGTTCTGGGTTTAGTCAGTAGGAGTCTGACACTACCAGGCAAATACCTTAGTTGTGAGGCCTGGTGCCCATGCAGGATTTACCTTTAATCTCTATAAAAAAAATGTATCAGTTTAGAGGATGTTATACATGTTAATATCATTATTATTATTATTATTATTGTTACTATTATTCATATAATTTGAGCAACACTTGTGCCCCGTGAACGTGTACTCATAATTAAAAAAGGCGTCATTATAATCGTTACGAAATTCGATTGCAGTGAGATTCCCGTGTACTTAACTTTCGCTGGCGTTCCCTTACAATCAACTCAAAACCTGACCAGACAAATGAAAACTTAAGAAGTAGAACTTAAGGCTCCGAACCGAAAACGACTCCAGAAACATGTTTTATGGCAACGGCTGTCCTGTCGCCATGAAACAGGCAAAGTTGTAACACGCTGACCTATGAATAACCCCAGCTCATGTTCATCAATATTCATGCGGTCATCGAACTCGAAGCGTTTGTTGACGATCTGTACCGCTCAGGGATAATATAGAACACAAACAAATAGAATACATCGTCCAAGGATAAATCGAATTTCGAAAAGGAGACGAATCTTAACCGTGACCATCATCCGTTAGATTTAAATCGATATGTCTACAAAAGTATGCATAAAATCCTGCTACCATATTTGGCGGAGTTCACGGAGGGGTCAGATCTGTGGCCGGTGGCGTGTGTCTTGACCGACTGATAAAATCAGAATTGCTAAAGCTGAACCGCGAACGTACGAGAAACATATGTCCAGTGGCGTAGATGGCTGGTAAACGCGAAACACACATTCTGGGATTTAATTGAATCGTTACACTGGATTTCGGCTCGAATGAATTGAACAAGATGATTAGAGATCGACCCAGCTCGAAAGAAAAAATCTAAACAGAGATACAAGCTTGATCTTATCTGACATTGAACAAGCGTGAGTGGTATGTCACATTGACACCGGGCAATTTATTGTCTCTTTTTCTTTTATTTGCAAACCAGCTTTCTTCTCAATGACATTTTACGCACATGAGTACGTATAGTGAAACGTCAAGTTGTTCCACAAATAACAAATTTCATTAAATAAAACACCGTTTATTTATGCCATCTCAAATACAAAGTACCAATATCTTCCCCTCTCTGTCCTGCTTTGTTGGCCTAGCCGAATTTGCGGCAGTCCTCAGCCGCATCGTTTTCGTATCTACGCAGATGAACACGTAGCGAGAGTCACGATAGCGACAAGCAACACGTCGAATGTCACTTAGTCGAAATGACGACCCTTACTACGTATGCTAATAGTGGATGCAGTCAGATCATCGGTTGGCGGTCCCCGCGAGAGGTCGCTGCTGCCCCCCGCCCGCCAGCCGTCCACGCTATGGTCGAGGACACTGGGTGACGGACACATTGCTTATTATCCTAGCGACAATCGACAGTAACCGCTGCTGACAGATTTTCCTCATCGGGTTAGAACGACAATCGAGACCCGTTCCAGCTGGCCCACGCGAACGGTGTTACCGGTGCTGAGAAGCTGCGGAAGGTAAGCGACTGATATCGCTTACTGATATCACACTGCCAGGGCAGGCTATGCGCGAGTACATAGTGTATTTGGTAATTTGATGTCTCTAGCAGGTGTTATTGTTTGGCGCAGCCACGGAGGGCATGTGGTGGACACCCTGAATGCGGCTGTCGGTGACATATCTGTGTTTGGTGGTTCGCCTTTCGACGTTCGTCGCCAGCATTGCTTCTGGTTCGTCGTCCGACTTCTTGTCTTGGCACACTTGTGCCGAACGTCAGCGACTGTTCAAATTAGCGTGCTAGAGATCTCCAAGCACATAGAGCATGTTGTTGATACCTTATAGAGCGGTTTGGTGTATTCACGTAATTGATATATGGCCATCATGATGCTGGTTCATAATGAGTTATTGTAAAAATCGACACTCTCCACACACCGTGAACAAATGTGAATCCAATGCTCCCGACGTAGCAACTTGCGCTAAATAGAACGAGCGTTTGTCGACAACGATTATCGCACAGTGTATCTCTGTATCTATGCAATTCTGTACTAGCATTTTTTGTTAATGAATACAACATCAGAGTTGAAAATGAGTAATTCGTTCCAAATGGAGAAACTCTTGACGTGATTAGTGCATTGCCACGCCGATCATATATGGCTAATTAATTGATAAATATATGATCAACGTTTAAATCGTAGTGTGAGGCACTAATCACTGTCTCACGTTTAACCGTCTTTCTTCAAGTTGAATCGCTTTGGTCAAGATTTGATTAAGTAGTCATTAATCATTTACAAGTTGGTAAAATCCTCATATTATGAATAGGTCATAGGATATTCTGTTCAGACACTTTCATAATCGACAGACAGTCGTCGATCCCCAGGAACCGTCTCCCACTATAGACAGCACTCGTATATGTAATGGGAGACGCTTTTCCAGCGATAAACATGTTATCGGTACCTTGATCATTACGAATGGCTCGAGTCACCGATAAACCAACGCCTTCCTGTGGCTCACTGATCAATTCGACCTTCCGGTCTGACTGAATGACGGTAAACTACTACGCGTGTTACGTGTTTATTTCGACGTTACGATAATATGCATCTGTCTAGGATAGCTTGGCGCGTGTCATCCATCTCAGCGTGTGGACACGTTCGCGGTGAATGTGCTCCGGAAACTGCCCCTCGATGATTTGACGGAAATACGTCAGAAATACGCCTTGATTCGGATTCATCCTCCGCAGCGGATGTTGCTGCATTTTCACCAACTGGTGGCAACTATTTCACTTTGTCATTGATTTTTTCTAATCGGATTTAAGAAAAAATTGCGCAGACAGAACTATGTAGCTTGATGACGATTATGCTGAGTTTGTCATATGAAGGCCGTATTCAATTACACACCACTGAGTGAGTGGTTGCATGAGTCCTAGACAATGAGACGGAATCATTGAAATAAAATAAATCACATCGTTGCCACCGGCTGATAGACACGTGGATGTCTGGCAGACAATATTTGCTCGATAATTGATCTTTATTTTCCTGAATGAACCCGAAAAATATTTAGGCATTCAAATGGACATGGATATTACGGTGTCTGTTGAAAATATGAAAGGCCTATACTGCAGTATGGTTACCTATGAGTCGAATTTGTCGCAGGGTGATAAAATATCGTTAGCAACAGAACTCTACAAAAATCAAGGGACGAATAACAACTAATAACATTAGTTGCTTTAATTAGTGGCATTTACCACTATACCGGCATCATATTTATTCAGATTGAAATCAATCAAATGGAAACAGTAGCAATGAGTCCGGTGTTCTGTCGTCAAGCTTATATATATATATATATATATATATATATATATAAGCTTGACGGCAGAACTACTCATTTTATTCGATAGGGCCTTCGAATGGTCGGATTCGGCTGGCCGAAGCAGAAACAATCCGTAAATATATGTAGATGTGTGTTTGTTGGATCTGCCTGCGAAAGTAAAAGTTTCGTGCGTTCAGCGTCAACAAAAGCTGTTACCTGCAGCAACAGTCGATTCGGGGCCTTCCCCAGATATCATCAATGAAAATTTGAATAAAATTGCTTTATGGCATTAGATAATGTTCGAATGCCATATCTCAATTTTCCGGATTGACATTCAGCAAACTTATGCGAAAGCGGACGTCTAGTAGCTATGGGTATCATTTGAACATTCACGATGTGCCGCACATCACCGCTGGATAGTGAGAAACAAATAAATTAGGTAATCTGTTGCTGGTCGCTGAAGAAAGAGCTCTGATTCCCGTGTCTCTGTTGTCCATGGTAACGATACAATAATCTACCAATCCCTTAATAAGAGAGCTTAAACATTGTGAAATTGCAGCTCCTTTAATAAACCAATAAAGCTTTACCTTTACCTTCGTCAATATAAGAGAATTTTGTATTGTACTACGTCCGGATGCAACTCTCATAATTTCACAACGAAATGAATCATACTCTTGGCTTTAACTGTAAAGTGTTCGCGAAGTAAAAAATTCGCGAGTTTTTGTCGACACTTCCAAATGGACGATGGAGATTTCATTTCATTATTTAATAACGTTCAGTCTGGGTGGCACGCCGTAACACCCATCAACAGTGATCGAAAATCTGACCACGTGTCGCGGAAAAACGCAACAATTTCTATCAACTCAAAAATAGACCCAAGTTTAGTTTATCTAAAAATTAAAGCTGACTGTCAATGGCTTTGCTTCTAGGGCGATCTTCAGACGGAAGCGTGCTGTCAATTGACGACGTCTGTCAAATACAACTGGTGACACCATGGCCGGCGGAGCCAACCAGACCGGGCTGGAGACGCCGTGCAGCCTTCGCCCTCTGTACTATGACTTCGATGGGTTTCGTCTAAGTGCTGCATTCAACATTGATCGTTATCGTAGCGCCATCAGCTATAAGCCTAAGGAGGGCGACATCTTTATCGCGACATTTCCGAAGTGCGGGACCACGTGGTTACAGGTAGGACGGGCTGGTTTGTGTCGAGCTCGGTGGCGTGCCACATCCGACTCCTCTCGTGCGCATAAAATCTCGATGCAAGGGAATCGTCAGCGAAGCCACCAAAGCATAGGCAGACCACTATGTATTGTACAGCGCAATAGCAACTATGGCTCATATGGTCAAAACATTGAGATCACTTGCTTTCGTGCTGTGAAAAGCGTCTTTCTGAATATTGCATTGAAACAACTGCAGTTGCATCAATACACCAGTGTATGAATGAATGATATTAGCGAATACGCTACCAAACTACGAGAACACAATACACGTGAAATAGTTGAGTATTAATCCGAAAATGCTACAAACTCAAGATGTAGGTCATTTGCGGCGCTGCCTATGACCATTCCGCCTCGTAAGCTGAGATCGGTCAACATGCCACACGAAAATCGGTCCGTTGGCTATTTTACATATAAACGAAAAAAGAACAAACACATTCGATTTCTTTTTCAATCCGATTCGCCTGTTACTCACGAAGCTGCAATTTTTTCAACGGTTGAGTTCCTTTTTATTTTGCAGGAGATTTGTTACCTGATACTGAATGATGGTGTGTCTCCAACAAGCCACATGCAACGTCTGATGGATACCCCGTTTTTTGAGATGCTCGGCGCCGAATCCGTCGAACAAATGCGCAAGCCCGGCGCCATCAAAACCCATCTACCGTATCATCTCATACCCTATTCGCCGAACGCTAAATACGTTTGTGCGATCAGAAACCCGAAGGATTGCGTGGTTTCGTTCTATTATCACACCTCAAAGGTAAATCTGGCTCACTCCACTGCTCATTGGCAGATAGGACTCTCTTGTTAGCTTGTTAGATCATGATTATAGACAATAGAGACTCGCTCTTTAGTTGACACGAAATGTCGACGTGTTATATGGTTCGGCACGCATTTGTCCCGTTATCGCTAGGCTCATAGTGAGAGATGCGGCTTATTTTCATTGTATTGGTACGATAATAATATAATTAATAGATGAGAAATTGCTAACGGATTCTGTGGTTCCACTCAGACTTACCCAGGCTACAACTTTTGCGATGGAACTTTCTCCGAGTTCTTTGAGCTGTTCATGGAAGGCAAGACCGACTTTGGCTGCTACTTCGAACACGTACGCTCCTGGTTAAGACAACGGCACCGGGACAATATACACACAATTTACTTCGAAGACGTCAAAACACACGGTCCGGAGGAGATCCTTAAGTTGGGAAGGTATTTAGCATTCAGCTTATCAGAAGCTCGTAATCACTATCAGTAATCGCCAAAAAAAATGCAGGAGAAATAACTGTCTAGATATAATATATTGCCTAAAACTGACTGTCAGGTCTATTTTGTTGTTATTACAAATGCAATATTTGGCCTTCGTAAAACGGCCAATTAACCTTTACTACGCACACTTGACTGCACCACTGTTGTGTTTTATTATACCTAGGTTTCTAGGTGACGAATACGAGGCGAAGCTGAAAGCAGGTGTCCTCGAAAAGGTTATTGAAGGAAGTTCGATCAAAAAAATGAAAGAAGATTTTAGCGAGTTCAAGATCGATATGCATGATGAAAAGCTGCCGAAAGGTTTGTCATTGTTTTTATACTCTAGGTTTTACGTCTGCAAGCCAGTATGTCTAATTTTTTTTAAAGACGACCTCGTATTTTTCGCATTTAGAGCATTTTCAGTTAATGTTCACACCTAAGGAATATTCGATATCCGTCCTATTGACTAATTGATGTATATATATATATATATATATATAGTATGTTCGATAGATAATAATAATATAGCGTAATACTGAATTTACAAAGTGGATTAATTAAACACGAGCACGATTAATCATTAGAGTAATGCTGATCCCTGCATAGATTAAACAGAATACAGTCCCGAATTTCTCTCCAAACGAAACAGTTTCTGATCACCTTAAAGATCGCCTATTCAGCAAACGGATACGTATACCTATCTTCCAATACAAATTTGGCGTCTGACCCATTTTAACTAGGCTAGTTTCAGGTTATTTCGTTAAATATAGGGTTGCACAGAATTAAAAGGGCTACCTTATAAAACTGAACAGAGCAGTTGCACCTAATTGTGCATCCACATAATCATAACAATCGATTTGGGCGCACTCGTCATTTGCTTTAGCTAACTTTTGAGGTAGACTCCTGATAATCTTCCCGGCTGCTTTGTCCACGGAGCCACATTGGGTCTGTGACATGGACAGATACAATAATGTAAACTGCAAATTGCTCGTGGTACGATTCACTGTTTCTGTAGGGCTTCGACAATTCGCAGCATGCAACGTCGCATGCACTGCAAGCGGACCCGGCGTCTCCGGGGCACCCGGCTCATCCGATACCGTCGTCGAGATTAAGGGCCAAGTACGCAAAGGAGCAATTAACGACTGGAAAAACCACTTCACATCTGAGCAGAACGCACGCATCGAGGCGAGAATCTTGAACGAATTCGATAAGGAGTTCCCCGAGCTCGTTCATAAATGGCGTGAATATGGCGTCTTCGATGAGTTGCCTGTCGAATCCGGTGATCGCTAGAGCTTAGAATCCAACAAAGGGTTTTTATGTTTCATTTGCCTGAGTGTTCGTCTTATCGCCAGAGATCACGTTGACAGAAATACGATCACATTACTAATCATATAGACAGTGCTTTGTTGCAATGCACAGTTGATTGCTGGTTTCGGTGGCGTTTGTGAAATGCAGCGTACGCCATAATTACCATATCATATGCAAAATACCGTCATAACATATATATATATATATATATATATTTATATATATACCGTACATCCGTACCTAAAGGTTAAGAGCTGAGGCCTGTCAGATGAAAGAACAGCTGAGGGTCAGCTCGGAAAAAAAAAAATATATATATATATATATATATATATACCGTACATAGTACTACCAGTTTATGCATATCTTTCATGAGATTGAATTTTTAATAATGGCGTTCCTTTTCTATTTAACACTATTTCCAATCATTTCCCATTGATTCGCTCTGGGTCGTGATCACTTGACGAATCATAACCTTAGCAATGCGGTACCAGCAATCCGACAGACGCCACGGTTACCGGACGTATTCCGTTGCACAATACGAGTGCTATGTCGAAATGTCGAAACGGAGTTATTCGTAGAATCATGACAATAAACTACTGTTACTGTTTCACATGAATATTGATTATTGAATATTGACATTCTCCTGATTCGCATGAATATATATTATTTGTTGTATAGGGTTGGTGTCTGCTAATAGAATTATCTCTATCTTTGTGTCAAACATAGGTGATACCTACAAAATAATTACTACGCCGGCAGTTACGCCTCGACGCCTTTGGACATGCTAAATTTAGGATCCTCGTTCGGTTAGACTGAAGGAGATACCTGATATTGTTCGCCCTATTCGAATTGGCTACTCTCGAGGGAAAATGGGTAGTTTCTAATTAAGAATCTACGCCAAGAATAATATGACATAGGCTGGGAGCTACCAATAAATTGACTTCCATATCTTCTTTGATTGTTGCGTTTGCTAAAAACATGCTCATGAAAGTTATTTGCCCAATAACGAATATTAGCCATCGCACAGCGTTCTCGTTATTTTGACTGTTATATAATCTTTATGTAATAGCAGATTTTGTAGTGGCATTAATTATAGCGCGCCAGGTTGGTCAAGGCAAACTTGCTGATAACAGCGTCATCGATTGCTGCGGTGACTTCCGGCTGATTCTGCTGCTGCTGTTGCTGCTGCGATTGGCCCTATCTTCGATATGGCAAAACGGTACTCGACGTCTGCTGGGCAAGATATATCAGGCGGCGTGAATTGAAGCCACTGGAAACGACCCGATGCAATGACGGATACCCCCAACGGAATCGGCTGAGCACCAGATGATTTGCCAAGCGTGAAGCCAATTGAAGTGGCCGGCTCGCGTACCGTCGAGCGTAGCAATGCCGCGCATGTTACATAACACCACGGCCACCGCGCGAATACACCTCTGCTGCTACTGCCAATAGTATCAATAACAGGCGCGCATTGCACGAACAGCGTCGTCAACAGCAGCTACAACGACAACAACAATATGAACAAGTCGTATATTTGCTGGCATCCCCGTTCCGGAGTCGGTGTAGCCACAGCTACAGTGGCTGGATGAATTTCTGTTGTTATGCTTGTATGGTGGTGGTGGTGGTGATGACGGTGCTTGTTGCTATCGGTCGAAAGATACGGAAGTCTGGTGGCCGATATATTTTTCTTCTTCTGTACAAATAACGAGGGTGATAGTAACGTAGCAGATGATCGCCATTATCCTGATAGAGGCAATTACAAGAAGACAATATGAGCATAGCAATGAGAACAGAAATCGTGCTCAATGTAATGATACATCATCCCCGATGATTATATAGCGAGGGATCCTATATGTTGAAGTTGGAGGAGCACAGGGCAGTGTTTCGCTGTGAATCTGCTTAATGCGAAATACTGAGCTGGAGAACAAAGATACGTATTGTATCAAGTCGAACACTACATCTTCTATAGGAATGACACAATTTCGCTGGGCTGCTCGCGAGTATTAGTTTCAATCCAGGGAACCTCTCTCTCTCTCTCTCTCTCTCTCTCTCTCTATATATATATATATATATATTATGGGTGTGTGTGTATGGGTGCGTGTTCCCGAAACGTGCATTTTCTCAGCTTCTTTTGTAGCGTTACGCCGTAGCTGGTCTGGAAAATAGAAAGAAATAGACAGTAACCAGCAGAAAAAGATGACGCGTTAAATGTGGCACAATGGCAGCGCGTCTGGATCCAGATCAGGGGGTTGTGTGTTCGAACCACTTCTGAGTTAGGCGCACAGTCGTATCGAAGGATACGATGGCTCAAGAGACGATACCACTAATGCCTTCCTGTACCCTTTGTTCCACATGTCCACTGAAGGATCCGGTGATTGACAATGTGACGCCGAGATAAGTGGACGAGTTCAAGGAGTTCAAGGAAAAAACGATTCTAAAGCAAGCCTACGAAGCCTGACAGCGCCTTGTAGATAGGCGCCGTTCTGTCTACAAGGGCTCCCCATTCTTGTTGATTTGGCGCAACTACACCGGGTTCATGGGGCTTCCTTTCCTATTGGCTATAACGATTATGATGCTTTCGTTTGAAAATAATCCCTTGTTGGAAACATTGATATCCAGTGTGGCGCAAGAATTTTAGCCTCTCTGAGACACTGATTAAATAGTCCGTCCGGACCACATGCCGTTCGTGCTGGGAGACGCCGAAGTGCTTCATATAGCCCAGCAAACTGCTCCTCCTCGAGCATACCCATCCAGTTTTGGGTTTCTTTGGGCCATGCAGCACTGTATAGCAGAAGTTTATCGGGGACTGAACTTACCCCGCCAAACTGCTTCGGAAATGAGCCCTTATTATCTCCGGCTAAACCGCCGAAGTGACCCTTGGGCGGGCGCCAGTGTCGCAGTTATCAATATGTTAGATATGGATGGAGTTGTTGCCGAAGCCCCCAACACCTGGTGTGCATATACTCGTTCTTGGCTCAACTTACCGTTCACCGGTACACACACAGTTCATCTCTGTTGTCCTGCGCTCTAACATGCCCCCCGTTTACGAAACTCCATAATCGCTTCTTATTTCCCTAAAGGCTCTTTGACTCTTCTATTTCGAAGCCTATTTTGACTACCGAGAGGGTGTTTTTAGGTGGCCACGATCCAGTTTGTTGACGGTGTACTCTGATCATCTGTGTGGTGGGGTGAACGGGAATCGTTCCTGTATAGTAGGTACATTAAGCCTTGTTTTTCAAGGGGGGTGTTGGCATCCAAATGTATATCATCACCGTGGCATACATTTGGATGCCAACACCCCCTTGTGGAACTCTTGACGATGTTCAAGAGCACCACGGCCCTTCCCGGTATCGCTTATCGCATTCTTCACTAAAGGGCGGTGAGATGTGTACAAGCCCAGCCACGAGCACCACACATTCTCCTCACCATACGGACATGACGTGGACATTAAGCCTTAAAACAACCTTATGCATCTTTCGCATTCGGGCGTCTGCAATTTGCTATATGTTCCAAATGCCACATTCACCTCCTCCGCATCGTTCTCACCTTGAATAATCAATATTGCGATGGCATCATTATAGACTGATAAACGGAAACATTTATTCAAACATACAACAATTAGGAATTATTTCTAGGGATTATTGGGGGGGGGGATTAGCTAGGACCGGGGTTGAGGCCGACAAACAGGTGGGTTGCCTGGAGTGCGGCGTACCTCCGTAGCTTGGTCTGCTCCTCACGCGCTACCTTGCATAACCGGGGGTGGTTGCACAGTGGTTGACACAAGAAGGTGCTAGAGTGTCAACCTCCGTGTCATCCCAAACGAGGTCGTGCCTCGGTGGAAGGGAATGAGAGTGGGGTCGTGAGGGCGGCCCCCGTCAGAGGCCCACACAGAAGTGGAGGGAGAGATCGTCGAGAGCAGTGCCAATTGACGAGGAGGGTAGCGCGTGGAGCCATGCCCGCGCACTAGGCTTGTAGACAGCCCGGAGGCGAGCTTGGTCAGCAATGTGTGGCGCTGAGGCCAGGAGGGAGTCCCGCAGCTCCTTGTGGAGGACATCACACCATACCCGCTGCTTGCTCTGGTTATCCTGAGGGACCCGGGCGCGGACGCTCGTCTAGTCAACGGCAGCTTCACGGGAAGCGGAGAAGTGGGCGAAATCTTCCAGGGGGGGGACTGAGGACCGATAAACTATTACTATTCTTTAATCATCTGTTTTGTATAGAATTACAACAACAACATATCTTACATATCAACTATGCGTAAATCTAGTACAGGTTTAACCATGTCATCGCCCTGTCTGTCGGCGAATCATTCGTTCCCGAATCATGGGAAATTGCAGATTTAAAGGCGCTTCAAGTATTTCCAGCATTCGTGTCGTACGATAAATTGCAAATGTTACAAATCGATGAAGTCAAATTACCCCAGGTAGAACTATTCATACTTAAAAAGCAGTTTAGTTACACTAGTTAGAGTATACATAATTGCCTTCTGTATTGAGCAAGACAAAGATGGTAATCACCAGGAAATGCTTCACGACAATGATGCTGCATCTGACTCGGTAGCGCATCGGACATTCGTCTAACTCAATATCAGGAGTTGGCGCTTTCGAATTACGCGCTGGGTCAAGTTACGTAATGTGTGCTCGTACGCAACACTTGCTAAACGTATGGCTTTAGCAAGTCAAATTCACATTGTTACATGTGTGTGCATTTACATTGAGATGTTGTTTCCATTCAAATAGTGATTGGATGTGGTTTCAACACGCATTACGCATCCTGTGTGTGTTATTACACATTTGAAACTTAAGCATTTTAAAAATATCATGAACGAAGTAGTTCTAAAGCCGGATCTCAACAGGTTGATTTTAAAATACCGTATATATATATATATATATATATATATATATATATATATATATATATATATATATATATATATATAAAATACTATTTACAGGATAATACAGCCTAGACAAAACGGATTCCGTGACTTAGATGCGTGACGTTCATCGCCAACCAGTTACTAAGCTGCTAACTTCTGAGCAGTGGAGTCAGGGTGCCGGTCCTTGATCTGCGGAAGAAAATAGTTAATACTTGTTTGAATATCGTATACGTCGTAACCGTGATCACACAAAACCAGCACCTAAAAATCGAATTCACTTGCAAAAATGCATACGAAAGGTGTGTATCCATGGAGCACTCTGAAACAGCTTGCACAATAACCGTCATTGGCACCGACTGTGGAAATGGTAACAAAAAATTAGTGAAATTTCAGGATATTTATTTTTATGAATTCAATGGCCGATACTTGGCCAACAATTACTTCTCTCTAGTTCTGTAGTCATTGTCAAGTCAAGTGAAGAGTGTTCTCGACCGAGAGGACGAGGTGATCAAGGTGAACAGGGATCTATCAATTCATAGTTCACCAACTCAGTCTCCAACTGACAGAACGGCTGTAATGGTTTTTTTAACTAGACAGGCACAATTAATCAATTTACCGGTTTCGCTCTTTGGCTTGTTTTTGTTCTGGAGTATCGAATCAAATGTAGAATTTCGTGGTGCGAAAGACCTCTTAAGGACCCGATGTAAACGACCACGTCTCTTATTTCTATAAAATCATCATCATCACCGTTTATTTGTTAACCGATGAGCACACAATATATTATTATAATTGCTGTCGCTGTTATTATTATTATTATTATTATGTATATAATAACTAGGACTCATACGCGTACCGCACGCAGACAGTGAGATTGCATAACATGTGAGGTGGATAATAAGAAGAATCAAAATAAATACATTAAAAAGTGCATTGTTATTATTATTATTGTTGTGAGAGTTGATTCATCAACCGTGACATACACTTACATATGTTTGATTAACAAACATTCGCTCTCTCCTCTCTCTCTCTCTCTCTTTCGTTAGCTAGCGATACAACAATAGGAACTTACAAACATCGCACATTCATGGCGTTGTATTCATTCAAATAAACGAGCTTTTTGGTGAGACTAAGGTGAGGGGACGTTAACTTGTTCTTGTTCTTCTTCTCGCTGTAATTACGGCTCCTTTACATAAACGCAATCCGCTAGCGATTGTTCGACTCCCGTCAACTTGCGAGTGCACGCAATATTTGCGACAGAATATCACCGTTCACCTGAACAGTATTGCATTGCCTGGGGGAAATGCAATCCCCGTTCTCTTCTAACTGCTATTTCTCAACATGTATATAGTACACACTGGTGAGCTGGGTCCAGCCACCAGCATTTCACAAGCTTAAGAATGTTTTCAGTCGCACTAACGAACTAGTAGAGCCTAGATTTGTAGTATGCACACAAAACGGGACATATCTTGTGGCGACCAAGCCATTCTTGTTGACCTTGTTAGTATCGATATTGCGCTATGTGTAGTCTGTGATGCATTCACCATGTAGGACGATGGGCTTGAAACCAATGATTCTCTTCGTTGACAACGTACCCCTTACTTCCAACTCTGTAAATTAAGCTCATTTGGTAACAGCAAGAGCGTGATGCTGCTGTTGTTGTTGCTGCTGCTGCTGCTAAGAGGCTTCTACCCACTATAGTTATATTCGCGTGCATTGCCGACGTATTTTTATTTTTTATTTTGTACTACAAACGAAATAAATTAGGCACGCTGCCTCGAAGATCGCAGTCAGACAGGTTCGATATCTGTTTATGACATATCAAGCGTAAATGGCATTGAATACTTGATTTTCTCTCGGAAACTAAAAACATAGAGAGAGCGTGGTTCGCCCCCTACAAACATCGTTTCAAGTATCATCTTGTACGTTAGTCGACCGTGTGGAGATAAACTTTGCTTCACTGTACCTCATTAGCAGGTTGTAATTAATTGAATCCGAATGATCAGTACAACTCGTTAGCATTGCGTAATTACAAGATATGTATACTGAGTGTATGTCCAACCCATACGGTTTATAATGTATAATTTTCTTCTGTACTTAAAATCTGACATTTTCCTAATAAAAGTGAACACACTTATCTACGTTGTGCTATTGGCCACGACCACTGGGCGGACATTGCTCTATCGTAGTGAGTAAGCAGGCAGATTTCTCCTTAGTTTGAGTACGGCAGGATCATTATCCACCACTGGCGTCCTTCACTGATCGATCTTAATCAATGCAATTATTCCACCGCCAAATATCAAACTCTACTGACGAGTATGTTAAACAATCAAACACTATTAGTATATTCTACAATGAAACACTATTTACGAGTATATTATACGACATGTACATAATGTCTCAATAGCTCTATTCATGTTACCAGTAAAACAAGCCATTTTGTTCATCTATCCTCGGTAACAAGCTAAGCTCATTAAGGATTGAGAGGCACGTATCATTCGTATGTATTCTTAACCATTGCGTCGATTGGCAATACATAGAAATGTTTCAATTAATGGTGTTCCCCGCGATGTCCAACAGGTATACCCCCCCCCCCCGCCCAAGAGAGCTGAAGTCTGAATAAGGGATATCTGCTGATTCGTAGGTGTCGTCTCCTCAGCTGCTCATCTCTTCTGTGGCACACAATGCTACATTAACAACGTTACGTCACAAGGCCAACCTTGCAGCAATCATTGTAGAACTGTCGAATTAATCAGCAAGTTTACGATACGAATATTTATAAATACGAACAGGCCGATATTGCTTTCGTTAGGAGCAACTTTAGCTGTTCGCTAAGCTCGACACAGGATGTGCTACGAGTCTGGCTCCTATGAAGAGTTGGCATTTCGAATCGAAATATGTCTATTCAAGACGCGCGAGCCCACTGTCTCCCTACTCTCACTGATTTCGCTGCACTTTCGGTGGCAATTGCGCGCCGTCGGCGCTGATGTGTTATCTCATTCAACACATAACGTGACGCGGTATTGATTCATCCATTCAATCGCAGAAAACATATGTTAAACGTATAAATTAAAACAATCATTGTACGACAATGATCTCTGTAGCAGAGAACGCTCTTTTGCTGTTTCATTCGCGTCGTCGTTCAGCCTGACAGCTGAATCTCGCCAATCGATCTCACATATATATATATATATATCTATATATATATACCTCAGCTGTGTGCATCTACCAACTACTGTGCTGCTGGATCATTCACTCGTATGGCTGAAACTAGACATAGGTCTCCGGTTGTTCCCGCCTATGCAGAGGTAACGTGGAATCATCGCCGTTCGCATGGTGGCGTCGAGCCGCCGTCGCGGAGCGCGTCCCCCCAGGCTCACCTCGCGTGTATCGCGTCAGTGAGCCATTGTTGCTGCTAGCTGAATGCTGTGTAGACAGCGTGTTCAAACTGTGTTGTTTTGCGAAGCGATCACCCGGCGGCTGTTCCTCCTGTCGAAACTCGCTCTGACCTCCGGGCGGCTGATATTGGGTGTCGCTAACACTCCGCAACGGGACCTTGTCAGAAGGAGTCTGATGTTTCCCGGCCGATCCTCGTTTATTGGCGGTGTTGTTCTTTGCATCCAAAGCGTGTCGCACATTATAGAGGACCTTGATAGAAAGGAACAGAGCGAAAATGATATGTTCTCGATGTTAGTAAATGTACAAGGTGTGCTTTATTAAAATACTTTATATTATATATAGGGGCATGGTATTACTTTATGTGATTGTGTGTCTCAAAGTATACAATAAGCAGCTGGGGGGAGTGGGTGTGATAGACCTGGCGAGTCGATGCCATAGTCCATATACCTTTGTACAGCGTGGGGAAGGCGCTTCAGAAGAAAGTATCCTACGCGTTTGCCTTCCGGCGGCGCAGATCGGCCTATGGTCGACTCTTCTTCGATCTTTATTGATTTTATCATTTTATTTTACGAAAGGCCACTACAGCATATCAGTCAGCTACACTATGACCATAACTCGATCGGACGACGGTATGGTTATATTGTACAAACCATATAGACAGGTGTAATATAACATTGTCTTCAACGAAGAACGTTGAATACGTTATTTTATGACAAATCAATGAAACTAGTGAAGACTGAACTTCAGCTTTGGTCACGCAATACGTTAGGCTCAAACAGAGATCTAGATAGAAGCTAGTATCGAATACAGAAAGTGTCATACATGATCGATGAACGTTGTAAAAACAATAAACCGATTGCTGATAACCAAGTTTAGTTTATGCGTTCCTCATCAGGAACCGCCTGAGTTCCCGTAAACAAAAAAAATGGAACCCGTTGGCGAAACGAATACAATGAATCTAAGTGAAAGATCGAATAGCTCATTTTCTTACCTTTTCATCGCTGACGTAACAGAAGAAGGCGGCACTGAAGCAAACCGCCGAGAGGCGAAGCCCCGCTGCGCAGAACTGCAGAGTGTCGTGCTGTGCGAATCCCTTCAGATGAAGCCATTTCAACGCAAAGTATGGAACCTGGAAAGAAAGCAATCGCAGGCGTGGTATGTTACCGCCACATTGAAATAAGCAATATTAGAAGATGCAGATAGAGAGGACTGTGTGTGTGTGTGTGTCTCTCAGCGAGAGATGCAGGGCCGTCGTTCGTGTGACCTTGTAGATAACAATGGATGATATGTATCATCATTTATTTATTGACTGTAGGTGGTAACAGGGGGCAGTTTCAGTCAACGACACCAATCGAAGTTGTACAACTACTTTTTTAAGGTTTTCCCGCGTGTGCACGTTTGGTAAAAGCTACGTGAAAGTGCGGGGAGGGCAGTGCAGTGTTGAATAGGCAATGATGTTGGGCATCCGACGAAGGAATAATAATGATCCTTCGCAGAGCAAATGACGACGCAAATAAACACATGGTCGACGAGTGTGCATTACATTATAATTAAGGTAGATGGTGAGTACGGGTTAGTTATTATTATTATTATTATATGCCAAATAACTACTTGGTCACCCCAGCAAAATGCATGCTTCATTTCATGGTCAACCATTCACATATGGTTATGTATTCAATGCCACTAACCATTAAGTTATGTATCCCGGCGAAGAACTCCTGAATAGACTATAGTGTAGTGACCTCTGTGCGGTGAGGTTAATAATACGCTTTTGGGGGTTACCAGCCCTATCAGCGGCTTTAGCGACACCTACCTGGCAGAGAATATAGATGAGCATGAGAAGAGAGACGTGTCGAGTAGATTTTTGCGTGCGCAGCAAAACGTGCTCGTGATACGTGTTCTCGATCCTTCTGGCGTTACTGCACGCACAGCAGATGATGAGAATAATCGCCAAGATTGTCACCGAGACCGGCACCACGATGAGGACGAACGGACCGAAGAGCTTCTCCGGCAGATAGAACAGATAGTGATCGGACATGATACACTGCTCGCGGGTGTATCGCCGGAAAGTTGAGTAGGGCAGGCAAGCAAGTATACCGAATGTCCATACGCCGAACGATGTGACTGCGTAAGATCGGAGACAGGTCGATTTGGTCGTGTCCTCATTGCGTAGATAGCTGCAGCGGATCGTCGACACGTCCTGCAGTACGAGGAACGAGGCGAGCGCCAACGAGTACACATGCACAAAGTAGCCGAGGTTTTCGGCAAACTCGAACCAGTGGCACATGAACGGTCCAAGCGTCCACCGCATATTGAGGTAGTAGAGGGCGCGGAACGGTGCACCCAGGCTAGCCAGAAAGAGATCGGCGAACGCCATGTTCACATAGTAGAAGTTGATTGGTCGCGAGCGCAGATTTCGGTAGCGGAGCACAAGGAAGATGATTGTCACCGATCCGGATATCGCCACAACGATGAGAAAGAAATAGGCGATAAAGAAGAAGGTGGCGATCATATTCTGCATCATGTACGGGCTATCAGCCATGTTGGCCGGTTCGTATTCATGCGCCGCCATGGATTAGCGTTCAGCAAGATCTGCACACAAGATGTATCTCGGTCGAATTCGACGACAACGAGTCAACTGGACGCAAGTAATGATCTTTGACCGACACAACATATGAGGTGGGAGTGGTCTCATGAAGGGTTCAGTTGTGAGTCGCATATGGACATTTTAGATCGGTAACAGTTTGACGGTAGTTGAGAACTAATGGGACGTTTGTATTCAGCTTGCCATCGAGTTGTGCTGCTTGTTGTTGTTGCAAGATTGCTGCGAGATTCCCCATCCGTTTGGAAATGGCTGCTTTGTCTGGAAAATCGAGAATGACAGAGAATGAGACATTAGCGGTTTATGTTCAATTCTCGCTCTTTATTCCTGGAAAAAATGTTATTTTTTGTTATGCAATGTAGATTTTAATTCTCAACTAATTACAAATAGGCATCTTGTTACGAACGATTACCGAGAGCAGGAACACACGTGTCTTTAGACATCCAACGAACGTTAAACGTAGTCGTTCAGTTGTTTCAGGTACAAAAGCAAGTCCTAGCCAATATAATTCCAAATTTGCAATGCTGTATTCATTAAACATCATCACAGCTGTGTATGTAGTCAATACTTTCAGGTTGAAGGCTCGGGCCACTAACCAATCGAAGTAAACGTCCTTTGAAGCCGTTCTTGGATCCTTAGTATAAGATCAACATGCGATCATTTGAGTCGATTGCCCTGTACTCTATGCTCTTCATTCATATTAGGCAGGGTAGGTCAAAAGCAAGTTTCTAGTAAAATGCCACATCAGTAGCCCAATTCAAACTCGGTTCTGGGTTTAGTCAGTAGGAGTCTGACAGTACCAGGCAAATACCTTAGTTGTGAGGTCTGGTGTCCATGCAGGATTTACCTTTAACACCTCCATAAAAATAAAACAAAATGCTCTCTACAGTAAGTTCTGACCCCCTTTCTCCGAAATAGGCTAAAACTCGTCTACGCTTCGAAATAACAGAGCGGAGAACACTGCACAATATCGAGAAGCTCATCTCGATCGGTCCGCGCGAGAGCGAATCTATAACTCGAGGTTCACCCGTCTCCCGTGAACAGACCAAGCTATCGCGGCATCTAAATGAGCCTCTATTTATGCTATGGGATTTTCCAGAAGATTCTCGATTCGAGGAGAAAAGCGTCCACCATTATCTATCCATTTATAGAGATGTTTATGATTTCTTTTTTGTGTATACATCGAAGCTCTCCCGTTGGCTCGACCGGATCCATGGTTGGGTATCGTCTTCTCGCTTTGATTATCTTACCGGTAAACGTTTATGTGGCTAGCTACAGAAAGAGCACATTTTTGCGGATGGTTGCGTGCGTTGTGATCGGCAATAACATTGGCGCAAACAAGAGAACGATGGCGCACAGTTGATTATGACCCCGGACATGACAACATTCGTGTCCTTCATATCTAAACCGCAGTTTCAGCAACACCTTCATCTGAAACGTTTTCAACCTAATCAGCATGCGGCCATTGAATGCATCTATCATACGGGTGTGAACGTAGCGCAAAGAGAAGTGCTAATTAAACGGCCAACGGGCACTCGAGATGAGTGCTTCTCAGCATTCTATTCCTGGGGTCTTATTCCATTAAGTACGAATGCAAAATAATGAATATATTCTAGCTCTCTCTCTCTCTCTCCTCTCTAACGATGAAATATGTAAACGTCTTCTATGACGATGAGGCGAATTCACCGTCTCTATTTGGACTAGGCACACAGCTGTGCCATTAAAAAGAGAAACGCTTAAGTGAAATTAATATCCTTGCTACCATTATATAAATCCATTTAATCCATACGCGAACATGATTAGACTACCGATAATTGTTACTCGTTTTGCAGCCATGCTTCGTCTCAGACGATCGTTGTCCACAGCGCAATTAACAAAAATTAAACCGAAGTGGAGTTCGTGAGGATGCTGGTTCTTCTGGGTCGAAGCCAATGCGAAGACATTCCTTCACGCAACCATTATAGATTTTGGTAGGCATCCACTCTTCCTTACTGATCTTCTGCTTGGAGCTGATAAAACTACCGGCGCACCTTTCCCTGTGTACAATGTATCTAGTATTCACAGAGAGGCTGGCATCGTCAAGCGCTTGATCGTCAATGCAACAAGCAGAAGGGGACAATCGGCGAAGGTAGGATTCGAAGTTATAGGATTTGAGATTGAGCGAAATAGATCATAACGCTCGTCTGATATCGACAATTCATTCGTAAAGCAACGAACGAGGATGGCCTAATTCATTATACAAGACGATACCTCGACAATGGCACGGGTGGTCTGTTGCCTCTGTTTGCTTGGCGCCTATTAGCTTTTCAGTAGGGGCTCTCGTCTTCGTATTTGAACTAATACTATGAGATCATCTTCGTGTGGTTATTTCTATATATTAGTTATTTCTAAGTGGGAGTTCGCACGACGAACCACAAATCGTGGCTGGGATCACTCGTTGCCGCTTGAATTATCATTCACTCTACGTCAACAACTACTAGAACCAACGGACAGCCACCGCTTCCGGTGGATGGCCACTTAAAACGAAGAGATGCTTAGCTTATTATTTGTTGTGTAGAATGCGTCTCGAATTATTGTATAATTAATCGAACGAACAAACGCTAGTTTTCTGCATTGACCCATTCGAGTGAATTGTACCAGTAAACCACAGTGGGAGTTTCAAAGTAACTAAGAGAGTGCCAATAGACTGAAACACCCGTCTATGGATCATTAGCCCGAGCAGTTACACACCTTCCCAAGATAATGACATAAGGCATGCGTAAAGTCGAATCTAGGGAAGAGATAGACTCTGAGCAGAGGATGGTGGCTTTAGTAGGTAGAAGCGTTTAGTCCTCCACGTCAACCCCCCGCACTGGATGGGCCCACTTTCGATTGAGATTGAAAGGTCTCTGGTGGTGTCCGTGCGTTTGAAGAAAATTTCCCCCTCTACAAAAATAAGGACAGTGCCGGTATGAATTTGTACCTACTCTTGTTTGAAGATTAAATACTTTGAAGTATTAAACGTTGTCGTATCTATCGTGAGCTAGCTTCATTGATTTCTCAGGGTAACTTATCGAGAATATGGCCCGGCCATATTAACGCCCTCAAGCATTTGCCGGCACACTGAACAACGTACACTGTGACGGATTCAGGAAGTGTGGACCGTTAAGCACCAAGCTATCTCCCGCGTTCAACGCTTCGACCACACCCTCCGACTCAGTGTTCCTTGAAAATGTTCAACTTCGTAACATAAGCTCATCGGATTTTAGTTATATTTGACCACCGTGACTGTTGCACTCAGGCTACAAACAAATAAAATGGGAAAGACGTCACGTTACGCAGGACGGCGGGTCAAAAGGACAAGTAAATTTTATTATCTAATAAACGAACGCTGATTTTGAGAGCGAATACTACGCAATATTCCGCGTTTTACGATCACATATAGGACAGAATAAATTATCTAATTTTTACTCCTGGATTATTCTTGCTTATGTTAATATATTAAGTTATATAATTTTATATAACAGAAGATTGAGACTTTGTTGAATGACGCACTCTGGTGCATAGGTGAAACAGGCGTGGTATTTCGATTGCTTAAAGAACGAAATAATGTCGAGTTTGTTGTCAAGTGAAATAGATATCGTAGTAAACTAGTATCGAAAATGTTCGGATGGTTGCGCCACCCTATTTTAGGTTTTTTTTTTAATTGCCATTTTCTTGAAAACTATTGAAAAATTATAAGTCACTGTTACACTAAACGTTGTAGCGTCTTTAAAGACCTTATTCTCAAATCTGGTGTTTCTTCTTTGTTTGATTTTGTTGGCCACATAACTCCGCCTTTCCTCACTGTTATAATCGAACGAATTTTCAATGGAAGAAAGCATCTTGAAAACAAATAAAGCGATCAACGCCAATGGTTATGGCTTGTGGGCGGGTATTTGTAACGAGCCGAATGAAACATGTGATAAAATGACAACGCGCTCATTTAACAGCTAATTAACAACTCATTTAACAGAGACGCAGAAATGATCAGTGTATATTATATCAACGGCGTTTATTTTCGATACTCGAATCATACGAAGCGAAGTCGCTAAAATACGACATAAACATTGCTGTCAATCTCGACTCAGCAAACAGATTCACCAGGGCTAATATCGGGAGGAATCATCCCGCTGGCTGCGTTTTGCCGCGCTTGACAAAAAGAAACGAACGTGGCTATCCGAGGGAGCGGTGACTTGAACGCCAGTCAGCGAAGCCGTGGCCCAGAGCCGACAAGCGGCGAATGGAACGAAATGCCGGTTGGTTGCCGGCGGGAATGCAGCCCCATTTTGGCCGTGCAACACATCTATTCACCACCGCCCACGGAGTTGCCAAATTTTCACGGAACAAAATACCAGACGAAAACCTCACTGTGGACAACTCCCATTACACGGTATCACACTGAGCCTATGCGCGACTGTATAGAGTTCTCTGGTTAAATATTATTATTATTATTAGGCCTCGGTTAGCTCACGGTCGGCTCAAGCTGCGCGAGATGTACGCTCATTTTTATCGAACTTGGTCTGTACACCAGACCGGTAGAGTAAGATAGTCATATGGGCATTTTATGTTTGTTGAACATCACGTCAACCAAACTGCACTGGATCGGCCCACTTTCACGGAGATTGGAAGGTGTCTCTGGTAGTGTCCGAGCGTTTGAAGAAAATATATCCTCCTCTTAAAAAAGAACATGTTGAGTCCGGCAACGATGACCCTTGAACCTGTCTCTTGACTCGTGGACAGCAAGGGTGTCTCACCAACTATGACCAGCATTTAATATTCATTTGTCCTGTAACTAATTTATTGGTAGGTAATCGTTGTTCCATCCTGTTATTACTTCCATAGAGCAGAGTTGCATCGCTTCGTGATTCAAGATTCGAAGTACACAGCACACAGTGTTTTTTTTGGCGCTTTACCAAAATTGACGAACACTGCACCATAACGTATTCACGTTGCATAACTGCACGTTTCTAATGCGACCCACTACGAGCGTCTCTATTCGATCTCCTCCTAGACCCAAGCTAGAGATACCATTCAAGATCTAAGGCCAGGATGCTAACAGCCAAGCACCGGTCAATAACGTTACAAATACAAAACCGCTAGACGATAGGGAGACGGTGAAAAGTCGTCGATATCGTCCGACCACAGATTGATATCCCAAGGAAACAGAAACACCACTGGAGACAATTCAGGGCGCGCCTCATTGCCGCGCCGATGGATTTGTTCGAAGGAATCACTATGTCGTACTCAGTACGATTGTAGCGTAGATCGTTCCCCTTCGCGACGAGTTGGGACTGAACCATCACCCAGCACGATCCACTGGGGTCTTGCGACACGAAGAGGTGCGGGTTAAGCAATGTCGAGAGGCACTCTCGAGTCAAGGCAGAGATCACAACAACATTTAAGAGTCTGGACGAGATGCTGTGTGTGAGTGTGTACGCGTTCGGTATGGCTGACTGTGTGAATCGTATTTTTTGACAGCAGTGAGCTCGTGAGATCGACGAATGAACAGTAGTGGACACGGCCCGAACTAAACACCCTTAGCAGTGGGTAGGGAAGTCAAAATGTTTTGTCGAAACTCAAGCACAGTAAGAATGTATTGTTATACCGCGACTGGGTGGCGAAGAGAAACACTGCCAAGGAATAATAATCAACCAACGCAGCACCGGATGGCCGGGAGGCATTCGTACTCGAATTAATGGATCTTTTTTCGATAGGAAACGATTTGATGAGAAATAGTCATATCTTAAACTGGCGCGGACCAAAGTGGCGCTTGACTTACGTGAGAGCATCTTAGGAAGCTCATCTACCTACTAATTATTATTAATATTATTTATCGTTAAGTGCACGCGTGATGATTCACGAGCAACACTATATAGCACTTATACGCCCACCACTATGAGTCGACTGAGCTATTCGTCTGTTTGTTTCATTCTATAAATCAAATATAAAATTTTCCTTTGTAATTAAAAATGTCACGTAGTGTAACTCAGTTGCGAGCCATTTTTCGGGTCCCCAGCTTGACATTTTCATTACGGGCTCCGTCGTGACCACCGTCGCTAAATGTATGACCGACCATTAGTCTCATCGCTGAGACGAAGCTTCTTCTGGAGAGCTCTGATCTTTCAGCAAAGTATCCCCCTTGGTCGAGTTTAGAACAATTTCAAAAATGATTACCTGGTATGATACTAGCAGGAAACCCTAAACCGAGGAGCACTCACATGTACACTGACACCTTATCCAGTCTTTGTCACCTTAAAACATTACGTTGGCATAATCCGTGTGGAACGAACTGGCTTGAGTACTTCAAAGTTCAGCACCACATTTTGGGTCACTTCCATACACATTCTAGTCTACAGCGTTAACAAATCTCACAGCGTCCGGGGGGAGGGGGTGTGAATATCGTTCGAAATCCATTTTCTATTTAACGCCGTTCTACGGGTTCTGCTAATCGTACCGATTTACTAAGCGATTGATTTGGCCTTATCAATTTTCCGCCTCCTTTGACGCGAACTCAAGGCGTTCGTTGATTCTACATTAATGGCGTAATTTGCATTGCGCACTAAACGATCGAGAAAACATCCGTCATACAATCCTGAATGTTTGCATGCGTATATACAACAAACTACAGATATACAAATCACTGCAACCATCAATCATATATTAGTGGAGCTCAATTAAATTTAATAGATAGATTCAGTCTATCATTAATATATGGGTTCCTCAATTAGCGCACCACCTCGTGCATTAATTGAAGAGATTCGTGGACATCGTCAACTAGACAGTAGAACAATTATTATTATTATTATTATTAGCAGGCTAAAGAGCGCGTCTCCATACTCCGGTTTATAAAGATCGAACGCACAATGGTGAAGGCACAACAAACAAACGCCACAAACACAGAGATAGACAAACACGAGGATCACATCGGCGATTTAGAGGCAGATGCCACCGGCAGCACCACCAGGAGACTACAATTGTTCTTAGCTGCGAGTACTATTAACACGACGAGTGCTATTACAATTACTAATAGTAACGCTGCAGCAGTCACAAGGCAATCGTTCCCGTTGGGTTCATCAGCTCCACTGGCGCACTGGTGAACAGCGCTTAAGCCGTTCAACTGGAGAGATGGCGCTAAGCGCGAGCTGCGCACAGACGCACACACACACACACACACCCTGAGATAGGCAGAGAGAAGAACTACACACAATGGATGTTTGTAAGAAGACTCCGCACCGGCGGATGACACCGCGCCAATGATGTTTAAGAGAGCTGCAATCGGCTGCTGCGAAGAGCCCCCTCCAGCGATGCTAAGCCGGGCTGCCCTGCCGAGTCTAACTCCAGCCACTGTGCTGTGACTTCTATTACTACGAATATTGGCCCTGCTGCTGTTGTTGTTACGACTATTGGAGACGGGATGGGAGGCTAGCAGAACAGCGACATTGTCGTGAAGATCCGGATAGGCGCACATCAGCCAACAGTCAGTCAGTGGCTGGGTTTCCGTGCGCCGTCGGCGCCACCACTGCCGCCTCTGCCTCGGCCACCGCGCGGTACTCGATGTGCGCGTCCATCATCGGATCACATACACCAGCCGCTGCTGAACGTTTGCTGCTGAACGAAAGGAATAGCCATTCCACCCGCCGGATGGCGACGCCGCCACCACCGCCGCCGATGGAGCCACGAACGAAGATCCAGTGGGGTCAACCAACAAGTAGCAAACACGGCGATAAGAACAGCCATCGCTGGCGAGGAAAAACGCGAGAGACAGAGATAGAGTGAGGGTGTCCGTCAGTTGGAGCCAATGGATTCGTGGGATTCGACGCGAATGGAGCAGACTAACACGGAATGAAATCGGATGACTTGGGCTTGCAGATAATTGTTTGTTGATTCGTCGATGTCGATCAGTTGACCGATTGGACTTGAGGCGGAAGGAAGACGCCTCAGCTCATGGAGTCGTTTTTTGCACGTTGGCGACAACAAGCAAATGTTGAGTGCGCACACTAGGGCGCTAGGGCTCAGGTCGCCATTTGTGTATCCGACAGGTGGCGAATAATTAAGCTTCGTTGGGTCAGATGTGAGCCAATAATCGATACAGATTGTTTAGAATTAACCGTCGCAAAACGCGAAACAAATTTCATCACCGCGAATGATTTTGTTGTTGGGTATCACCGTGAATATCACCGTGTATCTTAGATGCGCCATCTCTGAGAATTAAGTCCCCGTCCTCCCGCGTGCACCCGATTTTAGGTTCGTCAAATATCAATACAGAGCGGGCAAAAACATTGATTATTGGTCCTTACGATTAACCTATTCTTCTTGATTATCTTCTTTCACGAGACGAAAACCAAGGACGCGAATCTGATACGTTAGTTCAACGAGTCGAGGAGATAGACGAGACGATTCTTTCAACAAGAGCCAACGAAACGCCATACCAAGCAACATGTCAAGTGTAATATCATGTGGTGCTGGTAACGACCAGCATCATGCAGTTGCTATCTGGTCGCTCCGCTTCCTAATCCTACCACCAGCCTCCGGCTTCCTCGAAGATCCAGCTATTTTGTGTTCCCCTCATCGACGATTACAGGGAGACAATGGTCTCTTGAATTCGTGCCAACCGATGAAGTATATACCTCAGCCATTGTCTATTTTACGATATCCCGTGACGGAGATCTTAGTATTGGGTGCTGCTGCTGCTGCTACCATGAAGCGGATGCCGCCGGGGACAGTGCCCGCGATCAGAGCGCTCTTGCCAATCAGACCGACGAGTCCGTCCGACAGTTCTATTGAATCGCTCGACTCCGCTGTGGTTTGTCTCTCGTCGTAAGCCGCCGTCGGCGGCTACAACGTGGTGATAGACATATTCGGACGGCCTTGCGGGTGATCGCGGGAGATACATCCATCTTATCACAGTCACCAAATGGCCGGACAATAACGGATACTGATGAAGCCACGAGACAATACACCGAACAGTGTATAATCAGATCTAGAAACGAGGGGATAAGCCGTCATAGAGGAACAGTCTTGCTGTCAAATAGAGGCGACATCCATCCCATTTATACCGAAATGCGTAGTCCTACGGCAAGGCTAGAAATACGCTACCAATCATGCTAACTCTAATAAACGAATAAATAATTAAACTTTCTTTTCGTTTTCCAACAACAACAACAACAAAACCTTGCCTCTCTCGTTTTTATCTACCTCAGTCACTGTGCCGTCGAATCTTGTTTCGATTAGATACTTGCAACATGGCCTTCTCATTGATTACATGTATGCACCTCCAAGAGATCCAATCGTGGTGTAACCAAATTTCTGTCTGTTTTGTTTATTTACTAAGGTTCGATATGCTGGTTAGATTTTTTCTTCGGCTAGTGCCACTGGCGATTTCCCAGGCACGTATGATTAAGAGGCACTAACGCGAAGGATACGTGTTATCGAAGGGGCCGGCGGCGGCGGTGGCCGCGGGGAAACGGTAATAGACAAGAATACGAAAAAGCCCACGGCAACGCCCGCTATCCCATTGCCACGAGTCGACGTCTTTGGCCTGTAGACGAGCAGCAGCCCTCAGTGTGATCACAGCATGCCTTACCTATTTGGGGTCTAGCCAGCTCAGAAACAGCGGGGGAACCAGATGAACGTCGAGCCGCACCGCACACATCACGATGCGATCGCGATGTATCGCAAGTGGAGACGAATGGCCAGACACACTCCGACATTTTGATAAGCAAACGCCCCCCTG
Source organism: Stratiolaelaps scimitus (assembly GCA_019614645.1). Lineage (NCBI taxonomy): Eukaryota > Metazoa > Arthropoda > Arachnida > Mesostigmata > Laelapidae > Stratiolaelaps > Stratiolaelaps scimitus. Next base: position 1,867,113 of record JABWDB010000028.1, read on the forward strand.
TCGGGCGCGTCTCATCCGACGCCTCCCTGAGAATGAGCTGGTCTTACGTCAGCCTTTGACGTTCGGTCCACCGTGCGATTCGCATGGAGTGAATGTGTCGACTAAATGACCCTCAGCCATGGCGAGCGTGTAATAACCAGGCAGGCAAGGATAGCGATAGAGTCATCAATTGAAAAAAGCCGAAATACAACCAGGGTATAATGAACATCGATACTGAACAGATGATCTAGAAAAACACTGGGTTGAATCAACTCTCATGGCAAAAATATACATCCTATTATTATTATTATTATTATTATATGAAAATATTTTTCGATAAAAATATTTTGTAGCCCTAGAACAGCGTACCACCGATGAGGTTCAGCTGCTGAAGCCAACATCGTAACTGCTGCCGGGACGGCACTGCTACGAAACTGGTAGCACGGCAATGAGCGATTTATCACCACATTTACTATTAAAGGATATTATACCTAGCGAACATTCTCGATGCTCGATATTTTGTGGTTCGATTTGTTATTCGGTACGCCGGTGTTGTCTAGTGTTTTTGAAGATTTTCTCGGTGTCGTTTGAGATTTAAACGAAACTTATATTGCACTTCTAACATATTCACTATTTGTTTGCTTAGGCCTCCGACTGGGCATTCACTTTAGCGATGGAATAGTACCTAGCCGTATCTATTTCCTGAATTGTTTGGCTTCGTAAATAGCACTTCGTTGGCTGTGTACGAAGCGTTGGCAGTGTTCCTGTGCACGACGCTGTCTGCACGTCTCTGGTCGTATTGGACAGTGCGATTCACGGCAGCCTTAATCTCCTATGTGGGCAGAGGTGGCACAACCGAGGACTTGCGCCTGAATCGCCTTCGAAGGTAATTCACAAGGATAGATACAGCTCAGATCGTGACTCGCATAGGCGTTGTTATCAACACAGAGCCACATCAGGGAATTAACTCGTTGACGTAGCAGTACGCTGTATTAATCTGTGTGTCTTACAGAAATTTCTCATTTGGCAAATGAATGGAACATCACAATTGTTTTCCCTTCACATTTTTCTTGATGTTGATATGTTTAATTACCACACACTGAACAGTTTGTTGCAGAATGGTGCTCACGCTAACTGTGCTTAGCTCCGCTGAGAGCTATCAGTTTGATGAAATCCAGTAAGTTCACTCGGTGCTCGTATATCGGGCTTTGACTTTAGGAAGCGACTCAGCTAAGAGCTACTTCTCGCTATTCATCAAAATTGCCGCCAATGTGATTTAGATACAATTGACTAGTGATGGCGCCGATAGGAAGGAGTCCATATGTTTTCATCCATTTCTAAAAATGGCTAACCTCAACACTGTCCAATGTATATTACATTGTGCTTTAGGCCGAACTGGGAGCTGTAAGCCACAGCGCGCCTGAAGGTTCGAGTCATTATGCTGACCACCGCGAGCACGTTTTGGTAAGGTGGTGGCAACATACCGACGTCAAAAAGTTGCCAATCTAGTGATTGGCAATGTTCTGATTACACTGATTTCATTTAACCTCAACAACGGATATATACTATATATAGTGGCTGTTTTTATCTAAAAAGATAAACTACAACGAACTCTCATTGGGAATCGCGTTGCCAATAGCTCGTCCTCTTCCAAATGCACTCCAGTATTAAAACACCTTTCAGTCGTATAGGATAATATTGTATCTGTAGCTAAATTCAGGTAGGCATCGATCGTCGGGTGCCGCTCGTGAGTATGAGTCTCACACAAGCGAAGCACACATTCCAACCGTGAAGTCCGGTGTCCATCGCGAATTTGACCTTAAACCTCTCAAAAGGAATAAACGCCACTGCTTGCAATGCAGATTACCAATTATTACCAGGGTAAATAAAGTTTTCTTTGTTCGTCGAACAAAACGGGAAAAAAATTACCTCCGGATAAGAGATCAACACAGTTACACCATGCTCAGAAGTGGGGTGGAATCACATGGTACACATGCGTCAGAAGATCTCGGGACGCTAAAAGAAGATTTTTGTGAAATTGCTATACATCTGGTGTCCCCAAGGAACAACTCGAATAGAACAGCGAATATCATTGCAGTGGCCGATAAATATGTGCAACGATGCTTTATCTCGACTCCATTGCAAGGCTCACACAACTTAATGATGCTTACGATGGCGACGATATCGAGGAGAGATCAATCAGCCATCACTGATCACCTAATTTTATGGGTGGATGCGCTATATATATATATATATATATTATATATATATATATATTATATATATATATATATTATATATATATATATATATATATATATATATATATATATTATATATATATGTGTATGTCACTACTAAAATTGTGAAACACGCCAATGATGCTGAGAAAATGAAGCGTCGGCGAGTGCTCCTCGATCGACCATCACGTGAAGCTGTTTAATTCCAATCAACTAGTGGTATCCAGTCTTCCTTTGCGGGGGACTTCGTTCTGCTCGTCCGTGACAAGCGGATCACACCCATGGCTAACATCCGAACTGAGCTCTAGAGATAAGATTCTCCTCGGTATTACGTATATATGTCTATATGTACCATGTATTTTTCGTGCATATCGATTACCTTCAGCTTGTCTCGAATCCGTACACACAGTCTTGTATATGTTGCTTGACGAATTCACTAATCACATCACTTGTTGCAGCAAAATCAATGTTCCTCCTCATTTGTTGCTCTGATCTGAACTGTATCCTGCGCACACTGTGTGTTACCTTGAGTAGTGGAACTGACTTAGGGTGGATCTTCTTCTTGTCACATTCGCCTTCTCACATAGACCCGACAGTGGTTGAGCGGCATCTGTCGCTCAATCAGAAATCAAATTACTTTACGTAAACAAGAGGCTGGGAATCCTCGGATCAACCATCTCATCAGACCGCGAACAGAGGCCGCGGCACAGTCGATCCTATCGACTTTGATCGTGAGCTGATGTCCACTTAGCTCAGGTACCGCTGAGAGGCAAGGCACACCAGGTCATCACCGTTGTCACCGTTACCGAATCGGACTAGTTCCTGCGCTTGGCGTTTGGCCTCTACTTCTCGTACAGATGACCACGCATATTTGCGCAGGTACACTCATCCAGCCGCCCGCATTCACGCACACATATATACACCCACTGAAAGCACACGCTTTTATGCTTCTGCGGCCGACGCGCCAGTGTTCATAATATCATATATGCACGACAACAGCACCCGTCTGTCGAGCTCGTCCATGCATCGCTCTGGCCAACGACTGGTAGAGAAGGAAATCAGGCGCCAATACGCTCTGTTGGTGCTGCAGCTAATGTTGCGACTGCTGCTGCTGGTGTCTCTCTATGGAGAACTCTGTTGTTGCATAGATTTCTCCCGTTTGTCCGTTCGTTCGTTCGTCTGTTGGGCTGCGGTGTTCTCCGTCTGTTGATGCGACTGCGGTGGCGGCGTCGCTGCGCTGGTTCCACCGCGACGTTGCCGCTGCTGCTGGTTAACGATCGCCCGTTCAGCTTAACGGTGCAGCTCATACGAATGCATACGATAGACGAACAACGGTGGCCTCTACAAATATCGCCAGAGACAGGCAGACAGAGAGCAGCAACAGCGGCAGCAGCAGCAGCAACAGTAGCATTAACTCGTCGAAGTAGTAGTCGGAGAAGTCGTTGTGGCCGAGGCAGTATTCGTTGTGTCAGTTGTATGAATCTATGGATCTATTTTGCTGGCAGCAGCAGTGAATCTATGTCCACTTCCCAACTCTTCTCCGTACGGCCATCGTCATCTCTGTCAGTTGGACTGAAGCATTGGCAGGATCGGATGATGATCGCTCCGTCAGCACCACGACAGCGCAGAGCACCACATCACAACAGTTGATCTGCCAACTGTGCTGTAACGAACGGGTCCCCGGTAATCGTTGTCCACATACTAGAGTTCTTCTTTTTGCATCTCGTGACGACGTTCTCCGTTCATCTGTTTTATCTTCGAGTATCCGTCCGAGCTAACTGCAACTTCGTACTGAGTACGCTGAGGGTGTTATTTGTATGACGGGATACTCTCTCACCCAATCACGCCTAAACGATGTGTTGCCTCTGTGGGGCCGCCTGAATGAACTATCTATACATACACACAGGAATCACTATAGACGACAGCAACAGCAGCAGCAGTAGTAACAAAATACGCTCTCTATTATTTTCATTTTGTTATGTCTACTCCGATGACCACACAGTTCAACAGCAGCAGCAGCAACGGGCACACAGACAGGACTGCTGCGATTGACACGATCAGAGATCGCGCCTCGAAGACAGACGCGCATAGTCTCGCATGTTCACGCCCAGCTCTGGCAGATAGACTAGATATATTACACACGATCGCTATGAGCGCCGTCAACACTCAGCGCAGCGGCAACGCAGCCAGATATCAACTCTAACCTCTGCTCGCACGTAACGTACGGTATCTCATTGCCCTCTGCTCCTGCCCAGATTTCTTTCTCTCTCTCTCTCCTCCTTGCTCCTTCAAATCTCTGCTTATGTAGTATGTCTCTTTAGGTGTTTCAATGTCTCTATGATCATCTGTGTTCTTTCGCTATTGCGGCCACTGCTGCCATTACGACAACGACTACTACTGGTGCTGCTGCTGTCACTGACGCTAGTGTCGCTGTGGTAGAGCGCATAGTAGAGTGTCCGCAATCGCCAGCCACGGCCACCGTCGACCACGGTGTCGGCGGTAGCAGCGGCAGCAGCAGAACGCCAACAGTCAAAGCAGCACAAGCAGTCAACTGACCGTCCTACCGAATGCCGACCAAGCGAGTAGCAGTAGTAGTGGTAGTAGTTCGCAGCCGATCTCCTCCAATCGCCTTCGTAACGTCGAGCAGCATCGGTGTCAGAGGAAGAAAATCTCTGCTGCTGCTGCTGTTGCCGCCGCCGATGCGGTGCTTGCTCGTGCTGGAGGCTACCACTGTTCTCGATATGAGGATGGATACCCTTTTTGCTAAACACCAAAGGGAGGATGGAAGCGCTCTCTGACTCTCTGTTGAACACCGTCAGCAGCAATAGCAGAGCATCAGTGTGAGGGGCCGCTGAACGGAACGGCCAGAACAGAACGCTATGGTCAGGGCCGCTGTTGCTGGTGCCGCCGCCGCCGCCGCCGACACCACCACCGACGCTGCTGAATAGGGAACCTCCTCTGCTCAAGGCGGTAGAGCTGGTAAAGAGAGAATCTCACCGGGAAGACTGAGCTGGTATTCCCCCCCCTCTCTCTCTCTCTCTCTCTCTCTCTCTCTCTCTCTCTCTCTTCTCCTTCTTTGATCAGGCGTAGTCTGTGTGTACTGTGCTATAAGAGCGCTGATCTGAATCTGATGCTGGTTCCGCGGCCGCACGTTGACTAGGAATTTGTATGTATGAACGTGTGTATAGTAAAATGTCTGTGTGATCCCTATCATGGATCTCTGCTCGCTCTGTGTCTAGTCTAGCGGTCTGATCTGATCGCTGGCATTGGACTATGGAATCGAGATGTTGCTGTTAACTGTGGTTTGTCTAATAGCCGCATGGCAGTGCAATAACAAGAGATCGCCCCAATACGGCGACGAACCGCACGGACTTAGTAGTTTATACATGCGTCTAATGGACAGGACGTACTGGGTTGGCGCCTAGTGCTGCGAAGCAGCGATCGAGATCCAGAAGCAATGGGGCAATCATGTCTACTAAATGTGGATAGGGTGGGAAAATCTCGCTTGGTTGTTTAATCCCTGTGGACCTACTCTATTGGCAGCTACTCACTATTGAGTGCTGTGCGTTCACTGCTATGTGAAGTGATGTAACACAGAACACTGTCAAAACTGTCACGAACGTCCGACAAGAACTACCCCGCTGTTGTCGTATAATACCACCCTGCGGTACCGTGGAGTTCACTCCTCAGAGATACATATAATATATATATATATATATATTATATATATATATATATATTATATATATATATATATATTATATATATATATATATATTATATGGCGTAATGATCTGTGAGTGATAGGGTCTTAGAGAACTGTTCTTAATAAATTGCCCGAATAACGATACCATGTAGAATATAGCGGAGGGTCTAGTGTTGAAAGATATTAGAACCCTGGAAATAGAATGGATGAACAGTTTAAAGTGGCCCTAGAAGCACTGTGAGAGAAACATAACCAGCAGGATTGCTTCTCAGTTTTCCAGGAGTTCGCCCACTTTTCAGATTATGTTCTCGATAGTGCTATCGCTTGCTCAGTATTTCTTGTATCACGAGGTGTAGATACGTATATGTCAACTTCCTAAAGATGTCCTCTCCCGCACTTCGCATGGTCCATATACAAGCAAACGACTAAGATTCAACTTCACGTTTCTCAACTCACTTTCTGTATATGTGGCTAAACAACACTTATTAATTCTAATGGGGAACAACTCGTTTTCATTGAATAGCTGAACAGAGTTGTTTCTTACCCTCGCTAGTTCTTGAGAAACAAATTCTAGATAGTGAATACCCGCTCACGGGGTACAATTATATGAATAATTGTTAATAAAATCATTATGTATTTTGTTTTTTTTTCTTACAGATTTAGCCCGTACCTACTCCTAGTGGTTCCAGCCTATGAGCATATTATGAGGAAAATAAATTCGACAGCCCTTTGTTCCTGTTATTACTCTATGTTATTGCTATTGATAGGTGTTGCTCGAATCAACTCGTCGCAGGAAACGATCACCTGACCGGAAAGGCAGTTTACGTGCGGGCCTCCAACCAATGGGATCCTCTCAGATGACGACTGATCTCTATTCATTCTCTACTGAAGCGTCAGAAATTCGGAGTCCTTCGAAACCAGCAGCCGGCTGCAGAGTACCGTGATGGCGTTCTCACTCACTTGCCATTCGTTTTTATGACGCTTTCGTCATTAGCGCTCCTGTCTCTCTGCGCGTGCGAGCAGCTGTCCGTGGAGACATATGTATGATACGTATGTCAATATCACCGATTTATGCGGATAGGCCGGACTCTCCATCACTTGTTAACTAGCGGGGGAGAACATTTGATGAATCCTAACAATTCTCCATGATATTTCTATGGACGTCAACGTCGCTAGCAGCAGGTAGACTATCTACAACAGCAGATCTCGTTCACAGTCAACTCTCACAGTCAACTCTCTCTCAGTGCAAAATGTCGCCCAGGTGGCTTCTACAGATGATCATTCTGTTCTGTTAGGCATTATTCGAAATAACTCAACTCACGCATCGACCACAAGAACAATTGTTTATTGTTGAAAGAATTACTGCTATCCAACATTAAGCTTAACCGCCGGCAGAGCGCTTGCCTACCCACAATTATGTGTCTATAAAGGATCAAACAACCCTTTGTGTAGTTGTATGCATAATCAAATGAAAATGGCCAAACACGTGTTTGATGCAATCATTCCATGGGACGGGGGGTCGGACCTCTCGAATCTCCGAAGTTTCTCCGAGATAGCTGATCCACCGTTCGCTTTATGTACATGCGGGTTAATCTCCTTGTACCTCTGATAGGGACGTATGCCATTATGAATATTCCGTCTAGAATTAACCGACTAACGGTCAATATAATAAGCAGCTCCAGCGCGATCGTACTTCGAATATATGCGGCACATGAAGTGCACGTCTCATCATACGTGAACATTCGTTCAGATGTTTGTCCAGGAACTATTTTATGTACAGATCTGCCGAGAGATCCGTCTCCGGAGAAACGTCTCTCTGCCTCTTCTTCAGCTCGCATACATATGCATTATAATATAACATACGCATACATAATATTCGTACAGCTCGACTTTGTGCAGTTGTAATTTAGCTTAACACACCATATGGTGCTAGTTGAAATACGTTCAAATTGCAGATCCATGTATTATATCTTTCTTGAAACAACTAAGAACAAATCGGCTCGGAATATCTGCCATATCCATATGCGGTTATCTCGCAGTGACACCAACACATACATATATATATATATATATATATATAGCATTCATTGAATATGTATTTGGTTATTTCTTGCAGCTCGGTATTCGCCATTCGCGACACCCATAGTCGTAACGTGACATTTGCACAAATTGAAAGTTCGGTGACTTTGATTTAGTTATGTCCCACGATTCCGGTGGGAGTGCGACTTCTGCTGGTGATTTAGATTCAAATCACCGACCTACGATCTTGTCACAATGACTAGAACTACACTCAAGCCACTTCAAGTGAAGTATTCTATCACACTGTTAGTTATGTCAGGGTGCTCCATAATCAATGTACTTCAGCCGCAATAACGAGTCCTAAAATTCGGCGCATCGAAATGTGATCGGTTAGGACATCGTGTACGAGCCTTCATTTTCTAACGCTCCAAAATACCTATTTGTACAACGTCGGATAGGAAAAAGTCGAAAACGTATCCTTTGACGGCGACGAGACGCTTCGAGATCTGTCGATGCAGGTTCGAGCGTCTAGCAGAGTCTATCGCTTAGCAGGTTCTCCTCCAGCGATTTGGCTAGTGCCAGCACTGACGTCAAACTCGACGGTGTCATCATCGGCGTCCGACTCGTCGACTTCCTAGAAACAACGGACATCGACGTCCGACCGCAGGTATCAATAGTGCCATTAACACAGTGTCACTACGAGTTACATAAACACTCACACACAGTGTACGCTTTTCGCTATAAATGAACGCCGCTACAGGGCTACAGAAACAACTTGTCGATCTCAGAAATCTGTAACAACACTCTACCCCAAATGCCACATGACAACTTTGATTAGCTGTCAAATAGCCCAATTCTGTCAGGGCTAGCCACGAATATGTATGATTTTATAAAATATAAACAAACCTGGAAATTGTTAATAGGCCGCTTCGAGCTGATCTCCTCCTCGCGGTCGAGCAGTTTGGCGTAGCGTAGCGAGTTCGATGTACCTATGTGGTGCAATGGCAGAAATCGGGTCATGCAGAGGAGAAGCATGGCCCACACGCCAGAAGCGACACTTAACGAGGTGAACGTCACCTGCATAGGAAGAAAAAATAATAGAAAATGCGAGATATTCAGAGATTTGAGGCACTTTGACGACAGTAGCCAGGGTAAATCCGAACTACTGGTAAATGGACTCAATTCGATATGGCTGAATAAATATTTGGTAGAATTAGATCGCTGGTGGAGAGAGAGAGAGAGAGAGAGAGAGAGAATGTACTTGTTCGAATCGCTTTGCCGAAGAGGTGACACAAAGATACGACATTATCGGGCTTCTTCTGATTGATACGTCCGTTGTAGACTAACTTGCTCGTAATTAAGTTTGTTGTAATCGAATCGTGCTGTTGCATTCTCACAGAACGACCTTCTTTAGCCAGGACATCTTGTCGACATTAAAGGCGATCAATGAGTGGCCAGGTAACGGTTTGAAACCGATTTCTCTATTAGCAATATTGACAGCTGATTATAAAGTTAACTAATACATGTAATCAACTATAAAATCAGCATACGCTTCTAGACGTAGAGGTATAAAGGCTCTTCATCGAGCGTGTCAATTATATTCAAGACGCAATAAACGAATGATCAGAACATAATAACTTCTTGAACAAACCATAAACCCGAAGCGGTCGTATCCAAATCCAGCCAACAGGGTCCCACTCGCTGCGCCTAGCACCCAATAGGCGAAATGGAGTTGACGTCGCAGAGACCCATCATCTTGAGGGAAGCTCACCTGTTACACGGACAGAGCACCAAATTTAGAGAATGTCAAAAATAGAGGCGACGACTCGAGGTATGGATCGCTTCGTGACGCGATGGATATTGCGAAAGGCGTTGATTCGCAATATAAATATTTTGAAGCCGCTGTACCTTCCTCTCGCTCCTGTTTGGTACAGGAAAGCTTTTGTCAGAAAGTAAATACCCTTCGCAAAGAAGAGAAACTAAAAGTCCACTCGTTCTTCTGGGAATCTTGTGAGCCGAGATCTAGCTAACACAACTTAATTTGGACTTGCGCTTAGCAGCCAAATACTTACTGTCAGGTTTAGTTAAAAATCGTCAGTTAAAGTCTCTGAATACGGCTTCGGTCCTTCTCGGTCCTGTAATCTTTTTTTGAAGAAGAACAAGTTTGAGGCAAAACCCATCATGGATAACGGACTTTACTTCTGAGGTATTCGCCGCGGTGGTGTGAGACCTTGAAGAAAGCCTTGGACCTCGTGGCGACTTGGCCATGGCCCGTGGGTCCCTATGTCCTATCTTGGAAATCCCTTTTTAAGCGTTCAAATTGGAAATGCAATGTCGAATGATCATTTAGTTGAATGTGATGTCCCTCAGAACTCAGTTTTAGGCCGGTTTATCTACATGCTATATATCGTCTGCTGTCTGTCCCCAACCTGTACGCCAAGTCCCGGGAGAAGCTACTCCAACATCACTGTCATGAAGTGTCTGTGACCTTCAGGATAAACTGGCTATTATTTAGATATGCCATGATACGCTTGGCCTTGCTACAAACATCTCCAAAACGAAGTACGTTCTCTTCATAACATCTCAGTACCCTATCGATCTACCGATTGGGCAGATATTCCGCTAACTTCCTTAGTAAGGTATCTTGAGTTAAATTTGGACAAATATTAGACTACGCCAGCCCGTTTCTCGAACAACAACATTATACATGTCTCGTCTCATGTTCGATATGAGGGTTTTGCCCACAAACACGTCTCTTCGTATCTATTAATTGATCCTACGCTCTTATGGTGGTACGGAGTAAACGTTTTGCCATGATTGTCTAGTGGTGACCGTCTTGGACTACCTAAGGAGGAGGAGCATAGGGTTTGGGATGAAATCCGTCCAGGCGACGAGGATCGTTGGGGTTCGCTGTGATCTTCCTTTTTCTATCATTTTTGTCAGGTACGACCAGTTATAAAATAAGCAAAGATCAGGCCCCAACCGGTCTTCATGGTAGTACCTAAAGGCTAAATGCTGAGCGCTCTTATATAGGGGAACAACTGAGAGTCAGCTCATGATAAAACAAAAATACCGAAGCACCGAAAAATATTATATCGACTGTCTAGCGTAACTGTCATTCGGGCCAGTCTTCAACTAGTGAGATCCACTAGAAGATCATTTGTTACATTCAGGGTCATAAAGTGTTCCTCTCGGAGTTACTAAGGCACATTGCACGGTTTTGTCAGTGATTTTAGCTTAATCTAACTAATTAGTCTATTGTCATTACTTAACCAATTTGGGTACTTATTTGGATATTTATATTTTCACATATTATACTTACGTCAGACATAACTTCACAAAGTTTTACCTGTTGGGCTTACCTGTTGCGCAAAGCTGTCGATTGTGTTCCACACGAAGGTTGTACCGAAAGGCGTCAGTAGCTGGAGTGGTAAAAGCCAGTACAATTGGCCTGGCTGACTTATGTGTTCCGGTAACCACGCGTATGCGACAAAGCGAATTTGCACAGTGAGCTAGAATGAAGAAAAGTATATTTCTTTAATTAGAAGAGAGAATAGTAATTGATACTTTGCGTCAACATGTGGTAACGACTCGAGGTGTTCATTAATTACAGGAGCCGAAATCGATAAATTCCGTTTTCAATTACAAAGGAAGACAACTTTCTCCAAATTCACTCTGCCCTCCAAAAGGGTGTGATTGCCCATAACACGTGTACGCTGCGCACTGTGCGATAAATAGGACCGAGATGATCCCCACCTGGGTACCAAATGGCACGATTGAGTTGTTCTAATCGAATCTATCATCAACTTGCAAAACGTTCATTATTAAAAACGGGATACATATATATTCACTAATGTTTAATGCAGTTAAGATAATTTCAGATACATTTACAATTAAAAAACGTCTTTGTTTGCACCTTGGCTATATACGACCACGTATATATGTACACACATATATTTATGTATGTATATATATTTCAAAAATTGTGTGAGGTAAATATTCTTACCAGGGCGATCAGTAATGATCTTCGTATAGCACTGGTCCGCCGTAAGCTGGTGGCCCGCACCATCAAGGACGAAACCATTATCGGTATGCTGAGGAACGTAATGGTGAAAAAGAAATCCGCCTCGGCGTCAATAAGGCGCCACAGCACAAACGACTGTTCGGCACCTAAGGTTGCCCCCAGAACGACGAGCGTACTGGCGAGGAGAAGGGCGCGAGCATTTCTCAATACGCCAATCTGATTAGGGGTGACAGGTTCGACCTGTACATCACGTGCAATGGAAGAAAAAGGAACACCCGCATCAAAAACACATTTCGCAATTGTCCGTTGGTTAGTTGCCTCGAAATGTTACAATATGTTTCAATGGTTTAATTATGAGGGCAAACTTATAAAATAACAATATGAATAGTAAATGAGTAGTTCATTTAGTAGACACAGTTTGGGACAGCTACGCTCACACATTGAAGCGCTCCTGTATGTTACGGATTTATTATTTTGGGACTTTCTGCATTTCCGTGCTTCCCCTAAGAGTTAGCTAAGTCCAATCCAATGTCTAGTAGGCGCGATAAATATAAGCCATTTTAGATAGAACCACTTCGCCATATTATGCTCGGAGAATTATTTTAATTATGCAGGTAACCGCTTAAATAGCAATGTTTAGTAGTTTGAATCGCGTCTTGCTGTCCCAGAGACTCGCCTTTGTCATTATACACCAAGAAATAAAGACAAGAATTAGTCTCACGGTGATTTCCGTCCTCTAATAATCGATGGAAGCTATCAAACCGAAAAAAACGTATGCTTTAACATTGTTGGTAAGCTGTTCTGTTGCTGTTGCTGTCTGCGCACCTTTAGATGGGCCCTTTTGTCGGGAACCGGGAACTTGCAGAAGACCGACAAAGCAAGGATTAACGGAATGGAAGCGAAGGAAATGAACACTACTGAGGGGTCACCGATCGTCGGTAGCAGCTCGCAGCGATAGTGCCAAGCTGCGGCGGCCACAAGAGTTATCAGAAAACCAGTTGCTCCGTGCACGAACGGCAGGTGATCGCCTATCCTGTCCGAGTAGTCTAACTGATCCAGATAGTCACGGTAGAGTCCATCGCAGATCTAGTTTGTAAGGAAGCCGTAAAAATAGTTTATATTTGCCTTTTATTTTTTGTTGAGAGGAGGAAATTCGCTTCAAACGCACGGATACCACCAGAGACATTTTGTGTGTGCGTGGTTGTTGCCGACTTTAAGATCAACTCTATTTATGATGACAAAAGCCTCTATGCCTATAATCGTCACTAAAGCGTGCCACTACTACCCTTCTGAATATAATAGTAAGATTGTTTCAGCAGTCGACCTGAGAATCAGCCCTTGCATTGGAAGGTATCCCATTTTCGTGTGTGCGCAAAACGTATGACTTAACTTGTGATCAACATCACTCCAAGGTGATAATAATAATAATGATAATATAGCTATTATTATTAGTAGTCCATATATATATATATATATATATATATATATAATTAGAATAATAATGATGCACACTTCAACCTAGACCCCTCTTTTATAAATCCACAAATTGTCCGTAACAATATTAATTTTTAACGATTTCAATATTAGTTAATAATCAAAAAGTTAATTAGTTAACTAGAAAAATCTCTGCTTAGTAACTGGTCTCGATGGAAGCTCACAACATACAATGCTCCACCTACCTGTGATACAAGCTTGAAGAACGTATCAAACAAAGTCAGTAACGCCAGGATAACTAGGTAGAATCCAAGAAGAGAGTCTGCTTCCAGATTGTGACTAATCCGCATCCAGAAACTGTCAGTTGTGTTAGTCGACGATGTCGTGATGTTTGTCAGGTCCTCACTGGTCCTCTGCGTGTGGTTAATATCTGCATCCGGGTCTGCCACGACGTTGGAAACAAGCTGCTTTTGACGTGTTTCCATTGGTTGACGGGCGTCAGCAACGCGGCGAGAGTAGGGATTTGGCTCAACTTCAAACGCCGGAGGAGGTGGAACGAAAGATGGCGACGGACGCTGCGGTACGCGCACCATCGTCGGCTGATCCCCGACGAATTCAGGTGGCTGGGAATTCACGTTGTTTTCAACCACGACATTGTTGTCACCTGTATAGCCGTTATTCGCAGTCATAAGGCTACCGCCGAGGTTCTGAGGATACCTTCTGTCAGCTTCTATCCGGGTACCGACGGCGCCATTGATGTCGCGCCGAGCGCGGACGTTGTAAGGAATTCTGGATGCACCATCGAAGGCATTTTGCACCCATTCTGGCCGGCCGGGAATTGGGGGGCCTCGCCCATCAGGAAATTGCGGCGCGGTCGGCGTACGTAGCTCGTAAGTAACTGTAGATCGTACGGGTACTTCGGACGGAACTCGGTCAGGGGTGTATCCACCACTGTAGGGTGGCGGGACGTCAGACGTGGGTAACCAGCTCTGGGGTCTCGTTGCCTGATCAACTCGCGGAGTGGACACACCGCTTACTACTGGAGATGAAGCAAGCCCGGTGGCGAGCGTCGTCACTCCTGGATCGACGGTTGTACCCGTTGCTGTCTCTGAGAGATTAACACTTGACGGAGTGATTCCAACCTCTGGTGGCAACCAATTTGAGGCATTATTGTCTTTTTGAGAAAAGTCAGGCCAGAGTTGAGCTGCTCGACAGTTGTCATTTTCCCAATTTGGAAATGAAAGCCGGAGGAACGAGACATTTGCCTGTTTCACTACTGCGGCGGGGATATACCCCACGTTCATAGGATTAAGGGTATATACGAGACCCCCTAAAGGCATCAATGCCAACAAGATGGCCAGGCCTCCTACAATTTTTCGTTTCGATTGAGAGCGGACACATGTTAGCACTAGCGAGCTTAGCAGAACAGCTAGAACAGTCGAGGCAGCTCGCAAGGTCGCCGAGGATAAAATCGATACTCCCGCAAAGCGTAGAGCAAGCGGGACAAATGATAGAATAAGGACATCGGTCGTCGAGTGGAACCCGAAGAAGAGCGCTGCAAAACGTCTGAAATCATGAAATTCAAATCACACAACAAGTACGCAGATTAATCAAGGAAAAAGCTATCGCAACGTGCAATGAGAAGCTGACATGAGGCTGCACGCGAAATACACCCAGAGGAAAGGAGAGCGATTGGGATTTTACTATTAGCTAGTTGTAATCGTTCTTGTAGCTGTGGTTAATTCATCGTATGAAGCAATACCGAAAGCAGTTGTACCGTGGATGTTAAATTCGGAAAATTTACCTAGTGGTCAATGGTTCCGGGGCGAGGAACTTGGATGATCGAATATACATTAGGATTATTATTATTATTATTATTATTATTATTATTATTATTATTATAATGACTACGATAGTATATAATATATATATATGTAGTGACTAATGATGATGTGATTACTAATAATAGTTTCGAGTTGATTCTCAGCCGTGAGCATTTAACATCCACAGTATTGCTTTTGCATTGCTTCGTAAGACGGTTCCCTTTAAATGCAAATATGCAACACTAGGAATCGAACCTGCGCGTTCGACGACGACGTGATAACTAGTGCATATAATAACGTTTATATACAAGTGTAGTTCATAGGAAGTCCTTAACTCTATTGGCACCTTTTCGCAGCTATGTTTAGATGTTGCATCGCTGAGGGAAGCTCGAGCGGCGCCGGCTCGGCTGTCGAAGCAGCTTCCTCGTCCGATGGCACTGAAATCGTTTCGACACCAATCCATTATATAGTTAACTTAGCCTCACCCCGCGGGTAATACCCGGAACTGAACCCTTCATGTACCGGCTCGCGGACAGGGTTCGGCTAGTGCCGTCGTCTAAGTACACTCCGTGTGACGCTCCGGTGATGAGCTACCTATATATATTTATGTGGCACCGCTAACTATTGAAATTCTAGTGCCAAAGTAATGCGTTTGGTAATCCATAGGTACAAAAAAGATAGAAATAATACCGAAACATGTTAATGATGCAATTTTCTCTTAATCGGTAAGAACAAGGTGTTAACCGCTAGTACGACTGGGCAAAGCAACCGTATAGCTAACCAGCTTTACAGCTATCGCGGTGCGTTGGTGTGCCCCTTGAAATCGGGGGCGGGGGAACGGGCGTTGGTGGACGGATTCGATTCTCGCCGAATTGCACATTTGCATTTAAGGGGCTGTCCGTCTTATGAAGCGTTATGCCGAATGCGGTTGTACCGTGAACGCTAACTGTTCAAGGCTGAGCGTTAGCCTAGAAAGTTGACTTTACAGCTTTCTCATGACTACCACAATAGTAACTAAACGACCTTATTTGCGGAAGCGCTTTCGGTCTTTTTGGTGTCACCGATAAAGCAATCATCTTTGTTTAATAATAGGGACAATAATTAATGAGAAATGAAATTGAGGGGAGTTTATTTTCAAACTGTCCTCGTCGGTGGAAGTTCGAGTTTGTATTCGATACAATACAATACAATACAATACAAGGTTTGGTTTATTAACGGAACTGCAGTCTTATCACAACGCTTAAGTTCTCGTAAAAATAATAGCGAAAAAGTGTCGTCTCATGGATTATTTCAAATGCTACCGATTTCTGGAAATGGCATTATTTACATCAATGTTTTGATTATCATAAAAGTAACAGTATACAAGGGGCAACGCCCACACAAATTATATTCAGTCTATGCATTAATCGCAATTATAAATAAACAGACTTTCTCTGTTTCGTTTCATTATAGTATACTCCAAAGGACACCTCTAAATTATTTACAAACAATCTTCCTGACCTCCCGCGCAAACACCTTTGATGATGTAAGGGTTCTAATTTCACGAGGTAGTGAGCCCCAGACTGCAGGCAAGCGGTGCGCAAGAGCATGGCGGCTGAGTTCTCTTATGACAAATGGTGTTTCGAAGGTTGTTGGCCGACGGTTAGACCTTTTGACGACAGCGGTGATTGGAAGTGCAATATCACGGGGAATTTTTCCTCTCATCATCTTAAAGGCAAGAAGTGCGACATGAACCACGTAAATCTTACCTATAGGCAGCAGGTCAAATTTCTCAAAAACATCCGCAACCGAGTCTCGCCGACGTCTACCAAAAATTGCTCTTAGAGCCTCATTCTGAACAATCTCGGTTCTGCGAATGATCGTCTTATAGCCACAAACCCAGATAGAGATCCCATAGCACATGATAGGCAACAGGAGCATTCTGTAAACTAAAAGTAACCCCTCCACTGGAATACCACGATCTCTGAGGCGACGGATCGAGGAAATAACGGCATAACGATAGGAGCGATCTGCTGCCATCGGTCATACCACGTTGAATACGCCGGTTCTCGTCCGATCACCGAAGCTATTATAAGCAACCTCAGACCCAGACACTATTTGGAAGGAGCGATTTGTCAACTTCTGAAAAAATGTTTAATCTTCATCCCTCTCGATTGACAGCGTCACGTATACGTAAAATGTGATCAACTTCTTTCATACTTTTCACGTCAACCAGTCAACTGAGGAGTTCAAAGGATTGACCGAATCAAAAGCACGAATATCTTCTTCGCCTGATATACTCTACTAATACTGATTAGTTCATGACGATTTACAAAAGAAGCTCATCACATGTAACTTACTTTCGACGACTTTTAGTCAGAGAGGGAATGAAGGCTTGGAACTTCGAGATGTCCACGGACCGCTTCTGTCGAATACAGACTAACGTTCCACGGTGGAGTACATCGGTCACTTACAACACACGCATCCCCCGTTCTCGTTACGTAATCCGTTCATTATCCATCGACCCCCGGAAGATCACCCCAGCCCGCCATAATGTACCGCATCACTAAATACACATTTGGCCTTCGCCTACCCCGTATGAAATTACTAGGTTTCTTGTGAATCAAGGGTACAAGCATGTGATGGCGATAATGAGTACAACGCAGTAATCGAAAGCTCTGTGATTCTCTGACTTTATCCACTTAGTCATTCTGCAATCACAAAGCCTTTTTTTGTCTCCATTTTATCACATATATTTTTGATTATATTCACATGTATACAATGGCGGCGTCATGAAACTCGCTATCGTGTCACTCACATATATTCGACCTCGTCGCCTCTCGGCGGACGCTATGATTTCATCAGTGGATTATGATTGAGCTATACGTCACCTTTAAGTGGCAGCGACAAGGGACGCCTGGATAGTGCCCGTCGACGACAACAGAACTCTAATCAAAAGCGACGCTGCTTACGCGTCTGTCAATTTGCCGAGAAGCCAAACTCTTAATCAAGAAAGCGTCGTCAGAATCAGTGAGCAACAAGCATTTGCAAAAAGCTAGTCACGGTTGGATAACCTTTTGGGAGCTGATAGTTAAAACACAGTTCTTTATTATGAAATATCTGGCTATAGTCGCCTCGCCGTCGAGGAGCGTCTAGATTCCTTGTAATCTATTCGTCTATACGCACCACGGGTGAAATACGTGTGTGTGTGTGTACAAAGAAAGGCCTTCGGTTTTTAAGCATTGAATGCGTCTTTCTATCAGCGCTACGGCTGGCCAGGGAACTCCCGCAATTCCCTAAAACACGATGAAACGAGCCGTCAACGGCGCCATCGTGACAACGAAAGCGTCCACATTTTTCACGGTAACCTAAGCCAGCAGTGGCTAATTCGTACCGCATTATGTGTCACTTGGTCACTTGGCTCATCAAAACCGGATCGAACGAAGAACGATATATTATAGTTTCATTCGGCTTCGTCCAACGAAACATTCGCGATAGACGGTACATCTGTCCATCGGATTATTGCCAGCTGATGGTAATTAGTGCTTATGAAAACTAGACTCGTTGGAGTTATTGCACAATTAAGTTCATTAATTAATTAATAAAAATTGAGGTTTATAATGTGGACGGGAACGGGCGTCGAGTGGCGGTTAGCCTATCGAACGTTAGCTTAACGAGGTGAGTCTGAAAGAAGGCGCTTATGCAGCGGAGTTCTAATTGTGGCCTAATTGTAGCGAAAAATGTCTGTGACCAGCGTACAGCCCATCAGCATAGCGTTGTTGAATTCACGACACCATTACCGGCACTTTATGGAGAGCTCAACTTTCACCCGTATCTCATATGGTCCGAGCAGATTCGTCAGTCGTGTTCTAAAAAGCGAGATACTCTGCGAATTCACTCACCAAATTCAAGACGGATGCCACCGTTCGGCCTTCGGTTCCATGGAAACCTCATTCTAGCAACGTCCTGTGTGCATATTTCTATATAGACATGTATGGCCCAAATGGGTATCCGCCACTTTGACAGCAGTGTTTTCTTTTTAATCCAGTCCGTCAAATTTTCTCATATCAGTTCTAATTGGCGTCGCGCACAAAATTCAAGCTGTGCTTGAGAATTCTTGAAGTCAACGACTTAATACTATTCACTTGCGTTTCTATCCAATACCAACGAGTGAATCACATACGTGACAGCTGTATCTAGCAAACTGCATTCGAGCTGCACTTTTTAGCAGTGTATCCCTAATCAGGACTAAAGGGGGTCAATTTCGCGCCCGAGAGATCCTATCGCATCAGCTGTTTGATACAATGCACTCTGCGTACGATACATAATGGTGAGAGTGATGTATTATTCTAGCTGGTGGATGACGCCACGTAAGCCAAAGGCAGCGATAGCTGTCCTTGCGACCGTTCCATCGAGTCCATATACAACCTAAAAACACACATAGGTGATTCGGTGCAGCGGCCTGTGCATTGGTAAGCTAGGACGATTACATCGCCACTCACAGTAAATATATATATATATATATATATATATATATGTACAACTTCGAAGACTACCGTTTCGACCACTCATCTCGGCTCGACAAAAACCTATTACAGTACGACTAACACTGCCTGTCGCTGAATACAGTCCATGGCAGCATTTGTCCCGTGCGGTATAGACAAGTCTTATATGTTTTCGATCAATCCACGATTACCTACCGAGAACGCTATTATATATCGCTAAATCCAGCAGCTTAACTAGACAAAATTCGGTTGAGCACCAATTCAGCTCATAACAAACGAGTAATCACCCGCATAAATGGTGAGGTGACATCGAGCGTACTAGGTCTAATTACGCTAATTAGTTTACATTCACACTGAAATAAATACCGGCTTTTTTATATATTATATAAAAAAGATAATAATTCAACGCATAAGTTGTTGTTGTCTCTTGTCTTTGGTGGGTGCGCCTTTGTCAATATAAATTGGATCGCTCAGTGATCGTGTCGTAAACCTGTCAACTATCCGTAGCTTTGTTTTGTCGAAGTTGACGATGATAGAACATTAGTTACATTTATTTCCTGCATAAGTCCTTAGCTGTGTGCAAGCTGTGGTGGAATCCGGCTCAACTGGCTGATCAATCAAATACCAAAGTTTTGGCTGCGCAATAGCTGCAACAGATGCCCTCTGTTTGCAGTGACATAATCAACGAATCATATACGAATCTGTTTGAATCGCCCGTGCCTGATTCTCCGGTCATGCGGACCTATCAGCATGTCGTAAACTCTATATTGGTCGTAACCTATGTAATTTCGCGTCTTCCTTTCCAATCGTACGGTACGAACCAGGCACATAATACAAATGGTTGAAAACGAAACTAAAGCCGATGCAAACGAAATTTGTTATTAGTATCAGACTGCGTGATCTAACCACAGTAAGTTGCACACAGTAAAAGTTCATAAGTTAAGGCAAAAGGTTTAGATCACACGAGAGCATTCGCTACAAGCCATACAGCCCAGTCGTTCTATAGAAGAAGTGCATATCAATATAGCTCAGTGATTAGAAGTCATGATATAACATACTAATAATTAATAATCATTACGCATTAGCCATGAGAACAAAAGGCGTATGTAACGTATTCACTCATTTGATTTCGTACGGGGAGATAATTTCCACATTTTCCAAAACCACAATTTTTTTTTCCCACTTTTAGTAATGTATACACCTCCAAATTGTGCCTTACCAACAGCAAACCGAGCGTAGGAAGAAGATCAAGGGCGTGACAGCGGCCTGATTTCGCATATCAGGCCAATGTCAGCTAGTTCGAGCGTGCTTCACCAATTCAATCGTTCATCGGTCAAAATCCAATTTCGCAACGTCAATCCAATTTCCGATGAGTCAGTCCGCGTCGCGTCTGACACTTAAACCGTTACACAAGGGCGACAAAAATCAAAACCTCGAAGAACACCACCGACGAAGCGGGATCTTCGTTTACAGTCCTGCCAGGCAAAACGCTCAACACAGTTCGCCTCCGTAGACGCTTTCCGTTATTCTCACCAATGAAAGACCAGGAAAAACATACATCGAATCGCGCCAATTGCGAGGGTGGTAGCTGTTTACACGACGGTAGACTGGCGTTCGAAAGCCCGCCAGTCTGACCTCTTCTCCCAAACGAATGTCGGTGTCGAGCGAAACAAAGAACCTTTCAAGATTTCTGTCTCGTAACAGACCTAGGCAATGAAGGTGTACACTCCGGAAACGATATGCCCTTTTACATCCGTCAACGGGTGCCGGCTGGCCCTGTGTGCCTCCACCACTCGGGAGCATTTGTCCGAGAGCATTGCACTGCTCGGTAATGATTTCCTTAGCACCGTTCTTTTTCTCGACATTGAACGCCACCACAGCTATTTACTTTTATATAGTAAATATCGTAGAAGGTAGGCCGATAAAAATGAAAGCTCGCGCCATTGGCGACCCAGTGGAAGTTCCCTTTGAATGAAAGGAGACCAATGATGTGATCTTGTACACGGATGTCAAGGAAATGAAAACTGTATATTATAACTAGCATATAAGTAACTAATAGTAACTAGTATAACTATAAGTATATATACCTATGCGTGATGAGAGATGATCTATATGTGTATATATATATAACGCATTTATTCACGAGTTGCCTGCTATTGAACGGAACAGAAACTAGGGAACGAGGAAGGGGAGGGGTGCCCTGGACATGGAGAGCGACCCGTCCACATTAAGGTAACGTAATCTCGAAATAAAAGCTGCCATCGTTTAATTCTCGGTCAACAGGTTGAATTAAACTAAGTCTGTTTGAGCCAACATAACGCATTTGGCACAGCGAGATGGCATTTTTTTCTTCGGCTAATTATACGATGAATATCAGCCTGTTCATTATAAGCAGCTTTACACTTAGACTGTCAGCGTTACTCCTCCCCTTTAAGCGATATCCATGCTTTCATATTGGTCTCATAGCTGTGAGTTGACGAAGGGCAAATTTTGAGGTCACATTTTTCTGGCGAACCACTTTCTTTCTTTCAGGGGAGAAAACACAATTACGACAAGATTAGCTTTCCACGAATCGTTGTGCAAACAAACAAGTATCGAAATTTACCGAAATCTTTCGTGCAAACACAGTAACGGCATCCACCGGCTGCTCTACAGTATATTGAAACTATCCCGTCAGGTTGCAAAGGCTGCCAATAACAAAGTCTATATTGTACCCCGTCTGACGGGGAGTAAATGAATCTACCCGATTGATTGCTGCGGCTTCATCAAGGGTAGCAGTTGTATATTCGTTGGCCTTATGCGTTTAACGAATATCGATTACATATCACTGCCTAAACAATTGAATTCTAATCAATTCCGAATCGCTCACAGATGCGTAGAGCATATCACAAAGAGCATGCTGGAGCAACTGAACTAGACAAGTATTAACACAAATACAAAATTATCAGGAAACTAGATATTCCATATAAAGGTCTCCGGCTGAACTTGTCTTCGTTCACACCGCGCTCTACGAAGCCTTAGGCCATGTGTGCCCGCTTAGCGACGATATATTGTATATATATATATATATGATAAGACAAGCACGAGTTGTCCAGATGGTATTAAATCGGTCCATGATCGAGGTAAGATGTCTAGATGAAGTCTGAGTAATGTTATATTAGTACGCTGAAGGGTGTTCAAGAATCGATTATCCTGTTTCGAAACAAACGGTTCAGTTCAACTAGCCTTGTATTCACCAGCATATATATATATATATATATATATATATAGCATTTACCGTTAAAAAGCTACCTTTTTGTTACTATTGTTACGTTACCTTCATCATAACGGACCATGACGGATGACGCAGATGTTTCATAGCCTCCGTCGGCCGATCGACATCTTCACGATCGCTCACCTCAGCGCAGAAGGGTTTGTTCCCATTTCAGTTCAGCGGACGATCTCGACAACGGTTTCATGTATAAAATACCCTCATTTTTAGTTATCGTTCACTGCTGGCTGATCTGCTAATGACACTCACACAGTTCAACAGAAAACTTCGTAGTAAGTTTTCGTCCAAAGTACAAGCCATGTGGAAAGATTCGACATAGGCATAACTTCAACTATCGTTCACACGTGGACGAGCATCGAGAAACGCGGTGGGATCCATCAGCAACAAGTGCTGCTACATCTCCCGCTTCGTAGGACGCTTACAAAGCGCTATTTTTCCATACTGTTCATCGTTAGACAAGATAGGAAATGTGCAACGATTGGCTCGATATCGTACAGCAACTCCTCGATCGAGCTTGAGCCACCCACAAGTCTGGGCGAATTTCTCGCCAGATCTTACGTTGTCCAGTTGTTATGCTCGTGGCTCGTGTTAAGGACCTGTAGATGCGATCCGATGGGACAAACCAAGTCGGCGGCCTTAACGGCCTCATACGAAGCTGGCCGGCTACTGTTAGCTTACATCGGGCCTGTCCTACGCTATGGCGGAGACGCATCAGGATTAGATGCCGTGACCGATAGAAGCCTGACCACCTGTGGCAAGAGCGCTCTACAAAGTGTCTCTCGACGCACACACACACAGAACAGAATGAGATACACTATTGAGCCAGAGATTGTTATGTGACGTGACAGAGCGGGTGGACAAGCCATATGCCCTGTGAATAACGTTTACCCACGGATTGATTCCGGATCAGCCTGTATAGGACGGATTTCTGATAAAGCTGTCCCTTCGTTAGCGATAATCGAATGCAGCTACGCACATTCATATAATTGAAATCATAGTTGAATGACGCCGTGTTAATGTAAGCGTGAATTGCTTGCGCACAATCTTCGCTCAATGCTCCGCTGTTTATAACAGGAGCTTGCTGGGGCTGCTGCAAAAATCGTCTATAAGAGTCGCTACAAGGCTTCATTGCCATTCTTAACAAATAGACCCAAGTAGAGCGCCTTTCGACGGCAGCTTCCAGCCACGCAAGATGATGTCAGATACTGTAACAGATTGGCATACAACTATTCATAGGAATTGTGTACTCCAAGCGGCATATTTATAGATGTTGGACGCTTCCAGTAAATTCGATACATACACAGTAATGAGGTGAGAGGCACCGCAAGATACAATTACTACTATGATATGAACATTTATTAGTCACAGTTATAAAAGTGGGCGACAATTGTACTATCCGCAGAACGCGAAATACACCTAAGAACATCTTCCTCTAATTAGTCTTAGAATAGAATCTCTAGAACAGGGAGGCCCCATTTCCCCAAGGCTTAAGCGTGTGAACATTTATTACTTGCCGAATATATCTTCCTCTGGGCACGAACGCGATCTGTTTGTACACCGCAAATCAAAGAGATCAAGGGAAACTCGCTGCAATCAGCCGGAAAGCTGTATATGGATGGCCAATACGCTTTGAGCTCAGCAGGATCAGTCTAGCAAAACATGTCCAGCGGTACAAATTGTACGTTGCTGAATGTGATTTCATTTCAGAATCCCAGGTTGAACCACATAAGACGAAACCATGATCAATTCACCCCATTGACGATTAAACAATCTCCTGGAGCAGTTCTGAACATAGCATTGGGCCATACTTCTTAAAACAATGTAAAATGCAAAATAATTCGTCTCAACCTAACAAATCAAATAATGCCAAAGATTAGCAGGAGCTCGGCAACCGTTACACAGTTGGTGTCGGATCCTCTCTTTCGATGGCATTTAATTTCAACTGAATGATGCAGCAGGCGAGATGTAAATAATATCCCTCGCAAGGCAAAAATCTACTAAAACCGGGCGTGCTAATTTCTTACCGTATATTATTATATAATACATATGTGTCTAATGTTATCTAAATTGCATGAGGGTATACGGTATGTTCACTGGGTACATGAATACATATGCACATATCTCTACAATACAGTATATACAAAACAGCTAACCGCGTAAATTAGACAAAGGGAAGCAGAAGATGAACGATATTCTTCTTCGTCTTTATTTCTCTCATTTTGTTCCATCGTCAGATCCCGCTCACAATTCGTTGCAGACTACAGATTCACGGGTAAGTAACAGATGATCAATTCACCTCCGTCGGCCAAGCCACCTAGGGTAATACCACACACGTGGATAGTGCCAGTAGTAGTATGGGTAATACCAGTAGGAATAAGGTAGATAGTACGGATACGAATACGACCATAACCAGGAACATGCGTCGCCGGCCAAGGAGACGATGATCAACAGACAGATCTGCACCGATGGAATGAATCAAAATGAAGAAAGCATAGGCAGTGTTGATTAGCACGAATCGAATGAAATCAATACATGAGTATGTCTTTACACGACGACAATGCAACAGAAGCTCTACAAGATATAGTGAATGCCAGGTTTACAATCCCGCTATCTAGCCAAATTTCAAACCACATATATAATAATGATAATAATGAAGAGCACTTAGATTCCGGCATACGGTCCGTGCATAGGGGGCCAAAAGATCAAAATCTGATGAAACAGACGGAAAAACCACACATGTGTTTAGATTAGCAAATGGATCGTGTCGAGGGTTCCCGTGTCTGTCGTACCATACTGCGAAAATCCACAGACGACATCATTTTCGGCACTGCGTCCACCAGGCGGATGAGAACGTCGAATACGGACGTTCATGGAAAATGTGGCCCTTTTATAGGCGGTGAAGCTCTTCTTTTGATTTTCGAGTGCCGAAACACACGATCCCATGCATGCACGCACTTCATAGTATATATATATATATATATATTAATACTGAGTAATTCGATCCTGTTTATGTACAATAAGTTTCGGCTTCATTCATAGTCACCCGAGCGACAGAATCCATCACCGACGTTCGCTAGCGTTGTTCGGTTGGTCACATAGGACCCGCATCGTCATATGCGACTCGCTGGAAGTGCTTGTTAGACAGAGAGCTGACACTCAGAATTATTAACAGATCACCTTTGGTAACGGAATTGATCAATTGGCAGGTTTCGCACTTCTGATCCAGAAGAATCAGAAGTTATCACAATTGGAGCTTGCTATATCTGTATGTTCTGTAAAGAAAACTATGTGGTCCATAATGCATATATTGTTACGCTTCGGCGGTGGCAGAATAATTCGAGACGACAGCCGTTTGAAAATATGAACAATACAAGTATCAGTTCTCTGTGAAATGCTCCACGGAATAACTGCTTCAAGCGATGGGTAGTGTAATTAACGACCGAAGATAAATAAATAATAAAAAAAACTAAACTGTTATATACAATTAACAGGAAATAATTGACACAGCTACCCCCATACGAACCTAAGAAGATGAGGTGATTGGCAGAAACCCGTCTACAGCCACGCATGTGAAGTGAGCTGTATGAATTATTCGATGATTTTTTTTTCTTTTACGATTTCAAATGGTTATATAGTTGCTGACATAAAATCTATAACTGCAAGGATAACGTTTATACGTTATTCAAACAAAAACATTGAGGTCAACTTTGTTCATATCTGTGTCTATCATGCGCCTTCCATTTAAGAAAGGGCCAGTTCTTCTGTTGCTCATAGAAAACCATACAAACATGAAGACGTAGTCAGGCTCTAATGTTGAGCAGAGTCGTACACTAAAAACAAACCGGTAACCAATCAGGACAAAAGAAACGATTCCATCATAAAAACATACTGCTATGTAAAACGTCAAATCAAAATATTTTATTAATCTCAACGCCTTTTACACCTTACCAGGGGAGCAAACGCCTTCGAGCCCGGTGACGCGCTGCGTTCGTGTTCGACAATCGGAGGAGGCACGTAGGCGCACGGGTTCGATCCCATTGAAAAAGGGACCTGTCCTATGAAGCAATGCCGAAAGGAGTGTCGTGCACGTGCAATGAGCGTCGGTCCGGAATATTTACTTTAGAGCTAGAAACGCTGGGCGAAAAGCTCAACTGTATTTCTTAGCTTATGGTATGTTCACATTCGGTATTCTCGACACATTGTGTGGTGCGGCCGTGCCTCATCCATATGGTAAAGCTTAATATCGGATCGCATCCATAAGATATAACGTTGCTCTCTATGAGATGAACAAGTGTGCTGCACCGCAGTAGTGTGTTTCTAAACTTCATAATATCATATTATAGAACAAATAAAACAAGACAAACTAACATACGGTCAAATCGTACACCCAGCTTGGGGTACAGGTTCTTGAATTGAATTTATTTAATAATTGGTTGCTACTAGTTATATCAAAAAAAAAAATAGTTCGACATTTCGTACAATTCTCTACTTAGAGAAGTAGCAAAGATGCCCGGGGTGCCTTTATGCCCAGCCAAGCTTCCTGGATCAGAGCGATGCATCCACGAGCGTGCATTTCTGAAAATGTTAACAACCACAGCCATACACACAGGCAGGAATTGGTTAAATTGCTTCAAAAACTCGCTGGCAGTTTCATTTTATTATTGACCAGTATATGACGGCATAGAAGAACAAAAACGTGTGTTCAAAAGCTTGCGCATTCCTTGTCCACGAGAATGTATATTGCTCGCATCGATAAACGAGTTGATGGTAGCGCAACGCAAATAAGCACGTGTGCTTCTCACGTACCATGAAAAAAATTAAAACGCTAACTTAATGAACGATGTAAGGTCCCAGGGCAGGTGAAGCTTACCATCACTTAGTGCCTTGATCTTCTTGGCGGCTTCCTTGTACTCGGCGGTGGTCAGCAGTGGCAATACGTTGCCAGCCTTTTTCAGTAGCGAGAACAACTCAATGATGAGCAGCGGCGCGGCGTCAGCACAGCGTACCATAGCCAGACATATGGCATGAAGCGCGTACGATGTTTCGAGCTGAAGTCCAAGTCGCGGCAGACGAGTCAGTGACCGGTGTAGCATCTCCAGTGAAGAAACACAATGCTCTGTGTCGTCGCCGCTTGGTGAATCCTCCGCTGGATCACGGATCGAGCTGAATATCAGCTCAACCGTATCCAGCCACAATTCGTCTACAGACAGCTTCTGCATACGTGAATTTGTCCAGACGTTATCCAGAGGGGTCCATCGTCGTAGAACCGCAATCACCTGCTGTTCGATGTAGTCGATATTCGCTGCGCCTTTGTTGGTTTCGTCGTCAACTTCGTTGGCCCTGCTTCTAACCTCCTTCATCATTTCGAGTAGTGTGAGTACCGAGTGTTCAGCGAGACACGTGGAAGTATCCGCCCCTGCCAGGTTGAAAGCTCGCGAGAACGATTCAGCGAACGTTTGCAATATTCCCGGAGTAACATCCGCTATACATTGAAGCAGCTGGATATGCAAATTGATCAACTCGTCAGGAAGGAACAGTTCTTTCTCGCGAATAGCATGCCCACCTAGGCGCTTTGTGAGCGTCGATAACAAGTCGAGCACAGCGCTGATTACCGGTGACTTCTAAAAATAGCACAGACAATCATATTGCAACAAACATTGTTATATATATGTAAAACGAATGCGATGTCGGAAGCGCACATCGTCGTTCGTTTCGAGCAGTAATCGATAATTGACCTATTAGGCTCTGCCTACGGCTCTACCTGCGCTGAGGGTAGGTTGCGGATGAATTTAATCACTGCCGATATTAAATTAGGTGAGCACTGGTGACCACAGCTCTTGTCTGAAGCTCGTCTCATTTCAAATTCAAACAGATCATTTATCTGTTTGCAACAAACCTTCTTGCCGTGGACAAGACTCACCAGATGAGTACGCTGAAGTAGCTGACTCAGCCAGAATACGATTAGATTATATCTCTTGAACCGACCCCGTTCAATCCACGCCTTGAACATGTCCAGAATAATCGCCTGCAAATGTCACAACATTAAAATCATTTTACTTTACTTTTGCAGAACCACACCAGCTCTATCGAACAGCCAACTCTTCAGTTACAGATCAAATTGCTGTTTTTTCTCTAACATCCGAATGTTCACGAGTCGGTGGTTAGTCTACCCTACTTAGTTCCAGAACCTAATAAAGCTGGATAAACGATAAACACGCAATAAACACGTAAACAATAAACTTGAGCGTACCAGTTCGTCGTCATCACAGAGACGGGACTGCGCGAACATGATGATATTGGAAAATAGACCCTGCGAATACAGCTGTTCCATATCGCGGGGCGTTCTGACGAAGTCGGCCAGAATTGTTTCAATCCATACGCGACGCTCACGGGAAGCTATCGATGAGCTAACGTAATGGTTAAATAGTGAAGGCAGTTTGTGGATGTTGAAGGCGGGTCGCGCCAGAGAGCTGCGTACCAACTGGTTGTACAATGGGTTGTCTGAAAATGGCGTTTAATTCGTTCTTGAATGTGATTGAGAATTTCCTACTTTCAAATTCACGTTAGTGTTACCTAAACATTATTGAAACTGCCGATAGCCTTTTGTGTAAGGGCAGAAACCCTCATTTACGTATTTACGCATACAAGTGCTCATATTATTAGTAGTGCTCGGTATTCATTCTAGTGCTACACAAAACACCCAATACTATCGTTCCCACAACAATACTCAGGACGTTAATCAAAACACGGCGAAACTTTGTAAGTATATTTCAAATTCTATCAGAATATGTAATCTTAGACCATTGTCCCTCGGTGTTTAGCTACAACAAAACAAAATTTACTATTGTAAATTATACATGTATTTATTATAAACTTTTGCCAGAAGACAGACCTATTTCCATTTACATATAAATTTTGTTCGCAAAACAACGCAGATAGCTTCATTAAAACCGTTTGTTAATCGAGCGTTAATATATTTGTCCACTCACTTGGATCACTGATGACGATCTCGCAGCATCGGACAAGGTAGCCAACGGTTAGCGAATTCAGCTGACGAGCGCCCTCGCTGCCGAGCGAGTTACGCAGCATGTCCAGTATTGCTACCATGTACATGACGACGGGATGTGAGCTAACGCGCTCCATCTTTTTGTAAATGCGACTCAGCAACTGCAGAACAAGGCGGCAGGAAGGCACAACAACGAGACTAATTTTCTACTTAGAATTGCACTAATTTCTACTTGATTAATTACGTCCAAATTTTAATAATAATAATAATAATATCCTGTATTGAACAGACGAAGTTCAGACTACGGCATAACTGCAATGCTGCCTTATCAATGTGAAGATGTAATATCTTCTATGGCATTTTACCGCAGTGTACGGCGGTGAGTCGTTCAACCACAAGAAAAATCAAACACTGTGCAGTTCGATGAAATGATCAATAGTCATCCGGTGGCCCGGAACGTTCGTGTGCGCCTTGCAACCGGAGACTAGTAGGTGGACGGGTTCGATCCCCACCATTGAACATTTGCATTTAAAAAGGGTCCGCCTTATGAAGCAATGCCGAAAGCAGTTGTCCCGTGGACGTTAAATGTTGGATGAGAGTCTCGAAAATGTATTTTATCAGGGGTCATCGGATAATAATAATAATAATTAATAATAATAATAATAATAATAAACGTATTGTTTCTTCTTGGGTTCTGACTGTACACCTGTCAGTAATTGGACTCGCGTGCAGAATACTTGACACATACCGTATATCCCAGTGCGCGAAGATGATCGCATTCGGCCGACAGCGTAGAGATTGAAAGCAGTGGAAGTCTCTCCTCGATCAATCGAATCGTCTGTACCTCACTGAGCTCGTCGAGTATATGAAGGATGGTCGTTTGCACAAATCGAGGGTCATAAATATCCGAGCCGTGCTCAATCTGGACGACGACGGCTGGGTCAAGCGTTAGCAAATCTAGCGGTATACGACCCACGCTGCGCAACAGACGCTGCTGCGAAATCTGAGACAGCACCTGATTGATCGTGGCGTTCTTGAGGACCGATACGTCCGATGTGCCCTTATCAACAGAATAGAACGAGGGTGCCGCCTCACCCCAGACGAATGGCTGGAACAGGGCTAAATTGGCGCCATTTTGCTCGTACAAACTTAGCAAATGGTACAGATGTTGGTCGCTGACGGACAGGCTGGCGTCGTAACCAGATAGCAGTATGGGAATGTGTGGCGTTTTGCACACATCCCGACCGTCGAGTTGAGCCAGCGTTATTAGCAGCTGCACAAGCTCCTGCTTCAGCGGTGAGTCCTTGCCAGTTAACGTGGGCAAGAACCGCGAGTGGCCGAACACCATTTCCGTTGCCTGTAGTGCACTCAGCTGCGGAGACGCCGTCGCGAATGCCTTGCTACAGATGGTGCGTAGCAGCCGTAAAGGTGTCGCAGTGGTGGTGAAGCCGCGCTTCAGGAAGCTTTTGAAAACTTTTTCGAAGTTTTCCCCCAGCCACGCGCTTTGCCAAGCTGATTCCGGCAGTTTCTCCAGAATAGAACGCGTTCGAGAAAGATGTGTCTCTGGAACAGTTTCGGAATTCGGAAACAAATCAAGTCGAATCAGAGCTACAGATAATATAACACAATCGGATGCTGGAACGTTTCAGTTGTTGTGCTAGACAGCATTGTTCGTTATGAATGTGAGCGTAATAATGCGATTTCCTCCTTGATGTTCATATTTACGGGGCAGCAAAGATAGGGTTATTATCGCCTTGATCCATAGCTTACCCGATGTTGCGTCGAGGTTTGCGCTCAACTTCATTAGACATCTGAACACGGCAATAAGGGCGTCTTCGGAGAAATCACCGAACTCAAGAGCCGCATTAATCACGACCAGCAGCACGACACTTGGTTTGTCAACAAATGGCAAAGCAGCCTTGAGCAGCTTTGCGTAATCCTTTGCGAAGATGGACACCTAAAATAATTAGGCCGGGCGTTAATAAGTACCAATCACGCAAACGCGCACAACACCTTTGATATAAATCCATATGGTGTCTATCAACAGTGTTATTTGGTAATGTTATTATTATTATCATTATATTTATAGATGCATAATGATTCATAATCTAGTCTAGGTAATTTACACGCACGGCGGATATGGAGGACGGTTTAGCTTGTGTTTGACTAGCACTCACCGCATGCCGCAAATGATCCAAAAGATCTTGAACTAGGGTGACGACTGTCTGTTCATTGTGGGATTCGCCTTCTTCGAGACACTTCTTAAGATTGACCAAGAGCGAGCGATAGATAAATCCCGAGGTCTCCTTCGACGGGTTCTCGCGGTCTTCACGTGCGATAAGCCGAAGAAGCTCCATCGAGAACGTCCAATTTGACCCTGTACGATGAGCAAAAGGGCAGATCAGGGAACGAAGACATAGTCGTTAATCTAATCGCATGAATGTGCGGCGATTATTGCACCATCTTACGAACTAACATGTAGCAGTAACAAATTCAGTAAAAGTTCACATTTAGGAAATTCCAATGGGGCAGGAATTAGAGTGCCCCCGATCTAGTGCTTACTCACCGCTAAGGTCGCCGGCACTTCTGAGTTTCTTCTCTATGGCACGAACGAGACAAGGGTTAGCTGCAAGCACTGCTAACGATGCTGGCTCCTCGAGGTCTATCATTTGGAACAACAAGTTCAGTTCTATGGCGGACACGTGCATAGAGCTCCGCCGGAGAAAAGCCTCAATCGCGGGGCGTAGGTCGACGTCCCGGTGCGCTAACTCCAGCAACTGTTTTGTCGTCTCTGTCGATAGCTTGCAATGCTTTTTCGGTAGCAGCGAGATCACGGAATGCATGGTCTGTTTAGTCGCCTTACCACTTCGGCATACAAACTCGACTAGCGAGGCTATGTCTTCGTTGCTAGACATCTCGGCAAATGTCTCAATGAACGGTAGCACGTCAACGAGGCCGTCGAAGACGGCCGCTAGCGAGCGCTCCTTGAACGATACGAGATCGAAACCGATGTCCAGCTTGGCTTCCACGACGCGTCGAATCACCGTGAGTACCATTAGTGTAATCTCTGAATCGCCCTGCACACAGAACCGCTTCTGAATCACGTCAGACGACATGAAATCGGCGAGCTTGCTAAGCGTGAGCGGGTCGCAAGCTTCGGCCAGATGTCGTAGACACGTAGCGACAGGGTTGACGAACAACTCCTGATCGTGGTCTTGACACCAGCGTACGATGAAGATGAGCTGGCTCAACAGGGATACATTAACGGCGTCCTCGTCCGTAAATTTGATCTTAACCATCATTCTCTCCAGCGACTTGGGATGTCCACCAGTCATCGAGGCTACAAAAGCACTCTCCAACTGCATGGCTGACTCGGAGGAAAATTTCTCCACGCTCAGCGAGCCCGTATTCACGAAGGGCTTCTCGCCCGTCAAGAGAAAATTCATATAGTGAGTGAAGTGTGTGTCGAGTCGATTCTTTCCATATTTCTGTAGAAACTTGATATACGCGACATAGTTGACCTGTCGATGTAGGATTTCTCGCATGACAGCGGTGAAGACGGGATATTTGCTGTGGTCCAATGAGGCAATACTCGTCGAAATTGGGCTGAATAATCTAGCATCGGCTTGGACACCAGGCGAACCTCCGTGAGAAACCAATTCATGAATCGTCTTGTCAAGGACGTCCCCCTGAACGATACTATCTCGTAGAGCATCACAAAACGCCATTGAGTAGGCGTAGTTCAGCTCAGGCTGATCCGAAGCCAGTGCAGTGGAAACCCACAATTCCAGTTCGGCGCTGTGCTTGGCAAGCCTCGGGAACTTTCTAAGTATGTCAATTGCGTGCGATAAGAGCTCAACTTGAAACGACGTATCAGTTGACGCTTCAGCCAAAAGACCAAACAGGAGACGCATCGGTTGCATGTCAGTTTTAATAAGTTCACTCTCGAAGTTTGGCAAGAAGCTAAGTACCATCCCGATGAGACGAAGGTAGATTTTCGATTTCTTGACGACTGGCACTTTGCCCTGAACGAAGACATCTACATCGGCCAGGAGACCCCAGCCGATGTTAGCTGAAATGTAGCCGAGTATCGGCGACGCAAGTAGATGCATTGTCTCGAGCAGCGTCAGTGTAAAGTCGGAGATATCCGCGCCGGTGTATTCTGTCAATATCGTGATCTGCACGGCATCGAATTGACGTTTCATCAGACTGCAAGGTAACACCGCATAGGATTAAACATCTCGCATTCATTCATCCATATCAACAGTGAAATACGTCTGTTCAGACAACATTATATAATGAGACAACGACTGACGGGTGTCGTCAGGGCGACAATCCTATGAGATTTGCTCTTGTTTCTCTGTCGAATAGAGGCTTCGTCCACCAATATACAGATATGGGCTGACAAATTCAAGAGAGGAACAAACACAAACCTTGCAAATATGCACGGCTGCATAATATAATCCTTAATGAAGGGCACCAGAATGCGTCTCGTTTCGCGGCTCAACGAAGTCATGAACTCGACAAGTTTCTTGAGCACTGCGTTAATAAACTGCAACACCGAGTAGAGTGGGGTGAGGCTGTACTCGGTCAAATCGGCCGGAATAAACGTGAACAAGCAGAAATGCTTCACGAGATCGACGTACTGATCAGCAGTCGTTGGTTCCAGCTTTGCGACGATTTGATCAAAATCAAGCCGGGTCACCACCTAAAAACAGTGAGAAACACGATTATATTGAACAAATACTTTGTTGTATGTCTGCTCGATGAGCGTGTGACCGACATGGATCAGTATGCTCAAGCGATCGAAGGATATCGAGACCATTTACCGCTTCAATGCCAAATCATTTTTATCTTCCAATGGAAACTTACCCTGGACAGAGCTCGGTAGAAGTTGCAATGTGTCCGAGACACCTTTGGCGAGCGGAAGTTAAAGTAACGATCGACAATAATATATTTAATCTGGTCAGGTAGTGCGACCAGTAGATCCGCCATGAAATCTGCCCCTTGGGATTCGGAAAATACTTGCGGGCAACTGCTCACAACCTGAGTGACGATAAAATTGCAGTTGCGATCACCCAAACCCAAACGGGGATCTCGGAAAGAAACGCCCTAAACGAAATCAGGAAAGCGGAAAAAACACACACAAATTACAGTAAATATTAATAATGAATATACCGATATATATATCATATCAACCGCATACATATCAACTGCAAACAGTGGATAGGCCCCCGTCACTTTTTATGCCGGTTAATTTCGTTTAAAACAACCAGTTTGAAGTACACCTCCGTTCAATCATGTGAAGTTGCCCATCAGCTACGAGCGATTAGCTTGCATGAATCTTGTATGGATGTGGCATTTCCGAATGATGCCTCCGTAGGGGCAACAAACAAGCCGTTTGCTAACAAACCTGTTTGGTGTTGAAGAATATCCTAGAAAGTAGCTTGGCCGCGCATGCTCTCACAGACTCCTGCTCAGCTGGAGTAGCCACCATCAGCTCGTTCCCCCGTATCAATGAGGTGATATCCGCTTCTTTGGCCTTCTTCGTGTATAGGAATCTGTCATCGGAATAACCAAAATCATTAGGCTCAATGACAGATGAAGAAGAATGAATGCAGCGGGTATTAATCATATAATAATTACGAGGCATTCGTTGTTAATTTGATTAATACCCGCCCACGAAACCCCAGTCGGCCAGAGCCCCCTCACTGCTAATTTTCACGAAGGAGTCTACCACAGGCTGATCCGCGCCACCGGGGACAAAGGCGCAGCATCGTTCCATCTGCAGCGCCCTTTTCTTCCTGTCGGGCAGAAAGGTAATGCCACCGCCTCTCTCGGGTTCACCATGACGGCCTCTGCATGACACCCTGTCCCCAACTGTTTCTCTAATTATTGTATATTTTAACACGCACAATCACGCATTGTATTCACGTAACAAAGACGACAATATTTGCCCATTGGCTATTTTCACTTACACCCGGCTCCATTCTTTGCCTCTCCATTCGAGCTGGCCCTTCCAAATAAGAAGCGAGAGAACGGGCGTGAGAGTTGTCTTGTTGAGTACGCTAATTTTGAGACTTTTGCTAAGTGCGGTGTTGTCGACAATTCGTTCTCGGATCGTTTCGAGAAATCCGATCACATCGGCAGGACGGTCGTGAACGAGACCAGCGAACGCCCACGGGAACAGCGACTGCTGCTCTAGTAGACGCCACAGTGTTGCTCGCTTCGCAATGACGAGCAGGGCTATCAGCAAGTACTGGGCACAGGTTCGAATCTAAGGGAATGCAGGATATAGGTTAGAAACTGTCGTGGTACAGCAATTTTTGATTATAGCTAATAGAAATGTATTTGTTAAACGTTACTGGCACAGTCCTCTGAGGGGCACAGTCCTCAAACGAGTCGTGACAGAGAATGTACATATCAGCAATCTGTGCCGGAGCAACCACTCGTTTATGTAAGAGCGCACGATGATTAGGATCGAGGCGACTGTGAATTAGAGTGTAAGTATGGATTGTATGCCGACACAGCTAAGAGGTGAGCCTTATTTGAACGTTAATTTATATCAACGTATTTGCGTGTAGGAGTAAAACTGCTGTACGAAACGTACTATTATGGTAGTACGATAATCAATAGATAATACGAGTTTTTCTATATAATCACCAGCCCACAAGATGTCCTATGCTAGCGTGAATGCATACCGAAATTGTTTCTCTGATCCGCACACGGGTGAAGCATCCGTTGAAGAACGAGAGGTCGATGGACTGAACGAATACGTCCGCCACCTCAGCCCCCACCAGCACCATTGAGGTGAAGAGCTTAAGAACAGGCTTCATCACAACAGGATCACCCTAAAAGAGAAGCAATAGATGGCACCAAATTATAGCTATCGTATCTCACAATGCGGAGTGGAACGTCAACATTTTCCTGCAAATGGAGAACTTACTCTGACAATGTTACGTTATAGAAATTATTATAGACGCATAGGTGTGACAATGTTACATAATAACGCCTCTAAAAATCGATATTAGCAAAAGAATTAGTCGAATCCACTGATCCGACAATATCACCCCAACCACTGATGAACGTCTAAGCATCACCATAGCTATTCACCCGGCAAGTTGACCTGATAGTGGATTGGTTCAGTTACTTAGACGTGTGCTTGTTCCACTTCGCGATAGACAATTGGTAATGGCTAATCTTATCGATGTCGAAATCAAGCAAATATAAAAACGCTAAGCTTAAAATGAGAACGACAATGCAGCGTAGCGTCTGTTCGCAAACTACGGAAAATTGACTTTATAGTGAACAATGTATATTGTAGCGCAGCGGCATAGTTGACATACATCATGCGACAGTAGAAATGTCAGCGGTGGACCATGTTGCGACAAAATCTTCTGCGCCTGTATGATGATCTTCGTGCGAAGATTGGCTACTGCCGGAGTTTCATCTTCCTGCTCCTGGAACCGCATGAAGATATTATCTAGGGCAAGTATAATCTGAAGTAGGCACTCTCGATCTTCGCCGTAGATTTCGATGTAGGACACCAACGGCTCGAGGTCACAATCACACATCTGAAGGAACTCGCGAACAATATCGATGGAGGCCTTTGTGGCCAGGAACGTCTGTGCACGCTCTGAGAACCATGCCAACTCTGGAAGACACAAAAAGACTAGTTCTAATTTCGAGTGAAATGCTTAAGTTAGCTTGCAAGGCGCGTGATTATCGTTGAACAATTTCGATGGATCACCGTGTTTGTGGCAAGTAAAAAAGTACGCGCTAAGGTGCCGACTATCATTCGGTGGAAGACTTATAATATTTATAGGAAGTAACAATGGCAAGCGAAATTTGCAAAATGAATGTTATCTAATAAATTCGTACGACAGTGGCAGGCCCTTTTAGATTCTTTGGAGTTCTTTATCGTCTTTCTTTATCCGAAGATTCTTCCCATGTCCATGAGGAGGGAAGAGAATAAGCAAAGGTGGCGGCCCCGACAGGTCCCCTCATAGTAATACCTAAAAGGTTAAGAGCTGAGGCCTGTCACATAGGGGAACAGCTGAGGGTCAGCTCAAAAACAATTATAGTGGCAGACCCTCTTAAACGTCGAACTCCACTAAATCCAAAATTTGTGAACAGGAAAATATGACCAGTAACTGGGATACTGAAACGCGTATTTAGAGCTATGCCGGCTGACCTGAACTTCAGCTCGGAGATGAAACTGTGGTAAAAAAAAAACGGTTGCTGCCCACAAAATTGATAAATTAATGACTTTTAATAAGTCAAAAATGGTCAATGAGTTTTAACAGACAAAATAATATTATTCGTTTCGATTGTGGAATGATGACACTTACTGCTGGTGTCAATGTTACTAAGATTATTTTTATGGGAACTTAAGCGTTGTAAGAAACTGCAGTTCCGTTAATAAAGCAAGCGTTGTACTGCTGCTGTCAGGATGCTCGAAACGTTAGTAAAGTTCTACCACACTTACAACTTGTTCATATATTTTCTCCCCATTCCGCAGTCGACTATCGTTAACCATGGGTAAGTAAAACGAGAACTTCACAAGCAGCAAAATATTCTCGCCTTTATTGCTGGCCTACCTTGAGAGATGGTGATATCGCGCGCTTTAACTTTCTCGACGAACGAACCCAGATCGAAAAAGCCGGTACTTTTCTTGCACTTGTCATCCTGCCGCGACGACTCCTTCCCATGGGATTCACTTCCAGTGGCACCACTCCTGTTACTAGCAACCTTTCGTTTTTTGTATCCTTCCACATGTTCGGCGACTTCTTTAAACGCCATTGTTTCGCTAGCTTTATCTATTCACTCAATTCCTCAGAAAAAAAAAAACTATCGACCGTTCACTGAGCATTCACGTCATTTGCTCACTTCCAACGTGAGATCATGCGTGCCTCGAATCTCCCGTACAATCCAGTCCACCTCTTCGTTCTTTGACCAACTCTAACTTGCACTTTCAACCATTGGAATACGCAATGGACAACACGACAACAAAAAAATACTGGCACCGATTTTATCTGAGATTTCGCCGAGTAGCGAGCGCCTCGTTTACGCGCAACGAATGGTCGGGTCTCGCCAACCAGCCAGCAACCCACCCAATGGGAGCCCTATGGTGGTTCACGTTCGGTAAAGTTCTATCTATCATTAGCAACGCACGTGCTCGCCAATTGTTTTGGCGGTCGGTGTGTTATTGAGCGGGGGCGCAGCCGAAGGGTTGCCAGCACAGACGACAGCAGGGCGCCATGGGCGCTCACAGTGCTCACTCGCAGAAGCACACACACACACACAGACTCACGGGCCCAGTCAGCGTCGTGAATAGGCTTCACGAAACCAGCCGGGTATCGAATCACACATATCGAGTCATACGCATTCACAGCCAACGGAGAGACCACCGAAGGCGGACTCCCAGACACACCCCTCATATACAATATAGTGTAGCTGATACAAGCGGCTGAGCAGCTCTCGATCTCTCTCTCTCTCTCTCTAGGGTGCTGGAAGAAAAAACTTTGTTGGTATTTGACAACTAGAAGCGGTAAACTCCTCGAAGATAGCTATTGAGAAAAAGTGGTAAGTAGTGCCAAGCCGACAACGTAAAAGCTCCTTCGAGCTAGCCGTCGTACGCGTATATTACGTAATGAGGTGTCATTAAAACCTGGTTGTTATTTTGCTTTATGAAGACGCGGCCACCGCGGTCGGCGACGAGCGAATGGTCAACTTTGTGACTGATACGGAAAGTAGCATTCGCCATGGTGGGGGAAATCCCCGGGTAAAACGCAGCCAGAAGGTTCTTGTCGATGTGTGTGTCTAGTAACTCAATATCAATTCACTACGGCTGTCCACACAGTTAGAGGAGCCAGCTGAATGCAGGCGGCTGGATAGCAAGGTAGTTGGTTTTTTTGCTGTATCTCTGACTTGCGCTATCGCCGTACAAAGGCGTCACGAAGTCAAGAGTTCCTGCCGTTTCCAAGTGTCTACTTGTCCTCATCACACTGGCCGGACCAGTAGCCGGACACCGGATGTGTGCATGCGGACAGACATCTGCTTGACCCTAGCGAACGACGGAATTGATTCGCCAACAGTTGGCGACCGTGAAATGTACGCTTCGTGTCGCTGTATCGCTGCTGCCTGACCGTACGGACGGATTAGCCACAACAAGCTGTACCCAAGCTGCATGTCCAATTGTGTCCCCTTGCGCTGTTGTTCTGCCGGACGATGATGACAACCAATCATTCATCAGTGCTCATCTGTTTCGGGCAGTAGTGATAAAGGTGCAACAGGTGTTACGAGCAGCGCGAACCGAGTGGATACCCAACCGATGCAGGACTAGCTACCCCCCCCGGCCAGACCCCTCTCTTCTGCATTGTAGGGAACTCAGAAAGCGTTTTGCGTGCACACGTTTCTTCGGGGATATTCTGACAAAAAAGAAAGTTCGACACCGTCACAATGTGCGATGACAGTGGATCGAGCGACAATTGTGAGTTTTTACTTTACTGTTACTTTTGCCGTTTCGGAAAAACGTTCGCTTTGCTCAGACCAACTCAGTGGAGGATTAATGAACATGACATTATGGACATATTCGCTGTACTGATGACTGTTGAATTCGTCTATTCAAGCAGTGAGGAGGTAACAGCACAATGGGCAACCGACCTTCTAGACGGGTTTAATCACATTTGGGCTTCGATGAAGTCGAATAGGTAGAAGAACACCGGCACATTGAAAAGTGGATACTATTTCGGTGCGTTTTGCGCAAACAAGCTATTTGGGATATTACGTCACATACGGACCGGGTCATTAGGGCTATGACGATGCACGTTTCTTCTTAGGGGAACATCAACCCGTTTCGATCTGGTCGCTGTTTACGTGAACTCGACCAGTGAACGGTATTCTGGAAGAGAGAAGCCTATACACAGGGAATGAGGTGAACAAGTAAATCGAATATATTTCGACTATCGCTGGCTTCGTGCGACGATGTTCCTGCTTCGAGAGGGCTCATTATAAAAATTCTTCATATAAAATTTATATTCATACAAAGTCAGACGCCGAAAAAGCCGCATAATTATTATATATTCAGCATTTTCCAAGTTTTTGATCGCCATCAAATGATGACACTTTACTATATGGCAGTGCTATGCAATCGGGCAATGCGGTCACAGTCCCTCGAAGGGACATAATAAGTAATTGGTACGAAGGACAATCGAACGTCCGTACGCGCATCGAGAACATACTAACTTTCAAATTGGAAATCCGGCTGTTCAGAGCGGATTCGGATTGTGGATGACAGCTACTTACGGTGTACGATTGGCCCTTGCGCTGACTATAAACGAAGTGCGAATTGTACATCACCTTATATTTGATTGCATTATCGGCACATTATCTTCTCTGTAATTTTCCCTGCCAACGGAGTAACATCCAATTGATATGTTAGTTTGCTTAAAATTCGAATTTAAAACCGCTCAAAACAAACTTCGACAGAGGCACGCCTGTCACACTGTGTAAGGTGGTCGTATCGATGAAGAACATTGTGAAGAACAGCCATCTAATCCTTAGTCGTACCTCGATGGCCTGCTGCCGTATAGATCCTTCTCTTCGCGAATCAATACGCTCTGACATAGATGTACTTGTGGGTGACTTGCGTCCACATGAGAACATTTATTCATATTTTATAATAGACCCGTCATTGAGCGCGTATCAGCGAGTCCCTCGGTGAAGGCTACAGAAACTAATAATCTTTGGTCAGGCACACATTGATAGTATGAGACTAGAGTGAGAAGATGGTTTCGACTTCACACCCCTTCGAATTGCATGGGAATTGTTCAAAGTGTATGCCATTTGGCGTCGTTAAGAAACAC
The DNA here is from genome assembly GCA_019614645.1 of Stratiolaelaps scimitus. NCBI lineage: Eukaryota > Metazoa > Arthropoda > Arachnida > Mesostigmata > Laelapidae > Stratiolaelaps > Stratiolaelaps scimitus. The sequence continues at coordinate 1,908,966 of JABWDB010000028.1, forward strand.
GGCGCTATCAGAACACCCACCTGCAAAACAATCGCATGAGATGCACTAGCTCAAAATAACGCTGCCATTGCAGGCATTGAGAGTTACCAGCGGATTCATCGCTATCTATTTAGATCTCGGAAGGAAACGCGTATTCCTAGCTGGATTTGAGAGACTTTTTGGTACGAGATAGACTGGGTATAAGCAGTTGAATAGAGTCTATTATATCCTCCCTGTTATCATTATTATTCTTATTATTCTCTAAGACATAATAAATAGAGATCGTGGTAACCTTGGATCGTGGAAAGTGTTACTTTTTTTCCCACGGGATTTGTAGTGTTTTCGCTCATATAGTGATTGCCATCTCGACTATCGACAGATGGGCTGACTCGGTGTTTTTATGAAACTGCTGGACATGTTGTACAAAAACACGGGGATTTCCCAACCACTAGCCAATCGCGCAGTGGCGCATCGTAGAAAATCGTTGAAACGCCGCGAACGTCGGTCACAGCATATAACCGGTCTTACGGGCGAACACACGTAGTTCATCCTGTCTGGCCCGAGAGTCATTTGTGGCGAGGGGCCGTTTCGCCCCAGTAACGGTCTACAATAGCCGAAACCGACGGAACAACTGTCGAATAATAACAATTATTATGTTATGCACAACGATCGAAATCGAAACTTTTTGAACGAGACGCGGAGATCCTTAATGAACAAGCACTTCGCTGGCTGTTACACTCGAGTAGTGAGATGAATTAATGATTTAATAGAGTAGACGATCTCTTCGCGTGGGGCGTTCTCGTCTAGTGAACGCTGTTACGGTTGCTATCATTTATCATCCGCTGTACATATTCTTAACTGCGGTGTGGCTGCGTAGGAAAAAAAGCATAATATATATATATATATATTTTTTTTTTAAACCACAAAGGGTAGCGTGCATACTCGGTGGCGTCGACGCGTTGGCAATTTTGCCTCTAGTGAAAACTGAATGTGACCGCGAACGCCACCCGTCGCCTGCTGTCCTGCTCCCTGAAGGGCGGGTCCAGTAAATGATTGCAGTGTTATGTAGGCTCGGACAGCCTCTCGAAACTAGGAGAGATTTCTGCTAATGCTAGACTTAACTAAATCCACTAGGCAACCTGATCCTGGCGTTTCTTTCCGCGGTTTTTTCTTTCCTCTACCCGATTTTCTTATACAACGCGTTCTTTTGCCCTCTGGCTTCGTCGGCGCTCGTCCGCACTGCTTGCGTTCCCTCGTACGAACGACTGGCAGAGCCCGTATCGCACTACAATCTTACGTGTAGGCCTTTATACTCGTAGCCGCTGCGATTGGCGATGTGTCAGGAGCGTCTATTAGTATATATAATCGGGTAGTCCGTCGTGCCTCGAGTAATTTCTTCTTGAACATGATGCTCTGTGAGTAGCCTAGCCTTTAGCTTTCATCAGATTGTGCTCTCCAGCGCTAGCCGCGAAACACCGCCTGTCATTCCACCATGCAACCGTATACCGTTGCAAATATCACAGAGCAAATGTTTCGACCATAGACGATAGCTGGTTGAAGCAATGCAGAGAGCAGACTCTCTTCGGTAATTGATTTATGATAGATCATCATTCTGCTCTTGGTTTATGGAAATAGCATGGGGAGCACTCAGAGAAAAAGGACAGATCACTAGGTCACTGTTTTTTCTTCTAAGAAGGTCACTTACGTTTTGTCAGATACTAACTTTTCAGTTTGGATCTCCCTCTCGAGTGGCTGGGTACCGCAGGAGCGTGTTCTTTACGTGTAAACATATCAGCCTTTTAGGGCACTTACAGTCGATGCAGTGAATGCAGTTAATGCTCTTGCCGGCAATGATACTGTAGGTTAAAGATAGCATCCCTGCCTAATGTGGTGATTTTATGTACATAGTATTGGTGACTTTAGTTTATGACTAGTAATGCCCTGTAATGGGACACGAATTCAGTGCGAGTAATTTGTACCTTGACCAGGGACTAATTAAGAAATGAAGTTAGCGTTTGTGTTAATATACTTATCAGCTGATTTAGCTTTGAAAATCATTTTACAGGGCGATAGGTTACCTGCTGTAGTGAAATTCACCGCCGACTTCCCTTTAGGTTCAGTGAAGATGATAAATATGAACAAGTTCTTAACTTCTATCTAATATTAGTATTATTATTATTCAGTGGGCCATTTTGACAGGGTTCATTTATCATCATCAAATAGTCGACCTTTTTATTAAGTGTCGCCTTAAATCTCTATTTTACCAGCAATGGCCAAGAACCCGCATGGCGTTCCACGCAGCCCTCGGGTGGCTCGCTTCGATGCCAGCGGCCTGTCAATGCCACCATCACCAACGTCACACCGCCCGACTGAAAAACGGATAACATACGTCCACGAGCTGCCGTTTAATGTTCATTCAAAGTTGTGCAAATTCCTCGATGCTGACAAGAAATGGGACACTCTCGGTAAGTCCTACGGGCGTCATTGTTCACTTGTTGCGATGAAGACAGTAGAGGTACAGACGAACTGCAGCGTAGTAATTATTGACCACACCTACTACTGATTTGAAATGAAAAGGAAAAAACTAGGGGGCAGGAGTAAACATTTTCTCGTTGATCACAATCCTAAAGTCGTTCAGAGTACGTTATAAACGGGTCATATATATATATATATGTAAATTCATTTCCAGCTGGACTGATGCACATGGACCGAGTAGACATCAAACTATTGCGGAATACGATTCTGCGCGGAGACAGTCCTGCCGAAGAGGTCCTCAGGAAGTTTGGCGAACGAAATGGGCGTATCAGCCAAGTTTTCAAGTATCTCAGCGATATGGAGTACTACAAGGGTATGGATATCCTCAAAGGATATGGTAAGCTCGCATTTACTTTCTCTAAACGAACTGAGGAGATAATGTTCATACAAATCCTATGCACGATAAGAATCACGCAGGGTTAAACAGCAGAGTTAAGCTTAAATGTGTGGTGGCCACTCAAATGTGTGGTGTTTCCTTTCATGCCACAGTACTTGCCCCATATGTGAACCTCGATCATAATAGAATACCTTATGATAAAGTGGGGTTTTACTGGGAAGCCTAACATAGGATCGTTGTCCTGCCTCTTTCATTTATTAAACCAACTTGGCGTTTTTGCAAATACCAAGATCATGAGACATACGCTGCTCCGACAGTGGTATCAAATCTTGCTTAGTACAATAGTGACCATCGCTGACTACAGCAGTTCCTGAGTTCCTGTGCGCAGCAATATATTTAAGCAACGAGAAACAAATGAAAAATATATGTGTTGCCGGTGGCGACCAGTAATAATTGGTGCAGTTGGAAACCCACCCGCGAAATACACTGTACGTTGTGTTGACATGCGACAATTATCCGACAGGCGAACATAATTATTGTTTATTCTATAATAGCAACAGAAGCAGGAGCAGTTCAGGAGCAGGCTGCATGACGCAAGGCACACTAATCGATGCCGCTGATTACTTTTTCACCTCATCTCTTAGTTCACCCGAGACACTGGCATCTACTGGGTGCCTGCAACAACAGCGGAGATGTATCATCGACATTGCCATCAGGATGCTTCGAGCCACCCTCGGCACCGCCATACGTAAGTCATTGTGCGATTCGATTTGCATTCGATTAGCAGAACATTTCAGATTGCGAACGGGATAACGAGAGGTGGCGGGATAACATGATCTACGTAGTCCGCCCCGCAAAACGCCACATTCGCTGCTTGCCATAGTGCTTCAACCGCCGATGTTGTGCTTTTGCTTTCTCACGTGAATCTATTTATTTAATTATTTATTCATGCATTCATTTCTTCTTTTTCTCTTTCGTCGTGCTAATTTTTCGATCGCTTCTAAACGATGTCTATGCATATTACACGCATTTGCGCTGTATATAATTGATTTTCCGAGCTGACCCTCAGCTGTTCCCCTATGTTTGCGCTATATATATATATATATATATATATATATATATATATATATATATATATATATATATATATATATATATATATATATATATAATAGCTTGTTAAAAAGGCCAGCTCTTTAGTATGTGGTACAATTTATCAACGTCTCATCGTTATCTCTCTCGTCTGGTCCCTCTCAATTCTCGAGATGTCAGACAGTGGTGTCGACGTCGAGGACGCTGGAGAGCCCTCTTCACCTATTACCGTCCAATAAAATCCTCTCTTTCCCTCCCTATCTCTCTCTTTAGTTAGCTGCTCTCCCTCTAGTGTGCTTGTGGGTCCAGTCAAGCTGTATTTTGGATGTAAATTATCAAGCATCTCCCAACGTGCTGAGCATGGCTGAGGAGGACATTACACTTTAACGGTGTAAACGCTTTTTATTCAGCCGTTGATTGCTTACATATGTGTAATATAACCTATGCGTTGATGTGTGAATTCACTGTCCAGTGAATTCCCACACGGTGCTCGTTTGTTTGTTATCGTTCATGTGCCTGTGTTATACAGCTTCGTGTACAATCCCCCAATTTTATGTAAGTATTGTGTTGTATTGTATTTTAAAGCTGATATTCTAATTCCGTAATTTGCCGGTGTTGGCAGCCGGTGCCATTGTCGTTCACATGCTAACTTGCCGAAATATTGTCTGCACGCGTATGTGTGTTCTTTTCCTATACGTTTTCGACTGTATATCAATCAATCTATCTCTCTCTCTCTCTCTCTGTCGATGTGCATGCCTATCCATTTCATAGGAGTCGGAACAGATGTCGATGAAGCCAAAGCTACAATTGGTTAGTGCATATAGTCCTCGTAAGGAAAGCCATCCCAGGGGGCATAACAGTCATAAGCTGTCATCACCAACGGCAGAGTCAAACGGAATGAAGCGGATAGCGACGCCACATGGGGAGGCCATTGCAAAGGCGGCCGCGGCCTGCGCAACGAATCCGGGAAAGGTCCTGTTCCTTCTTATTGTAATTCACAATTCGTCATCAATCACGTATGAAGTCTGCGGCATATAAACATTGTTAATGTGATTTACATCGTGTGATATTGTTGTGAATGAGAAGAGACCCAGAAGATAAGCTCGAGTTTTATATGTACGGTGTGTTCCAGCGTATGTTGTCCCTGTATAGCCTGCAGGATCGATGTCATGATCATATGATGGGAATGAGCAGAATACGATCGGTGTTCAACCTTTATCATATTGCCCAACAACAATTGAGATCTGAATAACGGAATAATCATTAGTTGAATAGGCCTATTTCGTTATGGGAATTATACCCGAAATGGTTTGAATTGACAAATGTGAAAGCTCTAGGCTGGCTTTGAAGCTTGACCGCTTGGAGCCACGGGCACGATGATGTCTCAGAGCTTAGACTTCTGGTGGACATGTGGCCTGTGACAAGAAACTGGCGAGAGTACACTTAGCGTGTGAGGATTTTTGTAAAGATGAAGTAAAGTCAACTCAAACTTAACTCTAATTTTTCATTTTACTAGATTGAGAAGAACGTATTATAAGCACACTACTACGACTAGCTTTTGAAATTTCATCCATACTAATTTTCATGCAAGAGACACACGAGTAAATAACAAAAGTCGTGTGCTGTTTATAGGCGGAGATGGATAAGCTAAAGCAGGAACTACTCTCATCGGGTATCAAGGTTCTTTCGATTAAAACCCGCATCCCACAGAAGGATCCTCCGCCAGGGAAGCTACACAAGGGCAACGTTAATGCTGAGATAAACTTCAAAGGTTTGCATCGAACCAGTAAAAAGACCACGATCTATTTACCTACCAAATGAGCAGTTCGCAGACGAAATGCGGACGCACTTGTGAGAGCCATGAATGGAGCCACTTTTGACACCCGCTAATTACACTTGACGTATTCCCTTCAAGCTGCTACCATCTGACACCGAGTTCCTTTGGATTTTAGATATTGATTTGGAGCCTATTAAACATATTCCGTATGTTGAGCTGGCAGACGCTACACAGGACTTCGCTGAGAATAATGTCCTTGGCAAAGGCGGCTTTGGAACTGTCTACCGCGGTAGCTGGAAGGATATTATCGTCGCTGTGAAAAAGCTCCGCCTTAGCACTCAACCAGGAAATCGCGAGCATATACGACAGGTAAGGTGACTTCACTATATCTATAAGGCAAATATTTGGTGAAACGATTGACGAAGGACTGGTGTTACGTGAGCACTGCCCTATCGAGCAATGCAACCATCTCAAACGCGTGGGATACAAACAAGGCTGGATCCCTCGTGGATCAAACCGCTCAACATGAGCTTACTGCTTACCTGACGCTTTGTATGAACCTCCTCTTTCTGATGATCATCTCCCTCCCCCCCCCCCGCTTTTAAACATCTACTTTCTATGCTCGGTGGGAGCATTTCAAATTAATATTGGCCTACAGATTCGAAATCAATATGGCCTATAAAATAAAAGCTGGCCATATTTTGATGATTATGACTCGAGAGGATGACTGACACTCGCCGACCGGGAAATTCAAGCTTCGGATCCTCTAAAAATACTGAATGGCCACACCTCGCTGGACAAAATCCTGACCAATTCCTTTATTCTATTTTCCTCTGGCTGCCGCCCTATAAGCTAGTCGTGTATTCAACTAAATTACTCACCCCATCGAGTCTCTCTATTCTTGTTTGATGCTTGTGAAAACAAGTGAACGCTGAAATTAAATGACACAAAACGTTCAATCGTGCGGCCAGGATTAGCCCGATACCAACTCGATCGGTAAATATTCACATTTCCCTATTAAAGGCAAATTACTTTTCGATACATTTTAGCTAGCTTGGCTGCCTTAAACTGCTAAAATGGTCGGCTCGTATAAATTAGTTAGCTCTCCTCAAGGGTGGCTTCAAGTAGAGTCAGGAATCGTCTTGATGAAATGGATATCGCTCAGGAGGTTCCAGTTCTTGAGAAATAGCCTCTTAACTGTCTAATAGCGCGGGTTTTACGGTACGGCGTACCGAGTGCGTTTCAATAAAACGCCTTCTGAGTACCCTGGCAAATACCCCAAGTAGCTCGTGGTTGCGCAAGAACGCCTGTCGTATGGAATCGAATGCCTAGAGGTGATTAGCAACCAGAGTTCATTTGTTCTGAGGATCATCTCGGCGTTGTGGCGCAAGTGCAGTTGGCACAGATTTGGTGACTGGTTCGATGACTGTCATGTTCCGACCCGTCATCCTTCCTGGTCCCATGAAGTAACTGTGAGGCCTTTTCTATTTGCTACGAAGTGATGCATGCTGCCTGCCTGTTTCTCGCATTGTTCTCAGACATCGATGTCCCGACGATCTGATGTGGCTGGAGTGCAGCCACACAATGTTTAGTGTGAAACCAATTCTGCTCCTTCGATAGTTTATACCCTAGGGGTCACTGCCGCTCACGCTTTCGAATTGAATCCGAATCTGTTTTTCAATCCCTCCTCCTGCTTAGGGAAGCGCTAAACCTCCTGTGCTTCTATGATTACGTATTCAAATTATATAAAGGCTGATATTCAACATACTTTGGATTCGGCCACCGCCTTGGCTCGTCCCGCCGAATCCATGTGGCCTTGCAATCACCCCTCGTTGACATGAGATCTCTGCCATCCACTTGCTGCAAAGTGTTGCGCCCGTACATGTTTTCTAGGGTCGTTTAAGCAACAAACAATTCGCCTTGACAAGTGCTACCCAATTCAGTGACGAATGCCGCCTGGACCCTCTGCTTCTGTGCGAAACGCTTATCCTCCTCTGACGCTGTATTGCTCACTAACAGCCAGCTCACGGCTGAGACGAATTTAGAACAGGTAGTTATAGCCTAGGTCCAACCATCTGCTTCCTTCAGATCCCTTCACCGTCAGTCCGTCCCGAGGCACAACGGAAGAGCGAGGAGCACCTTCTTATTAGATCGGTAGGTGGGACTGACCAGAATTGAAGTATTCTGTTGCCAATCACATAGTGGTACTTGATTTTCACCTTCTATATACACACACATATATATGACCGGAAATCTGGTAAGTGGCAATTGCATTCGGTCTATTTTGACGTCCCGCGATCATCTACCACGAACAAGTACACCACGAAACCACTGAGTGTTACTTAGTGATACTTGATTCGCATCAATAGCAACGGAGCCTAAGTAGGCTCCCAATCAATCGAAACACCGCAGAGAACTGCAAGTATGATAGAATAGCCAAGCACGTATTCTCTTCCAAGGGAGATGCAATTACTAGTACTCTCGCGGAAGCTACCCTGAGCTACCAACGTTCAAGAAGTTGCACACGTTTCCACCATCAGCGTGATTCATCGTTGATACATCCATACGAAACAAAGTTCAATCAATGATGACTATATACATATGCGCTCACTATTCGTATGCTGACTGTTGCAGATGCTAACTGAGCTGCGCGTCCTCGAGAAATGTCGCTTCCCGCACATTCTCGCCCTGTACGGCGTCTCCATCGACAACATGAACGAGCCGTGTATTGTGTACGAGTTTATGCCCGGTGGAAGCCTCGATGATCGTCTTAAAAGGAAGGTGTGTGAACAAGCCAAATCAATGAATGCCACCTCACTGCATTAGACAGGTGACGATACCATGGCCTCACGCGCATTGTCAATCAACATTTAGACGGTTTGCCGTGTTTCTATCTGTGCATGTGTTAAACTGTCACAAACGAAACTGAAATTCTCTCTCTCTGTCTCTCTCTCTTTCACTATCTTTTAGCAAAATTTTGCTTCAGTAAAACCACTGACTTGGCAGCAACGTGCGTCAATTGCCAGAGGAACTGCACGTGGCCTAAACTATCTTCACACGGAAGAGAATCAGCCACTTGTTCATGGTGACATTAAGCCTGCCAACATCTTACTCGACGCAAATCTACAACCCAAGCTAGGTAATGGGACCGAATTTTTCGTACATTTTCCTAAATGTCTAACTAACTAAGTGACATCTCGGAAGTGGCATCTACCTGTGACATCTTGGAAGATCCAATTTCCGAAGCATAGCAGGCGTGGCGTCTATATTAGATTTCGAGTTGTGCAAACTTGAATACCGTCACTGCCGGTTGTATCCGTGCCATGAATGATGAGATGCCTTTTATTATTGAACACAAATGTTGCTAGTCTAGTAATTGTGATTTAGACATAATACACGAAGCGTGTATTCGGTGTGAATGTTTTTTTTTACGTTTTACAGTGCAAATAAACAGGCAACCGAGGCCGACCGAACGGCAATCATTTGCAGGAAATACGTTCAAATGGCGTAGATTTTAGAGAAGCCATGTTTATATTTGGTCAGGTTAGGAAATATCCAGTATAAATTACAATAGTAACCTACCTCTGATGTTTGTGTGTAAAGATGCTACAAGAGCCCCAAAAATGGTTCAGCCGTGTTTAGTGCAGAAAAATGATTTCTAGATTGGACTAATGAAATGTTCCGGCTCAGAACGAAATCCAATTAACGTACCACCAACTGAGACGAACGTCCCATTACCTACCTCAATGTATCGCTTACTGACGCGACAATTTTTCAGGTGACTTCGGCTTGACCCGTGAGGGTCCTGAAGGTGGATGCACGCACCGGGACGTTTCGCGTCTACAGGGCACAAAATATTATCTGCCCCACGAGTATCTCCATTTAAAACATTTGTCGACTAAAGTCGATGTGTACAGCTTTGGCTTGGTGAGCAAATCCTCTCGCGAAATTCGATAACCTCAGTATAGAGTCACGGGGCTACGGTAACATCCAGTTCAGATCCAATAATAGAGTTCGTCTTATACAGTCTCATTGTGCGTTTAATGCTCAATTGACGTAGTTATATGCCTGAAGTCCCTGAGGCTGTCTATCGCAATAAGGCAGGACACTAGAGACAAACCACAATGGGGCATGTAACAAGATTCGTATGCGGAATATGGTCCCTGCCTCTACCTAAAGGACTATAAGAGGTATTCTCCTAACATTAATGAGGCATACGCCTAACGTTGAGGGCTCTCTTTAACGGATAGAGCGAGGGCTTAAGCGTTTTCCACGGACAACTTTCCTCATGCGTTATTTGGACAAACGGAATTTCATTCGTCGTTTGAGCACCTGGTAGTTCAACCAGTGCTCTTTATCATACAGCTCATAATGGATATTGTATCTAGTGGGATCTCTTTGGACGGTTTCTTTTTTTATTCATTAGTAAAATTATTAGTCAAGAAAGATTTTTCTACATTTTATACCTTATCGGATCGAAGAAGCTTTCTGGAGGTGTAACAAAGCCTTTCCAGTATGTAGTTAAAAATTCTCTTCCGCTTGCCAAACCAGAATACACTCGATATATATATATATTTTATATACAAATATACATACAGTTCGATAATACCATATATATATATTATATCGACAAGCGACACGAGGCCCAATACCGAATGTTTCTTACACAACAGGTTCTTCTCGAGCTGGCAACAAATCTACGAATTTCCGATGACACAAGACGACATAGATTTCTCTCCAATCACATGTCTGCCCTAAAAGCAGCGGGACGGCAGCTTGAAGCAAAAGATCCCTTGGGTGGTGACGAACCTGGTTCCAATGACGTCGTCGAGCTGTTTGTCAAACTTGGCCTCCAATGCTCTGCGGAAAACAAGAAGTATCGACCTGAAATGAGCGAGGTGCTGGAAGCTCTCAAAGATGCGGCCGCCTCCTGCAAATGTATGTGGTTTTCCCTATTTATTGTTATCTGTTTTCCTGTTCTTTACCAAATGCTTCCCTTCACCAATCATTGAATGCAACTCTTCCTTGTTGACAAGCTGGGAAAGCTGCTTTAAAGTGCTACCTGGTTAGGATTATGTAGACGATATACAAACAATATATGTTACAATGCTCCGCAGCGAATTAAATGACTCCGTTAATCTCTGTTAAGCTTCGTGCGATGACCTGTGTGAGCAAGCCATGAGCGTGGGTAGGTGTATCTTCCGTGATAATATTTTGTTCCCGACATGTTGTTGTCCTTCTCATTTCATGGCTGAACATTCGCAGCGTCGCCCCCTATGGCAACTGGATATTCGCGAGAGCCGACGGCTACGATGCACCACGCGGGAACCGTTGGCTGGGCTCAGGGCATGTGGAATGGGACTTTGGCCGTCCCACAGAATTGGCCTGAGTTCGGTGAAATCCGCAGGTTATCACCGTCGGATAACCTGCAAGTTGGGCCTGCCTCGCCAGTGCCACCCACTTGCGGAACAGCGCAGCCAACGGGTACAGCCAACAACACTGCCTTTTTACAATCTCAGCAGACGCCCAAATGCCCGGCGAAGAAGGCACTCAACTTCTATTCACCCCCACACCAGCAGCAGCAGGGGCAACTACAAATGCACCATCTCCAGAAGCTTCAAAATGCTCAGTACCAACATCTGCTTCAACAACAGCAACAACAACAACAACAACAGCAAAAGTCTCCTCCTCATATTCTACAGCAGAGTCAAGTGCCTCATCCGTACGTTCCGTTCGTACAGCCACAGTCCCCTCAGCGGCAACAGCATGCAACGCCGGCTGGATTTGTCAACTCTCCGGGTATGTTGGCCAGACCAATTGCTGGGCAGCCGCAACAACAAGTGGTTGTGCTACATCATGACCCAGCTGCATCTAACACCTTTGCGGATGAAGCGAACTGTGGGCCGAGCACAATAGCCAGCTCGCCCAGTAATAATAATAACAATAATAATAATAATAAGACCACAGTGACCGGGACGAACTATCAGTTAAGCACAACAACAGTTTCTCCCGGTAAAGAGTCGTCAAACGTGACGACTGCATCGAGCAATGTCAGCACTGGCTTAAATGCACCTACATACGAAATGGACCTGAATTGCCTACCGCTAGTGCCTGCACTATCACCGGAAGGTGATCGAGGTGAAGTACCCAAACTGACGATGCTGCGGGAACTACGTCCAGCGGAAGATTCAACAACGAAATCGGTGAATACAACGAACAACTCGATTTCAACGTCGGATTCGTCAGCGGACAATTCACCCAATTAGGGAAATATTATAAGGCACATGTTTATTACATGTATATATAAAAAAAATTACGCATACATACGCATACATATAATTACCTATAATGATATAGACGTAATAATGATCGTTAAATATTTTACCAAATGCTCAGTCCCTGGATATATATATATATATATATGGTCAAGGACAAGGCATTTGCTCCTAGACTGACAGGCCCGGCGGCAGCCAATCTAAGCGCTACTTTATCAAAACTATTCACTCACTGCATTTCCATTGCTGAGTGCATTTCCATTGCTTTCTCTCCCTTGTACCACGGCTTCACGCCCGTGCGGCCCTGGATGATACGATCTAACACCGAACAGTGCGGTGCCCATCATGGTCCGGCACGCATGCCTTCAAGGCCATCGTATACGGTGGCTTTGTTTCTTATTTCGTTCATAGGGGCCCCCATTCCCTTACGATGCTCAGAAATCCCATTGCCTGTGCGACTCCTCCTCGGCCGGGTCTCCTTCGCCGCCCTTTTGTCTCTGCCGAGCCACCTGTATATATATATATATATATATATATATATTATATAATAGGTGACTCGGCAGAGAGCAGTCATATTAGACTGCCGTTCTGTCCTGGACTGTGACATGTACGTGTACAATCGGTATCGTATAGCAAATATCAAAAAAATATTTAAACTGTTTGTAGAGCGCAGTGTTGTTGCAGTTGAAAAACCGTACCGACGATAACAACAGCAGCAATAAGCGAAATGATACAAGCTGGATGGCGTGCTTATCAAAACTAAGGCCATGACACGTCTCGAATTGATTATTATGTGATTGTTGTGTAATGTGACGAAACAAATTCATTGTAACGAATTGATTACTATGTGATAATGTGCGGTGCAATCCCAAGTTGCTTGAGAAGCGATTGACAACAGTAAATCAAGTTTATTCTGCCAAATACTTGAATGACATCTTACTACACAAGTACAAAGTACCCCTAGAACCATGCATAGCGAATCTAAAACCAGAATTATACATAATTGTGGTTATATATATATATATTATTCCGAGGATCAAAATAAGGACAAAGAAAGACAACAAAGAATACCAGCAGTGTAAAAATGCGCGAATCTCGCATTCAACCTGAGCATTTTTACAATGCTCTACTACAAAGTAAATGATGAAGTGGTGCCAGACCTTCGGATGGTCCCTTCAGACAGTAATCAGCTCGGCGACTCAGCGGTGTCGTCAGTTAGGGTCTTGTGATTTTTCCCTGACGTCTTGGGCAATATATTTATATTATTGCCTAACGTGTATAGGCTATCGTGTATGTACAGCGATTAGAAATAACAATCGATTGTAATGATATGTTATCACTGATGAGCATTTACATTTTCACCTATCGATATACATCTATCTGTCTTTTGACAGTTGTTTGATCCGGATGAGTTATAGCAGTGAAAGTACTGAGAAATGCTCGAGGCCATCGCACCTGCCTACAGAATCCGTTTATGTAAGTGGAATATACTATTATTATCAATTAGAATTATGCTTCGACAGCGTATTTGTTTGTGAGTAGCGTCAACGAAGCAGCTGAAGACAAGTGCGTTAACTCTGAATCTAATTTTTTTTGTTGGTCACACAATGTTGAAGCTTGAAATGTATACGAGTGTCGATATTGTGCGCTAATTATATATAATATATATATATATATATACTATGACAAAACGAACGAAAGTACCTACTAGATAAGATTTTATTGAAAAATAAAACAAGAATTTATTTGACCATTTTTGGTATATATCTATATATATATATGCCTCTTTGTTTAGCTGGTGCTTACGAGTCTCACGTGAATCTGGCAAGCTGCACCGTTTTCCTGTTTGTCACAGAACCCCATACCTTGGATTTTTCAGCGAGTTGAAGCATAGCTGAAGCAGCTATCCGTTGGGGGCACGCACATTGGTGCGCTAAGAACAAATAGGGATTTGTTAGTTATAAACACAAAAAAGAACCAATAGCAGTCCTAGTAAGGTGCTTCTTCCAGAATATACAACGCGAAGACGAAATACGTTGATAAGAGCACGACGAACGGCAATTACGATGACTCGGTGCCGTCGGCGACGAGCGACGCGACAATACAGGTAGCCAACATTGGGACAGAGATTTGAATGTGGGTCGCACAACGAACTGTTTCAAGGATAATCTCCGTCATTCCCCAGCCACCAGAAGCAGCAGCAGTATTATTATTATTAGGCAAACAATTAACAAGATTGGATCGGATTTCTGTCGACGGCAGGTCGCGGAAAGTGTGTTCACCATCGGTTAGAGGACGTTCCACCTCACCCTGCCCTGACAGCATTATCTCAAAATGCCACATGTTCGTTATGTCCACCCAAATGATTTAGAGGTTCCAAGAAGAGTTGTGCTAACACAACCGTACCGACATCACCTCTGTCTGCCACCATAAGCGATCATCATAGTACGTCGAATTGTACTGGATAGCGCGGCCGCAATTGTGGATATTGCGGCGTTTCCTGCTTTTAATTATTTACTATAATATACGCTCGAAATTCGGTCCGATGCTACTCGATTGGCCGTTGTTGCCTTTGCGTTATTCAAATACGTAAATATGTGACCTCCACTTCCTTGTGTACATCGCACGAAAATAAGCAACCAGCAGTCTTCCTCTCCGGATCCTGCCTGCACCGGCTTGACGAGAGGGTGTTGAGGACATATCCCCCCCGACATGTCCCGTAGTAGTTCCGCCATAATCTGTGGACAAGTCATACTCGTCAGCGTTTGACTCATTCTGCAAAACTGCCACGGCGCATATGTTTGACAAGTTGCTACGGTTAACCGGCAATCATCAAGATGGAAGCGTACGTCAGGACTCGATGAAGCGAGACCTGTCCCCACCGCCCTCCAGCGGCTGGTGAAGAAATTAGGTGAAGTGTTTTCTTTTACAGGGTCGCGAGGTGGCAGGATGAAGACTCTGCCATTTATAGAACACGTTCGTTCGTCCTGACAAATGAAATACGCATTTTGTGCGTGGCCGGACACCTGGCTAACTGCCTGGACCACCGACGCCTAGCTCTCGTGCAAAGACGTATTCACTATAAGTAGAACAGAGAGTGCATAAGAGGCTGGCACATTTCTTATGCTCGTAAACAAATCCTCGACTTTCTCCGTCGAGACTTAGCCGTCAGCGCAGTGGCTTGGACGGCTAAGTCTCTGGCTATCGGAAGCCAGAGGCCGCAGGTTCGAGCCCTGCCGTGTGACATAAAAGAGAGCTTAAGCATTATAAAATTGCAGCTCCTGCAATAAACCAATAAAGCTTTACCTTTACCTCCCCTGGTGAGATTTGTTGGCAATGAGTCGTGCGTTGACGCGGTGAGGGAATCTAGAAAAATAAGGCTGGCTGTCTACCTACCCTGTAGTAAAGGAGTAGGAACTTCAGCGCATGGTTAATCTCGGAGAGACGAATGGACAGAGTGTGTGACACTGATTGTCCGGTGGCACCTCGTACAAGTGGCGATTTCCCCAATTGCGCTCTCCTCAAATGCACGGGATTTGTGACTACTAACACAGTTGGGGCATATCTAGAGAACGCGTTCCGATCGAAAACATTTTCAACTAATTTTATGCAAGAAGGACAGATTTGACAAATATTTTTATCTGATTTAAAATACAAACAACAGGAAGTGAGACCAAGCCAAAGCACCAGGCAAATCCAACCACCTGTTTATGGGGAGGATATCAATTTGAATTTTTACTATAAATTGAAGTTCAGAGTAATTGTAATTGCTGCGTGTGTTGCATTTGTGAAATGATTGCAATACTGTTAAAAGCCTTAGATTGACCTTTTAAAGGTCAATCTAAGGCAATTACCTTTACCAAGTTGCCTTTATAAATGAAGCGCTTAGTTAAATTTAAAGAAATGCGGAGAAGTAAAGGGAAAAGTCTGACGAAAGAGGGCTCGACGGGGACCCTTTCGCCGCGAACGAATAATTATCGCCTTACTCGGAGTTATGTTCATAGGCTCTGTTACTGTACATTATACAGATACAAATTATCTAGTTAAGAGTGTTAAGTGAGCAGGTCGCTTATCTCAGCCTTCACTGAGAAGGGCCAAGCAGCGTTCTATTAGCCGGCAGCTGCTATTGATATCCAACACGTAACGCAGGAGTGACGGTGCTCTAAGCCGGCCGTATGCCCTCCCCATTCGCGAGCAGGTCCCGAGATTGTCACCAATCGTTCGTCCTGCACGAGGCGAGTCTTCATCGAATCTAAATGAAGAACAATCGCGCGGAACACCACCAGTGGCCTGTGTCTAGTCCTTCGGGACACGTACAAATCGAAACTACAACAAGTTTAGTATAGTAAAGGCTTCAGCGTATGAACGTGTAGTGCCAGTTGCTGCAAGGGCTCTCATCGTCCGAAGTACGTCAGAGGACGGTGGCACGTGGCCCCGAGCCGACCACACTGCCGTCGACTTTTGCGCTCAGCGCGAAACAGCCGCTCGAACGTGAACGGCGCTCCGGTGGGCTGGCCGCCCGCCCGCCCGACGCGCCGCACGTCGTCGCTCCGCAACTTGCCGCCGTTGATACCATCCGCTGTTTTGTGCCCATAAACCACCCACTTGCCTGCTGCTATTGACAGCCGCTAATCCACAGTGTCGATCTGCCAATAAGAGCGAGAGTTGCTGCCATAAGAGCAATCGGCCAACCGAGAAATGCACAAGGGGAGACGCGGAGACGGCCGCACACTGTCGACTGTTTCGCCATTTCGCGTTCGAGTCGAGGGACGACGGTACGCCCAAATGGCGGGCTTTTTTTCGAAATTGTTCCCCGTGCCCACACGGCGGTTCACCTGCGCTCCGGTCACTCTAGTCCGCTGTGCTCATCCAGTTGGTGTCTGGTGTGTGTGTGTGTCTATGAGCGTGTATCTGACTGCCTGATTCGTCCGTTCAGCCGTCTGTGAGCGATCTCAGTGCTCAGCCATCACAAGATCACAATGCCCATCCCGCTGCTGTGACAACGAGAACTGGCGGGTTAATACAAACACACGGTCAGTGTTATTGGTGCAAAATCAAAATCTGGATTGGATGACTTCTGTTTGTAAAAGGTTTGTCGTATACGCCTGCAGATAAGAAAGAACGAATCATCAGCTAGACCCTATAATTTTAAAACGGTGCCAGCCAGTGGGAATTTTCTCTTCGTGACTGCTAGCGCTGCACAATGTGACTGTGTAGAACATGTGATAGTCGGCACTCAGCAGTTTTTTTTTTTACTTTTACGCTGATTCACATCATTTGGTGAAAAAGTCCACAAGTTCAATGGAAGTGTCAGATAACAACGGCGTACTTACGAATAGGTAATTAGCTACCTATGTATAAGTGTGAATGTGCACATGTGTATCGCTGTTCGAACATGCTAGGTCTTCTCATTGATAGACACGTTCCACTTTGTTCGCACAGGCCATATCCATCAAACCATCTATATATCAATATTGCACAAATTCTATGAACAACTCATATTATACATACAATTTTTTATCGTCTGCTGCAGAATTGAATAGAATTTCTATCGGTCTCATCGTATCGTGCTGTTCTGCACAGCCAGGCCGCACAATATCTCACGGACATTTATGTCTCGCTCTCTGTCTGGCATCCATGCATCCGTTCGTTCGTTCATGCTGTTATTATTGTCTTAGTGCGTTTCGTCCGCGACGTACTCGAATTAAACATTGTATACGAGTGCATCATTCCAGTCGGTCAGCAAATACCTTTTCCGGACTTACTCATAGTGGTCCGTCGGCCATCCATCCATCCGTCTATCTATATCGTGTGGTGCACAGAAAACCGTACGCCGTAGTAACACCGTGTTCGATCGACGCGGGCTGCTTTTCGCGATAGCGCACACGAGACCTGCTGTCGTCGTGGTTGCTGTCGTCTGTCAACGACAGCAACGAGACCACTGGTCTCCTATGGCCGCCATCCGTTGTTGTTGTGTCGCCGGGGTTGAACTCCATTGACTCGCTCGGGTCTCCCTCGCGTTGTCCTGTGTGGCTGTGTGTCCGTTTGTGTGTGACGGGGAGGCCCCCGACCACTCTCGTGTCGGGTCGCCCGTCTCGCGGTCGCTGGCAGGGCCGAATGCGTTCATTCTCGTTCTCACTTGGGGAACGACATTTTGGTGCGTTTGGTTTGGTGGTGTACTGAGAGAGCAGAGGGTAGTAGATATTCGAGTGTTCTCTGTCTCTGGAATTGAGTCGAGCCATGGACTAGTGGAGCATGAGGCCGCCGTTAGCACAAGTGAGCTGTGTCGAAACCCGGGAGAGTGGCGCGCAGCTTCCTGAGCTGGCCGCCTAGGCCGCTACGGCCATCGTCCGCCGCTAGCGGCTGAGGGACAGCAACGAATGGTGGTGGTGGCGGTGGGGTCTGGCTACTAGGCAGGCAAACAGATAGGAAGGCCAAAGGCAAACCAACCACCCAACTGACCAACCAGCAGCAGCAGCAATAGCTACGGCAGGAACAGCCGAAGCCAGCAGCGGCCAGCAACGTACTCTCTGCCACCTTACATCTAGACAGTGCAGTTCTCGTCATAGCCGAAGGAACAGGCACCACCAGCAACTGCTACTGTAGTAACAGCAGCAGCAACCCCAGCAGCAGCCAGCAGTAGCCAGCAGCAGGAGTTCCAGCAATCGCAACAGTACGACGAGTTGTACAACAACTGGTCGCACACAATCACGATTAGTACAACGAATATAGAACAACTATTATTGCAGCTACAAGTACAGCCATTACTACTGCTAATGTGGGATCATTGTAGTTCTACTGGTAGGCAGTGAGCGCCGCAGATAGCTCTGGTAACTAGCCAGGCAGACGGAGCCAACGAGCTGCAGGTAGAACAGGATAAGCAGGAGTTCTCCCTCTCTCTCTCGCTCTCTCGCGGTGATGGTGGTGATGGTTGTAGAGCTGTGATTTTGGTGGTGAGCTTAAATAATCGTCAAAATAGTGGTCGTGTTATTAGTGGTGGCAGTGTTGGAAGAGGGTGATGGTCGCCTCATTCACTGGCTGTCGTAGCAGCAGCAGCAACAACGCCAGAGTACAGCTGGCCGTGAGTGATTGATTGATTGATTGATTCGCTGGCTGGTCGGTTGCTCGCTTGGTTGGGCTATTCTGTTCCATCCGTTGATACTGTTTATCCGTTTCACCCCGACACTGACCACTGACCGTATCCAACAGCAGCAGCGGAGTCAGTAGGAGCCACGGGAACAGGAACGAGACGAAGAACACAAACAACGGAACAGATCATCATCATCTATCTCTCTCTCTCACCTCAGATCACCTCACTTCGACCGATCTCCCTGACTGGCGATCCTGACGCCGCTGCTGATCCCGGTCGCACAGAGTTGAACTGAACTGAACAACTCGGCTGAAGTCGAACAACCGAACAGAACAGAACAACGGTCCTGCCTACGGAGAAACGACAGCAGGAGCAGCAGCACCAGGAGCAGCAACAACAATAACCACAAGCGTATTCGTCCTCTTGCCGTATAACTGCTACTTCGACTTCTGCCAGGGACTAACGCGGGGGGGCGAGAAGCCTCCTCCGTCAACAGCGACACATCGCCACCTCAGTGGGCACTGCTGGACCCGCGCCCATCCGGACGCCCCGGGCGCAACAACAACAACTACAGGTGAGTTTTTGCTAGGAATACTACCACTACACACCCACCACACAGAATATCGATGATGCTGCTCGTGATGATCTGGGAGCGAATATATAGATATATATATATGTATATATATATATATATATATATATATATATATGTATACGCGTAGCAAACGTAGTGGTTACGAGCAAGGTACGAGCGACGTATCAATCTATCTACGGCACAACTGCGGAACTGCTAGCTAGTGGAGAGCGGCTCCGGGACTTATGATCGACTGGTCGCTGTTAATCGTTTGCACACGGTGATAATTACGATGATGTGAATCTGCTTGTGAATAAATGGGCAAATGAGCGAGCAGGTCAGGCTTCTGGTGTGATTAGGCGACTGGTGTGAGTGATGTTGTCTGTGTGCGAGTCTCTCGAGTGGTTTGTAAGACTGATTGTACGTTTGTGTACGAAGACTAGGCCGGATTGTGGAGTATATCCATCAGCATGGTGTCCGGATTGTGGTGCAAAAACCGCAACAGCAGCAGCGGCTCGTTAACCGAGCGCCTGATTGACAGCTACCACCAATGCCTACTAGCACTGCCTATACGAGATGCTACCTCCAGTCGAGTGTGGTGGTTATAGTTCCCTACAAACGCGGTACAGCGCAAATACGAGATGGAACAGAGACCGATGGTGTATGGAAGACTGTAGTTGGCCGGTCGGCGGCTTAATCGCACGCTCACTCAACGATTAGATACTACTACAGTACGCAAGTCAAGTTAATCTGGCGGCTAGAACCGCAACACACAGGATGCCGTAAAGTAGTCAATCGTCGTCGTTCGAGCGCGAGTCCGACGGCAACTACTGCTGCAGTAGGTGTGCCTGCCCCTTTAAATCGAGCTGTATTCGGTGCGTCTCCACCTCGACCTCGAGCCGCAACAAAAGCAGCAGCAGCAGCCGCCACCGCCGCCGCATCGACGGAAAACGAATCGAGGGAGAGAGAGAGAGGTTCAGTATCGAATAAGATCGAAATGAGAAAAACTGAGATAGAGAGAGAGAGAGAGAGAGAGATATTGTAGAAGGAGAGTGCCTGGTCCTCGTGCTTGTACATACGTGACTTTGGGCTGGCCCCTGGGATGGGTGCCGTGAGGTAGTGTAAGTGAATGTGACGAATGCAGCGTAACGTGGTCTGAGTTGAAGCCTGGAGTCTGTCGATCGGTCTCTCGCTCTGGTTTGTTCGACCGTCTGTGTAAAAGTGATCAGATTTGAGGCGGCAGCAGACCCGCCGCCGGTCAGTCGGTCGGTCGGTCGGTCGGCCCAACCCAACCCAGCTCAGCCTAGCTGAGCCCAATCAGCCTGCTCCCCATTGCAATAAACTACAACGAGTGCTGCTTCTGCTGCTGCTGCTACTCAATATATAATATTATAGTAATTGCACTTGTGCGTCTCGTCCTGTCTTGTCCCTGTGATCGTTCGTTCGTTCGTTCGTGATGATGTGGTACTGATGCCAGTAGAGTACTTCGTGTCGTGTAGTACCACGCATAGATGTAATATGGACATGTATGTATAGATATATATATATATATACATATATACACACATACATGTATGTTCGTGTATCCATGTATGTTGTGTAGTGCGTGGTGTCCTGCTCCTGGGATTTAGCCTCCGCCGTCGCTGTCCTCGTCACCGTCAATATCGTCTTCACAGTAGTACGTCACAGTATGTTCTTCACCTCGTAACCTACCAACGAAGAAACTCAGCACTGCAGTGGCCGTTATCTTCTTCGGTACCGTCCCTAGGGGAACGCCTGTTACGCAGCTGGACTCCGTTACGTTTTCGGTCCCGCCCGGCGCCCCTTCCGCCGGCTCACACCGACGAGCAAGTAAAGCAGAGCATGAAGACGGGCAGGCGAGTGTCGCTGGCCCCCATCTGCCAACGCTGGTAACCCGGGGCCGCCTATTGTGGGCCTGAGTGTCAGAGGACGCCCTTCGACTCCTCCTAGTGAAACGGGGCATTTGCCTATCCTACCGTACGATGATACGATGTGCGGGGGAGGGATTGTAGCCGATGGGGGTTCAAAACGTTCGGTCAGCTGGAAGAGACGAAGGAAACAGGTACGAACGAAAAAATAAATCTCAAATCCTCACTTGATACCTAAATCGTTCGACTAGATAACGGCCGTGGACCCATCAGCAATGAAGGTCTACCCTGCGCGGTAACATCATCGAGGAAGAACAACGTCGACAGAGGAACGCCGAGTACAGCCGCAGCAGTGGTTAGCTATTAGCAATCGAGCAAAGAGGTAACCACATGACAGTGTCAAATGGACTTCGAGAGCCATTACGCATGCTTATACTCGGGGAGAATATTGGCCGATGTCTGGCCGAACGGAGGACAAGCCAACGATGCCAACATAGAACACGCTGACTCCCCTCACAGCCCAGTTCTTTCATACGACGGGGCAGCATCGAACGGGGCAGCATCGAACGGGGCGCGGACGCGGGCGGCTGCTTATATCGATAGGGTGCAGGTCACAGTAGGCGAAGGCCATGCCCGCCCGCTTTGCTATTGCAGCACGATGTGTGCTTCAAACGATATGAGTGCCGTTAATCGCCGATACATCGTAAACACAGGCACCGGGCAAAAGTCAAGCTAGACTAGCCGGCAGATGGACGATAGGCGGATCTTCTCACCATTTTTTTGGCTATTTTTTTTTCAAACAATCCATACGTGCCTATCGAGCCCGAGTTTGAACCGAACCTGTCGGCGTTGGCAGCTAGCCGCAGAACGCCATTCCCTATACTGGCTGATTGACGTCGGGCGGCCATCCAGCTGGCCGCGAATTGATGACTCGTTGCTGAAGCTTGCCCCACAGTGAAATTAGTGACGTAGCAACTGTTGAAGATTTCATTGTGTGCCGGGCTTCGATCGGGATGACCAGGCCACAGCAAGTCAGCAGGTTCGAGCGACAACTTGAAACAACGATACAAGGCAATACGATGAGATAACACGATCAATTCTGCGATTCCGAAACGCCCGCAGCAGCAGCAGCAAGCAAGGAACATGCAAATTGACGACGGTCAGTGAGTCGCTCCAGCATCTGAGCATCGTGTGGGCACGTCTCTCTCTATCTCCCTCTGTCACCGTTTCGGCCGCGGCGGGCTGTCACACTCATTGTGCGGTTTCTACCAGTCGCTTTGCCCCATTCTGCTCTACAAGCTTGCTACTCGTTCAAGGCGAGAGAGAGAGAGAGAAATAGACGTTACCGTATCAGTTTCTCATGTGGCCGGTACAACCGCATTCGATACCTTGTGTGCTACACGCCTGTGTATCCGCCGCGGCTCTTCCATCGGTGGGGATTAGTGACGAGTGAGTGTGCGACGGTTTCTGTACATAGATTCGTGCTTCTTCCATTCTCCACACGGTGATAGAGACATTGATGCGGCAAATGATGCTGCACTATGAGACGGTATCGACAACGCCGCTAAGCCAGACGATGTGAATATCATCATCTTCGATGTCGTCCGTTGCCATCGCGGCGGTCATGGTGAACTCCGGCGCCGCGCTCGCGTGGATGTCACTGTATAGAAACTGCGGGTAGCTCCTGCGTCGCCACTAGCACTGCGGCCCAACAGATTGTGGCGCTGGCTTTCGTGGTGGCGCTCTATAGCCGCCAATATCGTGTGTGTGTGTGCGTGTTTGTACGCAGTCTCGTACGTGGAGATGGTTTGCGCGCGATGTGTACGCGTGTGTACGTGTCTATCTATTTGTCTACCACTGTGCTGCACGTTAGTTTCGGTATATTCGAATTCTGGTCATGAGAATATGGTGGTGGTGGTGGTGGTGCTGAAGACCGGGAACGTCGTGTCCCTTGCAGTGTCTTAGGGCGACGGCCGCGAGATGGCGGTGACGGGATACACGTCGTCCGGACGGATTGAACAGTTAGCTAGCGAAGGCGCCTAACAGCCGGACTTATCTGGTGGTAAATCGAGCATGGTGTCGTTCGAATGCGCCTTAAAATCGGAGGAGGAGACATGTAGGTGGACACAAGGGTTTGATCCAGTGCACCGTCGCACATTTGCATTTAAAGGGGTCCGTCTTATGACACAATGTCGAGAGCAGTAGCGTATACGCGTTAAATGTTTAAGGCTGAGAATCAGCCCGAAATCAATTTTGTGTCTGGTGGTAAAGCGTTGAAGTCTCTTCTTCGTTTCCATCATCGAGTGCAGTGCTGTCACGTAAAAGAGGCTGCCTCATTTCGGTCGCGACTCGAGTTTAGGCCGCTCCAGCGGTGCCGGATCGCGCTACGACTATATATTCAATGCACCGGGCCGTTGGGAAGGCCTGCTCGGGTCGTTCCATTATTCTGTTATTATTATTATTATTATTATTATTATTCTACTAATAATGTGATTTTGTGTGGGCCTTTGTCATGTATGAATCGCCACATTCTATGCGAATGCATATGTGTGAGCTACCGGTGTCGAGGACGCTACCACAATATCGTCTATTGAGATCGGTCTCTCTGGAACAGGATCGACAAGAGTGTTACTACGCTAGCAGGATAAGGAGGGAGTTTAAAATTTTGGAAGCCAAATATATATATATATATATATATATTATATATATATATATATAAATTGAAAAGCATTTACTAGCTCAGGTCCGTCTGACAATGACTTCCGCTTCTTGCGGCGGGGAGGGTTTTTTCGAGCGTTTTCCTTTTACTGAAAGGGTCATGTTTGGTACCATTGTGTAGCTACGATGGTGGCTATACGGCAAGGTGGGTCTCGGGTTCGGGGCAAAATGGCAGCCGGTTGAATATCAATACGTCTATGTAACGTGTTCGCCTTGAAATCGGAGAACATATATAGGTGGATGGGTTCGATCCCCACCGTTGCACATTTTGCCACTTATTATACATTAACACTAAAATTCAAAACCTTTGAAGCCAGAAGGGAGTCATGAACGTCGGCCAGGAGCCGAAAGCTACTTGGCGACACACACATAATTAACGTCTCGGGAACCACCGGGTTTCTAACTTTTTGCACATGTCATCCAAATCAACACTAAGAGTTGGCCTTACCCTAGTTGGCGGCGGCGGCCAACTCTAGTTATTATTTATTATGATCATGATGTGCTGCATCTGCTAGTACACTGCCTGTAGCGCTCTGATATCGCTCGATGAACTGGTTCCCGAGTCTGGGACGCATTGAAGGTAATGTATAATAGGATGGCTGACCTACGATTTTGCGGCGACGGTCGCAGCAAACGCGGCGATAATGCCGAGGGCAATGACAGACATAGTGACAGCAACAGCTGCATCACAGATTACTGCTGCTGCTGTTCGATTTCGGCGTTCTGTCCATTCGCTGTTCGATTATCCATTGGTTCTGTTGGTTTGCACCGTCGTCAGCCACTGACAGGGTCACGATTACATCGCCGCCGCACACCGCCGTCACCACCGACTCATCATCATCATCAGCAAAAATATCCTAATTATCATCGACATTGTAATATAGCAGGGCTAGAAGTTCTATATTAGCTGTCAGTACCTGTTATTCCGACAGTCGATCGGGCTGGTCAGGTTTGTCGTTGTCAGAATCTGTGTGCCGTTCGTCTCTCTCAACTCACGGAGTGGAGAATTAACACCGTTGATGATAGTGTCGCCCAATTATGCTGGCGATAATCAACCATATATGTAGACATCTGACAATTCACAGGAGAGTAATGTTCGCATTGTGTGGCTAAAAATATATTCAAATGTGTACACAAGTTCTCTAGGATCTAGATCAACACGAGTGTGCCACACTATGCTGCCGTCCGTGGGGCGCGTGATCTTGTCTTGGAGCTGACGCGAATTCAGCAGATTTGAATCTAGAGTTTTTTTGGTGAACTTTCGCATGTGTCCGCGTTAGTGGAAGCGCTCGAATTTTACGCAAATCTCCCCCCACATAATTGATAATGGGTTCACTTACCAAATGTTCACCTGAAAACTAACCGCGTTTATAGCAAAGTACATTAGTACAGGACGAGTGTTTGCCATTTTCTTACGAATACTCTGGGATTTATCAAAGCACCGGGCCAACTTGAAGTGGACTTAGATATAGCTACCTACGAATAGTACCTGAGGAGACGATGGAAATGGAAATTCAATTGTATGCAGTTGGCCAAGACAGGTACAACGTATGTTCCTCGTGATTTTCCCTTGTTCCACCCCCTCCCACCTTTGGCTAAACTGAAATCATAATAGTGTGCAATAGCTATCTGTCAATGTCTGTTTGTTCGTGCATTATATGTACTATATATGCATCTTTCATAAGTGCCCATGCGTGTGTGAGCGCTTCTATATCTATATATATTATATATGAGTGATGCAATGATTCCGGTGTTGCCGTGTCAATAATTGCTATGACGTGTATTGGTGTTATGCTCATCATTCCGGTAGTGTCGTCATGTTATGTTACCTCTATAACAGTCACAAAACGTTGTCCTTCCATTATTGTGTAGCTCTTTGGATTTCAACTGACCAATGTCACGTTGCTTTCATGTATTCGCGCACTTGATTCGATTTGCAGCTGGGGTGGGAGCCAGTTCGGCCGCGGCGTGGTTGGAGAGGCGGACAACCCGTCCGATTCAACCACGCACCCTGCTGACAAAACCACAACGACACGGCGGCGATTACGGCGACCGAGACTCGGCTCAGCACATACCCACTGCTCTGAACCGGGCTGAATATTTTGCCGCTGTGCGTAAGTACACTGTATTGAATGCGGCGGCGTATTGAATCTAGCCACATCGGGCACTGCTGCCCGTCTTTTCTCCTCCTGAAATTAGATCAGAAATAGAAGCAGGGGGCAATTGATGTCGATATAGCTAGACAATAGATATATAGATAAACACAGATAGAAGGCCAGTAGACATCGTTCCGTGTATATATTAGGCTGACCAAAAAATAACCGCACACATAAATAAAACAATATCGGCTAAACTAAGTGAGTTAAAACAAAGATTTTTTAGTATGAGTTAGAGGTATGCACCTCTTTTAGTTATACACTGGCCCCAGAGTTCTGGCAACCTTCTGACTGCCAGGTATGCATCATTTCCATGTATAACTTCCTTATTTAAGGCCTCTCGGAGCAAATTGATGTTTGCATACCTTTGCCAGCTATAGCCCTCTTTAATTGATGGGAGCAACCATAGTCACACCGGCTTAAATCGGGAGAATAGGGGGGTGACGCCACCGCTCAATCCTGTTGGCCTTAAGCCAGGACGTAATTTCATCGCTACGATGTGTCCTAGCATTGTTATTGAGCGGTGCTTTCTATTGCTATGCCAATTATTCATGAGTCCCTTCAAGAACTCGAGATATCGAGCCGAGTCCATTTTTTCTTTTAGGCCCAAAATCGCGTAGTAGGAAATTTCGTTAAAATCCATAGCAAGTGCTACCATTACTTTAATCTCGAATCTATTTGGTACGGCTACCGCCATTGCCTGTTCACCTGGTCGTACCCACTGTTTCAGTTGACCTTTTTCCGGTCCCCTATACAGGCTGACCCATGTCTCGTCCACTGCAACGGTGTTCTCTAAGCGATTCTTTTGATCCCTATATATCTTCAAATTGTCTCGCAAACACTTCTTACGCATTTTCAGTTGATCAGGGGCCCATTTTGCACTTTTTTCCTGCATCCTCGGATTATTTTTAATAATTCGACAACATGTTTCACGAGGTACGCCAATTTTAGCCGACAAAGTCCTCAATGACCAAGCTCTAGTTCGCTCAAAAGCGCCTTGCCTAAACCGCGCACACCAACAGTACACCTGTCGTCGATTTAGAGCATGGCCGTGCACACTAACCAACTCACGATGGATTTCAGCTGGACATTTCTTCTCTTGAAACATAAACCTGACACTTTTCTTCTGAGAATGCAAGTCTGAGGGTGTTGGTCCGCCTGTTGTCGTTTCGAATGCCCAACGAGAAAGCCGAATGCTAGCGGCCTTCGTGCCGCCTGCTTGTTAAATGTTGTATCTCACTACCCGCCAAATTTGAATTCAAATCGGCGAATTATAAGAATACGGCGCAAGAGGATAGCTGTACAGTTTTTTTGGGTCAGCCTAATATATATATATATGTATAGATATGTTTCGACAAGACTGACTGAAACCTCCCTGCATCCATACCCTCGCTTATCTAGTAAAATAGAACAAACGTGAATGTTTGGTTTTTGTAATCTACCTACTCTTCTTTATGTATACTAATCGGGCAGCTTCTAAATTGAGACTTCTTCTCCTTAATGTGATGACACTGCATGCTTCTGCTCTCTACTCGTTCACAGTTGTATTGCTGAAGGCAGCGCCGCTGCAGTGCAATGGTTCTTGGAATAGATTCTATTGTATAATATACGTGAAATCGATTCAGCCAGACTAAGATTAACGAGTCGTTAAAGTTGTCGTTGAACTCCACACAGATGACACTGTGAGCGGGCGTAAGAGCCAATGCGAATTACCATGTCACCCCTGCACTTACGCTCTTTGATTATCATTTATACATAATAATAGGCCTTAAATGAACGATGTTTATCCTCGAACGAAATGGCCGAGACGAATGGCGAATTGAATGGGCTTTCGTTACTGCGCGCAAATGTGAGCGCAAACGTCTATTTCTAGTGAATCATCAGATCTTCCCCCATTGGGTTGAAGATAACAGGGAGATGAACTTCTAGTAAAGAAGTTAGGAATCTGTATCCATTCTCTGTGCTTTGTCAGCGGGCCACCTTGTATTGCCTACTAGCATTTCCAATACCTCTGCTCTATCTCCCTCGATATCTGCTCTTTGTGGGATAAGTGAAACTGTTTCCAAACACGTGTCCTAATATCGCTCACTTTCTTCGTATCTTAAAACCGTGTGCAACTAAATGAACTAGTTGATATAAACGAGTCGTTCCCCAGCCGTAAAACCCAACGGGACGTATCTTATATCCGACCCAATACGGGTCGGAAATTGATTGAACACACACAGCGCGACACTGATAAGTGGAAAATGCATTTTATGCATCTCCATATGATGGGCTTGTTGGAATCAATGGTCATTTGCAGATACGCCTGCCTTTTCAGTACTAGACATTCATAAACGTATGCGTCTTGGCATTGAATATTTCGGCATGCCATGCACCATTCGTGTCGTGACGTGTTATGTCATTTCGAACACGAAAATAAAAGCCATGCAGACTTTAGATCGTATTTCGATTGTAGACTAGCAGTATACAGCGCCAACAATCAGCTAACCAACCTCAAATCAAATATTTAGTATTGTCCTCGGTTAGCAGTTCTCTTGATTTGACCATCATCTTGTTCATCACAACCGATTCCTTCCTGGACCACCGCATTTTCATGCTGGTTCCTTGCATCTCGGTTACCGCCCGTCGTTCCGGCTTAATAATTATATTAATAATTATTATTATTATTCTCTTATAATGCAAGAGCCGACGACCTAGGCTAAAGCAACTCCTCGAGAAGTGTTTTTATCAGTCAATAACGATCTCATAAGCCCCGGCTACCCTCGTGAACCATCCGAGCCCTTTTTACCTAAACCGTGACAGTAAACTGCTTCCTGCCTCAATAATCAAGCACGTTTGTGGTAGTGATAGATATAGTCGTGGCAGCAGTAGTAGCAGGGATTCTATCCCGTACACCGTTGCACATTTTCTCTTTAAGGGGTTCGTCCGATGAAGCAATCCAAAAGCCGTTCCGTAAACGTTAAATGTTTAAGGCCGAGAGTCCGCCCGAAATAGTTGAGTTGAGCAGCAGCAGCAGCAGTAGCACGAGGACTGTCAAGAGTTCCGAGGACCTGGAACCCTAAGGTCTCCGGTTCGAATCCCGCAAGACACATACGGTCTGAAGCTACTACGAGAGTGGATCCAAACCATGGCTCAGCTCCAAAAGCGGATGGATTGCCAGATAGCCAGCCTGAAGGGTCAGTTGATTCTTCAGCCTCTGTCATCGTTTCCTCCTCAGCATCCGCGCCCATACGCCCACCCACCGGTTCGTGCCTTATCGCCATCTCTCGCGTAGACAATTCGTGCATTCGTCTGCCCTGCGGTCCTTGCGGTCGGCAAAAGCTCCTGCGATTCGTCGTCGCAGTGCGTTCACTCGCGTCCTCAACCAGTTGGTCGGTCGGTTAGGCTGTCTGCTGGTCGACTTGTCGCTTCATCGTGGCGTCTTTATCTCTCCGTTAGCGGGATGGCCATTGCCACCGCAGCCGCGTCATTCGACTGATCACTATTGTCACCATCATCATCAGCAGCAGCAGCATCGTTGCGCTGTGTATCTTATCTTATTCCTCTCTCTCTCTCTCTCTCTCTCTCTCTCTCTCTCTCTCTCTCTCTCCCTCGCTCTCGACCAGTGTCCTCTCTCATTCAGCTCCGCCACCGTCGCCGCCGCCGCCGACCCCGCAGTAGCGGTTGCCACAAAGAGATTACGCTGCGTTGCGCTGCACCAGTTATAGTTGTACTTGGCACTCGTGGTGGGCAGATTGGCTAAGCTACGCAGTGGCTCGCAGCAGCAGTAGTAGTAGCAGCTACCAAGTTGCAGTTGTTGTCGTTGTCGTCGCCATCCGGCGGCGAATCTGCGGCCACCCCTATATTTTTCTGTCTGTCTCTCTGTCTGTTTGAGTTAGTGAGTCTCTCTCTCGCTCTCTCTCTCCCCTCTGGCGTTTATTGTATTGTATTTCCCACCGTGACTCCCATTCTCGTGGCAATTTTCTCTCTCTCTCTCTCTTTATAGCCAAGTGTCTCTTTTCGCTTTGACACTATGAAGATATTATGGCGCAACGTCAGATTATACAAAATAGTGGGCCCGTAGACGCACAAAAAAAAGATGACGACGACGACGATGACGAGCCGAACAGAGAAGGGAAAGTTACACGCTAACATCGATTGAATTGTTCAACTGAATATGTCGACTGGAAAGGCATGATTGCTGATTATGGTGAAATCCTGATAATTTCGTGAGGAGCGCCGTCACCGCTCTGTTGGCGTGACCAAGAGATGAAAAATTTCGCACCGCTAATCGCGGCGAGGGTTAGCGGAGTGACACCCCTTACTATGGATATGTTGATATTGGATGGCAGGCTCGTTGTCCCGCCATGGTGATTGTGGCAATGCTCTTGACAGCACCGATAGTTGCTGTCGGCGTCCATTTCCTGCCGCTGCATAAGGTGAACGAGTGGAGGCCGTAAAGCATAGGGGACATGAGAATTAACTTGGGCAAAGCAGAACAAACGCAGATTTCTTCTGTCGTCTGATAGTGGTGGCTCCACACTGCAGTGACAATGTGGATACCCCTAAGATACATATATATATATATATATACACACGCCTCAATGCGATCTATGATAGTACCTGATGGCGTCGAGATGGAACTGCTAACGATTTTAATTGCCGCCGCCGCCGCAACAAGCAAAAATGTAATTCAGAATTATTGGCATCGTGCGATGAAATATGGGTGTCACAGATAGCACTACGTTTGTAGGTCCTGGTACTCTACTCATCTACGACGAGATGAATCAGCGCACCCTCTCGTTTCATCTCGATTTCTCGTTGTGGGGCAAGCCGATTGTTTGACGTTGACATGACGTAAGGGATTTGGAATTATAGGGCTCGCGGTTATAATCCCACACGTTCGAATTACTGCCGTAGCCTACACGGCAGTCTCCCGTGCCGGCAGATTTATCAGTAGAATAAATATGATTTCAGTTTAACTTTCCTTCACTCATCGGTACCCCGTTTCGGTGCAGTGAATATCTTGAATCTTGCTGTTGACCGATTGCATTGCTATGCATTGCCTGGCCGACACTGTAACATCGATATATAGATGCTTATATTTTAAGCGAGGGCGTACGAATAGTCTTTCGAATCAATGAATCAATTCCCGTAGCACCCAAACGTTTGAGTCAGTTGTCAAGACCTGTAGCGATGACCGGATAATAAAGCTTGATGTTTTTTTGCAGTTGCAACAAAAAAAAACAGATCATTTGATGTTCATCTATCGATATACACCGACATTTGTATGATACTGCTTATTCTCATCGTTACCATTATCATGCTCCTAGTGAATGCGTTTTGCATAAAGCCGAAATGTACCTATCAAACGTCGAATTGATCGAAATCGAGCAATTGTTTATAAACATAATTAGCACATATATGATTTTTGACTCCTTAAAATCAAGTGGACACTGTGTGTTGTCATCAAGTTTGACCTTGGTCAAACTTGATGAACAAGCAGTGTCCGTTTTTCTGTATTCTTACCTTGATTTAGATGGCAAAGCTGAACAATTAGGTACGATTCATTAACTTGCATACATTGCCATATATATATATATATATATATATGACTGCTATGCCTTAGACTAACGTAGATAATTTACTCAAGAATAATTCACATTCACCTTATCAAATCAGACCTACGTAATATCTACTTACCACCGTTGCCCTAACGCCAACTTTGGTTGCTATGCAATGATAGATTGCGTTAACGGCTCGCGTTTGTGTTGTCTGACTCGATACTGTCGACTAATGTCGTGTTTACTTGTGTTTTCCTGTTACCTAACCTGTCTCATTTGCAGATCGCGCACACCCAAGCGGCTAATATTCGGTGATAGCGAACTTTGCCGAGAGGAGTCGGCACATCATACATTGACCTCCAGCCTAAGAAAAGATCATTTCGTATCGGCCATGGACGGATCGACGACTGTTTCCCAACCCCTGTGTAAGTGTTGCAAACCCAATTGCCACGCAGCTGTTGTAGCTATTATTATTAATTATTATTAGTATTATTATGAAATATTGAAGACAAGCCGACGATTGGTTCAGTAGCGCACAGATAGGGGTGATTTTGCTGAACATGTCCACGCGTGTGTTTGTATTGCTTGAATTTCTGCGGATAATTGCCAATAGGTGTGTTGGCCTATATTTTGTCACCATTGAAACTCACCGCAATTTGCTCCGTGAATCTGCTGACTCTAGCATATCTAGCCTGGCCGTGGCCTGTGTAATTATGCCGGCGCGTTGACATGTTGCCTGCAGTATGAAGCATCTGCGAGTTACAAGTATAAACTATAGCACTTGAGGGACAGGCGTAAGTGGAGGCGGATCGCAGTCTGGGTGTACGAATGGCCATCTCAGATCAGGAGGGACCACACCTCACAGGGATTCGATACCGTTGACGGATGCACAGCTCGAACTTTAGAGGAACAATTTATGTCTCGAACCTCATGCGAGATGATCTAAGATAATAAGATAAACGAAAAAAACGAAGTTGCCGTCAGCCGTGAACGCGTTGTTCGTGGTTGAACACGGCTCCCTCCAAATCACTCATAGGCCTCCCCGTTACTCGTCACTAATGTGTCCGCACTCGCGGCTGTGCCTAAGCAGACGGATGTTTGCGGCAAGTCAACCAAAACGCGAGGTCACCAACGAGAAGCTTCCCCAATGCGGCGAATCCATGAGCTTCAGTCTTCTACCGAAGCGAGGGTCTCCCCTTCTGCCGATGCAGTTTCAACGCCTTGCGTGCTTCGGTCGAATCCCTCTGCTGAAGCACGCTATCGGCCGTAGACGAGGTTGTAAGGTCGATTGAAGAAGAGCCGGAAACAAAGGGTTGCTAAAGATTTTGCGGGTGGCGACTGTAAAAGACGCTGCTGAATCTGATGACGGTGCCGTTCCTGCTACCCTTGTCGATTTGCTCGATTATGCAGCGCGCAGGTGTGGCAAGGTTTTCTTACCGCTCGTCTATCGTTGCCTCTCGGCGGTCATTCGTTTAGGCTAATGTGTACGTTGTTGTTTGGTTGATGCCAGCAATCCTATGTGGCTGTTGGCGTAGTGACCTGCTAGCGTATCCATTGAATGTGACAGAAACTTATAGCTGCAGTGAGTTAGTCAATCGATCAGCCATCAGTGGGGCCTCGTCATTCTGCTCTCCCGATGTTGACACGAACGTGTGCTGCTGTTGGCGACGGCAATCATGCTCATAGCAGCAGCAGCAGCAGTAGCAGGTAGTAGTTTGTGTCCGTTGCTGATTTGCGCCAGTCGACTCAACTGGAGGCCAGGACACGAGCTCTCTTCTATCTCGGCGTGTATGGGTGTACGTGTATCTGGGTGTATGCGTATGTTTGTGAATGCGAACGTGAGCGACTCAGCGACTCACTGACTGTCCGTCTGCCTGTCTGAATAAGCGAGCGACTGTTCGAGCCTGCGCCATCGACGCTGCCTTCGACTGCCGCCGGCGGCGGTGCTGCTGCAGCTGTTGCTGCTGCTGCTGCTGCTGCTGTTGGCGCAATCCAGTTCATCTAGTTGCCGACTCTACTTGCAACTGCTTGCATGCCTGGCGGTCTCTCTCTCTCTCTCCGTTGATCTGACACTCTCGCTTTCATCCACACTCGGCCACCTCACCTTCCCGTGCTCCCATCGTACTGATGACCTGCTCAGGAGCGCACGAGTCCGAAGTTGTTGTTGTGTTGACTGCAGTGCCGGAGAGCGGGGTCGCGCAGAGGAGCTCAGGGCCGAGTGGCGCGGTGACTGGCTCTCTTCTTGTATCGCATAGCGGTGGCGGCGGCGGCGGCGGCGGCGCTGCTGCTGACGAGCGCTCGCTGTTGCTAAATTTAGTTGCTTCAGCACTGGTGTTGCCGCCTTAGAGCGCTTGTGGTGGCTCAACGGGCCACCGCGAAACGGCTTCTCTTCTCGTCGTGCTGTGGAAGCGATCTCCCGTTGCTTTCGCAATGGACATCCCGGCCGAAGCCTCCGAGTCGCGTCATCGTCCCCCGGCCCCCGTGTGCCCTCGACGAAGTCCACGAGCTCAACATCGGCAACAGGACAGGCCTAGCGCGATCGAGCAGCTTCTCTATGCTGGCCACCCCCCCCCCCAAGAACCGCATAGGCCACTGCTTTGGCCTGCCGTTTCGTCCACTCCGCGGCTCGTTTGGCCTCCGACGAAAGGCGATCAGATAGGCTATATATCGTTGCTTTGAGGGACTGACTGGACAGCGGAAAGGTGCAAACGACTACCGGAAGGACACGGCTTATCTAGCAAGAGAGAGAGAGAGAGAGCGTTCACTAACGCTCAAGGTCTCGTCTTGGTTGAGAGATCTAACATCCTGCCCCCGTCACGTTATCATTGTTGCGGTCGCCCTGTTCTCGTTATGGTCGTCGTTAATTGTTGTTGATATTTGCTGGGGTTAGCCCCAGAAAAAAAAATCGATCGAACAAATCACACCTTTGGGAAAGAAGGTGAGCGCTATAGTATTATTGTTATGTTGTCAAGTTGGAGTGTTTACTGTGTACATAAATAATAATGGAAGGTGATTGGGTTTTGTGAGCGCTCATCAGAGCAAGCTCAGCATCAATCAAACAGCTCTGCAGGCAGAGATGCAGATAACATCCGGAATAGTTCCCCTTAGCGAAGTTCCTCCTCGCGAAGATCTCTCAATGACTGCGGATTCGTACGAGCGCAGTCGCGCGATCTTCAAAATTGTCGAAAAGATAGAAAAAAAAAAAAGCAACAAATATAAGTACATTTTAACAACGAGATACAACGTGGAGCTCCCAGCGTCGCTACGATTAGAACGCAGACAATAATCTTCTCACTATTCGGGATGTTCGTTGCTTCCTCTTCATATCATGTTGTTTTTCGTACTTCCCCGGTTGGCAGCCGCGGATAGCTCGACAGCCAGGGGCGTGCACGTAGAAAGAGGGTGTGCACGACACGTGCACGTCGGCGTTGGCGTTTCGCCGCATAACGTGCTATATTGTTATGCACGTACGCGCTAGCGCAGACAATCGGACGTATATGGACATCTGCTTGGGCTCTATGTATTCCCTGCGGTCTTCTGCGGTAACTCAGCTTCGTAAACGGCCCCCGCTGTCAGCCACATACAGGTGCTGACCGCCGTTAACGTATGGTGACCGCCTGAGTGTATGCATCTGTGTATGTTGTGGCAGCGTTGTGGACTTCGTCGCCGAAATCATCATTGTGAATTCTAGTGACCGTTGATGCTCCATCTGGTAGCAGTGGTCGTGGCCAGATATCGAGTTGACAAATCGCCGGCCATACGATTTATACGAGAGCTAACTGAATTGGAGTTATTATGAAATTCATAAGCAGACGTCGCGTTTTGCCCGCTAACTTCTGCCCCTCAACTTCGAGCCACCGTAATTGACTAGCACAGCCGTTATTAAGCATAATAGGTAATTACCATCAGCCCAGTATGAGCAGAGACAAGTCAACATCGCGTATCTCCCAACTGGCGCTGACTAGAAATCCATCATTGCTCAATGACGCCGAAAACGAGAATCATGTCATGGTGCAGCTCGGGCGTGGGATTTCGACCCGTGTTTTTGGGCTACCAGTTGCCGGTTTCCTCGGTGTCGCGAACTTCTTTGAATCAATCGGCCCGTGAAGTCTCCCAGTCTCCTTAATCGATTTCGGTAGCCGTCGTATTTTGGCTACTTGAAACTCACGATCAACACCTATCAACTCTCCGAGTGTTGAATTCTTGTTTTGTGTCCGTCATTTTAGTCTCGTGTGTCCCTTGTGCCAGCTGCAACCTCGATTTTCAGGGGATCTAGACGTTTCACCGGAGACTTGCTGGTAGCGCTTGAGATATATATATATATATATATATATATATATATATATATATATATATATATATATACATATATATACATATATATAATAGATTACCTGTTACTTATAGTAATTGAGATCTAGGATCGGCTAAGCACGTCATGTCCATACGGCAAGGAGGATGTGTGGTGCTCGCGGCTGAGCTTGTGCACATCTCACAGCTCTCATTGAAGGAATACACTAAGCGATACCGGGAAGGGCCATGGTGCTGTTGAGCATCGTCAACAGTTCCAGCGGTGCAGGGGCCACGGTGTTGTCATGCATCTTAGCATAGCAACACTCCCTAAAAAAATGTGTTGATATTGAAGTCTGGTTTGTGAGTACGTGTCGATCGAAGTACTTCATCCATAGATATAGTCAATGTGGCACCTATCCCCAGTTCTTGGGCTTCGAAGATACCTAGATATACATGTACCTACAATATATACAATGCCATATGTAAAGAAGAATTTATTTATATTTTTATATATTGCTCTGCTTTTTTCGATTTAATACCTATTTAATATTACCTTCGGTCTTAGCCTGACCAAACCCGAATCGCTCGAGTGAGTTCTGGCCTTAGCAGTGATGGGCATATATTGACTATTTACCACACACAGACACACACCGCATACACGAACGCTATGAAAGGGATTCATATTAAACCCACTAATTACACCACCCGTCCTGCCTTCGGACAGGTTTCGAAACCCGATCATCATACAGGCGACAGCATCAGCATCAACACTACTCCCAGACAACAACAAACTACTTAGCCTCTGTCTACAAATGAACAGGAGCCGAGACAAATTTATTCTTTCTCCTTTGCCGAACGAAATATGTTAAGCCCGAAAAGTGCGGAAGACAATATATATATATACCAGAGAAATTCTTCCTGTAAAGTTTTCGTGTATATATATATATATATATATATATGGACATTTAATCGATGTGTCCATAGCCGCCAGTCGAATATTTTCTCTTCTTATGTTGTGAACGTGACTCGGTGCGTTCCCATGCAGGCGTGGGCGACCCAGAGTGAATCTCCCGCTCTCTCTCTCTAGAATCTCGTACCTGTCACTGCGGTGACACCGTAGTAGAGGTCGTCCAACAGCCGATACAAGCTGCACTCCGCCGAATGCTTGGTGGTTAGACCTGTCGCCAGTGTGTCTGTCTGGTTCAGTCTGCGCGACCACTCGAAGTCACGCTGGTTATATCAATTGTGTCGGCCGTCACCGTTGTCGTTGCCGCGATCGCCTTGGGCGTCACAAGCGCTCGTGTGATTGTGTCATTGTTCGGTAAATCGATGGGGCTTTTCACGTTTACCGGTTACTCTTTGTACACATTCTATCTCTGGCGAGTTTGTGTGGAAGATAAGTACCAACGATATGCAACTTCACAAAATCGACGGGTTCCTAGACGGTTATTTTTTATTCCGCCGACCTATATATATATATATATATCGCCATACGAGACGGACCCCTAAATGGCACGATGTGCAACGATGAGAATCGAATCCGTGAATCTTCGTTCGTCTTCCTCGATTTCAAGGCGCACACGAATGTACAGCGCCACCCTGAGCCTCGGCTATATATTAAATTTACTCTGGGTGCCCATTTCAGTGCACTATATATAGCGTGCCCAAAACATATATATATATATATATGTTTACGTCGTACTTACGTTCACTAACGTGCTTCGACACCGGCGATAATAGTATCGCCCGATGCTTGGCATGCTTCTGCATTGACATTGATACGATCGGGGTCCATCCGATGTTGAAGTTCTTGTTGTCTCTACTCGCGTAGAGATCCTGTGTCTCTCTTGTCGCGCTAGTATTGGTGCCACTTGAATAATAAGACCTTTCGTTTGATTGGCGACCTATACAAGAAGCAGCAGCTGACTCGAGCGAGGATCTGCTCGGCGTATTCGATGCTTGTATCTTCGACACTGTATACGAAGGCGGGTGAGCGACAGCGACAACGGCCGAACCCGAGCCAGAGCATCTTCTCGGCATCTTCCCTTCTCGGCATCTTCCCAGATGTTGATCTATAATACAATGGTGACTAAGCGTTGCGACCTTCCCGTACGCTGAGTGTTCAACAAACGCCTTTGTGAACAAAGCCCCCCGCTGTCGACAGAGGCGACCACGAGACCGAAGAGACGAATCAGCAATGCATCATAGACTCGTTGCGCCCCAGAACATCTCGACGTCGATACCAGCTGTGGATGGCCCGTTTGCCCGTTACTGTGTTCGCAGGCTTCGCCCTGAACTCATCCGTCAGCTGACTCTTGCTATGGCAACTACTCCAACAACTTCAATTACTGCGGCTGCTACAAACCGCTACAACTACCACCAGATCAACTTATCCTGCTGCTGCTGCTGCTGCTGCTGCTACTGCTGCTGCTGCTGCTGCTGCTGCGCCTACAAGTGGTACATAATTGTCGTTTTCATCTTCAAGCGCTGATTTGATTCGTCGTCTCGGTACTGCCCTTTGAAGGTTGACCCCATCTTCTCTTCCCCTGCGCTTGGCTGTCTAGTCGCATTCGTAGCGCATATACGCGTTCCGAGTCTGTCTAGCCGCGTACGCCCCGAGAGCGTTCCGAGTTCAAAGGGATGAATCGAAAGACGGTATCACACGAGCGAGAGTTGAACGCCGACCGAACACAGCTCGCGACGGTGGCGCGCCGGCGTCGGCGCCTGCTTGCGTTAGCCGGTTTCGAATGCAGGCAAAATGCACCATGAGCGTGCGGGTGCGAACTGTCAGGAAGCTTAGCCCGTTCCCCACATGCATGATGCTGATCGAACGTGCGCCGATGGAGGGGGGGGGGGGCGAATCTCTTGAAGCAAATACTGCTTGACTCACGCGAGAAAGCTTAGCTAGCTATTTAGACTCTTGTCGGGCGGTTTCGATTTATTGAATTTGGTGGGGACAAATAAATCGACTGACAATTTTGCGATGCTGTAGATCGGGACGCATGACGGGACAAGGTAGCTGAAATCGAAGCTCATCGCCTTGTTCACCTGACGATCGTCGTTTCTCGTGGCTCTTGCGGCGTTTCTTGTGATTTCGAGGTGGGCATAGCGGGCTTGGTTAACAGGTGCCCTGTGGTGAACACTATTATAGATCGTTTGGAACAAATCTCTCATGTGCGTTGACATGAACGCCCGGTGAAGTCGAGCAGAGAAGATTGGGCTTTTTTTTGTTGCCATTTTCTAAATCGTTCACTAAATCGGGGCGCGTCAAGAAAGAGCCCTCCAGTAGTATTCTCACCTCTGGTTTCATCAAGTTGGACCTTCGACCCTTAACTCCTTTCGGATAAAGTAAGTGGCGCGTCAACCGAACGGAACTTCTTTACCCATTCGAATCCACCCCATGAGTGGATTAATTGCTCGTTGACTGGTCGACGATCAGATGCGAGTTATTCGGCTAATCAGCGCAGGTTGATTAACTAACGCTGCACTCATCAACTGGTCTCCTTTTTGCTCAGTCGAATATTTGCGGCTTCATCGAGTCATACTGATTAAATGAGTCCGCAAAAGTGCCAAGGCACCATACCATGACGTATACAGACACAGTGCAAGGTATGTGCTTGGCTGCGGCGCTTGTGTTACGTGCGTGACGCTTGCATACGCATGAGTGTAACCAGATTGTATGGTTGACGTTGTGTTCAAGTTGTGTACTGTCTTTCGGCATCCAGTCTTTCCCGGCAAATATCGCTTGTTTGCGATAGTAAAGCTTTGACATACGTTTAGTTGCATTAAAACGCAACGGCGAGACACTTTAGAGTTGATCAGATCGGCACACATGTTTGTGTGTTGTGAATTATCCTCGACGCATTAGTAAACATGGAGAGAGAGCGTCGGCGAAAAAAAGTCTCCCTGATGAGTTCGACGTCTAAGTGATTATCTGTGAACGCCTTAGATGACGGGTTTTCGAATTTTCGGGTAAAGACTTTCTCTTTTTTTTTTTGAAATAAATCGTATTCCACCCTCGACTTGGCTATATTCTGTCCCTGTAGCAATATATGACCTAATGCTGTGGGCAAGATTGGCCTAGAGCTTGAAAAAATATCATGTGTTTTACTCCATTGTCAGGGCATTGATTGGTAAACCTACTCACTGCTAAGGCTGGACTTTAATAAGATGACACATTTCAGCCATAACGCTACGCCGCTGGGGGAAATAATCATTTAGGTATCCCCCTAGATATTCATATTTTCAGGCATCAACGAACGATCCCTCGGCGGCTGCAAATAAGCAGACCTACACAGTTTGTTTGCTCTTTGTGACCTCCCGCAATCATTTTCTTAGCGGTTTCGGTTTATAATCATGCTCCACGTTTGCTTAGCGTATAGCATCTTAGCACCCCCTGCCACATGCATACGCTTTAACGAGTTTCACTCCGACTAGCTGGTCGCTCCGCCACTCTCGCCAGATCTTGATAGTTACTTCTATAGACAGGCATGGCTCGGGAGAACAAACGCTCTTCTAGTTCAACCTGATCCAGTTAGCTTTTCGAGCCTTGAGCGTATAGCACTATTCGACACTCCGTAGATGACAGCTTCTTGAGCAGGCTCTAGATCGGCCAGTAGCGGACGTCGTTGTACAATCATTCTCACGGCATCCGGCTCGTTCAGTTTCGTTTGTTAGCGTGTGAAGCAAATTCCGACAACGTTCATACAATTGTATTAGCTCAAAATGTTTCATTCAAATGGCAATCATCTATCTCTGTATTGTTGTGGCAGAAGAACTTCGTGCTCATCCTGTGACCACGGTGGCGGCTCTGCGAGATCAATCGAATCAGGTTTCACAGCTTCATCAAGTGGCCAACCAGCGTTGGCAGAAGTTGCTCCAACCTTGTCAACGAACGCCACTGTGAAGTGGCTCACTAGAGGGCCACACATATACCATCGTTATAACGATTTTCGATCCCTGTCGTCTCCGGCAACGTTTAATGTGAAGATTCCTTCCGCCGAACGCTCTTCGCGTGTACATGCCTTATTTGATCCGTTTCTTCACGTAACCAACATCGGTAATTGCTGCTGGCCATGCTTTCTCTATGGTTGTGTTCGTTGCATCGAGATCCCCCGCTCTCCTATGCGGTATTACGTTATACAGCTTGGGTGAATTCCCGGTGCCTAGCCAATAACCTGAGACGGCCTCACCTAGACTGCTGAACCGCTTTGCTTAGAAGGGTTTGACAAACACTTATGTATAATAGTTGTGTAGGCGGATAACGTACGCTCTGTGGTCATCTGAGTGATGACGAAATCCAATCATGATCTCCTGTGTGTTTCTTGCGCCTTGCAGCGAAGGATGGGAAATTTACGTCTGTGCAGGCCTTTCGCGCTTCGGAGGACCGCTCTGTTGACGTTACGTACACAGATACAAAAGTTATCGGGAATGGATCCTTCGGAGTTGTGTACCAAGCCCGTATGGTTGACACGGGAGAACTTGTCGCCATCAAGAAGGTGAGTGGATTCGAGTCTTTCTCATATGTGTTACACGCGATTAGCTAGATATCGACACACTGATTGTGGCGAAGCAAATATAAAACTCTTCAACGACCGACGAAAAGTACACATTACGGGGCTTTCCTGAAGCGGAGAGAGCGTAGTTGTGTGCCGATAAGCGTTGTAATATTTCGCTAAGCGTTGTAATAATTCGCAGTTTCGTCAATAAAGAAATAGTTGAATTTGAATTAATGAATTATGGCGCACACTATTGTTTTTTCATACATGCGATCCGCTTGTCAAATTAACTATCAATCACCTTGCGTAATGGTCATATAGTGGCGCACGTGTGTGGAGCACAGCTCTTCTTAGATTTCTTAACGCGAAGCAAGATTATTTTCGTTTACTTGTACACACACACACACACAGTTTCATTCGTGTTCGTGTGTACGCCTCTTCTTAATCTTAACATAAGATACGGCTGATATTTTGGCGATTCACCTTAATGTACAACATCGAAGCCTCATAAAGCTCTATGATGAGGTACCTCACCACAGTCGCACGTTTGCTACGTTTCATGTTCCTTCTGTCTAACGGAATCCATTTGTTATCCATGCTATCGTTGATTTCTCCAGGTGTTGCAAGATAAGAGATTCAAAAATCGAGAGCTGCAGATTATGCGCAAGCTCGACCACTGCAACATTGTCCGACTTAAGTATTACTTCTTTTCGGCCGGCGACCGCAAAGACGAGCTCTATCTCAACCTCGTTCTCGAGTTCATCCCCGAAACGGTGTACAGAGTGGCACGACAGTACTCAAAATCGAAGCAGACAATGCCGATAGCGTACATACGTTTATACATGTATCAACTGTTTCGCAGTCTGGCCTATATTCACTCGCAAGGCATTTGCCATCGCGACATCAAACCGCAGAATTTGCTACTCGATCCGGAGAGCGGCGTTCTCAAATTGTGCGACTTCGGCTCCGCGAAAAACCTCGTTAGGGGCGAGCCCAACGTAAGCTACATCTGTTCGCGTTACTACCGCGCGCCGGAGCTGATCTTCGGCGCGACAGACTACACTACCATGATCGGTATGGAAACGAATGGCATGCTGATTTGCGCCGTTGTTTGTTGTTTGCTCTTGTCGGTTCATTTTAATCGATCGAGTCAAGGATCTGTGAAAGTTCAGTGCTCTTGGGGAGATGAGATGGTCACCAGTATGTATGTACAACTTTATCGTGTGGCCCGATATACGAGGCTGTAGTATAGAATTCTGCTGTGTACGTTGCGATCGATGGTCATTCCCGAATTGCTGTTTCCTGCTATTGTTAAGTGACAGCCCAGGACCTCGCCGGCAGGCTTAGTGTTCCGCTCAAATCGAATGA
This sequence comes from Stratiolaelaps scimitus, assembly GCA_019614645.1. Lineage (NCBI taxonomy): Eukaryota > Metazoa > Arthropoda > Arachnida > Mesostigmata > Laelapidae > Stratiolaelaps > Stratiolaelaps scimitus. The sequence goes on from JABWDB010000028.1 coordinate 1,952,093, forward strand.
CGCTAATGATTGATGGATGGTTGTTTATTGCAGACGTATGGTCGGCAGGCTGTGTACTAGCAGAACTGCTCCTCGGCCAACCCATATTTCCTGGTGATTCCGGTGTAGATCAGCTCGTGGAAATCATCAAGGTTTTAGGCACCCCGAGTAAGGAGCAGATCCGCGAAATGAATAAAAACTACACCGAATTCAAGTTCCCCCAGATCAAGGCGCATCCATGGGCAAAGGTGAGCCAGTCGATATCGTTAGAAGATATTTGCTATTTTTTCATTTTCGCACCCTTTCGCCAGCGCGGGGACGGCGGGGGCTTGATTCAATACATATGGTTTACTCAGGGTGTATGAGACCTTTAATGATCGTTATTAGGAAATGGATGAAGCACACAACAATCGATTGAGACGTGTGCAACGCCATACAAATCTATCCTATTTACACTCCCCCCTTTCTGGCTACGGTGTCTTCGCCGGAATTTATCACTTATAGGTATTCCGTTCGCGTACGCCTCCCGATGCAATCGAGCTCGTATCACGTCTGCTCGAATATACGCCGTCTGCGCGGGTGACGCCACTCGAAGCGTGCGCTCATCGTTTCTTTGATGATCTTCGCCAGCCTGGCGTGAAGTTGCCGAATCACCGGGATCTTCCACCCCTGTTTAACTTCACCGTTCACGGTACGTGGATCAGGAAAAGGCATAGTGTATAATCGTGTTCAGCGACAACACGAACATGGAATCTGACAACACGACAGAATTGCTTCTAGACAGATTCAGATCAATGCATACAGCATTCAATCAATCAATCGATTAAAATTGACGATAATTGTTAACATTATAGAATATTGGTATAACCATTCATTGACCGTTTGAGGCTATTATATGCGTGTACTGTTTCATGCGGATATCGCCAGCATATATCAGCGGGTTGGTCCGATATACGACTATTTTACTTTCATTTTGAGAAAGACCTAAAATCCAATAATATTATATATAAATATTCTACGTTGCATCACAAAAACGGGACTCAATCAAAGACACTTTCATGAAAGCGTTTCTGCCTGAGTACCGTTCTGGTCATAGACACTATCACTGTCGGCTGATTTTGCGCTTCAGAGCAGAGCTGAGGCTGCATCAATAGGGCATTCTACCAGCAATGACGAATTATGAAGTGATATGAGTGACGCCCACACGTTGTACATTAATTAAAACGAGGTGCACACCTCATCCCGAGACTTCTCCACCTACGATTCATCCGTACGCCATTGATGAACCTGCATTAATCATAGTAGCAGCAGGAACAAGAATAATATTCAGTGTTGTTTTGTTGTCCGCGTGTTATTCAACCTTGTCCTTATATTCGATCAATTTCTGCACCATCATCATCTCTTTGCAGAGCTTCAAATCCAGCCGCAGCTCAACTCGATTCTATTGCCAGCCCACGCAGGGACTGCTGGCAGCGCCGGTGGATCGCCATCGTCCGAGACACCCGCCACGCCCCAGGCGTCGTCGTCTGCTCCGCAGGCGCCCGCGACAGCAGCACCGAAGCCGCCCACACAGCGGCAAGCGAGCGCCAACGACTAGGCGATGCAGATAGGAGCACACCTTGAGCGGAAGTCACCACTCGAATAATGAAAATATTATTATTATTACGACGACGACGACGACGACGATGATGATGATGATGATGTTGATTATTGATGAATTCAGATGTGCGATGTGAACCATGTGGAGAAACTCCTCTCGGGACGGCGAGCTGCCCGACCGATCTGGCGTCGAGCAGCCAGTCGAGATTGAGAGCAACGCTCGTTGCCGCACGTCGGAATCATCGGCGTCGCGATGATTGCAGCGATTTCATCGTCGTTGAGGCTGCTGCTGCTGCTGTCGCCGCCTCCGCCGCCGCCGCCGCCTCCTCCGCCACCATCTCGTCTTTCTCCTCGGCGTCGCCACGGCCGACGATCACGATGATTTCGGTGATGACTGATCCTAATGAGAATTGATCAGAATGATGATGTCGTTGTCTTCAGTGTGTATAAAGGATGATAATAAACAAACAAGACGATGAAGGAGATGATGACGACGAGGATGAAACGGAGAACGGCGGGATGGGATCGAAGCAAAGGACATCATTGAAGAGCGAGAGCGCGAGAGAGAGAGAGAGTGAAAATGGAGGCCTTGAATGATTGATTGACTGATTGATTGGTAGCTGGTCGTCGTCGTCATCAGCGACGCTGACCGGGAATGCGACCTAACTCTGTAATAACGTGACGAGGATGGTGACGATAATGTTGTAGTGGGGCACGGTGGCGGCACACGCGGTGGCTCCGTTACGGTGGAACCCTGATTATAACGGACGAAGATTATAACAATGAGAGAAATGATGAGGAGTGATGAGATGCGGATGATATGAATGTGTGAATGATAGAAACGACATCGTAGACGGCAAACGCCACGAGACACTACCAATATACAGTCGTACACAGGTATAAACACACACACCGTCTAGCTGAATACACACACACATACAGACACGTGGGGGCACGCGGAGCTTGAGAGGGACAAAGAGAAGAAAACACATCGGGGCTTGGGGGAGAGATCTACCAGGAAGTTTGGCCATTGTTGCAGCGAGGAACAACCTATTATTATTGGTTCATTCATTCATTCATACGAACGTGCGTACACACACACACACACACAGACACAGAAACACTCTGTGGATTCGGGTTGGTGGTGTCAGCAACCAATCAGCGCAAGGCGGAGAGACCGGAATAGAGAAAATAAGCGAACGAGTATAGAATGGAACAAGAAATTGATTGATTGATTGATTGATTGATTGAAGGTGTAAAGTGTACTGCTGCTGCTGGGAGACGAGTGTGTGAGCGGTGGAAACACTAAACGGCCATCGCCGTTACTGCATCACGTCATTAGTGGGGTTTGTTTGTCTTGTTAACCGATGAAATGGTGGTGTATGATGGACCCATTCGTTGATTGGTGGATTTCGTATGGATTGTAACAACGCGAAGAAAATAGAATTGAATTTGTTTGAGAATAAGCAACGGATATGAAAAACAAAAAATTAGCGAAAGTTGATCGCGCAACTCGATCAGGGACGAATCGACGCTGCAGAAGGATAAGGGAGTCAACGATGGATGTGGAGGCGGTCTCTCGTGGGATGGGAGGGATCATAATAGGAGGGATCAGTGCGAGAGGACGCAGAAGAAAACAAATAATAACAATAATAATAATAGTAATCATCTATGAGGAAAGGGCGAACAGAATGGATGAGAGGGGGCTCGTGTTGCTAACCCTGCGGGAAAAAAAAACAGATATATAAATAAATATATATATATATATACAAATGTATGTAGCGCGTACAGAAGCAAAAGCAAGTAGGCGATAAAAAGAACGTGACGACACCGAGTTGACGAGAAGAACGGAAACAATACAACGGTACTGAGATATATATATATATATATACATATATATATATATATATATATATATATATATATATATATATATATATATATATATATATATATATATGATCTGCGGTTTACTGATATGAGGAAAAACCAATAGAGAACTGAGCGATAATGAGGAATTGTCGTGTGTTAAAGTTGATATTGAAGCGACGTCGCCGTGATGTCTGTCGTGTGAAATAGAATGATAATAATAGTAATAATAATAATAATAACAATAGAATAAATACACCGATTATGCGCACTTTGGTTAAAGCCACAACCACATTGACAGCAAAAAGCAACAACATTAGTCAGCATGCATAGATCTACAGCAAGAACAGAATTAAATTTGATGCTCGTGAAAAGATGAAAAGCGCTGTGTTTGCTAACTATAGCGAGAGGGAGAGAGAGACGGAACTATGGGGAAATTGAATAAAATTATATATAAATATATATATATTGGGGAAGGGACACTGTTTTAAAACGTGGCTTCGAATAGGGAAGCAGGGCTGCGTGGCGGAGAGAATATAAGATCAACGCAGAAGACACAGTGTTTCATTGGTTGGTTCGAAATTCAGATGAAATCAAAACTTCTGGCGTATACCCGGAGCAACACGCTGCCGAAGAAAGCAGCTCATTGTCAGGATATACATTCAGTTCCTCTTTCGTGTTGGGCGAATGATGTTTTTTGCTGGAATATCATAAAATTTTCGCCATTAAAAACAAAGAATCGATAGTACCGGAAATAGCCGAGGGAACTCTTGACGCAGCAGCAGGGCCAGCAGCAGCTGATTTGCTTCCGGGATTTATAATGTCCCATGGTAAAAAGAAAATTTCTGAACTCTGGTTGGACGGGTCGGATTTGTTCCTGGGAGGTTAAGACGACACTGGCAGATTAAGTCGATGTAGGGATGGGGGGGGCGGGTCGAGGCGGAGGGAAATGGGAACGCGAGAGGGAGATAAAGACAAGACGTTGTACTCACTGTACAAGTGTACATAAATAACATACATAATAAGGCATGAAGCCGACCTGACCTCTCGGCAAGACTCTCTGTCGCGGCAAAGATGTTGCTTGGATAGTTTGACGGGGGTCACTTAAAACAGTTCGAGAGGCGTGATAGAAAAAAATGACGACGACAGCAGCAGCAGCAGCGGCAGCAGCAACAACAACAACAACCACAACAACATTAGCAACAATAGTAATAATCAGAGCAAGGATAACAGATGCAGTCGAGCCGGATCGGACGAGTGCGGTGCAGGTGCAGTATCATCCCCAGTGGACTTGTTGTCGCCATTTACAGAAGACAACCGAAGCGACACACAACTCAAATGTGGGACAACCATGAACGAACTCGCCCTAAAGTCCTGCAATCGGAACCGGCGCTTGTGACGGGACGCGACGAACTGCTGTGCATGACAATCACGCAGTAGTTTGCATGTCGACGCCACCACTGGCGGCTATGATAATTTGCTAGTGTGGAGGGTGGTGTCCGCAGCGTCATCACGTCAGCTCTTCCTGCTACCGGATCGCGACGTCGAGCAGGCTCTGATCGTAGACAGATGAAGGTCGTCCAATGATCAGAGGGATATTATCTTACGGCGAAAGATAGAAATTTGCACAGACAAAAAAAACCACGATCGTTTTATCGAGGGTGCGCGCTTTCCTTGCTAATCGCATGCCGTATCGTATTGTATTGATGACAACACTTCGCAGCACCGCACGGCCTCGCCGTACTGCCGGCTATGTCCAGTCGAATATGTCCTGTGGACATCAGCGTGTAATATATGCTAGTGTAGAAAAGGGAGATAGTAAGTATTATTATTATTATTATAATAATTATTATTTTAATTAGATGGAGTCGGCGAGCGAGAGAGAAAGAGAGAAAGTAAAAGATGATAATGGTAGAGGCGATGAATGGATATATTATATTATATATTTACCATAGTTTCAATATGATGACACGTGAATATACACAGAGAGACATACACTCCAAATACTCTCGTACACACAACGACACACACACAGACACACAAAGCCTCACTCACTCATAACATCAATGTTATAGACCAGCAACATGCGAAGTTTCTCCATACGAGTAATAACAAACGTCTCTGCAGTCCACTCAAACACTGGTAGGACACACACACACACATATACACACAGAGAGTTGGTAAGATATATACATATATATATATATAAATATATGTGGTTGGCGTGACAATACTGTGTGGTAAGTGTATGTAGGAATTCGAGGATTAGGGGAGGAGGTCACCCCTGCCGCAGCCTGGCGAAGGTCTTCGAGGGGGCCCGACACGCCGAGAAATCGTCGAAGATATATATATATATATATATAGAGAAAGAGAGAGAGAGAGAGAGAGAGGGAGTGGCGGCAACGCCCTGGGGATAGCCACTACTTCCCCCGCGAGTGAAATTGACAATGATGAGTGAATATGAAGACGACGAAGTAGCAGAGGACGAATCCAATGACAAAGACGAAGTTCGCCAGAGCAGACGACACCACGCAAACGTTTCGGGGGATATCACGCAGAGGCAACGGTACGGCAAAGCGGACGGGAGTATTCAACGGCTGAACGAATGAAGGCGCGAGCTGACAGGACACGGTTTGCGGACACGAGACAAAGACAAAGAGAGAAGAGAGCCTGACAATTCGGAAATGTGAATTTGGTTCATCGAGAGAACATGAGAGCATGAGCACTACCACGAATGAATGTTGTGTATGGCGCGGATCTGTGTCTGTCTGTGATTGTGTGTGAAAGAGAGAGAGAGAGAGAGCAACTGTGAACCGTACGTCAACCGTAGGGCTAGTGCAGCTTCGTCCATAGTATGATCGATCCTCCGGTTAAGAAGTTGAGAAATTTAGTGAATCGTCAGCTGAGAGACGTGGCACAGGGACTACTACTACAATAACAAGGTGACTTGGTGTTGCCACAACGAGGGGAGGGTGTTGTAGAATTATTGTCTTTGCGGGAAGAGAGAACAAACTCGCTGTTCAGGGCAAGAAATAAGATCGGCAAGAAATCTCGCAGACAGACAGAGACACACATGCGCTGCTTTGTGGTAGCATAAGAAGGAATAGGACTGAAATTTGCGGGGAGACGATCTGTAGTATATATACCGAGCTAAACCGGCGAACCGCTCGTCTGGCACTCTGTAGAATCCAAACGTAAGGAGCTTTCGGTGGCTGTGGACAGGACAAAATCGCATACAGACACAAACGGAGGCGCACAGCTACAGACCGTGCGCGGAAATATTTGCACAGGACATACCTAGAGAAATGTAACTGCTGCTATAGTTTGTGTGATGAAGGTGATTAAGTTGGATCATATGAATAGCAATATAGTAATAGTTTCTGATTCGTTGATAAGAACAACAACAACAACAGCACTAGCGAATGGAGATACGATCAACAGAGTAGTGGATAACGCTGCGCGAAACCAAAGTGAAAGATTACTGGAGTGCGATTATTGCGCAGTAACTGCTATACAACACCGTTCGAGTTGGACATTGCCATTCAACACTGCCGGACATGACCGGACTGAAAGATCAGGCCCAAACAATCTCGTTATCGGGATCGACCCGAACAAGGAAATATGAACAGTTCGCTATCTAGCACCCCATAGACAAAAAGCGGGACCCATTAACAGCAGACGTTGGTGCATCGACGAATCTACACATATTGGCTGGTTACAAACGTTCTACAAAATTGTTTGAAAAACCCCCGGGGTTGGGGGGCAGGCGGGGGACCTTGCCACGACCGAGAACCAGCCGCCCGTGTTAACCACCGACCAGGATGGCAGCGCAACTAGAGCATAGGAGAGCAGTAGTGTCAGGTCGAGGTAGGGTGTTGTGAAAATCCGAATTGTTTATCATTGACACACGAAAGACACGGTGGCGCAACGACGTGACGCCGTCTCCACTTGCGCGACCACCACCGATAACTAGGCACAACAAACAAACGAACAGTAATTACAATAACAATTACACAACAGTAATTACAATAATAATAATAACAAAGACGTAAACAGAAGGAACATACACGCACAACAGAGCTGCTGACACCAAACCCCTGGCCGAACCACCGCCATCCAATTTACACACGCTGGACCATGGCCGTCTAACATATAAATGTCTGTTGTCGCCCATTGAAGTGGGATGTCTCTCCGATTCTTGTACGTCACCTTTCACAGCCAGCAGAGTGTGTGTGTGTGTCTCTCGTGTACGATGCCTTGCCCAGCTGAACCACTCAATCCACCGAAGCCACTGTTGCCCAGATTGTCCTCGGGAAAGAGAGAGAGAGAGCGAGAGAGATAGAGAGAGATTCAGGGGAGGACGATCTCTGAAACGGATCGAGCCAGCAGCAGCAGCAGAAGTAGTATACGATGCTACTGTTGTTCTTGAAAGCGATAATCAGATACGTGTGGCTACCGAGCGGCCTAAGACAAACCAAAATGCGCAAATGAAAAGAACCACTTTTTTTCCCAGCTCTCCCAGGAGGCCGACAAGCCATATTGACGCGTTGAGCGGAGCGCACCGTTTTTATGCGCTCCAAGATGCTCCGAGAGGAGGAGCCGGTGAGGTGAGCTGAGCAGAGGTTGGTTGGTTAGCTTGCACGGATGCGAGACTCTCGAATAACTCTTGTTTCGAGCACTTCAACAAACACCGTGTGGTGGCCTTTGAAACCACGGAAACGTGTGGCGATGATCGAGTTTACGCTGGGACGGACCGGGACTATGGGGGGTTGACGTAGGGGGAACTGGTTGATGGGAGGTGGGAGGTGAGAAACAATGTAACGAAACATGATAACGAGCGGACAACAACGGCGATGACAAACATGCATATGGTCGACGAAGTGGCAGATACACTCATACACAACGGGGTCGACAGATGCCCGGCTGTACCCGGCCGTCTGAGAGACCCATACACAGGCAGACACAGACAGACCGAGAGCGAGAGAGAGAGAGAGAGAGAGGTGATGATATAACATAGGGATAATGAATAATAAATAATAAGAAGAACAGAAAGGCAAGCTGCAAAATCCACCAGGGAAGTGGATTTCGAGGTTGGACGACTGAAGACTCTGTGACAGGTGGACAGGTGTCCCAATACGATATGGAAAGAGAGAGAGAGAGAGAGAGAGGATGGAGAAACAATATGGACATTATTACAGTCGGAAGTGTAGCCGGGTGTCGCTGCCGACCACAACTTGCTTGTATTGTTCGCGGGGAGTTGGATGGATGAAAGATGGAGAAGATTGTGGCCACTGCCGGCGGCATCGCAATGTTGTTGCAGCGCATGTCGTCGAATGCCATCTCAACACAACGCCCCGGGGGATGGATGGGCGGGCGGGCGGGGGGGGTTATGCTCGACACAAAATGAGAATATAAGAGCGAGCCAGAGACAGAGAGACAGCGGGGAATACCGAGAGAGAGAGAGAGAGCGAGATAGGGGTGAAGCAGAAGTGAGTTGATTGTGTCTATGAGAGTGGAGGATATGATGATATGCTGCTGCTGATGATGATGATATTAATAGTTGTGGAGGAATCGAAGAACTGCAGGCGCCGAAGTTAGGCTGAAAGAGAGAGAGCGAACTGAGAGATGCGATGGTAAGATAGATGATGAACTGAGATAATTGACGACGACGACGACGATGATGATGATGATGATCATGATGATGATGATGACATTGTGGAGTGTGAAGATAATGAGTGAAGAAGCGAACCAATCGCAGGCGACAACAAACGTCTCGAAAGTAAAAGGCTTATCATGATATTGTGTTTCTGAATTATATTAGAATAATAAATGTCTTTATTTGAACTGACACACCAAACACACACACATCGTGATATGTTCGTTCTCATTTTGGCTAGATATTCAACTGTACATATATATGTATATATATATATATAATTTTTTTCATTTAGGGGAATGGGAATACATCTGACGTAGTAGGAGTAGTAGTGGCTTCGCTCTGACGCCCTAACTAATAGTTGTCTAGTTAGGGCGACAGAGCGAAGCCATTTGCAAAAAAACGGAATTTCCGAATGTTTTCTATCATTACCCGAATAATATTTATATATATATATATATATATATATAGCAATAGATGGCTCGATGTAGCTGTTTAGCAGCAGCAGCAGCAGCTTGTTTTAGTATAGACACGGACCATATAGGCGAAAATAGCAAGCGCACTTCCTGCCACGGTAATTACGACCATCACGACTGCGGCAGTATCAACTCTTCGTTGGCTCGTCCAGTTCTTCTCCAGGCGACGTCGTCTGTCGTTGAATTGAACAAGTGAAATTTCTGGCCAATTTCACCAGCGTTGGCGCGCAATTGGCCGAACACATGGTCAGCATCTGTCATTCTGGTATCGTCTGAGAAGGCCGAGAATTACAGCGATACTCGGTGGTGGTCTGGCTCGCTGGAACGCTCTTCACTGTCACCAGAGGTATCAGCGCGAGTGGAGGTGGACGTCGATCTACCCCATCGAAAATTCACGGGTAAACTGCACGGTTAATCATTTCATGCTCCTAGCAACGAGCTGTGAAAACAGTTTATGTCAGTTGCATGCATGGCACCATAGGGCTGTCATGTGTGATATCTTTCATTGCGATGTTGTATCAGACGTTCAGGATATGCGCTAAATGAGATGGACATTATGATGCCAGCCCTTATATGAAACCCGTTCCGAGTGGCTGGAGGACGACACATCGCACAGGCTGAGGTAAAGGTAGCAGCATAAGAGAAGTGGATCGAAATTGGTAATTGATCATAACGACACTGTGGAATACGATGGCCATTTGTGTCATCCCGCCCGAAAATTTCGGAGCCCCTGCTTCGGGACTAAAACTCTACCTTGCTAGTTAGTCTCGTATTTGGAGATGTGCTTGGCAGGTACGACGGTGGAGGCTACAGAAATAATTACTCATCTCATTACGTCCAGTGTACGTGCCATGTGCGCGGCCTACTCGGGTTGATCGATAGACGGTCCACTCTGCTATCGTATGCATGAGCTCTAGCTCAAAATGAAATGTTCAATCGAAATTGAGGAGAAACACCAACCACAGACAAAATGTCAACCACAGCGCGAGCAGAGAGATACGATCACCGTCTGCGCCGCTGTCGTCGTCGTCGACGACTTCGTTCGCGCGAAGCTGCGTTTAGCAAAGAAGAGAAAATTCGAGACGTCTAGACGTGGTAGACCCGCCACCCTGGCCCATAAGGCGTGAACCCGTCGCCTCGCGAGTCTCCTGCAGCAACAGCAGCACCAGCAGAAGTTCACTAGTAGCAGCAGCAGCAGCAGTGTTACGACGAAGAAGACAGCGAAGTCAGAAGGACACCCACCCAGCACACGGCGATATATGCTATATCTGCAGTATTTGGCGAACACCACTTGCTCACCACTTGAGTGACTGTCTCATCATGCGACAGCGCTATTTCGCTGTCATTGCTGCTGCTGCTGCTGTTGCTAGTAGAAGTAGTTGTACATATGTGTGTCGGTACTCAGCAGTTGTTGTACCACCATAGATCGGTGGTTGTTCCGAGTGGCTGGTGCTCACGCCGTTCACTGATGCTGCTGCTGATGCTGTTGCTGCTGGTCGGTGTCAGTGGTCGCTGAAGCAGAGAACCGGCCCAACCGAAGTGGCATCGCCTTTCGCGGCAATGCAGAATCAGCGCGCGGCTTGGCTCCGTCATATCCAACCGGCGTACCGAATCATCCCACACGATCGGCGAAGGCTGCCCACCACTCACTGCTGTTACTGTCGGCCGCTGTCAGTTCTACCACGACTAGTACTACTGCCATGGCTGTTACTATTATACTGGTGGCTCTTCTGTCAGATCGATCTCCTCCTCCTTCCAACGATGAATGGGTGCGTGAGTGTTGGCGGCAGAACGCAGGCTGGTCGATCATCGCTCGATCCTCGCTCGCTACCAGCGCTAACAGCAATCCGAGACTGCTCAAAGCAATCCAGTCGATTTCTACTACTATTACACGAACCACTATTGCGTACCTCCGCGTAGATTTCTGCTGCTTCTGCTGCTGCTGATACTGAAAATAATTATCGCGCGGATGAAAATCAGGCCACACGCCGCCAGCGGAGAGCACCGGGCGGAACACTCTACCTAAACCGAACGCGTTGTCTATTTGCCAGGATTGTAGCGTTAGCAGAGGATGACTACGGCAAATGATTGAATTAGCCGTATCGTCACCGGATGGAGATCGCTGATAGGAAGTTTCGTGGTACACAATCCCCGGGATTGCGCGACCCAGTATCACTCTGCTGGCTGTTAGGCTTCGCGCGCACCACCCTTATATGGCGTGAGACGAACACGTCAGTAGAATGACGGTTCAGCGAGTGAAGCATATGACCAAGTTATACTAAGGATAGATTCACATGGCACATGAGCATTAGGCTGCAATAGAAGTCGTACCTTCATTAATTGTACTTCGTCGTGCCATTACGTGAGTGAAGTACTCAAACGGTAAGTTCATCTGACACTGACAGATGTATATAGATCTGATTGGCACCAGCATCGTGATTACGTTTGAACGTATATATGTGCGCTAGAAACTGTGGAGTGTGGCGTGCGGGTTTGAACACGTGAAAAGCAAACACCTTCGAAGGAACGTGTCGCTTCAAGGATAATTCATCGACAGACCAAGGTGAGTGAGTGAAAATGCTTCTGTTCACTGGCTAATTTAAGCAAAAAATCAAGCTTACCATAGCAAACCATAGTGCATTCATCACTCTCGACAAGCCGGCAACTTAGGCAATCTATCTGTCTTTTTTGGTTTAATTTTTCGTATAATATATATGGGCCTATATACAGGCAAGGCCTGTCCGTCTTGTTAATAATAATAATAGTATGTATAATAAGCTATGTGCACTAAGAACTGAAAGGTTATAGTACTCGTTCACGAATAACGATACAGCGGAGGCTAAAGAAGTTCGGTCGTGTCGCCCGGTCATTGCATCGAGTAGTGACGGATGAGTAAGATCGCGGCGAACATCACAAATATAATATGTCCATAATGAATTAACTCAGAATTCGATATTGCATGAGCCGATTGCAGACCAGGTGTGAAAGGCAACTGTTGCACCTGTTCGAGTTGGTCAAGCAAAATCTGAACTGAAAGCCAGGATGTCTACTGGCTCTATTGTCCGAAGTTATCCAGCGGGTTGTATGTGTCGTCTATCAAGAGACTTCACTACTCGACGAGCGGGAGGTTGATTGCTGTGCAGCACTGAGTGAACCGAGTGCAAAGCAGTACTTCTGACTGGCACATCTGGATCTAGATGAAGCAATTTACTGCCGTGTATCCCCTGCTATAATTATTATATATATATGCTACATCAACACCACTGTGTATCATACTCCCATGTTCTCCAAGTGTAGTTCTATACGGTATCACACAACTGACATGCTTGGAAAACAATGTTACCAAGCTGTGTTTTTTGCTGTCAAACAAACCTTCGTACACTTCGAACTGTGACGAGCGACAAACGGATCAAACGCCGGATAGTCGAATGAAGAATCGACCGTGCGGGCGACATTGTCGCTGACGTGTCCCACCTTAGCTCGTCTGACGCCACCTCCGATGCGTGTTGCTTCGTTCATGCTCTATCCGCTTATTATCGAAAAAATACTGCTTTGTAACATATGACAAGGCTATATATGTGTATGACACACACTGGTGTGTGTGTGTATGACACTCTCTTCTTGTCATTAACGTAATGCCATACGGTAGAATCAGAATAACATATTTCTCAATAATGCAGAAACACGAAAAATCCACCATTTCACGGTTTGAGTAAGGTGAACGCGAAAAACCCTCCTCGCTGACTCGTCCCGGCCCGGATATGCGTTTCCTTTAAATGTGCTGACGGACTGTATACGTGAATATATATATATACTTTTTTTTGGTAATAGCTTGGTCTTGTAGGGATGGATGTTAACGTTGGCTAAACACAAAATTATTATTAAAAAAAAGCGTTTTTTAAGCTAACTGTCAGCGAATTCCTCTATTCCTGACAGGCCTCAGCACTTAACCTTAGGTATCACTTTGAGGACGTGTCGGGACGCGAAATCCACATAGCACACTTATATACTACCGAATAGATAAATACTTAAACGAATTTATCCGCAGATGACTGATTATCAATTTGTCAGTTCCCGTAAATTTAACCATTTACAATCTCAAACAGCCGGCTGCAATAACAAACAGCTGAATGCTAGTCAATCAATGGGGTTTTTTTATCATAATCAAACGCAGCACTTACAGAATAACGTGACATGTTGTGGCTACGTTTCCGACGCTTGCGTAACACCTTCCACGCCTCACTTTCAGGTCCTCATGACGAGCTTAGACGAGAACGATGATCTCCTTCGCACGAATCCAGAGCAGTCCCAATCGGGTGTTCAACTTGATTCTATTCTTCTGGTGGATTGGATTATGTGTTCTCTATCTTCGACAGCCGCCGCCACCTATACCCGTTAAGATTCAACAGCATCGTATTGAGAATTACTCCGCTGACGAGCGGAAGCTCCTCGAGCTCCAGAACTGCGTCCGTAATGCTCTGCCCTGCCCGCGGCTTCAACTGAATCGTACCCATGACCATCTTGTGGACTTTCCTAACTTCCGGTAATTGTGCAATCCTTCTGTCTACGTATATTAAGTACTGCTAATATGTACCTATTGCCCGTGCGCGCTAAAGAGGACTTCGACTTACACAAGAGTATCTGAAGGATTCACATTCTAGATGCTGATTAGTAAAATGCAAGCAATCGGTGCAATATCATATACAGGGTGATCGACCCACCGTGTGCTGTTGACTTATGTTCAACAATGTGTTCAACAATTTGGTCCTGTCATCTGAGCTTTTTGTATTGGTTTTAGCTCGCGGGCTCATATTCATCGCTCGGGTGATGTTTGATTGGTTAAAAATATTAGGAAAAAAACCAGAAAGGCTATCAAAATATATCACAAGACCTTTTCGCTTGCCGTGTCGAAGATCGACTGCGTTGCGACCCTTAATCACTCTACCTTGACGATTGATACAGGGGAAAACGATCAATTCGACACTAAAGCACCCTCATTACTGCTTAACATCGCCAATGTCGATACCCACATTGTACATTATCCTTTAAGTTACGTGTCTTCAATGAATTTTGGCCGTTACCCCACCCCAGATATCTGCTAAATACGACACCTTGCAATGGAAGAGAGTCTCTGGTGGTCTTGATACACTCGGCGCCAAAGCACTGTGCTGAACGGGACGCCATTCGCTCTACGTGGGGCCAGGGATCTCAGCGTTTCAAAGAATTTGGAATTAAGCTCGTTTTCCTGCTCGCGGCTGTCCAGGACGATGATCGAAACAGGAAAATTCAACAAGAACACAATCGCTATCGAGATATCGTTCAAGGTGAGTTTTGTAAACGACATATAACCGTCTCGCTGTTTCGTCATTCAAGCTCGGATCGGGGTCTCCCATCCGGTATATGTATAACACCAACCGTTATTGGAAATAACGACTGCTATATGGCTCACTAATATGTATTCTATGTATACACATTATTAGACTGACTGATATTATTACGGCAGATATTTTATATCATCTTGAAATTGATATGTGTAGCTGCATGCGATTTGCCGAATACGAATGAATGTATATGTATTCCGACAGTCCGACGTATTCGTCATCATCTTCCATCGTTCACTGCCCCATTCGCCCCCCGTTGACGTTTGCGGTTTATGTCAACCTATTACGTGTGACTCGGTGAATTAGGAAATTTTATCGACGCGTACCGAAATCTCACATACAAACATGTGATGGGACTAAAATGGGCCTGGGAGAATTGCCCCCGAGCGCCCCGGTTGCTCAAGATGGACGACGATATCTTCGTGCATCTTTTCAATCTTCGAAAAATGCTCAAAGACCTGAACTCGAAAGGGACCGATCATGAGAAGCTCGTGTGTTATGTTCAAAAGCAGATGCCGGTTACCCGAGACGAAGGCAGCAAGTGGAAGGTGGACGTACCCGAGTATCCATTGATGTTCTACGAGGATTACTGCTCCGGTGAGTGAACAACGACAACCAGGACGACGACGACAACGTTGAGTGGGTGTACGCTTCCGTAAAAAGCTTGTTCTTATGGATGTCGATGACTTGTTCGAAACTGAATGATGGGCAATTTTCCAAATGTCGCGCTTAAGGGAAAGCGGACGATAGATAACGTTGGCGCCTACAATTTTTTTTTCTCAACACATTTCATTGTGGCATGCACATTTCATTGTAATTATAGTAATTAGCGGGAAACTTGGAATATTCCAGTACAATATAGAACTTGGTTTATTGATCGAATTGAAGTTGAATTAAGTTCCCGGTTAAGAGAATAGGATAGATGGGAGACACGATATAGTGAACAATTAGAATATTCTTGTTACATCATTGCACTCAACAACGACACATTACATTCAACGGTTACAACAGCAGCGTCACAATCCTAACTCTTGCAAGAGAGATAGCAATTGAAAATGAGAATACAATTCACGTCGTGATCTGCATAGATACTTTACGAATTCCTTCTTAAAGTTCCTCCTTGTCCTAAGTGGACGAATCTCCGGAGGGAGCGCGCTCCAGATTATTGATAGTCGGTGGGCTCGGGTATGTCTACGAGATTCATCGAGTTCATCAAGCATAATGCTCCTGTGAGCAAAGTTAAAGCCCGTTCTGAGCCGAAGACGATCTACCTAAACAGTGCCATCAATACTGCTTCTAACTGTCACAGAGTAAACGGCACAACGTTCTCGGATAAAAATTCCTACTACGCCGCCGTCACACCTCACGATTGCATGCAACACAAACTAGAATTAGGGATACTATAACAAGCGTAGGATAACATAACCTATTTTTTATTAAACGAATATCCTGAGCCAACGGCCCTTGGAGCTATGGTACAGTCCGAGGTGCTTTGGGAGAAACCTCTTTTCATTTCAATCCCAAACGTGTCTACCGCGGAATCCACGATCATATCGGGCTTCCGGTTTCATCGATCTAAATCGGTTATAATATGGTTCCAACCTAACGTTGTTATCTTCTACTGATATGGTTTTTATATTCTCCATTACTTTATTTAGATGGGTGCTAGTGTCAGCTACTTGAATGACGTAAAAAAGTATAGCACAAGACAATACGTAGCACAATCCCTTAATTCCAGTGCGTGACGCTGGAATCCGGTAAATCCTATTGTCAAGCCAATAGACCACACAATCTTTTGTGCTATACTTACATTATCTAATCCACTTTCTGGATCACACCTATCTTTCACTTTTTCCTTCAGTTGATAAGTTTGTTTGTCTAATTCATCACTACGGCATAGATCTTTAGAAAATTCTTCTAATATTGTGTTAATGGTAGGTAAAGCTTTTTCTTTTGGTAGCGAACTTTCTGCCACTCTTTATACACGGTCTCTGCTGTTCCTCCTAATATGAATTGCGTCTGAGCCTAGTGATAGCAGAGGAACCTTCGGCTGAAACTCTACCCTTGAATTACTGATATTGAAAACGTTCATTCTTCAGGATGGGCCTATCTGATGACCCCTGACATCGCGCGACGTCTCTACCTGGAATCACACTATCGGCCTTATTTCTGGGTTGACGATGTCCACGTTACGGGAACGTTGGCCAAGATGGCGGGTGTACCCCGGTTGGCTGTCAATTCGAAATTCACCACCGCAGCTGAATCGGCTATCATGTGGTCCAATCACGACGGCACCAAGGAGTGGAAGTAAGGATAACCATTGCGGACAGCGTTTTACCGGAACCGAAAGGCCAGCTTAATCGATTTGGGTGTCCTCAATATATAGAAACAAGGTTACGAGAAATATATGTATTTATATATTTGTGGGCTCTATAAATATGTCACTTTTCCAAATTTTCCGAGTTCCTCTCGGCGATCGTGGAACAAGGGATCAAACGAAAATTCTGCCTTTATTCATTTTCAGGTACATCTTTGGCCCAACTTGGGGTGATCCCGATCTGGTAGCCAGAGCCCATAGTAAGGCCGTAGATTGTCAACGGAAACAGTGCAGCTGTTGTTTTGATATTTTCACAATTCAGGTGGACGAAACGCGCGAAACACAGAATTCACCAAGAAAAGGCCGTGCTCAAGTTGTCAGTGTAAATTGATTACATCTACCAACATTGAATAACTAAGCGATGTCACTGTTTGTTATGCACCTGTTACGAGATGAACGTCCCTACAGAGCGACCATTGCATTAATTCATGGGATACCTAACCGCGGAGAGCCACCTAAATCGTCAGAAGACCAGATAGAACATCTGAGGGTTCTCGCACTCGCTGCGATTTATGTGACGGGTCCAGGACACCCCATCTTGGAGATATTTGAATTGTAGTAATGGTTGAATTGCAGCATAATGAAGAACTGAAGTCGACGGTCCGTTCCAGAAGTGTACTGCAAATATGTAAAAATGTGTAAACTAAAAATAAACGTGTAAATAAACGAAAGTAAATTATTATAAAGCAGGCGGAGGGTCTTGTGTTAAGATCGTATTCGATTAGATAGATCTAACAGTACGAGCAGCTCTCAGTTGTGGTCGATCTTAACAATGATTTAATAACTAAATATTAAACTAATTTAATGAACTACTAAACAAAAATACTAAGTTACATTGTATTCACTCAGTTAAATTTCTCGAACGAGCAGTAAAGACTCGGTTCTGATCAACAAGAACAACAAACACGCAGCTTAGAAAACGGGCTCTCTTTTACTGTACACTGATCTTCTCGTATCATAGAATCAGTGTCCTGACTAATTCGTAAGGCCAAACAACTGTAGGACAGAACGTGAAGCCTTTTCAGCACAGCCCATTGATCAGTTGTCTAAGACGATAAAGACGACACACCGAACAAATGTACATATTAAATTATATAATTTATTTACAATACTTGAATCGATCGGGCTTCTGAAAATCAGCTGACTTGAAGACCTCGGCTTTTTCATTACCGCACGAACGACACCGGCCACCCCCTACTCAACTGAGACCCATTGCAGCTAAGTTCTGCCCGATCAACGACTCGCGCAGGTGTCCCGCCTCTTCAACGCCGATTTCCGTTGCTGTCTTCTTGGCATAAGAGAGCTTTAGTCGTATCGCTGAAGCTGCACGAGTACGACCAACGACTTGTGTCTCTCAGCTCAGGATATCTCTCGCTTTTCATCCGTATACGATAACTCGGTAGGTTGTTGCTAAAAAAAATAATACGCTCTGACGGCTCTGCCGGAAACAGTACCCCTCCACATACTGGCGTTGACACTACCACTATTGTTGCTCTTGTTATGTACATATTTACATGACGCGGTAATGGTAAAAATCAACAAGCGCTCTACAAAGATTGAATCCGGCAGCCAGCGACATAACGTAGAACAGGAGCAGTGGTGCCATCGGGTACAGAAATACCTTTGTATTCTTCAGGATCGGAAGAGCTGAAAAGGTGAACATAAAAATTGGATTATTTTTCGATGTGATGCTGATTCAGTTAGCTGCCACATGGAGAATCTGAATGCTGAGATGGGAGGACGAGCTGGTTCGAGCTAAAACCAATATATCTACTATATTATTATCGTGCTGTTCACACACACACACACTTATATATATTTAGAACAAGGAGACCTGACTTTCCCAGTCCTTAAGCGGGTGCCCGAAATAGAAATTGCATTGCCCCTCTGGATATGTAAGGAAAATATTTGCATATAAATTCGGTTGCGGTGAGGCGTATATCTGAATGACGCCAAGTTATCGGCGAGGAGCAATGGACCTCTGACTCAGGTGGGAGGCTGCATCGTTGAGCGGACCCGATTGTCTGTTCGACGCAGCTAATTTACGTGAGCTCATCGTCGATAATGATCAGGTTCCTGTGAAGGATGTCCTTCAGCAGAGATAGGTGATTTGGGGCCACCCCTCCTTGAGTCAGCATCAGTATGATCGTTGATGAGACGGCAAACTAAGGAAGCCGCTTACGGCGACTTAACGAATCCGCTATTGCATCCATGAAGATCTTCCAAGCCTTCATCGTCAATCTGCCCACACGAAATTTCTGCTATGTGGTTGGTAGAGCATTGCGATGCCCCAGATAGGAAATTACGCATCGTGGAAAGATTTTTCACAAAACCTTCTTGACGCAGATGTTCTTCGCGGTCGTCGCCAGGATTTCGGAACATCTCACTCTCCTTGTCCGTGCGGAATCAGAACTGTTATTCATTCTATCCAAACATCTTGAAATATTTCTCCATCCAGGGAGAACACGAAACAAACTCGTCCAACAAATGTCATAGCGATTGTAATGTGCCCACTGTGGATTCTGTCGGGCCAGTATGCTCTCTGCTTCGGCAACTTTGGATCCACCATCTTTCGCTTCAATCACCGCAAACTCGCTACGCAGTGTTGAAAATAAATAAATGAAATGTCCATATCATTGGCAGGTGAAACGAAAGTTAAGCTTAGATGACGTACCACTGTACCCGAGGAACGTGATGTAGCAGTAATAGGCGCACGCAATTAGGAACAGTGAGTCCCCAAATAGTCGCCCGACAAACCAGTCGTACCGGATCAATACTGAAACGACATTAGACAGAGCAACAACAGGTATCGTATCAACAACGATTCTCAGCCGTAGCCAATATGGCGACCTCGACATTAATAAAGAGCGACAATTCTATGCGAATAACTGAATCAAATCGAAAGCAAACACGTCAGCCAACAAGCATCCTATGACGTACATATATGACCCGCAATGTGAGATAGCCCTTTGAATAAAATAGTGATACTGTATTGTATTTAGTCATGCTGGACAAATCCAAATAATTTCAACGGCACACTGAAATTCAGCCAGTCTTTGCTTGTGTCACTTTGTGACCAGATTAGCGCGAACAGTCGACTTCTTAGCTGCCACTGATAGTTACTACTGACATCACACACGTCACGTTACAGCTAGGTGACACTGCACCAATCGTGACGTCTCAAGTCTAAACACCTGTTAGCTGAAGTGAAGAAGCAACATTTATGCAGCTTGAAATCCAAGCACTCGGTGATGGGACGGATATTCAAACTCTTACTATGGTAGAAGAAGAGCTGGAACAGATGAAGAATGATGAGTGCAGGGAAGAACGCATTGAGGTGAACGTCAAAACAATATCCCCACTCGACATCTTCGGTTAGACGACACGACGGCTTGATCAAGTACTTATTGCATACCATCTGCAAGATTGAATCAGTCACAAGGAGGTGGCGTAAGAGAACGATGCACAACATATCGTTTGTTACCGTTCCTTTGTTAGTTCGTACAATTCATGTAGCATCGGTCCTCTTTCATCAGACAATTCAGTCTCCATATCGTTTTTGCAAAATGGGATGATTGACACTGATGACCACTAATGTTTGCCAGTGGAACAGAACTACTCTTATGAGGGTGTCAACTCGAAAGGGGTTTGGGTTACGGATGAAATTCATCGTATATATTCGTTGCTATTATTATTCGGACTTCCTTGTGCTATCCCGGTGAAGTGTTTTCTCCAAATTCAATTTCATACTTTGCTTATTTTTGTAGTAAGTTTCAGTATAATAATAGAATCTTGTCAAAAATAATTAAGCTATTAAAGTGAGCGGCTAATTAATTAGGAACGCAGAGATCTCAACGTCTTCAGTAAATGAAAGTAAAACTGGGCGCCTCCTACAATTCGATGCACTTCAACTGGGTCTAATTACACTAAATACAGAGAACGACGCTGTCCTAGCCTATATATATGTCCTTGCTGTGCAACCATTAAAATGGTAGTTAAAAAGCTAGCAGAGGATGCCAAAAACGCAGGTTAATTAGATAAAGGTTTCGAGCACCATGTTATTAAGACATACCCAGACAGGATATTGCCATTCTGCTTCAGAGGGTATGTACGAAATATCCTATACGAAAATGAAACAAAATCTTCCCTCAAGTGGCAGGTGAGCAGAGGAGATGGTATCCACCCGAATACGCTGCGTAAGAGGAATGAAGACTTCCCCATGAGAACTTAAGACAATGGTGGGGAAAAGCAGATTCGTAACAGGCTTGGAGGACACTACAGTCGTAAAGAAGATTAGGTAAGCTTGGCAAGGCATGAATATCAAGAAATATTATTAACTTGCTAACTGGGAGAATCCCGGCTACTATAAGGGGCATAATTTTAGTCCACGGTACTGGAATCTCATAACGAAGAAGAGTTTCATTAACATCAGGGTCCTTGTTCTCAGAGGATCTGGTATTGGGCGCCCACACTTACAAGGGCCCTACAGATGATTAGACCACAGTGGTAGCTGGTTTACGACTGATGTTTAATCCGCCGAAGTGTACAATAGTTAGATTTGTGAGGTAGAATCTCTGGACAATGCATTCCAATGTAGCCCTTCGAAAAACGGGGAGGCCCGAGACAAAATCCGATTTTGGTGGACACACTATTTATGCCTAATGTGGGACAGAGCCGGGAACAATAAAACACGCCGTACTTTTACAGAGAATATAGCACTAGACACCGAGATGAGCAGCCACTTGGAGAATCGAAGAGGCAGGGCGAAATCTAGACTTCCGAATTAACGCTGGAATCAATTTTTCAAGAGTCTCATTTTCTTTACCCAGATAACGGTGGCCACGATAATGCCAACTCCAACGCAATCGATGAAAATTGTCCATAAGAGAAATTTGAAGAATCCCAAGAAGTGGATGTGGAGGAGTACGACAAAGGCCAGACATGAGATGGCCATCCAGAGCAGAAGGAGAACAAGAAATGCCGGATCGTCCCGAGCGAATTGATCTTTCGTTTCTGCAAAAGGGAGAAGACATAAAAATAATAAAGTGTCTTATATCTTAACTGTCCATAGCTTTCACCTGAGGGCTGAATTACCAATCACGTGTTCTATATGCTTTTGCTCGATAGCAGAATAAGTAGTCTAACAAGAAATTGACAAATAAGGAACGTTATCGATTTTACCTACTCTGTTGCTATTGTTGTAATTATTATTAATATTATTAGTATTACAATTATTATGAGATTATTAAAAAAAAAAGTTGAATTCACATTGTTTCGTACTTGGATACACGTGATATTTCCTTCACTTCTATCAATCGATCTTTCCTGTCCGGCAGTTACTTACGCTTTCTGTATTGAAAGTTCCGATAAACCTTCTGCGGCGAGTAGAACAGATAGGCCATCTGCCAGATTGCAAACTGAAAATCCATCTGTTTGAAGTGCAGAAGCCTTCGTAGGTAGCGGGCCCCTTTATCGCGAGCGCTGCGGCGCTCCCCGCCCGGGACGGGCTTCGGCAGCCCCGTTAACAGGCCACGCCTGTCTTGCATCCTGCAGAGGCAAATGGTACAAATTAAGAGAGTTATTAGCTCGACATACCCCTCGTTCGCGGATGGCGACAGTGACGATTCATGAATACACTTGACAATCTCAGAACCCCGTGCGGATCTCGACTTCTCGCGTTCGCTTCCCGAAGTTGTCTTTCCTATGATCTTTCTCCTGTTCGTTATTTTTCGAAGGAAATACCATATTTTCGTAATTAATAAATGGTAAATGAATTGCGTTGTATTGCATTGTAAATTATTTCCTATTTCTTCATATGTTCACAAGGAATGGCTTTCATCCGTTAAAGAGCATCCTTTACCGAGAAATGTATTTCTACAAAGATGGACACCAAAGTAAACATCGACAACGATCAATCTCTTACTCGTTTTGTTTTGTAGAACTAATAACTATATTCCACTACCACATCCTATACAATACAGCATTGATCACACTGTCAGTATGAGTCATCATAGATACTGAGAGACATGTGTATATTTGTAATCTCTGTATTGTCCAACATCCGACTGCTCAAAAACGTCTATAACTGGCTATATTATAATTGGTTAACAATCACATTGTTAATTCTCTTGTCACAGTACTTATTGCTGTTATCGCTGAATTGTGTCGCGCGATGCTAATCCCGTGGATTAATAGAAAATTCGATCGATTTGGTCAGTCGAATCATACATTCGACCACTGCAATATGATTACAGCTGACTATCTCATCGAAGCCTGTGGAGGGCTGAACTCCAATCATCAATGGCACTACAATGAGCTTATCGTTTATACATTTTCCGAATCTTCAGCTCAGAATTGGCAAACAACAGCTGCTTCTTGCACACTTCTGTACGAATGTGACATTCGTGTCAAGGCACTGAACAAACTCTGGCAAAAACAGGACACATCGACGTGACGAGTCGTCTACGATGATCATACGTCACTCCGGCAGCTTCCTGACATCGCTTATCGTTTGCTCGAATGGGCGTTGTTTCATGAACGTCTTTACCTGTAGAGCTGTCAGCACTGCGGTATCGAGTATTTCGCTTTCTGCAGCCGAAAAAATAGTATCCACCTCGTATCAACCGCGTTCACGACACCAACTGAAAGTTCGCGGATTGTTTTCTCCAAACAAATCTAAGGCTGCACTATTTTGGTTCGAAGTTCGAAGATCCAAGTGACGTCGCCTCATGTAAATAGTAGCGCGCTCAACACCCCTCTCCCGGGTCCAGCTCCGGCACCCGGAAGTCGGCCGGGTCGCCGTACTGACATTGTTGTCCACTGCTCATCAGGTAACATAGGCAGAGACTTGTTCGGGAACGAATTGCATCGATGTCAAGCCTGTCGTATCTCGGGTCAAACTCCGCCTAAAACAATCGCCATCCTCGTCATACAGCAGACGATTCCTCGGGCACAAGTTGCGCTCGGTGTCGCTTCCGAGCGCAGCACAGTGCGAGCTCGTCTAGTCGGAGCAAGATGGCGACCACCACTGTCAAAGGACAACAACAAACAGAATAACAACATTCAGTTGCAAGGAGCGGTGCAAGCTGTCCCCGTTGAAGTGTACGGCAATGCCACCGGTCAGCCAGCGACAAGATCTTTGATGAGGACTATCCTGGGCACTCCACCGTCGACTGTACGTAATTGTCTGTCTCGTCAAAAACGGAATCGATGTAGTGAAAAATCACTACTGCTATTGTTGTCTAGCGTGTTTAAACCGCGAGAGTTTAGGCGACGGCGTTGTTGTCCGCTGCCAGTTTCATGTACAGATCTGAGTGTGGCTTCTCCTAAGTTGTTCTACTACTGGTTGCGCTGGTGAAGGGGTCCGTGGGTGGTGTCGAAGCGACCTCTAGCTGGCTGCTGTTCGGTTTAGTTCTGTACCATTGCTGGTGATACCAACCTGTTTTACTTGCGGCGGCTGGTGCCGAGTCGCTTGTTGTCCGAGTGAGAACACGAGAATTCACACCGCATGCACGACCGTTATTTGCGTATGTTCATACAGAGCGCAAATGGTAGAAATACAAATGTGTACATAAGTTCGCGGTGGCGAGGTGGAGATGCCGCGGAGAATAGGTCCCGTCGCCCACCTGCGGGGTCTGCCTTGTGTGACGTGAGTGGCTGCGGTGCTCACTGATTGTTTGCGAATGGCAGGAAATCCATGAAGATACTTGATTATCATCATCGTAGGCTGCTCGTACCTTGTGAACATGGCCACAACAAGGAATACGGCCGCAACAGCGTAGCCTTGAAAGCCAGCGCGTGCGCTATTTTCGATTTAATTCGAACTAATTAGTTGATATGTTTGATTGGAACTCTCGTGATCGCTGAGTTCCCCAGCATGCTATGTCACACCGCTATAAAGATAAACGCACCACTTATATTTCGTTTACTCTAGCAGGTGACAACAATTAGTGCGCTTAACACTGTCTCTATGGAAAGGCGAAGAACCATTATACAAACATAGGGTACCACAATGGATATAATGGGTACTGGTGTTGAACGGCAACAGAAGAACAGCACCAACTCGTGTGTACAGTTGAAGATGATCTGTTGACATAAAACGATTAACAAAGGATCTTAATTAATTACCTTGGTTAAGATAATTGACAACAGTCTGGGCGGCATTCGTGCTAGGAAAATTGATTCACTACAACGTAGAACTGAATAGATTATTTCACGATATAGTCACCCTTCCTCTCGCCAGCTGTTTACGATACTCGAAGCTTATACATGGGCTCGTTCTTGGATCTAGTGAATATCTCTGAGGTCCGTAACGAGATTCTGTTGTTCGCGAAGTTTCAAATTGGCTCTGCGCTTCACTCGAAGCCGAAATAAACCCAATAGTCTACCCTGTGCGTGTGACGCAGCAAGGCTTAAAAAATCGAGCTGGCATGACATTTGTATTAATCGGCCATGCAGTGGAGTTCAACACGCATCGCTTCCTTTATTTCGATCAGAGAAGTGGTAAACAAAAGCAAGATAAGCAAATCGCCCCTTATTGCCGCCATGCACCACCGTCTTTCCAATTAACTGCCTTGATTAACAAATGTTCAAGTGCAACGACTGCATAGGCTCATGCAGTTCTTGGGCAGTCGAATGACGGGACCTACGATTTCACTACAGATACGGCTAAATGCTCTAACCGATCGCTCAGAAGTCTCTGAACGAGCCGATTATCGGTTCGATTTAATGATTAATGCTTTAGTCATCATACACAGAATAATAGAATTTCATTGCCGGCTCCAGCTATCGCGTGTGTCGGGCGAAGCTATGAGCTATTTTCAATAAAGGAAAATTATTGTGAAGAGGAATAGCAGAAAAAAAATTATTGTGAAAAAAGACGGCATAAAATAAATAGAAACCATTGCGAGAAAGACCACTATACCTCATTGTGTACCCGTTCCCATTTACGGATGATTTAAGTGCATTCCTTCATTCATTGAGATGTAAGTGATTATACTACACCAACGTGATACTTCATACGACAACGACGGTTGTTAAATAACAGGTGAATCCCCTTCTTTTTTTTCGACTGTCTGTTAGGAGTTTATTCGCCGGACATCATGGCGATGCTCGAATCTGAGACGGAGGACCTGGATCCGCCTCATCCGACGCATCGCGCGTTACTCCGCTCCCTACAGGAGCCACCGACGCCACAGCCACTCTCCTATTGGGGATCACTTAAGTACACGGCGCGATGGTACACCGACAAGGTCATTCAGACAATGAGCAATGTGCAGAAATCGGTCGTCGAGCCGTACGAGATCTACGATTCTATCGTGCGTCAGATCCTAACGAGTCGACTACTGCTGCCCGAGGATCGGGCCTTCGTTGAGTCGGTGCTCAACTCCGAGACGAATTTAGCGACACTCGATGAGCGGCGAAAATGGCCGGAGACACATCGTGCACGATGCCTCGTCTCCACTTTAGCGGTGTTCGCCGCCCTCCTCTGCCTTCGGCGGGGCTCGAAACTGCAGCTCGTGTCGCTGGTGACGGCGTTGGGTGTAACCGCCTCGAAGTTCCTGTCGGTGTCGATGCTCAAGTTGAGTATCCTGCAGCTGACGGCTGTGCAGTCGATGCAAAGCTCGTTACTAAAATGGGCCCTCGTGCAGATCAAAGACGACGAGTCGTTCCACGCACAAGGCACGCAGGCAGGTCCATCATCCGCGTCGGCGCACGCGCCAAGGTCGACGGCTCTCGTCGAGATCGAGACGATTGCCCGCGAAGATTCGGAGTTGTTCGCCCGCAATGTGTTCGAAACGCTTCAGACGGAGTGCCTTCTCTGGCAGGCCGTATCGAGAGAGACCCGAGCCGCACTGTTAGAGGACGACCTCGAGTTGATCATGCCGGCGAACCTGGACGACTGCAAGACTGCCTGTCCGAAGCTATTCCAGTCGGAGGGACTCGCCGAGAGCACGGACAACTTCAGCTATAGTGCTGTGCAGTCTTTGAAAACGCTCAACGACCTGCACAGGTCGGAGTGTTTGCGAAATCTCTGTCTCGCGCTGGTGCAACGATGCCACCTCAGCCTCAAATCGGTCTTCATGTGCAAGAAGGCTCTGGATACTGTTGTCGCACTTCAGGGCGACAAGTACGACTTCCTGTGCAGGGAGCATACCGAGCTAAAGGCCAAACAGAGTTCGCTATTCACCCGACTGAACACACAGTATCGAAACGGCAATAGCAAATCGAAATACTCTGATTGCGATGTATCCGTTCGAATGTTGTGCACCAATCTCGAGCGGTGTCTCCAGCTGGCTACAGCAATTCACTACGAGATACAGGAGGGACAGGAGCCTGGCAGTGCGCCATCGCTGGACGCGATCAACGAGCTCATTGAAATCCTCAATGGCAACCTCACCCAGAGTGTCAGCTTTTCCGCTGACCTCCAGCTGAGGGTGAACAACAAGAGGCAGCAACGATCCGGATCGCGGCTTTCCGACTCGCGCAAGGCAAGCATTGAGATGCTGGGTGACCAGACCGTTAACACAATTGATCTTGAGAGTTTGCCGTCGGGACCTGACCACGATGAGGTGTACCTTGGGATGGCCGACAGTCAACGACAACACTCAGATGCTGTTGACAGCGCTCACAGAAATCGCGACTTCGAAGATCGAGATCCATCGGGTGCATCGCTCGCTCCCCCAGTACTTAATCAACTGAAGGACGTCCTTAAGGTGTGTTTAATACCCCACTATTGTATTCTCTTTTTTTTTATTCACACGAGTTGTGTAATATTATAATATACCTATTTTACAAACAGTGTGGTGGTTTATAAATATGTTACAACGTGCTTTCGCCAGTGGCTGTGGCGAGAGTTCGGTCGTTGTTGTTGTTATTATCTACACTCAATTTCATCAAATGGTTCAGTGATCTTATTTGATTGCACTCGCCCGCATGATATTTACAACATTTAGATCCGCAGAATTTACATTTACAGCGATCATTTGCGTCGTGGTATCCCTCGGATTGACATACAAGGTGGTGGAAGCCGTGTACGGCGAACCTAGTGATATGGTGTCTGTTTACTCTGCCGCTAAGTTTCCAAGTGTCATCTGTCATGGCCGGCGTCATAGAAAATAAAGGGTCCACCTCACTCTTCTTCCTATTTTGGCAGTCAATGAACGTACGATAACTTTCTGTTTCTGGGAGATTGAAAGTTTCGCGGACTTCTTCTACGAATGATGGTGTGTCGGTCAGCAGATAGACAATTCGATTTCGGGCCGTCGCGTGCAATCCAAGTACCGCTTTCAGGAACGCCGGTTTAACTCTGTCTAAGGTGGTCAGATCCCGGCAAGTGAGTTTGTCCCAGACAACCTGGATTCCATATGTAGCTATAGGCGAGATCTTCAGGTTAAATAATTTGAGGGCTATGTCCACCGATAACCGTTGAGGTCGCTCGATTGTGTGTACTGCGATCAACGCTTTCCTGGCTCGCTCTTCAACATGCGGGGCGAATGACTTGCCTGTTGTTGTTATAGTTAGTCCGAGGTATGTAAACGAATTAACTATTTGCAGTCGCTCTCTGTCTAATCGGAACGCGTCCGTCTCGCAAAGCCTTCCCCCTTTTCGAAACTTCATTGCCACAGTCTTGGCTTTATTGATCTGAAGCCCGATATCGGTTACATAGTTATTTAGGGTTGTCAACGCTTGCTGGAGATGAAATCTGCTCCTGCAGTACATAACGAGGTCGTCTGCGTATAAAATGAGGCTCACTGATGGGTGGCGCTGTTTAATACATGATGGAAGGTCGCTGATGAGGAGAGAAAAAAGCAACGGACTTAGGTTATCCCCTTGGGCGAACCCCGTCGTCTGTTCCACCCCGTGCCTCTCCACGACTCCATCGTCTATAAGTACTATGTTCTTCTGTAAAATATCTTTCAGCAGCCCTAGTACATTAAGAGGCACGCCTTGATATGCTAGCTTTGAGAGTACTGTGCTTCTGGACCCCGAATCAAAGGCGGCTTTAAAATCGACAAAAACTGCGTACAGGTATTGCTTCGGGCGGTCCAATGTATTGTTGACATCGTCGATGAGTATCCTGCAAGCTGTCATCGTCGATCTGCCGGTACGGAAGCCGTGTTGCTCAGGCGGAAGAGCGTCGCGCTGTTCGAGATAGTAGGATAGACGTCGGACTAGGATACTTGAGAGTAGCTTATATATACAGCTCTTTTTCGCAATTCCTCTCCAGGACTTCGGATCATTGGGATCTCCCTTTCCCTTAGGAATTATCACCATTGAGCACTCCCGCCATGCTGCAGGGATTCTTCCCGTTGTCAGACAAGCATTGAATAGTCTTGTCCAACAGGGTGCGAAAGCCAAAGCTTCCTTAATGTGTTCGTTGTAAATTCCGTCGGGTCCGCACGCCTTGCGGTTGGGAAGCCTGAAGATGCCATGTAGAACTTCTGCAACCGTAAATTCTCTCTGAAGGTTTAAAATATACTCGAGTTCCTCTGCACGCCAGCACGAATGGTAGTGCGGCACCTCGGTGGGAACGGTGTCGCTAGTGCTCAAGATACCCCGGAAGTGTGCTTGGAGAGCTTCCGGGTTGACTGGGCAGGTGGGCCTGACTGCACTAGAGTGTCGGAGCCAGACGTGTGGAGTTCGTTCCGCTTCGTGTAGTAGTTTGGCCTCACGCTTTTCTTCGAAGTTCTGCTTGGCGGTTCTAAGGCAGTCTCTGTAATACTTCTTAATCCTTGTGGTAAACGGCGCGAGGTGTGTTTGGTGTCTACCCATCTCTCTTGCTTGAAGCGAGATGCGTTTAGCCTGCGTGCATTCTTGAGTCCACCACGGTCTAGTAGGTTGGGGTCGTTTGGGGGCTACACATGCTTTCAGCGTTGTGCTTAGAAACGCACTATTGTATTAGGTCATAATAGCGACCAAAATCACCTATTAATTAATTCTTGACCATAACACACGTCATCAACGGTATAGCCGTCGAATGTCTGTAACATCCGAGTGACATGTCTCGCATTCGTTACCTATCGTTCGGGGCTATGCTGCACACCGAGCTTCCGGCAACAATTCACACGGGATGTTCTCATCATCTGCTGCAATTCCAGCGTAATCCATTCATTCAAGTGAACCCAGCCGAATTTCTCTCCCGATCGGATGTGCACTTACGGCAAGATTAACAGATACCGTCACACGTTTTTCCTAATGCTTCCGTTGTTACAATACTTATGTTCACCTTAACCTGTTCCAGCTCCATAACGTGATAACGACCATTTCCAGCTCTGTTAACTGTTCCTCTCAATACCAACTTTGCAGGCAAAGGAAGCCGAACGAATAGAGCGTGAGACGGCCGCCATGAAGCGGCTGGGCCTTGAAGAGCTCCCTTCATCCGAAAGTGAAAACGATTTGGACGATGACGACGACGATCTTCACCGAACAGGTGGTCAACGATCAAGGATGCGGTCGGCGTCATCCGGTGCGGCATTTCCAAACGTGGGCCACACAGGGTTCGCGGCCTCGATCGCCTCGCAAGTGGCCGCCGCCGCTGGAGCTGCGAGAACC
The DNA here is from genome assembly GCA_019614645.1 of Stratiolaelaps scimitus. Classification (NCBI taxonomy): domain Eukaryota; kingdom Metazoa; phylum Arthropoda; class Arachnida; order Mesostigmata; family Laelapidae; genus Stratiolaelaps; species Stratiolaelaps scimitus. The sequence continues at coordinate 1,982,984 of JABWDB010000028.1, forward strand.
TTCGGGACAACGAATGCTGGGGGTGACGGTGGTGACTTTATCTATGACACCGACAGTGACGAGAGCGATAATGAGAACGCGGCTTACAATGAGACGGCCGGCTGAATTCAACGACAATATGCTAATTATAATATTAATAATAATATTAATAGTGAATTGACGGTGGTTGGTGCAGTTAACGCGAGAGAGACTGTTCAGTTGAAATAAATTTGTTAATTATGGTTAGTTAAGTGGTTGATTGATCCGTTTTAAATAATTTCTATTGCTCTCCCCGCCCCTGCAAATATTATTGCTAATGAGAATTGTTTTAGTTGTGTAATTATCACTAATTATTACTACTATTACAACTAGTGAAATAAATTGATTGAAGCGTTATTATTGTACATGATTACGAGAACGGTAGTTATGGCTTTTATTCGTACATTTGTTATATTACGCTTTAAGAACGAGTTTGTTAAACCGTTTTTAATATTTCTTATATTTTCAGTCTACTCTATATATATATAAACATTATATGTTTATTATTATTATTATGGCTATTATTCAGCAGCTATTGACTGAGTTGACGTCGCCCTCGTCGTTCATGTTGGCGAAGTGTCCGATTGTTACACAACAAAGTCGTCGTTAACAGGGAAGAATCTATTGCTAGAAATAGTGATTGACGAGATGCAACTCTGGCGCCTCTTTTCAATGAATCTTTGCCGGCGATATCGAGCAAAAGCAACTGAGTAAAAGGTAGCGAAAGAAAACGGATGATTTTGAATGAATACACAATGATACACACACACAAACACACACACACACATATATATATATATAAATATATTACTATGATAAAGTCTCAAATATACGTCTGCACGAAGAACGAACCAAATCTCTAGGCAGAACTGAAGACGGGTGTTTTTATTTTGCAAATATCGACGGACCGATTAAAGATTGGGTTTTCTGGAATGGCAGACCCCTACGGGACACTCAGTGGTCTATATAGCCTATAGTGCATAGTGCAATCAATGTTGGCGGATGGTTTCTCTACTATTGCCGAATGATTAGGGCAGCGAAGATATTCCAGACGAAAAGGATTTATGCAAGAAATTTTTTTGCTCCACTGCAAATTAGTTTTTATTATTTTATTTTTACTCATAATAAACAGCACTAGCCACTCGAAGTACTGGACTCTCCAGCTCGGGTCAGTGTCGGGTTCAATTCGAGATTTGAGCTCAGTTAAGTCAGCTCACCCCGTAGTTACGTTTTGTCGCGTTTGTTGGCCTTCAATATTGTCACTCTCGATATTCATAGTATTATATATTCGGAAAAAGTTCCCACTGCGGCCGTATTGGTTCTGCAAGGTTCCAACCCTTACAGAGACTAATAGTAACATCAAACGTTTTTCAATCTTCCTGTATGTATCATTCGAAAGCTGTGCGTCCATATGCATTTACCACTTTCGACCTTCATCACCAAGCAAATTTATTAGTCAATTATAAAGGTGGGCGACAATTGTACTATCCGCCGACTGTGAAATACATCTACGAACACCGCCCTCTATATATATTCTTAATATAGAACCTCTAGATCAAGGAGACCCCACTTCCCCAATCTTTTCCTCTCGTTCATCACGTTTGCTATACACGCCCATGTCGATGGTGGAACGGTTTGAATTGGCGAACCCCTACGTCTCGTTTCTCAATGACTTAGTCAGCCCAACGGTCGCTCCGAAAACGAAACGCTGATGATGTGTCCAAATACTGTTCGCTATTCTCCATAAGTACAAAGCCTTCTATCCGTAAACCGCTGCCGTCGACCGGGCAGACATCGCGCTACATGTCCTTCCGCAGGAATTCCGTTGGCTGTCCCCGTAAAGCAGCTCTACCACTAGTCTCGGTTAAGCCACGGTGAAAAGTGATCTGATGCACAGCCAGCGTCGTTTTTCTAGCGACAATTCGGTAAGAGGTGTTCATCCATTTCAACGGAGACTACTATCGTTCGCTATCGACTCGAGGTGATTCGTAACCTCGAATGGAAACTTTGCTGTCAGGGCGGACGTTGCTGCGACTGCGTAACTTTCGATCCGAAGTGGCTATATGTATAAGGCAACTTCGGGGTACTCTGCTTTCCATAGGAATAGACAACAGTAATTCGTTTAGTTCTTAACAGGGCACCCATCCAAAACCAGCCACGAAGGATCCGTCGAGGAAAATTAAACTACGAAAAGATTAAGGAAGTTGAGTCTGCGATATTTGATTGAAGCATAACTAATTAGGGTCTGACTGCTTATCTGCTTTGTCGCAAGGAGAAAGCAGTTCCTTCTCATTACCGCCTGAATGATTTCTGTCATATCTTTTTTGAGTTGACCGTCACCACCTGCCCCATCTGACAGGCTTCAGCACTTAACCTTTAGGTATTACTACGACGACCTTTGCTTACTTTCTCTCCCTTACTCGTACCTGGCAAGAATCAGCAGATAAAGAAAGATGATGAAGAACTCTAAAGATTCCCGGACAATAATAGGATTTGAGCCCAACACACGCACACACGTCCCTCCGGTCTTGTAGTACAAGACTCTCACCACTAGACCATCCAGCGGACAGAATATCTAGCAGGTACCACTAAACCTGCTAGACATTCTGTCCACTAGGCCTGTCAGATAGGGGAACAGCTGAGGGTAAGCTCGAAAAACAATTATTAGGTAGCACTGACTGCTCAGTACAGCTAAACTTATGAATTCGTCGCTTTCATAGTCTTAACTGATGGTTGGTGCTCCCGATAAAAATGGCTTTGCCAATTCAAATTGTGGTTTACCCAAGAAGCCCCGGCAATCTCCTCTGGTGGTATCCGAAAACCACCAGAGTTTCTCGCACCAGAGTTTCTCTACTTTGCAGCCAGAGAGAGAATCGATCCGGACCAGCCACCAAGCGCGCTGATCTAACATGGTCTGTGGGGATTATGAAATACAAACATCATTTCGCAGACGATGTCAATGAGCCTAGAACACTTGCTGTTCGAGGTTTTACATTTAACCTGTGAGATTCTAGCGGTTATACGTACGCGTCGGAGCCGATGCGTAACAAAATCTTGGTAGTTTCGTGTAGGACCGGCGAACGCCGAACTCGAGAAGAACCCAATAACCGATAATGTACAATTCGATAATTACAGCCGAATACAAATACAAGCAGGTGTACACGGGCATGCGAGACTATCACTTGAAATCGAAGCTATAAAAACGTCGACAGTTAATCAGCAAGAAGAATCACATGATACCACCATGAAGACTTTATATCTAGAAGTTAATGAAGAAAGACGGGCTCTGATTTTCTATGAAATGCACTCGTCACGACTTCAGCCATGGATTGTTATGGCGTCAGCCTATTTTTTTTTAGGTCAGACAAGACGCGGCGTGGGACCCAGATGCCGCTCAGCACCGCGTTGCTGCTTAACGCGAAGAGAAGACATCAGCGATCGGATCTAGAGGCCTGTTTGTTAGCAATTCAGCAACGTATCCGAGGCGCAGCCGTTGAATTGTCTAACGGCCATACGGTCATTAAGACAACATACCAATACAGCTTTCGTTGTGGATGACGTTCATATACCCTCCTGTGCTTTCGGCGCTATCAGAGGCGGGACCCGTTGAACGTTTCTGTTCAACGGGTCTTCTCGACTCGGCACAAACTTTTCCGAATCTTACCGGAAATTGCAACGGAGGCCGCTAATGAATCCGTGCTTCAGCTATCCCTATACTTAAGCCAAACGCTTGCAGTGCTCAGCTCCAACGCGAGTGTTTTTCCATTGATTAAACGCGCCCTGTAGAATGTGTAGCCATGCAGACTCGTTAGGTGGTACAGCATGCGAACATATTATATCTCCGATTCGGTTTCGAGCGTACGTCACGCAATTCCAATGTGTCAATACAGGCAGATTTCTCTTGCGTTGGTATGATCAGAGGATCAACGAAACCAATATCCAATATCGAGCGACTATTTGAGCCTTAGCTTTCGCACTAACAGTAGATGGCGTAGGAGAAATTACATCTGGATAAAAATACGTCCAGAATGGGGCCGAGGCGAAAATTAAGCCATGAATTGATCGATCTGAATTGATTGATTGATTGAGTGTGAGTACCATCGATACGTAGCAAAAAACACAAGCCTTGTCTATTTGTTTGCCAATTTGTCACATACACAAATTGGCTGACCATGGCAATGTTCAAATGCACGATAGCTGGCTGTATTCGGCAAAATACGCCAATTGATTTACCGCAATAAAATGGTACCTTCGTGCCGTCGTTCGGAAGACATTCGCAACAGTGATAAGGACACAGATGCGCATATCAACAACGATATTTAGCATAACAGCTACGACTTGCGGCTGTTAGGAAAGCTCTCCCTAGTTAGTTATTAGTCTTCAACAGCTGATCCTTCTCCGTCGTCGATGTGATTCTCTCGCCTATTCACGAGGATTACTTGATACGGTGGCTACCAGCAGCATTTCGTAGCGACTAACTCAGCCCAAGGAATTGCTGCGTTACTAGAGATTTTCGCCAGTAACATTATCATAATCATAATAATCATTTGCTTACAGCTGTGTTTGACTTTGAAAGCTTCGAGGGCTCCGTCCATCGATTTGTCGTTTGTGCTTTCGTCATATGCGTAATCAAATCTTATCGTGACCTCTTAGTCATAATTGCCTCTCAACAAGGACGCCTATACCGCGAGTCGAATTCCATGAACGGTGTGCACATATGACATGATGCACTCGTAGTGCTGCAGCCATTTTCAATACAATTCCCGCATTGAGCTGTGACGGAAGCAAGAGCGACGATGAACATTTGGAACTGCTTATTGCCAGCCTAAATCTGTACCTGTTCAGTTTCTTGTGACTTATCTAGTCATTGAGCATAGTATTTTCGACTGAAAGTCAACCTCTCGACATGCGATCTCGTTCGAAATTTCCCTTTGTAGAGAACGTGTCAGAACAACTTCGTGGTACTAAACGTAAAGTGGTAAAGACACGACACTTGCATAGAACAATAAATACGCGACGATGTAGTCGAGAGAAGAACGCTCTTTCCATGCCGATTCGCTTTGCAGGATCGTGGACGCGGCCGCCACAAAACGAGATGTGTACCTTCGTTATTATCGTTTAATGTTCCACAGTATTCTATAACTGATAATAGCATCGCCGTTTGACTGCGGAAGTCAAAGAGGTCCAAGTTGACTAGGGTTGTCCAACTTGTTCCTGTTTGCACCCATTGCAATATATACCTTTAACAGAAGCAGAGAAAGAGACAGCGAGAAAGAGAGAGAGAGAGAGAGAGAGGCACTACGTGCTCAACTTGAGATTTCTTCGTTACTCGCCGTCTGTACCCCTTGAATATACATGTGCCATAAGCGAAAACAAAAAACAAACAATCCCGCAACAGATTACCAAGTATCACCGTTGTCTCATTCGATCCCTCTGCTGCGACACCCCACCCCGATGTAAGTGTTTGATCATTTTTGTTTCCTGCATGCTCAACATATATTTCGTTTACCTATTATAGAGAAGCACGGCTCGAGTGGTTTGTATTTGAGGTGGCGGTAGCTCGCATTGACGCGGCCACCGTTCGGCGGATGAGACGCTCTCTACTATTTCCAGGACCTCCATCACGAAGGCGCGGGCAGACAGACGGTATGGGGAAATGGCTTTCGAAGCGGGTGGCTCGGGTACTGTCGAGTGTAGATGTGTTTTTGAGAGTCGAAGAGGGGGCGGCGAGTTTTTATGAGTATATAGCCACGATGCTGTATGAACCGGTGCCGCTGCTGCTGCTGCTGCTCATAGGCAGGACGGAGGAACACAGTCGCTCGCATACGGAGGGGGTCGATGCTTCGGGCTCTTACGTAGTCGATTACGCCACGTTCGTTCTGCTAGCTCGAGTAAACCTTTCACGATTCGCTAAATTAAATTATTATTACTATTATTATTGTCAGTTTTACTAAGTTATATTATTTTATAACGTGTAAATAAACATTTCTTCTTATAACGAAACGCAGAACAAAGATAAATAAACAGTGTAGAGAATGAAGTTTAATTAAAGGACGAAACTAGACTAGGAGTAATTTAGAGTTGGTGGCTGTACTAACAATACGGCGCGATCATGTTCATGTTCGAGTATTCGTTTCAGTCGTTTTTAATCGATAATTTCTAATTAGTGTTGTTTCCCTTTAATTTGTAAAGTAATTATACTGGGTTAATCTATAACATTGCTGAAGGCCACTATAACTGTGATGAGCGTGTGCAGAGACTGGCTATAAACGAGTTGTCTGGAAGCTACCATAGTGCAAGTTGAGTAGATGATTATTTTGAAAGATGACGATTCTATAATAGGAAGATTGAAATGCAACAAAAATGTGGAGGTGGAAAAGAACAAGAGAGAGAGAGGGTGGTTAAATGATTTTATGCGCGTGTTCTATAACGACGCGCATTAGTTAGTGTTCATTGCAAGTTGAAACGCGAACTTTCCATAGGAACATTTTTATCTACTATCGTCGTACAGAGGCGAGATTTCTGCTGAGAACTATAAGCTGAGAGAGTGAAAGTGATTCACCTATCCTTTGTGATAAGGAACCTCAACATCATCTGTGTGTACATTGGCCGATTGACGTTCCTCGGTGGCAATTGCCTCTCCAGGCACAGGAGGCAAACGTGGCAAAAAATAGCTCCAGAAATTGAGCATTGACTGAATGAGGCGATGGTGAGAGAGAGATCACCACGAGCAGGGAGAGAATCAGATAGGATTCGTGGGCAAGATTTAGATAAGGAGTTGATAACGGCTCGACGCATATCGCCTTCCGCTTCGACGCTACAATGGACTGAAATAGCCGCTCGAAGTAATCCATGAGAGTGCGTCACGTATCCGTGCTGCCAAGCGAACCGAGCAGATTGCATATTATCGCTAGAACTTTAATCGGTCAGAGTTTTCACAAACTCGAATAGACTTGTGTATGGTCAACGTAATACATCCGCAATATATATATTCTCCTGACTGATTTCGTCGCGTCATCAAACGCGGTGGTCAAGCTTCTTATGTTTTAGCCCTCAACGCCTCCGCCCCTGATACTTACACATAGTGTAGGAGGAATATTTTCAGCTTGACCGCCGAGAGAGATGCTCTAGCTTGCATTAGCATGACGCCTCACTGCGCTGTGGGCATTTCTGATCGAGAAATAGATAAATAAATAGACAACAATAGCAAACGTACTGGAACATGTATCGTATCGTACTGATAATTTGTCCTCCAGGGTTGTTGTGTGGCAAATTAGATTTCATATCTACTGATCAATCGATTGCGCCGGTCACGGACATGTAGTACACTTGCACGCTTAGAAGATCTGAGCTCGTCCTGTGCTACTTGTGATGTCGGCAGATATGCCACTCCGCTGATTAAGATAGTGCACGTATAAACTTGGCGTTATTACTGAATAAGAGAACACATAGGCTACAACGAAAGAGACAATGTGTCAGTACTCCAACTCACTTAAGCCCCAATCGCCGGCAGAGAACATTCGATTTGACGTACGACCACACGCACATTCAGCATGAGATGTTATTATTATAATTTTTATTATTATTGTTATTGTCAAAACGTGTTTATATATTGTTTCATCTGTCGTAAAGGACGTTTCATCCATGTAGACATCTGACATGTGCTTACTCTCCGTACCCTCACGGAATGAGACATCGAAACACATTTCTTCTGCTGGAGCAGCAGCAGCAACAACAACAACAACAATAACAACAGCAAGAGCAGCAACAACAACAACAATAACAACAACAACAAATCGCTTTCGTAGCCTCTGCCAGCAGCAGCAGCAGCAGCAGCAGCAGCACAGTTGAGCTCAACCGGTGAGCGCCTCGTCAATCTCGCGCCACCCCCTTGAAAATCGCGCCGACTTGTCCGTCCCGGCGCCACAATGCGGACAACTGCGTTGTCGACCAGCACCATGGGTCGACAAGGCCATCCATCGGATTTCGCCATCTCGCCATCGAAATCCACTGCCGCTCGAGTGTTATCGCCCGCGTGCCAACCACTGTTCGAGTCCGTCTATGCACATCTCCTCCGCGTTCGTTTCAGCCTGCCGCCGCCGGGCGACCCCGCCGTCGAGCGACAAGGCGGCCGCCTTGTTGACAAGCGGCCATGTCCCGACTGTGGCGCCGCCTAGGTACGCTGGTCCTTGCCGCCCAAGCAGAATCTGCTGCACATCTTGTGTGGTTCGTGTTGTTGAGCGGCTTCGCTGTGTTCGTGTTCTTCTTCTCGGTGTCGCTGTTGCTGCTGCTACTGCGGCGGCTGTTGTTGTACCACCAGTTGTGTCTGTGTCGTCAGGATTCAGCGCAGTGATCTGAGTGCGGTGAGCAAATTCTAGTTGTGTGATAGTTGCTCTAGCAGCAGTAATAGTAAGTGTTGTAGCAGCAGCAGCAGTTGTTGTTGTTGTCGTCGTCGTCGTCATCAACCCTGCGGCTGCTGTTACTACTGTTGCTGCCGCCCGGTGTGTGTGCGTTCGTGCGTGTGTGTAGGCGCTGTGGTGGCGGCGGTGGCGGCGGCGGCGGCGGTGGTGGTGGTGGCGGCCTGTATCCGGACCAGCAACAAAGAAAAAAACGCCCGGGGCAGCTGCCACAACAACAACAACAGCGGTCGTCATTCGCTGGAGGGGGCTTGAGTCGCGAATTCGATACCGAAGACGTCGACAACCGGCGGAGTTCGCCAGATTGGTTAGTAGTTGTATTTCTGAGTTCGTTTAGTTGGCCGTGTCTGTACGAAGTTTGTGATAGCCTGCCTCGGATTGACGTCTGGCTCCGATCCGTTGCGCCAGTTAGGTACATCGTCGTAGTTCTGTGTCGTCTGTGTCTTTTCGTGTGTCGATTGGTCTCTGGGTCGGCCGATCGTCCAGTGGCGGTCTCTCCTGCTTGTTGGTATCTGTTCCTGTACCTGTGTGTGTGTCGGTAGCGACGGGTCACAACTCCGCCGTCGTTGACAATCAACCGCCGCTTGATTTCATCTCGAATCCGCGCTCATGAGTTATTTGCTGCTTGCTTAGTGCCACTGTCGACTAGTGACGATAAGTGAATAGCCCCGAGGACGATCGACCCTCAACAACGGGGTCGATCCTCGTTCGTATAACAGCAACAGCAGCAATCGGGTCACTCAGCGATCCTCTGCATCTTGGCTGGGCGCCTATTCAGTTCAGCCAGTTTATCGTGCGAGTTCATGGTGCAGGTAGCCACGACTGGCAACACCACTACCCCTCCCTACTCGACGTGTTTCTGCTGGCGATCGTCATTTGCGCCTGTTGTGTACCGTCGTTCGTGCTGCGATTATTGCTGTTGTCGCTGCTGCTACTGCTCATGCTGTTGTCGCTGCTGCTAATGCTGCTGCTGCTACTGGTGATGCTGTGGTGGTGGTGGTAGTGGTGGTTAGTACTGCTCTCCCCCCTCGTCGAATCCAGTATCCACCGTCGCGGTCTGCAGTGTTCCATCGTGTCCCGTAAATACTCTGCATACAACTGGGTGCATGTTTGTTTATGTGTCTGCGTGTGTGTGTGTATCGCTGTTGGGGCTTGACTTCAACCAATATCAACAACAACAATAACAACGACGACGACGACGACAACAACAACGACGACAACATACAGCCGTCAACCGATGGTTCGATTTGTATGTCCGTGTATCTGGATAACTGGTTGTCTATCCGGCCTGTCTATATACCCCCAAACAAGTGAACGTGAGAAAACAGGAGTACGATATCATGTATAATAGTACTACAGTGTGCAAACAGCGACTGGCGTCATGGATTGCGTAATAGGTAGTCTGCAGGCAGACAGAGCCTTTTTGCTCTGCAGAAATGTTCTCTCTCTTTCGGCAGAGGTATGAGCTGTTTTCATCACAGTGGCAGCAAGAGATTTTCCTAGCAGGTTGTCTGGCTGTGTAGCTGATCACCATCAGCATAGAACAGACGATGACCGGTGAAGACTTCCTGATGCCTCAGGTCGAAGTGATCTTTCTGTCCCTCGAGCTGTTATTGTTATTAGCCTGTGGAAAGTGGCGCACTGATAACTTTGCTCGCTCTCACTGAGACACCGCCACCCCCGCTTCGTCGAGCGAGCTCAATTCGGCGGGATTCGACAGTGTACCGCTTATACCGCTGTTGGCGTCTGTGTGACTGGAAATACTGAACATGCGCTCCCCGTTCATGGTTCTATGCGCGTGGTGGTACCACTGCCGCCCGAACCCCTGCTTACACCCCCCTTGCCACTATGTCTCCATATTATACAGCGCACGGTGTAATGTTATAGCTGCAAGGCTTTATTGTTCGAATACGGCTCACGACTTGATGTCGTAATACTTACTGTGCGCTGTACTTGCACGTATGCGTTGTCTAGGCGTACGCTGTTTCGTCTAGACGATGTCACTACGACGGTAGCCAGTGTGTGTCATACGTTGATCTGTCGTGAATCTCGACCTGTGGCCAGTTGACCAAATCTATTCCTCCGTCAGGAGTAGTCTAACGACACGAGACAGCGAGCGATCTCATCTCGCCAGCGCACTCCGAAATATATATATATGTATATATTAGTATCACGTATATAGTTATTATAAGAGTCATGTGCGATTATATTTGGTTGATCCTCCCCCGTCCAGCGATGGCCGCCCGATGTCGCCAATACACTGACGTTGCTACTGTTCATGGTGGTGATGATGATGATTATTATGGTGGCCATGATAGTGGTGCCTCTTCCGGAGTTGTCGTTATCGTTGTTGCTGCTGCTGCCAGCACTATCCAGATCCGGTCGTTCGTTCATCCGCCTGTGCTCGCCGCCTACGGTGGTATATTGGCGCCTGTTGGTGGTCTGTTTGCGAGTGAATGTTTTGGGGGCGTCTCCATTTTGGCACCCACCAATCACCCACTGATTGACCGATTGACTGAGCTTTTCAGGCTCAATCATCAATTTCGATCGTCAAGATCACAGACATCATCATCAACATCAGAGGCAGCAGCAACGATTGCTCGTCAACAATATTAGCAGTGTACATTATTATTATTATGATTCTTATCGCATTCAACTTACAACTAGAAGTTGAGTAAGAGGTGGCTGCATACACCAGTTACGTCGCTGATATCATACAGACTAGGTGGAGACATACTTAATACACGCCGCTATCTAAATGTTATTATTAATATGTTTCCAAGATAGGAAGGACACCAATTTACGGAAGGTTATCACTGAAATCGTCAAACTTTGTTTAGTCACTCATGCGTTATGGCTTACGTAGTTTTCGAGACACTCTGTATATATATCTGCACACCCGCTGCTATACGTCTGTCGCGATGTGTCTGTACCACTGCCTGTTGTCCGGTCGGCCAGTTGATCGTTCCTTAGGAGGAGGACGACGACGACGACCACTACAGCAGCAGCAGCAGCAGCCCACACATCTGTACGATATGTGGGTTCTGCGCTGCTATGGTATATGGGAGACCAGCGGAGGCGCAGGCGGTGGCGGGACCAACCATTGGCCATTGCATGGCCCATAGCTAATGGTGACACGAAAAGACGTTGTTGGGACCACTACATCAATATGATATACATTTCGTACTGAAACCGTTCGAGTGGTCGGTGTTCGTAAGATGTTTGTTGTTTATCCTATTGCAGTTATTGCTATTGCTGTTATTATTATTATTATTGTTGTTGTTGTTGTTGAACAAAACGAAAGGCCCACAACGGTTATAGTAAGGCTGCACGATAGATTATAATGATGAGGATCATCTTGGTGCTGGAATGAGGATGGAATCAGTGACAGATAGACAGACACCGAGGGATAGATACATGTCTGTGTATCCCTGCCTCCCCTCTGCTGTATCTGTTATGTGGGTCGGATGGGCGGCCAGAATGTCGGTAGGTGTTGTCAGTCGGGGATTCGCGGGCTGCAGGTGTAGCTGTACTTTGGCGCGCCAATAGACCTGAAATCAAAGAGTGCAGATGCCGAATTCAGCATCTGCACACTCGTGGTCAGGGGCCATCCTATTTCGCTTGCTCGGACGAAGCATTCGTGACCCTTCCTCAAATGTCACTGAAATACCGCTGATATAGAGGTATATATGCATTAGTAATATCAACAGGTAACTTCCGTTGGCTGGACGTTACTCGTGTCCACATTGGTATGTAGATTGGAACGATTGTAACTAGCGTTCCCGTTCATATTTTTGACTACCAATACACAAATATCGATACATACAGATATATATATATATATATATATATATATATATTTATGTACATGTCTGTGTATGCTTGAATGCCTGTGTAATCCTAAAGTATTTGATCAATTGAACCTGCTGAAGCTGCTGCATTCGCTTCAACTAGTATATTTGCTGCGCCCTCTTTGGAAGAATTGATGTATCGATACATTGGCGTCCTCTTCGTCCTGGTGTCTCGTCTGCAGTTTTGTCATTTCACCTTTGTCCACACCGTTGCTCAATACCGTGTCCCAGATCTCCCAAACGTGAATGGGCACATGCGTTACATAATCGCCCCAATTCAGCGCCACGTACCCGTCGTCTGTGTTGCCGTAACAAACAACGAGAAAAACAAGTCATCATAAGAAACTATAATAACGAACCAGTTGGTCCTTAGTTAGCAGCAGCTGACGTGCGAGTGTGTACAGTGTTTTTTTGTTTATTTCTTTCTCCTGCTCCCTCTCGTCAGATCGGATCCGTACACGAATCCGTATCGAGAATAGCACATGTCCATACAAACATGTCGAGGCGCATCACCACTCAGTGACCAGCAGCAGCAGCGGCAATACCCGCAGCGTTTGAGCTACGGCACCACCACCACCACCAGCAACTAAGCCACTCAGCTACTCATAGGGCTGTTCGCTCAATCGGCTGTTTCTCTGCGTGACCGCCTGTCCCGCCGCCTGCTGGCTTGCTTACCCTCTCTCCAGCTATGCAGCCACAAGAGCCGTAGACTCCTGGCGGTGATAATGTACTCGTGCGCACAGCGCACTCAACAGGGCTGGCCAACGGAGCCAAGCAGCAGCAGCAGCAGCAGCCTGTTTGTTGTGCAGGGACGCCTCTGTTGTTGAACGTGCAGGGTTCACTGGTTGCTGCTGCTGCGGCTGCTGCTGCCGCCGCCGCCGCGGTTGCTGTGTGCTATCTAGAGCCTGCCTGTGCCGGTGCCGTCTCTGCCCTTGCTGCTCTGTCTCGCTTTTCGTTGCGCTGCTGTTGCTGATTCTGCTGCTTCACATTGACTCGGATGGATTTTCTGGGTGGCCTGGATTGCCGCACTGCCGACACGTCGTCGTCGCCGCGCTGCTGCGGCCGCCGCCGCCGCCGCCGCCACCGCCGCCACTTAGTTATTTCTGTCAGGGACAGCGTCTGCGGGCGGGCGGGCGGTCGTTCGCCGTTGCTGGTCGACCCGTCGACCGCGATCAATCGAACAACTGTTGTAGCGAGAATGGAAAACCGCCTGAGGAGTTCGAGAACTGAGGACAGACCGTTCTAGGCGTTCTGCTCCCGGCTACTGTTGTTCATGCGTGTGCGCCTGCTTCACGGGCGGCTATCCGCTGTCCCCACCACTTGGTTAGTGGTGGGTGATTACTGCCATTCGGAGGATAATAGCAATGGTAGTGGTTGTTATGGAAAACGAGGGGAATAATAATAATGATAATGATAATAAGCCTCTCCTTCCTCAACTGAGGTTTTTTGTGTGACGCCCATTGAGACACCGTAAGAAACTTTACTGGATTGGTTGCATGGGACTGACTTGGACGGGAACCAACCTTTATCTGTCCCAGACCCCTATCGCTGTTATGATGTATGATGATCTGGCCGCGTGGGGGAGCTATCTACCTATTCCATCGCTGACTGCTGCTGATACCTTGTGTACTCGATGACCAGTAAATTATTAAAGGCATATCCGCTTGCAACTCCACGCAAATCAGCTAACCTTGCGCCGACAACTCATAGACGTATAGTTTGTTTCTTTTATAAACATGCTTCTCATTCAACAAATCACTCGGCCACATATATATATATATATATTTGCTCAAAAGGAACAGGATGTATATTGCTTCTGACTGTTCAATAACACGGTCGGTGATGGTACACAGGCGTCACCATAGCACAGGCTGTAAGACGTGGTACTGGGTCGGTCACAGCCGGGAGCTCAGTTCAACGTGGCCAAGTTTTGAAGAACTGGGCAAACACGGCAGCCAGCCGTGAGAAGTGCTGCTGGTCCTGCTATGGCGCTCGGATACACAGAGTAGAAGCAATGCCTGTAGCTATGAGTGGCACGATCTGACACTTCTCAGGACACCGTCGCTGTCGACCGCTTCAAGAGAACGAGAGACACGAGACTCACAAAAGCCATGAACTCGTCATTGTTCGAAAGAACTCGCAAGAACGAATCCAACCAGGACTCTATATTCAAATTGATTTCAGGCTGACCTAGATTTAACGTGGGTCCATTTTCCATAGTATTCTATTCTTGTATAATCGGGGTACATCTTCCCTTACCATTGTTCCCTACAGTTCGCGCTATTTTTGGATACTTCAATTAATTACTCAGGACGCATTGCTAACGAGCGAAAATTGTCTTCCTGATATCCCCAAGAAGGCTGTCCTTTTGTTCTTATTTTACAGCATGTCACCAAAGGTTTTTTGCAATTCAACCGACCGCCGCTGAACTCATCCTGTTCGACTGGGATAACTTAATTATTCACCCCAACGATGAGCTTCGCTTCTTCATTGATATCCCATATCTATATTGTTTTAAATAAACATTTCATTATCCCCGAAAAAGTCAGCTCCGGAAAAGTCATACCACTGAAAGAGAGAGAGAGAGAGATAGAGAGGAGGGGAGTTAAGACGTCTCCACCGAACGGGCAAAGACCCAGAAGAATATTCCTACTATTCAGCATCATAAGTTGTTTCACACACAACAGGTACAAGGTCACGGCGCTCACAAGCTGCGCGCGCAGGGCCACGTCGAATGCGGAGTAAACATCTCCATTAGACGACGCGGTCGCTTGCTACTGCCGCTGCTGCTGCTGCGGTGATGATGATGATGATGGTGGTGGTTGTTGTTGTTGTGGTTGTTGTTGTGATTGTACTGTCGGCAGCAGAGATGGACGTTGTTGTTGCGCTTGTAGTGGACTGGGCGGACACAGGCGTTATGGTACTCCGCCTTCCAGGGTGCGACTCCCTGCACGTAATGGCCTTAGAGATGTCGGAGATGGAAGCCGCTCCAGAGATACAGGCCATAAATAGACGAATTCAAACCTATAGCATGTAACGTCTGAGCAGGGTGCCGATAGAAATCGAGCTGACGGGAAAGCGTTCCTGGAACCGTGACGAAGCATTATATGTTATATAATATTGCATGGGTATGAGGGTGTGTTGCTGCTGTCGACTGTCGAAACCAGTGCTCCTTAGGATAGGTCATGATCGAAGGGTAAAGATAATAGCCTGCATTTCGCTTTGCTCATTTCATCACTCGTGTCGAGTAGATAGCGTGTATCATGGCAGTATACGGTACCCGTAATGGTATTAGTGCACGGGTTTGATTCCCGGACACAATTGCACATTTGCATTTAAAGGGGGCGTCCATCGTACGAAGTAATACCGAAAGCAGTTGTATCGTGGACTGAGTGCAATGTTTAAGGCTGAAAGTCTTCCCGGAAAATTCACATTAGTAGCAGCAGTAGTAGGAATCGAATTCGGCAGACGAAGTTGATTTCAACTTCTTGTCGTGCTCTATGGCATTACCGATTGAGGGCTGGCGACTGTGATATAATGGGATGAACTTGGGTTTTAGTTCGAGCCAGCTCCTTCCGATGCAGTACTTCGGGAAGTGCGTGACGTCAGGTTGAATGCCTTATAATATGGTATATCAGCCCGAAAACCTTAGGTAGTATGGTATATCAACTTGATGGATAGATCTTCCAGGCTTGATGGATAGATCTTATCACACGTGTGTCCGATACGATATTCTATGTGATTGTACCATATGGATGGGCCTCATTAGTTTAGGTGCCCCTAAGGTCAATCTGCTGCGAATCACCTGGACGGAATTCCCGATCCTTGATTCTGTCTACCTCGGGACCGTTGAGGATATTCGTACGCGAACATGAATGGCGGAACACACACAGATATATATATGGATATATATGCTTAAATTTGGTATCTTTTTGGGCTCCCATTGTCACCACGAAGAGTCTCCAAGTGACTGAGGTGAAAGGTCACGATCGAATTACCACACCTGATCAGCCGTTCTGCGGATAGATAGATATCTACGGTGACTTATCTAGGGTGTCCTTAGGGAAATTCAAGGGCAGTTACTGCAAGGCTGACACATCTCTGATGTCAGTACAAGGCACGTGCACGTTATGTGCACCATCATATTTCCTCTCTGACAACTTGGGTCAGAGGCTTGGGAAGAGGTCACTGCTATCGATCTACGATATACATACGTATATATTACACCAAAATCTGAGACGTGCATACGTTGATGCTCTCTCTCTCTCTCTCTCTCTCTCTCTCTCTCTATATATATATATATATATATATATATATATATATTAGGTGGCATCAACATATGCACGTCTCAGGTTCGGGCAGTTGCTATCGTTATGATTAAACGATATCGACGCACGACACAATTTTGCATTGACAAAATTCGTAAAGTAATAGCTCGTCATATGGAAATAGTCGCCTAAAAACGTCTTCACGGTTTCGGTCTACAGTCCAACAATAAAAGTCAGCCTCCACCACAAAGCGGGTAACTGATGAACACACGCATATAAGAGAAGTTTCGGTTGAATTGAATGATCAGCAATGTCTGTGTGACGGCAAATTTTGTCGATGCGTTTTCGTGTCAATGTTTGCATGTCAACGAAACTGCGGCGGCGGCGGCGGCAGCGGCGGGGGTGGTCACTTGTATCTCGTTTATTCATTAGGTGTAGTTTTGTACAAGTGCGCCGACGCTGGAGTTATCGACTCATTAGCTATCCTATAAACATTTTCGATTCAATTGCTTGCTCGATGTTGCGTTTGCCCATAGAAACTCTGTGCTTCTCTCGTCTTGACGTCAAAGTGAACTCTGTATCCAGTGCGCAGGTATCGTGTGTCCTTTGGCTCAGTTATGTTAAACGTCCGCTCGTTCGTGGCGTGCAACAAGTACGCGTTGTACTTTCAAGCAACAGGGAAAAAAAACGTCTATGAAATGTACAGTTTGCCTGCCCGGTAGACTTGAAGGAATTGAAATTAATCTAGACTTCATTATAGAGTGTGCCCCGAAGCGAAGTGCATTAGTTAGACTATGGTTGAGCTGACCCCGAGCTGGTCGCGCAGGCCTCGGCGCTTTGCGTACTACCTACTTCAAGGACCTATCGGGGCCACCTTTACTTATCTTCAAACTGCGCCAATTGGTTTGAAGAAATAAGAAACGAATGTGGTTCCGAATCCTTGCCCAACTACAAGGCAATAACGACTTCAGGAGCACAAAATAGATTCCTATTGGTCTCTCACTGAATCGAATCGTCCTTCTAGTCTTATTTTCTTTAATTTTTGTCCTGACCTGAAATGTATCCACTATCAATCAGACGGCTGATTCTAGATAACCGATATTGGTGTTTTGGCTTTTGATTCAATCGCTATATCTAAGACTTCATCGACTAGAACAAACCTCAACGAAAAGGCATATTAAACATTTTACAGAACATTTACATTGCGAAACCCTGAATCCTCGTCCGTACGACTCCGCAAACTCCGAATGCCGATTAACGAATTAAACCTAACCACAATCTCTGCATGTGTCCTGTGCACATATGGACCGTTATTCCAGGGGTTTCTGACGACGTGGTTTGACCCCGGCGAGGCACGATACGGCGACGATCGCGCCCCCGCCTTCGTGAGACGAACCAGCGGAGCGCTGGTGAGATTGCGGACTCTGGTCCGTCAGATAACGGAAGGGTGGTGCAGCATCTTCAGCACCCGCGACTGGCACAATAGGCCGTGCAATGGCCAATGAGGACCTCGACGAATCGACACAGGACTCCGGCAAGGGGCTCAATGGCGATGCCAAGAAGGACAAGAAGAAAGTCTGTATGCAGTGCGGAGCATTAAGAAAGAAGCTAAAATTCAAGGTGTTCTACAAAGGCGAACAGGTACAGCTGTGTAATGAGGATTGTTTTAAGGCGTTCAAGGACAAGCAGCCAAAAAAGAAGGACAAGTGCGAGGCCTGTCACGAGGAGATCGACCAGGGTGGATATCTTTGCTCGCATCTCGGCACGCAACAGCCGCTTTGCTCAGCAAAATGTTTCGAGTTGACAGAGCGAAAACACGCACCGAGACGAGTGTGCTTCGTGTGCATTAAGCACTTGGCGTCGGGCGATCCCGACCTGCTACTCTGGGAGACGCTCGAGTTCTGTGGGGTTCCATGCCTGCGAAAGTATCAGCTACAAATTGGCGCCCAGTGTGCCAACTGCAATGTCGTCGTACAGGAAACATCGTTGGGCAAGTACTGCGTCCGATTTGGTGCAGACATCCGTCAGTTCTGCACCGGGAAATGCCTCGAAGAGTTTAAGAAGGGCCTGAAGGTGTGCGCGTATTGTCAGAGGGACCTGACCCGCGACAAGGTTGAGCCGATCGTGGCCCAAGTTGGCGACAAATGCGCTTTCAAGGACTTCTGCTCGAGGGATTGCGTCAAGAATTACGAGAGTCTCACGCCCACCAGACCGGTCGACCCATCGGAGAAATGCAAAATTTGCTCGGGTCGATGTCAGCCGAAGCAGCTTCAGCTGAAGTTCGGAATCGACGACAAGGAGCTGGCGTGCGCCTGCAGCGATCCGTGCGTTGCGCGATTTCGGTATAACCACAAACTCGATGGGGGCTACTGCGAAAACTGCCACTGCTTTCGGACGCGGCCAGGCGAGAGTATTACACTCCAGCTAGGCGTCAAGGGCCCTCGGAAGAAGTTCTGCACAAAGACCTGCCTAAATCTGTTCGTACTAAGTCACCGAAAAATTGTACCCTGTTGTTGGTGTAAAGTGAAAAAATACAATTTCGACATGATTGAACGGTACACGGGAGCCGATATCGTTCAGCTGTTCTGCTCGATCTATTGCCTAAATTTGCATAAGGCAAAAACAGCACAGGTTGTACGACAGACGCAACAGCCAGTTCCCATAATACAGGCGCAGCTGGCCCAGCAGGTCCAACAGATGGCGAGTCAAACGCACCGGGCCCAGAGCCTACTACAGAATAAGGCAGCAGTGGCGGCTGCCCAACAACATCAGGTCCAGCAGTTGCTGCAACAGCAACAACAAGCCGTGGCTGCTCAACAGCAGGCGGTAGCTGCTGCCGCCGCGGTCGCTGCTGCCCAACAGCAGCAACAGCAGCAGCAACAACAGCAACAACAACAACAGCAGCAACAGCAACAACAACAGCAAAAACAGCAACAGCAGCAGCAACAACAGGCCGCGGCCAAAACGCAACAAGGCTTCGTCAAGTAAGTAATAGCAATAGGGGATGGGCACAATCACTGAACTGAAACTGGGGCAGATTCTGTTAGTTTAGCAAAGAGGAGGGTAGCTATACCTAAAGGTTCAGAGCCGAAGCCTATTGTATACCATGGAAAACGAATAAAGAAAATCAGCCCAGATGGAATCCTAGTGGAAGCAGTGTTTATACCAGCGATGGTGTGAGGCAAATCTGTAAATAGGACACATAGAGGCGTCGCAGGGAGATTGGAGATTTCAATTCGATTCGATTCAAATATACGTCTAGTTTCATATTTATACAGCGCAGCAGGCCGATAAAGAGACATAAAGCGTTTTTGCCCATCGTGCTCTTGTTTTGGTAGTCTCTCTTGCTTTGCGGCTAATGTTCGCTGAGCTGTAATATGCTTGATTTGACTCAATGAATATGGTTCCGTCGAAAAGTCAAAAGGGTACAGTAGCCCGTAGTATTGTATAAACACTTATGTATACACTATAGCAAGACTATTAACTGGAGAGACCAAGCAGAGTAAAATGGCGGAGACGATTCTCGGTTTCAATCAACTCCGAATGCTTTCTGACAATGTTGTTGTCTTTTCGCTGCCAATGGCAACTTCAGATGTGACCAGTGCGGCAAGCTTGCCCGACCTCAGTACCACCTGACGATGAGCGACGCGTCAGTTCGTAACTTCTGTTGCTACAACTGCGCGTTGTCGTTCCAGAGCCTGTTCAAGAACAAACAGCAACAAGCAGAGGCTGCTGCGGCGGCCGCGGCGGCGGCCGCAGCAGCCGCGGTCGCTCAGCAGCAGCAACAACAGCAGCAGGCGGCAGCGGTCCAGCACCAGGTTCTGCAGCAGCGACAGTCGGCGGCCCAGCAAACATTACTAAGTATGTCATTCGACTGCCCTGTTTTCTTGCCCTGGAGTTGTGTGGCTGCCATTTTTCTTGCGTTCATACCATAGTCAATATACAACAGCATCTGCTTGAAGCTCAGGATGACGCTGTTGTCACCCAGTGAGAGAAATACACGTTGTATTTCGATGATGACAATACGAGCACACGTTGCGTAGTGATAGTCAAAGTTAGGGCAAAAAAAAAACAGCCGTCTTCATGACTTCGAAACCATGATCACGGTGGCGATGACGACAGTAGTAGATGAGTATTCATGTCAATTAATGAAGTAATATTTTGCATTTTGGTTGGGCAAATGACCTCAACTTGTGCCGCTCAGATGGCGACGGGTTTACCACCTTTGGCGGCAATGACGTACAGGTGTTAATCGCTGCCTAGTGTTAGTTTACTTAGCCGGATTTAAGGTGCATCATACAGGTACAATCCTTAGCACTGTGGCGGGTTCGCTTTTGTAAATAACTCCATGAGAAAGACGACGACGACGACTTGCTGATCGCCAGCCGGCACTAGCCCCGTGTCTTGACAGTCCCTTGACGTAAGAGGTAGTCATAAGGAGGTCTCACTTGTCATCGAAGGAAGACCGCTGAGGGTCTGCTGGTATGGTAAACACCGAGCTCCATATACGAAAAGCGACTCTGTGCTGTCCAGTGTCCGCAAATCCTCCTCACCAGTGATTGCGTCTTACATCTGTTCACAGGAAACAAGGTCGTGTTGACACAGACGGTCAACTTGCCACATGTACAGAGCCAGTCGGCTGCGGCGGCAGCTGCTGCAGCTCAGGCTGCCACCCAGGCCGTGTCTAATCATCTCAATAAGCGAACATCAGCAAGTCAGCACGCGGCCGCCGCAGCGGCCGCTCAACTTGTTCAACTACCACAGGTGAACCAGGTCGTGACCAAGGTGTCAACCCCGTTGACTCGCGTGTTTCCGGGCAGTACCCAGATGTCAATTGCCCAAAGTGCGGGACAACAGGTGACCGTCACGCAGACGGGTCAGGTGGTGACACACGCTGGTGGCCAGGTTGCTGGCGTGGTGCAACTGCCGCCCGGAGTGGTACAGCTGAACAATATGCCTATCGTTGTGCGACCGCCTCCGCCCAAGGACATGCGCAATAAATCCGTGCAGTGTAAGCCGTCGGACGAAGAAGACCAATGTGACACTGACCGAATTGATGAGGCTGTAACCGGCAAGAGTAAGTTCTCCGGTGATGACTACCCATCTGACCTATCCAACCGTCCATCTGTCTGTGATAGCTGTATTTTCGGGAAATGCTATAATATTTGCAATATTGAAATGCCTTTTATGCAATACGATGAAATTGAATCGCGGATGTATAAATATGATATCGGCTGACGTAAGGTGGTATATGAAGTATGGACGATATGACCACTGGCTCCATCTGTGTATATTGCTAACACCAGAGCTCAGTCTGTTTGTTGTGCTTAGAACATGCTAATTACAATCCCATGCGTGCTACCTCTTATGTATCCTCCACCCTGTTTTCTTTTTCATCTGTGCCACTACTCGTGTTATCGGTTAATTGACGATAACTGGTGTCCTGCACACACCCCGACACATCCGACCTGTGGTCCTCATCATATCTGCATATACTCTAACACTTGTTGACATTCGAAATTAAAATTGCAGAAAAGCCGGTACTCAAAGGAGTTCTTCTGGACATCGACCATTTACGGGGTGGCTTAAATGGGGACAAGCTGGCTGAGTTCGAGTCCGAACTGCAGTCGTTGGCAAAGAAGCTCGTCGAACGCCTCCTAACGGAACCAAAGCTCAATGGAGGCGTAAATAATCACACTGAAGGATCGGGCGGTGGCAAGAAGCGATCGCGAGATGAAGTTGACGACGATGACGACGATGATGATGACAATAATAAGAGGAAAGCCCACGAGAATGGCGATTCCGATGGCGACAAAGAGAACAAGAAACGGTTTAAGGATGAAGATCAGGAGGTCGTTGATGAGGCGCTCCAACGCTGGTCCGAGTGGACGAAACAACGGAAAGCGAACACCGAGGCGAGTGAGTCGGACGAACTGAAGCTGTCGAGCGACGAGTTCGCCAAGCTGAGTGTCGAAGAGATGAATCAGGCACTGTGCGCGATCGGCAAGGACTCTCAGGGTGACGCCAACATCGAGGACATTTTACGGCTGGAACGACTTTTCTTGGGTCTCCAATTGCACCTCGAGCGGGTTAAGCACAAGGCTAACATCTTCAATGACGGTGCGTTCTGTGCCTTCAACGACTACCTCATCACACTGACGTCATCTGTTGAGCCCGAGAAAGTGGTGAGCAAGATTTTCGATTTTTCCCCAACATCCCCTTCTGTTGCGATTTCTCATCTCGTTGTCGAGCCGCTAGGCCGCAGCAGTGTGCGTTATGTCGACGAAGAGCAGACCTGAGCGTGTTGCAGTATCGATGCTCGTAGTATGAAAATCAAAAAAAGGTTTCATTCATGGAGAAGGTCATACGAACCCTTGACTGCCTCCCGGAGCTGATTTCAATCGCCGTACAGGACGTATATATATTTTACAGGGTAACAAATGTTAGATCAATTCGTGGTTCAATCAATTTGAGCTTGATTACTCAGTGACCACTTTTACCTTGAGAGTTTATAATCTCACCGCTTTCGCTGTTGACGTCGACGTTGTCGTCTCTCCAGGATTCATCGAAGTTGATTTCGGAGGATCTATTTTGGCGTACGAACCAGCTCGGAATGGCCTCCCCTGACGTCCTTCTCAATACAGTGGCGTTCATCATTGCCAAGCACGCGCACATATCCGACCCTGACGCACATGAGGAGCTCAAACTTGGAAAGGTTCGTCTAGTTTCACTGCTCGCTGAAATCCAAGCTAAAGAATATCATTACCAGCAACGAATGTTGGATGTTTCCTAATACAGGTGTTAACATAAATGCTTGATATTAAGCGTTACTAGCTAAAATCGTAACTTTGATTTGTTAACTCTGTGCAAATGGCACCAAGTATTTTCGGCGGTAATGTCTCGGCCCGTGATTGCAGTAGTATTAGACCGTAATGCCGTCTCTCACGAAGCAATCGTAGCCGAAAGCAGTCGTACCGTGAACTGGGCTAAATATTCAAGGCTGATAATCTGCCCTGAAAACGGACTTATTATCAGTAGCAATATTGTGCTGTCACCGTTCTGCCGCAGGTTGTTGTAGAAACGCAAGATGACGAGGGTATATCGATGAAGGTATTGAAGATCAACGACAAGGTCATCCAAGAGAACGTCCATAACAAGGACCGCTGCCCGGTCGCCATCGTCGAAGCATACATATCAAAGTGGTACGTCCCGAAACTTGCTGCTGTTGGATTTCTCTATCGATCGCTATGGTGCAACGTTCCGTTGCGTTTCGTTGCTGTACCCCTAGCATAGCCCCTAGCTTACACTGTTACCCTGCCTACACAGGCAGGTGTGTTTCTTCAAGAACCTCATTGATAGGCTTCTCGGAGACTCTCACTAACAGCGTTGGCGTTCTTTTTTCTTTTCCTCTTCGTGTGTGTCTAGTGCGGCGTCTGGTCGTGGCGCGTCCAGCAGTTTCTACCTTGAGCCGAGAAATACAGCTGGCAGTGTTGAGAAATGCAAAGACAAAAGCGTCGACGGCGACGCGCCGTCGGCGTCTACGGGAGACCAGCAAGGGAAATGGTTTACTCAGGACGGCATGGACCGTGACTGGCTCGTTCGAGCACTCAGCCGCTTCAAGGTGGTCAGGATGCATTGAAGCGCACATTGGAAGTGGATGACAGAGGCGTTGCAGAAAACACGACACTATAGAAGACAATGTTACGCATGTATGCTAAACACTATATATATATATATATATATATATATATATATATATATATATATACAAACATTACACAGCGCGTGCGGTTAGGTTAGCAAGGAGGCGGAAGATCAAGGACGGAACACACCAAATCGATATATATGTATATATATATATATATATATATATCTATAAGACGTGATGGCCGTCCGTATGTCTGTCTTGAAGACACATGGCTTGAGACATGCAATGCGTTATTTGCTGTATTTCGCTCGCTCTCTCTCTCTGTCTTCCGTTCGAGATCAAACGTGAGGTGTGCTTACAAGGGAGGATGTACGCCACAAGTGAGTTAACCAAACGATAGTGATTTTCTGCCCTTCTCCATGATGAGCACACATTTGGTGGCCCTGCGCAGTTTTCGACTTGTTGCTGTTGTCGATATCGAGCGTGAGGAAGCTGAGACATGTTGTTGTGCCGGCATGAAAAAGCATATGCACCCACCGTCAACAATGATGGTTTACATGAAAATTCGAATTATGCTTATGAGAGCTAATGAGTATAATAATAATAATAGTGATCGATGTGGAGAAAAAAAAGAGAGAGGGAGGGAGGTAGAGATTCGCTGATGTTCATTCATCGATCGTTCACAAATTCATTGTTGACTCTGACGCGGCACTTCCATGCCCTGTTAACTAGTGGTATTCCTTGATCGCGTCCGCGAACACGGATTAAGGCATGGATTAAGGCCATGTCGAAGAGACATCGGCTTCGATACGACAGTGATCACGACGACCCTTCGCCGAGATTTCAATCAAGCTGAGACACATGCAGCCCCGCTATCCACAACATGGTGATGGTGATGACGACGATGGTGGTGGTGATGCTCTGCTTAATTCCGCTGGTTTGCGGAGTCAACTTTCCCTCAATGTTTTCACCATGCCACCATGGGCACATCGCGTCGATAGTCGCTAGGCCAAAGCGGGCCATGGCCTATTTGTCTTCAGCTCGTTATTTCTTCTCTGTCTTGTGAGCGTCGGCATCCGCTCTCCCTCCCTCTCTCTCTCGCTCTCTGTTCGCGTTTTCGTCCTGTCGTTCTGTCGCGGGCGATTTTTAGACATTGTTTAACCACTTCTATCCATACATGCTCTATTCGACGGTTATCCGTCACTTATGTGACGCGCCCCCACGGTCTCGGTGTCTGGGCGGGGTTTATCATCCTGCTGGAACTGTCCGTTCAAAGCACATGGCCTGCTACCGCAAGTGTAGCGAGCAACTACACGCAACACCGCGAAGGGAGTGACGTCGCTACATCCGATTCGGGTGATGCATCCACATTGGTTTATACGGATTCGGATAGACATCACATATCCGTCCGGAAACAGCGTCTCTCTATGCGCGCTTAATACACTCGACTGAGTCGAAGGCAGGGGGCCATTTGATCGACAAATGAGATGAGAGAAACACCGCCTCCGGTCGTTGGTTGTTATTGAGGCGGCTCGTACCGTATCGCGTCGAATGAACACCTCGGATCGTTGCAAAGTGCCGCAATGTGACTATGCTGAAGAACGCCCACCCTCAAACAATAGGTGTCAGAGCACGGCTGAATGTTTATGAGAGAGGGAGATGTCCGTGTGAAGTAATTGCTCCATTTTAATTCACAAACAGACAGACCAGCAAGCAAACGAACACGGTGTTATCACCCGTATTTACCGGCGGGGGAGTCGACGGTAGACGTTTCCCTCGAGGTAATCACTGATACATGGGTTCGTGTAAAACAGGAACACATCTGTCGATGTTTATCACCGTGAGGGGGCGATAGAGCAAAATGAGGAGGATGTCCAGCAGAGCTATAATGTATCGCCGTTCCCCAACCGCGTTGTGGATTTGTCAGACAGCTCTTGGATTTGCCTTCGGCCATTATCATCCCGTTACGAGCGAAGATTTAAAAAATAACGAGTTAACTATTAGTTATTATTTCCCTCTCTCTCTCTCTATCAATATATATATATATATATATATATATATATGTAGCGTTACAAAGGGATGTCTTTTTAGGTAGAGTGTGCCTCGTTAGAGTGACGACTGTATGTGGCAGATGATGATGATGATATTATTATTAGTGGTAGTATTAGTATATTATTAATGAGAATATTTAGGTTATATATATATATATATTCTATATTACTGTGACAGAAAAAAGCGTCCAGACATATATATATACACAAGATTCATTCGGGGGTAGGGACAACAATGGGCATATTAATTATGACTAATTAATGACCGACCAGTAGGCACTGGCGGAGGCGCCAAAATTATTGCAGTTACATGATGAAATTATTGTTATTATTATTATTATGATGATGATTACGTGATGAACAAATCATTGCCAGATATCAAAAAATTTGTGTATGGCTATGATTATGATACGCGGCGAAAAGGCAATTTAGAAAGTGACAACAAAAATTATACGCAAGCCTCAGGCGTGGGTGAATATACCTAACTAGATTTGCTATTCTAGGAATGGTAAGAACTGGCCTATAGGGTGGGGCTACCTAGTTGCGAAATAACTGAATGCTGATGATGACGAGCTCCCTAGTAGTAATGCTGGTATAATAATAACAACAACAACAATAATAATAATACTAATAATAACAAGAAGAAGAAGAAGAAGTAGGAGAATAACTATTATTATTATTATTATGAGGAGAATAATAATAATAATAGTCATAATAATAATTATGATGATATATTATGATATCACAAAAAAAATACAATAATGTTGCTAATGATACTATTAACAATAATAGTTATAACGAGGAGGCAGGAAGCAAATGAGTGCTAACGGTCGAACGACGAAGAGGACTGGCGATGAATAAGTGACAATGAATGAATCAACACTTAACTAATAAACGATAATAATAATAATAATAATAATAATAAGAAACGCGCCTCTCAATGGCCAATTATGACGACTACATTGATGCCGATGATAATAATGACGAAGGATAATCGAGAACACACAACAGAAGTGTTTGCGTGACGAAGTAGTTGGCGGAGGACGGGGGGTTCGGAGTGAGGCTGTATCAAAAAAACGAAACAAACGAAACACGATTTGACGACGACGACGACGACGACGGGTTTGTATGGCACATTTTGCGGCGGATATTATGTTTAGGGGCTGAAGCTAGCTGTGGACGCTTGTGTGCTACGAGCAGGGGACCGAAGTCGGACACCGCAGCTGAAATCGTGGAAGTTGTGGACACTTGACGAAAGGAGGGCGTCTGTGTGTGCGTGTGTGTGTGTGTGAGAGAGAGAGAGTGTGTTTATGTGCGAGAGTGCATGCATGTGGCTGTGTGTAAAGCCGTGTTGTACGGGATGCAAACAATATTTGACGCGGTGGTTGTTACAGTGATGAGAGACAAATATAGGAACAAGAGACTAAGAAGAAAGAGTAGGTACATAAAACAAATAGGAGGGTGGGAGGGAGAGAGATCAATAGAGATATATAGATGACTGGCGGCAGGGCGATTTGGCCATATTTGATGAATCACAGATCAGGGACAAAGTATATATATATATATATATAACACGACGAACTGTTGCTAGTGTGTGGTATTAGCACGGTCGTTTGGAATCGCGACATCACGGACAATGAGTAGAAAGAACATAGATCCGACTAGGAACAACAAATCATCAGCGAGAGAGAGAGAGAGATTGAACAAGATTAATGAGAAATTAACAAGAGGCTCATGCGCTAGATATGATGATAATGATGATAATAACAATAACAGTAATAATAATGTGAATAAGGCGATGCAGGATGGAAAAAGCAATGAATGATATACAACAACCGCGACAATATCAAGGTCCCCGTTTGTAAAATAGTTTAATGCTTATGTACAAAACAAAGCTGGCAGAGTCATTGTGAATATGTTCAGCGTTGATAAATAAAGTCAAAATATAATACATTATTCTATATACGTATAAGTGCTTTTATTTGACATTATTATTATTATGTTGTTATTACTTGGAGGATTAGCTGAGATCGAGATTTATTCAGAAGTTTTGAGCCAATCTTTGTATTGCATAATTATAATACTTCTCAGTCAGTCACATTGGAGACATGCTTGCATTTCGTGATTGGCCTATTTATTCGAAATTTCCGCGGGCGGAAATCGCGAAGCAGATTGAAGCAGTTTAATTCTATTTCGATTGTAAACCTCTTAAGCGAAGTCCACCGTGGTACTCCAGACCTGGCCTGTGATACATGAATGATGTGAACTGCATTACCCAAAAATGGATCGCCGTTATATCTGTACTGGCCAGACCTGAGTTCGCTCGGCTTTCCGCTCTGCGCTACTATTACTTTTGAGAAACTATTACTGGCCAACAGCGCGAACTTTCCTTCGATTGACACCTATCGGGGGGATCAAGCTTTACATTAGGTTCCTCGCCGCCACTATACCATATATATGAGCTTTAAGCTTATCTCATCGTCTATTGTGGCCCAATCCAATCGATACATAGACCACCAACTAATTAGCCAGACTCCTTCCTTATCGCCGTTTAACTTCCAACAGCCTTTAGTGCACAATACGAAATGCAATGGCGGGCCGCTGACTTCTAAATAATAGTAATGAATAACTAACCTTGTTGACACGGTTTCAGCATACTCCCTAATGTGGACTTTCTTACTTCGCTCATCGTTAATAAACTATAAAAGCAGGGTGATTAATTGCCACTCAACTACAAAGCAGTTGCATGACGATTAACGATATGATCTCGGATATGTCGAAGAAGAGCTTATAGTCAGGCCAAGGCGTTAGATGTCGAATATCGGTTCGTGCCTGATCCACTGCAACCGTGCTGGCCAACTTTACTAAACACGAATAGTGTAAATAGCACATTGCTGTACTCACCATCGTTATAAACATTTAACTAAGAATATATAAGAGGAGGCTGTTCTCAGGTGTATTTCACGTTCAGAGGATACAATTGTTTCCCATTTGTGTATTAAAATAAATAACCAACAACTGTTAAAAAATGAATCCTTATATTGAACGTCAATAACGACAAATTTCACATAAATAAAATATAACCAATAGCTGGGTTCATGCTTATGAGTGTGCATGGTCCGAGACTGGCTCCATTCAAATGAAGCCAGTCTCGTACACCTCGATATGAGTGGGAGGCCTTTTCATACACAATTACCTGTACAGCTGCGAAACAGGCCGATCGCGCCTGGCACGGGCCCGAGTGGGCGGTGAAAGCCATATGGGCTAGTTGATTCTGACACAGCGCTCAGGTTGATTGGCCACCTCATGCAGGCTGACTATGCATCCGGTCAAGGCTAGCGTTTCTGTTCATGGTATGCAAACGATGAGGTGTTTCAACAGGAAGAAACAAACACCGTGTTTCAACGGATACTAATTTATTACGCTGCTCTAAAACTCGGTCATTCATGGGAAAATCCACGATTCAATACTCCTCCCCTATACATCTCAGTACCTGCCTGTTCAATCATTTGCCTGTTCAAATGTAATTATCCTGCTGTTTTTCATTAGATAATCCCTGCCCTGTCCACTGCCTTATCTAACCTATGCTAAATCGAAACAGCCTCAGACGTTAGAAGTTTGTTCTCTAGGGTGAAAAAACCATTATTGTGGAGATATCGCCCGTGGATACGCTTCAACATACGCACTGATAGCGAACCCAGCAAACCCTACCGGAAAGCACTTGCTCACACATTAACTCACTGACACCCACTTTTTAAGCCTTTTAACCTGCGGAAGTTTTTAACTTGAAGTTTCTCCGGAAACACGGTAACGACACCGACGTCATTATGGTGATGATTATTATATAAAGTACCCATTCGAAAAACGTGGCGAAGCAAAAAACAACACCGTATAGCTTGTCTCGGCTTCTTGACCCCTTTGGCAGCAGCCTCATGAAACAATAACTACATTCTACCTAAAACACAAATGATAACACAGAGTGATTTTTAACTACACAATACTAAAATAACTTCAACTTTTGTCATTTTATTTCTCAAAGAATCACTATCGACACAGGTTCCATAATCGTAATAATAATAATAGTAATAATCATCGCAGTAGCACTAGAAGTATTAGTACACTGAATAGCAATAATGGTACAATCATTATTATTATTATGATTATTGACTTTCTCGTATATTTCGTTTAATTAATGCTGCAATAATAAGACAAATTCGTTATTGTACCCTCGTCAAGTTAGTAAAATCTATCAGCTCTATCATCATCTGACCACTAGTGGAGACGGCCGCTATAATCAACTCGGGCTTATATCTCAATAATCCATAGATATATCTATAATTATCATTCAAGTGATCTCGCTATATTTGTTGTTGTTGTTGTCGCTGTTGCTGCTGTTGTTTTTCTCCGTTTATTATTATTATTATTAAGTTTCTGCTACATCTTACCCACTCGAACGCTGCTTGGCATCATCTCCATTTGTCGTGGAAATCCGATCAGTCTAATACACCATCAGTATTCACCATTATCTCCCAATCCGGACCTGTCACCGTTGTTCAGCATCGCCATAATACCATAGTAGAATTGTCATCAAACAACGGTCTTGCTTCTCTCAGTTTCAACCCCCCCCCCACACCCCCTCCTAACGCCTCAATCGGCTTTATCAGGTTGTGAAGATGTTTCTCGTGTACGCTTTGTTGGCCATCTACGAACATCTCGACGGTTTCCTTATCGTCATTGTTTTTATTATTTTTTTTACGGTCACTACCTCTACCATAATTATCGTTCTGCAAAAAACGTCGTTCAAGATATTTTTACAAAATATCACAACGAATAAATGAAATCGATATTCATTTGTGAGTGTGTGTATTTGTTTGTTTGTTTGGTTCGCTAATTGTTTTCTGCTACTCTTGTCTTGTTGGTTGATTAATGATTGGATGACATACGGGGAAAGGCCACCTACGCCAGAGCGGGAATATTCCCTGCGGACAGGTAGATGTTTCCCTTCTAATACTCAACCTATATATATATATATACGTGTATGAAATTATAGGAGATGGAAATATGATGTCTCAGTTTATGCCCATCTGTTGTTGTTGTTGTTGCTGCTGTTGTTGTTTGTTGTTGTCTGTATATCATAACTATATTGTTGTTATAATACATTCTGTCCATCCATTCCGTCATCAAACAATCATGACTCTTCATCGATCTTCTCACCTATATTAACCACAGTACACATTACAATAGCAGACGCAATCTAGAATTGTGTTGCTTTTGATTATTTACTAGCTTATATATAGTTTGGTCTGCATATCCGCCTCCCTACTTGTTCCTCCGTTCGCGTCCTCTGTACGGACCTAGCTTGCAAATCACGAACAGAGTTATTGTAAACGTAACACAAATGAACTCAACTCCAGAAGGCGAAAGTGTGTGCAGTGTTCACCAATTCCGACCTCTTCGGCGATACCACAAAGTTGATACGAAAAGCTGGCCCCATCTAATCGACGTTGACTGGACGATTTCGTTTTGTGTAGCCCTTTTCCAAATCGATGAGGACATTAGTGGAGACGATTAATGGCATCATCACGTATCACGTAATGTTCTGCCCGCGTCCTGGTTCCATCCAAGCAGACGGTGGTCAACATGAGGCGGTCAACTTCACCGCGAGTCAGCATTATTGCCGGTAGCATCCGACGATGGCGAATATCCTTATCATCGCTGGCATGGTTCGTGTCGGTGACAGAACATTGCAGGAAATCAATCGAATCGGTCTCACTGAAGGTTTTCCGCGAAAGCAGATAGATGTCTTCAGGGAATTTGCCTTTTGGTATTTCTATCGATTACCACGTCTAGCATAGAAACTCATATGTAGAGATGTATGTTGGGTTACTTCAGAAATTGCTTCAGCCATTAAGTACCGTATTAATCTCTATCACTATCCTGTACTAGTATTATTGTATTGTTGATTAGCATCATTATCAGGATTATTGGTATTGTTACAATGTTGCATGGTTCAACCAGAGCTCGTCGACTTCATGTCCATGTGTTTGTCATCTTTTGTCTCGACCGTGATTCGACCTAACATGCCTACGGATTCAGTAGATTCGTACGTACAACCGGCGGCACGGGTTATTACCATCATACGATCGACTACCAGCCTCCGCCACCGTTTGCAACCGCTATAATTATCTGGTATTTTTTATTATTATTATTATCATTATTATTTATCATGATCAAATGCTAAAGGTTGTTGTGGGTATGTCAGGACTCGGATCATTCCTTTCTGTGGCCTTCACACAACGTCACTATTTCCTCTCGAAATTGGCATGGAAGATCAAATATATATATATATTCGTATATTCTATATTCTAGATAAATATAATAATAGTAATATATAGTAATATTAAATTCTCACCAGCGTTCGTACAGTCTCACCATGTACGAGGCCATTACAAGTGTCTTTTCATCTGTTACATACATCTACGCTGTCTCTGGTCTATATGTCTAATGGTCTATGATATATAGGTGACTATATTTGGTTGGGCTATACCACCCTCAAGGAGGGTGCTGAAAAAATCACCTTCCGAGCTCGCTACATATGACTCAATCATTCGCAAAGATCAACCATACGAACCGGCCACTCACGTCAACGTTCCACTGATCACTAGATTGACAATCACCCAAATTACAAATGCTGCTGTCGTAACGCACACACATTGATAACGACGTTCAGGATTATATTACGACCAACATGGAGAAAACATGGTGGGGCCTGAAGGAACAGGCCGTTCTACTGCAGGTCATATTATCTTAGGTGTGATTGTATTGTGTTGAGATAATTATTTTCATTGTGGCCCCTATCTATCTATATATATATATATATATATATATTCATTACGCATTGCATATGCATACAGAGAACCCACGAACATAAAGGGGATTGACCCGATGACATTGAGTAAAGGAAGATCTTACACTCACAAATTAACCTCTACGTGTCCTCATATTGGTCACTGTTGTTGATGAACGCAACGATGTTAGCGTTGATGCCAATATACATTGCCATTGAGAACAAGGTGAAAATCACAAGCGACCGCAGGTCATTCGTGATGACAATCATCAGCGACGAAAATGACTCACAAACGTTCGGCGCTTGGTGCCATTCGTTTGGTGAAGGACTAAGTTGAAATGTGTCTCGTCTCCTGCTCATTTGTAGACAGACGCTATCGAGTGGGAGTTGTTTAGTTCAGCCCAAAGAATGACTAAATGAATCAAAATGAAGTATCGTCCCATTTGAATTTACTGTCGGTTGTTAATGATGCTGATGCTGTCGCCTGTAGGATGATCGGGTTTCGAAGCCTGTCCGAAGGCAGGGCGGGTGGTGTAATTAGTGGGTTTAATATGAATCTCTTTCATAGCTCTTGTCTGTGTCGGTGGTAGAAAGTCAGTATATACCCACTCCTGCGAAGATGAGACATCAGGATAGCGTTCACTTGAGAGATTCATCGTAGATCGGGCTAAAACCCAACATGGGCTATTATATCAAAAAAGGACAAAACAACTTATAAAAATAATGAAGGATTTTTCTCTAGCTCGTTCAGCGTATCGCATTGTACATATGGGAGATATTTGTATATGTTTATCTAGGTGTGTTCGAAGCCCAAAAACCCAAAACCAACCCCGTTGGCTATATCTACGGCTGAAGGCTTTTGGCGCGGATGTCCCCGAGACACGTGCATAAACGAGAGCTCGACGCCCTTCAGACAAACGACGAACATGCCATCCTATATATATATATATATATATATATATATATATATATATAATGCAGACTGTAAAGGCTTTGTGCGCCCTCGACACCCATTGGGTAACTTGCGTCCAGTGACGAGCTGTTCGTCGAATTCGTGTTCTTGTATTTGCATTTAATAAGCCCTCCTCTTCCTCTTTCAACTGTTGCAGACGAGTCTCACAGGGGGGGGGGGTAGATTTACTGCTATACATAGCGACATTGGCGTTTGTCGAAGGGTAAAGATGATCTGTTATACAAAAGTGTACCTATTGCCTATGGAGGATGTGCCAGTGCGTCAAGTGAACATAATTCAAATTCGTCCCGATCTGATCAAGCGCGGACGAAAGTCGGTCAGAACGCATTGTGGACGTCACGTGTTGATCATCAATTAGTTCGATCACCTACAATGTACCTAGCGTAGTTTGTTGTTCAGCCTTTCACGCAACGATTAGCGCAGCTTCCTTGCAATGTCTAGAACCAAAAATTGCCTTCTAGTTACTGATCGTTTCAAGGCTTCGTGGTTGATGAGTTCGACCGCCAGTGTTCGACTCCAATGGGTGGTAAACGGCCGCCTCGCACATCGATCAACGAAAGCTTCATTGTTTCGCTGTCGTCTGTCAATAGCTTGGGGCAAGATAATACAATCTAGCAGTAACATAGTCCGTCAGAAATAGTTGCGACGTTTCCACGAAAACATTGCGAATGTAAATTCGAAACATCGCTAAAAAGTATCGGAAAACTCTGGTGACGCACTCCACTGAGGGCGCAGCTCAGTAAATTGCGCCCACCGTTCGGCACTTGCAGTTAAAGAGGAGGGGGATTACGAAACGCAGCCGAACGCAGTTGCACCGTGGACGTCAAATGTCGACTGGGGGTCAGCCAGAGCAGATTAGCCAAATGTAAGAGTTAACGATTTATCTATGATGAGAAGTTAATATCACCTACCGTATAAGACCCGTGTGCCAGTTTTTGCATTGTTTTTGTTCCTTTCGACGGGAGCGACAACATATTTTATGCAGCAAAAGGCAAAATTCGCGGTATACTGTTCCAGCCATCCTGTACATATGACCTTCACTCATAGATCGATGTGCTTATGAAGGCTTGGAGTGTGCTCAGTGTCCACTGGCAGTGCGTCCAGCCGGCCGAACAGAAGGTTTTGTTTGTGAATGATCTTCCTTGTCGATTTCAGGCTGAATGAATATTGTCCCATACATGCAAACGGAGTTGGTCCACGGAATACGGTGAACTAATTTGAGATTCGGCACCACCCGTCAATGAAGCAGTGATCGTTTTCCGTTCCGGAGAATCGCGGTACCTGCTGGCTAGCCAACGATTCATCACATACGAGTCACATAGGCATGTCCTCCATGCGACACTATCAA
Organism: Stratiolaelaps scimitus; assembly: GCA_019614645.1. Taxonomy (NCBI): domain Eukaryota; kingdom Metazoa; phylum Arthropoda; class Arachnida; order Mesostigmata; family Laelapidae; genus Stratiolaelaps; species Stratiolaelaps scimitus. The sequence continues at coordinate 2,018,405 of JABWDB010000028.1, forward strand.
TGACGTAGGTATACATATATATAATATATATATATATATATATTTATTACATTATCTAGAAACACCAATTGTTCTGATACAATAACAGGTGTCGGTGTACGATAATTAAGCCATCTACAATATTTCACTTCCCATCAAATTGGTTCTCTCTCTCTCTCTCTCGGTCTCTCAGCCAGCCAGTTAGTGATGTTGCCATAATCTCGCTATTGTACCGCATTATTTCTGATCTCACATTGGACAACACGACAGACATCTTCTATATAAATACACCTGCGACATACTAGGCCAGTGATTCCCAATTGCTCTCATCTCGATCCGAAAATGTGTCGTTCACTGAAGTTACACCATAGAGCTCTGTAATCGTCGACGTCGATCGAGCCAGACGGTTGACAGCTGCCCCGCGGATGACGAGCCAGACACAGAGGTGGCTGTGGCCGACTTCAACATCTATATCTAATCTGACATTATCATCACCATCAGCATTTCCATACGGTATTGTTTTGTTTTAAAAGCTCCTCCATTGTCTTCTACATTATTAGTAGAAATGCAGTACTCATCAGTTACACTAACTACAACTGTAGGTGGATACATACATATGTACTTGTCATAGCTATATGTATAGCCTATGTCACATCTAGCATCTACCGCAAGCTACAATACAGTACAATGTTTCTCTCTCTTACTCGATCCCTATCGCTCTCTGGCGTGTAACGCCCATCATTATCCTCATCGTCGTCGTCGTCCTCCTTGTGTTATACAAAATTGACATTGTTGTTGCTTACTTCGCGCATGGTAAATGCTCTTTTGGGAGTTTTGCATCGCCTACTGTAAACTGGAGATTATATAAAGCCGCAAGCTGGGAACGAAGACGAGTCTGAGAGGGACAATTTCGACGACGACTCATCATCACTGCAGTCGTTAACTCATATTAATAATCGGTCGTATATATATATATATATATATATATATACATATATATATATATATAATATATATATATACAATCCGTTCGGCCATCCATTATCTATTAATCCGCGACGAGAAAATTCGGCAAGCGTTATACATTCCCAGTTTTGTCTCCACTTCGTTCGATTTTTCCTTTGATTTAACTACACATCGTCATCGTGCTCATTTAAACACTGCATTTGATTGCTGTTATTATTACAGTTGTGTTTCATTCTGCTGGCGTTCATGTTCTGTCTCCGTTGCATTTATTATTTAGGGCCGAGAACAAACTGCAAAATTGCCCCTGCAATGATTCTCCCGTACACCTCCACGAGTTCCTCTCGCAATTCCCCTTCGGACATCCTATTATTCTCGTGTTTCATACAGATCTACTGATAATGTTACAAGACTCTACAAACCACTACTATAATCTTAATAGGAATATTATTAAATTAAAGTAAAATGATATATTCTTCATTTTGTCTCATTCTGTCACTCTCGCTCTCTCTTTCTCTCTCTACACGCCTGGCACATATATACATTCGCCACAGCTCATACATATATTTAAATTGTTTGTGGAAATCCTTTATACGCTTACCCCTTCCTATCTATTTCTCTGCTAATGACTTTACAACGACTAATAATAATAATAATCATTATCATACTAGTACTGGTTTTTGTTTGTTGGTTGATTGGTTGCTCACTATGATCAAGGGAAGAGTCGGGCGACCTTAACCGCCAGAATGTGGTTGGTCGGCACATGAATGTTCTCGGAGACGTGGAACACATCGCCGGGATATAGATCACTAAGCGAGGTGAACTGCGCGCTGTCGCCGAAGGTCCGTCCGAACAACGTTGTCAGATCCATGCCGGCCGACGTTATCTGACACACGCCGACTGGCACGAGCTCGCTGCACGAGTAGCCCTCGTTGTGCAGGGTAACGAGAAATTGCGGTTCATCACCGCCGGTGGCGCCGTCCATGAGGCGGACATTGACGAGGTGCAGGCCGCAGGGTTGAAGTGTCGACGATATCGAATACGACTCCTTCGTTGTGCCGTGAACAACGAGAGGAAGTGGTGGCGATGACAGCGAGTGGTACGTGAGCAGGGCCATCAGTGAGGGTCGAGGATCGGTGTCGGCCTGCGACTCGAGCACGATTCGGAACGAGCTCAACGCGGGGATGTTGTCCGTCACGGGTTGAGCCAATCCCCGATTGTCGTCCTGATTTAGTCGACGATCAAGGAAGACGTACAGGGAACCCTTCTCGCCAAGGTCCGACACTCCAAGAGGTTGTGCCGACGCGAGGCTGAGCCGCTCGGTGCTATCCTGAATATAGGCCATGGCGGACATCGGGTAGACGTTGGCTTGCACCGGCAGCTTATGCTGGTACTGCCGCTCGACGTAGGTGAAGCCATTGAGATCGGTGAAGATCGATTTTGAGTCGATCGACGTCGCGACCCGCATCATCAGTTCGAAGTTGTTCGTCCGCGTCAGGTCCACAATATTGTGTATCTCGATCGCTTGTCCATCAATGCCCGGCGACTCCTTGATGCGGAAATGAACCTTGATATCATCGGTGATCGCGAGCACCTCGCTGACAAGGGCGCCCTTCACGGCGACAACGGTCGTCGGATTGAAGCGCAAAGATGTGGGGGCGTCTTTCTCAGGCATAAAGAGATATGCTCCCGATCGATCCTGCTTAGCGTTGTTGTGCGTCGAGAATCGCCAGAAAGAGATTTCAACGGACGCCTGCGCGGCGTTCTGCGTCAGTCGGGTAAGCAGACCGGTGTACTTCGAGAAGCTCGCTGACAGACCACTGGTCTCCACCTTGAAGTTGTTCTCATCCGACGAGCTCACCTGAAAGACGCCCCCGCCGCTGTTTTCGCATGAGCTCTTGAAGAAGACGACGTCCGCTCTCGATGGAGCCGTTTCGTGGCCACCGCGTGTCACCGTAAACGCTTTCACCTCAAGCGGCCGCAGCTCGACCTGGAAGCTCAGCTCGAACAGATCATGCCGCACCTTGCAGCCGTCGAACGCGGGCGAAAGCTGGGACAAGGCGCCCTTCACAGTGACGTCGGGCGACACGGTGAAAATTGTCACCACTTCTCGCCGGAGGGTTGTTAACGCGTTCACCACCGATACCGTGTAGGACGGCTGGCGAAAATCAAGCAGCACCCGGGACGAATAGCCCTCGACGGTGCCATTTAAATTGATGACGATGTCGCTCTCGCATGAGTCGCTGTTACCGAGCAGATGTTCGGCCGATATGCGGATTATGTTCATCGAGTTCGTCAATGCCTGATTGAGTTTCGTACCGTAATCGAGCATCACATGCGTCTTTGCCGTGCCCGTAATTCCGTCGTGATGCTGAAACAGCGAAAGGCCCTTGCGCGCCTGGTCAAGCATTTTCATCACGCGGCAGCTCATACCGTTCGCCTTGGCCAAGCTGTGCACGATCTCGGCAACTCGCAATGTCGACTCGACCCGCCGGTCGAGAAACTTGTAGAATGGTCTCGACGTATAATAGCCAGACCAATATTCATCATTCTTGTCTGCGTACGTGAAGAAATCGCCAGTTAGCGTCGGTATCGTAACCGCTGACGAATACATGTCGCTCTCAATCGATTCGAAATAGTCCTCGAGAGTGCCAAACTGCACTCTGGCGTTTAGCGATTCATTCTTATTTATGAAATCCATCATCATCTTGTAGTTCGTGTACTGGTTCTCCCATTCCGTGGCGCGGTCAAACCGGAAATCATCGCCAAGCGGAATGAGAACGGTGCTCGTCTGATACAGTTGCGCCTTCTTCCGATACTGGTCGAGCAACAACGCGGCTCTCGAGGCCACGTTTGCCTCGGTAATCTTCACCGGCGGCAGTTTCCAGGGACAGCTCGAGCGGCTTGGCCGTAACCGCATAAAATCGAATTGACAGCAGACGGCCGGATCTGGGCCGCACGTGTGCGGGACATCATAGCTATAGAAAGGCATCATGTGACAAAACATGTCAGTGTCTCCCTGCCCGTCCCATGGTTGGCGCCAGTGAAATTCGAGCGCCTTCGCTCTCGCCAGATACTTCTTAAGGAAATAATGTACCCGCTGTATGACCATGTTCTTAAGGCCGAGTCCCTTCAACAGGAACGCCATCGTTGGCGATAACCCGAACGGATCAATGGCCCACCCATTCTTCGGCTTGGGCGACGCCGCTGGCAGATTTCGTTGCAGCCACTCGTGGCCGAGAACGAGCTGTTCAAGCATCGCGTAGTAATGTGTGCTGGCTTCGTCATTCATCACCCAGCCGCCGGTGACGAACTCCAGCCGGCCCTCTCGCACGAGTCGGGTGACGTTCTTACGAACGGCGGGCGTCTGCTCCTCAAACCACCGCGAGAAATAGGAGATCTCGGCCCAAATAAACGTCATATCACGATATTCGCTCAGCTTGGCGATGGCATTCGTGAGGATGTTTTTCGTTTGATCGGTATAATACTTATCGAACGTCTTTATCCATCCAGGGTCGTTGTGCGAGTGAGGCACGACAAACACCTTCAGCTTATTGGTGGCGTCCCATTGCGTCGGGTCGTATTCGATGGGCCAGCCTTGCTTCCAGGCGCCACCTTCCTCATTAGTGAACGGCACCGTCTGGATAACGCTCCAAATGTCGTAGTCGCATTTGGCACGTGGTGGGCTACTTTTCACGCACAGCATTGTACTCGGGTCTCGTAGAGCATCGTTATTCCGCTCCTTCGTTTGCTCTGCTTCGTCCAGGCTGCGTTTCAACGAGGCCAGCTCCTGGCGGTTCTTCTGCACCTGCAGCTCGAGATTCCGTAGCTCCACGTCGAGATCCACGGGCCCAGGCTCGGCGGGGCCTGGCGGGCCTATACCTCGGAAGAGGACTACCAAACATACCCTGTAGTAAAGAACAAGCAGAGAGAACGAGAAACGTACGGGGTATAGCGTTAATATCAATCTGCACATCATTATAGCTATTCAGGGCATACGGAAATAATCTTAACGATCCTATATTCTTTGGGTGGCCACGGTGAATTTCGAAGATACCATATATGAGATACGAGGCTATTTCTAATCTTTCTCAATCGAATACCTAATCGGCCTCGTGTTCACAGGTGGTCGTCAGCACAATGGCTTGCGCCGTGGCTAGATCTCTGACTGTCGAAAGCCGGACACCTCAGGTTCGAGTCCAGCGATGTGACATATAGGAGAACTTAAGCGTTGCAATACTGCAGTTCCTTTAATGAGCCAATAAATCCTTTATCTTTGATGACTATTTCGAATAGAAGCTGGTTCGTTCAGGAATATTCTTCTCGGAGGATCAGATATATACAGTTGTAACTGTTCGAGGCGATCTCTGCTATTCAATATACACGCATGAAAGATATATTCGCATCGGCATGCATTGATACCTCATGCAAACTGTTCCAATCACACCCGGCTGCCTTTGTCAACGACCGTATTAATCACAGTGTGTGGCTACATGCATAGATTCAGATTATGGAAATCTGCGCATGGATAGAGGTCCATGATTTGAGAGGGTCCACAAATGTTGCGGCCACGTGTAAGCTTCATTTCAAGATTTCGGTCATGTAATACCTTCTATGTGTATACTTAAAAATTTCATACTTTGATAATCAGAATGTTCCATGAACAATCGCGCCGTCGACTAGCACAACCTAGCAAGATGTGGTTGATATCATCATGCAATATGGTATCCACGAGTCCACGGTATCGCTTGGGACAAGGAACGTACTAACAACAGCACAGCCGTAGTCCGTTTCATAAGCTTACCATCGCACACGCTATAGAACTGACCAAACTGACAGGGCCAATCATAAATTTAGGGTTACCCATAAAAGATTTACAGCACCAAAGTATGGCAAGGAATCGTGTTTTCTGTCAGTTCGATGCTGGGAGCATGTTCGTGGGCTCTTAACAGTTGACCAGATGGCCCATCTTTGAGGGTGGCCCATCACAATGACCCTTCGATCAAAGCCTTTCGAACGGGGCCGATGGCAACGTCGACGACAACAATTCGTTGTAGGGGGTCAGTAAAGGATGCTAATTCATAGACACCTGTGGTAAGTTCGCCTCCGGCAAACTCTCCCAAAGCAAACAACCATTTTTGCGATCAGCGTGGAGGCCCACCACCCTTTAGATCGGCTGTTTTAAATATCTGAATCAACTGAATCAAGAAACATACTACCAGATCTTCAGATAGAAAAAAAACCTTCAGATAGAAAAAAACCTCGTTACAATATCGACAGTATGTGTTATGCTCGTCTGGTAGGGCTGCGCTCCTTACAGGGACTGTGGTAACAAGTGTCGCAGGGGCACCACCTGTGGCCCACATGTCTGTTACACAGCTGTTCAGCAAGCTAAGTGACCAATTCAGTGTGTTTCAATAAAAAGTTGTCGGTAAGAGCTAATATTGTTATCCCTCCTCGTACACGGTGTCTCTTAGATGTTTTGTCATCAACTGTTCTCCGTTGTTAGTCAATGTGTGTATTTTGCACAGTTTAAAAGTAACTCTTCAAAACGACCAAAGGGCCGTAGCCTCCCGTCCAGTACCACCCAGGCTCTGCATAAATGTCTCTAGTATATATATATATATATATATATATATTTCAATCACCCAGCAAAGAAAAAAAAAGTTATAATTGCCTAATCCCTTCACCGGTGTGTGCTAGAAAATTCTAATATATAACTTTTTTTCCACTCGATGCAGAATTAATATTATATTGGCCGACTTTGTGCAGAAAGCACTCATCGATGGTTCATTACGTACAAGAGAATTACGCCTGTACGATCGATGTTGTATACTGAAACTAGCAAAAATTGAATATCGGAATTGCGAGTGTTGCAAACTCGTCGTAGCCAGCAACATAGAGTAAATAAACAATATTAACACATTTACTGAACATCCTACTTTAAAGCAGCATACTACTGCAATATTTGCGCGTCTGCTTTAAAGTATCTGCTGTATTTTGCGGTCCTCGCATTTGTCTTTAGTAGCCGCAAAGGCCGAAACTTGTATGCACAATACAAGGTCCAGGTTGTTTGACTGCCACGCGATTTGCCTTGATGAGTCTACTTATTATAGTAAGAGTACAGTGTGCATGCCCTCTCCTCTCTGCTATATACCATTGACTTGGCGCCCTGGAAGTCGCCCCAAGGCGACAATAAAGATCTAATCACGTAGAATCGATGGTCGTCAAACTTCTTCAACCGCAAACACACACCCCAGTCCCATACTCAAACAACGACGCGTTGTATGCGTCTGTCTATTGGCAACCATATTCGTCGATCCATCCGTCCATCCATGTTCTTTATGGAGCACCCAAGCCTGGCCGGTACAAATATCCCGGGCCCCACTGTGACGGCCAGGCAGAACTATCTCCCCTCGCTGGCGAGCAGCACTTCTCACTGTGAGAGGACCTGCGAGAACCATCAGAGTGGCAGTCCCTGCCAAAAATACCCATCCCGACAACGTTATGGACTGTCCGATGAGGTTGGCAGCTGCTGGCCTCCCTCTCCGGCCGGGGAACGGGAGCCAGGCAGCTGACGGAGATCGCCCCGGGGGGGGCTCATGCCGTGCTCCACCCACCACGGGCTGCCACACGGCTGCCGGTGGAGATTCGCATCGCGAACACTGGGAAGATGGGAAATGGCCACTGCCAGCAAAATATATGGCATTGACGTCACGTGGCTCGCGCTCTCGGAGTTCGGCTGCCCTCGGCCCCCCCCCCCGATCTTCATTCTCTCACTGTATTACCCGAGATCGCCTGTCATCTCTCGTTACGAAGGGCTTCTCCGGGATGAGAGGGCTCTTTGGTCGTCTTTTGGTGCGTGCGTTGGCAGCGACGTTAAAAAGCGGAAGTTCATCAATTGCTGATCATCGCAAATACGGTGGCTACCTTTTGTCCAGACAACAGAGGGATTTGACTAAGCATTGTTGTGCTTGCTCGAGCGACAATCGGCCTCGAGCGAGTATGTAATAACATATTGGCCCATTATTTTAGATTATCCGTTATGGTTGCGTGGCAACGCCAGATACATAGATAGATGTATTATATGCCACACAACTGAATTGCATTGGTATTGGCATACGAACGACAGCTATTGTTGGTCGATAATTCTAAGCAATATGTGGTTCCCCTCATCATTTTACAAAACAGAAGGAATAAATCAAACACTAAGCAATATTTCGAAGTCGTGTTTCAGCTATGGCTTCACATTGAAGATTTACAGTGACGTCTTATTCAAATCAGGTAGAAATTGTCTATCGACCTTCGTTATGGCAACACAACAAATGTAAATTCTCAACGAGACCCTACTGAGAGTGTGTCCCGTCGCCCCGCTGGTGAAGGTACCTGATCGAGGATATTTTTCTCAGGAGAAAGCGTCCTTTATTAATCCGACTACCGCCTACCGTCTGCCGCGGTTCAATAGAGAGCATGGTATCCTGTTGTTACTGTTCTACGGATGTATTCCATTATACGAACGGAGAATCTCTGCCTAAAGGGGTGTTCGTCCTCGAGAACTATCCACCGTCAACGACAAGTCAAGTCTATGTTGTTCCATCTATCGGCCTGTGATCGACTTATCTGACCGCGGATAGAGCCGAGATAACGGTTGTTAGTAGTAGTAGTAGTAATCTCCAAAAAAGTACTTACCCAAGTAGGACCGCGCAGATGACTAGATGTGAGTAGAAACGGACCAACCGCCACATCAGACTGAAGGCCAGAGTACGCCGCATGGTTGTCCTTTTCTGAAGTCACCATCATTTATTGGACACATAGCGTAATAGCAAATAATAGAAAAAAAAGAGAGAGAGAGAACACAGTAACAGTTATGTTAATATACTATAGAAGCATATACGGAAATGCGGATGGTGATGTGGGTCTTGTTCTAGCATACAATATTTCGCAGATCGACATATCGACCAACGTGATACAAGAGCCACCCATTCTATGAAAAGGTTCCAATGCATTTCACGTTCAGTATAAGTTCCGTTCCTCGTATAGGGAGATGGTAGGTAGGCGTGAGTATTCTTCCAGGCGAAGAGAATAGTTCTGAATATAAGTGTTACGGAGTCGGCTTGCAGCTGGAATTGAAGTGAGACAATGGGGTGCAGTGGCATATTGTTTTTATTTGATCACCTCAAAATAAGAGCAACTGATTATCTCTCATTTACTCCCTTTGCGAATGGGTTTGGCTTCCGCTCGAGGATGGTTCTGCTTACCCCCAGCGAATACACTTGCCGATATTCGCCTACTGAACAGAAGGTTAGAACCTTATGTTTTGCCCTACTGAGCTGAATATTGTAGCCACTCGTTCGATCTGCTCTTGTGGGCAACGTGGACGACAATTCGCCGACAAAAAAATTGTCTCGTTATATACGTTGTTGAACGAGTACTGGCGAATAATAGAGTCTCATTTAGATTTTTAAAATGGATATAATTATTAATTTATAATTTGTTATTATGCTAATTCTCTATTAATATTAAATATATGTTCCATCCTATTCCTCTAAATCCTAAAATAAAAGTAGAATAGTTACAAGTAAAATGAATGAAAAAAATCAACGCTTGAGGGTTGGACTTGTTTAATGACATCACTCTGTAGGTTCACGAAACCATAAATTAATCTAATCCGCCCCCTCTGAGCTATGTGACCGTGTATGCGGCCCATATCAGCCATATATATATATATATATATCCTAGACCACCTGAATGACATCTGGAAGTTGGCGGCCGAGAGGTAGCAGGTCTCGCACATTCAAGCGTCTTGCCTGCTCGGCTGTGCCAACGGTGTTCGGTGGCTCCAGTCCAGCTTCGAATTGCACGTTTGATCATCATTTCGAAGGCGACAGTTGCTGGCCACAAATGTAAATCCGCCCTAAGGCGGCAGCACCGCTCCCGCGAATGCTGTGACAGCTTTCTCATCACATGCCTAAACCTGGCTTAATGCTCAATGCTGCTTCTTTCGATAAGGGTCTCTAGTTGTAGATTATTGTTGGGATTGCAGGGGCCAGTAGATTGCTCTTGTCCGAGAGATTTCCGAGATCAACGTTTAACTACCAATCAACTGTTAACTTTAACATTGACTGTTAAAGCATCTGTCGAGAGTAACGCAATAGAAGCAAACAGGTCTCACAACCGATGACGATGTGAAACATCTCGATCTCTTTAATAAATAATCGCTCTTGTAATGCAACTAATCGCGATGTCCACGAGCGGACCAGCATGCAGCAAAAGTTGTCACATGATCATCACAAGAAATGGAAAAAGTAACGCTATCCCGGGTTAAGAAGGAGAAGAAAGGCGAGATACGCATCAAAACGGATTGATGCGTGTCGCGTCAACGGGTGCAGTCTCGTAGACGAGATTCGGCGGAGTGCCTGGTCGAGTTCATCAAGCATTCAGGTCTCGTTCAGCGAGATTCGTATCGCCGATGTTGCTACGGAGTTGCCCCCGTAACAGGGCCCCAACAGTACACACTCGTAACATCTGCGCCACAGAATACGTAAGGCACGAAATCCATTGGACGGGCCTCAGATCCGAAACACTGTGAAAAACAGCTGACGTAGGCTTCTCCCGCAAGTGACTCCAGTGTGGGACGAGGCACAAAAAAAAGTAGAGAACGAGAGAGAGAGACAATGGAAACGCGATCCTCGTCGGAAGAATTTGGCGAATCCAGAGTCTTAGTTCACTAGTGTGAGAGAATATCCTAGTCTCTGCGTCTTCCTATAGACAGACTGAGGTCTATTTGCAATCCTCGCAAATGTGGGTATAGAAGTAGAAAACAACGACAACAGCAATGAATGAGAACTACACTAACAACTACGATGCGATTGAAGACACACTCGTCCTTCGTCGCTCCGTACCTGCTGCTATGATATGTGTATAAGGTTGCTTATGAAAGTTTCTCAAATTGTGCTATATATATATATATATATATATAATTCGTAATATTTGGCTAAGTAGATAGGTTAACCACAAGCCGAATGATTGCGCATGCCCGGGATGCTCTTCATGGTATAACGCTGTCGTCGCATTCGATTGAATTCGAGCCGGCGGAGTCGGATCTCCTTATCGGGATATTTCATTCCCACACACACACACAATATAATAAACATTGTTTCTTTTTTGAAAACGTATGCGAATTCCTTTTCACGGTCAGTCTCTGAGATCCCCAAGAAAAACATACAATTGCTCAACTCACCGTCACTATATAACAACTTATGTAGAATAACTTCTTGTGGTCGTACATCTGGCCACTGGGCCCACTCGAAACGTTGTCCAGAGTTACATTGAGTTACAACGTTCGTCAGCCTGCACTGGTGCAGTCTACCAAAGTTGCACACGTGACTTGACAAGCGGCAAACGTGTGGATAAGCCTATCAATTGAAAATGAATAGAGGTGCTATTTGGTTGATTTATCCAAACTCGACACGTGTGTCGATATGGCCCTTTTGATAGTGGAGAAAGGCGCTCTCGTGCGCGCGTCATGCATATTGCACGACGACCGGGAGGTGAAGGCCTTCCATGACGAAGGCCGCTCGCGGGTTGAGCCGCTTCTGCTCAGTGGACAACCGGTCAGTGTACCGCTTGTTCAATCCTTGAGCAGGGCACTTCGACTGTCATTACAGACGGTATATTGTTATACGCATCGTGGGATGCCAGCTGAGTATTTACTTGCTATGGATCATTACGATAATTGCAAGAAGACCAGGTGGCAGAATCAAACAGACACAATTGTATAGAACGTGCGATCATGGACAACAAAAGGGACTTGAAGAAATCACGAAAAAAAAACTCAACTCCACGAGTAGCTGGCGCGACGACGACGACGACGAAGTCGCTCGAAAAATATTCACTACCTTGAGGGCAAAAGGGCTCCATTGCCTGGTCAACATGAAGCGGTCCTATGGCCATCTATTATAGTAACTTAGTGGACACTTGTTCATACCCCGGTGGAACACAGCCAATTGACCGACCGCACTTAATCCAGATCAGGCCTCAACGATCGAGTGGTAAATAGAAGCATTAAGCTAACAATAGTGAACCCCAGGGCCCGTTAAGTTTCCGTGACACAGCACGCTAAACGAGGTTGTCCCATTCGCTCTGAGCGCAACCGTCTCTGTAATTCATCGAAGCGGTAGTAATGACAACGCCGTGTTCTATTCTGACTTCACGTATTAGTCAGGCTTATCGGTGCCTACCGGCGTATTCGAATTCAAACGAAAAATATCCTCACGCCGTATCGATATTGAAGTATGCCGCTCCACAAAGTCAACGCCAATTTCGACATTGGAAAGTGCTGTGCTATATGGATGTACGCAACACCTTCCATTGGTTACATATAATAGCCTACTTGACTCTAGTTGATATAATTCTGGCAAGTTTAGCAAATATATCAAAAAACTCCGTAAAGACTGCAGAACACGACGATGAAATCCAGAGTATCAGCACCAGACCACCGTGAACACGAATCTCTGGCCCGAATATCGCATCATTAGTGCTTTCAAAACAACGAAAACTTCAGTTCTAAGTTCCGAATTCGGACGAGATTTCCAAAACGGGCCATCTCATTTTAACCGCTGCCCCTTCCTCTCGAGGACGGCCGAAATCGTCATCTTTGAGATACGAAATTTTACATCTCAAAAATACATCCAACCAACCACTCATATACACAAGCAAATCGACACTTGTGACATGCAAGTGTTTGTCAGAAGCAGCTGCGATGCCTGTATAAATACAGATTTGAGGATCTTGTTCAAACAAGACAAGGTACGTTGTAAACCTGTTGACAATCCCGAGAGTGCACACCTTCTCTGGGTGAAGGTGTTCCACAGCAAACTCTAGGATGCTCAGCGGAGCCGCTGGCAAGCGATAAGAAGTACTTTGAGACATGCAGAAAGGTTTATATCGTTAAGGTTCGTTTATTCGCCCCGGACGTACGTGAATACAATGTCAAGGATCGACATACTCGAAATATTAAACACCAACTACATGACTGCCGTGTCCCAAATATATGGCGCTATCATTTGACAGCCGCCAAGTAGCGACCTCGAATATCCCGTTTCGACCACACAAGTACTCTCTCTGACCATTATACGTATATGTACCGAGTTCCTTCTGCTCCTTAAGTGAGACACTCACATCTAGCCCTAATAGTTTCCGTTTTGTGGCTGGTCACGAAACGAAACGACTAATTCGCACGCACAACGAAGGCACACAAATGTTGCAACAACAGCAACAGCAATCATTCACAGATTGTCGAGTGGACAGCAGTAACTCGCGATAATTCCTTGCCCCGTGTCGATTGTGCAGAGGCAACAGCGTCCAAGTCTAGGAAGCCAACCTCCACGGTGGCTTCCTGAATTTGACAACGATCAATACTCAATAGGAGAAATCAACGAAAAAATCCAACACTGAGACGACTGTTGACTCAGAGTCACTCATCAAAGCTGTTGATGAAGCCCTCGTGAGCTATGCAACAAAATGGAAACAGGCCCAAACGTCTCTGGCCGTTACACTGATCCATCTGTTTTACTGTCACCTGTCTAAGTTCACATACATATATGATTGAGGTCCTAAGTCAATGAGTTGAGCTCTGATTTCTGAAACCACATGCGAGCTGCTCACGCAAACCAATATTTATTAGTGATTATCCAATCTACGTGCTTCTCTACCGAATTTTCGATACGAAATCGTGGAGTATTATGGAGTCCCGTTGAAGCATCAACGAGAGGGGCCGAACTGAGTGTGCCTGACAGTAAATCATGCATGAATGAACGTGACATATCTCATTGTCATGGTCTTCAAATAACGAGGTTAGCTCTGCTCGAGCAATCGTTGCAATATTGCACAATTACGCGACCCTCACGTCAAGTGGTAGCCGTCATAGTGCAAGCTGAAAACATCGCAGCCGTTGTGAAGCGCATTGCCACAGCGCATAACGCCCACGGTACAACTGCTTTCGGCATTGCTTCATAAGACGAAACGGTATCCTAATTCTTTTTTTGCATAGGGGACTCGAATCAACTATATTCCACGTTGGAAGTCAGCGCGTACCACGACGTACGCTTTATCAAACCGAGGCAACCTCCCACGAATCGTTTGTGTATCTGAGTGATCTCTAATACAATTGCCGTGCTACCACCCGTTATGACCCGGGTACACAGCTGATCGGAACGAATCTATATAAAACTTCGACATACCATTTTGTCGGAAGCGTATGCCGCAATCTGAGCGACAGCGGCGGCTACCAATGCCGCCGTTTAATGGCAAGCCTCCCAAGAGGACTCGAGAATTACAGAAATATTGCACCAGCGACACGATACTACCCGTTTTACCCAATAGTATTCGTTTTTCAAAAAATCAACTCATACCATATCGATAGAGGGCGGGCACGAGCACACCGTGTTGCACACATATGTGTACACCTAACATGTCATTTCTCGGGAGAACTGTTTCTGTATAGCTGCCGAAAATGTCGGTCGCCGTCCGAAGCGGATGATAGCAACTCGGATCGTGGCGACCAGGCGGAGATATGATATTAGGTTGTATAAATATTATAGATACCTTGCACTGTAGTCTGCCTGTATTGTTGTTAGCCTTCTACCGCTGGCATGTTATTCGAGTGTCTGGGTGGTGGAATCGGACGAGAGAAAATGGACATGCGATCTCTGTTCGTTTGCAAGTCAATCGACTATGTTGTGATACTTATTATTATTATACAGATGGGGTAATACATTACGATGTGACATCATGGCAAAGTTGCCTATTTTCTGAGATACGTGTACGTAACGTACAAACGTGTATGGACTGTTCTAAATAATTAATATTCTATTCATGTGTATATATAACATTAATAGAGTATTATCTATATAAATTATATATATATATATATATATGGATGACAACAGGACAACTGTATTAGATATATATATATATATAATTGTCATGTTGTCATCCATTCTATAATCATACACAGGTACACTGCTGATCGGAAGATATATAGATGTTTACATTTGCCTATTTGTTGACGCGGACGTATTAATTTAGCCTAGAATTTATTGTTAGAAGGAAGGTCTCTTGGGATTGCTTAAGGCTTTTTAATATTTGGTGGAATAAAGAATATCACACGAAAAACACCAACACGGAATCGCGGATACAAGAGAAGTACGAATAACGAATTTTTGAACTTACTTTCGAAACTGGCAAAATTACTTTCGGAACTGGCCCAAATTAGCGCTCATCGGTGACTTGAGCAGAGTCAATTGCTGTGGCGAGCCGATTACACGACTAGCAAGCGATAAAGTGTCATAGTAACTATATTGGCAAATCTGCAAATCAAAAGCTACAACGATTCGTATATGGCCTGTGGGATTTGAATGGGAGATCTTATAGTACTGAGTATGCGGCGTTGCCCTTGCATTATTCCCGTGGACATAGATGAAAACGAAACGCTTACATTTGTTACAAATATATATATATAATACTATACTACTTATTATGTATATAAAACACAAAACCGATTGTCTAAACCAACGGCTCCTCTTGTACTAAGCAGGATTACCATCACCATAACAAACACGAATGGTAGGGTAAAACAAACCTGCCTCACGACGGTAACATATATATATATATATATAATATATATATATATATATATACATATATATATATATATATAATATATATATATATAATATATATATATATATATACATATATATATATACATATATAATGTGTGGTAAAAGTTGTACAGTAAAAAAAATTACAGCAGAGTAAGGCGCAGAGTATGCATACAGTTATTACAGGGAACTTACTTTACTCTTTAACCGGAACCCCTCTGTTTTCCAGCATTAATCCCCCGTATCACCCCCCCCCCCCGTAAAAATCTCATAAAACGGTCGTAATTAATATAATAAAAACACTGTATTGCATGCGCAACTGCACCTGCGCAGCGTTAATGTGATCGACCCAGCCACAGAGGCAGCAAGACCTCAGGAGGTTGCAGCCGCCATTGTCCTAGTGAGCGTGCATGATATCGGCAGCTTTTTACACGGATCATTAGTCGCCAGCCTGTATCCCGTGAGAACGTGAGCAGGCGGCAGGGCCCGAATGGGGACCCGAGACTCGAGTTGGCGCGCCAAAAGAAGAAAAACGCCTGAGCAGCCATCTCAGCCCATATATATATAAATTATCGCGCTTTAAGAAATGCTTAACCAAACTGACCAATAAATACTATAGATATTGCACTCTGCGCCGGCCGCGTGCCTTTGTTCACACCTACAGTTGGCGAATGTAAGTGAGTACTGCTTCTATCTCTTGCTTACGGGCTATCGCGCACTCATCAGCCATCAGTGGAGCGGATTCGTTCAGATACAGACCAACAACAGACAACGGAACGATGCCAGCTGACGTGGCAGCACCGATGTTGGCAGGTGTGCGCTAACACACCTTTGCTGGATGGCGACTAATGGCACTATTCTGTCCTATCGGCCTCTACGCCGCTCATAGCATTCGGACAACCCAGGTGATACAATGCACAGTGAACTATTCAATTCGTCCCCTGGATGGTCTAGTGGTGAGCGTCGTGGACTGCTAGACCTTGGGGAACGGGGGATGATCTTTGGAGTTCTTTATCATCTTTCTTTATCTGAAGATTCTCGCCAGGTACGAAGGAAGGAAGAGAATAAGCAAAGGTGGCCCCGACAGGTCCTCTCATAGTAATACCTAAAATGGGAAGAGCTGACGCTTGTCAGATAGGGGAACAGCTGAGGGTAAGATCGAAAAAACAGTAACTATCCAATTCCTCTGTCATTTTGATAAAGAAGTGACAACCCTTCGAATGTATTGTAAGTGTTTCGCTAAATCGCACTGTGTCGTCACTCCGAATTAATTTCATTCTATTGTTGATTATTTCAGCTGTAAATGGGTGTGTCGGTGTCCGGTGGACACGACAGCAAATGGACACAGCTCTAATGAGCGTACAATCTCATCAATGAGATAGTCATCACCGATAGTAGCAATATTTATTTTTGCGATGTTTTTGCCAATGCCTAGGCACAAAGTAGGCGTCACGACTCGCCGAGGTAATGGCAAAACGTTGTTACGTGAATTAATGTGCTCTGCGAATTTCGGTGAATCATATATATATATATTAGCAGAGCACATTAATTAATCTAACACGGTATGTATATATATCTTTAATGCGAGTTTAGTTTCCTCGTGTTGGATATTGATCGCGTGTTATTTATTCTGCGATTTGCGGCTCGACGACAGACCTATATATTTGTTAAGCGATTCGTGTTGGGCATGGATTCGAAGTTTGACGGGTGATTCCGACAAATAAACATTGACCGCTGTTTTTTTTTCCAGTGATGTATTGAGCTTATCGTCAACGACTGTTTGCCGTTGATGAAGCTAGCCGTTATCACATGTACATCTGCATGAAGCGATCTTCCCCACAATAATCGGGGATCTGAAAAATCGTAATTTCTCTGATAATGTTGACCGGTCCACAGGCATCGCGAACTGCGGCAGACCCCAATACAGCCATGTTCGAACATGTGTGTGTGGCACTTACATTGCGTTCTGATCGTTATCGCCGTGGGCTCAAAGACGCCGTCCCAAGCACTTGTACTAGAAATATATATATATAGATGGGATACGACAAATGATACATGCATTTACATGATTGCCTCCAACGGTAACACGCATAGCGATCACAGGTCAAACAGGGTCACACCTGAACTGAGAATTCATGTCCGATCTTTTGGCGATTGAACTCGACTTCAGATGAGTTCCACCCACCACCCGCTCACAAGCATCTGACCGACCGGTGGCCATACGTATGACGTATGACAAAAGGCCTTCTCAGACTCTAATGAGCCTGCTATAATTAGTGCATACACGTGACCATAATACGGAGTATTTAGGTGATCAACTACAGACAGTTATTATTCTCCTCAGTTTTACTCTTAATGAAATAACTATTGTTTCAATAAAATAATAAGAGGAATATAAATTGCCATTTTGTTCTATGTCTTTTCCGACCCTCATCATTCACACAGGAAGCTCGAGGCTAATTATTCATACATTCATTCTTCGTTTCTTACGTCGACTGAGGTTAATTTGCTCTCTTTTCTTACTAACTAACTTTTCACTGCTTGTTAATTTGAGCTAATCAGCCAGCCCCCGTCTTCCCTTCGTCTCTTACCTATAATCACCAGGAGAGAGAGTTCAAGGAGATAAACGTGAAGCTGTCCTGCGGCTGTTGCTGCTGCCGCTGCTGCTGTCGAACCCCGACGGCTATTCACTGTCCCAATGGCTGGGTTCCGATCGCCGGTAGTTTCGCCGACGGGATCGTCGTTCTCCTCGTTGTCGTTGCTACTGCTGCTGCTTGAATCGGTTGTCGCCAGCAAAAACGTTGGCGACTGGAGCTGCCCCGAACAGCTGCGATGACTGCACTCAACTGTTGTTGTAGCGGGCAATACTCTGCAACAGGCTCACAGCGACACAAAGGTCACCAAAAGCAAAAATCGCCGCCCAGTTTGTCGAATCCCGAAACTCGACGCAGTCGGCCGCCTTCCACCGCTGCTGTGCTGTATCCTCGCCAAAGGACAGTTTGTACGATTTTTCCGCTGCTGCTGTTGCTGCTATCGCCGTTCTCGCTGTTGTTGTTGTTGTTGTTGTTGTCGCTGTTTGTATTCTTGGTGGTGATAATAGTGGTAGTAGCAGTCTTAGTTGTTGTTGTTGCAGTGGCAGTTGGTATTCCGGTAGAGTCATACAACACCTGCTGCTGGACGCCATCCTAATCACCGAACGAGCGCGGGGTCCGAACTACGGCGGCCGCTGGCCACATTGCCATACGAGCCCCGTTGTAACCCTGCAACCGTTGTTTCCGTCGTCACGACCACGGGTACGATATCAGCAGGAGGAGGACCAGCACCGGTAGCAGCCGCAGAGGCGGTTGAAATGTTATGAATCGAGTTGTTGGTTACACGTCAGCCTCGACGATTACATCAGGGTCAAGGCCATAGGTGCGATTGCATCTGGTGTGAACGGTCTCGTTTTGACAGCCACGACTGAGAGGGGGGCGTCAGCGACCAAAATCGACCATTTCAGCCTTCCGCTATCATGACCGTGCTGATGATGCCGATAATAGTAATAATAATAACAATGACAATTTTACTATTCTAAACAGCATCGTGAGCAGGCTCAGCGGCGGTATCAGCAACACCCTCTTGGACTGATGCTCACGTAGACCAGTTGCTGCAGTATGCAATACGCCTCACCCATATATTATATATATACACATGCGTGTGTGTGTGTGTGTCTCTGTGGCGCGTCTATGAGGTGCGCTCTCCTTCTTTTTACTGGTCCCTCATCACGCACGGCCAACACATATAAGCGTAAGCAAAATTGGACCTACGCTTCAGCCAGGCGTCTCGCGTGCAACGGAGCAGAGCGAGCTTGCAGGTTGGCGGACGGCTCGTAGACACTGGGCCCACTGTGGGGCTCTCTCTCTATCTCTCTCTCTCTCTATCTCACCAAGAACAAAACGCAGAATTGAGTGGGAGGGGGCACGTCGATGGTCGGCTTGACCTGCGCTCCACAAACAGTGCAACGAACGACAGCGCAAATCTATTTAGCAGTTCCACGTTCCCTGCTCCTGTGAACGATTCATCCTTTCAACTCGGAACGCTGCGACTTCGTAACCTCGTTTGTCGCACATCTGTCGTTTTCAGCGACGAGACCCAACGGGATTAGCACAAAATGCACGAACAGCACACCACTAAACTACACAACTAGACAACAAACACAACGGCCACACAATCACAACGGAACGAGGTGGAAAATTTGCAGTGGGGATCGCTCGCTCACAACCGGACTGATTCCGCATAATCCGTCGATCACTAATCCTTAACGAATAATCGCAGTCGTGCTGCTGCTGTTTCGGTCGTCGCCTCTCCTGTTCTCTAGGCGATCACCATCGTAAACGATAATGATTGTCTTCAATGGAGTACGAGGTGGTGCAGAGATCTCGATCAAATCACACGCATCGCTTATTCGCTGACCGAGACTGGAGGGCAACAGCTACTACGGCAGCTCTCGAATTTGCTCTGCTCTCGTTTTATCCAGGTTGAACAATGCTGGTTATTGCAATTCGTGGTGGTGGTGGCAACGGCGGCAACGGCTGTTGTCGTTGTTGCGTCGGCCGCAACCGCCTCTGTTCGTGGTTAGCTAACAGTCTCTACACCAATCGGAAGCGCGTCCGGTCAGCCAGCTGTTGTGACGTTCACATCATCGGCAATCATCGGTAATCGACACAGAGACACCGCAGTGGCAGATTTACCTGCTGCTGCTGTTACTGCTTATCACACATCTTTGCTTTCACTTTCCTCTGGTCCGCCGTTCGGTTTCAGCAGCTTTCGTCGAGAGAGGAATAATTTTCGTTCGTGTCAGCTTGTTTGTTTGTCTTGCTAACTTACTGACTGCCAGCCTGTCACCCTACTGTTCGTCGGGTGTTTGTGCCTACGGCGGGTTGCTGTTGTAGGCGCCGGGGCGAGGATGGACAGGCCGTGATCACTTTTCTCTAGAGAGTATACAGGCTACTGCGGATATATGTAGAACACGCGACACACACTCACACACGTAGGCAGACGTCCACCCAGACACGTAGTGGGTATCAGCAGCTGGTAAGTACCATCACTACAACGGCAATTGCAACCTAGGTAAGGAAGCCGCAGCACAAGTTGCTATTGGTGTGCTTTCTTTTTTTGTTGCAAATGGTCTATGAGAGATGCTGCTGCTGATGATGATGATGATGACAAGAAAGCATGTGTACTCGGGTGTCGTTCGACAGCAACAATCCGAGCAGATATCGACTCGAATCGAGCCAAACGACGGGCCAACTAAGCGATTAAGTAAGTAAGCAAATAAGCAGCTTGTGTACAACCTGCCTGCTCCTGTATGATGCTTCGATTCGCTGGCTCTCGCCACCCATCTGTGGTGTCCAGTCCGGATGTTCGCTCTCTGCTCTCACTACAAGTGTGTCTCTCCCTCAGTCTCTTCTATATGTTTATTCCTGCTGGTCTCGCTGCTTGCGTGCGCTAAAGGAGGAGGCCCTTGCTAACCACCGCCGTACACGACAGCCGCGGCCACAGGAGCAGTAACAACACAGGCTGACCTAGGGGCCGGCGGCGGCGCCGCTTCCGAATTGATGCTTAACTTAATGAGATGATGGTTCACTTCATCGACGGCTTCTGCTATTGCTGTTCGACTCGGTTTGTAGTCCGTTTCTTTCTATCGTTATTTCCTTATCCTTCTGGACTGTTCCACGGCACGGTATTGCAGCCCCCGCCTCTCTCTCTCTCTCTGTCAGACAGACTCTGCCGCAGAGCGGGGCTGCTGTAGCGTTTGCACGGTTGGGCGGCTGTACCAGCAGAGCAGACTAGTGGAGAACCAGGCCGACACCACTGCAGAAGCAGCAGCGGCGGCAGCGACGGCGGCTGCGGCGGCCGGTAGCTCAGACGGACAGACAAATCCACTGCTGGTGGCAAGCATACCACATGCACACAGATAGATAAATAGATGGATGGATGAATAGATCAGAAGAGGTGAAGAGGCGGGCTAGCGGGCGAGTGGGCATCCACCCACAGACACGGCTGCTACTGCCGCTGCGGCTGACATCACTGGTGGAGAAGAAGAACAAACTCCGGAGCGAATAAATAGCCACCCAGCCAGCGAGACCGTACGGATGAACGTCTCGCCGATTTCTCTCACCCATTACCCTCATCCGATCCGCTTAACTCACGGATGCGTCGCGCGCTAAATGACGGACGGGCTCGTGGAAGGTGCAGTATGGCGTGGCAGAGAGACGTGAGCAGGAGAGTGAAGGGGGGCTATGCGAGGTACGTCGGTTCGAATCCCGCGGGACGCATATGGTGTGACGTAATAGGGAAAGCAACGCTTCGAACCGTGGCCAACCGACGAACAACGTCTTCAGGGTGTGGCAAAGACGGAAGGACACTTCGAACGCCGGCAATCAGAGATACCGCTTGTACAGTACATGACGGATCTCGAGAAATATAGCCATCACTGGAAGCGAATCAAGCAGCTATTATTTCCAATGTATGTAGCCGGTATAGTATGTCGCCTTGACGCGGATAAAACTATATCTTAGTGGATGACTACTTCGAAGTTTCGAAGTAAGTTCGAGAACATAACGTAAGTTGAGAGGCGCGTGTCCGTCGGGAGTCATAATAATCGCTGTCGACGTTCCCCTAAACGCAATAAACGTTGATTACAGCGAAAAAACGAACCCATGAGAAAAAGAAAAAGAGAGAGCAGGGTGGTAAACTGTAATCGACGAAATAATTAGTGACCATTAGAAAAACACGGAGAAAGTTAAAGAGAAACACCAACTGAATATACGTCTCTCCCGGAGCGTGTGGGTGTAGGCGGGCAACGAGTGAGGGGAAGCGATACAATCACTTGGAGTTGAGGGATTGTTTCTTGAGATTCTATCCTAGTTAGTGAGTAAGTATTTCACTTGTATGAGAAAACGGCTGTCGAACATTCACGGCTTGAACACTCCTCCCTGTGAGCAATGTTCACCCAACCAAGTTCGGCGATGGGGTTTTTTGCTCGCAAGCACAGATTTACGTTGCCTGCTTGTCGTAACCACCACCATTCAGCTCACCGGCTGAACAGAATATGCAGAGTATATCTACATGTATATTGTATGATCCAAGACTATGTCGAAAGAGCCTTGGATCTATTTAGTATTTCTAAGCTTCTGGAGAAGGAACTTGTCGGAAAAGCTTGTTTTAGGAAGCACCTTCACGGGCGGCTCAAGGTTGCCTTTCGTCTAACCTGTCCGCCGATCACTAATTCATATGTCTAACCTTATCCCGAACCGTCGGACAACCTGTCGGATCAAAATACAAATATCTCGACAAAAGATTTTTCCAAATTCACTTGGCTGCATCAGTGGTCAATTCTTGCTGTCTTTTCAATGGTAGTAAAATCAGCTGCTGCCTCTATTTTGTCATTCATCATTCGCTAACGGCAGCCCAATATATTTCACTGTGTATACAATCAGTAGACTCTACTTCTATTATACATCGACATTACTAAATGCGGTGCTTTCCACTGGTAGCAACAATATGCTCCGTAATATCTGAAGTGTGGACGTCGAATGGGGCACAAACACAGTTTGGCCCATAATATTAATGAAAATAGATAAATAAATAATAATTACAGCTATATTTGCAAATTGGCGGGTAGGGAGTGGAACTAGTACATGGATTTAAAGAAAGAATTATATATATATATAATAAACCCGTAATATAGTGGTATCCATATATATATATATATATATATATATATATTAGTCAATTATAAAGGTGGAAGACAATTGTACTCGCTGATAACACCCAGAATATCTAGAACAAGGAGGCCCCACTTCCTGATCATTAGTCGTGCCCAACATAAAAATTGCATTACCTCTTCTTTCTGGATATCTAAAGCAAATCTTTGCATTAAAAAAATATATATACAGGAACTGTGATGATGTTTTCTGTTGCTAAAACGCTCACTGACTATCATTACTATTTACCTCATACTACTACCACTACGAGATATACATATCCCTGATTAATTGTACGCACCTTTCGATTTATACATCCACATTCTATACATACATTTCGCTGAATTAGTCAGCCCTGAAGAGCTCGAGACATTTTCGTAGCTTGTAAAAAACCTGCGAATTCCCTCGCTGCTTCGGAGTCCTCAAGGGTTTATTATTCAAGTGAGAGAAAAAGCGTGATATGTCGAGGCAAGGCTGTCGTCTATCGTTCGTTTGCCTGGTGACTCTTGGACACCACGCGGAAAATTGTCGGCGCCAGCTGCGAGCGAATTTAATTTTGAACCGCTCGTCCCCGCGCCCCCACTGCATCCAGCCAATGCAATACGGCGCGTATTCGTAGCAGCGCATTAGGAAATTGAATAAGATGCGTCGTTTGCTAAGACGTTTGCATGCAGTGACAGCAACAGCTGTCAAGGTGCCTATCTGAAACACTTTCCGCCGATGTGCACCATGTTGATGATAGGTGGATATACAATAATTAGAGAATTAGTTGGGGACAGGGTGTCAAGCCGAGGTCGTCATGGTGGAGCCGAGGCGGACGATGGCATTGCCTCTCTGCCTCTCAGGCACAGCGAGGGAAAGTCACTGCAGAAGGAAAGATCCTGCGCGCTTGTCCCCGGTGGCGCCGACCAGCCTGTGGTAGACCGTTCGAGGAAGGTTGCAGTGAGGGGGCCGTAGCCGCCAAAGGTTTTCAAAGGCAACAGGGAGGGAAAAGAAGTGGGTTGCCTGGAGCGCGGCGTCTTCCGCAGCTTGGCCCGCTCCGTACGGGCTACTGCGTAAAGGGGGGTTGTTGCACAGTGGTTGACATAAGAGGGTGTCAACTACCGTGCCGTTCCAAACGAGGTTCTGGCCTTAGTAAAAGCATCGTGTGACGCGGCTGGCGACTGCTGCTGCGCTCGCACGAGGGTCCGTGGTGGCCATTCGTCGTGACAGTGGGGCAGTGCGGATGCCTATTTAGTCAAGGGCAGCCTCATGGGAAGTGGAGAAATGGGCGAGAACGTCGGGATGAGGAGTGTGGCGACCATGGCGGCGACGACGACGATGACGCCGCCGCCGCCGGAGGAAGCTGGAAGCTGAAGATCGTCGTAAGGGCGTCCACCACCATATCGTGAAAGGCGTGGAGGTTTGAAGCCTTAGTCCTGGTCGGGCTTGTTCGGAGCAAGGGCTGCATGTGTGCCGCCGAGAAGGCGGATCGAAGGAGGAAGAGCTCGTGTCGAGCCACCAGCAGGGTAGCCGTTCAAGCATCATTGCAGTTCTGGCCCTGTCAACGAGTAGCCAGATGGCCTCGTCCGTAAGAGGGGAGCCAACGAGCTCAAGGGGTGAGGCGTCAGCCTGGGAGTAAGCGCTGGAGGTCGGGTTGGGGGTCCAAGCACAAAACATCGCATTTCGCGGGGTTAAGGGCAAGGCCGCTGAGCCCCTCGTAGTTGGAGGCGATGATTTCCGGATAGCAGAGCGGGAGGCGAGCCTGAAGGCATGCAACGAGCGGTTGGAGGGCTAGGCAGAAGAGGGCCTGGCGGTTGGCCAGACCAACCAGAAGGAAGAGGCCGGGACGGGCTCGCAGAACGAGGTCCCGGCGGACTGTGTTGGAGGCGTTGCGGAAATCCAGCCTGTAGCAGAGAGGTTGAGCACAGGACTCAAGCAACGCTGGAGATGTCATCCTCGGAGACTTTTTGCGATGCGATGCGCGCAGATATCTGGCCCGTGCCCGTAGGCGGAGTGCGAGGCCCGCGAGGCTGGTGACGAGTCAAGCAGTACCCCAAACACGCACCGGCACGACAGGCCCCCTGGTTCCCCCGAATCACAGCAATAGGGAGGGAGCGAGTGGTGTCTCTTTTGTCCGGCATCTGCAAGACCACCCGGGTGAACGCCAGGGGCGCTTCCCAGGAGGGAACGTCGTTGTTGGTATGGACATCCCGGAGGACGTCTGTGAGGGCCACGGCGACCAACGGCCTTTGGGACAATACTGAGTCGCGGGCCTCGCTGGGATCTGTGTTTATTAGGAAGGGCGGGCCTTGAGGGCAGAGGGGCTGGAGATGGGGTTGTAGGAGCAGAGCAAAAACCTCAGCGAAAGACCGCCGCTGAGTACGATCGGACTGGCGACTGGGTGGACACCGAGGCCCCGATGGACAGGACATACGCAAGGGGTGAGGTGTCCGTCACCTGTTCTAGCACGTTTGTCTCCGTAATGAGTCTCTGACGTTCATGGAAGTAAGCCGACCGAGGGCACGTCGGCGACCCCGGACGATGGACACCCTTGTAATTAGCAAAACGGGAAGGGCGCGCGCAAGTCGCAGCGAGGTAGCTTGATCGCCACAGTTGCGACGGCCCTGGGCAATGAGGACCGGGCCTCGATGTGGCACATCTCGCAGCAGTTAAAACACAACGGTGGGCGGTCAGGTTCGAGGACGGCCAAGGGGAAGCGGCCCGCTGAAGATGAACAGGAGGTGCCCTGGCGAGCGGCTAGCCGAACCCTGCTCGGCGGGGAGAGAGCGAACGGAAGTGGCGCCGTGGGCCGCGGGTCAGCCAGAATCTCAGCACCGGTGAAGGCCGCACAGACATTCGTAATGCGGGCGTTGGCACTCGAGAGAGCCGGACAGTGGGCGGACACCGGGATGCCTCCAAGCGTCGTTAGCATCGCCCGCCCGGCCCGCAAGCGCAGCCCACAGCTCCTGGGAAACACACACACGACGCGGACAGCACGCACACGGCGTGAACGGCGTGACACTTAGCACTGCAGACCAGGAAAAGGATTTCAGGATGTAGCTTCGTCGGATATACTTCTTCATAGGCGATTATGCGATAATGGACACTTGTTCACGATGGGAGCTGAGGACGTACTTAAAATAGGTATATATTCATTATAAAGTGTCCTTTATCTATTTATAATAAAGTGTGTTGATTTCTTTGAAAATCAACACGGAGAAATAGTTGTTATCGAGCGGACGCATGGAATATTCAAGAGCTATGGAATCAGGTAAAATGCTAAACATGATTATAATTTACTTTGCTTATTACAAAAATAGCACAAATTACTCATTTGAGAATGCAGTTGAAATACTCTATCGTGTTATAGTTATCGTTGTTTTTAATATACTAGTCACCTTCCACTACAACGAAACCATAGGCCGTCATTTTATTCCGAATTACCTAATTTAAATCACTTCCTCTTCACCATTAAACAGCGTGAGCGCAACGGTTAAATCGCACCGAATCTACACTGCACTCATATTTGCCGCGGTCCGATGCTGGCAAATCGCGTAGAGCTGCATTATCTTGTGTTAGATGGGCGCGTAGTCTAAGATCCTGTCCTCGTTTGTATGCAAATATACGCGCTCACGAATTTACATTATTACACAAGCTAACGAAACCAAGTGTTTTTTGTATTTGAGTTTACGGTTACTTCTAATAGCACGCAGACGAGACGCGACCTACTTGATACTACCGCACATATTGCAAACAGCTCAATCATCCTGTGTAACGTTAAGGCAGACCTCGAGTCCTTGACAAGTACGATATTAACAATCTACTGTCCATTCCAATTAGCAGAACTGTGCTGAGGGCGTCCTCCTTAAATCTGAGAGCCGGCACCGTCCCCTTTGTCTCTGTTGCACTCAAAAGCAAGAAGATTTACATTGGCAAATTTACATTTGATGCGAAATGATCTCCAATTCGAAATTCTTTCAAGGACAAATTAGTTACATATAATTAGCTAATGTAATCCATCCTATCCCAGACGAATTCTTATTGAGAAGAACTGACCAACGGCCTGATCACCCTAAGAATATCAAAGACCCCGCTGGTCAATTCGATTTAGTGTCAGTGTTCGATACTGATGAACCAATCGATAACATTACTCACCTGTTTCCTCTATATATATTGGGCAAGACAGTGACCTCAAGGATCAATCTCGTTCGTTTGCTAAGGCAAATACAATAACCGGGTTGAGTAGAACGTTTACCGCGTATCTTGCTATTTTTTCTTTTATTCGAAATTTAAAGCAATCACTTTATTAATGGGTCGGTGCATGACTCCGTAGCGGAATTGCGCCCGATACCGCTCCTCAGCGTTGTTACTCACCTGCTCCCATGTGTCGAACATCAAACGTATGAATCGTGAGATCCAAGAGATGTCACATAGAGACCAACAGGTGAGAGTCGGCTCAAATAGGACTGGCTAAGAACCGCCCCCGCTTTGTTTCTTGAAATGGCCTGAATCTTCGAGAGTAGATAGAGCAAATTGACATACAGCTTGTCTCGTATTCTCAATTTTATCAATTAATACGCTGATCATTACTATTAATTATACTAATAATATTCATTATTTTTTTTTTTTTCATTCATTTGAGGTTTATTTTCGGAACTGCAGTTCAACAATGCTTAAGTTCTCGCAGAAAAAAATATGATAAAGGGATCATAAAGGGATAATTATATTCCTATTATTCTATTAATTATTCGTAAAAAACACACAGTTCTTTTTACCGATTAGAATGATGGACAATTTATTGGTAGTAAGCGTTGTTGTTTCATAGTAAGGTTGTTGTTGTTGTTTGTTTGTTTTGTATTTGATGTTTTTGTGTTTTTTTTAAGTTGTTTACTGTTCATAAGCTGTTTGTAAGGAATGATCGGTCATGTTTATACATTACAGTTTGTTGTTGCTCTTGTTGCTGTTGTTGTTGTTGCTGTGAACAATTCTTTGTTTTCTGCTGCTTTGAATTCTTCTTCTTCTTCTTTTTCTGTATCACGTCAAATTTTTCCACGCTTTCTGGTCATCGTTTTGTTGTTGTTGTTGTTGTATGGCGACGCCTTTACTTCTTAGGAAGGGCCCAGAACGACTGTGGGCCCAAGGCAGGGGTCCCCTGAGGTGACCCTGTTGAGTTCCCCCGCGGCCCTCCGATACTACCCTCACCAAACTTTCAAGGCCCGCTCTCAAACGCACCTGCACCGAGTGTCCGCTTATTCATACTGTTTAAAAGAGGGACGATTACCTATTCTAATGAAATGCTTAAGATTAGATACTGTCGTTTGTAATGTAGACCCACCTGTCTAACATTCCCTAATGTTGTTATTATTATTATTATCATTATTATTAGTATTTTTATGCCGTCCTGCAAAGTGAGTAAGGTGTACTTGTGTTGCTTCTCGCCTTGTCAGCTCTGCACCTTTCGATCGACTTAAGCATGTTTTCAAAGCACAATTTCTGATTGAGTTGTTTTTTTCCTCTTTGACAGATAAGTCATACCCGGAAGGGGTGGCTCTGGGGATCGCCCGCTGGTATAAATCAAATGATTCACATTCGTGGTGCCAGGTTCATTTTCGGAAACATGAAACACAACAAAGGTTAACACATAAGTAGCACGGCGGTGTCATTTTTTTTTCACTCGGCGGTTACCTAGCCCACGTTGATTACGGAACGCTTGCATAGGCGATCATTTCCTCATCGGTGTATTTAACGGTCGTCATACTTCGATAGATCAAGATGAATTGTCTTCGAATGCAGTGTGCATCTGAAAACTAAAATTCTAGAGCAATAACAATAATAATATTAATAATAATAATAATAATAATGGTAATACTATAACAACGTAGTGCAAACTTGGAAACAAATCTGTTTGCTTTGATTCCGCGGTCTTTTTTCTTTTCTCGGTGGGGTAATGATGAGAAATACGAAGGGCCGAATTAGCTGAACGCGATCAAAATTACCCCAGCTAAAGGATCATCAAAAGTTGTTGTGTATATATATATATATATAGATAAACATGAACATATAAATCGAAGTAAATGAACAGAGTAGAGTGAACTGGCTCAATTCACGTTAGCAATTATCACCTGCCTCTCTTTATCTAAATGTCATTATGGTTGTTGTTGTTGTTGTTGTTGCCGTTTGTTCTTGTTTCCATGGTGTTTTCTTGATCTGATAATGACAATGTGAATGAGTCCGCCGCCGCCGCCACCACTACTGGCTCGCTTCGACGACAGCACCAGCAACAACAATGGCAACAACTGGACCTCGTATCTGCCACCATCATCATCATCACCATCATGTACCTCGTAATCTTTTGTCGTCACCAATTTCATCGTGTGTGTTCCACCTCGTTTCCGTTGCGGTTTGCCCGCGATACTGCCGATCTCTACACAGTCAGCCGCATAATTATGGTGGTGGTGGTTATGATGATGATGTTGCTGCTGCTGCTGCAGCTGAACAACGATGAACAATGAATGCGGAGACAAAGGTGGGATTTTATCGAGATTTAAGTTGTTGCTGTTGTTGTTGTTGTTGCTGCTGTGTGATTTGTCCTTACATATATATATATTCCTTTATCGGCTGCCTCGATCGTCCGCTTGTGAGCAATGAAGTCTGCATTTAATTATTCCTATCGTGTTTGTTGTCTTATACATACAATTTCTAATTGGCGATTTTTTCCCCCGTTCTTCGTACATGATGGTAACCCTTTCAGCCTTATCTCTAGTACAATATTTTCCTCATTCAATAGCCTTGCACCTTTTGCTGTTCCTGACGCTGCTCTTCCTCCCGATTTTCTTATTCGCCTTCTGAGCGAGTTACTCGCTCACCAGCTGATCTTCGCCGTGGAAGGTTGTTCGATAACATCTGGTGCAACATCAAGGGGTCCCCTGCCGTTCACTGCTGCTCAGTATCTCATCTGTTGTTAACTCATCTGAGTGGTCAATTGTTGACTTGTCGTGTCGTTGTCGACAACAGGACACACAAATGCACACGCGATACACTGATCTATCATCCCGTCGTATGGTGACAGGGTGTTACAATTCAATACAGTATCAATACCGCGGTGTTTATCTTATTACCAGTAGCAGCTGCTACCAGTGACGGTGGTAATAATAGAAGAAGTGTTAGTGATGGTGGTGGTGGTTGTTGTTGTTGTTGTTGTAGCAGTAGTAGTAGTAATTGTAGTGTCGCTATGGTAACGACTATCTGGCAAAAGACAAGCATCCCATCATCGTTTGGTTTTGTATTCCTGGTGTTGTATATATATATATATATGTATGTATATATATATATATATATGTATATATATATATCGAGCAACGTTGTCTTTTTGAGCTGTTGCTGCTGCTGTTGCTGTTGTTGTTGTTGCTGTCGTCTTTGTAGTTTGATGGTGATGAATGTTTTTACATTTTGCCAGTTTTGATATTTGCTAGCTCGTTCATCGTGTCAATTCAACTTCAGTTCATTAGAGTTCTTCTTCTTCTTCTTCTTCACTTGTTCATTAGTTCTGTTTGTATCGGGTGGTGTTGCGCAAGATGAAGAGCAAGGAGACCCCGCTCAGAGGAGGAATCAACCCCGACGATCAACAGCGGTTATATACGACCGCTCGGGTATCGAAGGTCCAGCTCATCACGGGGACAGGCACGCAGGATAACGGAACTTAGATCAGGCTAAAACTTGAGTCAGAATCAGGCAGTTTGAGAGTAACTTGAGACTGTGCACGGTGACAGAGAGATAGATTTCTTTCCTTATTCAAATATTCAAGTATATTTGTTGTTGCTGCTGTTGCTGTTGTTTCTATGTAGATAAATATGCTTGTATGCATGATCATGTTAGCACGATACGCGATCGATACACTCATCGAGAGTGTACCATAATAATAATTATAGTACTATTAATAATGATAATAATAATAATAATAATAATGATTAAGCCCAATGGTGTAGAGTGATTATACTCTCCGGTGTAACGACGACAATTTTAATAAACAAAAAATATAATTATAATATTCATAATTATATAATAATAATAATAACAATAATCATAATCATCATAATTCGCTCGCACGCATACGCAATGGGCGCAATATTAATTACGATCGTCTCCGATTTCAGCGGTTGATCACCAGACTCTGCCACTGTCAATGTAATCAATCAACTAGCTAACTACGCGACACCTGCCTCTCATTATTATCTCATTATTGTTATTATTAATGTTTATTATCGTCATTGTCATCGTCATAATGTTATACTTATAATTATTATTTGTAAACACTATTTACCGTTGTAGTAGAATGCTATGCAATGGAAATCTTTTCACATTTTCCACGGAATTGCAGTTGAATTATTGTTGAACACAGTTCGTTTTGAAAGTGGAGATAGAGGTCCATAAATTGGTCCCCCGCTCGAACAGTGGAATGAATGCTTAAGAACATTGTTTATTTGTTTGTTTCTTTGTCGATTTATTGATTGATTTACTTAGTATTTATTTCCACTCAGTGTTCGCCACCTATCCATTACCGCCGAGTTTTCTATCTCGAAAGGGAGACGTTTTTTCTATCTATCCATATATAATTGTTGCTGTTGCTGTTGTTGTAGGATGTTTCGAAATTCATGTATTTTTTTTTGAAAGAGTGCTTTTTCACCGTCTCGCCCGTTGATTCGTTCCATCTACATATCTCATGGCTAATTACAAGCACAAGGTGTCGTATAGTGTTGTACGTACGCGTAGCAATTTCGCTCTTGCTTGTTTGGTTTAGTTTCGTCAGACAGATCGAGTTGTGATTTTGATGTTGGACACAAGGATGTTAGTTATCCCTCAGGATCATCTATCTCTAAACAGAGGTATTTTTTGAAAATTTCGCCAAAATTTGACTTTTTTGTTATTGTCGCATGTGTTTCTTGTTGTTGTCTGTTATTATCCGTTTTAGCAACTTAGTGTATAGCCATTTCTCACATCACTTGAAAAAGCATCATTTTGTCTATATATATATATATATATATATATATATATATATATATATATATATATATATATATAGCTTCCGTTTGCTATAAATGTATCTCTTCGTCAGGCGTCCACTATTACTCGGGTTCATTTCTAGTTCATCGTATATATATATGTATATATATATATATATATATATGTATATAGCTAATGTGTTTTTTGTGTGCGGCTCTGTAAGTGTTTGTATGTATGCGTGAACATATTCTCAATAGCATTTACGTCTCCCTGTATGTTGTCGCTGTTCCACGTGTACCGCTTGTGTATGAAGATGACTGAATCGTCAATCAAAGAAGAAAAACGAACTTTGCAAACGACATATCGGCATAGCGGCGGGCTGCTAATCGCTGTCGTAGCCAACAACATGAATTCATTATTAGTATCATTATTATTATTATTATTATTACCATTATCATCGTCTTCATGGATTTCACCAATCAATCATCTCACTATCACTGCTGCTATTATTTTTTCATTATAATTACTGCTGGTATTTGCTCTTCCTGTTGCTAATGTTTAGATGATTTTGTGGCTTAGTTTCGACAGTTCATCGCCATCATCGTCATCATCATCATCAGCGTAATTCAGCATCATCAACCAATGTGCCATTATTATCTCTTTTTTGCTTAACATTAATCGAATATATTCGAAGTCAATCTTCAACTTTGTCATCATCATCATTTGGACATTTGAACACCTGAACGGGGTCGTCTTCTTTTTTCCGATGCTGCGCCATTTAATACTCACGACAATATATAATGAATCAGTAGTGGTAGTGGTAGTAGTAGTAGTAGTAGTAATTATAATCTTAATATATAAATAGAAATAGTATGTTAGCATTGTTATCAATGTCACCGTAATGAAAATCTACATTCGCCTACAACCGCTCGATCGATCGATCGTTCGCTCGCGTGTTCTCATTCTTTAATAAGATCTCAATCTGCCTCTCATCTGCCATATTGTGTGTCACTGGGTTTATTTCTTTCTTCGTCATTACGTCTATTCGTTATTAAATCGGCTATCATAATAATAATAATAATGACAACAGTAATAATAATAATAGCTCATAGTACAGTAATAATAAATATTATTCATGAGTAATTTACGAGACGGATTTTCTTCGACAACTTCAAGTTTGTTGATGTTGTTGTTGCTGCTTTGCTTATTTGTTGTAATCGTTTCTGCTGCTGCTGCTGTTATTCTTGTCAATGTCGTCGTCATTGGTGGTGTTGCTGTAGTGAGGAGGTAGGCAGAGGGCGGAAATCAGCATGAATCAACCAACCAATCAATCAATCAATCGAACTATCAATTCAGCTCAATGCACCATTCAGGTCTTCTTGACGTTATTCGTTCTGCTTTCTTAACTTCGTCTTTACCCTTAATATTATTGTGATTATTATTATACTACTATTAGTATTACCATAATAACCGCTGGTTATTCTCAAACAAAAAACAAGTGTATCTTATAATTTCATTTCATCACCCACCTCCGTACTCCCCTGTTCTTCTTCAGGGCATGCTAACACCACCAATATCTTCCTTGTCACAGTACCTCCGTAGCATCTGTCTGTCTTCAGTGTTTTTGCCTCTTT
The DNA here is from genome assembly GCA_019614645.1 of Stratiolaelaps scimitus. Lineage (NCBI taxonomy): Eukaryota > Metazoa > Arthropoda > Arachnida > Mesostigmata > Laelapidae > Stratiolaelaps > Stratiolaelaps scimitus. The sequence continues at coordinate 2,052,374 of JABWDB010000028.1, forward strand.
TAGTCTCTCTCTCTCTCTCTCGCTTTGCAATCGTAGTAGTAATACTCGTTATAGTTGTAATCATTAGTGGCTCAGTCGTTTTATCGCAGTAGTTATTGTAGGAGTTGTATCGTGATCACAGCAGTGGGTAGGCTGCTTGATGTTGTTCTTACTACTGTTTTATTTGCTGTATATTTATGCGTGTGTGTTTGTGTCTGCTTGTGTGTATTTCTCATGTGTGGAGCTTGATTGATGAAAAATGATGACTTGTTTTTGTTGAACTAGAGTTGACACCGTTTTGACATCAGTTGTTTTGTATTACCGGGTGAGAATGTAGCGTCGTTCGTCTCATCGTCACCGCCTACATGTTCGTAACTGACTGACTGACTGACACCGTCTATTTTCTTCCTACATTTTCTGTTCATATCGCCACGTTCGCTCGCCGATTCTTGCGCACGTTATTGTTTGACGTCTGAATTCTACCCTTTGCTATCGTTCTTCGCCATCACACGGTGGTACCCCTACGTCCACTTCGACGACAGATGCTCACCTTCTCGCATTTTGTTTAATCACCTCTCTCTCTCTCTCTCTCCTCATTAGATCTATCTGTTTGTTGTTTGCTTCTATTTCCTCATAGTTGTATCAGTTATATTATTATTATTATTGTTATCATTAGCAGCGAATAGCAGCGGATGCCGCTGCCGTTCAGCGCCAACAAAGTCCAGTTCATTCAAAGTCATTTGTGTTACAGTCGAATATGGGTAGTACCCAACGGTTGGCCAGTCCAACTCGGCAGCCCCTCGTTGTCTCTCTCTCTCTCTCTCTCTCTGTCTCTCTCTATCTCTCTATTCGCATATATCATCTTGCGTTTAACTTTCTCGCTCATATCTTCTCTCGGATGCTATGCGCTCGCGATTGCGAGCTCTTCATTTTGATGTCATCATGGTAACGAACTCTGTAAGAGAATTCACACAACAGAACAAGCAGAACACGATAGGTTATTTGCGTGAAAATGGCCACGTCAGGAGACCGGGGGGGGGGGGGCACGGGAGACACCCGCAGCAGTCAAGTGGATTACTCGACTCGGTGTGGTATTTTATATATATATATATATATATATATATATATATATATAGCACTACCACGGACGTCAAATGTTGGCTGTGGGTCAGCCCGGAAAATTTCTATTATATATAAAAATATAATAATATCAGTATATATAATATTATATAATTGTTTATTAATTCGTCATTAACGAAATGACGGGTTGAGTATACAATGCTGTACGCTAGGTTGGGTACGACGACCTATATTGGATCATTTGTGGTGAACAAGCTCGGGATGTCGGTCCCTTTCATTTGTCTTCAGAATGTCAATAGATAACGCGCAGATTTCGGACATCTTTGGCAGCCTACCAGAAATATAGACGTCACCACGCCTTCAAACCTAAAATACTCGGAACGCCGAGCGTGTGTCGGTTTCATATCTAGCCAGCATGCAAGTCCGATATTCCGCACTTCTTCACAAGTAGGCGTTATGCGCCAGAGAGTTTAGGAGACGCGTACATTGAGTTTGTGGTGACTCATGGATGGAGGATGTTCGGAACTGAGCCCTGCATATATAAATCAGAAACTTGTAATGCGAGTGCTGAAATGCCTCAAATCTCTCTTAGTGATCGAGACAACGTCTTGCTTGACAAAATTGAATGAAAATTGCCGTCCACGATCAAACCGATGCTCGATTTAGTTGAAACGACAATTTGGTCAAAGGGCACATCGTACCTATATCTAAATTTATAGAAGCAAAAATGGCATAAATGATTTATTCCCTGGAGAATGTCACGCCTATACGATGGATGAACATGTAAATTATGGAGCAATTGTTGAGAAAGACTCGAAACTGAACACAGTAATGTACCTTGGAAATGATGTAGTGTTCGTTGGCATTATTGACTCGTTATTAATTCGTCACTAAACGGAGTTGTGCGCGAAGCACAAGTAATTGTTTGTTGTTGTTGTTGAACACAATCGGGTGCCGCCTAGCAGGCAATCGGACTTTCTTTTTTGTACGCATACGGTATTTGAAGCGCACACCCGGCCACAAACGCGTTAGGTAGATATCGCAAACGCGCGACATCTACTCGCTGCAGCTGGTAGTGCGTACGTTATCCAATTCACTGTCTTTTTGAATCGTCTATATTTCAGCTCAAGGTCGATCGATCGATCGATCGATCGACCAAACCATTCTGCGTCCCTCTGCCGGCGGCGATCCCCGCTTGCTTCTCTTCCTCGGAGGACAAAGGTGGGGACGGTAGCGTGTCATCGAGCAACTCGACGTAGCCCCAGCCACAAATGTGGCGTGTAACAAGCGTCAGTTGCTGCTACATTTATCATCACCATCAATAGTGGTGGTGGTAGTAGTAGTTGTGTCAGGACGTCGCCACTTTTCTCATCGCTCGCTCACCCTCCCGCCGAAGGTGGTGGACTGTATCTCAGGCTCAGCTTTGACTGCCTTCCTCTCTCTCTCTCTCTGTCTCTTTATATATATATATATATACATCTTACTATACACTCAGACCTCATCGGGAACGGTACGCAGCGGTGGGAGTTGGAGCAGCAGTGACTCTTTCGTATCGTACTACCTTATTGTAGGCACGGTTACGCCACCGGGGGCAAAAACGGCCCGTCTCCCACAAGCGCGCTTCACGTAGACGAGAAGCAGCGAAAGGCCATAACGAATCGCCAGCCCTAACCATTCCCATTGGCCATTCAGGCGTCACCAAACCACACAGTCAGATAGGTGTAGTCACACCCACACACACACACACATATATATATATATATATATATATATATATACAAATTCTGAGTCAGAGTCCTGGCTGTCTGTACGACTGGCTGCCCGGCTCCTCAGTGTCTCCAGGCCGATCTCGACCGGATGTCTGTGACTTACAGCTGGGCTTGCTACTCGCACATCAAATGCTAGCCAAACAGCAGTAGCAGGAGCACCAAAAAGCAGGGCCTTCTCGGCGGTATACACATACAAGCACACACTCGCACACCTAGTTCGTGCGCTAGGTAACCCTCATACGGGCTACGCAGCTTGGACCAGTGGACCGGAAGGCATATAGGCGGTAAGTCGTATTACTGGAGGAAGAAGAGCAGGAGATTGTGAGCATTTGGCAGTGTGAAGATGCTGGTTGCTACGATGGTGGCAAAGTTGATGGGCAGGTTTCACCTTTGCGGCGGCGGCGGCGGCGGCGTCGGCGTCAACGGGGCTGGTGTTATGTCCTTACTGATGGCGGTTGGACGGCGGCGGCAACCGCCACTGCTGCTGAGGCAGGAGCTACAAAAGCGCTCTCCATTGTTCTTGGCCTTGCCAGCCATCGTGGCGAGAAGAGAACAAATAGTTGTCGGACCGCCACCATCAAGAAGCGGGCCAAGGACGGACATGAGGTGCCCCTGGGGTAGCGGCACCGGCAGCAGCAGCCGCCCATTGGCAACACTGGACAACTAGCCATTGGACGAATGAGTAGTAGGCAGGCCCTTACGAGTACAAGCAGCGGGAGGATGTCCGGGGGTTCCGTCGAACCAAATGACATCAGAGAGAGAGAGACAGAGAATGGGAAAGGCAAAGCAGACACGGGTGGCCAGCCAGTGCTCCGGAGTGGGCGGGTTTGAACGGAAACAAACGGACCTCAGTCAGAAAAAGAGAGTGAAAGAGCGTGAAGACGAGAATTCGTAGAAGAGAAACGAATGGTATAAAAGGCCGCTTGCTTGCCAACTACGAACGCTAGTGGAAATAGTTGGAACAGCAGCAGCAGCAGCAGCTGCAACAGTAGCAACCGTTGTAGCGATAGCAGCTGCAACAGCGTAACAACAATTGCAAGTACTCGACGGAAGCAAATCGGAAGTGTCGGTTGGCGAGAGAAAAAGCTGCGGATAACCAAGCGGGTAACCACCAGTAAGGAGTCTTCTTTTACCCACTCTCTAGGTCTGTCCTCTAACGGTTCAGCGGATCCCGGACAAGAACAGCCACCACATCAGCGACTATTTCCACGGTGGATATAGGGGACGCAGATGGCGACGCGAAAGGGGTCGAAGCACGAAACGAGCGAGCGGACGAGTGAAGAGACCTATATATATATATATATATATATATATATATATATATATATATATATATATATATATATATATATATATGTATATATATATAAACATATTATAGAAAGCTCGATCGCCCCCGCAGTAGACTCCATCAACGGTGTGTGTGTGTGCGTGCGTGTCTCTGGGTTTCGTTGCTCCGTGGATAACAAAAGGGCGAAGTACGACGATAGGGGTCCAGATAGATAGATAGATAACTGTCGACCTTCTAGCCGTAGAGTAAAGCAGATCTGCTCAGACGCACGTACCGGCCTATAGAGCCGGCGTTATTACGTCCCCGTTAAGGCTGATTGGATTGGGTAAAATTGATGTAGTTGGATGGAGAGAGAAATAGTTGGTTTAGTTATCTAGGGATCTATCTATACAAGCACGTGTGTGTGTGTGTGTGTGGAGTCGTCCACGATTACATTGTGGTTTTGACCTACGGAGCGACTGAAAAAGAGCTATACATAGCTGCCATACGCAGGTAGGAGGACATTAACAAGACGCACGAATGTAGTTGCTGCCAATTCTGAATGCCAAACAACATCCTAACGTGAATAACGTGAACACGATCACAGCCTTTAATTGATGGCTCAAATAGGCGTCACTTATAATTTACCACTCTCTTGAATTGAGAGCTCGCGTATTCCCCGAGGGCACCGAAGTAAAGATTCGGCTGCTGTCACTTCGCGGTTATATAGGATAATGTCCACCCGTCTCGTGGCGTCCACCACGAATAGAATAGCGCTGGTTTCATTTTCGCGCTGGTTTCATTCGATTCACACATATCAGCAATTCATTGGATCTTATTAAACATTACTCTTTTATACAATCGTTCCGTTAGCCACCCAAACCGATAATTCAGAATCGCATCAATTTCGTGAGTCCATATAATACTTGTTCTCGGTGAACCGACACAAGGAGACATAGCTCATCACAGGGGGGGATGCACAATTTTAATCAGCGTACATAGATATTGGTGCATATCAGCCTACATCGGTACAGACCCTTCAATCGAGGTCATAGGTCATAGAACATCACGTTCATAGTAGCAAAAAGATAAAGTACAGACGTGTCTAGATAAACTTCTCGAATGAAGGGGGGCGCGGGGGGGGGATGTTCTCTTTATAAACCTACCTTCATAGTTGACCTGTCCATCACCATCGATATCCGCCTCGCGGATCATCTCATCAACCTCTTCGTCCGTGAGCTTCTCGCCCAGGTTGGTCATTACGTGCCTCAGCTCGGCAGCTGAGATGAAGCTGAAATAATAGATTGTATATGTGTAAAAGGCTATGCAAAGTAAATGCTATGCTAAGCTACCACTGTCAATATACATGTTCATCCATTGTTCGTGGAGTTTCCAAGGAAGCGTAGGGAGGCTTTCGTTTGTAACGAAGATTAAATCATTTCACAGCAAAAGCACCTGTCATCGGGCGGGCTCGAGCCGAGCACAACCAGTGCATGATAACACGCACACACACAGCCAACCCCACGTATGCTATTCTATTGTGAAAACGACTTAAACAATCGTCGAAACCCGAAGTCCGCATACGACAGAGGGAAATATGCCAATCCTAAAAATGGAGCGGGAAAACGGAGGACGAGCCTACCCGTCAGCCTTGATGTCGTCCTGTGTGACAGCGACACGCACCAAAAAAGCTGCCTAGCCCATGTGGCCAGGAGGGATGCCTTCATCAATCAGCAGATCATCAATTATTTCCTACACCGATCGTTGCCGCCCTCATAAGATGTCAATTAATCTTAATAATAAGAAAAACTTGGAGCTCGAGAGTGGCAGGCGCTGTCACCAAAAGGCCGAACAAACGCGACCGATCGACGAACGCCAATAACATTCTACCTCGGTCAACTTGAGATTGCGTCGATAAAACCGGCGTTTCTGATAGCTAAGCTTGTATAACGGACCGTTACTTAAGTCGCTACTCCCACGTTGTATGAGGCGAACATAAGCAATTCATGATTCCTGATCAGGGGGAACGAGGACCCGAATGGGTTGGCATTGCTCTTGGATGTGGCCGGTCAGAGTGCCACTCGTTTTTCCCTCCGTGGCAGTGATTTTCGAAGGTGTGTCCGTCACCGCGTGTCCAGCATATTATTGCGTTATCGTTAGGCGAAATGTTTGGCCAATGTCAGACGATTCAATTATTTGTTGTGAAAATGAAACGAGTGCACCAGCGGCACCTACCGCCTCCACGTCGAGAGGATACTGAATAGACCGGGGGAGGTCAACAGGTAACGTACCCCGTCGATATGCGGATACGACTATCGCAGAAATTAGCTGGGCCACCCTCCAGCGCGGCCCCTATTAATATCTCTCATCCCTATTCCAGCTCAGGGTATTTCGCATCGGGGGTCCGAGTCGAGCACCTCACGCTGCTCAAACCCCATCCTGCCACGATTACTGTCTGTGTTCGTCCTCCACGGATCAACTCTTCGTTTCGCCGGTCTGTCTCCCAGCTGGGCAGGAAGATCGGTCACCGTTTCATCGACTCGATCCCAATGGCTTTCGCTTCCAGCCGGAAGCTCTATCGGCATCGAGGCCATTACCACACTATCACCGTTGAGTCGCACAGCGGAAGGCGACCTACATAATTCCGACCACATAATTCCGATGTACTCTGTGACCGGTTCCCGCCTATGCTGGCAGATCCCAACGGCTCGCTCAATGTTGGCCGAGACGCGAGCCTGTTGGCCACCGGAGGTCGACCGAGGAGATGCACAATAACGAACGTCGATATTCGTATATGACGAACCCTGGAGAAGGACATCCATTACGGGGCCCCCGGCCACGCCGGTCATCAATGGACGCGTACAGCGTACCCCGAAGATATCACCGCAACGGCCAGTAACTGTTCCGTTGTCCGTCCATAGCCTGACATAGTGTGACACCAATCCCAATTCATTCAGTGCTTGCCGACTCGTTCGCGTGTGAAAGATATGTAGATGCCGATCTTCTCTCACGGCGGCCCCGTGCCTGTGCGAGCCTGTGTACGTATCTCCCGAGGCGGGACAGCTGGCGACACCATTTGTGCTACTTCACATTTCGGAAGCAATCTTGCTGGCCTTATTTGTCAGCGTACCAGCGCGGCGTTATGTTCGACAGCGTATGTCTGACTATTGAACGTGGGCAGGGCATAGTTATTGACAAAGGGGACGCTCCCGATAACCGTGAGAAGCTCCCTGTAGAATAATCGCCGCAGCGTGCGTCAACGAACTAGCTGCATTGACCGTCTCGCTGCAGCTTTGCTTCAACCCGGGACACTCGACCACCCGACGGTCTAGCTGGCAAACGCATTTCGTTGCAAGGGACAATGTGGAGAGGGGTCAAGCGGAGAATTTCGAATAGAGAAAATACATCGAAGCGTTGTTCAGTGACAAAGCCAACTTGATGAATGAAGGTGGAAGATTCGATTTCGAAGGGCATCGAAGCATCCGATTGCCGTAATCGATTGCCGTAAGGGGATGACTAATGCGCAACGCTGGAAACTATCGCGCTCGAAAGGACTTGGCTTGCAATCGGCTCAGTCTCGCAGACAGAGATGGGATCTGTGCAGACATTAAGGCAGAGCTGAATTCGGCAGATGGCAGACGATGCGAGTTACACTCCGAGCAATTACATCGTCTTGACCCGTCGGTATCTGGTCAACTGATTCGAGTTCGTCTCCCTAACTCACTTAGCTTGCATCATCGAGGTATTAACTGCGGGGCTGGAGGGTGATCACCACTGGCGTCATGGAGCTAACTTCGTTTCGGTCGAAACAGAAGCCGACAACGAACGATAAAGTCATTGTATTCGGCATTGTTGTTCGTACATGAATAGCCACTCATCGAAGGAGAACTCAATAGACTTCGCACTGGCGATTAGATCATACATTCGTTGAATCGTTGCAATTCCGACTAATTAGCTGTATAGTGGCAGTAGGCACAGGATAACAACGAGCGCCGTAAGACTATGCGGTCATTATTATTGTTCAAAACGATCATCGTCGGTACGGTTACCCCATATGTTTGCCTCTGGCTCGCAGAGAATTCCACTCCGATGCGAGTACATCGAGTCAATCGAGCTCATTTTCAAGCCAACTCCGTATACATGTATGTACACATTAGGTAACGCTCGTTAGCAAAGTACGCCCCGTCTCAACGGCACGCATTACCGCTGCCAACGTGCCGAAGCGACTGCTGAGCGGATTAGACACGAATGCAGACCCCATCGTTCGACAGAAATGTCGGCGTCGGCGGCTAACAGATATAACCGCTGCCTCTTCGACTTTTGACGCGGTCAAGGGTGAATCAGACGCAAGGCAATGGTGCCACATTATTCATTCGAGCGTTTCTGCCTTTTTTTCTCGATGAAGTAGCGGAAACAGGCCGCAACAGCACATGGAGGTAGACACTGTGATATTGTTGTTATTATTATTAGCGAGTATTCATGAGGTGACCGTTGTGCGTGCACTGCTGTTGCTGCAAATCATCAAACAGCGCTCGCGGTGGTCTCGGCCAGCAGCAAACGCGTACACTAATATCATTGACACCGCAACAGGCGGTAAACGAGTCCGCTGCTCGGTGGCGGAGGACGATGACGACGACAACAACGATGACGATATCGTGGTTTTTTTTGCCATTTCGCCAGTGACTCCTCACCGTGTGTAACTCAGCTTATATATTAGATCGTCGTATGTCTGCGATGATTCAGCTGTACGGGCCGGCTCGTCCAACTGCTGATTCATCGTCATCGACGGTTACCATAATAATAATAATAATAGTAATAATAGCAATTATTACTGCTGTTTGGCTACCACGTTTCGTATCGGGTGAGCTTTGTCTACCCGTCTACGCGTCCGCTGGCAGAGAGTCGATGGGTCGTCGATAAACAGACATATACAGCACGGGCATCGGAAGGGGGCGGAATATGATAGGCGGACTGTGAACACATTGTGTAGCACATTATCAAATTCTCTCCCATGTAATCTGCGTATACACACACACACACACTACATGACGTGGCTATGTCTAGCGTCGTGTAATAGAGTGCGGTTGACCTTTGTGCAACATGGACCCTACACCAGATACAAAACATGGGATGGAATAGCTTATTCCTCGATCCAACGATACCTCGTTGTCTACGGTGTCGATTCTTACCGGCTTCTCCTGGTGTCAAATCTTAGCCGGTACACGTGTCAAAAAACGACATCTATAGATTAATATGCAGAAGGCTGTAATATTCGCTATAAAGCATCCGTACGTGGAGGGGGCATTAGATGCACACCCAGCCATCGATTGCACCTAGAAATGCTGTCCATCAAAGCGTGGGGTACGGCAAAGACACATCGAACAATTTCCTCTTTTCATCAGCTCCTCGTCGTCGGATACTATTCCTCAACACGGTCCCTAGACACAGCAATAATGCTAAGTACTCATAGCAGTGATTGACAAAACAATAACAAATATGATTCCTTCCTATGGTGGTATTCTGCTGCCATCAATGCAGCCGTTCTTTATTATTATTATTATATTAAAGGGAGAGGATGAAATCGGGACGGCAGTGATCACCAATGTGTCCAAGGAGCCCATGACTAACTCCCGGCCCCATAAACACAAACACTCACGCATATTCTTCTTTCTCTCTCTCTCTCTCTCTCTCTCATGGTTGCTCCTTTGGAATGGTCTCCAACGGACAGGGCAGACCGTCATGAAAACATCGTACAGACCCATCTAGCATACGATATCTGCTAATATATGCTATACACGTACATATATATATATATATATATATACATAAAGCAGTAGAGGAGACTGTGTCAATCAGCTCAATCAGTCTTACTCTGTTCGTCCATATTCTCTTTAGCTGTGGTTTCCCCCGTAATCCATTGGTGGCGGACAGTGGGTGGTGGTAGAGTACTCAGAAAGACAAGCAGACCCGCGTCTTCTGCGAGGAAAACAGCAACTCGTTGTTGTTGTCGTCGTCTGCGGGCTCGTTCCACCCTCGTCCCTCGTATGTCTGTCTGTCTGTCTGTTCCTTGGTCTGTTCCGAGGCGTGCCTTCGGGCCTGCTCGCTCTTAGCTGCTTCTCTCAAGTATATTCTCTCCATGTCGGCCTTGAGTGAATTATTGTTATTATTGCTATTATGACGTTTACAACGGCGGCAAGCGGCCTGCCGGAGATGACCAGGACACGCAAGTCCGCTAAATAAACGGCTGTGGTACCACCACTGCCGGCCAGACTGCCAACCCGTTTTGATGACACCAGTCATATATCGGGAATACCCACTGAATCGCATCACCCCTACGATCCAGTGTCCTGCCAGCGAGCCATGCGGCCTGCTAACGGACACAGGCAGATAGGCCCCCAGCTACCGAGACAACCAACAAGAGAAGGGTGCGAATTTACAATGGGTGAGTGAATATGACGATATCTCGATGGGTGATTATCTCGATATCGATTCGCCGACTAAGAAGAACATTATATGATGACGATGACGGTGACGACGAAGAAATAGCACCGACAGAGGAAACAGCGGGGAGCTGGTGTCTGCCGTCGACGTGATATCAGAATGCGTCATCTCATTTGCATTTGGCAGCAGCAGCAGTGCTACGCCAGCTCGAATGGTAGCGGCGCAAACTGAATCAACCGAATAGATCGTACGGCGACCGCGGCAGTGGCGACAGCAACAATCGCAACGTAGACAACGAACGCAACGGTGGCAATGACAGCATAACGTCACTCTCTGACCGAACCGACGCTCACCGCAGCAAGAGCAGGCAGCTGAGCAGCAGCAGCAGCAGCAGCGCATGCAGGCGCAACCACATAGCGTTTAGACCGCTCTGACTCGAGCGGACTATGTGTGCTGCACGCGCTCGGTGACAAAACGTCACCATCGCTGCATCGTCGAATATGCCAAATAGAGCCCATTTTATCCGTGGAACGGCAGGGAGGGAGGCGAAACAATCAAATAGACAAAAACTCGTTGACTGCTTTAAAACAGTTGGCGATTTCGTTGGGCGAACACGAAACGATGACTTTGCGAGGATCACCGCTGGCGACTACATCTGCGACGATAAATAATTCTTTCGTTATTTTGATTATGACTATTCCATAAGAACAAAGAGAATAATAATCGCTATGGACTTCATGCCTCTGTCTCGATAACTCGAGTTGAAAGCGAGAGAGTGAAGGAGGGAGAGAGTACCACTCATGGTTAACTGATGGGTTTTCACACGCGCGGACACACACACACACAAACAGCCGAGTCTTAACTAATGTCTAATGTTTAGGCACACAGGCGTATTTCTAACGACCACCTACCGTACTACGACACGGGTTGATCAATGTTATTAAGCGATATTATGATAATAATAATTAGTTAAACTGGGTTTATTGGTCGACAAATTTCGTTCGACTGCTAGTAGCCACCAGCTGTTGCAGAGGCGCTGATCCCGTTGCCGTTACCAACGTTACCTCGTAGTCGATGGCCAAAGCCTTGCATTCTCTTCCATTTGAGTGGGAGACATGATGGGCCCATTGAACTCATGCAGCTCCGATCAATTCACCGAATCCGTTCATCATGACGGACGCCGTTCAGTCACAGTGGGTCACCCCACTCAGCTCGTATCGTGGTCTTCATTGCTCTGTCCATCTTCTTCATTTATTCCTGTCGGTACGTTTCTGTTCCGCTACTAGATTCGTTCGTTCGTTTGCTTGTTCTGTGTATTTCATTTATGTTTGTTCAACGAAAAGCAGATTTGAGGGAGGAATCAGCCGAAAAACCATCAACCGCCATTGCTTAGCTCGCTAGGCGGAGTTGCGGCGAGGGAACGACAGCCCCGAACCGAGCTCCGCTCTCGGCTTCCACTCGCCAAGAAGAAACCGCTGCTAAAGTATCTCCGCTGCGCTGGAACTAGCGGCAGATAACAAATACCGCCGGCCCTGTTCCAGCTGGAGGCAGCCTAAAGCCTCTTCCGCTGTCGCTACCAGTTTGCTTACCGGATGCTTGCCCTTCGACCTGAACCGGAGCAACAATGAGGAGAATTTAAGACTGCAGCCGAGTCGGTCGCCGAGGTCGACTCGGATTAAAGTCAACTCGAGAGAAGTCTAAAGAGGACAAAAAGTCGAAATCAATCTCTTAAATTAGAACAAAAACAGCGGCAGCGCCACCAACATCACGTAGGCTTATACGATGCGACATACGTCTTCGCGCTTGTATAGACAACATCGACTCCGAGGCCAGGCTGAGCTTAGCAGCAAGTCAAGGCAGCGCGTCTTGCCCTCGTTGCCTCGTCTCTCTCTCTATTTCTACGAAGCAGATGATATTTTTCAACGAAAAAGGATCAATCGACTGATCCAGAAGGAGGAGGACGTGGAACAGTGGAACAAATTGGCGTTCGTTCCACCTTGCCAAGAACGCTCATCATATTTTGCGTTATTATTTCAAATTGTATCAGAAGCACAACGACCAGCAGCAGCAACAACATTCGTAGATCATCATTATGATGACAGCACAACAAGCGAGCGATGCCTTGAAATCGAGCCGGTTCATATGTAGCAAATAAGAGATGAGAGAAGTGCTTAATAAACAACTAATACCTTCACTGAGTAAGGCAGCCTGCAGCCTTTATGAGGCCTCGAGGGACCGACCATATTCTATATACACAATTGTATGCAGCCTTTCATTGCTATTTTTCTTCTTTCTCTCTCTCTCAGGGGAGAAGGGGCTATTGGACTATTTTTAATTTTAATATTATAACACACACATTAGAATAGATATAATTCTAATCAATGTGTATGTTAGGCTTGTATATGACAATCAAAACTCGAGGCTATTTCGGTCTCTCATTAATTAGCATTAACTTGTATTTAGTGAAATTAAACGATATCTCCAGTTATACACATGTGTCGCCTATTCGCCTTAGCCGCTTCCATCGGCTAAACTTTGTCCAACTATCTCCGAGCTGTTCGCCATGATAAAAGCATTGTGTTGTGTATCCTGAAGTACATTCGCTTGCGATAGAACTTGACTTTCCTACCACTAGGAAAAATGAGTTTCTTCCAAGATTCAGCTACTCGCGCGATTGGCGATTTCGATCGCGCATCCTGGTTGAGTGGCTCGTCGATCGACAGAGGAGGGATCTAGCTTGTCACAGGTAGGTAAGCTTCCACCCTTCACCAAACGCTTGCCAAAATGGTAGGTAGCATGTGGTCGGCCGTTCGGGTGCCGGCCAGAGGGCCGCGCTCGTGATGAGAGCGCAGATTCCCGGCGGCTCGCGCACACAGGAAATCCCAGTCTCAAAGACGTCAAACAAAAGCGTTGTTGATTTGAGCGCGTCTCAATGCTTCTGTCAGCATGCCCTCCGCCAGCTTATGGGCGTGTCGCCCCCAGCTTATCCGTAGCAGTCACACGTGTAGCGAAATCACTAGCTGAGTGTCAAGCCGAAGTGCGGTGAAATCACCGGAGGTACTGTATCAACCTGAGAATCATGTATGCATCGTTGCTGGCTTTCATCGTAATCATCAGCAGCAGCAACACCATGCGTTCATTAGTGACTGGTTTGGCGGAAGGCAGGGGATTGAGGGGACTACAGATCTGTCACTGCTTAATCGCGTTCGGGTCAAAGCTTGCTGGCCCAGCAGATAAAATGGACCGCTGCTTGCTGCTGGGTAAAGGTGGAATAAGCACCGTGCCGAGAGTTCCGCCACGACGGTTACATAGGAACGAGCACCTCAGCCGGTCTACAACTTGCAGCCAGGTCACTACTAAACCAGCCACTAAGTGTAAGTGAATCCCACCACCACCACCACCCAAGAAGACAACAGCGAATCGCCCACGCCACCAAACTTATAACTGGACCCAAAATACTATGGACGGCTTAAGCAGCAACATGTCTCGTTGAGACCTGCACTCGCCAATCAGAAGAACTGGTTTCGGGTGTGGGCATTGTGGAAGACATTGGGGATAGCCAGGCGAAACTGGCAGTAGCCGTAGCGGCATGTAAACGGGAGGAGCCAATGTACGGCACACACCCGAGCCGATATCACCAACTTCACCTCCGGTCAAGGCCGACGAATGAGTGCCGTCGGAGCCGCAGCCATCGGCTTCGGGCCGTCCCAGCCGGGCCTAGACTCCTAACGAGATCAGCAAGTATTATAGTCGTGACCGTTGCTCCGCTGCCTTGGACAACACACCCCCTTGCAAGCCATCCCCGTCCGATCACAATGCAGTAGGTTACTAGCAACGGTGTAACTTGTTACTTGTTTTGTTCCTCTGCCAGCCGCCGACAGAGACGCCTGCAGAGCAGAACAGGCGAGGAACCAATGACAGAGAGATATAGGTAAGAACAGCAGCAACAATAGCAACAACGCGGATCTCTAGTTGATGCCCCGCCCGTCTGTAAGGAATTGGGCCACACCACAGATGGCGATAATCAATGAACGCCATTGAAACGCTAGAGCAACATTAACACTGACTGATCCACCACCTCCCTGAGCGCGACACACGCACGCTAGTTAGTGATGACTGGCGTCAACGAGTGTCATCATCTCGAGTCGTACCATCTCGATAGGATGACATTTAGTTGGTGGCAATATAGGAATTGCCATTTACATGTTACGATGCCCAGTGGCAAACCACGCCGACGGGAGATCGAGGAGGGACCGTTCTCTCGCTTGAGCCTTGAAAGACCCAGGATCGACGCTTCTACAAGAAGATGTTCGATCGCGTGATGCTCGGAAGACAGTGGCGCATATCACAGACGTTTGTGCAATATACAATACATATTGGGGAGCGCCTCTTTTCATGTTCGAGTTCTTGAAACAAATATATATATATATATAAAAATAGAGAGAGAGAGTCACGAGGGAAGCACAAAAGACGCAAGGCCCCGCTAGCTCATAATCCTCGAATTATGAGTATAGCATAGGAACTCTCGAGGCCCCCTTGCGGTTTCACCTCCCATCTTGTTCGCATCCTTTCAAAGTGCATGTGGCTATGTAGTCGGCATAGGTTTAACATGAGGAACGTGGCTCACTTGAGACGAGTGGCAGTTGAGTGGCAGGGGGGCGGGTGTCTCCTCCACACAACGCGAAGGGCAAGCAATGGAGATCTGCTACCCTTTGTGGTAACAGACAACGAGACTTTAGTTGACAGTGACAGGTCCACGGCTAGCGGGTGGTGGTAAAGGTAACATCAGTCGAACTTTTCGCTCAGGGCAGTTCACCTAGCAATTTACCAACGCACCTATGTATGTGGGGCGTCGGGTGGGGGTGGGGGTACGCCGGTGGGGTCTCGATAGGAAACTTGTCAGAGGGTCCATTCGAGCGACGAAGGCTATTGAGACTCGACATGTGCTGAGTCGTCGAGTCTGTCAAGTATATTAGTAATAGGTCATAGAGTAATATCGACTAAGAAACTTACCCATTTCCGTCTTTATCAAAAACCCTAAAAGCTTCCCGGATCTCCTCCTCGGAGTCGGTATCCTTCATTTTACGCGCCATCATCGTGAGGAACTCTGGGAAGTCTATAGTGCCGTTACCTGAAACGCAAACATAGCCAAAAGGCGCATTTAGGTCAGGGAGCAAAGGTTGACCAACCTTTGGTTGATCATAGGTTTAAGCACTGATTATTACTGAGGATTGTCTGTATAGCAGGATTGCTGTACAGACAATCCGACAACGCTATTAGCACCGCCTAGGAAAATCAACGCCTAGGGAAACAGTCAAGCGGGATGGTGTGGGGTTAGCGCCGACGACCTAGAACCTCTCGAGGGTCTCCGGTTCGAATCCAGCAGGACACATATGCTTCGAAGTGATGTGAAACCTATTCTAAATAAGGCAGCTCATGAAACGTAATTCATAATGTCAAACATTGCGTAACCTCCGACTGGTACATTTGCATCGTACAAGTACACCTTCACCACGAGCATAGATCACAAGACCGCTCCGGTCAAAGTAAGTAACAGCAAACAAACTGAGTTTCTTAGTGACCAGTCCACGAGACTTTGCCGAACGCTTGCCATTGGGTGCTCGCTGTCCAATTCGTAATTTTAAAGTGAGGCAACTCTCAAACAAGTTATGATAGACACGAGGCAATCGAGAGGGCACCACGCTCTCAGCATGCGTCAACCAATGCGTATCTTCATCGTGAAACGCTGCAAAAAGAGTTCGCCGTTTGCTGGATACGCTATCACTGCCGCTGGAAGCAACATCAGCGTTGCCATTTGCTACGATGACGACGATGGTGGTCAGTGAAGCGGCTCCCTGGGATCCGCTCCACCCAAAATATCTCTGGTATATTAGAGTAAAGAAATATTCACTACATACAGCTGAGTCTTTTCTAGTCCAGGTAGCTATAATAGTTGCCCTCGCCCCTCACAAGTATGCGGCCACCCAGGTCATCAGAGCTGTGCCCAATTGGCCCCGAGACGATGGCCAGGAGCATAGGGGTATTGGCGAGGGTTGACAGCGACGGGGACGTCGACACAGGCCATGTTCAGGTGTACATAACGAAGATCGCGTTGTGGAGCGGTGCGAGTACACGACCCCAGGAATTGTTGTTATCCGACGCGCGTAGAGTGCAGTGAATAGCACCTAAATATGTGGCTGCTGTATGTAGCGCCTTCTTTACTTGCTTGCATACGTACGGCCGTACTACCTGAGTATACAACTAGCACGCTGATGTGGTCACGTGAGGTGGACGTGGCGGAAGCTCTACGAGGGTAAGTCGCCGAAGGAGCTCTGTAGGTCTTATATGTGGGTGTGTGGTCGGTCGCAACAAAAGCAACACGGACATCACTATTACTGTTATATAATATTTAGTCTAAACTATATCAGCAGAAAGGGCGCCAGCAATAGTGACTTATCCTTATGCTGTTCAAGTGCGAACGCCTAGGGAATTTGTATCAATGTCAATGTGGTTGATCTGTATTGAAATGCTGCTGGTGAGGCCAGAGCAGTTCGACATGCTCTCTCAAGTCTTGATTGTCGTCTGAGCATCCGACCTCTTCTTAAAGCTCTTATAAATGGCGCTATCAAATGACAGGGACAGAACGAGGAGCGAATGCACCCCGCCCGAGACCTCCCGTCTGACCTCCCGCGTGGCATCGCTGTACCGCTTAGTCAATGGCGCACTGCGTGCTGACTGAAGTGCCGATACAAACCAAGGGCACCCAGATCAACAGAGGCGGGCAGACCGAGAAAGCGGAACACGGTCATTTAGGTCTCGGAGTGAATCATGCTTTGCTTTTACGAACGATCGTTTGCTCGTTCGCCTCGACTGAAGAATATCCAGAGGGAAGAGGACACGACCTTCGTTCGAGTCAAGGTCGTCTCTTGTTCATGTGGCATCTTGCTGCATGTTGATGCCAATGTCTCGATTATCTCGGATTGTCCCCTCAGCACATCAGTAGAACAGACAGTACAAGAGTGCGAGCTGCATACGATGGACCTGCTGAGTGTCGCTGAGAGCCACGCGCGTGTATTATACTGTAGGCAAATACTTTGCCTGTCAATCGGGACATCAATAGTGGGCCAGTACTAATGGCGATGATGACAATATCTCAGCATATCGACGACACATTGCCGTGGATCAGATGTGGCGAATACAGCTGGCCGCTGCTTGTGACCTTCATCTTTGGCCTCCAAGTTATCTCTATTTCACTGAGCGTGCTATTTGGCCTTGGTTAAACCAAATCGTCTATACGACAAACGATGACTACGGGAATATTTGAGAGGCTCCACGGGAGGAAAAAGTCTTTGTGCAAATGCCGTTTCGTGCCCATTATTGTCATCGTCGACGAGTGGAGCTCCGGCTTCCTGGCGTCCACGCGTGTCAATACTTGGCAACAATTAGAATACTGTCTAATAATAAGGCTGACATGAAGAACGACCAGACCGAAATGTCCACTTAGCTTCCGATCGACAAATAGCACTGTGGTCGCAGGTTCGCCCTTCAGCTGACATCTTGCTACTTTCCCACAGACTATTTCACACTGGCGTGCGTTTAGTCTTCTGATAGCCGCATGTGATATCCTTCTCAGATGGATGGCCGTAGGTTTGTATGTATGGACGGCGTACCGGTTAACGGGGCCATATAGAGCAACGCTGTTCGGGTGGTTGGTCAGGCCGGCCGGGGGGCCGAGATCTAAGCCAGAGGTGCCATTAACACGCATTATGTAGCAGAAACAGGACGAAACAGCACACAGCAGTTGGAGTAGCAGCGACTGCCTCTGGAGCCATTATGTATGTGTACATCTACATCAAGGCTGTGTACAGGCAGAGAGAGAGAGAGATAGAGAGGTCTGCACTCAGCTCTGATTTTCCTTCCGAGCACTCCTGTGTTCACGTCCGCCTGCGGCCTTCGACCGCCGCCATCCGCATCCACTGCTCAACTGAACGAGAGCGCCCGAACAACTTCTCCCCTCTTTATCCTCGATGTTCTTGTTGTTGTTGTTGTCGTTTGTCTGCGCGCCTCCAGCGCTGTTTCCAATGCTGTTCCTTCTGCTTGTGTGTTTTTGACCTCGCCTCGTTTTTTCTTGCGTCAGTGAGCGCCGGACAGCCCGAAGGGCGGCGTCTCGCTGTCTCAGAGTACTGCCGTCGTCGAGCCGCTTACCGGCCACCGATGCCTTGCACACTTTTCTGCCTGCCTTATGCGGAACGTCACAAACCCACGAGGCCATAGCAGCGTGAAACGGGTAGGCCAGTCGGCTGGCCAGTTAACTAGACCGTTGCCACCACCGTTCGTTGAAGAAATGACTGAGCGAGCCGGGAACAGGGCAGGGTTCGGGCCGGTTCGGGCCAGATATACGGGAGGTAGTGGTCAGGGCTGAAGAACGGAGCGACGCGCCACCGCTGCTTCTCCTCCTCCTCCTGCTCCAGTGCTCCACTGAAATGGAGAACTTGCGAGTGCGAGGCCCCCCCTCGCCGTATCCCAGCCCCAACGTCACCGGTCTCCGTCGCAAGAAAGTCGCCGGCCGCCGCAGTTCTCGTCGTTGTCGGCGTCGGCGACCGTTCGCCCGTCCGCATTTTTGCTTTCGCATGACGGCAATGGTGGTGGCAGCAGCAGTAGCAGCAGCAGGCGGTGGCGTTGTAAACCAACACCTTGGCAATGCCTAGGTGGCGGACTGTGCCCCGAGGTGTACGGCCGGGTGTTTGTGTGCTTGGTTGAGTGAGTGGTTATCCTTGGGCTTTGTGGTTGACCCGGCAGCGCATGGACCGGTCATCTGGGTTGCTGCTGCTGCTGCGGTTGGAGCGTGCTGGAGAAGCAGACCGGTGTGTTGATGCTGATGTTGGTGTCAGTCGTGGCTGTGTCTGGCAGCTACCACAGTGCAATCTCTTACCCTCGTATATTGCTCTTCTCAGACATAAACGCAGTGTTGTTCGCCATGCGGCAGCCGGGTCGAGGTGAAACGTAGAGTTGGAGCGACGAGACACAACCATGGCATCAGCGACGGGGGTGGTAGCGACTGAGGCAACGGGTTTAGCTCTGAGAGGCGGTGCGCGTCCGCGAGATGGACAGAAAGAAGACCACCAGCCGCCAGGCCTTGGATGGCCAGGAGCGGGGCTGTATACATATATATGTATGTGTTGTGTGTGTGTGTGTGTGGTGTCAGTGGATGTGGGCGCCATTTCAGTGAGCGTTTCAGGCAACCCAGTTCCTGCAGGGAGGCCAGGCATCCAGCGAGTGGCTGATCCCAGAGGAGGACGCTGTTGAACGTTATACATTATACACATTCATGGTATACCGGGGGAGGAGGAGCGAGGGTTGTTAGGGCGAAATGGGGCCCTCGGACTGAGCAGCGCACACAGACGCACACCGTAGTTGCAGTGGTGGCTGGTAGTCGTTGCAGAGTGACTGCTGCAACGAACGGCAGCTCAGCTGTACTGGCAGTCGCGCCGTCCAGGGTTGACAGGAACGCAGGAAGGAGGCGCCTTGGGGCCGTGCTGGGTCTGGAGGGCACACACAAATGCTTCCTCTCGAGGGAGAGACTGGCTTCTGCATTTTGCTGCTCTTGGCCTCCGGATGCCTGGCTGGCTGGCTCGCGGGCAGTCGGGTGGGCACGCAGCGCCAGCCACGGCAACGCACGCGCGAGCGGCAGCGACAACGGCGGCATGAAAAGCAGCCAAAGTGCTGAAGCTGCTGCAGTAACAGCAACGAAGGGAGCTGCTATTGCTGCGGGCCCCACTCTACGATGGAAGCTAGATGGGAGGCTGGGAGGTACTATACTACTATGACTACTGCTACTGGCTGCTGCTGCCGACGACGACGACGACAACGACGACGACGACGGCAGCGAACACTGCAGCAGGAAAACGAGTTACGCCAGCAGCTGTATGCAATTCCGCATTTGCCCCTGGCCTATCCTGTCCTGCTCCTCCCCCTCGCTCGTCCTAAACGGCCGACCGACCGACCGTCCGGGCTACCATTCCTATTTCGTTGTTCTTTCCCTGTCTGTCCTCGAATTTTGCCGAGAATTTCGCCTGCTACTAGAGAGACTAAGGAGGGCGCGCTGCCAGCGGCGGCAGCAGCTGCAACCGAAGCTGACTGCATGCGCAAAAGAAAATGACGAGAACCTCGGAAGGACGAGATGAAGATGAGGAGGTAGCACAGCCAGGGGCAGAGGCAATGAAGGCAGAAAGGACAGACGGATGACAGGCGAGGAAGGAAACGCCGAACGGGAGGAGCAAGCTTAGTCGGCAAAATCACGACGACAATGAGCGAAACGCCGCCACTCTGCCGAGGCCCCACGCCCACCGCCCACTGCAACGTCCCCTTCAACTGTCGCATGCTGAGGCGACTGCTACTGCTGCTGCTGCTGCTGTTGTAACAGGCCCGTTGCCACGTGAACTCTGCGACTCCACAAGGCGACACCGCCGCCGTCGCCAAAGTATCGCGTCTATCGCGATTCTTATCGATGCTGACGGTGGATGAGTGGGTGTATTAAATATATATTCCAATTCTACACTCTTAGTGAAGTCGTGTCGGCTGCATGCTCTCTCTCTCTCTCTCCCTCTCATCTTTATTGTTCAATGTTGGCGACAAGGTGGCGTCAAAGATGTTTAATCGGTCGGCTTCGGTCTGTAGGTTGAAGGGTCTGTGAGTGTTAATCCTTTACATTCGTTTGGCTGGAAGTTGAATGAGCGGTGAAGATCTAATTTTCATTCGATTCCTCGTGCAACCACCCACTGCCTCTCTACCTACCTTTCTCTCTTCGAATGTTGACGCATTTCTTCAGCTGACTGACTTTCTTAACGTCCAGCGATACGTCTGGGAACTAGCGTGCCAGCCATCATCTGCGATTTCTAATGTTGGTATAAGAGAGTTCGATTCTGGGATATCTCTGCCGATGCCTACGACGATCATAATCGGGCTTTTTGACGCGGCAAGCGCAGTACAGTGTCAATTTCTACCTTCAACTTGGCCCCCTGTAACTGCGTAGGTATGTGTCCTTGTGGAGATTGTAGTCAGAGCAGCGAAGAGCCTTAACTTCATTCCTTTAAAGTCAATAGTCAGGTCTGGCACGAGGGCGTAGATCGTGCCGGCAAATCGTAGCTACCTCATGAAGCTGATATAGGCAGATCTTAATCTAATGCATATATATATATATATATATATATATATATATATATATATATATATATATATATATATGCATTTTCCCTTCCTCTCTTCCCCTAGCTTCTGTAGAAGAGAGCATCGGCAGTAGAAATCACCGACTCTATTCAACAACTGTGTCATACCATCATCATTTGGAGCAAAAAGTCAAATCTCAAATCCATCCTCCTACTCTGCTAGCAAGTCCAACGCAATTGCCCACTGCAGAGCAAATCAAACTTGTGACAAGTAAGCATCGTCACGTTGTCGGTGTCCACGGCGATCGAATCCCTTCTCCCGACTCTCTCTCTCTCATGTTATCCTGCCTTCGAACTTCATTGGCCCCAGTGCTGCCTGCTTCGATTGTTGCTACTTCCGACCCCTGCTGCTCCGATATCATAAAAGCTCATCGCATAAAAATGACGGCGACTTAGCTCGGCCGCAGGAGAAAATATCAAATCATTTGTGGCGTCTCGTTCAAGCCTCTGCCTTGGCTGCTTATAGGTGCTCCCCTCGGTGGAAAGGAATTGCCTGTCAAGTGAGGCTACACCAGATGAGCAGCCAACTGCGTACACCCAGTCGCAGCGGCCGGGCGACCGCCAAAGTGCGGGTGATGTATGGAGTGCATGGCGTAGAAAGATACGTCCGCCGAGCAACGGCGCCAGCCCGCCGCGGCCACAGCAGTGGTCAGAAGCTGAGAGGCGGGGGTTGGGCGAACAGTCTTGTTGTTGGCCTACGGAGAACCTACGGAGCTCGGGCCTTCTGTCTACGAGATTGGGCTCAGACGGATGGCGGCAGCAGCAGCAGCGGCGGCGTCGCGCCGGCAAAACCTCGGACACATCCTACGTGGAGTGGTAGAAGCGATCA
The DNA here is from genome assembly GCA_019614645.1 of Stratiolaelaps scimitus. Classification (NCBI taxonomy): domain Eukaryota; kingdom Metazoa; phylum Arthropoda; class Arachnida; order Mesostigmata; family Laelapidae; genus Stratiolaelaps; species Stratiolaelaps scimitus. The sequence continues at coordinate 2,074,967 of JABWDB010000028.1, forward strand.
CCGACCCTCGGGTATTGAAGTATGAACTCCAAGAGAGAATACAGCAGGCGAGGTTTAGGACGAGGCGATATGGAAACGACGCCGCGCGCCGCAGTCCGCTTCATATATAATAGCTGTGTTCAGCTTCACTCAGCGGCAAGCTGTGCATGAATAACGTAGACGAATATGCGTAGAGGAGAATAGGGGATAAATCTTAGTCCCCCCCAACACGCGCGTTGCGCTCGATGGTCATCGCGGTTAGCTGACGAATGGTTCTGCACGTCGCTGTGCAGGGACGGCCCACAGCGTGCGAATCGCGCACACACATCCACACAATGAGTGGACACACATCGCAGCGTGCAGCATCGTTGTTCGGATGTTGCTGTTAGCTGATAGCGGTAGAAACAGTAGTCCGTAAAGGATCCGTCGTTCGTTTGAGCGTATACATCACTCGATTCATCGAGAGGCAGACGATACGGAGACAATCGGGCGGTTGACAGAATGCATATTGTTACGGTGAGGTTCATTTCACAAACGAACACTCGGGATCAACATAACTGCAAAGGTTTGGTCATACTAAGCTCTACGATTTCATGGTTTCCAGTCAGGCTACATAACTTTCGTTGAGATGTGCGGCGTTGTCGTCGTCGTTCCGCGAAGTGCGACTTATCCAGTATGATGCCGTTCGTTCGATTTTCGCTACTTTATATTCTCTCCTTTACGCTCGTTGATGGCGTTCCGAGACGCCAAGAGGATTTACTCCGAATGACATTGCTTTCTCGAATCACCGCTGTGGTGAGAAGAAGGTCCGCCCGCAGGCCAACTGAGTTTGCGATGCCACGAGGCCGTTCAAGAAACTAGCGGCTATGCTCTCGCTTATAGCCTGCCGGGCTCTCCGGGGCTCGCTTCCTCGAGAGATCCGCTTACTCATCTCAGCCAAAAAGTTCGCATGCGAGTTTCAAAAGTTCGAGGCTAACCAGCTGTAATTATAATCAGCCATTTTCGGCGTACGATTGTTTTTTTCTTGTTTTTCAAATAGGCTTTCACAATTGTAATTTCGTGCAATACATATATTCTAGTTGTTATGTGAACATTACTCGCAGATTTTCTTGGCATTGTATGACCCGATGCGCAATCGGAACCTCTACGATATGCTTTGTTTCAATGACAACTAGAGAACGTTTACAGGATTGCATTCACGTGAATAAACGTCAATTGGAAACTGCCAAAAAAAGAAGCAAAAATTCTTGATGAAATATCACCGTCAACCCTTGACACTGTTCAACTGTAATCTGTGACTAGTAAATGTAACACGAGTGTTAGCGATATAAAAAGCAGATCTACGGTGCCCCGTCTTGCTTACCGTCAGCATCCACCTCATTGATCATGTCTTGCAGCTCCGCTTCGGTAGGATTTTGACCAAGGGAGCGCATGACCGTCCCTAGCTCCTTGGTCGTGATTGTGCCATCTCCGTCCTTGTCAAACAGGCTGAAAGCCTCCTTGAACTCCGCAATCTGCTCCTCAGTTAGCTGGTCCGCCTGAAACAATAATGAGAGCAGAACCACCCCTCAAATCATTAGTTGGTGCCGTACTCTCTCTCTCTCTCTCTCTCTGCACCTTTCCGTTTCTCTGTTGGAATCGCAACAGTAACAGTTGTAATCGTAGCAATGAGTTGATCCCGCTTGTCGTTCCCTACTAAAGTCGTGCTACAGTAAGTCGATTCAACCTTAAATAGAGCATCACATTGAAATTCGTGATGTCGTGATCGATGATGTACTGCAGCTCGTGCAAATTGTGCACATATTTCCATGAGCGGCCGGCAAGGTTTCGCGAATCTCTCATCGGTTAGTGGCTAAGGAAGATAAGATCGGAATAAGATCGGGAAATAAGCTGTTGCTACCACCACCAGGCTATCATCTATCAGTCAGTGAATTTTTAGGTTCGAACCACGGCGTAATCGTTCCGCTATCTTGCTATATCTCCCTATTTACGTATTATCCGTCGCGCAGTCTGACCGTAGTGCCCGACGATTGGCTCATCTAGTGCAAACGCCTATTCATGCGATATAGATACCGATTTTTATTAGCGAGTATTTAAAATTATGTAGATCCCCCCCTGGACAAACGATCGGAAAGATCAAGTTCACCAAGATACACAATGGGGTGTCTAACTTGATGACCCCACTCTGGATAAGTACAATGAAACTGGCCCATGCAAATGGACATTCGTAGCTTTGCGATCAAGTTAGCGACCACTGCGGTCACTCGGGTAACGGCCCAGTAGTTGGCTTCGCCAATCTCCCAACCCACATCTGATATTCCGGTCAGGATTGCCATTCATAAGAAGAAATTGGCATAGAACAGGCTATAGCAATATCGCAAAAGAACCCAACGACATATTTCACCTTAACCGTAGGTCGGGTCCTCTCTGTGGTCAGCAAGGTCACCGAGGACCAGCGACCAAGGTTCTCGTTAAGCTAACACACCGGAATCGATATAAATATAGATATATACAAACAAACAAAATGTTGAACCCTCTTGTCAATATGGCATGCGTTTTACAGGCCTACGTCCTGCGCCGGCGTGTAGAGTATACAAGGGACGCACGTACTAAGTAAACCACCAGAACGGTCTAATTTAGGCACGACCTGCACGTAAATATAGAAGCTCGCCTTAATGCCGAATGTACTGTAAATGCAGGGTGATTCAAAACTCGTGCTCTTCGGCCAATAAATTCGTTGATATCTACCAAGGCCGTATTTTCTAACATCGCTGCTGCAGCTTAGCAGTTGGACGAATTGCCAATTACCGCGCAAGGCAGGGCAACATCATGATTTGGGTCCTGGTCGTAATATGCCCATGTTATTCTGTTTGACAAAATAAAAAATAGTGAGCGCTATCCAAAGGAAGTATCGGTTAACAGCAGCAGTGTTTGTATATAGTCTCCCCGTTGGCACATCTAGAACTGCGTCAAGCAACTCTCTCCTATGAAAAGATTAATTTAGTATGGTATAAAAACAATTGTGCAGTGTGAATTGGGGCGTAGGTCTAGAAATAGTCTTTATATCAATAGATTCTATGCATTTGACGAAAACTAATTTCTCACTCTTCGTTGTAGAAATTGGCAAGAAGACTACACCAACTCCGACCTATGGATTTGGCGGATTATATTTTAATAGATAACGGGATTGGAGTAGCAAACGCATTGGACTTGAGATTGAATTTTTTTCAAATTCGACAAAAACTTTGCTCTTTTCCAAATATCCCGAAGAAGCTTGGTGGCTCCTCGGAAAATGTGGCCAATACGAAGGTTGTGTATCTTGAGATGAATTTATTTCTCCATTTCTCACTCGGAACCAAATACACCGTGGCCACAATTGGACAAAACCGACTTCCGATACAAATTTCATACACGAACACTAATGAACGTATCCGCAACAAACAGATATTGAATGCTACTATTGCTGTTACTATGTCGATTTTCATCAGATATCACCATCATATGCATATTTACATCATTGTATCACCCAGTGGACGAAATCGCATGGGCAATGTCGAATATGTATAATGCAAACTAACGGTAGTAGTGTATTTTTGGGACCAAATTTCAAGAACTATATCCGAAGAACGACGCATCCGCTGTACCAACATCTAGTCACCCTACAACTATGGAGAGGCCAGCGATGTACGAAAAAAAAAGATACAACTCAGTCCAATCCTAGTGTTCGTCTTGCCACACCTCCTCGCCGTCGGCGAGGAAGTGAGCTATCGGTTGTGCTGTCCGTATGAGCCACAGGCACAATTTTTCGCTAACGATTCGCTTTGAGACGCGATGGACAAGCGGGCAGATTGACGTTTGCGAGCTGCTGTACACACTGTGAGTTCGGTCGCTCACGACATCGAATTTATGGCAGGTGAACCGACCGCTTGTTCCCCGCTGACAGTGCGGCCTACCAGGCGCTTAAGTGGGTGGTGTCCTTCAACAAATTCCCTGGCCGTTCCGGTGGCTTCATCCCAATCGCTATGTAAGAAAACAAACACGAATTTTCACTGATGGCAGCCGCACCGCTATGGGATCAAAAATGAAAAAAAAAAGCTGGAGCTGTCAGGTGGAATTGATATGAGATGATTTCCCATTTGGCACGATAACAAAATATATGTATATGTACATTGTAGAAATGGATTTTGCTAAGAGTGACGTTCTGCCGGAGGCGGGTAGAGAAATGGAGCCGCTATTCAGGAAATGGTACTAAAATGAACCATTAAATATAATATTTCCTTGATACAGGGTCGACATGATCAATAGTTACCGCCGAGTTGAGTAGAAAAAGAAGCTTCGGATAAACTTCGTTAATACAGCCAGTACAGTGTATATACCCGCATACATAGTACAATCGCATCGCCAAATCCCTTTCGTCGCTCGGTGAGACTTCAGATATTACGGGGCTATAGACTTGATAGCTATTACTTTGCTATCGATTCACAACACTGTCAGCAGTCTCGGACAACGGCGGCGACTCGTCCGATGCCTATGGTCATGGGGCGATGTCCCGTACGTTGTTGTTATTGGATTAGCGCTATCAGAGTCCGTCGAAGTAAGCTTTGTCGTCCACTGAGGAACTACTGATGCCCCCTGCAACGTCACCCTTTGACAGAGTCTACGGAGTGGAGACAGACTCGTGAGCAGATGCGGGTCCCTTAAGCCAACATTGGCCCGTCATCCAGGTCCGCGTCATCGAGCCAGCCGTTGCCGCCAATCAGTCTCTCATGAGGGGATGTGTTAGGTGTCATCAACAGCACAAGGCGCATTTGACCGACTGAGCTGCGCAGGTGCGGACAGTGAAGACCTTCTGCGAGAAGATCCGCGACCCACCGTGACAAGGTCACACAGAGGAACCTTCCTAAGATTATTCTTATATGGGGGGGTCGGGGATCAGTGTGTGTATACAGCTCACTCAGTTTATAGGAGCATGGCACCAAGAGCAACATTCGAGTTAGTCCAATGAATTCGTTGATAACGCTGTTAACAGTTGAGGCTGCCGGAACGACATCTATTAGCAAGACGGCTCTGACCTAGTTGCCGCTTTGGATTCGTGGCCAAACGACGTATCGAGGTCACGGGACAAGGCAAGAAATGATCTTATTCATCGCGTATTGCCGGTGAACGCCTGGGAATCATACCGGCCATGCCTTCCTCCTGGTCAAGGAACACAAACTAAGTACACGAAAGTTGCCGGAGACACTGCGGCGCTGACATCCTGACAGGGCTAGCTATTCATCCCCGTTGAGTGACTTCTGGCAGGCGACTAAGCAGGCCACAGGCCATCCAGGCCAAGGCTGCTCCACGTCTGGCATCGACGTCGACACGAATGTTATCGTAGTATCCTATTAATGACATGCTTCACATAAGCCGAAGCCTTATTGCAACGCAGCGCCAGCAGTGATGCACGCTATCGGTATTCTATTCCAGGAGGAAATCGAATGACATGTGTCCATTCCAATAGCGAGAGAGAGAGAGAGCGAGAGAGAGATTTTCTGAGCACGGAAACTGTTGTGCCTGCTTCGAGCTGTCGATCTATCTACACTGTATCTACAACAGTAACAACACATCGAAAAGCGCACGTACCTATTGACATTACAGTTAAAGGAGCTGTACAGGTGTTGTATTATTGTCCCCTGGCTTTCGAACGTTCGTGAAACCGAGCACGACAAAGTATACGGTAACTGTACTATACATTAGTAACGGCTGCACCTACTTGTAGAATACGGCAATGGGAGAATTCTTGTTCTTGCTTCTTCGTCGGTCTTTGCTGCCCAACCAGTCATTCCCCTCGCATAGTTCTGGTTGGTGTTTAGTTCAACAGCTACATAAATAATGTAGCTCGTTGATTCGTTAGGGACGCAGCCAGAGGGAGTGCTGTGAAGCGACAGCTTGTGAGAGCCATCTTTGGCGAGACTATAAGGACCTCGAAGTAGAGCTACCCTCACATAAATGAAGAACTGCGTCCATAGCGATGGCCACATCGCTGCGGTTGGGTTTGCGGCGATTTTGCTATCTCTCTCTCTCTCTCTGCCTCTCTCTGTCTATCTTTATCTACCCCGTAATGACTACGCCGTTGTGATGGTGACGAGTGGGACAAAGTAGGGAGTGGGAAGGGCGCCTAGGCTTAGCTTATGTTAGGTTAGGTTGACTTGAGTGATTAGCTGTAGCACGCTAAGTCGGCCACTGCCAGCCTACTCTAGAAGCCCAGTAGCCTCTGTCAGTTGTTGCGTCGAGTGGGTGAGCGTATGTGATTGTTTGTGCGCCGTGGCACCCGTAGCTTGCCCTTGGTGTGGTATCCATCACTGAGGCCAGTCACGGCTCGCGTATCTCCCGTCATTCTCTACCCTCGTCACTGCTGCACTCCGAGCCACTACCGTCAGGCGTCGCCGACCTATCTCTCTCCCCATCCGACGAGGCTTGATCCGAGTTAACTGCTGGCCTCCCCCCAGCCGCTCATCGTTTTTCCTCCGGCATTTCTAACTCATTATTATTATTATTATTGAGACACTGGCCCAACACGCGAGCCCACGACGGCAGACCCGCCACCGCGCACAATCCACCAAGACGAGATCGTCAAAAGGAGACTGAGCCTTTGTCTTCTGCCGGGCAATGCTTGGTTGGTCTAAGAAGAGTTGGCGTTCGCGCCGGCCGATCGCAATGCTGCCTGGTGGGGCTTTCGGCACTGGACAGCAGCAGCAGCAGCAGCAAGGATACTAGAACAGCATACATTGGGCGGCATTCCAGCAGCGGGTGCTGCTATAGCTGGTACAGCGAGGCAATGAGGGCCAAAGCAGACGGACGGAGATGTGCGCCGCATGAGAGTAAGCGTCTCTGAGTGAGAGTGGATCAGGGAGGCTCTCATCTCTCTCTCTCTCTCGTTTTTCTCTCTCATTGTCTGGCTGTTCGTTGGTCGCTAGGTCGGTGTCACTGTCCATGTGTGTCTGTGTCTGTGTGTGTGTTCCTGGTAGATGGTGCTGCTGTATGTGACTGAGTGACTAGATGTCTATGTTGGGCGCGCGCGCCGACTCTGCTGGCTCGCCGGGGGCTCGTTTGGGGAAGGGATTCGACGTAATTTGACTCGGCGTTGCCATCAGGCAGCAAGGCAGGCAGGCAGCCAAGCAGCCAGGCGGACAGCAACGAAGCGAACGACCGAACCCGACCGAGCAGCACAAGGTGGCAGGGATCTCTGGGACGGGACGGTGCCGTTGTGGGTACGGGGGTGGTTCTGCCAAAGTGATGGTGTGCACACCCATATATACAAACATACACAACAGACGACGGGCTGTGTTGGCGACTAAGAGTGTGCTGCAGTGTCTAACTACTCGAGGAGAGGCGGCGGCGGCGGCTGTGGTGGTGGTGGCAGTTGCGGCACAGCCAGCGACGTTGGTCGGCGACAGTTGCTACAACAATGCCAGCTGCAGGACCACACCCCTATAACCCCTCGCCATCGGGGTCCTCCTCTCGCCCGACCCGAGTCAGTTAACGCCCTGTCTGCCCAACCAACCCCGGTCGCTTGTCCCGTTCCGTAGGCCCCACAGTACAGGCGTCCCCATAGGCGCATCGCGCAAACCGTCATGGATGGCATGGCGTTGGCATAGCCAGCCCCTCAGCGTAGGCTACGGACGCTGGCGCAGGGCTTTCGCGTGCCCGTAGCACACATATCTTTCAGCCAGCAACAAACCGTCCAAGCAAGTACCCGTACCAACGAACCACTACTCACTCAGTTAGCCGAGCTCACTTGGAGAGTAGCCGTTGCTGCAGGCGCAGTTTCGTCGCCGATGGGGCGGCACAAAGCGGGCCAGCCAGGGGCAAGTTCTGGGTTAAGGGAGCCAAGCGACGCCATCCGGCCGCTTCATCGTAGCACTGCTAGAGACGCATGAAGTGCCTCCTCCTCCTCCTCCTCCTCCTCCTGGTCCTCGTCCTCTTCCACAGCAGCAGCAGCAGCAGCGGCGTGGCAAACGTACGATGAAGCGAGCCAGAGAGGAAGACCTAGACGGGGCCGGCTTGTGGCGGACGGACGATGGCACGCAGATGGACGCAAGCTAAGAGCTAAGGCGGAGGAGGTAGCAGCAGCAGCTGCGGTGCACTGCACTGTACTCATGATACGAGATACGCGAACACATAGAGATATATAGATATTCAGAGATAGCGAAAGAGAGACAGAAAGAGAGAGAGTGAGAGTGGGAGTGGGAGCGACAGATAAATAGATAGATATACACGCACTTACAGACTGCGGTGAACAGGGAGGAGAAATACAGATGTCGGAGTGAGACGGCTGAGACCGCAACCAACAAAGTCATCCAGAAAGAGAAAGTGACGCCCCCCCCCCCCCCGGGGGTCCAACTCTGCCCACCTAATGCAGGCAGCATAACCCGAAGGCACAGGGAAACAGTGGGGCGGTGGTCGACAATAGAGAGGAACTACGGGGGACAGTGAACAGCGGCACTAAGGCCAAGGCGAGGGCCCCATATTTTCTCAATCTTTGTCTCTGTCTGGGTCGGCTGACGAGAAACGCAAGTCAGTGGGCAAGCGGACACATAGCCAGCCAGACAACGAAGGCAAGCGGGAACAAGTCTCACGGAAAGGACCGCCACTACGCATTTCTGCCACGAAAGCTGCTCCCTGTGATCCTGTACATGGACAGGTACCGCTGGGGCAGCAAGGGGTTCTGTGACCGACCGATTGACTGGCTGAGTGTGTGCGTGTGTGTAACTGTATACCTGACCGCGGGGATCTGTCGTGTGTCTCTTGACGTTTTCGCGAACGGAACGAACATATGAGAAAATGCATCCCCGCCCTCGAGCCAGCTCATACCTGCCCGGTTTTACTGACACTTAATTCACTTTAGACTGACCTGCAACCATTGCTTCTTCACCGCCTCTCGTAAGATTCCTATTCGTCTCTGCCGCTTTGTGCCACGCTACATTTCGCATCGCAGCGGCCAAGGGAACCACGGCCAAACGTCTATCACAGTCGCTGCCCCCCGAGGGGTGACTGCTGTCTGGATCTGTCTGGCCGTTGTAGCCGAAGCAGGGGATGCCTCTCGTTACAATCGGATTATCCGCTTAGAGTCATCCCGATTCATCGCACATCCACTCTTGTATCCGCCCAATATCTCCATGAACCGGCTGGCACTACCGCCGCCGCTACCACCATTGCCACCATGACCATCATCAGCATCATCATCGCCATAATCAGGAATAGTGGCTGCTGCAAAGGCGTCGAGGGGGGAGTAAGCACAAAGATCTGGCCTAGTCATTCCAGCTGGACACGTTCGCACAAACCACGGAGGCCAACGCAGGCCACTGGCTGACTACGCGAGCTAAGGCTAACAAAAACAAGCCCAACCCAATTCGTGCGGACAGCCCGGAAAGGCAGAGACCCCAACTCAGTCCGCGTTCATTTGTTCTCTTCGATTCTGTTTACAGACTATGCAGTAAACTGTACCTCAAGAAAATCAACGGCTGGCAGCTATGGAGCACGCCTATGGATGAACCCGTGTGAATACGCCGAATGTAATGATAGATATCGGAAAGTGTCCTTCTGCGCGAGTGTCGATAATATCCCGGAGAACAGTGTCCTGCTATTTCCGCCAGCATAGTGTCACCGTTTCGTCCTGTCCCGACTCGGGTGAGCAGCTGAAGTGTGGCGAAGAAATAGGCTGGAACTGCGCCTATGAACAGCTGCATAGTGTTACCTAGCTGGGGTTCTGGTCCACCTTCGCTCGCCGTTTCCCCGGCGACTCCGGCGACCTCGAGGACATTGTGGAAATGGACGACCTTGGGGGTTTGGCGAGCCTGCGACGGTAACGCCAGCAGCAGCAGCAGTGGAATTGGGTCTTGCCGACCAACCTACCCTTTCAGGGTGAAATTCCGATCAACGGATCAGGAACGAACGGGTCGAAACCTGCTGCGGACAGACTGAAAGCAAGCAGGACATTTTCTGTTGAAAGCAAAAAAAAAGACCTGCGCCGGCAGCTGAGACGATGCAAAGGTCTCCAACAGCAGAAGCAGCAGAAGCAGAAACGGTAACAGCGGGAGCAGAAAACGCAAGCGGTGTCTTCTCGCTCGTTCGCATTCGAATTTCCCCAACATGAAACAGAGAGAGGGAGAGAGGTCTCCATCGGAAAGCAGCCGGCAGCGACACGAGGTCCGCCGGCTGCGCAGGCTGGATCGTCACCGTTCGAAACAGAAGCGAAATGAAACCGATACACAAGTGCGTATCGTATTGTCCTGTATGGTACGTGCAGGAGAGCCTTCATGCGACAATGAAGAAAACACACACGAACAGAATGGCTACAGAGCGTGTCTACGCCATTGGCGGCAGGCCCGCGCCAGCTCAATATACATTGTATCTACGATACGTCCGAGTGCGCACTATCCCGCACTATCCCGGATTCTACGGAGTGGCTCGAGCGCTGGCGATACGGGTCGATCAAGAATCGAGGGCAAAAAGAAAAGGCAAAACGGTTTGCAATAGGAGTAGCAACGACGGCGGCAACTCCTGAACTATAATACATCCCGTGAACACTACAGTGGCCCCACATCTCCTCGTGTTCTTCAGCAGACGTATCTCGCTATGTGACTGCTATCGCGAAAGCAAAATGCGATAAGATCGTTGCTGCTGATGCTTCTGCTGCCGGCGGAAGATAGCTCGCGACTAGGCAGGCGGGCACGAAGGGACCTGTCTCGGCACAAATAGGGCAAATATACATATGTAAGGTAGGCTGAGACGAGTCGGGCGGGAAATGCTCCAGCGTCTGGGCGACATCGAAGATTCGAGAGACGCCGAGGATACTCTCACGTCTGGAAAGATAAAACCAGCGAAGGAAACGGCCCCCTGAAACACTGGCCGATCGAACGTAATCGACGTAGCAATTGTCGTACAGCTGCCCGAACAGTTTTCCGGAGTTAGGCCGATGGGAATCACTACAGAATTTCTGGCGGGGACAAATTGCTGATTGCGCTACAGAGTATTATGTGTTATGATAATTGCTAAGTTTGTAAGCTGCGTCCGTATGATTTACAATGGCGACACTATCAACTAAGACGTAGTTATTTGCAATCGTTTTCATTTATTGTCCATTGGAGAGCTGCTCGCGCTCACGTTGTGGCGCTGTATCGGGTCGATCCAATTAGGTTCAACACTGTCGACTCCGTCAAATACCGGATTCAGCTTTCGACGCCGCTGATGGTACTACGGTTGGCACATACTGAAGCTTCCGAGCTTCGGCAAGATGCGCGTTGCAGTTATCTCTGGCGTCGTTCGCACATCGCTGTCCGTAAAGGGACTTGGTCAGATCGGGTCGAATACTGAATAGGCGAAATAATGGATATCGGTTCTGGAGAACGAGTTTGCTTTACGATTGGCCTCCGTCTGCAATATTTTTATCTTTCGGCCATTAATATTCGAGTACTCAACTGGAGCAAAGACATATATATTGAAATAATATCTGACCACTAAAAATATATGTTTACACGAATATAATATCACAGATAATAGTGTAAATACATATGTTAATATATTAGGATGATTCGCACTTGATCGATTATATTGCATGCACTTTAGGAAAACCAATGTAAATAGCTTTATTGCGAGTATCTAGTTCGATTTGGCGCGAGACGCCTAATTCAATCATTCATAACAATTCGTATATTTTCATATATTTACATTTACCTATTCATTGCACTAGTCATAAATATCACAGCAGTAATCGGCAAAGTGTTAGCCTTCAAAAACATCAAACATAGACGCTCAGTCACAAAGTCGATATTCATCTATGCACAACTAACTACGTTGAGCGAAACATAACTTTAATTATTATATACATATTTATCCGTAGAGAGAGATATATATGTCGAGTCTGACATTCTACGCCAACGTCTATCGTCAGTGATCTGTCGACCATTTGAGTTGCTACATGGGAAGCAATGCAACATGCGGCTGATTCGCATCAACGAGACTGTCCCATCAACAGCAGCGCGACGTCGCCACCGAAATTAATAAATAAAGAATAAATAAATACAGAAATAGTTGTGCGCTTGTTTAGCTCGCTGCTCGTACCAGCAACCCCGTTGTTCATCATTGTGTCCGCGTCAATCGTGCCAACTGCAAATGTACAAATAATAGCTCTGCACGCGCGATGTTGCTCCTGCTGCAGATGCTGCCGCAGCTGTTGTTGGTGGCTCGATCGGCTGCCGCCTGGCGAGTTATTCACTTCGTGCGTTCATTTGCAGACCTCGCAAATGGACAGTGTGCCAAGCGGTGTTTCGGGGGAACTATCTCTCCGTTGATCTGATCAAGGTAGAGAGACGATATGCCGCATAATATAGAACGTGTGCAACGAAGACCGTGGCTAGCTGCAGGGAACGAGTACACAATGTCTTCGCGTATTATAGCCCTTGAAGAGCGTGACCACACACGCGAACCGAGGAGGTAGGTTCGCGGGGGTCAGCAGCAAGGGATCGCTACGGGGTGGTCATATTTAGATTCCACGAGCAGAAGTGGAGGAAGACAAGGCGCCGAGCCCGGCGGCGCTGGCTTTGCTATCCAGCGCAACGTGCGGTCTACCAACCCCGCCGTTGGAACGTGCCGGCCTGATGTAGCCTGATGGCAGGCCTTAGGTATGCCAGCATACCTAAGGCGAGCTATTCGCGCGGGGTGCATTGCCAGGAATGGGAAACCGTCTGAGTTACTCAGCAAAAGCTATAGAGGATATGAGACTCAGAGACAGAGAGAGCGAGACGAGACGGGGCCGGAGGAGAAAGCGGGATACATTGGTGACAGAACTCCGAGGTAACCCCTGGTCCCCCCCCCCTCAAAAATGGCTATACGGCATACCTCTCGAAAACTTTACCCCACGAGGCACTCGAACTAAGCCGCCCGAGCCAACATCTATCATATGCGCAGACTCGATTTGCACCAAGTAAGCCGAGCTGCAGAAGCATGGCGAAGCACCTGCCTGTCCCGGCAACCAATTATCTGCCTCATCCATTCGGTTCGTTGACTATCCACCACGGGCTGACATAGTTGGAAAATGACAATGTATAGTCGTAGTGCACGGAAGTTGAAACGGTGTCTCTTGCGTTCACATTCGGCAGACATCGCTGACCGCCATTGACAATTCAGTCGGCGTCACTAGCTGGATCAGTCAGGGCTCAAGTGTAACATGCGCTTCCGTAGAATATATCGGTGTCAGGGCCTCAAAAATCTTGCGCCGCTGTCGTGAAGCGTTTTTTTTTTTTTCCTTTCTCTCTCTGACTTTCTTTACTTATCTGTCGTATCTCGCGTCTTTTTTTCTACTGGTTACGGGGGAAAATGCGCGACTTCGCAACGGAGCTATTCGGTTGTTATTACGGGATTCACACACACTAAAAACTGGCTCTTCCAGTACTCGGCGCCATGGTTCAGCTTGGCTGGCTTGGCAGGGAGACCGACGCTTCGTATCATATTATATTACATATGTACAAACAGTCCTCAGACTGTTTCACAGTCGCCATGTTTCCCTTCCCTCTGGTAACGGATCACATGCTTTTCATTCAAATCGAACCAGTTTCATTCGGCCGTCCCGCATATTCCACCTGGGTCATCCATCCCGAGTTGGCTTTCCGCGTTCTGCTGCTGGAATTACTGCTCCTGAAATTGGCCACCACTACTGCCGACGCCGCCGCCGCCATGAGAATTTCTGCCGTTTTCGGTTCGCATCGACCGTGGCGCGTTTTCTCACTTTTTCCCTTTATTCACTCCTCTCTCTCTCTATCTCTCTCTAACCCTCTCAAACTCTCTCTCTATAGCTAGCTCACTCGGCGGCATTCCAGCGGTGTTGTAGCAGCTGGCTGCTGATTCCGTTGAGTCTTGGAGAGACCATCACGACTCTGCGCATCAGAAGTGGGAAAACCACAGGCAGCTGCGTATGATCCCATCTCCGCGCAGCTGCTCCCAACCAGCCACCAGGCAGCACTCACCCGGCAGCCCGCAAGAAGTCACGCCAGCGTCCAGAGGGACGGCGCCAGCAAGAGTGCCACCGGCCGCTAGAGGCAATCAGCCCAGCAGGCCTGACTGCCAAGGGCAGCTAGGCAGTGAATGTCAAGGGAGGTTGGGAGGTTCGTTTGCGGGGGAGTGGGCGAGTCAGAGCGAGGAGGTTGGGTTCGTTCGGGGTTGGCCGGTGCAAAACTAACAGACTGACAGGCAAACAGAGCAGACATAGAGCGTTTTGGCATGGCGCCACCGTCACTACGGTCACAGCGAGACAGACGGACGGACGGACGGACGGACGGCTAGCCGGGGGTAGGGTACGCCCGACCTCCAGGTCTCAGTCCCTTCTTTCCTTTTCTCTCCTATACACATCTATCCTTTCTCACGCTGAAGTTACATGGAAAGGGGGAGAGAGAGAGAGAGTGAACGTACGTTGGAGAGGAGAGATGTTCCGGCGCCTTCGTGTCGCCTCGTCTGACTTTCTCATTCTCTATCTATCTATCTATCTCTCTCTCTCTCTCTCCCCCTCATACAACGGGAAAGAAAGGGGCCGAAGGAACGGAAGATTTGCGCTTGAAGGATCAGAGGGGAGAAGACTAGAAGAGGGCGATGTGAGGCCTAGACTCGATATGCACACGGACCACCCATAGACCCAACAAGCGACGGGCGGTCAACCCACCCAAGCAAGCGACTGGGCGCGGACGAGCAGCAGCAGAGCAGGCAGGCAAGCGATCTTCAGCCGCTGCTACGGCGGCGGCTGCTTCGTCTTCCTCTGTTTCTGTCCTCCTTCTCAGCCTGCTTAAAGGCTGGCGGAGGCTGAACGACACGGGGAGGATCTGGCCATCCTCAGAGAGGAATACCTCGTCCTCCTCAAGCTCGAAGGCTTGAGAAGGTGGAAGCGAAAGCAGTATTATAGTAGTAGTACCAGGATACCCTAGCAGTCGTCGTAGTGGTACTGGTTGCGGACTGGTTGTAGGAGGGTTGAGTAGCCGTGGCGGTGCTAGAAGCAGCAGTAGCAGCAGCATTCCGCATACATTCCTTGTGCGGATAAGCGAGAATGGGGAGAACTCGTCTGTGCCAAAGACCTCGGCCGACCGATCCGAGCCGACCGGCGTGGACCAGAGCAGAGCCTGCCTGTCAGTGTCCATCGCGTGCGATTAGCATACGGGAGCATCAGGATTCCCCCGTGAGGACTTCGGGGGTTGCCACCACCAGCGTGAGTTGCAGCTTCTGCTGCTGATTCGGCGGCTGCTGGTGCTACTGTTGTTTCCTTTGATAGTAGCAGTTGCAGCATCATCATCATCATCGCTAGCGTCACCAGCGGCAACAGCAGCAAGACGAACAGTGGTAGGCCGGACAGGATGAAGCACGGACAAACGAACGCAGGAAGAGTCCACGGTGACCAACGATGACGATCGACTGATTGACGGTCGTGGACCCCATGCAGGTTCAGGCAGAGGTTCGTGAGTGTCAGATAGAGAAGTCGACGCGAGGTCCTCAGTGAAAATCGACTATCCCAGTCATTCGATATCACTCACTCATTGAGTGAGTGGATGACTTGCGGCGGCGTTGTCGTCGTCGTCGTCGAAAGCCATATCCAGCTTCAGTCTGCCCGAGGCCCTTGCAGTCTGAGACCCTCGAAGTTGAGTCGCAGAGGACGATGCCCAGCGGCCCACAACGACGCATCGATTACGCCGACGCCGAAAAGCCATGAAAAGACAAACAGGCGGACGAGAAGTCTTGTGCGAGCGACCGAGTGAGTGAGTTAGTTTTGCGTTGGGTTGAGTGACTCCATAAATATCAGAGCGGGCGGGGGGGATCATAGCTCCCGTTGCCGACAGTCACCTTAAGTCGGTCTGTAGCTGACGGTGGTTAACCGACCGCATTCCGCATTCGTCTGCTGTGTCCCCAACCGAGTTACACTACTACGATTCGAACCCTATTGAACTTGATTCTACAACGGACTGCTGCTGCCACCGCAGCGAACAGGTAAGAAACACAGATCTAACGAGAGAGAAAGAGTGGGAGTCTATGAGTCAGTTGGTGTAGCAAGTGACGCCAGCAACCACCGCGCCTCCGCCGCCGCCGCCTCCGTGGCTGTTGTTGTGGCTAGCGAAGGCGGCCGTGTGTCGTTTGAACGAAGTGTGTTTTCTGACAGCGACAGCAGAAAATTCGGCTCCTCGCCTCGCTGCAACTGCCGGCGAATTGATGCCATGACAGCCGCCCACAACGCCGCAGCAATCCGCAGAATGCAACCGTCATACAGACAGACACACACAAATGGACTGATTGACTCCATGTCTACATAGACAAGACAGGCCGGTACAAAGACGAAGCAGGTGCCATTAACGGCAAAGCACCGACAACTTTAAGCCACTTCAACGGCAGCAGCAGCAGCAGCAGCAAAATCTTCGGTAGCACGATGGCGGTGGCTGCTGCGGTGGCCATCTTCAGACCGCTGTCGAAGCTGACAGAAAGTCATTTCCATCGCCGTGAACGCACAATAAAACACAGCACAACGTCATCAGCCGCA
The DNA here is from genome assembly GCA_019614645.1 of Stratiolaelaps scimitus. Taxonomy (NCBI): domain Eukaryota; kingdom Metazoa; phylum Arthropoda; class Arachnida; order Mesostigmata; family Laelapidae; genus Stratiolaelaps; species Stratiolaelaps scimitus. Next base: position 2,091,495 of record JABWDB010000028.1, read on the forward strand.
GAGCAGCAGCAGTAGCAGCAGCAGCGCCAACGTAATGCGACGGTAAGCAGTATTCAACGAGTGTCCGATCACCATCACCGACACCGACACCGTGGTCGCGGTCGGCGATTCCGGTAGAGGATTGGGTTCGGGAAGGCGGGAAGATGAGGAAGAAATTGTAAAATTGCAGCTCCTTTAATAAACCAATAAAATCTTAACCTTAATCTTAAATTGGGGAAATATTGAGATATACAATAATTAATAGAAATCAATAAATTGATCGAGGAGCGAGAGCGCCGGACGAAACGAGCGATTGTTTCTATGGCAATTCCTAGAGTACAATTGTCGTTAGCACTACCACTGCGAATTGTATGTGTATTAACATAAGAACAAGAGCTATTATAACAACTACTGTCTCGGATCGACCACCGGTCGGCTGTCGACGCCGACGACGACAACAGCAACAATAACAACAACATCAACATCATTATTTCGACAACAGTTGGGCTGGATTCGTCAGGATTCCGTTGTAGTCGGACGATCAGAGACCCGACCGATCTCCGATCGGACCTCCACCACAAGCTATGGCCCTTGCTGCTGTTGCTGGGATATGTGGGAAGCAGAAAGCAACGATCTCTCGCTTCTCATCGCCCCCAACTCTTATGATTCATATACAGTCGTTGCAGAGAGGCAACAAGAAAAAATGGGACGGTCATGGTAACGGCGGCGGCGGCGGCGGCGGCCGTGCCAAAATCGCTCTCACCGAGGAGCAGCAGAGCGACGCTGACTTTGTCAGGTTCAGTCTGCGGTTCGGCCGCTATCAAAAAGCGATCCATCCCGATTCGACGGCCGTATTGCCATATAGTGATATATACAATAATCGAGCACTGGATATAGCGGAGCATTATCGAATTCGGAGCTCGTTTAACTGACAGGCAGGTGAACGACGCAACGAACGAAGTCGGATGGAGAGAGAGTGGCGCGGTTAACGCCGTAATTCAAAGCAGCCGCAGCCGCTGCTGAGGCTACCATCACCATCGAGCTCCGGTGGCTCTAGTCTCTAATGCAGACCAACACATATCAGTGTCAATAGTATCGCCACCACGACGGAGCTAGACAGCACAGAAGGATCTAGGCACAAGGGTGGACTCCGACAGACACAATCGGCTGGGTGGACAAATAGATAGAGGCGGACACACAGCATCACCGAACAACACTCGCTTAATAGCTAGAATATCTAGCATACGTAGTACGTCCGCAGGTGGTACCCAGGTCAGCAGCAGAAGTAGCTCTCGCTCTACAAACTAGACGAGCATGGTGGTACTGAGCCATTACTAATACTGAAATTATATATATATATATATATATATATATATATATATATATATGTGTGTGTGTGTGTGTGTGTGTATAGGTACGGTGGACCTAAAAGGCACACACGGAGGCAGACGCACACACGAGTGGAGCTGAGTCGACTCGTGTCGAATATGGATGGGCCGTGTTGGTCGTCGAGATCCCCTCCCGCGTATGACTGGCCAACAGTCCAGTCTGCAGTCGGCCAGCCTGCGATCGGTCGACCGCTACTGATGGTACAGATACATAGGTAGATAGAAAGGTAGATAGATATATAATAGATAGATGGTAGTTGCTGTAAGCAGTAGTGACCATGATAATATACACGGGGGAACTGGGTTGTGGTGAGGGGTCAGGGACGGTGTGATTTGACATAACGGGTACGCGCGAGAGAGAGAAAGAGAGAGAGAATGCAGTAAACTCCGCTCCTGGACGAAAAGCCAATTGCTGCGGCTGCTGCTGGGGCTGCAGACGCGCGCATGGCCTCTCTGACCACGGTTCGACGAAGGGACTACATACCAAACACACGAAACAAAAATGCAGGTATTAACAAAGCGCTCGCTGTTCCTGTAAATAACCAACAGACCATGGACAACGCGATCGTACAGCAGCAGCAGCAGCAACAGCAGCAACAGCAACAACAGCAAGTCATTCGCTGCCAGCCGGTGTCTGTCTCGCGCGACTGCTGTCGATGCGGTTTTTTGCTGCTCGGCCGGGACACGGACCGTCCGGCCGAAGAATAGTAGACGAAAAGATACGACCAGAATCTGTCAGCGACTGAGAATGCTAGAACATGAGGATGTTTGCTGCTGCTGCTGTTGTTGTTGTTGCTGACAGATTCAGATCCGCATCCATGGCTGTAAGAGGAATAGGCGATCTATTTCATGATGTCGGGCAGTAGCGCTAGTCCACCACCAACAACAACCAGTCCTCATTCGAAATCCGGCCATTGAGGGCGTTCATCTCCAATCATTGAACTCGATATCCCAGCGGGGTTTATGCCGACCGCTCGATGCCGCAGTACTAACAGAGCATCCGCAACGGTCAGGCATCAGGGGGGATAGATATAATAGTTGTGGTGTTGTATGCGCGCCCAACGATGGACAGCAAAGCACATGTGCAGTATCAGCAGTAACGACCAAGATGTACGTATATGAAGGCGTGTGCAACAGTTCTATATGCCCGTGTAGATCTAAGGACAACGCTCTGCCGAGATAGAAGGCAGCAGGAACTAGGGAAGACAACTATATATATATATATATATATGTACATCGTACTCATATACTATCGAATCGTTTAGCGACGCCGACAGCGGGTTCTGGAGGTGCATGAGAATGAGTGCCCTTCTGCAGTTTCTCTCTCTCTCGCTCTCCTCTCTTGCTGCAACAGGCAGACGTTGTTTTTGTTGCTTATTTTCTACGACCCTTCGACTACTACTACCACTGCTAGTTCAGACTTCATTCTCAGGTTCAGTTTATGAAGTCCACCACCCGTCCGCCAGCATCAGCCCGCTGCAGCGGGCAGTGCTATTCCCTGGCTCGAAATCACTCAATCGGCACCAAAAACGCGCTGGAGTAGGTTCATCCAACTTATCGTGTTAGACAACACCAAAACAAAATCGTATGCGGTCGCGACGGAGCCGAAACGCGAACATCGCACGAACGACTTCCTTCGCGACAGCGGATGATCACTGGATGCTTACGTCGGATGGCTGTGACTGGCAGAAGCAGACATGACCTGAGGTCTTCGCGTTGTGGGGGTGGGGGGGCGAGGATTGGGATATAACAAGGGTGTTGTTCCCTTTCGCTGTGCGTATCTATGACCAGTCGAGTCGATGCCTATACATATATATACATACATGCATACGAACAACCACTGGTGAATAAAAACATAGATTGTATTGTACACCTACATGCACACGCACACATGCACAAACTCGGACCGGAGATCTGTTGGCCAGCGAGAAGGAACGAACGATCGAGGGAGGCTTCAGGCCAAAGCAGAGCAGGTGGTTTACTTTGTAGTTGATCCCCTTGTAGTCGAAAAGGATAAGAACTATTTGTAGCTGTGGTAAGACAACAATAGAGGGAGGGGGGGGGGTCGGCTGGATCTCGGAGCCACTGCTGCCACCGGAGCGTATCCAACCGCTCGTTGTGCTGGTTATGCTGCTGCTGCTGCTACTGCTTTTGCTGGTGCTGAAACACCGGTGCTGACGCGATGGGTGTACCGGGCCGGGCGGACGGGCGGGCGGGCTCCAAAAGCCAATCAACCCGCTCAGCAAGCGACAGCGGACTGCCTACGCGCGAGGTATTGCCAGGAGTTCATGCAGCACCAGCAGCACTGCTTGTTCTCTCAGTGGTTCATCATTATCGAGCGCGAGAAAGTGACAGAGAGAGAGAGAGAGAGATTGGTCTCCTCTCTATTGCCTCTGACTTGGTTTGCCCCACAGAATTTTCATGCGGCGCAGAGACTCTGCCCGGCGATGGTGTTGCCACAGCCCAGCGCTGTTGCTGCTGCTGCTGCGAAGAAGATGAAAAATTCATTGCTGTTGAACGTCGTGTACGAATATTTTCAACCGTCTTTCACGCTCGTTCGGTCCCTTGCTGGTGCGCTCGACGGTTCACAGGGAGCGCTCGTGCCGATGCTCGATACTTCGTCACCGCGCCGTCGAGACCACCACCGCCAGCAGCAGCAGCAGTTCGACCGTTGCTGCTGCTGTTACAGCGACTGCTGCGGCTGCTGCTGCTGCTGTTACTGATCCATCTACGCGTCGAGCAGTGAGTAGGATGCCCCTGCAGTAGTTGTGCGTCTGCAGATCAGTGCTGAGCAGTGCTGTACCCTGGCAGGACATCTCAGGCCCGGCGCGGTCAGTGTAAACGCAGCCGGAGCGAGCGCAGCGGTGGAAGACAATTGTTATCGTACGCCCTATCAGTGGGTCGACGGTCGTTCGTTTCGTCGTGATTACGACGAACCAGATCGAAGGCTGGCGAATATCGCGTAGCGTAGCACGATATCGTCGCAGCCCATCTAGCAGGAGGTACGACCAGGAGCGCAGTGGCCATAGAAGCCTTTGGATGACAGCTCGTTATGACAGCTGACAGTTGCGGCGCTAGCTGTGATGGCGTAGAGTGGTCGTAAGCAGGTAGCCGCAGAGGCGAAACGCAACCATAGTGGTCGTTCCCTAAAGACGAGCATTATTCCAGGGGTGAAAACACTTTGAGGACATTCAGTAGGGATCACGCACTTCGTATAAGGATCTCCGAGCACAATTTCACTCACCATTGCTAACGATTTCACCGGATTTAAACGCTCAACGCAGCGAGCCCACTCAACAACGGTGTCAGCCGATGCACACCAACCACCAACCGACCAACCAGCCAACCAACCCAACAGTACTAGCCGAACTGCAGTGGCCGCCGCAGCGCCCTCTGGCCACGGCAGGCGGCTAGCCCGGGAAGGGAGGGGGTGCCCACGAAGATGTCGTGCGTACGTCTTCGTGGCTCAACGGCGGCGGCAGCGGCGGCGGTGGCGGGAGGACTGCTGTTATGCTATGCTGTGGCTGCTCCTGTGTCTCCTTCGTAGACTCCTGCCTGCTTGCCACCCACCACCCTACAGCTCCTAGTCAGACGCCGCTGCGTCGCCGGCCATAGAACGAACGAACGAACGAGGGAGCAGCAGCAGCAGCAGCCGTCGCAGGAGCAGCTGCGGTAGCGGCAGTAGTGTGGCGGTGGCGACGGCGGCGGCGGTAGCAGCCGCGGCGGCGGCGGGAACGGCAGTGGCGGCCCCCGCTGCGGCCAGCGGACGGTGGACCGCTGACAAAGTCGCCACTGGGGCCATCCCACAGATCCACTACGGCCAATTGAACCGCCGTAGGGCCCTGTTCGCCGCTGGCACGGCGGCGGCGCCGGTGGTAGCTGGCGATGCCGCACAGTGTCGACCGGCGACACAAGGCCAGGTACACACAGACAGACGGATAGAGGCGCCGCCGCATAGAGCCAGCACGGCTCGTCGTAGGAACATCATAGCCTCAAGGGAGCCTGTCCACAGACGGCCAAAGCTGGCTGGTGTACACGCACACGACCACACATACGCGGGCAGATACATGCTCACACATGTGCTTACGAACACTCGATCACCCGGATAGAAAATGAGCGGACAAACACATATAGATAGATAAATAGATTGATAGGGAGAGAGAAGTCGCGGGTTGCAGGCACGCGGCAATGTGGCCTGATGCCTGCTCCCGGTCTATGTGTATGTGAGTGTGCCCTCTTCCTGAGTCTACATTAGCGCTTGCAATGGCGTGTGGATGTGCTGCTAGCTAAGCGCAGCCTGTGCGCCCATACAGCCCTGTATATCCCTATGTATATAGTTAGCAGACGAGGAGGCGTTAGCAGCAGAGCCAATGGCGCCGAGCTGCCCGCACCACCACCAGCAGCAGCAGCAGCACTGCTGGCGCCGCTGCCGCCGGCGCCGCCGCCGCCGTTGTCGTGCTATGCTGTGGTGTGGTGCAGTCTCTCTCGGATTCACTCCTCCGTTCTCCCATTTTGCTCTCCCGTCTCCTTGCAACTCCCGAGCCCCCGGCATCCCTCCCTCCAGACCCTTCTCCTCTGGCCCCAGTCATCATCCCCAACTTGAACGGTGGCCTCTTCTGGCGCCCCACGGCAGGACACAGGCCCGCTACGTCTCCCCCCCCCCTCTCTCTCTCTTCGTCCTGCTGCTCACCCTACTGGGCTTTCCTAACGTAGCAAGCAACTGCCTGCCTGCCCCCCCCCACCCCACAATTGGACTCCTCCCCAGATCTAAGTCCTCGCAGATGCCCCCATTTTCAACCCCGTGGGCCTGAGCCCATCCCTGCCTCATACTGCGTTCGCCACCGGCTCGTGCGACCCCGTATTCCCTTGCGGGGCCCAGCGGGCTGCGCCAACCATAGGGGGAGTCATAGCCACCTAACTCTTGCGGGACCGACCGACCGACCGGCCCACCGAGCAAAGAAGCAGCAGCAGCAGCATTGGAGCAGCCGTGCGGGCTTCTGCTGAACAGGCTAGCCAAGCAGGCAAACGGACAGACAGCCATGGTCAGAGGGAGTCGTGGCGATGGTGCTCCTCAGGGGCGGACTCACAGCCACACGTCCACACGCACAGGCCACACAGCCAGATACTGCACCCATGATGCCTGCCAGCCTGTGTCCACACAGCATCCTACACACGCTCTTGCTCTCCTACGTGTGTCTCTGTCTGTAAGTGCGTGTTGCGTTTGTGCATTGTTTCGTGTTGTTCGCTGCGACAGCTGACTCTCTCCGCCTCCCCTTCAAGTCTTCTCTCCGTATCTATCCCTATATATCTATCTATCCGACTACTTCTCTGACGAGTGTCTGCTGCGTCGTGGCGCGGAACGGACCGGCTAGGCCACACAGTCGCACTGAAGTCAGCTAATAACCAGCAGCAGCCGCAGGAGCAGCATGAGCAGCATCTACCGCCAAAATACCAAAAATGTTGCCGACGTTAACCGCCGCTAGCGGCCAGTTCTGCCGATGTGGCTGGTGCGGATACCGCAGATGTGAGATCCAAAAATACCGTTTCCCGGCGACCACACCACCACCACCACGACCAGCACATGTCTCTGGCAGCAGCAGGAGCACAGGTCGCCGACGTCGCCGTGAACGCTGACGTTGTAGCAGACGCCCCGACAAAACGTAGAACCCACCGACGAACTGACGAAGGAAAGAGGCAATTCGCTGTGCCGCTTCCTCACACCAGCTGGCGTAATGATACCCAGAGAGAGAGAGAGAGAGAGAAAGAGAGAGAGAGAAAGAGATCCCCTCCGCTGAAGAGTCGGTTCTCTTCTGCTATTTCAGATTGCTCACATCGCTGCTATCAAGATGCCACCTCTACAACGCTCGCTAGATATCACCACCACCACGGCTATTATACCACTGTCGTCGCTGCGAGCATCGTCCATCGAGAGAGAGAGAGTGCTGGATTGACACGGATTGTACACGCACGTTTAGCTGGTTTATCATACGTATATACTCGTAGCAGACATAACGCCCAAAGGAGGTGAGCAGAGCGTGGGAGTTTGCCGGGTTGGCCGTGTGTCCCCAGGGAGCCGAAGACACCGGTAGAGATGAACGCCCCCGGTTGGGGATCATCCGCTGAATCGTCGTTGTCCGAAAGTCGGCTGGCTGCACGAGTCGCAGCTTCCTCTTTATATAGCGCTGCTGACCAACGCTGCCGCGAAAACAGCCGGCCGCGATCGATTCTGTGAATCGGTTTCCGTTCGAACGGGGACGCGACTCGGCCGCCAGCGTCCGGCTGATTTCGACTGACTGTTTGTGTGGACTGCTCTCCGGTTCTCGCCAGATCATTGGCACTTTTAGCGGCGACGTCTACAATACAAACATAATAATAACTAGCGTTTATTTACGAAACTGCAGCTTTGACAACGCTTGCCATGTCGTCCTCGTGACGATAATGAGTAAGAATAACAAGAGCGTTATGTGTTCACAATGTTCACGACATTCACCATAACATTTGTTATATCATTGACAATATGTCACAAAATTATTAACAATATATTATGTATTCATTGCTGACATTACGGCCTATTGACACTTCTTTCTTCAAGGTCCCTTTCATCAACTTTTTTTGTTCATTTACTGAGTTGATCCAACCTCGCGAGGAAGGGATTGGCAGCATGCGGTCTATGCGAGAATATTCTCCACCAGATTCGTTAGTTGCTATACTATAATAGTTAGGGGTGTCTTAAACATGGTGGTGCTGCGGCGGCTGGAGCGACTGACAATGTCGGCCAACGGGAAAGAAATATGTCTCTGACGGAACGACGCCTATACATGTCGTACTGAAAGCAGGGAACGCGACACGAATTTTGTACATTTTTGCCAATAGAAATCAGTTCATTCGTATACATATATATATATATATATATATGTAATACTTTTCGGAACGGAGGTCTGCACGGCGACACAAGAATGCAACACATATTATTACTTGAAATTCCGCAGGTCGAGCGTCACTTCTGACTGCTATCACACTTGATCTGGTTGTCGGGCGATCTATGGATTGCCCTCAAGGGTCTGACATATTCTAAGCCGTCCTCGTGTCTCCTGAACACAAAACGTGGAACCGAATAATAGTCTATTGTTTCTCAACCGTTAACCCGTGTCATTAACGGTTGTAGCGTGTAAGCTCTTAAGAACCAACCATATCAATTAGGCACCATATTCAAACACCAGAAACGCCACGAATGCAGGGTTCGGTCTTATGAAGCAATGCCGAAAGCAGCACCGAAGTAGTTGAGTGTTGGCTGTGGGTCCACCCCGGACAATTAATTTACTACGTCTGGATAGGTGTACGCGGGCGATGTAAAAATACATACGAATATACATATATTGAAACAGAGGCGAGTAGCTCGCGGTGACAGTAGGAAGCGTATACAGCCGGCAGGTCTCAACGTGAGGTCAGTGCATACTATCGGTGATTTAGGCTTCACCACTTCAGTCAAATTTTCCGAGAGGCTGAACGGAACATAGGCTGTACAGCCTATGTTCCGTAACCTTAGTCAACTATCGACTCTTTTTGATGTCAATGTGATAAAATCGAGCTGGATTTAACGTTACCGATATGCGTACCGTCGCAGACATTTGAGATAACCAGACAGCCCGAAAAACATCTACTCAACATAATAGAGACTGCATACAAGATTGTATGGGAAATATTTGTAGTGAGCTCATCGCAAACAAATGACCTACTCCCGATGTGAGTCTCTCGCGAGTCATACACGGACTCACATGTACATAGAGTACAGTGTAGACGTCATCACCGGGTGACCAAATTGTATACAATTTATATTCGAATAAAGTATGCATGTACAATTTGGTTACAAGTTAGCGCATATTGAGCTCGACCTTATGCATTCGGCTGTGTTTGTCAGACTCAAACTTCGCATCGTTGGAGCTAGCCATTTCGAACGTGACTGCATTTATGAGCGATGACATACAACGTTTAACTTAGCTCTATAGTTATTCGTTTACGGGAGCGAGGTGTCACCTGATATTTGTCGCACTCATTTTTCGACACTTTGCTAATGAACTGGATCTGAGCAATATTCCTGTGGCGCGTAACAGATGAAAATCGATTCGGAGCGATCGCCAATGTGGCACTCCATTTCGTCAAATACCTGCACATGTCTCAAAAATGAAATGGTTCAGTCGGTACTGTGGAGAAGCTATCACTGCTTTAACTAAACCAACATCGCTGTCATACATGACTCAGAATTGGCTCCTGAGCGACAAGAACGGCTGCACACTAACCTTGGAGGACATTCGAATTGGTGCTATGTATTTAAATTCATTTTTACAAATAGTAGCACTTTTACAAGTAGTAGTGATGACTTATCCAAAGATCGCTATCAATTGGCAGCGTGTCGATAAAAATAGAACTATTTTTGGGATATACAGCTTTTGTAATATAAGCGTTGCATTTTGCCCAGTGGATTAAAATCGATTGTGTAGGAGTAGATTTGATATATACGAAATGTGACTAAAAAGAAATCGCCTTGAAAAGCAACATGTCAACAGTCCGAAAGTTGTAAATAGGCACAAATATATATATATATATATATATATATATATATATATATAACAGGTATGTTATGCGCTGACGTGCGATCATCTTCCACAAATTGGGGAGCTCATAGCCAGTGATCAGAGCCATAATCTGAACCACAACACATGTCACTATTTTACGCCGGTCCGTGCTAATCTCATTTCATAGTCGGTTACAACTGCTCTTCGAAATCGTAAACGTTGAATATTATACATATACTGCGGAACACGAATCGACAGTTCTCAGTGGTTTCAAAAAAATGACCACCCTATCCGAGGGAGTTATCAGCTGAGTTTCATGGTCACATGGCAAGCAATTATAGTATGGCTCGTGCGCGTATAAGTCCGTGGACGCAATTGATTGTGCGGCTTTGATCGGCGACAAATGTACATTTATACATATATCTATATCCTTCACTTCCTGTACAAACGGCAGTAGTCGTTTATAGGCTGATGTAATAATATATATATATATATATATATGTTTCAAGCTACCGACGCAGCGGGCACTAACGGCGCACGCACAAGATGTTTATTAACATTCTCAGACAATGTAATTAGTACCGTATGACCTAGGCAAGGATTTGCTTTGGCCCCCGTGCTGATATACTGATAAGAGATATTTTTATTCTCCGCCTCTAGAGTTGTGTGTGAACACCCTCTCTGACTGGATCGCGGCGAAAGTCTTTTCGTGGGTTCAGCGCGGGCAGAGAATCGATACAGCAATGCCGCATTGAATACAATGGCGCGCTTCAGCGTTGCGCGCACGCACGCCAAAAAACGCGTTTGCTTCAAGGTAAATGTCAAGGCTTGCATTAGAGACGTCTACGATATGTAGATGTACATTTATGTCTATATAGATATTGGTTGATCTCCACTTTAATGTAGTCTGGACTGTCTCTAGTGGTGTCCGTGAGATTGAAGACAATTGTCTACTCTCAACGAAATAAAAAAAATGGGATAATAATGATAATTGTTTTTCGAGCTGACCCTCAGCTGTTCCCCTATCTGACAGGCCTCAGCTCTTAACCAGAATAATACCAGCACAAGGGAAACGTGTAGAGCTGGCGTAGAGGTCTTTTAGATCTTTCCTGACAAAGTCATCATTATTTTAACAGAATTCATTTGGATTTTCATTTCATCTACTCTGTATCCGGTATGTCGTAACACTTAAATCGTAACACCGACCCCTAAATTCAAATGTGCAACGGTGGGGATCTAACCCGTCCACCTACGTGTCTTGTCCTCCGATTGCAAAGCAGTTCTACCGTGGACGTTAAATCTTGGCTGAGAGTCAGCCCGAAAACGTAGTAATATTTACGTCGGCTGGCAAGGTCTAAATTGACGTACAGTGCTTTTCTACCAGGCAACCTATGGAGGTTTTTCTAACATTAAGGCGTGTCATGCCGGAACAATCTACAACGTACGACTTCGATACCTGTGAAGCTATCATTGTAATACCAAGTTCACACAAAGACACATTTTCGGATCGGCTAAATAAGCCGTCGAAGAACATCCCAAGAGTGTCAGAGATCGATCATGACGAGTCTACGTCAGCCCGCACGCACTCAGACTTAATACACCGTTACAGATTCATAAACGAGCGTCCCTGAGACATCGATCACGGGGAATGTCCGCCTAATCCTTCACAGCGGAGGAGGACTCAGAAACTCACTAATAAACAACAAACACTTGCCCGTAAATCTCTTTCCGCCGCTCGTCCGAGCCCCACATCAGTCTGTATGCGCGGCCGATTCTACTAGAACACAGAATCACCTGATACTTGCGGGAGCTGGCAGGTATCTTTAGAATGGGCTGGTTGGAACAGTAAATGAGAGAGGAGGTGTACATCGCGCGCACGACGAAACCAGTATCTGGCAAGAGAGTTAGAGAGGGAGGCGTACATGGAACATCACTTGTTTTTGAGATTTGAATCCTGTTTAGCCGCTTGACGGTATCGTTAGCAGATGTCATCGTACGTCTTCATAGTCACCGCTAGCGCGTTGATGATAACAATCGAATTTGTTTTGCTACAGCGCAAGGGGCCAGAGGAAACTGTGTATGGCAACAGACACATGCTGAGTCGGCAAATACGGTGAGAGTGGCCAACAAGTGGACGCAACCATGTGAATTAATTCAACAGAGAACATACGCGAGTCGGTGATACTGAACAGCCCGAGCGTTTCCGATAGCGATTGCGGTCGATTGAATAAGATTCGCGTCAATTGGCGGCCACTGGCCACTCGATCAAACTACGATGAATGTTAATACGATACAAAATGAGTAATATCAGTGTGTATGTGTTTGCGATAGAGAAAGAAAGAGAGAGAGAGAGAGAGAGATAATCATAATTTCGTTTGTGATACCAATATACCCAAGCAGGAAGGCGAGACATTTGGATACGTAATAGCTGAACACATAGTTCGAGTACATTGAATGGGATAAATTGAGATTTCGTATCCCTATTGAACTGAAAACTCGCTGGTTCCGAAATGCGAAATTTTTATTTGGAATCGTATCTGAACGATTGTATATTTGCTAACAATGGGGATATGCCTTGAGGTAAGCTACCTCAAGGCATTAACAAGGCGATTTCAAACTTTCATATTTCTAGATACGGTTTCGACAAGTCCGGCCTCTATGCACTCGCCTACTGCCTTCCGACCCGGCTGGAACTCCCGTTCCTCATGAGACTCGGGCACTCACCTCAGCTAAAAAGGCTACACGTGAAATAAGGAAAATCGCTATGAATTTTATTCCTGTCCAATGAATATGTATATACTTAAAGCATGTACTTATTCATGGCTCTACTGATGGCTAACTATCCATTCATAACGGTCAATTATTTGCAATATAAAATACTCACTGAAATTATAATAACAGGTGGTCTGGTGTATTATAATAACCTGATCTGGTGTATACATTTTCGGCAGTACTATTTAACGAGAACATAAGTGTTGGCACAATTGCATTTCCGCGAATAACTAAATATGATATGATGCCAAACTATCATATTGTATATAGATATGTTTTCATATCTTCAACCACCTCTTCTTTAAAAAAATCTGTTGAGCGATGATCTGTATCTATTTACAAAGAGGGAATTTAACTGACCCAGACCCAGCTCGCTGAGGCTATTCGGTTTCTTTCGAGATTGCTAAGCCTGACTTAAAAAAAGAATGGGTCTCACTTCGATTTTGTCGACTTCGATTTTTCGGACGCTTTTGGTCACATCTGCGATAAACTACTAATATCTAAACTTCGGCATTTGCAAATATAGATCAGAAAAGCATTCGATTAATAAGCAGTTATCTCATGGATAGGTCCTTGTGTGTTAAACTTGACGGCGGTTATATTTCTTATGAACCTGCTCTGTCGGGAGTTTTCCTGCCTGGGTCGCTTACTGTTCTGTATTTTCATGGTCGAGCTCAAGAGCTCACCTATCCGAGGGGTCACTCATAAGTTCTATGCGGACGATTTGAGGTTGTTCATTTCGATCCGCTCCCCACACGCGACCGTTCGTTATTTTAGATGGCAACTACGGATGCTGCCAAAATGGCACGGTAATCTCATTCATAAGTGAGCTGCCGCGTGTTCTAGCTCATACAACAATTATTATTCTATCAACGACGTGGCTATTAAGCTCAAGGTCTCAGTGAGGAACCTGGCTGTACTGAGTTCCGAATATAGGAGGCTTTACCGTAATACGACTATTGCAGTAGGCGATTCTTGATATCACGCCCAATATCACTTATGTAGTTCTCCAACTGCTGGCGCTAGTTTTGTTGTGTCGCTCGTACGGAGAAAAACTTAACAACATGTTTTTGTAGTTAGGGGTATCCCGTCTGATCCTGAGGACTGAGCTGTCGCTGGTACACTAATAATAAGTAATACTATAATAATAAGCGTCCCAACATGTCCATTGACGGCGATGACATGCTATCATATATATATATATATATATATATATATATATGTATATATTGTACCAACCCTTTTGGTTAGTAAACGAGCATTTGAATTAAATTTATCAAAAAATTTCATCATCTACTATAACACAAAATAGAGCGTGTCATGGCATCTTGGAATACAAAACGAATCAGCCAAAATTCAATTCGTGACAAAGTAAAAATAGATTGACAGCCCCTACTGGAAGGACAGGCTGCTCGCCCGAACGCCGGCTACGAGATTATATGCAATACTTTTTTACGCGCTTTAATGCAAAAACCCCATTACCATATGGAACCACTAGGGTGCAGATGCGTGAAATGGCTCAGATCATCAACCATCTATGCACGAAGCAACTCACTGTGGACAACTTCGCTTGATATTCTCGATCGTTTGGATATCTAAAATGACTTGAGTCTTGGAATATGGATGCACACGATCTGTTGACCGACCCCAAAGACACGGAGTGGATTCTCAGGGAAACTTCGTTCCCTCTCCGTCTAGACGATGAGGTAAGCTGGTGTGCGTTGTTTTGTCTGAACGTCTCGGAAGTTTCTCGTCTGACCAAATCTCATTAAGAATGGTCGACCCGACGGCCTATCCACCTCCGAGATCCCCAAACCAAGTGCATCGTAGCGCGGAAAGCCTTCTTAGAATGAGTGGTCGCTGGGCTGAAGCCGCCAGACTGAACCATCCTCGCGAGCTCGGCCAGTCAGGCTAGATCGTCTGTCAATCTTACGGAACAGGGCTCGGAGACGAGATAAGATGGGAGACCTTCCTATATTCCACCCTCAGAAACACGTTACAGTCGCAACAGAAACAATACATTCGAATAAGAATCGCGTCTTGCGATTTACACATATTCATTACGCGGATTGATATGTGCACCCATATCAGCACACTGTCGTACCGCAGCCTATTTATTTATTATATATACGATTATTCCAATTTACCAAGCGCCGCGTCCCCAGGTGCTTCTGCGGTGGCAAAATAGAGTGTGCTATCGGCCATTGCGTCCCGTGTCGCGAGAGCTCAGAGCGCGGGTCGAGGATGTAAGCTCCATTCCACGGCCTGAATGGGCGATAGCAGAATATGGAGGGGCGACGTTCAAACGAGAGGAGGGTGCCGGAACGGAAGGCGTCCTACTTTATGGTGATTTAATTACCGCATCGCAGGCATAAAACCAGCGAGGCCACCAGCTAGTTACCTACGCACCAGTCACTTAGGTTAGTTTCATTTAGTAGAAGAGAATAAATGGCCATAGCAATGACACTGCTTGCCCATGGATGCTACATCGTATGTCCAGAACAAGCCTTCTACGCCCACCTCCCGCTCGCAACGGGTGCAAATGGACCACCACCACCGTACACTGTGGAGTGGGCGGCTCTTTTCCTCGGCTCTCAATTGTTGATCAGAGAAGTGACATTAACGACAAACGCACGGGTTTGCATTCTCCATAAATGCAAATATACACGCCCACACATGAGCGCAACAAGTAGCCCCGCTGCT
Organism: Stratiolaelaps scimitus; assembly: GCA_019614645.1. Taxonomy (NCBI): domain Eukaryota; kingdom Metazoa; phylum Arthropoda; class Arachnida; order Mesostigmata; family Laelapidae; genus Stratiolaelaps; species Stratiolaelaps scimitus. The sequence goes on from JABWDB010000028.1 coordinate 2,106,910, forward strand.
GGTCTTCCCCCTTGTTCTCATCGAAGCATGAAATAGAATTGAGTGGAAAATACTCAATTGTGGGATTTGTGGAAATTGTTTCATTGTATCAACCATTTTAATCCTCAGTAAAATCGAACGTCGATGTTTACATATTAATAACGCGCAGGCTTGCCTGCTTGTATCGTATTGAGAGATTCGCGGTCGCTGCTGTGTTCTGTGCATACGTGAAAGATTCAGAATAAAGGTTCTAAAGAGGAGGACGGACGAGGAGCAACACGGCTCGTACCAGCGAAACTACCACTTGTTTTTCGTTAGCCTAGGTCCAAGTTAGCGAACTGGGTTGGAATCTAGACAGTAGCGTACTCCCTAAAACTTGCTATACGATCACGAACAAGCCAAAGACTAAACTTCACAGGATTCACGATCTCATGGTGAGAACTGTAACAACTGCATTGGCAACGTTTAGGTCAACATCCGCGGAGATTCAGTCGTTTCGACATGGTTTTCGTATTGCGAATACAACAACTTTTTTTGGAAGGGAAAATCTGTGATATTGCTTGGGATATCTCAAGATTCCGTCACGTGCTATAGTCAACCAATTTTACTTGTATATATATATATATATATATATATATATATATATATATATATATATATTGTCACGATTAAATCAAACATTTTAGTTTTCAGCTTACGAAAATCAAAACATCAGTCGGCAAATTGGGCCACAGTTTACTACGACACAGGAGTCATTTCATGCATCTGTGCCCCATTAGCTGTCACTCTTCAATAAACTGTCACGACACACTCACACACTAGCTTGATTCTTCAAAGCAACCAAACTTCAGTGAAAATTCGACGGTCGCTATGTGCGATACACATACGCGCGGCAGCGTCCATGAAAATGCCCACCCTTTTTGCAGTCTCACCTGTAATACCTACCCAATCATATGTATCATGCTAATACATATGATTGGGTAGGTATTACAGTATTATTATTAAACAGAGACGCCGTCTTCAGTAAAGAAGCAAATAGATGCGGAGCACGCCAACGCCAGTTCCGGTTCGTGGAACCATGTGATGCTTAGATAATGAGTCGCCCGCCGTCGGTGGATTGATAAACGCCGCCTTTGTAAACGTCACACTTCGCGTTTCGTCTACCCATTAGGCAGCCGCCTTTTGATATCGGTCAGACTTACACGGAGCCGAGGTATGGCTGTGTGTGTCTAAGCGCATATTATTCGCACATTAGGGATTCGTGCCAGCGATGACCTGGAAGGCAACGGCCGCGATACCGTCTGTCTTTCCTTCGCTACAACCATATCAAGGACTTGACTCAGGGTCTACTACTATAATATAAAATCGACTCGGCGTAGCGCAACTTCCGTTAGACGTTTCAAACACGTTGGCCGTTACAGCGGAGACCATTTGCACGATGGTCTGTGGTAAGGTAGGTATTGTACAATATATATATATATATATATAGCAGGCTGCTTAATCTTGCGATCGACTAGTGAGATCGGCAGTCAGCCAACGATGTAGCTGCAGAGAGATATGCTATAATAATCTAGACCGACTACAATCGACGCTTGCCATGCAGCTTAGTGTGATGTCCGGTCGTGTGGTAAACGAATGAATCGTAGAATATCGCAAAACAGCACAATCATAATAATAACAACATGGTTCGAGGCGAGTTTGCTGGCTGCCCTTCAAGGTGACTCATTCTCGAAGCAGGTACTTGGGAGATTCTTGTTGGGGCATCATCTTCGCCGCTCCCATTTTAACGATAGCTTTCTTATACAGTGGTGACTTGTTCTTGTTCAGCCTGCTCTCTTGTGTTTAAGCACAGCGCCACCGTCAGGTAGCCACATGTGCGCATGAATCTGCTGGCGGCGATGACGTTGAGAATTGTTAGTGGATAGAAAGGGAGAATACAATGCAGGGCCTTTGGTTTATAACAGTAACGGTAACAACCCATCGACATCGTATGTACTATTTTTTGTATGTACCCTTTTTTTTTTTGAGAAGAGAAAATTTCCTTTAAACGCGCGGACCTACCAGAGACGTTCCAACCTCCATGAAAGTGGGCCGATCCAGTGCAGGGTTGACGTGGATGACAAAACGCCTCTGCCTGCTTAAACCATCCTCTGCTGAGAGCGTATGTACCCATTTTTTTTTTTTTAGAGGAGGAAATTTTCTTCAAACGCACGGTTACCACCAGAGACATTCCAATCTCCATGAAAGTGGGCCGATCCAGTGCAGTGTTGACGTGGAGCGTATGTACCCTGTGGGATTCGAACTGGACACCCTATGGTCAGTGATGTCCTTAATTTATTTAAGTCCTTAATATCAGCTCACGATTGGATTGCGTTTGACTAGCCTTAATTAGCAAAAACAAGAACATTTTAATGCTTGTTAAAGAACAATTGTACTAGAACTACCTTTTTACTTCAGGGTGAAGAACACCACATTTTGATCACCGTCGACTCGAAGGTCTAGCGCAAAACGTTCCAAAGGCAAAAGCACCCGACAGATAACAACAAACAAACGGATCATGACAAATTGATACTATCGTCAGCTCGATAAGGAGGCGCTGAGAACCAATCAGCATCTTACACACTCGAACACCTTACTCATGCATCGCTCGTAGCCGCTTTACCTTGGTTGTGCCTATGCGGAGCATAATGCAACATTCGCAGCGCGTTATTGCTCAACTTGCGAATGCATCAATCCAGCTAAACGAACCGGCTTAGCTTCGTGTGGAGTCTGAGCTCGCGTTCGGCAGGTCTCATAGTCGCGTCGACGTCAAAGCAATCGTATCCGACCGTGCGATCTTCCTCAAGCGTCGGCACAATGTCGCTGAGGTAACAAAGCCCAAACGTGAGCTCGAGGGAAGGCGCGCGCATCCGAACCGTTGAATACAGCACAACAACACAAATGAAGCACAACACCAAGCAAAACTACATAATCAATCAATCAATCAAGTGATAACTATGTACAAAAGATTAACAAATTGAGGGGTTGGTGTCTCGTAACTCTTGAATCACATGACGAGCATCATACCTGGAAAAGGGCATCACTTCTCTCTGTTGAAAGCATGGGCTACACGCGTGATAATGTGACACACTTCCGGTACACATCGCACAAAGCAGCGAACGACAAAGGAGGAATTGAATAGTTGATATCTCAACTAGGGCAATGGCGATTCATCGATGGAACCATTGCTGGTCTACTTCGGTTTCAGTTTCAAAATCGAGTTTATTTTCGGAATTGCAATATACATACGTTTTAGTTCTCGCTAAGATATAAAAAATAAAATAAAAATAAAATGATGGCCGATGATATTTAATACTGGTGGACAATAATGTTTCATGGCAAATTGACGTCTACAAGATGATAAGTCGTTTCGGTTATCCTTTCTATGAAGCTGTGTAACCATGCATATTGTATATTTGGTCAGCTCCGGTGTCAAGCGCTTGCTTGCCTTGAGGATGTCTTAGGGAGCATACATTTTCTCAAACGTGTACCAAACAGCTTTTCCACAAATCGATCGTTTGGACCATTTCTGGTTAACCTTCTCAGGTGAACCAGAAAGGCTTCAAGCCTTCTTAAGTTAACTTCGAACAAAAAAACGTGTCTACTCATTTCATCGACATTATCCATCCAAGTTAGACTACCATTAAAAACTACCCCATTTTGATTCTGTTTTTCACCTCTTTTTAATGTTCTTTTGTACATATTTATATGTTTGTATAGATATAAATTTTGTGCAGCGTTGTGTGTTATGTTGTCTTTTTTTTTTCGCTATTCGCATTTCTATGAACTGCTATGTTTAACCCGGTTGATTCCTTTCATATGCATTACAGTTTAAACGTTCAAAAGCGTATCTCATTGCAACTACATTTACCGTGAACTTCCCCCGATACCCAAACCCAGTTACCTTCGCATAATGCCAGCTATGAGTTTAAGCTGTTAGCTGCCAATTTGTGATCTTCGTCATTTCGAATTGCTCATGTCAAATGGGATAAAAGGAATCAGTAGGTTTACAGCGGGAGCCATATGAGCCCAATTAGCGAATACCTAAATAATTCGTTTTCTTCGTAGGTTATCTACCTAGCTTAGTCATGTCAGGTCATACAAGCTATAGTAGTCACATGATAGTTGTAAATAAATAAAAATGTATAATTCACTCAGTTGCAAATAACACTGTGTGCAATCCTGCCGAATGAGAGCCTGGTATACTATAGCGTCGATTCGATCTCAGACGGAGGCTGTTGAATTTCTTCTGGTTCAACGGCACAATTTGGTGACCATTATGATCACCGTGTGACTGCTGACTCATCGTCTCTTCCGTGAATTTCATTTGACGTCCGATTTCAACTCGGAGTATTTGAGCGTCCTCTTTTTATTAACGCAAACATTCAGCTGGCCATTTGCTATAGCTGTTTCGAGTGACTAGTCGGATATTGTACAATTTTGTTCAACTATATAAGCACTGCTGGTGCAGTAATCTTGGTTAGACATCCACTCGACGTTTGGTCAATATTCATTGCTGTCCATCTGACCTGCGTTCCACATCGTGTCACGTTAATCATGTTGTCAAACCGTGAAACACGCTAGCAAGCGTTCGTTGTGGTCATCTGGTGATGCCTTTTGTTTTTCACACCTAATGTCTGCGGACACTGATTTATCGGTTGGTCGACCTCGGCTTATGCCCGAACTCTGAATCGACATGGCTTTAATTATGGTGATTCGTGCAATTTGGCGGCCAGGTTGTCCATTGAAATTGATCGCCTAAAGTGACCATACGCTGGTTGTAAATCTTTCCACCATGTTCAGATAATATAATATTATTAAGTAATCCTGCTTATACTGTCGGCCACGTCGGGGACGACCTCGACATGCAGACCCGATCAGTGGGATGAGACCCAAATTGCATTTCGGCAAGATCTAAGCTTCCGATTATTCTGACATTCGTATTCAAAGTTCTGAATACTCGTATGGATTGGCACACCACCGCAGTAGCGAGACCAGCAGGGTTTGTCGCTCGGAACAACGCTACGAGGCTGACGTGGCGGCGAGGACAAATATTTTATACAGGGAATAACGCAACACCCGTTCATATTCGCGTCCGTCAAACGGCTAAACTGTATTGCCCGTTGCTCGGCTTGTTGTGTCACATACATATATGTATAGACTTGCCGTTATAGGCTGCCTTCTCGTGGGAAACGACCTCAACGCATTGGCGACCTTCCACTCAGTGAGCGTTAGTTCAGTTGAGTGTTGTTTGCCTACCAACTAAGTATGTCTACCTCGAAACAAATTCTTTACTTTAGACTTTAATTTGAACTAAAACAAATCTCATGCTTTTCGGTTAAAGGGACCATCATGAAATAATCGGCATAGGAACTTCGCTGCCAACTGAACACCTCATCGATTGAGTGGACTGGAGGCTATATGTTCTCGCGCTGTCTTCGATTTGCTATCGAGATTGACCGAAATTTTCTAGGTGTTTCATATATATATATATATATATATATAATTAATCTTTTTTACGCCTACCTTTAACTTGCTCCAACATTTGCACTGCCCGTATATATGTGAAGTTCGAAATGGATGAATAACGGCTGCATAATACATAGCATAATACTATCGGTCTCGAGGGGTGGACTGAAATCATACTTTGTCAAAGTCACCGACAGGCTCAGTAAGCATATATCAAGGCACCAAGCCACTAACGTGGTAAGTGTCGAAACCAAACGCAAATAGGTGATGGTACATTCTATTCTCTGTTAACTCGCCTGCTCTCATCACTATTGCTGCGAGACGATTCCCATACACATTTGCACCTCGATCATTCGGAGTTAACGTTAGTCTTTTACCTCTCACATCATACTAAATAAATTTTCCAGGCTGACTTACAGCCAACATTTAACGTCCACGGTGGAACTGCTTTTCGCATTTCTTCATAAGACGGACCCCTTTCAATGCAAATGTGCAACGGCGGGGATTCGAACCCGCGCACCTTTGTGTCTCCTCCGATCTCACATCATACTTTTTGTTACAACACTGATATATATATATATATATATACAGACAAAGCATATTGTCTATATGGACAACCACACCAATCGTGGCGATATTCTGCGGGAATGCATGCTGCCTTCTTAGGCTTTTATAACTATATTTACTCGGGTATTTTAATTCTGAGTACATTTATTTTTAATACTTTCCTGATTTAATCACCCGTTTAGAGTATAAATATGTGTCATGGCTCGGTTTGGACCTGCAACCTTAGTTATTTTATGGCCGTCGAAGCCACTGATATAAAGTTCTACGAAACGATTTTTAAAAATCAGTGCGCTGCTTCGAAATGTTTAATATACATATATATATATATATATATTGACAGATTTCAGTGAGTACTAGAAACTTTCGATGATTACGGGATCAAAGGCGACTAAGGAGGTGGATAAGTGTCGATGAGCCCGTCTATGATTTCTAACTAGGGTAGCATCAATAAAATTTAGATAGTTAATTAGATGTGGCTGGGAAGCTTCCGTGGGTCCTCGCAGAGAGAGGTTGTAGATGATTAATAACGCCGTAACCCGGCCAGACCCGACCGAGATGAGCACATAGTCTTGTAATAATTAGAGAATTCTAGCTCAGCGTCCGTTCGATCGACTACACGCAAAGGGAGGATGTATAAGACCATGGTTTCAGGAGCTGGAACATATATAATGTCAAAATCGTCTCCAAAAATGGGTACTCTTTCTCTTAGCGTACGATTTTGACATTGAGCATGTTAACACCACTGACAGTTGCTCTTTCGAGATTAATTACTCAATGTTCGAAAGAACTCTACCCTGAAGAGCAGGTCTTAGCCTCGATAGCAGAGGAACTACAAAGCACATTTTTAGACGATTGCAGTTAGTTTTCTATATCTTCAAAATAAATTCAGCATCATACTCTTGATGATCAAACATTTATCACAACACGAAGATCTCTTCGAACAGGAAAATGGATTTCGAATATTTTCAACAGACGCGATAGCCTCTGTGAACGCGTGAGTTATTTATTCACAGGTGAACATATCGTGATTCCAGAAACACTTCAAAATTGAATATTGAAACAGCTTCACATATGACATATTGGTGCTACAACAATGAGACGCCAGCCCCTTCATATATATATATATATTATATATTGGCCGTACTTTGACGTTAATATCGAGAACCTAATACAAAACTGCTCAGATTGTCCTCAAGCTTCAAGCAAATTTTACCAAAACACCTATCAATAAAAGCTGTCACCACAACACGCACAATACAAGCTTTTATAATAACACAATACATGACACATTCGCAAGGGTTGGAAAATCTCAAACTTTGATATCAGACAAGGATACACAATTTACCTCACATTCGTTGAAAATGTTCTGCAAATCACTGGGCATACAGCACATCACTATCACCCCATTGCGCCCTCAATCAATATGGCCAACCAATAGAACGATTCATGGACACAGCACTAAACATGACATTACAAAGTGACCGACCAACACTAGCAACATCAAATGAAATTACTCCAGCCGAGAGTTGTCTCTCGGAAGGCGCATGCGGACGACTTCAAATTTACTGAAAGACGAAGGACAATATCAATTCTCTGTTGAACCCCCACAACTGTGGCCGTTATCATGGAACTAAACCGAGAGTGTACGCTGAGAAGAAAGCGCGTGTATACGTTGACGATTTTCGTAATTCGGGCTAAACCAGCATGAACACCAGGTTCCATACTATAGAATATCGGTAATGTAACGTATGAGGCCACAAATCGATGATCTGAAGGCCTGGCGACACCATGCAAATCAAATGAGACCAATAAAAACATAGTAATCCAAATTTGCAGGAACCCACAGGACGACCAGCAACATTTCAAGCAAACTCACGACGAAACCAATGTATTCAAGGCCAACTTGAGCCAGCGCAAGTTCGAAGACGATCCCAATGTACTCGTACAAGCTCCGGACCGCCTCCGAGCAACCCATGACGGTAAAGCATATAAAAGTCGACGGCATCTGTTTCCAACTTAAATTTCGGGGGAGAAACTGTAATAGCTTTTCTGGGAGTGTAACACAGGCTGATCCGCGCCACCAGGGACAAGCGCGCAGGGTCCTTCATTCTGCAGCGCCTCTCCCTCGCTGTGCAGAGAGGCAGAGTGGCAATAGCATCGCCTCCCTCGGGAGTGACCATGACGGCCTTGGCCTCACACCCAACTGTCCCCAACGACTTCTCTTATTATTGTATATTGAAAGACTATACGACAGATTTAATATAAAACAAAAACTGATTTCCTATATATGTATATATACATATATGCCTGAATAAACCTAAACCAGTCATCATTTGACAGTGGGTAACGGACCATTTATTTCGATCTAGATATACAATAGATAGCAGTTGGAATACTCATTAAGTTCGACGTGACTGCTGGAGAGCTCCACTAACTATGAAGGTTTTGGGTTTCCAAAAGACCTCAGGAGGCCACTCTAACAGGATTGATTGTATCGTTATGAAGTGTTCAGAAACGAGGCTTTTTATGTTTTTAGACTAGTGGCCACTCGAACCGCATTAGAAACCTCAAATCACACCTGCCTGGGTGAAAGTCAAATTATCAAAGCATGGAACTCGAGTTAAAAAGCATCTTCATAGAGACCCGCAGTCGTTTTTACTTATTAAGTTGCTATCCCCCGAGAGTTAATTCATCCTAAGTAGGTTTAATTATTATCGAATTCCACAGCGGATTCATAAGCGACGAAATAGACTAAGAGGCCAAGACGTTTAACCGGTCGAAACATATATCCGAGAAACATGTCAAATGCAATAGAACGTTTAAACAAACAAACATTCACATAAGCGAAACGTTCCAGTCTGAGGAGATGAGTGCAGAATTTGTTTAAGACGGAAAACAATATGCAACACGATTTATTCAAACATACAGTAGGGCGGGATTTCTAGGGATTATGGGGGGGGGGGGGTGAGGACGACAATGTCCCGAGGAAGGCGATGGCATTGCCTCTCTGCACGGCGAGGGACAGGCGCTGCAGGAGGAAAGAGCCAGCGCGCTTGTCCCCGGTGGCGCGGATCAGCCTATGGTAGACCCCCTCGAGGAAGTTCGCAGTGAGAGGGCCGTGCCCGCCCAAGGTCTCAAAGGCAAGGGGGGAAAACAGAATTTGTGTTACTAAACTGCGCAAAGGCTCCGACAGTCGGCACGCTATTCTGGATATCATGGGCATCAGGATTTTTACCTATTATGGCTAAATCGAAAAATGGCACCCCGTTCCTCGATGATTTGACAGTAATCTTCGTGAAGTCGCTGCAGAGAAAAACAAGGTGCATTATGTCCTTTATCACGTTCACAATTCCACTCAGAGGCACCGACTATGCCTCACCTCATCTAGCTACGTATCAAATGTGTATGCTATTTTTAACATAGCGCCTATGGCAGCATTATGCATTAAAGTGCTCCGGTCTTTAATCAATCCTCTCTCTCTCTCGAACTCCCGTCTCTTCATGGAGGATCAGCAAATTACATGAGCCGGAGATTTGTAGGAAGGTTGGAAGAGACCGAAGTAAGTTTGACGCTTACCTGAGTATAAAGAATTATATCGCTAGCTATCGCCAGCCAGACGGTGTGAGTTCGAATGCAGGGCATGCCGCTGATAGAGGACAGGAAATAAATCGCTGGATGAGCTCAAAATATGGTTGGGCGCCAGGGTAAATTTGGCTTGTGTCATTTGAGAAAATACTCTAATGCAGGAGGGAAATCGCGTCATTCGTTCGGTGACCACACGAAAATTGCACTCTGAATGTTCACATATGATCAGTTGTAAAGGGGAGGGGGTCAAATAGCAAGGAAAATACACAATACGATACAAATACACCTTTATTAACCAAATAGAGGTTAGATTTAAAAAAGAGAGTAACAATCAAATGCTGGGCTCTGTTTACAGTGCGCATTATCGTCCGGGAGGATCGCTATTTTCGTCGATTGTAGGTGTTACGTAATCGACCTTATGTGACTTCTTCGATCTGAGGAGTTCGGGGCTGTGGTGGCAAAATTGTAGTGCCGAAGAACGACACAGCTTGGATAAATGGACTGGTCGTGGGGTTTGTCTAAAGTCGACGATTCAGATTCGTGCCGTGGCCTCTGGCAGTTGCGATTGTGAACTCGTAAATTCGTCACGAGATTTAATCTGTGACGGCGACACTTTATCGTGATTTTTCAAGAATGAGATACACAGACTCGACGCCGTACAAATACACCCGACGTATCTAATCTAGAGTGATGGTCGCCGTTTCACACTGACCGCAAATTAACTTGCTGGAGATCCAGTATAACAATCCAAGTTGGTAAAAATTTATATATATATATATAAGCCTTAACTGGACTTGTTTCGTAAATAGGCATGTTGCCTTAAGAAATTTGAATTCGCGCTCTTATGATGTCCATTCCATGTTGGCCTTGTATTCTAGTTTACCGCGCAAGAAACGCTACCTTGAATTCGCTTGACCAGAATCTATAAACTACAAATCCCCCCTCCAAGAACCTTTTATTTATTTATTCTCATATTGCGTCGTGTAACTTTAAAAACAAGATGCTCAAATGGATGGTTACCTATTGGTGTGCTATCTGGTTTGGTGATGCTATTTTGGTATATTCGCCAACATTACACCAAGGGCAGAGTTTTCTGCATTATTTACAAATACATCGGGTGCTCAGATCATATTATTCTATATTATATTACGGTCGTAGAAACTTGGTGGTGAAAGCCATGATTTGCACATCCAGTGATTACACGTTTATTTTAACTTATCCTCCTCGTAGTCTCAGTGGTTTATAACTGCGGGTTCTATCTCGGCCATTTTTATATTCTTGATGCCTTGCAGATACACGAGCCTGTTCCACGCTACCACATAAACACTCAGTATTCGTTTTATCAAGGCCAGCTTCGCTCTGCCCAATACAGTTAGGTCTTTCACCGAGTGATACTTCCGTGCCCTCTGTATCCTGTATGCTGCAGAGGTAGCTACTTCCATCCGGAATAGGCAGATGGAGGAGGAATTGTCTATGGAAGAAATTGTCTATTGTTATGAAGGAATTGTCTCTGGGACGGACGAAGTTACCAGAACCTTTCTCGTCTCCGTCTCCTCGTGCCGAATGAAGAATCCCATTATTGATCCGCAGATAAGTGAATGAGCTGCTGGAGCACACTGCCTTGCCCCGCATTCGGCTCTCATCCTAGCCTGGTCATCCGCCTCCGCTCGTGAATATCATGACCACAATATTCTTCGTGTTTATCTGCAGGCCTACAGCTTTTTTACCAGCACATTTGACTGGCGTCGATGTCAATATTCTTCAGATGGAACCAATCGCCTTGACGTCAACGAATACTACAAACAATAATATCCCGGGCCTGCTCATCGCCGAAATCTCATCCGTAAACAACACGGGGTCTGTCATCGTCATCTTCACGCTCCAAATCTATCGTGCACCTCGAGCATCACTTTGCGCACGTCGCGAACGGATCCCAAGAGATGTGAGCCCCAAACAATGAACCAAACCTTTTCTTCCTGCTCTTTTATGCGAGATCAAGATTATGAGTCGTCGCTCTCATAGGCCCTGTTCCGCAGACGCGTCTTGGTCTCTATACCCATTCATATTTCTAATAGCTTTCCAGAGTTGCTCTGTTGCGGCAAAAAAAAACACCGATTACAATTCAAGAGCGTTTGCGTTCGCATCGTATGTCCCCGTTGTAGCTATTGTCCTCCTGCGGCCTTCGGCTTCAAGTACACCTTCGTCGTTTCGAGCATCGATACACGAGGGTGCGCGCGGGTTTTTGCGTCCGGCCTGTTTCCTTGAACAATAGCTACCTTGGCAGATCTCACGGCACAGGAACAGCCGACTGAATGTTCACCGATCGTTTTTGCTTGTTTTGCATCTGCTCAGTATGCTCGGCCGCCGACCTGCTTCTAGCGCGTTTTGCAACGGGCGTTTAAGCAATTCGCAATTAAACCCATCTCATTGGACACTTGTTGGTTGTTAGGTTGTAGTTTTTCCTCCTCTCAAAAAAAGGGTTGTAGTTTTTGAATAACACTGCTTAGATAAAGCCGTCAAGTCATAATCATTCTCATTAGGAGGGGTCGCACAGAATATGCAGTGTCACGGCGCCGCCAATGTCCACTCCCTTAGCTGTGGCGTGGTGCTCGAGTGGTATAACTGTGTACCATGTAGCCGTTAATTATGACAATTGTCTGTTAAAAGTGAACATTTGTACAGGCAAGAGCTGATCTAAGCAACCTCCACCTCAAGTCATTGCACGCAACTAACTTAAAGCGATTTCTCTTCATTAAATCTAAAAACCATCCTATTGTTGAACAGCCTTGTTAATTGCTCGCCCAGTTTCAAAGAAACCAATGAAATGTCTATCTAACTGTTCAACCAAAATGTGTCGATTATTTAAACTAGGTTAACTTACACAAACACATACAAACTTCAACATCCCGACCTTTCGTAGTGAGGAAGATTTACCGCTGCCTAAACATTCCCGACCTGTTCTCTCCCGTACACTACGCACAGAGACTCCGTCAAATCGCGAAATGTGTCACCATACTTTACATCTCAGCGCCTTTCCATGCGTACACATTGTTCCAGAGTATGTCCAAATTACACGATGCAACAACATTTACCAGATGAAGACTAATGTAAAGAAACTCTCCTTAAAAGTGCTCGAAAGTGCCCGAAGCAGGTAGAATCGTTATGTGATACTCACATACGTATAATGTAAAAATGCTCCCTAATCGGTCCACCAATTATATCGAGTAACTACCACGTATTCTATCATATCTCCTCCTGACGTAAACCTACAAACACGTTCGATACGTTGATTCGTACGACGTGAAATTGAAATTGCAACGGCAGCATAATATATAGATGCATCACCAGAGTGTAAACAATCCATTTCGTATTTGTTGCTGTGTCACCGTGCGTTTAACGTTATCCATGCCCTGTTCAGGGGGTTGCAATCTAAACTGCGTTTACAATGTTCGACGAGCGTGTTGACGAGGCCACCAGACGGCGGCGCTGTTACGTGAGGATAATCTCTGCGATTGCTTATGGCTCTTTAGCCATAAACGATTTCGGCGACACATAGAAGAGCGGCAACGCAAACAGCAGCGGCAGCAGTGCGAGGTCGGTGGGTTGTACGATTTATGCTCCGCAGCCAGGAACGAAAGGGTATAGCTGACAGTAGGCGCGCCACCGAAGTTCGGGCTTTCCAGGAGAGCAGCGGCTTGCCACACCGGATAGCGGAGGAAACAAGCCACTCAGCCATGCTTGCTCTAAAATTACGAGTTAAACCAGTTGAATTTGCATAAGCTTTTAAGGGCAACTCCCGCGAAACTACTTCTGGCTTTAAGAGCCCACCCTACCACGGCGTAGATATATATATATATATATATATATATATATATGTTTGTATGCGCGAGACGCGATCTGGAACGAGTTGGTCTTCGAATAAAACAGGCTGCCAACTGTAATATACTTAATTCGTTTTATTATTGGATTTTCAGAAGGTTTCTATTACTTCTGCAAGACTCTAATTGCAGCCTCAATGACAATGAGATCTAGGTTGGTCGTAGCATAATATTGACATGCTGTGCAAAATGAAATGAATTTCTCAATATTTCACTCATGTTGTGTGGTTATCTGTTTAATATAAATATAGAATAGATAGAATATCATTGCGCTCCATACACCTGAACATTTGAAGATCCATGCTAGCTGGTCGCCTCCGCACGATGGGCGATGCGACTTAGTTGTTATATATTGAGTTGTTTCAGCACCTTTGACAAAGTACATAATTCCTGAGTTAAAGGTGGAATCATGTCAGTTATGAGCGTCGGTTACAGTGTCATTGATTATAATGAACGAATCGTTCGACTGGTTCTAACACCACGCCCAGTTGCTCATTTCGTTCGTGTCCTTTTTCGGCCTAACAACAAAAATAGATCCGGGGTTCGGTTCGAATGTATTTATTTTGTTGCTAAGAATTGCCCCAGCCACACCCACCGAATGGCAATCCATCTAACCTTGATTGCCTTTGTGCATATAAACAAACAAAATACTAATTCGAGATTTCGCGACTCATCGACACACACAACGCAGTTTCGATTAGTTAGTTGTTCTTTTCGTCTTTTATAATACCAGGCGAAATAGTGGTTCCTGCAAGCGAAACCAGCGGAAGCCGCGTCACGTTTGTAGAATGCGATCTCTCAAAATTGTCACCGTGCTGATGAAGCTGTTTATTTCCAGGGACGTTGTTCGTGTTGATCTTGATTCCTCTTCAATCGTTTAGATATATGGCCATGTCAAGCCCGGAGGTATGGTGCATTCGCGCGTGCCTGCCTTGCAATCGGAGGAGAAACGGGTTCGAACCCCAACCGTTGAAGTTAAGGATTCATTTTTCAAAGCAACAGCAAAAAGTCACTCTGTCGACCTAAAGTGTTTACGGCTGAGAGTCAGCCATGGGTCATTTGTCACCCAATGATGTTCCTTTGGCTAGCAATACTCCGTTGTTTGTTATGAATTACATATGTGCATATACTCAAAAGAATCACAAAATACCCGGGTCAGCGTTATCTGTTATTGAAACTGTATATATATATATAATATATAATAGTACATGTGTATGACAGACGATTGTCTCCTTTAGCAAACAAACGTCAACGTAGACGAGGAGGGCTGACTGCTTCGATACTATTCGCAAAGGACCTAGCGTGCCACATTTCTCTATGCTGGCTCGTTGGCCAGAGTCTTCGTTGTGCTTCCAGGCGTGCCCCACATCGACGCCTGTTGAGGCAGCCATTTGAGCCAACCGAAACTGCCGCACTCACTTGTAGGGATCTAGACAGCCGCGCGTATTCCTTCTGATCACCACCTACATCCGGTATAGCAATACTTTCTCCGGGTCGTCTTAGCCGCGAAGTGAGCGAATTGTCAAAAACGAAACGGGTGACTATTGGTCGTTGGACAACGATCGCTGGTGGGGTCGTCGTCGCTTTAGATCGCGTTTTTTGTCTACGGCCTCACCGCTCGGCTCGTCTCGTGCGAGGCTGTTCTCGCTTTGTATTATACTATCGTAGAAGGGGCCGGGATATTATTGAACCACTAGTTCGAGTGGTGTCGAAGGACATCGGCTGAAACTAAACCCTAACCACGTTTTCCGCAGACGTTTTCCGACCAGCTCCGTGATGAGTGGTGATGGGTCCTGACCGTATTTTATTCACGGGAAAGCGACGAAGAGACCAATGACGACGGTGGCAATAATAATAATAATATGATAATCGTAGTAATACTACCACCTTCGACGGCCAAATATACCCCTTTATCATGATGACATGTAAATTCCATTCTAGCCATTACAGCACGCACAAAGAGGACAACAGCTCATATATATATATATATATATATATACCACATGAGAAGTGGAGCCCACTGAACGGTCTAATGTCGACGTGTTGTTCAAGGACGCAGTTTTATGGCCTTAACATCATATCCAGTGTTGGCTTGTCTACCCATCATCCTCTCTGTCTCATCACATTCAACATATATGTATATATATTCTATGTACAGGATGTTCCGAAAGTGACGAAACACAAAAGCGCCCAAAAATGTGATGCAAAGCCTCCATAGAAAACATATTTGAATGGCGGCACACAATTTTCCGAACATTCTGTATATATATATATATACATATACATTATGCTGCTCAAAATACGAGATCGCCATGTAATCGCCACGCTTATTGTATTAAGTGGCTGTATCAATACCGCTGCCATGGGTGAGTTGGCACAGTCATAGCAGAAGGCGATGCCAGGAAGCCGAAACGACTCCTCATACACCAACAAATTTCACTAGTGACGATCCAAATAAGACAGTCAAACCACCAGACGGCCAAATCGATGCTTGCCAAATAACCTGACACAGATGGACTTGCTGACCCTGATACCTTTAGCAAGAATTACCAATGATACGTACCATGTCGAACTCGGATAACTCGCCTTGATTCTCCTCTCACTCTGTCTCACATATCCCGGACACGATTTGCACAGCGAATGCCATATTGTAATAACACGTGCGTCGAGACGGATGTGTCATTACTCCATTATAGATGGAGTGGGGCTTCTTCTTTGGGTGGCTTATCAGTGTGCGAAATAGCCACAAGCCAACGCTATCGCATAGAATCAAGTATTGGGGATTTCAAATGGACGTCCTGTATTGTCTTTCTTAGAGGGTCGCCGAGGGGTGGATTTGCTCTGATTGCAGCCTCTATCGCCATATTGTATTATAACGTACTATTATATAATAGCTAGCATAGAAAACGACACCAGGTCAACACATCGCGGTTGTTGTTTTTTTTTCCAGCTCGTCATTTACACAATATTATTATTTATTTATATAGACACCCTATTCAGTCTTTGTTTTTTCTGTCGATTGAACAACGATATGTTTACTGTTATTCACACACACAGACACACATTGGATGCAATTGTTGATCATTTTATAACCTATTCTTCTACCGCGTCGCTCCGTATATTATCTATGGGATGTAATCTATTGCGGAAGTTGCTCTCTGACGCGATGTGTGAATACTTCAAAATGTGGAAGATTCTCGTAGATACTATTTTCACAGCTAACACAATAATAACAATAATAATACTAATACATTATAAGACTCGTAGTGTTGCTCCGATACTCCGCCCTCGATGAATATAAATAGCACAATGTGATCGTGACATGAACTGACAGCAGCTGGCGTGAAGTGCCGCCGAAAAATCTCAATTAACTGCTCGCCCACCGCCGTACACGGCGTGCGCATGAAACAGCGGCTGACGGGCGGGCTCGATTGGGTTAGCTCATTCGGAGGTGTGTCAATTATTTACTCATCTTACCTCTCTATTCGTTGTGAAGGCTGAGAATATCGACTACTCCCTTGAATAGAGGTGTTTTTGTACCGTATTGATTTGTCGACGAGGGAATCATTACACGGCCGTGAGTGGCTTCCTCTTAGCTTGTCGATGTTCAGTATTCTGAAGGCTATTCCCAATGTATCGCATTGTAGTTCACGAGAGTGCAGCCGGACAAGCGGTTACTTGAATCAATATTATGTCGAACACACGTTAATAGACAATGTGAACGCGGGCCTCGTTCAATGCTCTGAGTGAATAAAAATAAACTCATTTTGACCATAAGCGGTGTCAACTGACACAGATACAGTCTTTTAGCAATGGTCAACCGGTGCCAGACCTAGTAGTTACATGCAATTAACATTTATAATAATAAAAATGGTAGTAATTCGACTCGGGAAGAAAATCGGATATATCGTTAATTTCTCTATTGATCATGTTCAGCTCAGTCGTTGTGTGCCTCTGCCAAGGTGGCAGCCTTGATAAGCAAAATGAATCAATGTGTTCGAGAATACATATATTCCGTTCAGTTTCGGCCAGCGAAAACAAAAATACGGTGTCTATTGCCGCCAAGAGGGATTCGCTTTAAGTTCTACATGGTGATATTAATGATTATAATATATATGTATATATATATATATATATATATATATATATATATATATATAATATATATATATATATATATATATATATATATATATATATATATATATATATATATTTTCTTGATATAGTTACATAGCTGAAATTTGTTGCAACCACGTTTTACTGTGTTCACCTTATTTTTTTAACCGCTCTGCCATTTTACTAGATATCCAAGTTTGTATAACACAATACCGTGTGAATACATGATAAAGTGTATATTTGTTGTAACTTAGAGAAGAAAATGGCACGACAATTTCAATTTTATTATGGAAGGCCAATCCTTAGTGTTACGAGCATGCGCTTACCGTAACCATGCAAGTGCCACATGACTTCGTCAAATTACAGCTTATTATATAAAAGCTAAGTTTGATCTTAACCGAGTATGCGCGAGCACCACTAATTCCGAATTATGAATTACCGTGATTACATGCGTTGGAATATATGCTGATTGTATGATTCTGCCCGCGTATCCGACTGCTTCACGTGAACTATGAGCGACGTGTTTCGGCGCAAAAAAATCAATTAGATTTCACACGGGAAGATTAGCTGCTGAACTCAATAACGAACGACCCAGGTTTATCAGAGACGTATGGTGTGCACTGGGATCCACTGCGGTGGTGTGGTGCATTCGTGTGTGCGTGCCTTGCAATCGGAGGAGACACGTAGGTGGACGGATTCGATCCCCACTGTTGCACATTTGCATTTCAAGGGGGTCCGTCTTACGAAGCAATGCCGAAAGCAGTTCTACCGTGGACGTTAAATGCTGGCTGTGAGTCAGCCCGGAAAAGTTAGGGTGCGCTGCAGATTTCGAACTAAATCTCTCTCTCTCTCACTTTATATATATATATATATATATATATGCGGAAAGAGTACTGGAGATTTCGAGAGACGTGGAATATTATACGTGCACTCACACCCTTTGTAATGCTTCGGAGGCTGACACACGATGGCCATACCCAAACTTGGTGTGACAATCAATACAGATAGATTGATTGAAAGTTCAGTCATAGACAAAATTTCGAAATGATATCACCATAACACTGGAGTATCATGGCCGGATCAGACGCGTCTCAACCATGGCGATATTTCTCGTACTCAATAAACAATTACATCGTTCTCAGGAAAACTGTCACTCCACCAAGGCTACAATTTTTTACGAGGACGAAGTAAGAGTTACGGCAGAAAGTAGCGATAGCGTAACATTCAGTGCATCGTTCAGCATTCTACGAGAGCCTAGAAGGATATCGTCAAAAAGCAGTATCTCAAGGCAACGTACAAAATTCATATGTATAATATGTTGTTCAATCTGGTCTTGGTGTTGTATGAGTGAGGCAGCTCTACCGAAATCGATATTATTAAATGTATCTACCGCTCAAAATGTCCCTCTACATTTAACCTCAAAAAACAAAAAAAAAAGAAACAAAAACGGCCCCCATAGACTGGTACCCCCTCAACCGCCCATACTGCCTTCTCCTGGACGGAACCCACCCACGGAGCCGTTCATGCACGCAACTGGTGCACCACTTTCTCGACCGGCCTAATAGAATAATCATCAAGTATTTCATACTAATAATCGAGTTATTTCGTATCGACCTAAAAATACTTGGGCTCGTCATATGCATAGCTCGTCTCCCATTGGGGATTTCTCGGCACTTATCCGTATAATGGCTGCATTACTGCGAGAAATGTTGGAAGGAAATATCCACACCTGCACACCTGAGCCCACGGCAGGGGGCCCAGTATCTATACTTAGTGTCTATATCTACTGTCTATCTGTCTCTATCTCTCTCCTACGAATCGGAGAGAGCTCGCCAAACGGCTGCCATCAGATAGATGACCGTTCGACAGACGACTAGCCACCGGGCGTGTTTGGCGCTAGCTCGTCCGCGAATACGCCGCATCCTTCTCGCCAACTCCTCGACGATCGAGCCGACTCCTGAGGACTCCTGAGTGTGTTTGCATGTTCGCCAGGTGTCGCCGGCGTCACCGAACCGCCTTCAAGGATAACGTACGTAAAGGACGTGGCCATCCCGATGAGGTATGCCGCCAAGATTCAAACGGATCACCTGGCTGGCGGCCGCGGTTCTTGCGGCGGGGATGGCTGGTTGGCTGCCTGGCGAAGGGCTGGCAAGGCTCTGTGGGGTGGCAGCTATAGAGGGCAAGCAGGCATGCATGCAGGCGAGCGAGCGAGGTAGCGCTCCAGCTAGCTGTGCCTGTCGAGAGGGAGCCCACAGGAGTACTATGGCCTTATGGCGCTGGCAGTGGTGCCCGACGCCCCCTGTTCTCTCCCAAGCCCCATGGACCCCCAACACTTCTTGCCCTTCCAGTCTCCCGACCTGCACCCCCCCACGGCTGCTGTCGACTTCGTCCCCGCCGGCTCACTTCTTCTCCCAGAATGAAGGCCCCCTTTTTCGCCGTTGCCGTCTCTGTTGGCGGTTCTCTCTCCCGTGTGTTAGATGTTGGAGGTGCGGCACTGCACGGCATGCTCGAGCGGCGCGGCACGACAGCTACGCACCTCCGCCTCCCGCAGGCTGGCAGCAGGTACCTTTGCTAAGTTTGTTCCTAGCAGCAGGACGACCCTGTCCCACGCCTGTGTACCCCCCCGTCGTTGTCGTCCTCCTCCTTCTCCTGACTGACTGGCCCGCCGCTCCCCTGGCGGACCGCCATATCTCCTCCTCTCCTCATCGTATTCTCTCTCTCTATTTCTCTCTCGCTCGCACGCTCTCTCACTTGCGCCCTCTCTCGTACGCTTTCGACGATGGATTGCGGCGCTAGTCGTGGCGCCATTCGTGCCACGGATTGGGGACGTCTCTCGCTACCACTGCTGGAGCCGTTGCCTCCCTTCGCGCCTTCACCGTCCGAGCCCCCGATTCGCAGCCCATCTCCAGGAAGCCCTCCCAGTTGGCTGGTTGCCCCAACCGCGAAAACGAGGCGAACTCAGTGCAGGCAGCATCATGCAACGGCGATTGAAGGTAACCCACCTTGAAGCTGACGGAACGACTGGCAAGACGACGAAGCAGCGCCAACGAGAGCAGCCAACCCCCAAAGGAAACAATGATAACAACAATAATAATCTACATCGATACGATTATAACAACAGGTGCCGTGACGACGCGTCGGCGGTGACCTGTTAATCGCCACCGAGATAACGCGCCTTGTTGCTAGTCGCCTTGCTCACAAACAGCCTAACCTAACCTCTGCTCTATATTGCGCTAGTAGTCGTAGTAGTAGTAGTGATAATGCCTTCGTGGGAAAACGGTTCCGTGGACGCAACTGTTGGCCGTGACTCAGCCCGAAGAATTTACTTAGTGGTACAGCCATGAATAGACGCTGACGATCAGCTATGGGAGAATGTATTTTTTTTCAGTCGTAGCATTTTGTAGTAGTTGTAGTTATAATAGTTAATGGCGGAAGGCTCGGCCTCACCTCGATGACCCCGTTTCAGCAACTCCAACAACAACAACGATGATGATGATTCTTCTGTCCGCTCCCGGTCCCTTCCGTGTCACCGCCTGGCCACTGCTGCCGTCATCCCTCGTCTCTACCCACGCTTCCAACAGCTCTTGCCAAGCACCAGAAGCAACGCCGACGGCGGCGGCGACAGCCAGGCTCAATACTTCTTGTCTAGCCTAGCTGTGCTGCTGTTGCTCTTATTGCAGCTGCTACAGAAGCCGAATATGAGGGATGATCCTGCATCTGCTGTTCCTTGCTACCCTGTGCTGTTCTGCGACCCCTCCGGCGGCCTCCTGCAACTACTTTTGCCGCCGGTTGCCTGCCCTGTCGCTGTTGCTGCTTCTGTTCAATGACGCAGCAGAAAGTTGCACAGACACTTTTCCACCCTTCTCCAGCCAATGCCACCCCCCCCCCCCCGACCGCCTCCCGACCGACCGCCAGCCCTCCTTCGGCGCTAGTCCTCGCCGTTCAGCTGGCAATAGAGGGCAACACGCAACAGTGTTGTCGTTGTTGCTGTTGTTGTTTGTTGATGACGACGACGACGGCGATCGGTAGGGGAACTGGGCCGATGCGAGGAATGGCACCAGGATGGCAACGATGGACGGTTGTAGGGTGAATAGTAGCAGGCGCAGGTTATGCCGTGGCTGTTGTTGCTGCTGCTGCTGCTGCTTGTGCTTCTATGGAGGGAACGCAGAGTGAAACGTGGATGACACGGTGGCCAATCACTCAGAGTACGCTACCACTCAGGTTGGCTGTAGTTAGGAGACAGGAAAGGCTGTGGGCCACAGGTGCAGCTCTCTCTATCTCTCTCTCTCTCACGTACGTACGCGCGCACGCACACATACACACACTCTCTGGATGGATGAATGGATTGCTTGACTCGGCTCGAGGCTACGGCAAAGCGAGGACGTAACATAGAGTCATAGTAGTCCTCCTCCTTCGGCCTCTGGCAACAGTCGTTGCTGCTGCTGCTGCTGACCGCAGCAATGGTTGACGGGTGGGCTCGCTCTTGGCAGCGAGTTGGCATACCATCCGGACTAACATCTCCGCGTGGGCCTGACCTTGTCAACCTGTTCTGATTCCGCGCTGCCCGCCCCTGGCGTCCGTCGTTGTCGTCGTTCGCACACGCCCCCGCAATGGTTCGGCTAAACCACACAGCTAATACTGAAGCTGGAGTGGGTTCAACGCGACCCCATAAAGCAGCAGCAGCAGCAGCAACAGAATGACAGCAGCCACGCCTTCCTAACCCAACACAACCCGACCGGACCCGAAACCTGCCGGTGGTCGACCGACCCCAAAGCAAGCTATACGGCCTTCCCTGCTACTGCCACAATCTACAGCTGGCCTTCGGCCGCTTTCGGTCCTCAATCGTAAGCCCTAGACAGGCTGGTGGCCCAAACCGTCCTATCTACACTACGATACTACCTGACGACAGCTACCACTATTGCTGCTACTGGCCAGCGTTTGTCGTGCGACGATATTAAAGATGCGGCCGCGTCGAAATGGGCTTAGTGACCCAATCGAGGCCGAGAAATTGCCTCTACCAAGCACAGACTCACGTTGCTTGGACCGATACGGAGAATCCCACCAGCTTGTATCGTACAGGGTGGGGCACTTCATACGCAGCAGCCGCACCAACAACGACGACAACAACAATAACAACATATGCAATGCAAGTCGCACAGATATGTTTGCTCAAGTGGACGCCTGTGGGGCCGGCTCGTTCTTGCGGGCTTGGCCGACCAAGAACCAACACGAACGATACACTTCGAGGGTCGGCGGAACCGGTAGCGACTTTAATTATGCCAGTTGGATCGTGGCCGCTACGTCAATAGAGTCCGGTCGAGTCACTCGGATTGAGGCGACGACAAACGCATGACAAGGACGAACAGCGAGAACACGCCAACTCCGATCGCCATGAGACATAAATGATGACGTCCATCGTGGCATCTACGAGAGGGGGTTTGTGACGAGGATCGACAAAGAAACTTTTCGGCAATCCGTCTGTATCATAATCTGCTACGTCTTGCTAGCTGGGTGCCATTGCCCATCTTCGATAGGACAACAATGGCAAATGTGTCCCCGGTCACCGCGCTGTGTATGTCCGTGAAAGCGTGCAGGCCGTGTATTTGAGCGTCGGCAACAGTAGCGGTCCCTGGCAACAGAAGCTAGTTTGGCATGAGAGCAATCCAATCTAGGGTAAATCGCCTAAGATGGATGTTTTCTATTTAGATATTCGACGATCGTTTTATTTGACTGGCGAGCTATGAAACATTGTCATACACGTTTGTTGCAGTACAGCATCTATATAAATATGATACGTGTGATCATACGTACATTGGTATCTATCTCAGTCGTGATGTCAGGACGTAAATGAAGCCAAACATTTGATTGATCGCTTTTGACATTCAGGTACAGGATACAGTCAGAGCTTTGAAAGCTTCTAATACAATGCAATTTTTAGATCATTCTCATTTACCAGAAGAATAAGCGGATGCATCGTGGATTTCTGGATGGACGCCGCATTACTTTTATATCAATATTTCAGCCCTATGCTTCAAAAGCCGACGTAGATTTCCGTAAAAAGTATCTGCTTTTCTATTAATATTTATGCTGTGGTTGCGAATGAGCGTTGCTTGATATTCGTCCCACTCGACAAGAGACGGTTCAGCTTGTCACCTCGCACCGATCTGCGAGTTCTGCATTATAGTATACTCTGAATGGCTTTATTTTTTGTTCGAATTCCTATCTAAGAATAGATACCTTGGAAGGGTGCGGCCGAGTACGAGTGATTCTAAACATACACGCAGCGTAGTACACAACGTTGTGTGCTGTGAAATGATTACTCGCACATATAGTATTGATTATGATTGACAAACAAGAAGCCGCTTCGACGAAGCGTAGATTTTCGAAACGTCAGAAATAGACGCGGGAAAAATTCCTTTGAAAATAAATGGAATTTTCGTTCGGAAACGACGTCTCCGCTCACTATTCGAGGAAAAGAGGAACAATGCCGTATGGATTCTTGTCATTTTAGAATCGCATTGATTTCGACATTTAAGCACCCCGTCGAGCCATTTCTTGATGTTCAAAAGTGTACCATGTACCTGGGCCTTGTGGGGCCCCGTATACGACCTTACAAACTGGTGACATAGACTAGCTAACCACAGAGATCTTATACAGACTGAACGAACTATACCGAGACGTTCAAACTCGGTGTTTTATAATTGTCGACCAGCTTAATTTCAAACTCAAAAACCAATATGTATACATGATGATCTGTGTCGCGAACAGATTCAATTCGTCCTTTTGGCCACTACCCATCGCTTTGCGGATTGCACGTCTTCTGGCACGATGTCACCTTGTATGTTCCACCATGAAAATTGTCTAATTGCGACAATTACACTGAAGTCTTCTGAGTGAAAGAGTACGCGGCATCTGACTGCAACGATTGGCGTCAGAAGCTTAAGATATTCGAGGCGACACGTTTCAATCAGCGTGAGTGACCTATTTCTTCAGCCCTGCGTAAAAGAAGCATTGTCGCCGATTTCGTCCTATATTATAGTATCGTATATCAGGGGGTGTCAAAGGGGCCTGCTTCAGCCGGAAGGAACCACTGCCTCGGCCTGTTCGCGACATCCGGAGAGAACGGGGCCGGCACTTTTGAAAAAGGATAGAAATGTGAGTTAAACAGTGAAAAGCTTACTCGCACCGAATGGGGGATTTTCTCCGCCAGGTCGTGTTGCAGAGAAAACCAGTGATGCGGGTACAGCCACGGGGCGTAGAAGATGAAGACGACATTTTGACATTTTGTATTATATAATTTCCGGACTATATGTATAATACACACCGAGTGTAAGCAGTACATTTTGCTTTAGCTAAGGTTGATAGCTTTTCCGAGCTGCCTTCAGCCGGCAACCGAGAGGTGCGGCATAATATCACCAATGATGGGGTCGGTGCAATAATACACACTATAATATCTATCTCAGGTCCGACATTCTGTCATGAACGTTAGTTTGCTCTTTGTGCTAGAGCGAACATTCATAAATGAATTGAAGAATACCTTAGAACCTAGGCCTTACGCCTTTGCCCTTGTGAGAAAAACAGCTTCATGTCTCTATCGTAGTGTTCACTGCCGCCGAAGCGTCCCCCGCCGCCGCTGTACACGTCAGCGTTCTTAAACCACCTGCACCTGCTCACCATAAAAGAGAGCTTAAGCATTGTAAAATTGCAGCTCCTTCAATATACCATTAAACCTTTACCTTACCATATTCATAAAGAAGAGCCACCATAAGCCGAAACAAAATAATTCGTCGACAATTTATAGAGCGAAACTGCTCAATTGAAGAACATAGTGCGTTATATGTATAAAGGCATACGTGTATATATATATATATATATATAAAGGCATACGTGTATATACATATATATCGTTTGCCATTTTGTCATCATCGGACTTATAAGCATTGATCGCGAACGCGAAGTCAGCTCTAGTCGTTTCGGTCAAACCTTAAACGTAACACACAGCGACCAAGGTAGGTTCGTATTCATTGTTGAACAAATCTGGTTTACACAAGAGGGTAACTGGGGCAACGTGAGAAATCGGGAAACTTCATACATTATTTTAATACGAGAAATGCTGTTGTTGGCATCTTGACTCCTCCACAGGTTGCCCAGGCAACGTTGAAACGCCGCCAAGGTTGAGCTATTCCGAGCTGGCTTCAATCGGCAACCGAAAGGCTGCGACATAATATCACCAAACTGCGCACAGCTAAAAAAGTCTCCCAAGTTAGCCGGCGTGTTCCACGTCTTTTCTCTGGACGGTACAGGAAATTACGGGTGTCGCAATATCGCCGTAGTGTCTATCAATGGTAAATGGTTTATTTTAACTATATAATAGATCGCATTGCGAATGGCGGATATGCTATATTCAGCTATCACCGTCTAGTGGGACATAGTGTCCACCGAATCTACCGGTGGTCGACGGTGATTTAGCTGCTCCATAAAATATTAATTATTATAAATTTCGAGATGTTATAATCACAGACAATTTTAGGGAAATGAAAAGAACAGGGTATAATAGGGGAATATATATATATATATAAATGGGTGGCATTCTGAACATAATTGCCCAATACGTGGGCCCGAATTGTTTGGCATTAGTAGCAGTAGCACTCGTAGAGCAAGCATGGAAAATGTTCAAATAATCAAGCAATTCGACACAACCTTACAGACAAACGTATAATAAAACTATGCAACAAAAATACCCTCCATCTCATCATAGCTTCAAAGCACAACCTCAAAACAGGTAACTCCGGTCTAATTTGACGTACGCCTTGAGCCTGCTGTATGTTTTTTGTACAAAATGACGACCATGATAGGATATACATACCTTTGTACCGTTACGTATACCATGAATGTGTACAGGTGTACCACTCTGATTCTGCCACCGCTTATTCTCTGCCAGTAAGGCAGAGAATAAGCAAAGGTGGCCCCGACAGGTCCTCATAGTAATACCTAAAGGTTAAGAGCTGTGGCCTGTCAGATAGGGGAACAGCTGAGGGTCAGCTCGAAAAAACAGATTCTGCCACCGCGAACTCAATGGACCGACAACCTCGTCCACCTCTCCCAATCGACAACGAACTGTCCCATCGAACAA
Source organism: Stratiolaelaps scimitus (assembly GCA_019614645.1). NCBI lineage: Eukaryota > Metazoa > Arthropoda > Arachnida > Mesostigmata > Laelapidae > Stratiolaelaps > Stratiolaelaps scimitus. Next base: position 2,133,679 of record JABWDB010000028.1, read on the forward strand.
ACATAGACAAATGCTTTCCAACGGGGTCGAGCCGAGAAAACTACAAAAGGTCCCCATAAAAGTCCACCACTCTTCTTGCTCAGTCGTCGAAGTGGCCCCCACTGAGTCGAACAGGAATGAATAGTCGAACTTTAATCGGCGTTTTGTAAAACGTGACCAGACCGAGCGTGGCCAGCCCAAAAATACAGCGTAAAATATATGTGTCATATTTCCAATTGTCGCGATTCGGCATAGAGCGGTGCCGGCGCGTACGAGATAGCGGGTTGATGTCGAACGCCCAACCAATCGGGATATCAGCGCGACCCCGAATGTGTGTCTGTTTACGTTAACATGGCCGGTCGACGGTGGCACGCACAGGCACCTTCGAGAGCCAACGTGTGTGCCTTTTTTTTTGTTACAGAGGGCGCGAATGCGTTCCGCAGGGCGACCTTCGCGGCTATGGTGTGTTTTACCGGTACGCTACCGGTGTTCACTAAAACCAATACTCGTCCCACGCTCCGCCGTGTCCCCGCCCGACGCGATGGCGCCCCTCTGAAACGCAAACCTGGAACACAGGAACTGTTATTTTAATACCACTTCAGAATCGAAAAGAAACGATAGTGGAGTACTATGTCGAATTCTCCCGGTGGCAGCAGTCGCCGGCAGGTTAGTAAGTGTTTATTTCGAACATAACACTGCTCGTATGTCCTGAGCGACGTGACTCGCGTTCGTAGCCCTCGAGACTGACTCACCGTTCGGCAGAGCTGCGGGGGGCGTAATGGGGTCGAATGAGATGGCTCGCATTCAAGGCGTTCCCAGGCAGGTCGCCGTAAATAAATAGGGACAAGAGAGGACGATCGGACTGACGGCGGTGCGTACGTACGGACACACACACACACACATACGTATATATATATATACATACATACATGTAGGCTGCTGAATGGGAATTGCAAATTGTCAGTAGCGGCGTCAGTTACGGTTTGCGGTGTGCCGCACCTGCTTAGAAGAAGGGCACCATTGTCGACCCACGTCTCTGTCGAGTCCTGCATCAACGTATAATCGTAGCGGCGAAGGCGACGTCGGCGCCGCGCTACGTTTTAACGAAGGGATGATGTCCGTGTGACATACAGCCAGCTGTATGGCATGATATATTGCTAGGTAGATCGGGATGGCAGCCTCGTACCGCGGCACCATCGAATCGTTTTATACGTGAATTCTTGCCCAGGACGAACACCTCTGACGACGCGTCATCGAGTGCGAGTTCGACAATTTGTTTGTCGTTCTTTGGCAATGCTATAGAACGTTTGGTAGTTTGTTATCAGCGGGTTTTCTCAATTCAATCAACACGTATTTATTTGTAGTCACGAGGCGAGAAATCAACGGTGTATATTCGAGTATTGTTTCTGTCTCATTGTGGATGTTATTCCGAACGATGTAGCATGACGCATGTCGAAGTGCATTATCTAATGTATCTTGTCAGCTGTCCCGTTTCCCCAGAATAGGCGACCGCACAAACACCTACGATGTATATATGAGGTCACAAGCTAAAGGTCACCCTTGCATCATGTCTAGGCATCCGTCTGCATTAAATGCTATAGTTCTCCTATTCTCAGCTATACAAAATGAGAGCATTTGCCGCTACCAGCATTTGCGGCAAGAAGAAGCAGAGGAGAGCCTACCATTTTTCTGGATGCCTAACTTCTGCTCAGAGCAAAAGCAATATCTGAGCATAGCCATCATGAAGCATCATCTTGTTTTCCACTATCCGTCCCTGCTGGCCTATAGGTGGCTAAATGAAATCATTATCAGGGTATGTGTCATATCGCTTCTATTTTGGCTGATCGAGTTCACATTGGATAGCTCACGTCGAAATGAACGTCACCCGTGTGCTTCTGTAAGAAAAGAACAATACGCGTCCGTCAAGGCGCTCTCCCCCGCTGCTCAGGTGCACGAATCGGCACGATCCGATGCCCGTCGTAGCGCGAACTGTGACGTGCGGGTGTATGAGGACACTCAAGCAGCAATCATTTCTAGACTACCTCTTTCTGCGTCTCTCATTATTCCGCCCCGACTTTGAAGCGACGCGTTTGATGCAGGACCGCATCGTCGGACGGTTGGACGATGAGGCGAGGACGACGACGACGACGACGACGCCGACGACAAATGGAAGGACGAGGCTACGGAGGGTATCTTGTCTAAGTAGGAGGAAGAGAGGGGAGCAGTGCCGCTGATTTTTATCGTGTTCATGCATTTAATACCTTGAGGGGAGGATACGAGGCGGATTTATTTTAACGTCCTCATTTGAAGATATGCCCTGCCCATCGTCGTGGGACTGACGTTGCGTCGACAAGCCCCCTTCAAGTTTATGGCGTGGGTGTGGTGGCGACGGCGACGCCTGTATAGACCAGTGGAAGCCAGGCCAAGCGAGCGGCTTTAAGAGAGAGAGAGAGAGAGAGAGAGAGAGAGAGAGAGAGAGAGAGCTGCTGGACTCGCTGGGTCAAAGCAGAGCCCGCGGTGGTGCACTGCACCTGGTCGGCATTCGGTCGCCCGGGGGACCATAAGCCTGCTGGGCAAATTAGCCCGAACTGGCCCAGCAGCATATCTTTTCCAGCCTTCGGAACCATCGAATGTGTTTAACTATGCGCTAGTTGGTATTCAAGGGTGCAAGTCGATTACGTGAGGATGTGAGGACTGCGGTGGCCATAGCACCACCAACACCACTACCACCGTGATATGATGCTGAACCGAAATGTTTTCGGCTACCGAGTGCGATCGAAGTGTATCATTGATTCCTGACATTGTAAAGGCGAATATAGGAGAGACGGAGTAAATTATGCGCGCGTACACAATGATACGGCCTTCACATGAAAGCATGAACTAGAGTCAAGGCTTGCAATTTGGCTTGCGCTAAATCATCCATCTTTAGAAGGGGCGCTAGCAGTTGTTGACAATGATTGAAACAACGCAGTGATCCATCATTGACGATGCTGGATAGTGAATCGGAGTGATTATTCGGAAAATGGCACTCGTCTTACGCATAGTTAAAAGTTGTATTCGACCGTTGACTAGAGAAGCTTGCTTACGACCAATTGGGATACTCAATCGAACCCATAGCTGCTAAACAATAATCTCTAATCAAGCAGAAGGCTCTCTAGTTCTATCCATCTTTAAGTGTGGCAATTTTGTCGATGAGTTAAGTGTCAGTAGACAATAGACAATTAGTAAATTATGCCGCTAAAGATTGCCGCCTGCTAATTGCAGATCATACTTTATCTATGAATAATAATAAATATTTCGTGAATGTGTATATCGCTACTGCGACAATATCATCTCGTGCCGTAATACCCTTCTATACATCTATAACAACAATATGCGGGGAACACTAGAATATATTTAATGTATGTAATTGATGTAATTGATGTATCTACAATGTCCAATATAATATTAAGAGTTGTTATCACACACATTTTAATTGTAATGGGTAGACGCTATGGGTAATCTTCGCTCGATTTAGTCCGCTTCTGATTAATCCCAAGTATGTATTTTATCCAGTAGATAATAAAAATAATAAGAATATAACTAACAAAAGATTATTATCACCACTACCGTTATCACGACCGCGTATTTCATCATCGGGACGATATGCTCCAGTAAAATGATCTCATTTTAATTATTACACCTGGAAATAACCCGCTAGAAGTTCTCCTTAAGCCGTTTTGTGAAATGCCTCTGTTTACCCACATCAAAATAAAATCTGCCGCACTTAGCTCTCTCTCTCTGATGTCCTTTTTTTGAACTGCCCACGTGGATGTGCACTTGTGCGGTGGGTTTGTTGTTGCTCTTGTTGCTGCTGCTGCTGTTGTGGTAATGGCGGGGCTGACTTCTCCAGTTGTGTTTAGCGAAATTTTACATAGAAATAGCAGGCATGTACATTTTAGCCTAGCCAGATATGGCACCGACAGCATCGTCAGCGACCAACGTGGTCGCCACGGCGTGTGAACTCATCAGCCTCATCGACAACTCCTCCTCTCTCTCTTCATAACTTTTTTCCCCAAAATCTTCTTTGCGCCTCCCCCTACCGTGTCTGGTGCTTTGTATTGCTATCGGTTTGTGTCGTGCATCATCTACCCTCTATGGTATGCTAGGTAGTAGCTGTAGTGGGATGAACACGAGCACGTCGATAATGCAAATCTGCTAGTGTGCTGCTGCTATGGCTACCATTCCGGTGGCAGAGCCAGCGGCGGATGGCAGAATCACGAGGACTGGACCGCGAGAAGAGACCTTGCACTCGAGATCCTTTGATGCCGGTGAGTTACCGCCGCCCCCCTCCCCCCCCGGTAACCCTGTAAGTTACGAAGCACCTTGTAACGCTGGCGGTCCGGCCCTAACTCGGTCTACCTTCAACTTTACACTTGGAGCTAAACTCCGCGGCGGTGCAACCGCCAGCAGAAACGTAGGGAAGGCGAGCAAACTATCGCACAAAAGCCGACGATGACTACAACAACAACTATGGCTACCACCTCTCTTCTGGCGCAACAGCGCTGCTAACTTATGCCCTTGTTGCTCTACTGACACGGCTGCTCGTGGTGGCGCTTATGCTGCAGTCGTGAGGGCTGGTATCCGGGCCGCCAACCCGCACCCGTATCGTGCATTGTCTGACTTGGCCCTACCCTGCCCTTGCACTGTGTCATGCAAATATCATATGTATGTACGTATGTATACGTGCATGTATGTATTTGTATGCAAGCCATGTTTCCGGCTGGCTCGAGCGAGCGCTCTCATACTCCATAAGTCTAAACACTGATCTGATTACGATGCATAATTGTTGACCATGACCCGTGCGAACGTTCTCGATTGAAAGCCTGGCAGCAACAGCCCACAGCGAAACGACATCATGTAGTTGTACTGTGACGATCAAGGTCGGAAGCACCATCAGGTGGTTTCGTTGTGTGCACCATTTGTGGAGGCATCTGTATTAATTCATTATTTCCATTTTATTTATACGCGCCGAACCGATAACCAGTAAACAAACAAGCAACACAAATCTATTTGCCTGTGAAGGAATCTATCACTCTGAAGACGGTGGCAACTTAACAACGAAACAATTAGTAGATCAAACCGTTGTCAAATTGTTGACAAGTCCCATTCAACATAGCGTACACACCGTTGCCAGAGAGATTTGTCACGACAAGACGATAGCTAGCTGGAGTACCATAATACAATACAAACTGCGGTTTATTGACGGAACTGCAACTTACATTGCTTGAGTTCTCGTTAAAAAAACATATAAAAAAGTAGGTAAAACAGCAATAACATCAGCAAGCGCGAACTGGTTCTGTTGTTGTTGTTGTTGTTGCTGTTGCTGCTGCTATTGCTGCTGTGTCACCTTCTTCATGAAATAGAACAGGAGTTTACATCGTGTGAATACTCATTCTTCATTGGCCTCACTTGCGTGGCTATAGTCTAAGAATGAATTTAAGGTAACGATGTAACATCTGTTACACTGTGACATAGGTTGTTCAACGCCTACCGAATCTGCCCACCAAGTGTCATTTCAGAGTTCCAGCCTGGAAGTCAACAGTCGTCTAAACAATCCCTCATCTATTTGTCCACAACTTTCGGTGGAAAGAACGAAATAGACAATGAGCAGCATGGCGGTGTCAATGTGATACGCCAATATGTTAACATATTGTTGTAATTTACCTAACAATGAACAATTGTTTGACTATGCGAAGCACGTAATGCCTGACTTGGTTTCCGCGGGAGTTTATTGCATGTATGTATGTTTTCGAAAGGAAGTACACAGCTGGAATAGCACGGAAATGAACAAAAAAGAACAATAAAATTCAACGAAATGTATATATATATAAAAATATATATAAAAGAAATGAATTACGCGCGTAAATTGTACTTCACAAAACAGTGAGAAGGGGGAAAACGATTATAGCACTAAATCAAAACTGTTTTTATTGCATACGTAATCGACAATTTCACTCTCACTAATAAGCGGTTCATATAGTGAAGCATATAATGAGGAAATAAAAGGGTTACTGAATACGATATTACAAACAACTATATTTCACAACGATTTTTCCATGTATGTATTTTCGACAGTATTTTCCGCGCATCGTTATAAAATCTAATGTATCATTGCTTTCTCAGTGTCATATTAATTTTTCACTATTTTACGGATGTGCTCCTAGTGTTCAATACTAGGACAATGAAGCAGCCAGATGGAGAGTTAAAGCAAAATACAACAATTGGAGAAGCATTTGATACATTATATATTTATTCAAACATACCATAATTAGGAATTATTTCTAGGGATTATTGGGGGGGGATTAGCTGGGACAGCATTGTCCCGAAAAAGGCGATGGCATTGCCTCCCTGCCCCACGGCGAGGGACAGGCGTTGCAGAAGGAAAGATCCTGCGCTCTTGTCCCCGGCGGCGCGGATCAGCCTGCGGTAGGCCCCTTCAAGGAAGTTCGCAGTGAAGGGGCCGTGCCCGCCTAAGGTTTCAAAAGTAAGGGGGGAAAAAGGTATATTTAGAATTTCTAAACAATAATGTTTGTACATTTTCTTGGAATTTTATTGTATTTGTTATATGTTCTTAGTAGCCCGCTACTATTATAGAAAAAATAATATTTACATATACAATAGAGAATATTATTGACTTTCCACGTGATCCTTTTTATTTTTTCGCGTTTCAGGGTTTTCCTTTTTTATACCAATTAAACCAACGATACCACTAGCTAAGAGGTTACCACGTATAGAAGTATATATATATATATTTCCACTGAATGGTTTCCACTAACGATTTCCAGTGAATGACTGGTTATGTCATTCAGAGGAAATCGTTAGGTATTAAACGTTGTTCAGCACTTGCACGAGGGATGCACTCACAAATGCTTGTCAAAGACACCTTAAACATATCGGAGCAACTATGGGCAGCATCGCAACACACCGGACGGACTGCAACCTCCACAGAGAACGTGAAAAAGGTGGTACAGGTTACGGTACGATGAAGTGTCGTGCTCGCATTATGATCTGCACAGAAATAGTTACAAGCACCAACAGTAGCAGCAGTTTCATGGCCTTACAACTTTAGGGCAAGTACGGTGCGTTTGGACGAAACGTCTCTTTGGCCGGCTGAATGGCTGAACCTTCGGTGTTTCGTTATGGGATAACATTAACGATCGAACGAGCAGAAAACAAAGAAAACTTTCACTCCCACATGCTTTTGTTTGTGTCTAGAGGGGGCGCCAGGGAGATGATTTGGCACAGTTTAGAGTCACTTGGAATCGCCTTCTTCACTTCGCCGATTGGCTTTGAAGGACTGCCTGAAACCCTGGGCATATGCTCATTTCGGGAACAGGCCGGAGACTTGTTACCGAGACTCCGTGCCTGTCTACATAAGCGGAGGTGGCTCACCCAAAATGTGCCTAGGCTCATTCCCTCAAGACAATGGCATCCACACTCACACGACGTTAACCCGCTGGATTTCTCTATCTGGAGCATTTTGAAGTCCAAGGTATCTTGTAAAAAATACACCACCCTGGAGTCTCTGAAGGCCGCTGTTGTAAATGAGTGGGAAGAAATCCTGGACCATATTGCCTCCAACGCCGCTGAGTTGAATATGCTCATAACACTTACAGTCCCTCTTGTCGATACGTTATAATTTTGAACTACATTCGCTTTGTATTTCTATATCGACCTTTTTCTGTGGCATGCATGTGTATGTGGTTACAATACCCATCAAACAATTACAGGCAGGTATTCTCATCCCCATCATTCTCTTTCAATAGCAGTTTGTGTCAGTATGCGTTTTTAAACCACCGTTGTTGAGCAGAACTAGAATAGCATCATGGGCATAGCACCGCCCTCATAGGTAGCCAGGTGACACTGGTCCAAAACTACACGGCCCGACCCTACACAACACGGGTATTATGGCGACGTAGGGCCATAGCCTTTCCAACGTTACTGCCCCTTCGTTGCTTCCTTCCACCTTTCCTGTATTTCTCTGTCCGGCTCCTGTCGCTGCCGCCGCCGCCGCCACTGCTGCTACTACTGCTATTCGCTGTTCGTCGTCTGGGCATTGCTTCGTTCCGTTGGTCCCCGAAAAAGGAGTCTGTGCTTCGCGAGGTAGAAAGAACTTATCGGTCGAGGCAGGCAGTCAGGCAGGTAGATAGACTGAAGAACGGCGGTACGGCACCCAGGGGAGTCTGACCCACCCACCGACCGACCGACCGTCCGACCAGGCCTAGCTCTGACAGTGTTGGACGCAGGAGCACAGTACAGAATAGCAGCTGCGGCAGCAGCAGCAGCAACAGCAAAGAGTCCCACCCCACATGCCGACATTCTTACAGAGAGAGACACACACACGCCGGACACACAGAGCACGGCTGGGCCGCCGCTACCGCTACTTCTGTTCCTGTTGTCGCTGCAGGTGCCGACGACTAGTGTGATCTTATAAATCAGCCCCACACCCTCACCTAGTTCTTAGCTTTCCACCACACCCCGTCGCTGGGCAGCAGGTTCGCTGCCCGCTCGGCCTTCGCGAGCGGGCTACCGCTACGAGCTCGCACATCAAGCGAGAGAGTGAGAGAGAGAGAGAGAGGAGCGCGCAAGAGACTGGTACAACGATAGATAGATAGATGATAGAGAAAGTCAAGACGATGCGAGAGAAGGGCAGCCTGCAGATGGTAGCTCCTAGCTGCTTTGGCCTCCTGCGTCCCTATGATTCCACAGCGTTTTCGTCCGCTGGTGGCGACCCACCGACGCATCGATGGAGGAATGGAAGGTCCGAGTCCCATAGTCCCACCTCGTTTCGACTAGGTGTTGCCTCCTTGGCGCTAACACGAACGACGGCAGAAGCGACGATGACGACGACGACGACAAAGGTCGGGGTCGTTGCTAAGAACGCGGCGGCAGTGATGCCGAACAACGACGAACGGTGCCACCCATCCGTTGAGGGAAACGGCGCCGGAAAACGAAGCAAGACATGAAAGCGAAGGTCGAGCTAGGTCAGGTCAATATGCTCGCGAGGTTCGCTCGAGCAAAAAAAGCACGAAATGGGGACTAGCTGTATAAGAAGGGTAAAAATCGCTGTCGCCGCTGCTGGCGCTGTTATTGTTGTTGTTGTTGCTGTTGCATCGAGTGAAAGGTGGTAAGGCGGGTGCTAAGGTGATCCGAGCTAGGGCAAAGCGAACGAGGGTAACAGAAGGCGACAAGGGTGAAGAGTGCCGTGCAGTAAGCTTCACAACCCCCCGGGAAAGCCCGAGGAGGTGGGACGGAAGGTTCGGAGGGATGCCGCGCGCGAAGACCCCTCAACTCTCGAACCCCGCTCCCCTTGACGCCCGGAGAGCGCCGCCCGACGGCCGACGCGACGGCTGCTGGGAAGGAAGGACACACGTATCGCGGCGGCGGCAGCGGCGGCGGCTGCCGCCTTTGTGATCCAGATTCGACTCATGGGCTTCTTTGGTGTGCGGACCATCGCAGGGACTTAAAGCCCTGCTATTGCTGCCAGAAAAGCATGTGGGAATGAAGGTGTAGGTAGATTCTACGCCCAGGCTCGAAGCCCCGCAAGAAGGAAAATGGCTGAAGGGAAGAGTTACAGTAGTGCTTCAAGGCCAAGGGTATACACTACACACTGGGCCTAGGCCCGTCGTGCAATGCCGCAGCAGGCTTTTGGCTCGGCCCCCTCCGGTAGGGCTAAAGGAACGACTCGAAGGCCGGCAAGACTCGCGGCAGACCGACCGACAGACCCGCCAACCTGGCTAGCCTAGCTCAGCACGCTCTATCAATGTCCTGCTGCGAATATAAAGAGCTCCGTCTCCTCTCAGCTCGCTCTTATATTCAGCGCTGCTCTCGCTTCTCACGATGTCGTTCTCTCTCTCTCTCTCTCTCTATCTGCTCGGATCTGGCCTGCTCTCAGCCCGTTCCGACGGCGGGGAAAAGACCCATCCGCCTGCTCACGTCCGGGTTTATCTTCTGCTTCTGTTTCTGTCCGGCAGGCAGGCAGACAGACAGGCAGGCAGCCAGCTCGTTCTTCGCTTCTTGCTGATCCACAGTTCCCCAACCGACTTCGGCAGGAGGGTGCTCGTCTCGTAAGGAACACGGAGTTGCACTGGCCAGCTATATTCCCTCTTTGCAGGTTTTCTTTCTCCTTCTAGCGATCCTTCTACTGCCAACAGGAGTCACGCGGAAAAAAGAAAAGGAGGTGATCGTTCTTTTCCTCGAGTCATTTCTTCCTTAACTGCCCCATGTGGCAGCACCCTAACAGTTACATGTATGGTTATGCTCACCCGTGAGGCAGCCCTGCAGAAGCAGCATTAGCAACTAGCCAGTCATACTGACCGTATGATTCCGCTGGATATAATAGATAGGGCGGCTGCAAATAGAGCGTCAGTCTGTTACCCACTGAAATGTGCACTCGCTTTGGCCCCGACGCCGCTGTCTGCGACAATGATTCGCCTCTGTTGTTATCATCCTACGCCGCGACGGGTTTAGCTAATTTTCCACAATCTGTTACTTGTCCCCCCCGGGCGCCCATGGACGACAAACACAGATCGATCGCCTCTTGCTTTCGCGCAAGAAGGGAGGTATGTAAACTTCATATATATATATATATATATATTTCTTAATTGTAGATCTTACGATGACACAGATGCGTACACACATTGTGTGAAATAAATATATTAAATAATAATAAAATATATATATATATATATATATATATATATATATATATATATATATATAATCTTTTTGTATTTACGGTCACCGGGCACAATTGTCGCCAACTTGTTTTAATTGAATGAATGTTCGTACAAACAGACTTTACTGTTTATCATTATAGACCCTTTACTCTCGATTCGATCCGACAGTTTATTCGTTTTATAAGAATTATTCCATATTAATTACCCAATAATTATTTAATGATTATTCAAAGCACTAATACATTTCGACCTTTCAACACGGATGCCTATTTGCGGGCGAGCTCCCATGACTCAAATATTATTATGGGGACCATGGATAAAAGATGAACGTAGAATTCTTGGTTGATCGTACTAATTTATTATTATTATTATTATACATTTTTAACATTTCACACAATATTTTTATTAACGGCAGATTAAAATATGGCGATCGAGTATCACATGTTGCCCTAGTATTTTACAGCTAGTTGCACGTCCGATCCTATGGTGACGTCGCCTGGACACTAACGCGGCAGTTGGCAGTGTTCGGAGCAGGATCTGTGTTTATTATTATTATTATTATTATTATTATTATTATATATGATATAGTACTAGCTACGGTAGACACGGTTGCATTGGAAAACGGATCTTGTATTCGTCGTTGTCATTTACAGCTCTGCCGTGCACCTTCTTCGAGTGTGTATACAATATACATGTTATTCTGTATGCATTACAGCTTATTCAAGGTTCTTATCTTGGGTTGTTGTTGAATGCTAGCGATTGAATGCAGCGCCTACTAAGAATCGGCTGCGAAAGGCGTGGAGTTGTCTTCACCAAAGATGACCTTTGTTATTGCGAGGTAGGCTGTGACCGCGTGATTGAATGCGGGATAAACCCAAGACGTCGGAATGATAAGCGATAAGAGTTGGAGTGTACTGACACTCCAGCTGGACACCTCAATCACCGTAGGCGGATATCGAGCGACGAGCGTTTCCTCGAGACTGGCGATTACGCGTGATACGTCCTTTTCCGCCGTCAACTGCTGCGCCTGCCGAATCACCCTGGTGATGTGCCAGAAATCACCATGACGGCGTTTCTTCCTCTCGTCCATAGCGTTCCACATCTCTTTGGCCAACGTGTCCTGCTTCGCCATAATTTCGGTGGCTGCTGTAAAGTTACCCGGCCGCACGACCAACACGGGCACGTCTCGGGGGGCGAGCTCCGTACGCAGACATTTGACGAACTGCTCGAGTGCCGCCTTGCTCATGCTGTATAGACTGAAGTATGGCCACGCAGTGTGGCCGGCGATGGACGTTACGAAGACGAGCCGGGCCTGATCCTGCAGGATTCGCTCCATTAGGGCGCGAACAAGCAGGACGGGTCCGGTCGAGTTAATCGTCATGATCCGGTTGATCTGCTCAGGTGTCATCCAGTCAAGCTCGGCCATAACGCACACGCCCGCATTGTTCACCACTGCATGCAGCCGGCCACCGCTCTCCTTCACGACCCTGTGGACGACGCCCACCGCCTGATCTAGGGTGTCTGGTTGACAGAAGTCTAGACGAACACATTCGACCCCCTCCTTACGAAGTTTGCCGGCTAATGGGGTGCTGTCGTCGAGAAGCGTAGCAATCACCTTGCAGTCATGGCTGTTCAGCAGACGTTGAACCATCGCCAGCCCGAAGCCCGAATCGCATCCGGTGACTAGCACCACGTCCTTGTCCGTCAGACTCCGACTGGTCCAGCGGCTCAAAAAGTTATTAATGAGCATCACGAAAGGGACGACTACGGCACCGGCTAGCATAATTGGCACATTGACTAATGCCACAATCATCGAGGTGAACACGTCCAACATCTTCCCGACGTTCTATAATAATATTTTATACTAACGTTTCCTGGCTAGATTTGCTGAATCTGCTATCCCACAATGGCACCTGTAATAGCAGTAAATCGAACAGAAGATTCAGTTTGGCAGCTAAACGGTGAACAAGAGCTAGGATTCCATCTTTCTGCGATGGCTTCGTCTACCTGTTTGCCTATTCAGTGTCACGGTCGCTGGCGACGAAGGCAGTGCTGGCCACCGCCTCCCTCGGCAGCAACCGTAAAACCTCGACCTGAAACCCTGTCCCCACCGTCCATTCACCGCAAGCGCGTAGCTGACTGATCATAAATAGCTATTTCGAGCATGAGTACGAATTCTATACACAAGCATACAGGTAACGCATAGTGTTTATACAACAACACACAACTTTACTAATAACAAATGAAGTTGGATCATAGTGACAACAACAACTTTTCCTGCATCGCAAGACATCAGCACTGAGCACAACGGGAAATAAGAATGGTATCATGCCGAGGGGTGTCAGTCCTTACAAGAGAAAGCAACAACAACAAATGACCCCGCAACTAAGAGATAATCTGCTTCTGCTTGTAAAACAGCACGCATTGGTTAACCGACGAACTGATATCCACCTTTTGCTAGTGGAGAGATATAGTACAGCACCACAAATTCGACATAACTAATAACCCTGAGAAATTGTGAGCTTCGCAATATTCTCCCTATGCCGTAACGTTAGAATAGAACGACCATGTTCTTCAGCCATTAGTTGTTAGGTAATAGGTTATTTGCAAATATTACGATGACACTTGCTACTTTGTCATGCCTACAACCTATTATATAAATAAGCATTTAGCTATTTAGAGTATTTAGCCACAGGTCGCACCGTCCAAAATCTCTGTCGTCCCTGACGATTTTAAGCCGAGCACAACGAGTCACACGATAGCATTAGCCGCATTAATTAAACTTTGAACAGATGAGCCACGTGCAAGCGTGATACGATGACGGACACAGTCACAAACACATACAATAGAGACGCCTTGCTTTCTAAGCAGATCATCCGGGTTAGAGTCCGATTGAGGCAACGGGCAGTAGCCTACATATTCTTTGCACACGTCCTCATCGCGTCATGATTGGATTTTGATTATTCATTATCGTTGGTACCGTCGCCGCTAAACCTGTTAGATGTAAATTGTGTATAACACAAAACACGATAATTTGGCAGATGTAATCTATTATACTGATGAAACTAACAAATGATGTTATGCTATATAACCTCTTGGCTAGCTGCAAAGCAGGGCTGTTTTGTCCTAATAGTATAAATATTATGTAGCTTATGTGTACTGGACGAGCAGGCGACAGAAGCGGGCTAACTGAATCCAATAAACTCAAATATATATATATATATTATACATTTGTTTTTGAGGTTTTGAGTGCAGCATTAGTTAGCAGGGAGAATTCAGTGGCTATATCTTAAATAGTAAACAAACAATCATAGCAATCTAGATAGTTCACTGAGAGCCACAATAGTTATATAATAATAGTAGTAACAAGAGCAACAACAACAACCACAACAACAATGAGATGCCACCACAACTACCTCGTAGTCCGCAAACGAACAACAGTTGTCAACGGTTGTCAGTTGTCACACCGGCACACGTGGTAACGGCCAAACATCGATGAGCAGCGTTCCGTGTCTGCCTCGATCCGAGTGTGCTTTCTCGTTGAGTTCATCACCCCCCCTTTCATTCGTAGCGAAGCAGCAGCACTGAAGGCTGGCCAACAATTGTACACCGATTGCGCCGGTGAAAGAGGCGCTCGCGTGATGTGAACAGCCGTTCTTAACCGGCTCTCATCAGTCAACAAGCTTATGGTGTCCCGTCTCGACGGCAGTGAACGCTTCCCCAAAACCCCTCGGCCCCGCTGCCCTCGTCAATAGTTGCCTGACGGAGGAGGATAGCGTTGCTGCCACCTTGGCAACGCCGGCCGCGGCCCATCACCTTTGGCCTTGCATGTCACTACGCTCGCCGCCGTAGGGACTGATAAAAATCGATAAAAATAAACAGCGAAACGAAAGCGGGATCGATTCGGCGACGTTCGGATGAAACTGGCCCTCGCTGCATTTGAATGTGTCTGTGTGTCTCTGTCTCTCTCTTTCTCTCGCTCTCTCTCTGCGTATGTGTCGACCGTTCGCATGAACGTTGTCTCGAGGAAAGTTGTGGAAGAGGAACAGCTTTTTGACAGCTTGACTTAGAGCTTACGTATTGGTAGTCGCCGCCTCGTAAAGTGCTTCTGGTAACGGTGGTTGCTGTAGATGGTGTGTGTCTGTGTGTGTGTGTGTGTGGTTGGGAGATGGGGGGACGATTGATCGATATGATCGTCTGGCAGGCATGCCGTATCAGAAAATCTCCACCATATTACAACGACGACCGCGTCGGCGACAACGACAAATATTGCAGCTGCTGCTGCTGCTGATGCCGCGGCTATTTTAGGTCTCGAATGACCTGAAACCGGTTTGCCACACTCAACCGGTGTGTTTCGTTCTTGGGTGGGGCATATTTGAATAGACGTGTTTGTAGCAGTGGTAGTGGTTCGCAAGAACACCTCCATGGCCAGACCCAAGAGGTTCAAAAGATCAATATTAGTGGTAGTGGTAATAGTAGTCGTTAAATGTTGGCTGTGGGTCAGCCCGGAAAATTTATTATTATTATTAGTAGTAGTAGTGGTAGTAGCAATAACCGAAGCAATGCTAAAGTCAGTACCGTGGACGGTAAATGTTGGCTGAGAGTTAGCCCGAAGAAAAAGAGAGAGTAATAGCCGAAGTAATATGCAAACACCTTCCCAGTTGGTGAGGTCAGAGAGGACTAACAGATGTTTAGTGGGTGCGAATCCCACGACCATGGGCAGGATATATTACGAAACCCGTGAAGCCCGAGGTCAGCGGGTACACGTTTTAAAGTATAATAACGCCTCCACCAAAAAAAAATGAATGCAGTTATACTCGTAGTGTTACTGTGGAAGGGATCAAGGAGCATTGGGATACTTTCCGATTAATCCTTACGTATTAGATCAAGCGTTATATACTTAAGTGTAACAACAAGTCACGGCCAGGTCAACAGGACACACGTTCTGTATTAAGCTGCGATAGGCACTTCACGAACGTCTGTTGGACGGCTATTGCAATGAGCGTGTTACAATTAGGCGCCACCTGCTTCTTCAGAATGAAATGACTCCGTTCAGAATGGTCGTCTCGCCGCGAAGATAGAAGACAATGGAAACTATTATTATTAAACTATTATTCTTCAACCTACCGTTTCCATTGTAGGTTGAACAATAATACAATATATTCTAATGAATAGTGGTGAGTTCGACGTTGCAGGTAAAAATGTTATATTATATTAAAAAAAAAAAAAAAAAAACTACAAACATTGGCAGTAAAAGCATTCGACAACTATCGAACTATTTCTCCACAATGTTCGTCGGTCTTCACTACTTGTACTACTGAGCTAGCAAAATCCGCGTGGTGTACCAGAGAGGTGCGGTCACGTTGCCAATATTGCTCTCTAGCAGCGGGGCACGCGCCTCTCACCGAACAGAGCCCTGTGGAACACCTCGCAAAATAACACGAGGAAGATGAAATCACTTGGAGTTGCATTGCCACAGCTCACAATGCGCTCCCGGTTTCCACAGAACACCCTCAGCAAGCCCTCTTCTCTCTGCCGATTTCACAATCACAGACATTTTGTACACCAGCACGGCAACAGGGCGATGGTGTGACTCAAAACATTTTCAAAATTAAAACAACGCGATAGGGTGCATCAAACTAGGAAGGCGCATTTGCAAAAAGCATCTGGCCTCGGCTCGCCTCCGCCTGTGCGCAATAACTCGATGTATTTTTTATTTGTGTCCATTGGGTGAAACAATAAACGAATCTCGTTCGACGCTGGCGTTCCTAGCTGGCGAGACACCAGTGCGCACCTCATCTCGTCGCGACTCAGATCTCAGCAATTAGCAGCCACTATCTACCTTCGTAGGAGTTATGAGGCGTCTGCTCGGCCTTCGCTACAGTCTCAGGCGAATTTTGCGTGATTTTTTTTCTGCCAGGTCAACTATGAGTTGACCAAACGAAAGTGGTCACTTCGATGCTGGGTTATGCTGACTGACTGCTGTTCATTATTCGAAGCGGATCACCTTAGATGACCTTGCGTGGCTGCGTATTTCGAATCGCAAACAATTGACAAACAGGAGATGCTATGCCTTTTTTCCTACCTAACT
The DNA here is from genome assembly GCA_019614645.1 of Stratiolaelaps scimitus. Classification (NCBI taxonomy): domain Eukaryota; kingdom Metazoa; phylum Arthropoda; class Arachnida; order Mesostigmata; family Laelapidae; genus Stratiolaelaps; species Stratiolaelaps scimitus. The sequence continues at coordinate 2,150,470 of JABWDB010000028.1, forward strand.
AAGATAGTTCCCTTCGCAGCCAGGCTGGATCTCGAAGCGTGGATCAATATTTTATGCAATTCATTATTAACTAGTTGTTGTGGCATCCACGGCGAAGGCGCGTCATGTTAGTTCCGAAGCAAAGAATCGGTTATAGCTAACATCTTTCAGCAACCATAAAACAGGCAGTAGGTATAGTGTTAAATGTTTCGTAGGCAGATATGTATTCTCTAAGATGTCCACGGCAGACTAACGATATAAGCAAAAAACTTGAAGAAAACAAACATGAATTAACGGATGTACCGCTACGACTAGCTCCTTCATTTCGATTCTCATTTTCGAGGAAATCGAAAAGATACAGGTGTGTACACCCACCTTACAGCCACTGTGGATCGAGACTATCGCTGCAGCGACTGCTGCTGTTTTTAATATTTTCTTTTTTTTTTCTTTAGCGCGGGTAGGTTGTCGCCATGCTGAGATGCACAACAACACCGTCACCCCTTCACCCGCCTTCAGGCGCCAACACCGTGACAGCACCACCGACCTTCCCGGTATAGCTGGCTGTTTTCAACCTGACAATGCCTTATTCTGTCAGTCCGTCTGTCGGTCAAGCGTAGGCTAACTAGGACCCGTCGCCTCTTCTCGTCTAATCTTATCGCGCTGAGTTCTCTCTCTCTCTCCCGCAGAGTTAAGTAAGAGGAGGGCGCAAGTGATCAAGTGATTCTCGATTTAAATAGCCTCACTTCAGCGTGGGGCTAGGCCGTCTGCTTTTACCCGATAAGCCAACCTATCCCATTTGCCGCTAGGGTAGCAGCCATCGAGAGAGCAGTTAGCTCGCTCACCTGTCCTCACCGAGCGGGGCCCGTTGAGGCGAGCGGGGCCCACCGACCCGCCCGCTGCCTTCATATATATGCTATTATGTATAGGATGGCACTTTGATTAATCAGCCGGGACACGAGCCGAGATGGCGGCCTTTACCGCTTTGGCTACCGCTTCTAAGCCGAATTTCATAAGTTTGACTTCGTTTCATAGCACCTACCTCGCTCCATTCAATCTTCATTAGTCTGCAAATGGGAGTATATATATTGGAAGTTTCATTAGCATTAGGTGGTCATATTTTTATGATGATTTTTTTCAAACTGACGAAAGCTTTTGCGTCCCGACTCCTCGAATTGAGAGCTCGGTCGATGGTGTGCGCGTCTGTGTGCATGTCGTTTCTAACTGATGAAATTCTCGAAAGAAGCAAATTTTCAAGGCTGATCCACACAGCCAACATTTAACATCCACGGTACAACTGCTTTCGGCAATGCTTCATAAGACTGACCTCTTAAATGCAAATGTTCACCGATAGGAATCGAACCAGTGCACCTATGTTGCAAAGTAGGATCACACGAACGCACCGCGATCCCGATCAATGAAATTCTCTATAACAATGTAGTAGTTGTAGTTTCGGATGTCATCTGCCTATCTCAATTTGTGCCTATAGCAGTTTCAGTCCAGTGTGGCCGTTACGAGGTCGAGTGCAGAGATATTCACGGATTGCGGCGATCTTCGTCATTTCGACATCATCCCCAATTTTTATGGCTCCTGTGGTTCAGCTGAGGAAACCTCACAGGTTCAGTAATAAGATAGGAAACTGAACAAAAAAAACACGGTCAGATTGTGTCATTCGTTACCCGCATATTGTTGCTCAGCAAGAAGTTATCGCGAGAATCCACGGTGCACGGCCAGAGTCGCCATATTCCCCTGGCCCACAGGGTCGGCGTGGAGTTGGGGCTGGTCCAGTGGTGGGGGCATGAGTGGGACGATACGATGTGACCCCTCCAAACTGCGTTGTCGACCGGACTCGTCCGTTTGTTGACCAGCTGAACGGGGTAGGCCATCTTCAAAATCTTCCAGATCATAGGGTACTCATAAGCCAAGGAAAGGACACTTACTAAAACACACCTCTACGAACAAAGACGCATACCTCTGGCAGTGGTTGACGCATACCTCTGACGCATACCTCCGCAGTATTCCTTGTTAGATACAACCTCATAATAACGATTCACAGAGGGACTGACAAGCATCAGAATTAGAAAACAAGAACTGCATTGATTCCTGTTGAGCGCAAAGTGCCGTTTTGTAGTTGTTCTCTTTCTCTACATATGTATGCATGGCTCATCTGGTCTATAACAACACAGCAGCAGCTGGCGGACCCGGTTTAGCGACGCATTTGAAAGTCCCTAATTACAACGAACAACAAGTCTACACAACTTGAATGATAAATAGATACAATTTTAATAGTTCAAAGATCGAGAGAATACTTTTGTTGTTCACTCTCATTCTAAATGACGCACGTAGATTTTTCTTTTAGTTTTTACATATATATATATACGGAGAGAGAGAGAGGCACTTTTTTGAGAAACGGGCCTCTTGAGAAATCAACTTTTTGCCGTTGAAGTTGGGAGTGTTTTCTCAAGGTCAGAGAGTGTCCCAACGGGTTGCGTTCAGGGTAAAGTTTTGCGAAATCCTTTGTTTATGCTATTAATATATGAATTGAAACACATCGCATCAGTCCCTATAAAAATTCTCCTATACGCGCATAATGCGAAGCTGCACTCCCGTATAGCTGACGAAAAAAGCGAATTTACTTCAAGGAACCCTCCACGCTTCGTCGATGTGATCGCAAATGGTGGGTATATGGCTGCAAATGCAGCATAATGCATTAAGCAGTGGCGAGGGATCCGGTGTACATCTATACCTTGGGGACTAAGCCTTGAACGAACTGAATATCGTTATAGATCTGCGTGTATGATCCCCATCAACTCATGTTTTGCTGACCCGGTCATACACGCAATGCGTCAATGATCTGAAACTGCAGATGCATTTTTGTAATGAGTATAAATAGAATTTTTTAAGTATGAATAGACTCGCCAAGCTTCCCAACATATCATGTCGTTCCACTGTTGGTGCTCGTACATGTGTGGTTCTCCTTGACTGTCCGTTCTCGAAAATAAAAACACAAAAAAGGTGTTTTTCGCAGAGGTTAATTCAAATGCGGTAAAGGCTGAAGGTCTATTGAGATGGTAGCCATAGACGATTGGATGAAGGCTGCAGATGCACGGAGCAACTCGCCCGAATATTGACATCAAATAATGTGATATATGCTAATATTTACACTAACGTGTATATATATATATATATATATATAAAGATTGCTAAACTTGAAGCTAAGCATTGTTCACCATAACAACTCTGTTCGATGAGTATCTGCAATCTCTTCACGAGCTCCACCATCTCTCGTTCTGTAGGAGTCCTGAGATATCTGGACAAGGAAACCATCCAAGGTTTCTTTGAGTATGTCCAAGGAACTGGTGCTTTGATTACTCAAAAAATTCTGTAGCGCCCGGCACAAGTGATAATCTGAAGGCCAGTTTTGGTAGGAATACCTCCCATGTCAAGCTTTGCACTTCCCCGCAATGCAAATGTTGGCGGTGTATCCAGTATATCGCTATCACTAAGTAATCTCGAAATACCGAATATTTATATTGATTAATTGATTTCCAAGAAGTGGTATTCTGCCATCTCTTCATATATTCAAGTTGGCCACTATACTCATGTTATATTTGTTAGCTCGTAAGAAAAGGTGATCTTTCATCCTCACTCGTGCAGGCAGCTTTACATTTATCTGTAGAACACATATATATATATATATACACTGCTATAAGGACCTGTATAATCTGGAACAGAACAATTTGAAGACCAATCCAACGAATCGTCATTCGATGGCTGCCTGCACCAAACACCTAAACAATTCTCTTTTAATTCGACGGGCGGCGATGTAGACCGTGAAAATTCTGCCCTCTGCGATTTTCAGACGCTAATTGAACACATGCTGACTAATTGTTATTGAGATATTTTGCAAATAATGTTACCTTGTGATGAACATGAATACACGTCAATTTTCGCATCCTCAATTCTGAAAATCAGCCTGAATTTTTACTTCATAAACTTAATCGACGACCCCAAAGTAGAACTTCGGGGTGAATCGGAACCCTTGTCCCGTATCCTCTGCACTACTTGAACATCACAAATAAGCACACAGTGCATGTCAGCTTTATATGAAAATAAATTAAGTTGCAGAATGCAGTAGCATTTTATGAACTATTGTCACATATTATTGCCTAACTAAAGCCTGCTATTCCATAAACCGGGAATAACTTCGCTTAAGTTTATGGTGGTGCATCGTCGTATGGTGACGTATGAAATTGGCCTGACATCCGCAGAAGCTGATGAATAGCTGGACCCTATAGGAAGAGATTAGACCAAGTCAAACTCACAGAAGATCCTAGAATTATTAATAAATAAATAATAAATAAATAAATAAATATATATATATATATATACTTCCGGGCGGTGAATTATTTCGATCTGCCTATATATATATATTTTTTACACAAAGCCATTTGTATTTTATTCTTGGTTCCAGACCCACCACTTCAACATCAACACTAAGAAGAAATTGACTTCAACTTCAGTAGCAAGAATCAATCGAGAAAGCTTTAACATAAATTTTCACCATTACAGCATTGAATAATTATTAGACGACCCAAGACTAAATAGGTCAAATGTTTTACTGGGGTATTAAAGGAACTGCAATTTTACAATGCGCACGATACAGCTGCTACGTGCTTTATTTTGGAACAAGTTGTGTATACAGAGCAGCCTCACTATGCTACCGGGCAATTGACAAATAGATCGTAAAGAAGTTGTTAGGTAAAATTGTAAATGATCTACTTTATAAATAAATCGACTTGTTAACAAATCAGAAACAGCGAAACCTACAGATGTTTTTTTTCCGCATCTACTCAAACTCGAAATCAACGTGGTATAATGGTCACTCGATAGCTCATGTGATATTCGAATTAAACGCAACCTAAAGATATAAACCAAACTCTAAGGGACAGTTAAACACTTCGAAAAAATAAACACTTAAAACAGGATACATCAGCATCATTCATATGATCGCTTTAAGGGTGAGACTCACGCAGCACACATAAAGCATTAAGGAATAACTATAATTCAAAGTGTTCAAAGCTTAAAGTTAGTAGAAAGGTCACAGGGAGAGATCATTAACCCAGTGACTACTTGTAAGGTCCTTCATTCTGCAGGGTCTTCTCCTTGCTGTGCAAAGGCAAAGAGGCAATGACCTCGCCTCCCTCGGGGGTGACCATGTTGGCCTGGGCTGGCCTCGGCTTCATTGAAACACACAATAATAAGAAATAACAAACAACCCTTTCAATGACTTTTACGATTGCAGCAAGAAACACTATTTTACTTAGCTAGTGGAATTCCCCCGCTGAGTACACTTGCTCTATTGTAACGCACACCTAAGCAAAATATGCTTGTTGCGCAAACAAGCAAAATTCAAAACCAGCCGTTGACCAGCCGAAAAACCCGCTTGGTTCGATCAGCCTAAAAATCACCCCATTGAACTCATTACCACCGAGTATGAATGAATAATGCACAGTATTATATAGAAGTCTCAGCGGTCCTAGCTAAGCGGGCAGCCTACGATAACCTCGTGAGAAGGAACACGCTGAAATGAAAACACAGCTGTAGCACGGTGTACTTAGTACGATTAAAATTCTAGGTGACGGCCCATTTATTTAGTACGGGTAGAGCTGAGATATTGTTCGCACTTCGCCGCGATGGACCCTCTCTGGCTGTAGGAGCAGATGTTCGTAAGCAGCTACAACCAATTCGATCGCTCCATGGGGTCATGGTGTATAAATGACAGAGCAAAACTTAAGTTGATTAGATTTTTTCCCACTTGTTTTGGTTGGTGGAAATTCACATTATCCAGAGCACTATAATTTGTATATTACGTACGAATCAGACGGCACTGAAGGCTGGTGGTGCTGCTGCTGTAGTTGTTGTTGTTGTTCTATTTTAGATCCTTCCAGGGAAGCGGCCCTCAGCAATTTGCGTGTCCCATTTATCAATCCAGGAATTGGGGCAAAGAGCGCCATAGATTCGTTTGAAGTACTGACATGGCTCGTAGTCGTCACCTTTCGCCTTCTGGCAACGATGAAAGTCGAGGTAGTTCTGGTAGCAGTTTCGCGTTTGGTTCGTGTTGGGGAATCGCGGATCAAACTGCGCCGTCTTCGGGAGCTGAGCCATCAACTTCTCGTTTTCGGCTGAAACCATCCTGATCGTGTCTGGAGACGAGGTGCTCTTGTGTGATCAGGCCAATCGAAACGATAGGGCGAAAATCTCTAGGGCAAACTTAAAACACACCGTTATTCGCAGGTAGCTCACTTGCGACTTTGCCTCAGAGGACGAACAACACGGTAGATTCCGACCGGTCATCCGTTCAGGGTTGAATATTACAACACGCCATGTCGCCTGCAACCGCTGCTATTTGGAAACGATCGAAGGTTGGTGTTTAAATTTACACTAATAAAATATCAACCTTACAGCCATATTATACTTACATTTGTATCGTACCTACTCTGCGAGAAAGCGCTAAATGCGAAAGCAATGCTGCGAAACAGTCGTATCACTCGGATTTAAATACACATTGATTACATTTGGCTCGTCGCCCCCTTGCAGGCACCCCCATCCGTTTATTAGCGTTAACCTGCGGAAGACAATTCGAACCGGTCCAGCGGTGTTCTTGGCAGCAGGCTGGCTGGCTAGCCGCGCTGCCGCGGAAGCTCGCTTAGTTATTATAATTAGTTGTTCCCCCTTCTTTCTTTTTCGGTCAAAACTATTCACTCGCTTCTGTATTAAATGAGTCACACAAGCGAGATATGGCTCAATAGTATGGGGCTATTGGCTGTCTACTTGGTCCTTGATCTCGATGAGATTTGAGTACATCGAGACACATACGGAGAAGACAACGTAACTTCGAAAATCACAATGAAGACCGTGAGCGAGAGCTGACAATGTGTGTGTGTGCGTATGCGCGCGCGAGAGCCGCTGGCGGTGCTATCGTATCGTAGCAGTGAGCCAAGAAAAAGTAATCAATTGAGCTATAATAACTAGGGTAGAATTCTCAGCGGGATCCGATCTCGGTTGCGCGATGCCTCTAGAGGTCCGATGGCCACTGCCGCCTGCCGGCCGACCCAGTATCGTGTGGAACATAGCCAGCCGAATTGTCATGCCCCTAGTTGGCACCCTAACTAAAGTGTTCGCCAGTGAGTATTTATAACATGTTGGTGACCGTACCACGTCCGACGTGAGAGAGTAAGCAAAACCAAATCATATTTTGTATCTAGTTACCTTATCAGAATGGTGACAACTAGTCAACTCGAACTCGCGCGGTTCCCAGGTGTACGGCAGTGGACAGCTGCCAGATCGAAGTGTTATCGTGGCTTGCATGTAAACGTATCGTGAATGTATCGTCGGATTAAGCTATCATTTAAGATTTGTGTTTATTCGATGCGTAGAGCAGAGACGGAGGTTTATATATTTCATTGTTTAAAGCCATAGAAGTCTATTCGCAAGCTGCTCAAAATTCGTATAGCTCTCTAAATTATAACCTGTCTTCAAATGCGCAATAGTATATATTAACTAATGTATTAAGTATTAATAGTATAAAAGTATTAGTATATATTAACTAATGTATTAAGTATTAATAGTATAAAAGTAGTAGTATATATTAACTAATGTATTAAGTATTAATATAATAGTATAAAAGTAATAGTATATATTAACTAATGTAGTACTTGTCCTTACCGGTTTATCAATAAGTTTGTTACCTTTGTCCAAAGTTCCTAAGCGTTTTGCGCACAAAAAGTTTTCCCTTTGTGAGTGAACTCGCTTCTTATTCAGATGTTTCACACCTATCCGGCTAGCAGAGCGAGTAGTTCCTCGCTATACATATCAAGTTTTCGTCTGGAAACAAAAAGCTATACTTAAAAGTTACGATGTGTATATCAATAGATAATCCCTCTAGGTGGTGTGGGTTGGTGTATCTTTTAACGTGAAAATGTATTGCATTTTTTACTTTCTCTCTCTCTCTCATTCACACAGAGTTGTACACAAATGTGCGCTACCACAACGTCGAAGTGCTCACTAAGGCGGCGTTGTATCGGCCAAATGGACTTCCTCTCATTACGGCAAGCAATCATCATTCTTGCATGGATGACCCCTTCCTTTGGAGTACGTACACTATTATTATGTATTGGTTGTCTTCAACGCCTCAAACAATCTAGTCGACCCTCGCAAAGGAACAAGAGATGTATGCCTGCTCGTTTGCTAGATGCATTATATATGCTTAATACAGTATTGTAATGAAATACATTCATATATTCCCCTTATGAAAATTTGTCCTGTATGCTTACAAACAAATACTGACCATACAGTGACAGCGAAATTACACTATATATATATATATATATATATATATATATATATATATATTGCTGCAGTTGTTTGTTGTTGCAATGTTGTTCGAGTATGGCATCGTATACAAATGCTGTCCAATACGCCTCTTCATGTAACTCAATTTAAGGTCAGTTTAGCATCCACAGTAGATTTATCCTTCAACAAAGCCCGTATACGCGTAGCTGTCTCGAACGAATTGTCAACAGTTACGGCTACGAACGAAACCAATAAGTGAACAACAACAACAACAACAGCAATTCGATAGTGAGACATATCTGGCCGAAATTTACTAGTGCCCTCCTCCTCTCTCACCTCGATCCTTGAGTTCCACACCCCCGCGTTCATCTCTAAGTGGTTCCATGTTTAGGCTCTGCTTAACAGGTGTCGAGAGGCGCCAGACTGTGTGTGTGTGTGTATCTATGTGGGTGTATGTTGCTTATTAGGGTTTTATTACCGGCACAAATACGACGAAAGGTAAGGAACGACAGGGGGCGTTTTTATTGCACCACCTTCTGCTGCCGTCGCCGCCGCCGCGGTAAATGGCTGCATGTTGCTGCCTTTTGGTGCTGTTACTGTTGTGAGCGTCACTGCGTCCCGGTTCACACGTACCAGCTAATGCTATGTGCCGCAGCGAGCATGAACGGAGCATTTGGACACGGGGTCGCGGCCAGGCAGGGAACAGGAACGGCCTCGTTTTGGCAAACGTGAATTTATTGTATGACGGTGACGAGCAGGACGTCGCTAAGGGCGAACGTAGGACAGTATCGACGAGCCTTGATTGGCCTTGCTAGACGGCGGTGGCGGCAGGCCGTAAGAGCGTTTTTACTGTGGCACTGCCTTACAAAGTGGTTGGCTACGCATCGTTTTCTAGTTTTCATATTCGGGAGTGAGTATGTCGTCGTCGTTGAATAAAGCACGTCAAACAGAATGGCGCCAACATAAATGGCGGTACTAGAAGACCGTTTTATCTTCTGAATGCCTATTGTCATATCGAATTCACACAGCGGGCATCTTCATTTTGAATCTACGAACAGATCCATGCAGCTGTCTGCGTTGCCGTTTATTTTAATCATATAATAATAATAATAATAACAGTTGTAGAAGTGTAAATAGCAAATTATCCTTTTTTTCCCCCGGTATTTTTACAGGTATGCTGCCTATGCGCCTCCTGTGTAATAACAGCAAAATGAGATGGGCCCTTGCTGCTCATGACATATGCTTCACCCAAGAATTACACTCAAATTTCTTTGCGCTTGGCCAAAATATACCGGTCATACGAGGTGAAGGTGTCTACCAGCCAGGAATGAATTACTGCGTCGACCTGCTCAACCTCGGCAAATGGGTATATAACCAGCAGAGGTTTACAAGTTTGTGTCGTATACGTTATATTTCGTAGGGGAAAGTATACATGGAAATATTTAAATGACGGAATAGTACGCTACCATCGGCCCTAAATGCTTAGTATGATCTAGAATGGTTTAGGAATACTCATTGTATCTATCTCGAAATCCTCCTCAATTTAGTAATTCGTTTCTTTGTTCTAATTATTGATGAACATCTTTATCCTTTTGATTAACAACTTTCTGAATGAGAGCCCCTGATGGATGATGAAAACGCGATAACTCAGCCAGGGGGTCCCTTGGTAACAGCCGTACGCAAAAGTTTGTAAAAAATATTTTGAAACTGTCATGCTGGAATCTGTCTTGTTCTTTATTGAATTGAGATACCGTCAATAGAAGTCAATGAGTGCAATGCGTTGAGCATCATAGGCGATGTCGTGCCATAGAGGCCTAGTATATATACATATATATATATTGCATACGTGTGTAGTTAAATTAATACCCGAGTGGCCAGTGGTCAGTAGATGCTGTTATGGCATCCGTGCGCCTGTCATCTGCGCTGCCATTTATTTCATATTGGCTATATATATGCGAATATTATCGTCCACAGGTCCATATCTATCCAGAGGGCAAGGTGAATATGGATCCTAGCGAGTTTCTCCGTTTGAAGTGGGGCGTAGGCCGCCTTTTGGCAGAAAGCAACCTCTGTCCCATGTTCATACCGTTCTGGCATATCGGAATGGACAACGTCCTGCCAAATGTCGAACCGTACAGGCCACAGTACGATCAGGTAGTCACCGTCAACGTGGGCAAACCCATCGACTTCAGGTAACTGATTGCGCGTTGTCCACAAATGAACCCAAACGTGATGCTTCTTTTCCGCGACACTCGAAAACGAAACGCGAAATCGACAGTTTGACCATAACTTTATTTCTCTCCCTTTGCAACAATTTGCAGACGATCTGTTTGCGCTGATTTTCTTACCTCTACTGTTCTATATTCTCCTCTATTCCTGCCTACCCCTAACTCAGTGACCTGAAACTGATGATGGAAACGGAGCGGTGGACAGCGACATCGAAGCGGAAAGCCTTCACCGATGTCATCCAGGAGCGCTTCTTCGTGTTGCGACAGGAGACCGAGGAGCTCCATAGGAAACATCTGAGCGATCTCGGGAGACAGCCGCCACCCGCTACATCGTGATGATTTCGTCATCGGGTTTCGTTCGCTTCGCGCGAAAGCATGTCTGGGTGTTCGCTGCCGTTTGAACGCTGCTGTGTGCTAATGTATTAAGCGGTCGACGGTCACCTGCGAGTTCTCTTTTGTTTTGTGAAAAGCCTCTCTGTTCGTATTAACAGCAACGAAAGCTGAACGACCCTTAATTAGCACAGCATAATTGCCACATAGTGGCGTCCATCGGCACGCCCCCGGGCAGGTAACTGTCACCCCCGCATGTGTATAAAATTTGTACACCTTCAGCGCGAATATTTCGCCTGCGGTCATCATGCGACATGAGAACCCTATGGTAGATCGAGGAAGCTGAGAAGTAGCAGACAACAGCGTTGTATTCGCGGACTCGCTTAATGCTATGCCGCAAAGGTTTTTCAGACGTTTCAACAGATGCGTTGATGGGTGGACAGCGAAGTTCACCGATTAACACTGCAATTGGATGCAATCACGTTCACGTCACGTTGATCACAAGGTCCTGCATTGGGCTGAACATTATGAAAGATCCTGCGCAGGCACCCTGCTATTGAGGGGTGGTCATGTTATGGAAGTGAACGAAGGCCGTGGACACATAATGGAAACAGACGACCAATTAATTGACTCTAAATATAAATACATCTATAGTGGTTGATAATAATAATAATTAATAATAATAATAATAATAATAATAATAATAAAGAGAACATTAATAACAGCTCTTTCAAGCGCAGTTGTTATGCGACTGTTTTGTTCTAATATTTTCTCTTCAGCGGATGTGCTTAGACAGCGATGACCTTGAGGATGCTCAAAAAGTTCGACAAAGCGGAGGAAATAAGTGTTTTTTGCTATGTAGGTTTTAAAATTTAACAGCAAAGTAATTATGAAAAAGAATAAAAGCAGCATTTTTACATCAACTGTTTGCCCTCTATCAAACTTTGCATGTAGTTTAATGAAATCCAAGAATACGAAGCGCTGGTTGTTTACTTTTTTATAAGATGACAAACTCTTTTTCTAACCCTCGATTTAGGAAGCTCATATGATTATATATATATATATATATAAACGTCTTTTTCTTTAAAAAAAAGTTGTGGTATTCGCAACAGGAAAAAGCACGCCCAAAGTCATCATGAGATCTGACTATGGCGTTGATTCTGACTAGAGTGACTGTAGCCTCTCGCCAGCATAGTGATTGCACCAACTTCTAATCCCTATTGCTATTTTCTTATAATCGCGGCGATTATAAGCATTCCGCCTTGCGCACCAGGAGTCAAGGCGGCGATACAAAGTGTGTGATGATATTACTATTGTGAATCAGCCAGCTACGAGACAACTCCACTTGGCTATAAACTCCACTGGGAAAAATCGATGAATGGATCACCCCTCCCGATCTTTGCCCTAAAGACATAAAACGCTATATATATATATATATATATATATATATATATATATATATATTCTGGTTCTCTCATCTTATAAAATGTTAATGGAATCCCGTCTTCTCAATTGTTCGCGAAATGGAAGGTAGAGGTCGCCCTAATTAGGATCATTGTATTGACTACTAGTGCTCATTCGTTAACCATTCATTATCATACATCTATCTCACGCTTAGTTGACCACATAAGGTAAAGAAAGGCGAAGATTTATTCATCCCCGGATTTAGCCTCTACAAATCGATTGTCTACAATCAACAGGGTCGTCCACTCTTCTTCTTGTAACAGTCTGAAATAGACAGAACGCAACGTACGTGTTTAGCTCAGGCCAACAATAATACCTGCTGCTATTCTCTAATTATTCATATGTTTAGAGTTGGTGTTATCTTCTTCTGAGGATTCTTCGGCTGCAGCTTAGCTTAGCCCATATCGTAGGCTTTCATTTTCAATATGAGAAGTTCAAATTCTTCTCGTCATTTTTCATGATCGTTTTATACGAATTGTAGTGACGAGGTGAACTCGATGCCATTACAGTAATAATTGGTAAGATCCACAAATCGTGGATAGGGAAATATTTTTTGGTGTTCAATTTGGAGGCTGCAACAAATACATTGAACGAACTCGTTCGAACCCCGATAACTTTATGCGGGTCCCAACCCGTTTCATGGCGAATTGACCTATGAATTTACCTAATACGTTAAATAGAAACCTAATAATTGACACATATAATGAACACAAATCTCATTTTGCCATGGTCCACTGGGCTGATGTTAAGCACTAAATAATTGTGGACTGTTTTTAAAAATCATCATGCCGATGACTAGTGGCCTTTGGCAAGTTCTTTTGGAAACTCTCATAAACCTTCGAATGCCTATTAGAAAATTCATATTTTGGTACTGATCAAGCTGATAATCCCTCTTAAACTCGAGTAAGGTGCTTGTAGAACTTTTTCTTTTTATTTTCCTCTTATTTTTAACCCCTCTGTTACATTAGCAACAATTTCGTCTTGCCAGTCATAAACAGTTGATCTGAAGATTCTTTCCAGGCACGAGGAAGACAAATAATAAGCAAAGGTGGCCCCGATAGGTCCTCATAGAAATACCTAAACGTTACGAGCTGAGGCCTGTCAGATAGGGGAACAGCTGAGGGTCAGCTCGAAAAACAATTATTAGTCATTAGCACGGTGCCACTTCTGGCCTTCGTTGTCGAGCTCTGTTGATACGACCCACTCAGGGTCGAGCAGTCGGGCCTTCTGGCGATACTCGAAAACTGCGAGGAACTCGGCTGGATGAACAAGTTAGTCAAATACAGGAACAAGATTAACGAGAACTTGGAGCATCGAGTGACCCATTTCTGGAGGATAGCGCATTTCTGGAGGATACCGTAGCGGAGGATCGTTGCTAGCAATTTCGTGAAAATCGGTCTCCATTGCAGCGTCTGCAGCGTGCGCTGTTGTTGTCGTAGGGCCAGATCGGCGGCCCCAATGATACTTGCTGGTTCTATTAAACGATCTCGGGTCGTCTTAGATACGAATGCTTCCTTTATGACCACAGCGACCACAACAGGCCATACTTCCCCGATTGCGGACAATACAAAACAGCAGTTCGGTGAATACACTCGTATGTGCCTCAACAAATCAGGTTTAGGTCGGTTTTTATATATATATATATATATATATAAGAGAGTGGATCGGGGACCTGGCGTGAAAGTGTCAGCTTATCTGTTCACATGCAACATAATAAATGATGATAGTAAAAACAAAAGAAAACAACACTAAATGCCACAATAATATGATTATTATTATTATTATAAGAATTATTAATATTGTTACTAAACTCGTTTTTATCGAACAGTGTCCTTGATTGATATGTAGATTTGCGTCCATTATATATGTTCTCGTAAAAATAAAGACAGCGTTAAGTTTTTATTTTCCAGCGATATTCCGTTTATGACATAACGCACCCAGTCATTACCTCCATTAATTTCTATGCCGCGCGATGAGCGGCGACGCAATCTATATCTCGGTGAACGTGCGCGTTTGTTGCCTGGTTGTTTATTCGCACGACGAGACCCCCGTTCGAGTTTGTAGCCTGTCGACGGGGCAGCGACTGCTCGGGTCGATACAAACACGACGGCAACGAACCGAGTTTATGATTTTTATTTCGTATCAGCATAATGTTATCGCCGTCAAATTCGTTGAAATTCGTTAATAATTTCGTGTATTTTGTTTGTTTCAGAATACATCGCGAAAAGGCAGCAGTACCGCCTCTCCATTCGTTTCGCCTTCCGTAAACATAGAATTTCATATTTTCATTAAATATATATATATTTGTATTTTATATATAACTAACTGTTCTCATTATTTCACTGCTCTAGGTCATTATCTATTTTGGGCATCACCATCATTTTTTTGTAATTCACGAGCTAATTAGTGCTAATATCTGCTAATATTAGACACACATATCGATGTCTCTCCCTCTCGACCTCCTCACGTCTGATGCTCTTTGAATATGTTTTTGTTGTCCTGAAATCCGAAAATTACTTGAAAGATCAACTCGACACAATTGGAAGAACACTTTATCCCTCTCTCTCTCGCCCTCACTTCATTCTCACTAAGAGCCCTCCGGACACCTTCAAGCCGCGTTTACGCTGTCGGTATTAATCGCGTTGATGTTGCAATACTCAGCGCAAACCTTTAATTGATCCTATTTCGTAGGGACTCTCTTATAGCACAAATGGCAGATATATATATATATATATATATATATATATATATATATATATATAGATCGTTATAGATTATAGTGTTGTGCTTTTTGGCTACATCCGCGTTTACTGCTTGCTAATATATATTCCTTGCATCATTACAATACCGTGGGGAGCCATTGAGTTGCTACGGCAAAACAATACACGCGTATTTAGCTTAGCATGATATATAATCAGGGGGGCAAATCGCACATTGTTCTCCTTACCGATGATCTCCTGTTCACCTTCGTTCAGTTTCGTGTTGTCCTTGATCGTGTTTAGTACAGTGAATTTACTAAAGTGCACAATTCACGACGCTAATCAACCTGTGTAAGGTACATGCGATATCTATAGACATGGTTACCATCCAAATCGTTGCTGTCTGATCAAACTCCATATATATATATATATATATATATATATATGTATATATATATATATATATAGAACAAATAAAGTCCCCCCCTCAATGTTACATTCTGGGAGTTTCATTTGAATCAATAATACTTCACTGTTGAAACTAGACTCGTTATCATTTATACGTGGATCACTATGAATACGATTACAGCAAGTCAAACAGTAGACAGGTGTCAACGAATCAACGTGAACGAGCAAAAACGCCTACAGCACACTGCGTATCTTTAACAAAAAAATGCACACGCTACTTTTCATGTAAAGGTAAATGCAGAGTTGGCCTCTCAGTCGAGTTACAGGACAGCTAGAGATTATGAGCGGCTATTCCAACATCTGATATACTACCTCAGGCTTTGGGGCTGTATACCAATGAGTACACAGTGGCCGTCTGGAAGAATACATTTTGAATTTGATTATTTTCCGTATCTTATGCGATCATTGCAAGAAGACGACAATAGATCAATCGCCGATTTGACGTCGATACTAAGACTACATTCAAAGTTCCACAGCAGAGCGAGCTTCTTCACTTCGTTGTATAATCTTCTCTCTCTCTCTCTCTCTCTTTATATATATATATATATATATATATAGAACATATAGGATTTATGATCAGATACGTTGTGCAAGTTCGTCTTAACTCCCGTTTCTCATGTCACAGGAGAACGCAAAGAAAACACATCATAGGCATGTTATAATGTTTGTTAATTGCAAACCCCAGACGCCAGCCTCAACTTCATCTGTGTGAGGCATGAACAGTAATTTCATTCTAACGACAACGATTTCGTCCAGCTATATTCGTTGTTGCTGCTGATGCTGCGGCTGTTGCTGTTAATATATCTATCGATTCATCCAACTCTGATCATCATATGTTTAATGTTCAATTCATTAATGGTTGGAGTAGAGTCCGAGCCTGCGCGCAACCTGGGTGTCGAGTGTCGTTGTTCGCTGAGTGGGAAACGGGTTGAAGGGCGCCACCGGTGGCGAATCTGCCCGTGAAGGAGGTGTACTGGAAAGAGAAACAAAACAGAGAAAATTGATGATTATCTTTCATTCGAATGAACGGATTTTGGCCCGTTGGCGAGGTAGTTTCTACCGATTTCATGGGCGATTCACATATCTGAGACATACGCATATGTTCAAGTACAATCTATTTGATTTTAAAGGCAACATTTTGTTGTTGACATTCTGCAATATTTCGTAGGTATATATATATATATATATACATATATATGTATATATATATTATGGACACGTTAGCTAACACGACAAGGGAGGTTACACATATCGATGTCGGAGAAGACATACGTAACTAACGAGCTTAACAACTAGCTCGCTAATTAGCTACACACAACCCCATAGAAATAAATGTGAACATAAATAAACCGTAGAAATAAACTCCCATAAAATGTGCAGAAAGAGCCATCCAATAATTGGCGTCTTCTCACTCGTTGTTCATTAGCCGCCCTTTCGGTATCATGCTATTGTAACAGCTGAAACAGTCATACCGTGATTCTCCTGAGTCGATGGAGGTTGATGCGACGAGTCTGGCCGAGGCGTCCTCAACGAGGTGGGTCATTTTCGTATATCTCTCGAGGAGTTCGTCAAGCGAAGGCGGTGTCTCTGCTTGCGTCTTGATGGCGCGTACCCCTGACACGCCGCTTGCACTAGTGCGTGTAACACCATCACGCCAGCCGGACAGCGTATACGAGCATAAGCACGCAATACGGCAACACACACCAAACAAATATACCATTGTTAGCACTGCGACGTTAGGGCGTTCTAGCTAGCGTTTTTTTTTGCTTCTCCAGGGTAGTGCATACATCTACCAATCGACGTATTGAATGTATGAAAATCGAAAATCGGAGCTCACCTATCTACTGCAGCCAGTCTAAAGTCATTTGTACTGAGACAAACTACTGCGGAAGTACGGTGCTACTTGCTCATATCAGATTGTTGTTGAACTATGCCATGTGACTACGACAGATTTTCTCATAACGAACTAATCATTCAAGTGGTGATGATGCACGTGAAGTGTGGCGTGCCGAGGCGATTTGGTGTCGATTTTGAATATGTGTAATAATTATAGTAATGATTATAATCATCTGTAGCATGATCCGTTTCTTATCATGAAATTATCGGGCCAAGTTGACGACGTATATGTAGATACGACTCGTTAAGCGCAAGGGACACCATCGCGTATCATACTGATCTAGTCTCAACGAAAACTCTCTGCGGATTCGGCAGATCTATAGCCGTTGCTTGATATCGCGTGCTATTCTATGTATTTTGCTGCCAAACGGTGGAAGCGAACATGTGTACTCACATACAAACGTTTGAACCATGTGCTATGGCTGCTGGTGCCGCTGCTCCTGCAGCAACGAACGATCTCTGATGGTTTAGAAATTTTGTGTTTGGTTTTTGGGTGAACAACGCGATCCGATCAATGATACATAACAGATCAATGGTTTGAGCAACGTTGGCTATAGTCGTATCTGGGAGTTGCAGCACTTCGGGCAGCGTAAGCATCAACACCACTATCATTATCCCTTAGCGTATCATCCCATAGCCATTTATACGACACATTCGACATACATTCGACATACAACCACACACAGTCGCGTCTACATGATAGGTCTACTAACACTCGTCGCATGACCACTCAACAGTCGAATGATCGAATCTCGTCGCACTCAGACGTAACAACACGGTGCCAGACCGTGTGTAGGGGCAACGGACTCAATTTGTACACGCGACCCACCGTCGGCGTCAAGGAAACTACCGATGCAGGAGCCGTAGCTCGAATAAATGCCTTGTGTACAACGGATTATATGAATAATGCTATCTGTCGGCAAATCGTCACTTGAGTATACGACATTATGGTATGGGGATGGTACTCGGGTCGACGCATGGAGCCACACGGGGAATTCTGCCTAAATCGGAAAAATGTCCTTAGTTTTAATACCTTAGCATTATAACAATAAGCACGTGCGCAGATTTTGATATTACAACCGTTTATCAAATATACCGCTATCGTGACAGCGGTCGAATGCACGAACATGTATGTACGCCTTCGCCTAGCTAAAATCTAGATATAAAATTGCACATATGTGTGCCTATGTCAATAGCGAGATCGAAGTGATGATTTGCTTAGGCGTACAGACACGGTCTATACAGTCAGATAGCGGCGCGCACACTTTCGTAGTCACACACAAAAGCAGTCAACAGGCAGCCACAATACAGATTCGCATACGCAGACATTCTATTTAGGAGTAGGAAGGCTGATCATTCATGGTGCGCCTTGCAAACCCCCCACGCTTCAGGCTTCAGATGTGAAATAGCGTTAGTATCTCACACGGGCGTGTACTCTGTATCTATTCTGCTCATTCTAAGTTTTCATCGTGCCATGAACTCAGAGCGAACAACAACAGCAATAACAACACATCAAAGCAAACTACCCAATCCGAATTCGGACGATCTGACGATTGTCAGGATCAGCAGATCGCATGAAGCATAATGTAACTGGTTTGCTAGTTATCCTCGTGTGGTGAAATTGTAATTAATCTCTCTCCATAACAAGTAATTGCCAGGCGTAATTCTAAAAATCAAATTTCGTTACTGTGAGTGTATTTTGTCAACTCTGTCTATGTGTTCGTTGAATACAAAGTACCTGTGGGGCACGTCTCTGTAATCTCTGATTCCTCTCTCTATCTCTCTATTTCTCGAGAGCGAGATATCTGCTCAGTTCAGCTTCTCCTCGCTGGCTAGGCACTTGCTGCTGCGGACCCACGAAGCAGGAATGAACCAATAGAACGCGAACACCATTTCAATAACGACCAGACACACGCACACAGATCCAGACAGACGGACACATTTCGAACACACGCATTGATTATTTAGTGGGGCGGAAGTAGACGAGGCGGTCTCTTATAATTGATGTAGATATTAGTAATACTAATTAAAGGTTGCGGTGTATTTCAACGGCTGAGGAACGGCAACGGTCTTACGTAGAATTAGGCAAAATTTAATGACAACAGCCACTCAATAGGATCGCTGGACATGTGGAACAGGATGTCAGAATATATATATATATATATATATATATATATGGAACCGAACGTCACAGAGAACAAGTGGAAAAGGTCGAGTGGTTCACTTTGACGGATGACAGATACTCGAGTGGGTATCTGACACTCGAAGAGTGTAATAGCCTATTTGTGATCGAACTGAACCGGTATTTTCTTGTGTGAGATTGGTTTTCGTTCCACACATGCACTTGGGCTGATCCTTGTCCAGTAAACCCAAATCAAGTTAATTCCTCATCGTCTCCTCCCCCGCGAGCCCTGGGCTCTTGGATGACAGATCCATTGTCATCTGCATGTTGGAGGCACCTAATCTATATAATATTCATAGTAATAGCTGACATCTCTCTCTCTTTCTCTCTCGCGCGCTTGCAGGTTAAATTATTGGGTTTTTAGCAATACTGCTAATTAGCAGCAGCTTAGATGTCAACTAAATTTGTTTGCTCCTTATGTCAATAGTATATTCCATGCCCATATATGCGTGAATGAATATAGATCAAACATTAAAAAAACGTTGAAGTGAAAGCTACAATAATATATAATACATTATATATAATAATATAATTTAAGTCGCGACGTCCACTTCCTAGCATATGAACAGGTTGACCTGCCCTATGGGAGATTGAAATCTCCCCTGAGATGACACCAGTAGACGGTCCAGCATTGACTAATGGAAGCTGAAGTTGGATGTTAAATAATGTAAACAGCTGTTACACCTTCATATCAATTACATTTACACCATTACGCGATGCGCCCCTGAGTAGATATATATATATATATATTTTTTTAATATTTTGTCCATCTCCCTTTCTGTTCATTATTTAATCATTTGATTCAATACCGTACTAACGATAATGACTGTAATTAGTGACCGAGTGTCGACAACCAGTTTCTACTACACAAGTTCTACAATGCAGCACAATGTGACGAGAAGACGAGAAATAGATACGGTGGCTGGGCGAACAAAATCGGGCAGGCAAAATCAGATGTTAATTTGAAAATACCACGCCGCACATAAAACTATCAGAGCCCAAAGCTTAACGAAGCCGCAATGAAATGGGTCATACATTCACTCAATCTGTCTGAAATTCGTTCTCGACTATTGCAAATATTATAGCAAAAAAGTAATACAAAAAAAAACAGTGTAGTGTAGGTGAAACCATCACTACACACGTTTGGAATAAAGTAATTCTAGTGACACACGATAATGCCTCACACCCGGCACAGAACAACGTGTCTATAGAAGAACAATTACTACGACACTTACGACTGTACACGATACAATGTGTGGCGTCGTTCAGGTGATTCTATTCCCCGTGGCCCAGCTCCGTACCACTTGTGTAGTTTCGTCCTCCCGCCCGCCCGCTTACCTTTGACTGATAACTTCCGTCGGGTCACTTTCGTCACCCTCTTCGACAAACGGTCCCTCGGGTATTTGATGCCACATCTGTGGCGCAGCCGCTATAGCTGACGGGGAGTCATTTTCTTCGCTCAGTGAAGTCCACCGCCGAGGCGCGTCGGCAATAATCAGCCGGCGAGTCGAACCCGATGGTGGTTTCCTATTGACACTGGCCGTAGTGCTGCTGCTGCCGCTGCCCGTACTCCTCAGACAACTCGTAGTTCTGCTCGGAGACGGATCGCTCTCGGCATCTTTCGTTCGTCGGCCATCCGAAACCTGTCCTATATCCGAGCAGAGGGAACCCTTTGAAGGGGCGCTGTGTTCTGCCTCGACCTCCCGGCTATCAGGGCTACCTTGTGCAGTCGGTCGAATCAGACCACCTGACGTCGGTGTGATTGTAGCATCTGCAGCAACATTCAAGGCTGAGGTCTCCGTTCTCGGTAGCATCGCCTCTGCGATATCGCCTGTCTCGCTTGTTTCACTCTCGTCGATGCCTTTACCCGAACTCGTAGTCGTTGTCGCTACTGTTTCGCAGTCACGAGGCACGATTTCTGCTGCAACAGCTTCCGGCTCTCCCGCAGGATTCTCTTCTGAAATCGTCTTTGTAGAAGACGAGGGCACATTCGCCTCAGTAGGGTGTGACGTGACAGGCCGATTCTCGCACACTGTTTCCATGGGTGGTTGTTGCTCTCGTTGCTTGTCAGGCTGTTGAGTCCGACCGACATCGCGGTCGATTGCCGTGGCTCGTCTGTCACCTGCGCTGCCGCAGCTGATGTCGTGGTTATTCTTGCTGCGGGTCAGTCTCGTTGGCGAGGTGGGATAACCTGCCGTTGGTGGCGTTTGGAAGACCGCGCCCAGGCTGGCCGGCGATGGTGGAAGTCGTGGAGATCGCGGGGACGCTGGAGGTATCGGGGAGACGCACAATGATGACGATTCCCCTTCCGCATCGTGCAGACCCTGATCGCAGAGTGACGTCGACGAGCTGTCATCACTGCTACTGCTCCAGCTGCGCGTGCGCATACAGCTCGAATCAGCCCGTCTTTCGCGTCGCTCACGCTCAATCTGATCGAGGCAAAGCGGTAAGGAAGAATACAGACAGAACAAAAGGATAGAATGAGAACAAGGACGACAAAGAAGCTCTCAGGAAAAGCTCTTCATTTGAGTGCACTATCTTCTTGTATGAACCCTTGTAAGGTACTAAACCACGAAGGCTATTTACTGCTGAACGTGTCAACTATCAAGCTCGTTCGTTTCTTGCGCCCACACGTACCTGTTCCCATGTGAGCGTCTCTCCTCGATGTGGGCTAGGATTTGCGCCTTGACGTGTCAATTTTTGCTGCTGATGTGCTGGGTACTGAGTCTGCTGTTGCTCTTGCTGCTGCGGCTGTTTATGGGTGTCAGTGCGTTCGTCGATCATGATCTTCGTGCGCATGGCCCGAGGTCCACGTGGCCTGTTACTCTCCCTGCTGGCCTCATCTGGCGGCATCGTGAATTGAACCTTGGGAGTAGGACGCACCTTACGTACAATTGGCTTGTGGCCTGCTAGAAGGCTGTTCACAGGCAAACGAGCACGGCTCGGTGGTCGCGGCTGTGCACGGGCGCTGTCTGGGTGAGCCTGTTGCTGTTGATTTATATGAAAGTACAGAATTGCACATAGAAACAAAGATTAACTCAGGGTCTGCTAATTAATTACCTGTTGCTATAGGATACCATACACGATGCACAGTTGTTTTTCATACGTACGTAGGTTTGATCTGCTAATGCTATGTCTTAGATATTTCGGCAATAACAGCTTAAAGTAATATGCGGATAGCTGGGTGGACATATTACAAAATATCCCGGAGCGCCACATATTCGATGCGGTCGAAATTCACATATATCATAAGGTCTTTGCTTATGGAACTCTCGAAAACGCATGGCGAGATTTCAATACAGGGTCACTAATTTTTCCTTATATTCTTCGAAAGGCACATTCGTCTCCTGTTTGATTTCTCCGCTTTGTAGCAGTCGTACGTTCATTTGAGGTCTCTACTCGGTCGTTTTCGTCAACCATGAACAAATCGAAAAATTTATCGCGTTATCTGCAAATATGAGTTTTGCGGTGAAGGCGCAGCAAGAGAGACACAACTCGTTGCGCTGTGCTCGGCGAAGTTTCGACTACGGAAGCCGCCACAGGCAGCTGGTAGCTTGGACGTTGTGTTCAAGCACATTTCATCGAATCGCGGAGTGCCCCGGCGCTCTGCGGGAGTACAATAAACAAACTATCGTAGACTGAAGCGGCAAATGCGTGTTGATCGTACAGGTGTATACATCGAATGAAAATACAATCTAAAATTTCGCACTTGACAATCGCATGCGTGATATCTGATTCGTTGTTGCTGACTAACCTCAATTGCAGTTTTGAGCGTCGAGGTTAGTATTACATGCGCCTGCCGTTGGCGATCTCGAAGCTTGGAATATTGCCTCTTCAGGGTGCCAATGTCCAATGTGACGTTGGCCCTGCCGTGCCTTTGGTTGAGGTACCACGCCGCTGAGGCCAATGCGAGCTGATCTTCGTCTAATTCGCCATCATCATCCTCGTCTGTGTAAAACAGGCGGAGTCCTACGAAGTCTGCAATCCACATACACTTGTATAATTAGTTTGCTATGAATGAATTGTACCGTCAATATTTATTGTGAATACAATGACAAGTGAATATGCTGCACAGTAGCACTTGTCATAACCATATATATATATAGACGACTTGACGATATAACGAACAGAGATATCTAGCTCTATATGAGACGATATATACAAGTATGTCACGTACCTCGAATCGAGGACTTCCTATGGGTATTTGAGCCGCCTGCCGCCGAGCTATGAGCAAACGGCCGAATATCGAATGTATATTTCTCGCGGAGCTCCTGTAGCTGCGGGAAAGGAAAGGGTGCCATGGAGACAATCGTTTGCACTAATTCGTTGCAGTCCATCAGGCCAAACTCAAGCATCTCGCGGGTGAGAACGCCCATTATCGAGTAGAACTCATCAGCGGAATCGACTGCCATTATTCGGCTGCAAATCAATATTCGAACAGAATATAAGACGAGGATAGATTAGTCCGTGTAGGACGCCTACAGGCAGATGATAGCTGCTCTATTCCTTATATATATATATATATATATATATTTCTAGCTTATTTGGTATGAACCAGAAGGAATAGGTAGAGAGCGCGTGATAGTAGATTGCTATGCTATGAATGTGTGCGGTAGTGGCACTGCGTCCGCGTGTGACTGCACGCACTAAGTCGGTGGGGAAGTCCCCTAACGTTTACAAATATATATATATATATCGACGCAGCAGAAGGAAGACGCTACTCAACCGTGAAGGTCGACCCACGGACAGAAAGAGGAGATGGTTATATCAATGATCGTGCCAGACTCGTTAGTGTTTCCTATTACCCGGCCTAGCCCAACTCTCGAGCATTCTCTGACATTGGACTGTGTGCCTTTGTTCCCGTTAAGGTGACGTGCTCAGGGAGAGTAAATGTACAATTAGTCGAAAACGTTCACAATACGTTGCAATGATAACACTTCATCAATATGCTAACGTGGCTCCTGGGCTTAGCCGTTGATTTTGGTTAAATAATATTATCTATTTTGAAAATGGATTTCAAGCAAAAATTACTCCTATGCACTCAGAAACTCAATTGAATTTAGGAAATTTGGCAAACATCATTCAGAAACTCAATTGAATTTAGGAAATTTGTCACACATAGGATTGTTCTTCTCAAATCAGTTCCTCGATATGCTTAGTAAATCATATGCTTATAATTCGTCTATAGCGAAAAGAAATATTGGAATCTCCGACGTAGGTTTCAATAGTAGTTCAAAAGTAGTTTTCTTTGTTCTGTTGTTTGCAAATATACAGGTAATCTATTTATTTAACTCACATTAATCAGAAATTATTACTACTAGAATTAATTGAATACCAGAATAATATGGTCAAATAATAAGGGCAAAATAATAGTGGGAAGATGTTCTCTATTGTAACAGTAAAATTTCAACATTCCCCGATCATAAAACTTTCACACATTCATTATTATTATTATTAATTATCATTTCGAAACTTCCAACGAGCATTGTCATCAAACTTGATTCAAATCATTCAAAAATAACAGACCACCTTCCTCATTTGAAGGCGTTCCGTCCTGGTGATTTTTATTCAAAGGTCTTCACGAAACCTATGCTGCGTTGGGTGGCTACTTCCGTTTCCGCGACAACAGCCCGCGAGGTTGGCTCAGCGCGCCACCGCTAGCATAGATCACAAGCATCCACATCAACACCATCATCATGTCGTAAACATTGCAGCAGTCGACAAACGGTGGAGGAGAGGCGGTTCGTTATTGATCACGGTGTGCATGTGTGTATATATATATATATATATATATATGAGCGAGCAGCATACATTCGATGCACTGCTGACCGCCGCGCCTGCCGCCGCCGCCGGACCAGACTGACCGCGAGCGGCACGAGTGGCAGCAGCCAGCGTACAAACATTAAGCAGGCGCCAGGCCTGACCAACAGCGGAACAGCAGAACTGATTGCCAGAGCCCCACTATCGACGACGTCTGTGCAGCTGCCGCGGCTGATGGTGTGCATGCTGCAGGGAAGCGCCAGCCGTATGTTGTGCTCTGTTGTTGTGGTCGTGCCTATTGCAGCGACTGGTGGTGCACGGGGAGCGTACGAAATCACGCTCCGATATGAAAACATGTGTTGTTCGAAGTGAACGTGCTCGTGGAGGATCTCATCTCGGAGAGGCTCTGTGTGTGTGGTTCGCGCCAGCCGGCGGTGTGTCATCAGGCAAGAGTCGTCACCAGCAACGATAATGAGGAACACATTTGAAAATATACTTTGTATGAATTCGACAGATGACGCTCGTTTTGTTGCCCCATTTTGTCCTCGTAACCGAATTGAATTGCTACCGCGTGAATGAATTCGTTGATATAGCGTGACAGGTGATGGCTCCGCGATCGAGCTGCTCGGATAGTGCGAAAAGTCAATTTGATCACAGTGTGATTCCGAACACAGTCTCCACATAGGCAAACAGCATCAGGCAGATGAACTCAAACGGGACGGTGAGTGAGGTGGTTGTCCCTGGTGCTAAGCGTGAAGAAAACTGTTTGGTAGAACCTTCAAGTTGAGGAGTCTGTCGTCCACAACACGGCAATGGGGTCCACTGACAAGGATTTGAGGGTGTTCGAAATTCCCGACTTGTTCAGAGTTCCGGATCCAGTGTTCACGTACGACCAGTCCTGCCACGGCAAGACGATCGTCGTGGACAACGGTTCATACGAGTGCAAGGCAGGGTGGAGTTTCGATCTCAAACCTCGAATCGTTTTCCGAAGTCATTCAACGAAGATCCGAGGGCAGAAAGGTAGTGATATTTATGTCGGAAATGATATTGCCAATCATGAAGCATCCGGTTGGATGCCGATGAAGAGCCCATTCGAAAAGAACATAGCAACCCATCCAGAAATTCAGGAACATATTATGGACCATATTTTCAGCCATCTCGGATTCAGCTCGGAGCAGGAGAAGGTCGACCATCCCATCGTCATGACAGAACCGCTATGCAATCCGAACTACTATCGGCAGTTTTTAGCGGAGCTGTTGTTTGAGTGCTACGATGTACCTTCGGTCATGTTTGGAGTCGATTCAATCCTCAGCCTCGAATACAACGTGCCAGATGTGCAGGACGCCCTCGTGATAGGACTCGGACACGCGGTCAGCCAAGTCGTCCCCGTGCTGGGCGGCGAAATCGCCTTCAAACAGGCTCGGCGAGTATCCTTCGGAGGGCAGAATATCTCCGGGTATCTGCAAAGGCTACTGCAACTCAAACATCCCCATCTGACTGTCGCCATAGGAGGGATTAAATCGGAGTATCTGACACACACCTACTGCAAGTATGCCCTTGACTATGAAGAGCAGGTGTCACGGTACCGTGATCCCGTTTTCGCCGATGAACACACCGTTCGGGTACAGCTACCGTTGAATTCTGTACAGACATCGACGTCTGCCACGACGACCTCGGGCAAAATGGATGTATGCATTGCCATCGTACATCGAGTTGAGTGTGTCATGTCAAAACGATACAAAGCTAAATGGATTCATAGTCAAGAAAAGCTAAGACAGATGTTACTCATCCAAGAGATGATCACCGCAGAAGAGGATAGTCGTACACGTGCGAAAACAATCACGGATCTCGGATTTAACAGCCTGGACGAAGTCGAGGCTAGTATTTCCGAACTGCAACAAAGGGTCGACTCGGTGCTCCAGAGTGAGCTTCCGCCAGAAGTTGAACTGTGCCATTTTTCGGATCCCGACTCGTGGCTAGCGGCTCTTAGGCGAGCCAGAGAAGACTTGAAGTATCGAATCTCCCAGGCGGAACTGAACAACCTGCCGCCTCAGCCCAGCGGGGAGGTCGGTGCGCGAATTAGCGATGTTGATATGCTCGATCGTATCGAGCTCATTATCTTCGAGACCGAACGCGAATTTAAGCGGACCACTGTACTCAATACTGACAACCTAAAGAGCTCAGCGGGTATCTCGCAGTTTTACCAGTTGGTATTGAATACTGAGAGGTATCGCGCCCCCGAAGCGATATTCCAGCCTTCAGCCATGCTCGGATTAGACCAGGCCGGACTGGTGGAAACTATTGATCGAGTTTTCCAGCAGCTATCTGCTGAAGAGCAGGACAAGGCCGCACAGAGGATTTTTATCACTGGAGGACCTGCCAAAATTCCCGGCCTCAAGGAGCGTCTGCAGCGTGAGATCGAGGCTCTCCGACCATTTGGAAGTGGTTTCAATGTGATCATGGCCAAAGACGCGGCGCTCGACGCGTGGAACGGCGCACGAATGGTCGCACTCGATGAGCGACTCAAGGGAATTGCCGTCACGAAAAAGGACTATGACGAGTTGGGGCCAGACTACATCAAGACGTACAAGTGCTCCAACGTCTACGCGCCATCACCACTTGTTGTTCGGCTATAATGGGCTCCGTGACAAACTTCAAACGGAGGAAACAGAGGAAACGATAAACTGACATTGACACAGTTACTGTAACTCGCTCCACACTTGAAGGTGTTCTGTTATACTGCTGTGAATAATGCGACCTATTTATATCTGCTGATCTCCTATGATCGCTGTAAATATGTACATAGTACCAGATTAGCAGGATGTATTTGTCAATACAATATTTGGCGGCATGTTTAGCCTTCGAATGTTCTCAAAAGAATAAATATTCACCGAGTGATAGACACATATACGTGGTGGTGGTAATTACTAATTTGCATGCACACATGTTATTTCTCGTAGAAGCATACATTATATATTGTTTGCAAACATGCGTACCACACTTTTGAGTTCGTTCCTAAATTGCGTTTTTTTTTTCAGATTTCGTTGCGCTCGCTGTAGAATTTTCGCCTGTTTCCCGCCTTTACCTTGGCATGCTTTTTTCGTTTCGTTGGTAATCGTTCGACGCGTCTAGCCCAAGCCACGATGTGATCGATCATAAGCAGTTTATTACGCTCAATAAAATTGTTCAATTTGTCCTATATTGTCATTAATGACCTTGCATAAAAACGCACTGCAAGGTAACTAACGCATGTCGTGAATTCATTGATTGATGTTACTTAGGCAATTTGTTCCTGATGAACATCACAACGTGTCAGAATTTGGTTCAAGTAACGTATACCTTATTTGCTGTATGTAGCACCATTTGAGATGATGCATTTATTGAGTGCCTTATCTATAATGTATAACCTATCATATCCACATATATATATATACTGCCATTATGCTACAACTAACGGGTGCTGCAAGAACGTTTGAATTCGCGACAACGTCAAAGTTGAAATGGATGCAAATTAATGAATATCCTGTTTAGATCCGTTCGAAAAAAATTCGTTCCGAGAACTGAAGGCAAACATTACACTCATTCTGTGTTACATTGCCTAAGTGCTTTTCTCTTGGAAACAGTGTTTTCGAGCGAGCGAGTCAAGGCACATTCACATCTCACACCTAGCACCCATTGCATAGTTGCGGTCACCATTTTCTAGCTACACATGCTCAAACCGTATAGTTGCTCCTATAGCTGCTCACACTGATTCAGTTCCCAATCATCTCTTGGTATATTCTCCCGATGGCCCAAAAGTATGTCCCGGTGGCTCCTCACTTGCTCGTGGATATTCCTCAATGATTGCTAACCCTTCAATCATATTGGTTACCATTATATATTGATATGTATCCGTCTCTCTATCGATATCGTTCTACTTGTTGCTTTGCAGCTCTCGAGCTACTGTCACTTTCGCTGTCAGCTGCCTCAGCAGCTTCTGGCGCCTGTGTCTACTCGTGCGCCGAGTGCCCGTTCTCTACAACCGCCCGAACGCTCTACGCCGCGCATGTGCGGTCACACAATAAACACAACGCCAAGTATCAATGCCGATTCTGCGATTTCAAGTCCGGCAATCTGCCGGGAGTCGAACGCCATGAGAGAATACATACAGGCGACAAGCCGTTCCTCTGTCGGTTTTGTCAACGGGCGTTCGCCGATTCGGGTAACCTGAAGAAGCATGAACGAGGTCACACCGGCGAGTATCCCTACGTCTGCGATGCTTGCAATTATAAAACGGTACGAAGAGAGCGGCTCGTTAAACATCGAAAGAACTTCCACGGCTTATCCGAGTAGGCAGGCGAAATCGATTTCGTTGGAAATTCAGATCGACAGCGGCCATTCGTTGGCTGCCATTTCAATGGTGACGCCCATCGGGGCAGGCAATCAATCAAATCGAAAATAGTGCAATTGTCAAGGACATGTGAAAGCACGTAAAAACCTCGTGGAATGGCAGTCCCTCATCACGGGCTGATCTTTTCTACCTTGTGACCTCGTACCGATCTTGTTCCTCGTGACCTCTGTACCTGTCCCGTGATAGTATGTATGCAAATCGTGCCTGTCATGACGTGAATGTCTCTGAAAAACGATTCTCGGGTGTCGATATAGGCGTATTCTATCCTTAGCTTAGATAGGACAGGGTTTGCAGCTGATATTTGAATGTATTTTGTGGATGCTACTACATTTCTCGCCAGACTCATTCGTGGCCATACATTTTTGTTACTCGTAGACATTCCATATGCCATAATCTGATCAGTGTTCTCCAGCATCGTGACGCATTAAGTCGTAATGGCCAATAGGTGGGACAGGGGATGGCCGGCCACAGTACTACTACTACCACAACTATTGCCAACCGAGTGAACGTACGCCGAGTATTCGAGATATTCGAATTGAGCATTAATTTTGGTGCAAGCAGAGAAGTTCTTCCAGTAGTTATCGAGAACAGAAGTACCGTTGTTTAGGTTCGGTATAGTTGA
The DNA here is from genome assembly GCA_019614645.1 of Stratiolaelaps scimitus. Classification (NCBI taxonomy): domain Eukaryota; kingdom Metazoa; phylum Arthropoda; class Arachnida; order Mesostigmata; family Laelapidae; genus Stratiolaelaps; species Stratiolaelaps scimitus. Next base: position 2,180,840 of record JABWDB010000028.1, read on the forward strand.
CAACGAACTGCAGCTCCTTTCGTTAAGTGCAATGCACAAGCAATCCGGTGTTATCGAAATGGGTGTTTTATAGATAATGAGAAAACCCCCGCACCTGGGTAGTGTACAGCATTCATGAGTTAATAGTAGCATGATAATTAATAGGTATCAAATGGAGTGCGAGAGCACTTCGATCGATCGAGCGGTGAGCTTCGATCTTCGTCGCCCACCGGCATAGTGCAGGCCCCTCCTTGCCACGAGATTGCCATTTTGTAAAACTAACTCATTTGGTAACACATTTATATATATATATATATTTAAGTATTTACACGGAGTTGGTCTATAATATCGTGAGTGTGCTTAAGTACTATCCTGCTGTGTGTTCGCTCAAAATGAATTTATCGATTTTTTTATCATCCCCCTGCGGACAAGTGATATGAACTCGATTATAAGAAGCAAAGTTGTTGTCACGACACTCAAAATGAATGCAAAACGAACGACATTTTGCACAGGCACTAGTTCTCTTAAATCGGCCGGTCAACGGTGACAACGGTGTTGAGAACTAGCTTCGAATTGAAGGCAGATAACAGCCTCAGCGACGTGGTAACGTGTTTGAAAAATTTAAACAATTTGTGAAATTGTCTCACCGTTGATGCAGAGGGGGCAAATCATAATTTTTCCAATTGTGAGCTTATGTTTCTGACCAGTGTTGGGACACTTTTTTCGGGCACTTGATCTATTTTAATTAACGTGTAAAAAGTTCAACTGTTCTCGTGTCCAATACGTGCCGCTGTTGGGTCACCGCCAAGCGAATGTATACATGAAATATTACGAAACGAAAAAAGCGTATGTCAATTCTTATTAAGGTCAGCCTTGAAATCGTATTCAAGCTGAACGTGCCAAACCCATCGATTTCTTCATCGGTATTTATGCTCATTGACATAATGCCTCTTCCAACGGTGGAATGACACGCGACTCGCAATATGCATAAATGGTAAAAAGTCTACAGATGTGGAGATTCATATAGAATGACTAGGGGACCTTTAGAACTATTTTTTGACCAGTGATTGTTGGGTTGTTGTACAGAAACAGCACATACCAGCAAGGGACATTTCTCCTCAGATGGTGATTGTACTTAATTGTCTATGATATATATATATATATACAAAAATGCACCCAATGTGTAGAGGAGCCGCAAGTGTACAGCAGATTTTCCGCTGACGTTCTTAAAGAGAGCTTGATCCTTCGTCACAGGCGACCTTGAAAGTCCCACCGAAGCCTTTTTGATCGTTAGACGCGTCTGGGACTTTTTCTGAGAACCTTTTTATAGACATATATATATATAAACATACATATTTTTAAAATTAATGAATTGATTGATGCAAAGTGCAGCCATATACAACACGCGAGATAGAGCGAGAGACATAGTGCCTTTGTGTGCTATCAAGAGGTCTCCTGCCATAGGACCTCTGCCATTGTTCAATACTCTATATATACTTATATAGATATATATATATATACACACACACACACATCGTGACCTCCTGTACGCCTAATAGACGTGCTATTATCTAGGCCAGTTCGGACCACGTTCGGACCCGCCCGTCGGTGAATCAGCAGTTCTACAGCATTTGCAGCTGCAAGTATTTTTTTAAGAAACAAGTGTTGTGCATAGGCTTTGTGTGGAAAAATTTCAAATGCAACGCTGTGCGCGAAGTTAATTGTGGATGACTTAATGAATTGATGATAATTGTGAAAGTCGTTGCACGGGGAAGGCGGTAACTGGAACTTGGCCGTTTGGAACGTGCGACAATATGTGCAATGTTATATGATTAACTAATAGAATGACTGATTCGCCCTATTCCGACGAGGAAATTACTACATGTGTTTGCAGCACAGCGTGGTTTGGTTATGAATGCGATGTTGCCATATAACTTACTCTGGTAAAAAAAAAAGCTTAATCGTATCGTGGCATTAGCTAATGAAGCAAACAACACTATCCGCCAATCAGCGAAACAGCATACACCTCAATGACGCTATGCGCCATTAGAACCGGTAATATTGTCTTAACTACGTATAAGAGAGTGACACAGGTAATTGAAAAAACGTGTCGAGAATCGAGACAGATAAACGCGGTCGCGGTAGTGGCGCGGTCGTATGACGTACACCACCACCCCCGATGTTTGGGGGTGTGCGTCATAGAATAAGTTGCAAATAAGTGGGTGAAACCGGTGAAATTGCATACAAGCAACGAACTTTCGATTTAATCACAGTACCCCCTCCGACCCCCCCTCTCCGCCTGACACCGACAAAAGCTAGCAAAGGGAGACGTCGCGCGAATGAATGCAATTGTCACAACACACGAATGGATTAACTGAATGACTTCTGCAAATGAATAACCATGAGAGCGATATCACATGCGAGGCTGTGGCATCGCCAGGGGCCATTTTTGGATTGATTGCTAATTAACTGGCACTTTACTTCGTCGCTGTTCGTTTCGATATATATATATATATATATATTGCAACGCGAAGTATTGCTTTCAAAGTATCATACATTCCACCGAAGGATGACTGTGGTAGATTTATTGCTCGCCCTCAATTCCTCAATTAGTTATAGACGGGCTAATGGTCTGATTGTTTTGGTTATGTTCGACAATGGTGATAATAATTGATTATAACTTAATAATAATGCAACAATAACTCACGATGCACAATGTACTTCTATGTATTACACAGAGAACACAAATGGCAGTAAATACATGGTATCGTGCCGTTGTATTGACAGTTACGTTGTATGGTCGTGTGTATGTGTGTGCAACCTGAAGATACTGTATCTATCCTACTGATGCTGCTGCTGTTGCTCATCTTGGCCACAGTAACAGGAATGACTGGGGCTGGCTCACAGCAATGACATAATGGAATCATTATAGATATATAATATCAAAGCAATAAAAATGGTTGTACATCATTGTGACAAGTGACATTGAAAAATGGGCATCTTTTCAACAGAGCTTTTTTCATTTCTACAGCAGTGATAGTAATAATAATAATAAATAATCATCGCTGTGACAATGATCAATAACAGTAAAAGTTCATACAAAAATGGATAGAATGACCTCATTGATGGAGTTTTCGAGTTTCCCGTGAATTTAGTTACCACAATGCTATTATAAATCCCCTTCCTGCGTGTATTTTACCAGCATATGCAATATCTATCTTTGTTTAGTATGGTTTGGAACATGTTGGTAAGAAATTGATTTAGCAATCATTCTCTCTCTCTCTCTCTCTCTCTCTTCCTGTATATTGTTGATATATATATATATATCAACGATACATTTGTAGGTAGACCAACTTCGACTAAACCACGAGGGTTATACAGATACGTGGAAAGGGGGCAGAATAAATTTTGTCGAAATATAAATCCGCTTGATAGAGTTTTCCGTGGAACTCGCTAACCAACCAAAAACGGTATGCTTATGTCAATTCGTATTAAATGCAAGATGTAATCGTTCCCGGGGTTTCGTCTGATTCAGGGATTGCTATGATCGTGTCAAACTGTTTCCCCTCCCGAAACGCTTCTTTGCTCTTTCGCATCGATATCCTGGCCGTGAGTAATTCACTTCGCTCTGTAGAGAAATTGCTCCCGTCATTAGCGACGGCATTAATTGCCCTTTCACGAGTAGCATGCTGTCGACCTAACAAGCATGGCTCTCACGTAAAAATGTTTACAACGCATTGTTTCAGGTAGAATTAAGCCAGGGGTCATTATGAGCCAAATTATTCAAAGCATTATACTATAGGGGGATGATATGGCAATGCTGACGTCTCCGGTAACTGGAAACTGGCTAAATATTATGAAGAAAGTTACATCAGAAAGCGGAGTGCAGTCGACGCATTATCTTGACCCAGTACAGCGGTACAGAAGAAAAGAAAGTCTCTCACAGTCAAAATTAGCTAGGCGTTTTCAGGTTGATTTTCAGATTTTCCAAATTAAAATTAGTCGATTTGATTAATAACAAAGCGAAACAAATCGATAATGGACACATATGTACACTCAAAAAATATATCCATGAATATATTCGTTAAACGTTTATCGTACTCACTCAGCTAGGCCATCCCAGATAGCCAACGCAGTTCGGAGGAGGACTTCATTACCCTCGAGCAAGGTTAGATCCCAGATCCGGAGGACACTCGCGGGAGGCAGACACGTTGAGAAGAGCGTCAAGAACCATTGCATCGTGAAGACATTCGTCAGTGGCGGCTCATAGCTGCTATTGCTGCTTCCTGTGATGAAACACAATAAATAGCTCGTCACCATTTAATCTTGTTCGTACGGCATTTCTATGATTTGAATAATTAATCAAAACCAACCCAGCGTTCCATATTCGAGCCAATAGATAGAATCGTTTTATACAAATGCAAACGTTACCGCGCTTTCAGTTCGCGCACGTGCATATATGAACAGGTGTTGCTGAGGTCGACACCTGACTAAACGTCACGAACGTCACTGCGACCACTCAACAACTTCGATTCGAGGTTGAACGATCGCGATAGTTGTTACCTGCAGATCCGTCGTTAGCCTCCAGTTGTAGTTTGTCGAGATGTTTCGCGAGTACCGCCAACCGTAAACGGAGCAAATCTCGAAATACAGCCATGTCAACAGAAAGACCGCGAAGATCATTGGCAAAGTATCCATCTGGTAGCACTCCCTCGATCAGATAGAGCATCATCTACAATTCAAGCATTGTTTTTTGTCGGATCGAAACGTACCGACGGAATAATATGGACATCGAGTTAAACATGAACACGGCGGTATGGCAAACATCACAAATGCTGGGAATCGAGCTGAGGTGTGCTGCGGTCTACTTTCTACCGATGGAGACTGTCAGCGTTTTGTTCGACATCTTTGTTTTTTGGATGATTATTAGTATTTTCTGTTCTTCTATCTTACAAGGATGAATTTGCTTGTCGATTGCAATAAATGCCTAAAAGCGAGTATAATATAAGGGTTCGCGATTTACAGGTGGAATATACTCGTCATGGTCTATGTATTGTATTCTAAACATTGCATTGTATTCCTTAAGATAGCATCTATTTATAAATCACCTAGCGCTACCTGACAATATTTTATCATATAAATGCGATTGCCGATTACTTGGCAGTTATCAGTAATAGCAGTAGTAGTTTATCCCGGCATTCTATCACGGCTACATCACGATCTCAAGTAAATCTCTTATCTAAGAGACCATACATGAAAACCTTGCACGCTTTACAGGTGTATTGATAGGGTTAGGTATTATTATTATTAATTCGCACTTTAGTAGCATCGTCATTATACCTTAAGTGCATCCTCTTCATTCCACTCAACCACCTGTAGCACAAGAGCGGCCAGCAGATTGAATCCCTGGCAGTACCCCACATGCTTGTTGAACCGCGCATACGCGAGCAGGACACGCTTTAGGAGGGCCTGATTCTGTTCTGCCGCCTCATTGTCACCTGCGCACACGCAGAGAAAACAAGGACGAAAGAAATTAAAACGAGGGAAGGAATGAAAATTTAGTATTTCCTTCATTTTTCCTTAAAAGAAATATTGAAAAGGAAATTAAATATTTCCTTCCTAATTAAGCTTTTAATACCATATAACGTGAATATATGATTAAGCTACTTCATAATCCTCTGAGGGAATAATTTTTTTGATATCTATTCCTTTTCAACCTCGATTGTATAATATATCCGATTCTTGAACTCAACTTTGGGTACACCAAAAGATTGCGATCTAAGTTGAACCGCTTAGCCGCTTAACAATCGATCGAAAACAACTAGCACTAGATTAGTTCAGTTTCGGCGATAGCTTCAATATCGGTTCTGACGTATCTATCAAAAAAAAATCCATTTTCAAATTCTCCCTTTAAATCCATATAGTTTTGTTAGCACTTTGTGTCGTTTTCTACAAATGCGAGAGATCCCCTAAAACCCCACAACAGTTGGTGGAAACCAGCACAAAGCAAACGGTGTTACGCAAAATGTTAATAACAATCCCTGTTACCAACACACGACAGCGATTTGGAAACGTTTATTAGCATAGTTTTCATTAGGAAAACAAAAGCTGACAACAAACCAATACTCCTCGCAAAATAATTATGAAAACTGCCTTGGTTCCTGATGTTCCCGCTGTTACTATTGTTGTTTAGGGTCTTTGTCCTCTCTGACGCATTGTTTCACATAACAACCCACCATGCTTAGGTATATAATAAATTATATATATATATATATATATATATATATATATATATATATATATATATATATATAGTTAATTCCCCTTGCGAAAGGCATAAGCTCAATAATGATACACTCCAAGGTGTATTGGATAGGTGAAGTCTCCATAGCTATAACATTATTACATACATTGTTTAAGTTTGTCTGTATAAAATAAACATTGTGTCAAGCATTATCCATGGATTATTAGTTATTGACGTACAATCTTTAACTCAACATAACACTTTGTTGAACTGGCATTTATGCGTTGTTCAAAATTCGCTGAAATATATCCACCTACTGCTGTTTTTGCTTCAAGTTCATTCAGTGTTTGTACTGCTCTAGTTTTATCTCGTATTATCATCCAAATTGTTGAATGTGACTATTCTTTAATGTTCAGAGCAGAACTTACATTATCATTATCCTTGATTATTTTAGTAATTTTTTCCACATAGTGATTGATATAACTTAAATTGGTATTAACCATAAAGGTGTCAGTAAATGTAAGAATAGCTGTTTTTTTTGTTATCAAATGGCTCAATTTCCATTTCTTCTTATTACCAGCAACATATGTACCAAATGCCACAACGATAGCCTCCAAAAAAGATTTGGGCATGGCCTGTAATAGAATACCAAGAACCCGCATATTTATAGGGAATCATGTCCACCATCTTATTAGCAAGTTGAGCAAATTTGCTTTCATATGTATTGTTTGCTAGATTTAGAAAATGTATCGGAATGAAGGTAAATCTAACGAAAAAAGACAGCACTAGACAAACAATTACTGAGAAAGCAAATTCTCGCAAAGTTATATATATATATTGAGATTACTAGTTTTAGGGCAGGAGGATAAATTTGATTACGTACTTTCCTATACAATGATTTCACTAAATATTGCATGGAAAAATGGATAATCATTATCTTCTATATTATATTTCTCAGTAGTTTATCTCTTGATTAATATCGTTTAATATTATTTCCTCCACCATATTCCCTTCTGATGAAGTTGACTATTATTACCAGAAACTTGTTTAGTGGTCTTGTGGTTAGATTCATCGCGAGTGCGTCCGTTTAGTGATGTATGCCAATATTCATTTTTACATTTTACACGTGCACCGTATACAATGATGTATATGGGAAATGTACACAACACTTTTTTGAAATTTTTTTTTTGCTTTGCATATATTTTCTATATAATATTTTCACATTTCTCATCTGTTTGGACATATGCAATCGATCTAAAAATAATTATATTAACAACCGTTTCCTTAACACAAACGCTAATTCAGATCAATCGCAAGGTGACTAGTGCTTATGGCAATACCAAGCTCTTGATTAGATGGAAGCTTGTTTCCATTAACTCTTAGTTGAAGGTGTAGATGATAATTCCATAATCTTCTTCATAAAATTAGAATGATGTAAATACAGAGTCTTCTCATATCTGATTGGATTTTCTCCATCCAAGAGGACGATTTTTGAAAGGCGTTTGTTTTAATTACTCTGGCAGCATTAAAACGTGTTTATGGACGATTCTTCATGTGATGTTGGACCTCAAGAGAGAAAGAAACACAATATGAGCAATATGGCACCCTCTTGTAGAAGAGTCGTGAATCGCAGCATTGGAAGTCACTGAATTTGCTAAACCAGAACTATGAGTAATATTATTGCTAATCATATTCCGCTCAGGAATAATTTGATTAATCTGCCCACCTTTTTTCAATTGTTATATCAGACACTTTGCTCACATTAATGGAGGATAATCTTGGAGCATTACCATGGAGATGACCATTATAGAGAAATTGGGGGCAGGGTGTCATCCAAGCCTTCATTATAATACTTGCTGAGCACTCGTATTAACATGATGTCGACCTTAATGAATTTCATGTCCTTCATGATATGGAACATAATAATTGTGAACTACTCTTACTGATGTAATTTAGAGATGCGGCATCTTTCGAGCTTTTCCATAATCGACTCATCGAAGAACTACAACATCCCTCGCCACTTGAGTTTCTAAGCATCGGCCAACGGATGTACAATACACACCTTACTACACGGATCGTACAAATATTCCTTTCCACCACCATATTCCTTGCATTTGTTATTATACCTTTTATATCATTTGAATGTGTAGAATATAACACCATCAATATCTTGAAGAATATTCAAGCAACCTTCTTTTGATATCCTCTGCTATGTGTTTTGTATTCTATCGTTGTGCCAAACTTGAAGTAGACGGCGCATTATTAGAACGTGTACTTGAAGTTGTCTGTTGAGTTTGAGCTGATCATTTTCTTGTATCTTCACTCATTATATTTAGCTTCTGTCTTCAGCAACAGCAGTTACCCTAACACAAAAGCGAATTCAAAGTAATGGCCAGTTCAGTGTTACTCAAGGCAATATATAGCTGCTGTTTTGAAGCAAACTTCCCGCCTTTGGCTTTACAGATTCTCCATCCGAACTAATAGTTGCTGCTTGCTTCATTTACGCTTCGGAGGAGGATCTAATTGTGATATACGCTATCTCACTTGAAAACGCTCAGCATCATCTTGTTCATTAGAAACGAAAACAATCTTGGCTAAATGGTTAGCAAGTAATATTTAACGCCCTTGAGTCGATATATTGCATTCAGTTGGGACACGTTCTGAGTGACTTATAAATGCAATTGACAAACATTGACATAAGGTATATTACCAAGTGACGGGAATTGATCAAAAATTATTGGAATTGTTTTAATGAAATATGGATCAAATCTGGATTAAAATCCGGATTTTCACTCAAGTTAATTTGAATAGCGCAGTTGAAAAACTAATTGAGAGAACAATTCTCAACAACCGATCATGAGAAAGAGCTTTAACTGCTATCTAAAGGTGCAAATCACGTTGGGTCTACCTTCGTCATCAAGGCGTATCTAGCGACGCCAGAGCGTAATGGTAACACACTTGCTGACCTGGACTAAGCTTGCCAAGACCTAGGTTTTCAGTTTGTATTAGTGAGATGTCTCGTAGAGACGAAGTGCCATATACTCGTAAGAGATTTAAAATAGAAAATATAAAAGATGCAAAATGTTCTTGCCTAAACTTGCTATTGTGTCTCCTGAGAATCCAGAGGCTCTTTGCAAGAGCATGATTCACAGACTTTCGCCTTCAAGTCAAAGTCTGTAAGAGATATTATACAAAAGCCTGCAAAGTCTGTACGAAATACAACCACTCATGCCAAGATCCATCAGGTCACTTGCGCTAGAGGGTTTCACTAAATCGATTTGTTAGGCAAATGAATCGAAAGTTATTATGTTCTCTATAAGAGAACGGGTTGAGGAATACGTCTTACTTCAACACTTGCACTACTTACGGTACTTGGTTGTAATGTTGAAACATTCCTGTCAAATATGTGGGACAATCAACGAATCTCACCACTCCAGTAAACTTAAAAATCAAAGATAGATGCGCGTTCTCCTGAACGAGCGTCAGCCCCATAAGAGAAAGACGAAGTCGGGCTTGAATAGCCGTCTCCCATCATATTTACTAGCCACCTACCAGATACCTTTGGTATCTGTACCGCCAAGAAGATACATTTCCCCATTTGCGCAATACAAGATATCCAATCACCGGACGTATCAGTGACAGGAAAAGTTGTCATTTAATCATTTATTGAAAAAACATCGTCTTATATATATATATATATAAATATATATATATATTTAAAAAAAAAAAAAGGTTAGTATATATATAGTTCAGATAAATCAATATATTTGCCAACGAATAAAACAACAATATCACCTTGCCTCTTGTACTAATAAGAATATTACATAGTGGACGGAATATTGACCTATCTCTCACCAATAGAAGTCATACTATCTCTGCTGTTTCCGTAAGAATTGACTCTGATAATGTTTGGTTTTTGAGGTTGCAGCATATTTTTCAGCATGAGGGACAATTTCCTTCATCGGACTCACCGTAACTGCCCCGCCAAATCGTCGGATGAAATGAGAGTCGACGAGCCGATAATTTTGTATATTATTAAGATAAACATTCATAGGCTCTTGATAACCAATATTTCACGGATGAAATCTCTGGGAATTAGATTTATGTAGATAATTATCAACAGATTCTGTTAGCTCTTTGACATTTTTAAAATCATTAATAAATATGCAGTTGTATTTTAATGTCCTAGATATCTTCTGTCCTAGAAAGTTTACCTTTGCTGACATCTAAGAGACCTTATATGCTGTAAAACTTAAACGTTGTAAGCCTGCAATACCTTTGCTAAATCAATAATCGTTTATATTTATAATACCTTCCCATTAATTGAGATTTGAATATCATTATCACTTAATAGCTGTGTATGGTGTACGAATATCTTTGGAGGATTATATTTAAATATCAAGAGCCATTTTTAATACATCGGTTACAAAACTTGCATCCACAGAGTTTGGTGATTTATAACTTCATATAGCTGTGCTGCGCGAACCCCTATAAAATACTGCCATAAGCATAAATCCTTCATAAGCTCCTATGTAAGTAATGGTGCCACTTGATATCTCATTAACATTAGGTACATGCGCTGCTTCAGTTGAGGCACATTTCCTCTAAAATTAATTAAGCAAATAGCTATAAACCTTTTGTTCGCTATCCTTTACGGAAGGTCGATTATTTCTCATAGGCCATGGATAAATAGCCTCTATATTCCCATCTATTCCCTCTATCCTCATCTATTTCTGTCCTCGATGTCTGCGAAACAAAAAAATCTTCATCCTCCATTAACTGCTGATGAATATAACGATAAGCAGGTGTAGGACTATCTGCACCCATGGCATCGATTCTATTTCAAATAACTAATTAGTCCATACGAAGAGGTTTAATATTTTTGGCACTTAATATTATATAGGTACTTTCTTCGGCACTGAAAACCCTCACCATAGTTTCCTTCAGTGTTCCTCTTAAGTGAAATCTCTTCATTCGAACTTTTTCGGACGCTTAATTACTTCTTTTGTCCAACCTTCCAGTCCATTATGCGTATCAATGAAATGGATACGTGCTGTTGACAGCTTAGCCTCAATGATATTCATTCTTGCCGTGCCATGCTGGAGCATCATTTGTAGAAAGAGATATTGCCATGTTGGCCTATAGAACGTTGACTGCGTCTTGAAAAATCCAAAATACTCGGACCGTCATTTGTGTTCATTATATGCTCTATCGTTACTCTGCACTTCATTATCCTCATTATAATTATCTTCTTTTTTTTGCTGTCTTTGCCATTCTAGGCATAGAGCTGCTCGCTTATCGATACTTTGGGCAGCCTTGATTGATTGTCAGATCTTAATAGCCCTCTCGTAAACCTGGTCCAGTTTTGCGATTATAGCTGATCTCGAACGTCCAACAAGATCTACTTATATATAGTATATTTAGCTAAATATAGCTTATTGTTTTTATCCAAACGCACACTGTTAACTGTATGGCAAACAGACGGAATAGTACTCCGAGCTTTCATATTGGAAGTTTGTTCTCCAATATTCTTTGATTATATGGAATTTTTTCACCCTGTCTCTCTATTCTTCTATTTTAAAATATATCTACTCCAGACCCATTGTGTGTTGTATGGACTGCCCACCAAGCAACACACGACGATCTATCGGAACTATTCTGCGAGTTCAGTGTTCTATTACCAGGAGATTCAATATGCGGCGGACTCTGCTCAATACGTGCTTCAAGAGTGTTGGTAATATAATTTTTAGCCTGATCGTTAATCTCTTGTGGTGCCAAGCTACCCAAACAAGTGTACACATGACTGTTTATCTGATGGGATCTAAAGCACGATGTATATTGATCATTCAAAAAATAAAAAAAAATGGTCTGAGTAACGGACAATTATGGAGATTGCTGTGCAACTATTTGCAATTAATTTCAATTTGACGACCTTCCCAGCTGCAATGACCTTGAACGTTTTCGTCCTCTACCATAACCTCACCTGCGAGGTGAGAACAGCCCGTCCTGTGAAGGTCTTTGACGATTTGAACACCGAGAGCGTCATCGTCAGGATTGGTACGCTCGTTCAGGCAACTCCGGCACGTAGCGGGCCAATCCAATTGCCGGTACACGATGTAGCGGTCCGCCAACGTTAACCAAAGCTGAAACGAGACCAAAAGCCGAGGTAAAATTAGGTATCGCTGGTCGATATAGGTCTCTCGAATGGGCTTCTAGCATTCATCCTATGCACAAACAAGATATGGGTAAAATGCAAGTATCGCTTTAGGCGGAACGTGTCTCCATCGGAGATGAAGGATGTACAGCTTAACATATGTTGTCCTTGCTTATTGTAGATTGAAATTCATTCGGCGGTCTTTTGGGCTACCTTTCGAACGCTTTTTTTTTCTCGCATTGACGAACACCTTGAGCACCCAAGATAATGGAATTGTTGCGGAAGGGAAGGGATAGACTCTCATTAGAGGATGGTGGTTTTAGCAGGCAGAGGCGTTTTGTTATCCACGTCAACTGTCCTGCACTGCATCGGCCCACTCTTTCTATGGGGATTGGAATGTCTCTGGGGGTGACCGTGCTTTTGAAGAAAATGTCTTCCTCTCAAAAAAAAAAGATAAAAAAGTGTCAAAAATACTTTTTTTTTTTTTTTTTTAGAGGAGGAAATTTTCTTCAAACGCACGGTTACCACCAGAGACATTCCACTCTCCATGAAAGTGGGCCGATCCAGTGTCAAAAATACTGTTAACTTACAACGGGACGGAATCGTAGGTTGAAAGAGGTAGGATGTATCACTTATTATCTGGAGTAAGATTATCCACTCATGTGTAAATCAGTAGGCTAAGTATAATTATTCAAGTTCTGTGAGCAAATGGGAAGAAATGCCTCAACATCGACTCTGTGCGGAGGCCAAATCATTTTGGTGATCATTGTTATGTATTTTCCAAATAGTGATGTTAACTAACTTCTAATAGCTTCTAATAATCAATCCCGCATTTAGTAGCAGTCCTATTTAGGCAAGCTGGCCTTTTTTTACGTAGTCACAAAGGCCCAAAATGCATTCATTTCTGCTCACTACGAACCAAGTAAGCCTGCTGTGATGTCAAATACAGCGTATACGTCGATGACCTGGCCAATTAACCCGAAACGTAAAGCCTACTACCACTAGCACCCTGTGGCACTGAGTATTGATGACGACTTGAAGCAAGCAGCTATCGAACTGTACCGACAGTGCTGCTGATTTGACAAACCATGGACTACCATCAACTTCTATTTCATTCGACATCGATTCAGAGAACCATCGTATCTCATTGTCAGATTTGAACTATGCTATTATAGGGGCGATTCTTAATCAGATATAATCCCATTCGTAGCCTCACTCATCGATGAATCTCGACGTGTCCCCTTCTCTCAGGCAGCAATAACCACGAACGTCTGTATATTTCCTGGCCGTTATCCTTCCCCCTCTTTGGTAAAACACACGTACACACCCGGCTTTCTCCCTACGGCCTTGCCTCTCGCGACGTGTCTGTGTGTGTGTTCGTGTCTCTGCGCTCTGATCGTTCGAATATTGAGTGCCGTCTATGCTCAGTCTTCCTCTGTGGCCGTTGATCGGCCGACACCGCCCTCGGGCCCTCCCCTCTTGCCACTAGGGCAGAGGTTCCCGCCATAGCCAGCACGTATCGTCATCAGCGACGAGAAGCCCAGGTTTGGCTCAGTTGGTTACCGCTCTGCCGGCACAGCTATTCCTCGCCATCTGTACTTGCCCATTTCGTGCGCTGCTCTCGATCAGCTGACCCTCTCCCAGCCGGGTGGAATCGCCCGGCCCACCGGGATCATCGGCATCATCCCGTAGGCGGGGTATCATTTTAAGGAGAAGGACGCCATATTTTGTGTTGTGGTGACAAGTTGAGTGTATGAGCAGGCGGCACCGCAAGCAGTCAGCCTGGCAAGAAGCAGCAACAGCAGCAGCAGTAGTAGTTGCAGGAGCAGCCTGTGTTGGTTCTGGATACGGGAAGCGAGCTAGCCGTGTAGTGTTGCTGGTGCGGCTGTGGAGTTAAGAGCGGTGTCGGCCGAAGAGCCCGACCTGACTGAGGCAGGCCTCAGGCCCATCGTAGGCACCGCACGCACGGGCTGCTGTTGTCGTTACCGCTGTCGGGCTAAATCATCGACAACGAGTTATCGTTGCTGTTCCGTGCCAGGTTGTAGTCAGCAGGTTGTGGCTCGCTGACGAAAGGTCTAGCGTGAGTCGAGTGTCTGTGAATGGTGTCCAAGTGCTAGTTGGTGGTTACAGCAGGAAGTAGCCTAAACAACGACCTCAAAGGATACACATACTGAGGAAGCAGGCCAAGCAAGCCGTGTACCGGCCGATACGACGAGAAATAATATCGCCGACGACGTTATATACATATATATATATATATATATCTACATATGTATATATAGAGCACATAGCAACGAAACGACCAACCAACGACCACTGGCACGCAAAGCTACAACCATCCATACGTGAGCCAGAGAACTAGCTAAAGTCTGGTCGTTGTCGCTGTCGTCGAACTGAGCCAACTCCTCAGTCAAGTGCAAATCATATGATGCAGGCGATCAAGTGTGTCGTTGTTGGTGACGGAGCCGTCGGTAGGTACCAATAAATAGGAATCTTCTACAACTACTTCTACTAGTGTTATCAGCCCAACTGTTACATTATAATGTTGTCTTGGCGAACGACTGAGTGTCTGTATGATTTGTCTATCCGTGTCTCTATGTGCCTACCTAGATCTATTTATCTATCACTGTGTGGTTTGTCTGTGTCCACATGGACGTCTGATGGTCGCTGGGTGTTCGAATGACAACACACACATATACACACACACAATAAACACAGGATAAGGAAACGCTATTGACAGAATTCCACTCGGATGTTTGTTTGACCCCCTTTTTACACGAATTCGAATGATCGTCACCATTCCAACCATGTGGCTGGCTGGCCGCTGCGGTCGTTGGTGACTGTTCGACACTTGTCTGTATGCCTTCCTGCTGCTCTGGGTACCTGCTGTTATTGGCTGTTTTGTGGCTGAGGGTCCGCCGGCTCGGGAGGTTGGCGGATTTGTTGGCAGTCCGAGGTTCCGAGGCTCGTTCGACCAGCCGGCGGGATTGTTGATTACGGGGAATGGAACCGGGAATCGTGGTTGAGGCATGTGACCCACGCCTCCACCGCAGCGGGTGGAGGAGATGATATTAGCCGCCCGTATTGTGGGGACGCCGCGGGCACCCTCGAGGGTCGAAATCCCTATCCATATGAGATATTCTGACAAGATTGACTTTCGAGTTCGAAATCTCCTTTGGGATATCCTCTTCCAACTGTCTGAGAGCGGCAGGTAAAGAGTTAAGTAATCGCCGGAGTGTGGTAACAACTAGCAAAACCGAATTAATCCAGTGTGGCTAATATATCGGATAAAGAGTGTGTTTTCGTTGTGTTGTTATGAAATCGAATGTCAATTACCGCTATGGACTACGACTTAAGTAGTGGTTATTTATGCTTGGTTGCTGGACAGACGTCAGTAAGAATAATAATAATACATTAAGTGATTACTAGTAGGCGGCGCTCGGGTAACAGCATTCGCTGTAAGGGACAGCTCAAGTCGCTAGTCGTTACCTACGCTAGAACTCGATATCGCTGTGTGAGCCGAAAGCTGGCAAGCCGCATTTGTAATCATTGTCGAAGCTGTCGTCCATTATAAATAGTGGCAGTCGATGGCGGCCATTCTAGCAGGCGAAGATACCTCGAACGCTGTTGCACGTATACCTTACCGCCAGCAGCGGTAGCTCCTCGATGGACAAGAGACAGTAGGATTTCCGTCCGCCTGTCCCCGGCAGTGCCGCTATGGCGTTTCCAATAAATAAGCCTGCCCTAGCGAACTTAGCCAAAGAATTGTGTTTCGTCAACAATATCAGACTGTTATTGTCGCGATTTATTTAATTTATACATATTGTGCTTTTTAGTGCTGGCTTATGTACGAATCATCAGTTAGCTGCTGATATTGAACAAAAAAATAAACGATAAGGAGAGAGAGAGAGAGCAGGCGAAGGCGATCTTTTGCTTTTGTTACAATTAACAAATTAAACTAATACAAATAATCTAAGAAAATGACACAAGGAACATGTAAATCGATAGCAAATACAGATACACGGAGTATTTCGAAGAGATGTACTTCCGACGACTTACGTATGTTCGATTTGACTCCAAGTGACATTTGAGCTTCGGCTATTTTGTGGGTGGAGTGCTTTTTGCTGCGGGATACAACAACCACTGTTGTTTTCTAGCTAATACTCAATGGGGCGGCCGGTGGTGTTCGACGGCTCGTGCCAATACTGGATTAGATACGATTATAAACGAATATACAGCCCAGATACAATTTTCGATGAAGAACTCTATTTAGAGAATCACATCGGAATTTTTGAGCAATATGCGAATAATGATTGCTTGTTTTCGTTGTTAATTTCATCAAGTTCGTATTATGAAAACGCTTTGCTATTGTGAGTGTTGTTTCACTGTTTTTCATAAACGACACCACGGGCGTATGTGTGTGTGTAGTCTCGATGTCGACGTTGACAGGGAGGGGGGGGTAATGGCTTATTAGACGTATAGCGTCTTACAATATGGACTGTCCCCACTACCTTGTCTCAACCCAAAGGTTGTCAACGCGATGCGGCGCAGATCATTCTCGTGGCAGTCTGGCTGTAGCCGCGACAATAGCGTATGGTGGCTATCAAACAATTGCGTTTGGCTCGACGCGTTTCAGCTGAGCTTTGGGGCGTCTCTTAAAGAGGAAAGGTGAAATTCGAGAAACCAGAAAGTCACGAAACGAGTGCGACAACAAGCCGACCACTCCTTGTCGCCAAGCGTCGAGGCAGCATCACTATTGCCGATCACTTCATGCTATTATTATATATTATCATTATACATAGAAAATATATGACCTTATCTGTTAAATGCTGTAGTACACACAGTAATTGGGAAATAAACAATAACACCATGGGCTTGTATGTCACTGTATATCGATGATGTGCATGTCGTGTGTGCTGTGTGAGGGTGCTTTGCTATCATCAGTGGGGTGGAAGCTGCAGGCACTACATTGTTTCAGATATATATATATATATATATATATATATATTTATATATATATATATATATATATATATATATATATATATATATTATATATATATATATATATATATATATAGTGCCTTTTGGCCACTTTCGATGAGAGTCACAATGAGCAGTTGCTCAGGGCGCTGGTTGGGTCGTTATGAGACTGTGTTATCACTAGTGGGTGTTTTAATTGGTGAATCATGGTGTGTCGGAGGCGACAACTCTACCAGAAGCAGTACGGCAGCAGCAGCAGTAACCGACTATACAACATACTGCATCTCTCTGCTTGCCTCGATGCTAGTTTCCCCTGTGTCGTACGCGTAGCAGTCACAGCTATGGCAGTTGAGGAGCTGATTGTCGAAGGGTGAAACAATAAGTACAGTGTCACTGGTCTCCCTTAGGGTACGCATTATTGTGGGCTATGTTAGGTTTCTTGAAAGAGCGCGATATGCCTAAAAAGTGTTTAAGACGCCCACCTGAACAGGCCCAGTTACCAAGTATTGCCTCGGAAAGGTTTAATTTGCAAATATTTAATTCGATATTAAATAATTTATTCAAACATTTCAATATTTATAACAATGCAATATTTGTATGCCCTATTCAGTAATTGTTGTTTTTCATTGTTAGCTTAGTGGTACAAGGTTTTTTCCACTTAGGGTAGTATGTGATGAATGAAAACAAACAATAGATTGACTCGCGTTAAAGATTTAACAGTGAGTAATAATTTACATAATAATACTAAGTAATCATAATAATAGTAGTAGTAGTAGTAACCAGAAGAGATGGTTATACGCGTCTCATTCCGATGCCACGGCGTTTCCTATCATCGTTAGCTAACTTTCATTATTATTTTTATCATTTCCATAGAGTAATAAGAGTACGCCCGCAATCCAAAGCCAGTGCCACGGACACAGACAGAAAAAAAATCTATATATATATGTGTGTGTGTGTGGTTACGATGCAAACGCATTTGATCGTTACACCGTATCAAGACCAGCAAACACGAACGCACACACGAACGCTGTTATCGTCTCGCTGAATGGATCAAATCGTTCACGCCATATTTGAGGAGCAGGAGAAGAAGCAACAACAGCAGCTGTATGAATGAATGACTAAATGAAGTACTACTGAGAATTTGTACGCTACTATAAAACGCCCAACACGAAATAACACGGCGTGTTCATATACCGAACGTACATTGAACAGAGACGACAAACTCGCAATGGCAGGCACAGCGGCAATAGTCACAGGCGCGGCCCACTGCGAATACGGTTATGGGTCGGGGACAGCCGACTACCGCTAATACAATATATGGCTGAAGACGAAACGAAGAGCCAAACTGGGCGAATGACGTCGACTCGCCAACGCACATGTCCCCATTTGGGCACCGACCCAGCACCGGCCGTACGCTGACTTTGGGATCTAGTCTTGTGCTTTCTGATGTTCTCACGGGGAATAAATATCGTCAATGGATGGATGGAAATCTAACTGAACACAGATGAAAGTGGACTATATCGATTATTTTTGTTCGATACAGGCTCGCATTCGTACACCCACAGTTATCAGGCTTTCATCTACGTTTGCATTAGCGCGTACAGACGTACGGATGGACATGCATATCGAGTTTGTTCTGGCCTTGGTGTAAACCACGGCGAAATGGAGATGGAGTGTTGCTTTTGAAATTCCGGGAACATACTGAAGGTGAATCATAAATTGAACAGCATAAGTCGAATCATGCCAGGTCACAAGGTCTCTATGATCATGTGCCATTCAGCTCTGTAACCCGGATCATGTAATACCCGACACTTGAGCACGAATGGGCTGGGATCGATGGTAACGATCCGATATTAAACATTCTCAACATGCTTCATTCCTCTAATCTAAAGCCGCATTACATGCTATATTCCATCTTTTCGATTTTCAACATTTGCGTGCATGTTCTAGTCACACCGAATTTCGGCTGTTCAAATAACAATCGTTCAATATATTGATAAATAAATCATAAATTGTAATCATCATAGGTTAGCCAGAACGCTGCTCGGACCGACTCGCTTATGCACGGCTACGTAACCTGTTTCATACACGTCTGCCGTTGGCACCGTCCCTAGCCATCGGCAGATACCGGTGGTGACTGTGGTCACGGTGATCGAACTCGATTAAGAGTCAGCTATATCTGCTCTTGTTGTTGTTGTTATATTTTTAGTTGTACAATTGTCTGTGGTATATTCTGCAAACTCGTAAATACTATATACTGATGATAACGTTATCATTTATTGTGTTTCTCGTCCGGCTTCGTTTTTCTTTTCCTGGAAAGTGTTTCAATTTGTCGATTGCTGTACCATTGTTTGTGGTTGACACGCTCTATTTTCTGCTCCTGTACTTGTTTCTAATATTGAATGTTCGCTGCGTTTTTCAGGTAAGACGTGCCTTCTGATCTCGTACACCACAAATGCCTTCCCAGGCGAATATATTCCCACCGTATTTGACAACTATTCGGCGAACGTTATGGTTGATGGCAAGCCCATTAATCTCGGACTCTGGGATACCGCTGGTAAGAATTCAGCCTTCGTCTCTGCCTTCTTGCCGAACCATCAAATTCGATGCGTGTTCGGCGGATATAGGCGATCTACCGGCCAAA
This sequence comes from Stratiolaelaps scimitus, assembly GCA_019614645.1. Taxonomy (NCBI): domain Eukaryota; kingdom Metazoa; phylum Arthropoda; class Arachnida; order Mesostigmata; family Laelapidae; genus Stratiolaelaps; species Stratiolaelaps scimitus. Next base: position 2,200,844 of record JABWDB010000028.1, read on the forward strand.
CGAGTGCCAAGCGTCAAGCCCAATATGAAATAACGACAAGCCGTACAAGGGATGTTTCTGCTGAGATATATTTCTCGACCAACACGAGCTATATCGCCGCTGTCAAGCCGAGCCAAAATAATATTAAATCCATTCGAAAAACTAATCCATTGATTAATTAATGAAGACTTTGTGAAGGAAGGAAAAAAATATCGATTTCTCCGAAGTGGTGATAGTTAGAATCGACTGAGCTATTATTTCGTCGACTAATTCGGCTAATACCGCACATATTTCTGTTTGTTTATGGTCAAACATAATGTGACACTTATTCTGGTCGATTATATTGATTTTCTTTGAGAGAAATTCACATTCTAATGAGAGTGGATTAAGCTCATAAGAAAAAATTACAATGGTAATTAATGCCTTGCAGTACCTGTGCGGGGTTTATTGCGTTCTATGATCAATAGTAATGACAAGTATCTTGGCCACTTGGCAAACAGAATGAAGTTAAGCTCGCCGTCGAAAACACCCGTTCGTGCGTGTCTCTTGTTTTGGCTCTCTTGGCATCTAAGCGATGGACCTCATAAGTATAAACATGCGTATGCCAGTTCACTGTTGCCAACTCGTACCATATATATATATATATATATAATCGAACGTCACAGTTGATTTAAGCAATTCGTTCTCGTCGTCAACTACGAGTCTCACAGTTACGTTCCCATCATCAATAATGCGAACCAACAGCTGACCTTTTACTTAGTTAAGAGTCACAGCCAAAATAAATAGCCGAACAATTGCATTTTACTGAGTTTGTTTCCACCATATTCGCTGTGTCTGCCCGGAAGACTTTCACTTGCTCAATGGTGAGGCATGTTGCCAATCGTTGCCGCCGTTGGCACCGAACGACATTGAGCCGAACGCTCACCTCGTCGAAGAATCGCTCGAATTTTCCAACGGCCTCTCTGCCGCTTTCCTCCCCTAGCCCTCTTGTAGTAGTGCTCTAGCGGAGAGTGAATGTCACATTAAGATTGGCAAAAGCAGCAGCAGCAGCTGCCGCATTTGAGCTAGAAGTGGTAGGTTGTAGTTGCCGTCGTGATGGTGCGCGAGCTGCGACCACCCGCAAACAGGGACACACAAATATATACACACACACACACACACAGATAGATACATACATACAGAGTCGACAACCAGCGTGGCTGCTGCTGCTGGTGCCACTGTTGTCGTTGTTGCAGTTGCTCTTTCTCTTTGGTGGTTTCGGCTGGATGGCCCTTGATTCTTTCGTTAGCTTGTGATACGTCGCTGCCGTTGCTGTCGCCGTTGCTGTTGTTGTTGTTGTTGTTGTTGTTGATGCTGTTGCTGTTGTTGTCTCTAGTGGCAACCACATTACTGACTGACTGCCTGACAAACTGAACAACTCCTGTCCTCGGCGTCGCCTGCTGCCGCGCTGTTGACGGCATCGTCGTCGTCGACGACTATTCACGTCCGCCGTTCCATTGTTGTGGGCGGAGTCTTCGTTGCGACAGCTGACGTCGTCATCCACAAACATCGCCGGCAACAGCAGCGGACACAAGCGCACAGCCTTAACAAGAGCGGAGACTAGAAACAGCTGCCTCGCCCTGTTCCAGCGTGAGCAGCTATAGCACCACACAGTGGCAAGCTATACGCGTACACAGACAGGGCCGGTGCACCACCATCACCGCTACCACCCCGACCACCACCACGACCGCAGAATTACTGAGCCCGATTGTTTGCTGTTGGCCGGGTTGTCCCTGTCGTGTGGAGCCGGGCGCCGAAATGCGGCCGTCACCAATCCAGTGAGATCCTATACGAAATAATACGATGGTGGCAGACCATGATGTTCACATGCTCAACAGTATCAATCAAGTTGGTCAGTTGGCGTGATATTGATGTTGCTGCTGCCGCTCCTGGTCATGATGATGCATAGAAAATTAGGCTTCAACACTGAACGCCTTAGTCATTTGCGATTGACGAACGACGATAAGACACGGTTCGCTGGTCACTTAGTATGCGTAATCTGATCATAACGTGATCTATGTGAATATGCCGAAGGTGCGATGATTGTACAAATAACGAGCAAGGTATGGCCAGCAAACTGGGCTTTATCGCCGCTCATCAGAATATCGGAGTGGCTGTGGACGTTTGAATACTCATTACTGAGCGGGATGGTTAAACTATCCCCATATCCGTCTCGAGATGACCGGTGTATGACACTCATGATGGTCATGATATTTGTATGAGTAACGGCCACTGTGGCTTATTATGAGTAGTGTACATGCTTGTGGTAGGGATTGGGATGATGACATCATTCTGAACGTTGGCCAACGGGTTCACAGCGGTCATTGGGTATTTCGCAGAGTGCAGCAGTGCAGGCTGAACTGCACTGACGGACGTTTTTCCAAGACGTGCCCGTTCGCCGTGCCCAGATCATGTTCTGGGATCATTGTGCGTCGGTTGGCGTCACGTGTACACACGACTCGTAGCACTTGCGTCAAAAAACACAAGGGAGCACACGAGTGGTGGATGCGTTGAGGTGAGGGCCGACGTGAGCTAACGGAGCGCGGCGCAGTGGCTACCCGGAAATCGCCAACGGCATCCTCATGTCCAGCGACACTGGCAAATGTGTTAGCGACTCAGAACGAGCTTTCTCTGTCTTTCTCTCTCTCTCCGAATGCTTTCTTTGTCGGAGTCTTCTGTCGGGAACGAGTTGACGCACATTGCCTAACTATTGTGGCTACTGTGTAGACCGTCGTCGGGTTCTGGGGTCAGGCCCCCACTCCAACCCACATCTCCTATTTTTCTCTCTGCCGCTGTCTCGTTTTATTTTGCTCAGATCGAGTAACGCCATGCGTTCCGTACGTGTGGTTAAAGCGATCCGTCCGACTCGATAGCTGCGAGCGTCGTTCAGCTAGAGAGCTAATTTACTTTATGAGGCGCATCGTACACTGATACGACAGTGTATTGGATATTATAGTTCCTGGGCAATAATAACAGCAGCGTGCCGAGTTAATACCATGAAACAAACCTGTAATCAACTAGTGTATTCGTATATTGTACTGAAGTGTACGAAATGTGTCTACACTCGTGTTAATCATTTGTCCAGCTAATACATAGCAATCGTCGCCCCGACTCGTTTCGCGGTGGGCCAACAATTATGATTATACAATTAACGAAATTTGCTCTTGAGTGACCCAATTAGGCGTTCGTCTGCTCACTCGTCTGCGAATTTGCCCTGTCGTTGTACCGGTACTCACGAGATGACATGCAAATATACACATCTACACTCTGACAGATTATTTCTCTTCTTCTTCTTCTCTAAGCCTATGAAAACAAAAATGATGATCCGGCCAACAGCGAACGGCTATCGTTTTGCTGTTGCAGCAAGAGGGGGTGGGGTGGGGCAGCCAGCCGACGCTGCCGAAGCAAAGATTAGAGAGCAGCCGGCAGCTGCTACGATTCGGCATTACCTTGATCATGGCAAAAGGCCGCTGGTGATCATAACGACGACGGGTTGCTCGTAAACTCAACTCGACCCCTTCAAATATTACCAACATTTTTCGACATCATCAGCTCTGTTTACATTTCGTTCTCGGATGCTGTACTGGTTTATCCAGAGGAGGCTGGAGGTCAACCAGCACTGCTGTGCCGCTCATATAAACATCGTGATATACAGAGAGCGAGAGAGAGATCGAGAACGGGGGCGATTCATAAGAGCGGCCCGTTTCGGTCTTTGGCAAACGACTGTTTGCAGTATGAACGTACTACATAAGCATGTGGTATAATAAAGTCAATGCATATAATAACTTATATAAGCTACACAGTAGCGCTAGGCTATACTGCGTATTGGGTCTACGGGACGCCGGTGCTGATCAGCGTCGGGACGACCCTTGAACCAGTGGTGTCGGCGTTGCTGCTGCTGCTACTGCTGCTGCTGCTGCAGTAGCCTCTGTTGTTTCTACTGGCCATTTGCCAGAGGCATGAACGGCAGCTGTGAGACCCGACCTGATCGTCAGATGGTCTTCCTCGATTAGAAGGTAGGCGTCTGAGTGGCAAGCCAAGGCGAGCTTAGCCCCCGTTAACCATAGACGTTCTTCGCCGTCTCTGTTACGCCACAACCACAGCTACGCTAGTTCGTGTAATTGCAGTGGTAGTCGTAGTAGCAGCAGCCACAGCAGCAGCAGCAGCATATCGCAACGCCTGCGAGACTGAGTCGTCTCTCGGACAGAAACGCCAGAGTGTATTCGGGTGCCTGCTTCTCTTCGTAGCAGTCTGAGCGGCGGCAGCAGCAACTGCAGCTGATCGCGTCTCTAGCAGTGCAGCTTTGGCCCTGTTGGACGGTCGAGCCACCAACCCACCAGACGACAGACCCAGCAGACAACCAATGATGTTGCGTGAACACTACTGCGGGCACAAGATAGCACACACGGGGTGTTTGTCCGCGTGATGAGTTTTGTGGTGAGATCTAGCCGCCGCCGCCGCCGCCATCGGCTGCACGCTCCGGCAGCTGCCGCTGGCTACCTGTTGACGGCTGGTTGTAGGATGAGGAAAATGTGCGTGAGCAATAGCAGCAGCAGCAGCAGCAGAGAACGAGCCGGGGCTGCTGGCCCTGCTGTGGCGGCGGTGATCGTCACCGCTGCCGCTGCCGCCGCCGCCATAGACAGGCATCGAATGACGAGGTCACAGGCAAGGACGTCGCCGTCTCAGCGAGTGGCCGCCAAGAGGGCGAACAAGCATTCGACCGACCGAACGAACACCGCGCGTGCCATAAACGTGTATTGCGGGGGAAGCCGTGTATTGCGGCTGCTGCTGCCGCCGTCGCCGCTGCCGCAGCAGCAATATTGGCAATTGCCATAGCGAATACGCAGATCTACTAACGTTTAACGCGCTTTCGACGAGTGCCAGAGACAACGATGCTGGCGGCTCGCGGTCGATTTCACTCGACCCGAGTCGTCGACTTGGAAAATATTGAACTACCACAATATCAAAGTAAGGAAAGACTGCACTTCGTAGCTCGTACGAATGCGTGCAGAGAGCCGAAAGAGCAAGAAACATCGATAATCAGAATATATATTGAGATTGTTCAGATTGCAATTTTCAGCCCAACCAATCGCCTATGCGAAATGGCAACGCTAGTGGGTGGCAAATTCAGTGACGTTTATAGAACTGTTCAAACAAGCTCTGAATCCGCTTTGGCAGCCCGCCGCAAAGTCCATTTAATTTCCGATGATCATTTTTCCATGTACTATATATATATATATATCGTGGCCGTCCCCATCATCACTATGATATATGTGATGATCCAAATTCGTCATACCAGTTAAATGAAAAGTATGCCGTTCCCATCACCGTGGCCTCGTCAATATGTCACCGCCACACTGAGGGTGACATAACCAGCGCCTATCCTCCCCGGCCACCCGTAAAGCCATATAGCTTGGCGGCACTCGGTGTCGACTGACAAGCATCAAGATATGAGATTCGATGATCGGCTTGCGCGACCTAACGAACGATTGGAAAATATTGTTGCGTTTAATTCAAAGACAGACAGATAGAGGATGAAGATAAAATGGAAAGAGAGAGAGAGAGAGAGAAAAAAAAAGGGGCGGACGTTGTTGCCTTATATTATAGATTAGAGGGACTTGATCTCGAAGCAAAAGCTGATACTCTTCACTTGCTCTAGTAGTGAACAACAATTGCGGTTGGCCCGGCCGCCTCGTGATCTACTCACTCAGACCGATCAATCGTCAAATATTCGAGTAATCATGTGCGCTAGATAATTTCATCACAACGATTTTGTTCCGCGGTTATTTCCTGCGGATTTCCCGCTGATATCTGACTGTATTTCGTGGAAAACTGATGTGACATGTCCGTCTGGCCGATGTGATGGCTGTTTGTGGCTGAAGGGACGGACATCCTGAACGTTTCTATCGTTCGGGAACGTTTGTTTCGGTGTGGGGGGCGAGAGTAGTAATACAAAATATATAGAGCTCTATATAATAATAATAATAATAATAATAATAATAATCGGAATAATAAAATACCTCTTTCTTACTGATCTTGGTCAATTCGTTTTGCAAGGATTGTTTTGTCAGCATCCTCCCACCGTCGTTCCGGATTCAATAGCCAAAATCCAATTAGTAAGTTGATGATGCGAACCACGATGGCGCTTCGTTGTACTGCATTAATAAATAATAAATGAGCAGTAAAGCGATATCCAATACTCTATGGGATATATATATATATATATATATATATATATATATATATATATATCGCATATTCGTACGGATGTACGATACTGTAGGGTATCCTGTATGACATTACGTATTGGTGGATATATTATGGCTCTCTTATATGTGCCATCTTGATTTTAGTTAGGCATTACAGTTAACAAGATGACAGTTGATTTGAATCTGTCCTCCAGGCATTGGTTTTGCACTTCGCATTGGGGAGGCTATCGCTAGTGGCAAGCTAGCACAACCGTAGTTGACAGTTGAACGCTCGCTTCTTAATAAGAAAAACAATAATAGACAATGAATCAGCTTCACCCACGTGATCGTGTGTGTGCGCGTTCAACAGACGATTCGAAACGACACTTCGTTGTCTCTAGCCTTATACCACTGCTTGCTATCACAACGGCCGTTGAGACAGCGCTACGCATTTCTACTATCGTCAGATTTCACTGCCACAGAAGCTCCTTCCTTCTCTCACGCTCTCTCTGTCTCTCCCATCTCTGATATTATAATATTATACATTACAATCACCCACACACACCGGCACACATAATGATTTGCTTCTTCGTGCCGGGCGGATGGGTTAATTTGGTCGTCGGCAATGATAGTGTTTGATCGATAAGCGACTCAAGCAGCAGCAGCAGCAGCAACAAAGATAAGGGATTTTGCCTGTTCCGCATGCTAAGTTGCTATGACAACATTGCCAAGTTGACTCGCTATATAAATCGTGATGGTGAACCAATCGGCCAGCTCGTTTACTTTGCATAGAAGAACGTACTGCTCCTGAACGAGTGAAAGCCAACCTGAGAATCCGCCAGTTGTATGTCAAGGTCCATATGAGAAATGATAAGGTGACTGATAAGGGAAGAGCTTTTATGAAGGCGTGGAACACATTTCCCTAACTTTTCATCCTTTGGCTGATTATGTAGAACTTCTCGGGGGGGGGGGGGGGTATGTGTTAATTGATTTTTCTAAATTATATCCCTCCTGCTGTCTAACGGTTTAGGTTCACTTGAGCTCCCACATGGGTGGGACTAACTGTTGCTTTGGCTTGTGACGAAATTAGTCGCATCACAATGAATCGAGTCACAACGAATGGGTACATTTTCATCAAACGATTAACGCACGAGATTGCGTTTAGCTTAACCTAAATGTTTATCTACACCTTTTGTGTGTAGAGGTCTTCTTTAACTTGTAGTGTGCGAAGTGGATGAGCCGTTAAAGTTTGGCAACTCTAGTATCTGTAGAACCGATACATAACGTAGACAAGATTGTAGACGTTAGTTTTCTGCGAGAACGACTGTAGGTGATCGGTTGCATTGTTGCTCAGAGAGCGCAATTTCATTTGGCGAATAATCCTTCCGGGCCTTCGCCTACAATTGACATCGAGGATAATTCCACCGACTTCGAACACAAGCAGCAACAGCTGAATCTGAATTCGCCCAACAGTGGGGTTTAACTAGAGCATCATTTGCTCTACTAGCGCGAAACAATGACACGCGTAACTCATTGCTGCTCGGGTGACTAAAGAAGAGTGTTATCATTTCAGGTCAGGAAGATTACGATCGGCTACGCCCTCTATCGTACCCACAGACGGATGTCTTCCTCATCTGTTTCTCACTCGTAAATCCTGCGTCGTTTGAAAACGTCCGTGCGAAATGGTTCCCTGAGGTCGGCCATCATTGCCCGAACACACCGATCATTCTTGTGAGTATTGTCAAGCATGAAAAACAAAAATACACCTACTCATATATTATGTGTAGATTATAATTGGTTGTGGCTGACAACGTGATATCAATATTCGAATGCGATGCCTTGTCAATCTGCGAATCCCGAGGGATAAATTGCGCTTTCTGCCGAAGAAATATGACAACATATCGCTCACAGGTGAAAAAAACACCAACGCATTGCCCCACACAAAACGGAGAGCCCTCGCGAGGTGGTGGGCGAATTTCCATTTGTGTGAAACTCTTCTTCTGAGCCCCCTGCATTTTTAACCGGACGTATTAATAGCAGTCCATTCAGTGGCCTGATCACCGTTTGCATCGATGCACATGTGCATTGTAATCCACAGCATTCAGACCAACGAACAAAACAGCTCCATATCATAGATCGGTTGTGCGGTGGTCTTGGATGACTGCGGTTCTACTGTGACGCCCTTATCCATCGCACGTGAGTGCAGCCGACCAGCCGCGATTGACCGCCGCTGGTGTAGCAACAATGTGCAAGCTTACGCTGTTCGATGTCGCGGGGTGTCAATCTGCAAACACAAACGCGCGACTGATTCGCCGACGGAGCCGTCCAGAATGAAGGTTTTCGACAGCGTGCTCTGGGAATCTAGAACAGTAGACAACTGGATCAACTGAACACACCTCTGGCAGTGGCGACATGGCCTTCCTGGAGCCTAACCTCGCCTATGTGACCTGACCTACACTGGCTTGGCCTACACTTGGCCTAGCCGGGACTGGGCAGTCCCCGAGGCGCGAATCTGTTAATTAGCTATAGCGAATTAGCTGCTGTACGCGATCATCGTTGCATCATACGGGGTCTGGGTATGCGTTGCGTAGCCACAATTGAACATCAGCGCATCCGTGTCCCTTTTTTGGCAATGGGGCCTACTAACCTGAGAGTGCTGTTTACTAACACGAGCCGACTGTTTAAATCATGCCATAGTGTGTGTGTGTGTGTGTGTGTATATGTGTCTCTATGTCAACAAATATGCATATTGTGCTGTAAATGACACTGAACAAATTTGATCGTCCCGCGATTGCTCTATATCGATTCCATCATCAATCGGTGACCCATATCAACGGCGTCTGACCTGATCGACGCAAATTTGCGTTCGCGTTGGCTTAGCGGCCAATAGGTTTATCTAATTTGGGATGTGATTGTTAGTCACGCTCGATCATACCTATACATTTCGTGACCTGACAGCTTTTTCGACCACGAGGCGATGATTTGAATGATTTTAATTTTGTTGATTTAACACCGTTGCTTTCGATGACCTCAGCCTATTGTTCGGGCTATTACAAACTACCGATGTTAAAACCCCGTTGTTATCTTGTTTTTCCCAAACGAGAGAATTAAACCGATCTTCAGCTGCCGGAGTGCATATCAAAATATAGCACACATAGGCACACACACACTGCAGAAAGCATAATATAAACGATCTTTAAACTTTATGCATTCCCACTGTGCTGAGAGTTCGATTTTCAAAAGAGCGCCAGCGGGTGCCACAGGACTTAGTTAACGGCTTTGTAACGGCTCTGCAACTAATCATACGGGTGATGATTTTCTGATAAAGATTGAAATTTTGACTCGATAGAAAATATCATCTGGGCTCTCCGAAATGGTCGACTGGCCATTGAAGATCTACGAACGGATGCAAAAGGACCCGTTTAACGAGTCGATGTGATTCTGCCGCGACCTATTATTACACGTAACGTGGACTCTCAATACGTAATCAAGACATCTCATTTCGAGTCATGCGATATAGCAGTGACTATGATCCGTGGCAGGAGCCTTTTTGCTAAAGCCCATCAGCAAATCCACAATTTGCTGACCAGCTCGCTGATAATCGCTGTCAAATAGGATAAATCTCGAATCTCGTGTTGGCCTTTTGCGCATATTATTATTATTATGTACAGTTAGTCTTCTACTGGGATACAGGTTACTCGATTTAAGAGTGCGTTTTTATAACGCCAACTGCTACCGCCGTTGCAGTTCAAGTGTTATTCACACATGTGAATCAATCCCGTTCGAATACAACGGCCGCAAAACACTCACACTTTCGTCTGACATTTGAACCTGCCCTTGCCATTCTCTTCGGCTGGTGGTGTATTGTTACGGTCTCGAATGCACCATTACCACCACAAGCAGCTGCAACATTGGTGGCGGGCTTCTTCGCACCAGTCAATTCGACGACCAGGCAGACTGCCATACTTGTTCACGGTGGTGTGTACCCGTTTGGCTCGAGCTCTGTTGATATGACTCACTCAGTGGCTTGTGTCGAGCTGTTGCCTGCTGACGATATTCGAAGACTAACAGGAACTCGCCTGGATAAACTAGTCAGTTATATATATATACATATATATATATACTGCCGACCGTCGGCGGCAAACTGGATTAACGAGAACGTACAGCATCGGGTGACTGGAGGGGAATTTCCTGTGTTTTTATAATAATCGTCTAGTCAACGGAATCGTGGCGCTCCCAGCTTCGAAATGGTTGGAGTGGTCGTTGACTAATATCTAGAAAAACTGGATCGGGTGGAAAACTTTTCAAATGGCGAATGATGCACTATGTAAACCATGCAACTAGGAAATCGCATAGAGAAATTAAATGAGAAATAGGTGTGTCTACCTCTGTCGTTAGTTTCTTAATCTATAGATGTAGATAGGCGGCCACCGTGGGCGATGCTTGCTGTTGCTGGGATCCGCTATGGTGAACAGTCTCTGTTGGTCATTGCAGCTTGCACTGTTGTTGCCGTAGGGCCAGATCGGCGGTCCCAATGCTACTGCTGTTTCTACTAAACGGTTGTGCGTCGTCTTAAACACGAATGCGTCGCTTATGTCGACTACGACGACAACAATAACAACAACGGGCCATATTGTGGACGATGCAATATACATTAGTCGTATATAGATGTACATATGCATTCATGTCATGTCTGTACGGCACGGAGGCTGTCTGGTGCCCTTACTGATGCAATGTGTTTAACGATACCGGAAAGCGGGATGGGGTGGCGCTCACGGTGTTAGCATGTCAACCTCCCCCTTTTAGCGGTTAAAAACAGGTTATATATATATATATATATATATGTAGCTCAAAACTTTATTAGGCAACTCATAAAGGTGGGTTATTAGAGCAGTTCTTAAATCAGGCGGTCGGTTGTGATGCCGAGCGCGCATTTTCCGTCAGCACTGCAACGAGCAGACATCGTGGGAAGAAGGATCCCATCGTACGCTTGTCCCATGCATCCGATGACCTTCCAGCCGAATTAGCGCTTCCCGTATACACACACACACACACAGATGTATATATATGTATACAATATATATTTGATGTTTTCTTAGTTGGCACTCGCTTGAATCCGAGAATAGAGTATTATTATGCATTCTCAAATGTGTCAAAGCCAATCGACGCGCCGCTACAAATATCGTTGATTATATCGTTCGTGTATATTTACATCTTATTCGACTTGTATTGACAGTGAACTGTTTCGTTCATTTTGTTTACGTGTTGTCACTTGTTGTTGTTGTTGCTGTTGTTGGTTTCCTGTCGCTTCTAGGTGGGAACCAAGCTCGATCTTCGGGACGACAAGGACACACTGGACAAATTACGGGATCGGAAACTTGCTCCGATTACGTACCCGCAAGGTCTTGGCATGGCCAAAGAGATCACGGCCGTCAAGTACCTCGAGTGTTCCGCCCTTACACAGAAGGGTCTGAAGAATGTGTTCGATGAGGCCATCCGGGCTGTGCTGTGTCCGCCGTACAGGCCCACGAAGAAGAGGAAGTGCGCAATTCTCTAGAACGAAGGTCATCTGCTGCTACTGTTGCTGCTGCTGCTGTTGCTGCAGAACACATATTGCATTACCAACCAGCAGGCAAGAGAGGAACCCAAGCATATTTTGTAACATCGACCACTTTTCGCTAGCCCTCGTGGCGCCCGCCTTGCTGGCGACGATGGCCTCATAACCTCAGCAACAAAGCACGCGCGGCAGCGAGATAGCGTGAACACGCTTCAAGATGCAGAACAGCAACAGACGACAAACAACAAGCAGCAACAATGGACGAATATATAATTGCGATTGTTGCTCCAACATACAATTGACCAATGACATCTTGTCGAATACAAAGACCACGATAACCTTGGAAGGAGCTATCGCGCATCTTTAACGAGAGCACAAATGTATGGGGTCGCCTCGACCGTCAATAGACCGTGGATGCGGCGGATAGCGATCGAGATTCATCGTGGGCGTCTGCGTGTGTGTGCGCGTGCGTGTATGTGTGTGTGTATGTACGCGAAGAGAGTGAGCGCTGGCATTGTTTCAACGTTGACACTGAAGAAGACACTGGAAAGAGCCAGGAGTAAGCAAGTTACGAGACGAACCGAAGATCGACTTCGCGTCCGATCGCTTACGCTGAAGTAAGTCTGCTGCCGCAGGGTATGTAGAGCCTGTTGTGGCCAAAGGAAGATGGCCAATGAAGAGCAAGAAGATGAAAGGGCCCTGATCACGCTGTTTGTTGCCGTGTTCTGCTACATCAACGGGTGGCGTTCAGTTATCACGTTCAGTGATTCATCACAGTGACAACAACAACAACAACAAAAAAACGGTTATAATTACCACTCAGCTTCGTATCGGCATTGGTGCAGAAGGAGAGGGTGACAACACGTGTGTAAAATACGGTACGACGAAAACGATTGAAGATCTGTTGCCGTCTGATGATAACGGTGGCGATTGCGGCGGCGGCTGCTGCTGCTGCCAGGTGAACATGAAATACTTGAGTCGTTCGCAGCGAAACAAGCAGCCAGCCAGCCAGCCTGCCTGCCAGCCGGCCGGGTAGAGTAGAGCAGGCAGTCGAGGAGCGGGTGATTACAAAAGGGTCAAAGGATGCGCGAGTTGACTAATATATATTTAATTGAAATGAAGAGAGGATTAATTAACCTAAAGTGAGCATGTTTGACGACTGACTGATTGCGATACAAGAACATGAGAGTGAGCGAGCTGAACGAAAGCGATAGTGGCAAAGAACAAGCGGAGACAGATAGACGAAGCGGTGATGGCGATCGACGACGAAGACAATGACAAAAGAACATATAGACATAGGTGGGGTGCTGTTATTGATGCGGCGATGATTCTGCTGCTGACGCGGCGGCGACAGTAATGAAATACCACGGTGTGTATGGTAGTAATCTGTAATGAGAAGGATAATGACAATAATAATAATAATAATAATAATAATAATAATAGCGAGAGTAATAGGTGATAATGATGATGATATTAATCATAATATAATTAGGAAGAGATATCATACGAGAAAATGACCGATTGCTTAGACTAATGATGACCCAGTGAAGGATCATACTTGATGGAAAGAAAAGCAGAAATCATTGATTAGTGTACAACCAAAATGACAGATAAACCACAGGTGTGAATTTAGCTTAAACAGATACGACCGGCGCAAAACGAACACCGATGATATGTAATGACGCGAAGGACAAATGCAGATGTCGAATTTTAACATGGTTGAGTTGAAGTGACACTCGCCCCCCTGCACCAGTACGAAACGACTGATGGAGGAAGACAATAATGCGAATAGATAGTACACGTCGTTAGAACGAAGAAGCTCTCGCCACTCCAAGCGCTCACTACTTCAACCACTTTTTATTGTTTGGCTGTGAGAAGATGATTCATGACAGACATTGACGTCGATGATGATGATAATGATTATGATGAAGATGAGGAGGAATAAAATATAACGGTCTACGAATAACAATAAGGATGATACGGTGTGATTAAACATGAACGACAAATATATATATATATACATATATATATATATATATATAGGTCCTCGATGATATGAACCAACCCTAAGCACAAAAGATTAAGGTAAAACGGGAAACAAGGGGATGACAGGCGATTTGTTTGTTGTGGCAAGAAGAAGAGGATAGTTTGTCTCTGTTCGAACACGAAAAAACACGATCGAGTGGATGAATGAGGCATGGAGTAGTTAGTTAGAAGGCAGAAGTAGGAAGCGTTTTTGGGGGCCTGGCTAGCCGAAGGTAGAAGGCGCTAGAAGCAAAGCTTATCATTGGAATACGAGATGGAGGCGTTAATGAAGGAGGTGATGATTAAAAACGAGAAGCCTTAACCTCACGACGGTTCAACCGAAAGAGCCTTTATACATTAACACGTCTAGGATAACTCTTCATAAACGATGAGATGACGGCGGTGGCGGCGGCGGCGTTGGGGAGATTGGAAGATTGAGATAGAAGAAGTTGATGTGGTGCCCAAACGAAGAATTGCTCGTCCCAACGCCGTCCTGTCAACTTGTGGGCAAAGACCGCGGATGAGGTGTGCTTTTTATCGGCTAACAACTGGTTGCGGAGCTCGATGTGGACGGAGTACGATTAAGTGTAAGGTTAAAAAGTATATATATATATATATATACGTACAGAAGAAGTTCTTGTATGAATGTCATGGCTGAGCGAGGGATTTTGGGAGGCAGGAAGTTAGATGAAGCTGACCCAGAGGCGGGGGCCGGCATCAGAGGGTCGAATATCGTTATGCTAGCTCGTCACAAGCCACCACAAACATGCGCGCAAGTAGGTGGTGCTGCATCGATGTCGGTGGGGGTGCTTGCAGGAGGAATAATATCATGCGCGCTGGTGGGCACGTGAGGAGTGTGTCTATGTATGTGTGTGCATTTGGGGACGTCGGCGGAGATCAGGCTAGCTATGTTTTGCCACCCCCGCGATCCTTGGCCTGAGACAAACATAGAACGCCATCGAAGCCGGTGATGGCATGATGGTAATAATGACGACGAGGAACTGACGGGAAAGTGTTAGCTTATCTGTTCACATGTAACATAATAACTGATAATAATAAAAACAAATGAAAACAGCAACAACAACAACAACAACAAATGACACAATAAAATGATTATTATTATTATTAAACTCGTTTTTTGATCGAACCGTGTCTTAATTAGTAGGTATACGGACATTGTAGATGTGCGTATATATCTCTGTAAATGATACTTCACGCAGGCGCAGTATAGCGACATTCGTGTAAATAATCATCAACTGAATGGTGCTTTTATACGACTGTTAGTTTTATTGAAATAATAGTAGATCTTTATTTAATTGCAATGAAGACATATGCCACTTTGGAGGCTTGTTTATCCTGCTTTTTTACAGCTAGGGAGTTAGTCTAAGCCACTGTGTGAACTGGATCCCTGGATTTTGCTTCTCAATAGAGAAGAATTCTCTATTGAGAAGCAAAAAAGCATTCTTCTCCCATCTCTTCTTGTAGCACCGTGGTTATCGTTATTTGTAGTAAGAAAAATATAATATAGATATATGGGACAGGAGGCAATGTAGTTCTTGCAGCTGGTTCTCAATGACAGTATCAATTAACTAAATTCGAATCAAAGCCAATTGAAGGATACGAAATAATCGTTTAGGGGCTTATCGGATATCGGAGTAGAGTTGCAGCTGAGGTTTATTAAAGGAAAGGGCAATTCTTACAATGCTTAAGTTCTCTTGTGTGTATTATGTATGAGAGTCGAACCTGCGGCCCCTGGCCAGCCGTCCGACCCACCGCGCTGACGGCTAAGTGATGGTGGGTAAATGTATTCGAGAATGTTCCCGCGGTACTAAACATCGGCTGGCTGACGTTTGAGCATATCTAACTTCAACGAAAAGAACTTCATTTGCTATTCTATGCGGCTGTTATGCAAATTTGGCCGGGGTTCAATTGGCACCATTTGCTTTCGCCGATCGGCCCTTCGCTCTTATATCATACTATTAGCAGGGTGCATTCGGATGCAGGGCAAAAACGCATCGTGGAAAGTATACTCTAGATCGAAGAGGCCAATTGCCAATCAACGCAACGATAATCAATACAGTATATGTGCGCAAACGAGAGCAGCTGGTTCATCTTGATATGTGCACTTTGCTGATTTGAGTCGAATATTTGAGTCATAAATAGGATACCTCACGTATAAATAGATTCCGTTTCTTTCCGGAGTCCTGGCACGCTTGGAGTCCTAGTACGAGATCTGTACTAACGGATACTATAAATATCACCGAAAAGGCCAGTTCGAGCTCTGGCTCCCCTAGTTCGAGTGGAGTCCCTCAAGGTTGACGTGAGAGAGAGAGCGAGAGAGAGAGAGCGAGAGAGAAATAATAAAATGCAGAGAAAGAGCACAAGAGAGAGATAGAGTATAAGATCAGGTATTATGTAAGGCTACACTTATACGGGGGAAAGCCAGATACCACCGTGAATCTATAGAATCAACTTTAGCCTCGAGCACTTGACGATAGTAAAGTCGGGTATGCTATGATAGATATCTTGTGGATGGTTAAAATATAATCCAAATAGTAAACGCTATTTTATCTGAATATAATAGCTAAATCCAAACAGTGAACAGTATTTTCTGGCCAAACATAACTAGAATATTTCCGCATAGAGTCGCACCGGACGCTGCCTGACTATCAGGGGTTTGTACGTCCCGCGCCTTTGTATCGCTTTTTTCATTGTTTTTCCGTTCGAGTTATCCCGTTGCAGGTCACCCATCACCCGAGTTCAGTTAGCCAACTGTAATGTTCGTGCCATCCTGTAACCTTACAGTTGCTGTCTTACATAACCCTACGTAACACTTGGGTTGCCCTATCGCATAACACTGCGGTTGCCCTAATCAAACCCTGCTTAGCATTGCAATTAACCCGCTGACTTGCAACCGCTAACCTGTTATCGTCAAGTGACCCGAAGTTTCCTGGTCTTCCCATTGAGTTTATTTACAACTGCCTCACGTGCCTAAACAAATCTTACGACACTTGCATTCAATTCAAAATCATACGCAACTTTCACATTAACATGTTTCGGAGATTCTCAACCGTTATCTCTAGAAGCAGGTATAGGATACATGAAACACACACACCATTATATGATTTGTTGAATGAAACAGTACAGCGAAAAACGGATATATATATGAAGGGTAACAAAGTGACCATTTGATATATATAACAACATATTATATTATATATATATATATATATATATATATATGTAACCACATATTATATAATACACCTCTTAAGTTAGATCAGGTGCAGTTGGATCGGAACAAAGGTATGAGTCACTTCAGATTGCCCGAGCCTGTGGCATTTAGCTATTCGCAGAAATAGGCTTAGCTATTCAAACCAGCCTCTTTTCAATGATCGCCAATCTTCAGTTTCTGATAGAGTACACCCAGCTCTGACCTTTCGGCAGGAGGGCCGTAATGAATTACTTCGTACCTTTGATGTATATGGTCATAATGTATCCCTTGATTCATCGAAGTCCTTTAATTTCGTGTCTATTTGTGTTCATATAAAATAAAGTCAGTGGCATCATCAGCACCGCCATCACCGTCGAAATCGATTATCCGACCTGAAGCGAAAGTTAATAAAATGGCTATTTACTGTTCCATTGAGTAGAGAGATCATCCCAGACGAAGGCGTCGAATGTAGCCAAACAGCAGGTGGCCGTTAAATCCTCATTGCGTGTGTTGCAACGGTAGGCCAGGTGGGTATTGGCATAACGCGCTGCAAACAGGGTCAGTATGACATCTAATACACTAATCGGTTGCGGCATAGTTTTTACGGTAAATGGAGAAAGCCGTGTGACTTTTCTGAACGAACGCCAAAAGTCGTTATTCGCCCATCGGTGATATCTGATCGACATTGTGCATTTGTTTCGTGACTAAACGAAACTACGCCAATTACGAATATTCACACCGGACAGGTCCATCTATTGATCTATTCACGGAGGTGCAATAGACATTTTGTTTCATTTATCACATTTTTCCTCCATATCACGAGCGTTGTAACAGCGAACGTAACAGCATCACTGAACGAGATGCCGCCGACATCTGGCGCAGTGGAGATGATATTTTGTCCATCAACGAAAACAGTTTGCTTGGTGGACCGTCCTAGCAACGAGTGAGAGGAATAACGAACTCGTCAATGAGTCAGCGAATGGGAAGAAGCGGGAAACAGCTCATTTTCATGCAAATAAACTGCACATTAAATTAAAAAGCTGGATTCTTGCCAGCTTTCCTGCAAGCTTACCACGAGCAGGAGCTTCCGCTCTCGTCTTCTCCAAAAAGTGCGGCTCTGTCCGTAGCAGCACACGGCAGTGGAAGCCTCACCGGAAAAGGCATAATTCGTCCATGACGGCGGGCAACGTCTCCGTCGTGGCAATACGCTGACCGTACTCCGTCGTCGGATTTCGGTCGTTCACGCAGCGAAAAAGGGGACTCCACACCTATCGGGCAGAGAGGAAGCAACTAACGGCCATTGCCGCTGGCAATGCTCACAAATGCAGCAGTCTCTCCAGTTAAATGACTAGCTGCGTATGTCGGCATGGTTGCCAGACCGAATAAAATAGAGAGCATGTTATGATGTTATGCTGTCACATCTTCATCGTTTACATGTCTATAGTATTTATAACATGTAAACGGTGAACGCTGCCTGAGTGAGTTTGTAGTCGAGCTTCGAGGTTGATGCCTTTTAATTTTCCTTTCTCAGACCGGCTCCAATGTACACGTGCGTATATTAAGCTTCGTGTTCATCCGTCAGCGCAGGACGCGTACCTGGTGTGTTCGCTCGAAACGCACAAGTGATGCATCCATGCTGTTCTTACTGTCGAATGGGATATATGAACCTATGGCTATGTGTATGTGTATGAGCTAGGGGGAATCTCCCCGATGTATGCAATCCTTCCTGTAATTGGCTTTGACAAAGTTTGCCGTTCACGGTTGGATAACTCTATGAGAGTATTTGGTGCTACTTCCATACTCGTTTTCACTGAACTCCATAGAGATTACATGCTCGAGTCATTCATTACCAAGCATGTATTATTATTATTTTCATTATGGTTTATTAATCAACAGTAATTGATAAGTGAGTTGTTGACAACTCGTTTCGATCGGGTGAATACAGGCAAAGGTCGACAGCTCGTTGGCAAATATCTAACGCGTACGTACCTCACACGCTATATATCCTATGGCAGCTATTGATGCTCACCATCGAATTCAATGCAACCGAAGCAGTCAGAAGAGTGCAACTTTTCATAAAAAGCAAATCTTCTGATCCGTGATCGCAGTGTAGTCGAACCTAAAACGGAGTGCCGTTTGCGGCGCTGATGGGGTCTCACCCCGCTCTCCCACGAGACATTTCTCGGTACTCATTTGTATGGTGACATTACTACGAGAAATGATGGGAGGAAAAACTACCTTCACACGTGAGATTGCGGCGGGATTTGAACCCGAAGGATCAGATGAGCCTTCGGAAAGTTCGCCGTGTCACGAGTAAACGTGGATCAGATACGCCAAAGGGTATTGTGGATAGACTCCATTGGACGCCAGTATAATCGTTTTACTACGCATTGTTGCTGGCTGCTACCGCGGTCTATCTACGCTATGTCGATACTGTGCCCTGCTGTGAAACACGTCTGCAGCTACTCAGAACTGCGTGAGCCGGCAAGCGACTTGAGACCACTGTGAGTACGCTCGTGCTGAGTTGATTGAAACTCGGTGTGCGGTGCAGGCAATACCCCCTCGTATGTGTCCCTTCATTGCCCTGCTTTCGAGATTCTAGCGAGTGCAAAGCACTAGAGAGTTCATGCCGGCAATAATATCAGTTCAGCAGTAGTGATAATCGTGAGACGTAGTGTGTTATAAATATAATAATAGGCTCTGGGAATACCCAATATAATATTAATGGAATTTTAGTCTCCCATTAATATATTATAGTAACATACATACGATTTACCAACACAGTACTTCTAGCTGGGATTTCTCGGCATTTACGGCGATCGACATAGCATGAATGTGATGTCACCCTCATTCGAATACTCCCAGCAAATGTTCAAGTTTCGTGCACCAATCTATAATATATCGTGTCATATCGTGTTATCACGAAGTTTTTATTATCAAAAACAAACAAGCAAACATCCACCTCTGCTTGTGAACGCTATCCAGGTTTGCTCCCATCCGGATCTGAATGCATATTTTTTTAGACTTAGAAAATGCTCTGGTGTGGTAAATACTAAGTCGGGTTTGCCAGCGCGTGCGATCACCTGAAGGAGCTCTTGGCGGAGGAGAGATTCATCCATCTCTGGAAGGGATCGGTTGACTTACAGCCAACGTTTGACGGTCTCGGCACAATGTGAGCTGTGGACATATTGTAGGCTAAATGTCATCAATGCTCGCCAGACGCTCCCCATTGCGTAGTCCATCCATCTATATATAATGTTCTATACAAGAAAACGACGAAATATATTGTTAATTACCAATGTTCTGTACTATTCCACCACCGCATGACACTTCGCTAATACGTTGGCAGCGGATGCAACCACGAGAGGCTCTTCCGCAGGGCGTATTGAAAACTTTGCATAACGTTGAATTGAATATGATGAATTCAGCTGTTAGCCAAATCGGAGACAGAACCGTCAGCCGGTTGAGTTTCCGGCGTCGACGAACAATTCATTTCATCGGAGGCCTCGCCAACTGTATTCCACACAATGTCGTCGAACCAATGAAGAAATTCAGTTGTCGTATAAGTACAATTGACAAGTTTATTATTAAAATAGCTAAATACTTATCTGTCTTATTAATTGCCGTTTATATATTTGATTTGTACTGTATTGACGTAATTAAATAGCGCAATTTGTGGTCGAAAATGTTTCAAACCCACCTTGGTTAAGAGGGACTTGTGCGCGAAATGTGTTTCTAATGACGACAGTGCACAATAATTGGTGGCGCAGGGTGTCAGGCCGTGGCCTGACATTGTCCCGGGGCGGCACTGCGCCTCTTTGCACAACGAGGGAACGCGCTTGTCCCAGCTGGCGCATCCAAGTTTGTGGTACATAGACCCCTTCGAGACAGTTGACAGTAAGGTGGCCAGGGCCGCCTCAGGCTTCAGAGACAAGATGGGATAAGAGGTAGGTTGCCTCGAAGACGGCATCTTGCGGCGTCTGTGGCTAGAGTTATTTGTTTATATTCGACACCTTCAGTTATGACAGATTTTACAGCCAATAGAATGTACCACCATAAATAGCACTCAGCACATTTCGGCCATGAACGGGGCAACGATATGACTGTATATATCATGGAAATGTTCATCGTCTCTAAACAGGAATAAATAAAAGCTAATTGATTCAACAGGACGGGACAGCAAAGCGGTGATGTATATATAGGTATACAAGCGCAAAAAGCAAATAAAAATCGGTCTCATTGTGCTTATCTTTGCCGTTGTTGTTGCTGCGTATACAAAAAAGAAATTTTCCATAGCTGCCCCTCAGCTCTTCTCCCATGGCAGGCCTCTATACGTACTGCTTTGTTTCCGAGCTGACTCTCAGCAGCTACCCTATGCGACAGGCCTCACCACTTAACCTTTGGGTATCACTATGAGGACCTGCCGCTACAATTTCCACTACTATTACAACTGTAGCTGCTGCTGCTGCTGGCGCTTGATATCTGGTGATGCCCAGGCAGAAATAGGCTCATCGTCGAAGGAATGTCGGAAGAAAAAAGGACTGCCAACTCCGAGCGAACCCGACCTACTCGCCCCTAAGAAACGTAATAGCTGACGGGTCCTATTTCGTGACATCCGCTGGGTCGACTACAATGACACCAGCCTTGGTTGCCGGCGCTGCCGCCGCCGCAGCAGCAGCATAGCTACTGCTTCTGTTGCTGGGACGAGTGAAACTCGTGTCGTTGATACAACCGGGAAGGCCGACGTTTCAATTGTAGGCCACTACGCCTTACGTGAGCTGGTGATGGAAAGAAAGTTTGCTCCGCAAGCAGATGGGTGCCCGCATTCCAGACGCGCAAAAACCGTTTCATTATAGCATGAAATGTGACCGTTTTTCTAGCGTAAACGTAACCATCCAACAGCAATGCTATGTTAACAAATTGCCATTATTAGTTAATCATTTGCTGGTTAGACGGTACGTGCCGTCGAACATCCCATTGTCTATCGGCACGATCGATGGTGCATGTCTCTCCTTCCGTTGCGATCCTTTAATCTCTCTCACTCTCTTTATTTATATATATATATATATATATATGCTCAATGAGAATAGAGAGCGAGATTTCCAATTGAATGCCTCGCTACCGGGCGGTGTATCTTTCAGCCACCACCCAGCGGCTGGTGAGCCAGTGGGTGATAGACTGTCAATATATATATATATATATATATATATATATATATATATATATATATATATATATATTGACAGTCTATCACCCACTGGCTCACCAGCCGCTGGGTGGTGGCTGAAAGATACACCGCCCGGTAGCGAGGCATTCAATTGGAAATCTCGCTCTCTATTCTCATTGAGCAGTGGCCTAGATCTGATCCTGTTCCACACCTCGCCCAAATTCAAATCGTCTTATCCTGGCCACTGAATCCATTGAATAGGCTGGATGTGGTTGGCTATCAGGTCGTGCCTTTTAGTTTCTCGACAGAGATAGCTCCTAATCGATTTTGTAGGACGGACGGAGCTTGGTTTGATTTATGGTCGCCGACTCCAATTTATCCATTATATTTAGCCTATGAGCAAAATTGCTCTTGCCGGAGCCCGACAGCGACGCGTTCCGACTCGATCCGCCGCCGGACCGACTCGCCCATATGTCAGACGAAGATAGACGAGGTGGGTGCAGATCTCAGAGTGTCAGCTACGAGCTGCGATCGGTGTCCAGATGAATACGCTGATTGGAACGGTGTCCTCAAACCTACGGAGTTATTGGGACAAGCACAAGACGATTGTCACGAACCGCACGTGACTCTGTGTCGTTACACAACGTCTGCCCATTTCGCAATTCGTCAGTCAGTCAGCTGCCGGCGCTAAACGGCAGCACATTTGGCGGTATTTGTTGTTTGTAGCGAGTATGCCATCCAATTCACCTATTAGTTAGTGAGCAAACGGGGCGGGCGATGCCGTGGCTATCGTGTGACAGACTGCAAATTCGTTACTGATATTGCTCTTGTCTTTAATCCACAATCAAACGTCGTAAGAGCAGATAGTGATGATTTGATGACACGTAGTGACTGCACAATATTGTGGGAGCAGTACACACGTTGTTCGAGGTCTCACGTGAGAAGAGACAGATTTCCACTTGGTTTGTTCTATTTTGCGGGCAAACGAACATCTTAGGAAGAGATAGAGCGAGAGAGTTAAGCACTGTAACAATTGCTGGCTACTTTGACGATGTCGATTATGGGTGGTGAGAACAAACAATTGCAAAAAATACACTGCTCAGCAGAATGTGCTTTCAGGTGGAGTCCGACGGTTGCACTTGAGAGTTATGTAGGGCTACTACTCTGGGCTGGCTGAGTTATATTATGCTTTCACGTTTCATGAATTTGATGGGAGGGAGGAATTGCTTTGATCGGTCGACCGAGGCCTTTATCCACCGGTTTCATGATGATATCATATCTACCTAGCATTGAGCTACACATCTTGGTTGGCTGCAAATGCTACGCATGTTTGTGGTCCATTCACTGTTTGTTCAAAAATAGGCTATTTGCCGCCGAAGACGGGATTTAGGTCCTTGCGTCGGTCCTGTTCAGTCCAGTTCAGTGGATTTAGTCCTTGCTTTTTCTGTCCACGTAACGCCACACATTAGATGACGACATGCATGTATTAGTAAATATTTTACATGCACGCATTGAATACAATGAACAAACTTTATGGCCTATTATTGCTTCGTCGACGTTCGATGCAGATGAGAAGCTGCGATGCGAACCGTAATGTGAATCTTTAGACGCGTAGAAGACTATTATAAATATTATTTTCAAAAGAATAAATCTCAGTACTTGTCGTTTCATCTGTAATAATAATAATAATGAAGGTGCTATTTTTGAACGTTTCGAATAAGCTTCAGGTAATTGTCATATCAAATAGCTTCGATTGATACCTACAGTGTATTGAGTGTACGCTTGATCCAATCAAAGCCTCCGATTGTAATATTAAAAGAGTCTTTGCACCCATCCCGCGTAATAGGATTATTGCCGAAACCCAGATCTTCTTACAAGTGCTCAGCTCTTTTGGTTTCAGCTTGTCGAGACGCCAATTTTTCCCGGTCAGTTGACAATAGTAAAAAATACCGAAATGGTCTACGTTCAAACGTCGACCCACTTATACGTGCCGTACCACATCTTAATACGAAGGTACAAGATCTTCATTCACCCTCGACGACTACACGGGGGTGACCCATCCATTGAGTTGTGATCAACGCAATGCGTCTTCCTAGCTGCTGTGCAAGATCTACAAGAAGTGATACGGTTATATGTGATAGCTGTCCTCAAAATGTGTCATCGTGGTTAAAGGTTTTATTGGTTTATTAAAGGAGCTGCAATTTTATGGTTGAAAGGGCATCCGAGTTGTGAGCGAAACGAGCAAAGCTATCGCTGTTGTTACATTAATCAGGGATCTCGGCGTTCGTTATGCGTAACAACTACAAACTTAGATTTAGCGGACACACAATGTCAGCTAAGGTGGTGGGCCCATCTCGAATCGGTGAACAACATATTCTTGACGTGCAGGCCGAATGTTTCGACATTAATCACTTGACAAATCAGGGATATTCTCTCGGAGTAGTGTTACAGTTGATCATGCGTGTTCAAATAATGATATTCTGTACATTTCATATATTAACATAATATCATATATTCGTATATATTATTCAACATTGTGACGCAACCGTGCCATTTTGCGCTTGACCCGATGCTCCAGTATATATATATATATATATATATATATATATGCTAATATGAACTTTTCTTCCACGCCATTTCAGCTGACTGTGACAATAAATAACTTCTGTGGCAACAACAGTGACGTGTTCTCTGATATGCACATCTGCCACATCTGTCATCTCTCAAATCATTGTACATACGACTGGTGCATTCGAAATGAAATCCTCTTAAAGATGAATACGAGATGCAGGTTATTTTGATAGGGACAGAGGTCGCATTTTCCGTACACACCGGTGACTCGATTACATCGGTGTAATATCCCATTCACTAATACACTTATGATAAGCCGCCGCCGCCTCTTCTGAAGTAGGAACTTTCGTCTACCCCAAGGTAGCTGTCTACCTATAATACTAACATATATCATTGTTCTCGTCTCTATATTGCTTCGGTCGCCGAAGTCACTCAGGCATCAGGTAGCATCAAGTCAGTCAGACGGAATTCGAAGGATACATTATTCGCTTGCTCGTCTGCGCCGCCACCGCCGCCGCCGCCACCGCCACCACTGTCTCCGCCATCAGTTTTGCCCAAAGGGAGAACTCAATATGGGCGAGTGACGCACGACCCATATCGTGCAAGCTGCTATTTCGATACTCAATGAGTAGCTGCCTTGCGACGGCTATTCGAGCGGGCGGATGGACGGGTGGGCATATGAGTACAAGTCACCTTTGCAGCTTCCCAGGATAGTTCTGCCACCAACACCGCCGCTATTACTGCTGCTTCTAGCGAGCCGAGGAAAAGTTTCACCGCGGGGCGCACAGCCAGAACAAGGTTTCCTGTTGGGTAAGGCCTTTCCACGGGATCAGCGCGGCCTTATATTTTTAGAGTCTGTGAGTAGATATTGTGCTAGGTGTCCCGCTTGCTGGGTGGCGTAATGCTTCCAACATCATCGTCATTTGTGTACCCAAGTTTGACACAACTTAGCGACAATGGCTCACGAGACGGTGGTTGATATGGTATACACACGCCGTCGTGTAGAAAACTCTGCCAACCATGAATAATAGGAATAAACACAAATTACGAAGCGGATTATAATATGTCTGTGCCAGCGGGTTCATCACCCAAGACGGTTGACTTGGTTTTGGGTATGTATAATATACATGTATTGATGCCGTGTCAACAGAACAAATTCTTTCAATTTTGACAGCTAGGAAATATTTCTGGAGAGATTCCTCGAGGCAGACAACCTCCTATTCACTGTATTTGCTTAAACAGTTGCCCGTTGTCGTACGAAGTTTGATTCCGGCTCGTGCCCTTAAATAGAGACGGTGCACGCATCGAACAGGTATCTATGTTTGCATAAGTTCGAAGAGACCGATGCGCTTCGAGTCTGTGACATTCGGTAGGGTTGAGCCTGTATGCTAATATGTAACCGCCAATCAGCCTTTGGATCCTTCTATCCATTTAGCTCTATAGTCTTTATTTCTACAAATACATGGTAGCAATCTCTCCAGAGTTGGCTCGTGTGTTAATCGAATTAATATTGTGTTAGAATTCGCCAACAAACTGAATGGCTGTTCAAAGAAACGCAATTGAAACGTTGCGAAGGACGACTTGCGTCAGCGAGAGTGTAGCCACTGACCAGCATGTAATGGGATCGGTGTATTGATTATTTCCCGCAGTTCTAATTGTAATTAAATATCTCTCTAATTTCGTTCATTTCAACATAGGAGGAATATAATTGAGAGCATCAGTAGTGCATGTGGTATATATATAGTACATATTTTTATAGAGCGAGTACGGCGGAACCCATCACCAAGGGAACGGTTGAATAACACTCAAAGGGCGTGCTCTTCATGGGCGGATCTGTTCATCGATTCAAGGTTAAATAGGAACGCAATCATATCATACCTGTTCGAACGTTCTGTACACTCGTTTGCAATAACCATGTATTATCTACAAATGATCTCATTTAAACCGGTGACGGACAAATCATTTCGTGAGATGAAGATTATACATATATGTATATAATATATATTATACTTTTTCCTATTTCTCTTATTTTAGGACACCAACTACAAATCATACTAATTGACCAGCTACGATAAATGGTCACTGGTCGACCCCGCCGTTACCACTATGTTTAACTTATCTCGCTATCTGTCCATGCCATCGTGAACCTTGGACACGTTGGAGTCATCTGTTTGATCAGGCGCGCAGTGTGTGCCTGCCTAGTGCCCAAGCGTTAGCGTTGGCAGAGGCGTGATGTGGGATGGCCTGCTGAGATGGCTCGACAGACCTGCCGCATACGTGAGCGGACTTCACGCGAACTTCTGCAAAGGGCAACTACAGGCGACGCCTGCCAGAAAAGCCGTAGACGCTAGGTAGACATTGATCGAGGAATCTCGACAACACTGATTGGGCCCACCAGATCCGTCTGGCCTGAGTCAATAGATGAGATCGTCGTTCTTACCCGATAATGGTCACGCGGAACAGAGACCTTGTTTGCACGTGGAGTCGCACGGTGGAACGGAGAGAGGGGGAGAGTAGCGCTTGACATGGGGTACACAGATTAGATGAAAATATACGCTCTCACCCTGCGGTGAAGCTTTGACACATCATTTTATTCAGAGTCAGGAAAAACGTCTGAGAGACTGGAATCGATATTGGACGGATGACAAAGAAGGAGCCAAAGAGTGAAGTCTGTAATGGATTTTTATTAGCCACAATTAGATAGATGATGATGATGATGATGATAGCCCTTAAAATCGCAGATTCTTTAATAAATCAGTAAACCTTTACCTTTACTTGTAGGCGTTCGTTTCCCACGAATTAGGTGGACATTCGTATTTACAGCGGATTGAAGGGAACGCTGTTTAAGTGTTCTGATCCTTCCCGGCAATTGTTTACCAACAGTTGTAGATACGCTAGCACTATGGCCACGTATGAAAATTCTCCATATAGCAATTACATATCGTTTCGGCATTAAATGACGTCACCATTCACCCAATGAATGTCACATGACCACTCAAGCCTCAGGGGTTACATGACAACGTGATATTTCGAGCAGGTGACACCCACCAAACACCGGACATAGAGGCAGCACATGAACATATGCATTGTCGATTACAGCGTTCCAACCCAACCTGATAGATTAACAGTGAGCAATGAACGAAGCAGTATATCGACCACTTGGAGTTCACATATAATGACCAGTCACTAAGCGGCTAGCTGACGATGGGCTACTTCGTTGGGACGGGGCATAGACCGTGGGGCGCCAGGTCGAACAGCTGCCCATTACGTCAATGGACCAGCTCGTCTGGTCCAGCGTAGTCTGCTCATGGCAGAGATTTCGTTCTCAACAACAACAACATCAAGAACAACAACAACACAATGACGAGGACAACGAGAGAGGGGAGCCTGTCACGTGTTGTAAGTCATAGATAAGGCATATAGAGCAATAAACCACCACCACCGTGAAACAACATAAACGAGTTGATAATGAAATCTTAGGCTAACTAACGCAGAACCTGGGAGTGAATGCAATGCTGTCACGTGATGGAGATCTACATAAGTGATAATTGTGTATTCTACGGCAGTCGAGTAGCAGCGCTACATCTTGTTGATGTGCTCGCGTCTTCTAATCCTGTTCAGTTGAATCCCAACAGAGAGTACCGATGTCAGCGAAAGATAATTAGATTTTTATACGCTAATTAAGGCGGGACCTTTCCACGGGTGAAAGTCCGCATTGTGACTGTTGTCGACATCGAAGCTGAATACACACGGACTCTCAGGGTGAGGGGCGTTTAATAATTAGGATGTATATATATATATATATATATAACATGGATATGATGTAAGATATATATATACCTTACATCATATCCATGTTGTAGGCAAAAATAGAGAGAAATAGATCAGATCACTTTATCAGCAGATGAGATGGCTTTCCTGTCAAGTTCACATAATTCGTAAGAAAACTAAAAACATACTCGAATCTCGCATTCAGAGGGGGTAGCGACACGACAAGGTGAATAATATTAGCAACCAATGCTAAACCGAGCGACTATCGCTTTTCAGCGAGCGAACTTTTCCATTATTTCTGGCTGTTTTTGACCACCGGTGGAAATCGTTCAGTCAACCACTTAGAACGTTGAAGACTCAATCAAAGCAAGCCGAATCAATAATCAACGAATGTTCTGCGTCCCTTGTTCAAATATATCCAATTCAATCGGTCAGAACTGCCTTGAATAATAACATAGATTTGCACCTTCTTGCTTAACACTGACGTATTCAACCAGACGTATATACATATATATATATATATATCTGAGCATCCGGGCGTTGCTTGCAGGAAGGCGCAAATGTTGCGGTGGATAATGCTGCAGAGCCGACATGGCTCCACCCATCCGTTGAGTGATCCGTCCATCTGATCGTCAATCGTAAGGCCACAACAGATTCATTTCATTCACCCGATTTCCTCCTGACTGCCTGCCTGTCTGTCGATGTGTTTGCCCATGGCATTCATAGGTTCGCTTCGTATGCACACGCGGCAAGCTCATGGCTCCGACAGCAGTGGTTTGATTCTGATTTCCGCTTCGGGGAATGAATGCCGCCACCGCTTTGGCTGGCCATGCTGATAATGCTGAGGCGAGAAGGTAAAGCAGCAACAGCTTGTTCAGCGGGCGACAGCAAACGATGGCCAGCGTGTGGAAGCGTTGTCGGCGAAAACATCGTCGATACGTTGTGTTCTGCCTTAAGTCATAACTCATCGCGCGTTGTGATCCCGCGCGGCAAAGCTGCGCGGGATCTGAACTCGATCGTTAAGTGATCAAGTTATTCATGAAGTTGAGTAGCGCTAAGGGAGGGAAGGGTGAGGCTGTTTGTTTTATAGTAGATGATGGCCATGATGAACGGTGTTTATTATCGATACCAGATCGGATTAATTGTGCATTCATGCATCAGGCCATCGAACGTAGAGTGTACAGTATAACATATGTAGGGTAGAGCCGAACGAGTCGACAATGCCGACGACGTTGCCACTCGATATAATCGTAATATGGGAAATCAGCGGAGAGCTCGAGGAAATGATGTGGCTTCGGGAGACGTATCGAGTAGTTACTGCTGAGCCGGCAGAAGACACAGGGGCAAGATTACAACGCCGAGAGTCGACCGAGTCGCATGGCATAGTCCCGCCTCCATGGTAGATGAGTCTTTATTGAGTTGCCAATGCTTGAGTTTGGTGTAATCCGAAAGGAAAATCAAATCCTTCTAGGGAAGAGATAGATTCGCAGCAGAGGAGAGGTGGTGGCTTTAGCAGGGAGAGTCATTTTGTCATCTACGTCAACCATGGAATGGATCGGCGTATTTTTCGCGATGCCCAAAGTAGTTCCTTAGACGTTAAATGTTGCCTACGGGTCAGGCCGAAAAACTGAATTTTTTTTAAGCAAAATAAAATCATAGATTTCACCTTGAGTTGTAATAAATACAAGGCGGTGGGAACACCGTAATTATAATAGCAATCGTCAGCAGCCACCTTGCATCGGTAGTTGAGTAGAAGCTTAAGCTGCACAGGCTCTCTCAAATCCTTTTAAAAACCTATGTTTGTCGGGTCTCTCATGCGTGGACTCCTTGATAATACTATAGAAGCCTGCTGTGTTCATGTCTACTTAAGCACTCATCCTGTGGGACTTTCGGTCGATTAAGCTGACCTGTAGACGACGTTGCCGTATGCACCTACCATGTTTTACAGATGCGGAGAAGCTGTTTGACTCAGCTCGCGAGAAACCAAGCCTGCAGTTGTTCTATGCGGATATTTAGTGTTACATCAAAGTATTGTTAGGATCCCGTCTAAGCATCGAGAAAAACCCATCCGTCAGCTACTATGGGAGGAGCAGCTTCGGTCACGCGCTCTATGCTTTCACTTTATTTACCGGCAGGCTAATGCGGATTTGGGGGGGCCCGAATCAACGAGATTTATTGTGTTCCGTGAAAGGAGAATAGAATGACCCCTCTAGTTCGATTTGTGATAGCTGATTCGCATGATGAGAAACCACGGTGCAGCGAACAGAGAATAATAGTCAAATATAGGCCACATGGGCTATATTTTAGTGCAGGAGTGCTCGGGGTGGTGCCCTCGTTGTTTTTGATATAGCAGTTTAGGCATCGCGCGCCTCTTTTGACGAAGTGAACCTGTTATTTCAGGAACGATGTGGCCAATTTCCAGGATCACGAGTAACAATTGCTTAGGTGAAACCGAACGGCAGTATACAGTCGAATTTCTTCAATTACGCCGCTGAACAAAGGTACCTAGGTTTTGGCTGAGTTCAGGTCAAATATCATCGGGTGCCATGTGGCGGATTTCAGCAGATGGGAAGATTTTCAACGAAATGGATTTCGAACTCTCCCAGAATTTTAAATCTATACATCTGCCCGGCTATTTCATACGTACCTCGTCAGATGTTGTTTGTTAAAAAGAAACTTGAATCGCTGGCTTGATATTAGAAGATATCGAGATCACATGATTCTGCGATTCTATTCGATCCCGCTGATAGTCCATAGATGCCTAGGCGGCTGATGAATAGCTAGCCGACCGGCCGTAACCATGATCCACTGCTTTGGTATGAGGTGATTAGGTACCTTATTTTTACCGTTACTAGTACATATCATCGTTCAGCTATACGGCAAACGTTTTGATTAATCAGAAATCGTGGATGTGACTGTCTCGCAGGGTCAATCGCCTCTCTTTCAGCGATAAAGGTGTAACGAAGACTTTTAAGAAATCTCGCTTATTCAAGCAGCCAGAGAAGTCTATGCAATATGAGATGGGACCGCCGTACTCAAAACGCCGTATTGAGTTGAATCGTATATTAATTCGAATAGCGAACGTTAAGCGGCAAAGCTAAAATGACGACTTTGATCTACGATATATAGGGATACAATATTCACAATTTGACATTGTCTGGTTCCCAACTTGTCCAAATATAGAACAAATTGTATTGGTCGAGTTGACGAAATGTCCACTGAGATCGTCGCCTTCGCGATTCTTATCGAGTTATAAAAAGTGAACCATTTATCCTGTCTGGATTCACCTTAGTGAAGCCTCTTCTATCCAATAGCTGTTGACACTGTTTCGATTTGAGCAGGTGAATGGGTCGAATGTGCAGTAATTGGACTCTTAACCAGCGTGGAGCACGCTCGATTGAAAAACACGACAAAACAAATTACTGATATTTTTAGCAGTTCCACTAAACAGTGCAGGCTACTCGACCATGGGTCTATTATACATGATACAATGTAGAAATTCGAACTTTCAGCGTATGAAAGACATAAGAGCTATTCATAAGAGCAGGCCAAACAACCACTATGTAAACTATAGTTTATGTTTAGTGTTTAGGAAGATGTATGGCATACACATTTTATTTCAGAAGATATTGGACCCTCTTCGACTCTCACGAGCGACGACGTGGAATAGCCAGACGACACTGATCGTGAGCACTGTAATAAAAATAAGAGAATCCAGGATATTCCAATGTCGCCGGGCCCAGACGAAGGCTCTGGTGCGCCTGACTACAACGGAAGGTTTGTGAGCACGTGCGAGCTCTCTTCAGATCCCATAAAGAAAGTGAACTTAGCTCGTTCTAGGTAGTTTCGACACCACTGCACAATTTCGTCAATACGTGATGTTATATACCGGTTATGCAAACAACAACAACAACAGAAGCAATGAGTCCTTATTGGCCGACAACGAGACCAGCGACGACAAGTAGTATCTAACGACATCCATCACCAGTGCAACCCATGAATAGGAACTCGCTGAACTATAGTGGTAGAGGCCAACGAAGATACTCTCCGCAGACAGAATCTTTCACAGCTCGGCCTTGTTCGTTTCTCTACCCAGCATCGCTATTCAGCGCCCCCGCCTCGGCAAAACTCTGCTGCTGTTGTTGCTGCCCTGGCACGGTAGCGACTCCAATAGTGCAACTGGGTTCTGTCTGTTGTTGCTGTTGTTGTTGTTGTTGCCCCCGCCGCGGCCACTGTCAGTGGCCACCACTACTTATGCGGGTGGTGTCTGAGACGAGACGAACCAGCAGCTGCTGTTCCCCAGCATTTTATGTATGAACCTCGTAGGGACGAACGCTTGTTGAAAGCACAGATGTGGGACGCGTTGTTCCGCGATGATGTTTACATGTGCATGCACGGACATATAGGTATCCAGGGTGCGGCGCGTAGGGGACTGTCCATCTCGCGCCCGGCGTGGCACATTTCACTAGATAAATATAATAGATGTAAAGGACCTTGCGGTCGGATCCGTTTGTTCACTCAAGCCTCCTCGTGCCGCGGGGGAAAAACTCTGAAGTGTCCTTGAGGACATTGCAGCAATACGTCCATAGCGCGAGTGGATGCATTCGAGAAGGGCTTGCAGGTATTCGATTCTATATGCAATGAATAAATTCAATAGTTCGTATCGTTACAACGTATCGATATCTATAATCGAATATTGTATAATGGGTAGTTATTATTACATATTTGATATGTGGAGTTGCAGGGGCGGCTGCAACGAACTCACCCGTTGACTGATCCGTGGTTGTGTCCCGTTTCGATGAAACATTACGCTGCAGGGGCATATTCGAATGCGAAATTGGTTAAGAATCTACGTCGCAGATGCTCCATTCAAGTTATCTCTAGACATCGACGCCACAACGAGCCCTTATAAAGCCGCTGGATGTGGATCGGCAATAAAGGAGAAACAACGAGGCTAGGCTAGACAGTTAATGAGACGGCTATGGGTCGTGCGTGTTTATGCGGAACTGCGTCGCGCTCAGCCGAGCGATGTCATATAATGAGCTCAAAGCTCGTCCGTGAATAGGTAAACTTCACCATTGGCCACTCTATTATTAATTCCCTTGATCCTTCCATCAGCCTTTTCGGTTCGTGTAAACATCCTATTATTTTCATCGAGTTCATCATCCAGCTGAGCGAGTTGCTTATGAGAGTTGACTGCGAAAAAAAATAACTGACTGTAATTGGCCCAGAGTTCCTCTGAGATTACTCACTACCAAGTGCCCACGCTAAGTAGTGTATGCTCGTAAGTTGTCCTAATGAGTCGAGTTGAAATGCACTTGCTGGCTCTCTGCTGCCGCCACCAGCTGTTGCAGTACGAGCATCACAGGAATAATAACAACAGCGTTTACACTTGCTACTATAACAGCTACTATGCAACGACTACCGTAGAAACGCTTTAAACAGATTCACTCCAACCCGATGGTTCCTCTGTCCACTCAATATAATGTTGTGAGATGCGTCGCATGATCTTACACCAAATGAGTAATGCGACAAAGCTCTGAAACCCTCGAATCGCACGTTCGCTGCAGAGCAGCAGCAGTGAACTAGAGGATGCGGAGCCGATACTTCAAGGCGATTGCGAATCCGCCCTGATTTCCGGGGACTGAAACGGCGACTACCCCTCCCATCGGAGGGCGATTCGCGACACCACCGGATCCGCCCAGAGCAACACAACACTATCTGCTTTGCTGTTATTACTGCTGGTGGCGCCGTCGTTGGTGATGCCTTTGCCGTTGTTTTGACGGAGACAGCGAACGGCAGGTAGAGTACCTGTGGAAACATTGTTCAGTATGTCTAACACTCAGTCTATCTGACCCGAAGCAGCCTGCTGCATACGGAAGTGGCTGTTTCTCTCGGTGACCTTTCCAGAGCATAGTCGCAGACGCACAGTCTGAATAATACAATAGGCTACTACTGGCTGTGACACGCAAACGAGATCATTGTAGCGGACGGCATCGGGCAGCCGCCGCCAGCAGGTACTATGCACACAATATACGACGAACACGAGACGAGGCGGCGGCTCCACTGTGGCTCTATTTTCTTCAGTTAACAACAACAACAACAACAATGATAACAACAACACCACGCGGCGGTCAGTGCACTGCAGCAACATGAAAGTTATACGGATTGACTGTCCCCTTTAGAAGTACTGCATATCATTCGGTTGATCGTAGCGCATTCCGCATCTACTCAACCTTTTACGTAAATGCCGTTAGGATCATGTGGAAGACGCGCACAGAGATGTATTGGTGTAGATTTTTAAGACAGCTTTGGGGGGGTCTTGTTCGTTGTGACAGTTGACGCTGATGAAGTAGATATTCCCTTTGGCTCTACCATATGATGACAAATGCGCGAACGGGTGGCGATACTGTACGTACATAGTTATCTTTTGATTCTCAGTTTATTGGCTTTCCACTTCGCGAGTCATGTCCTGACACAGGCTTTTCACTGTTGTCGACGACTATAAAGCGGCACACGTGTTCTGGCATGACAACCGCTTGTCAATCGAAACTGCCAACCTAACCTTTCAGTTCATGGAACCCTGAAAGGTTGAGCTCATTCATCGCCTTTCCAGCGAGTGGATCCCTTTCGAACGCCTAGGTATTGCTCAACATCTCGGATGCTATGAACTTTGAGGATGAAAGACCCATCCGCATAAAGGGCAGCAGGGAGAAGCAAGCTAATCCTCCGAGTGCGCAGACGGTAAAGGTTAGCTTTGGACCCATTTAACAGCACCCATCCACTAATACCGTACATAGGAAACCCACAGCAATCGCGTCGCTGGACAGTGTCGCTGCTTGTTCAGTCAGAGCGAATTGGTGAGAACAGTATTATTATGTTCAATAAAAACGTGGACAGCCAACGCGGCGCGTGATACAGCTGAAAGATTGTCAATTTCTCACGGTGACCATAGCGTCACTGGAGACAGAGAGAGAGAGAGATCGTTCGTTGACCTCAGCATATCTACATGTTTATTTGAGCTAATATTAAATACTTCAGCCACATCGAATAAATAACACAGCATATATCTACTCGCTATAGCAAAAACATATAGTAAGCGATTCCTATGACAGCGGAACAGATACTAGCGAGTCGAACAATTCCGTATCGTTCAGTAAGAAAATACATTTTTCATCGACATCTACCGAATCAATCAAGCATCAACAGTATACGGTCACTGTGCAGTTTGTCTACAAGTGGCCCCATAAGCTTGCGTGTTTTATTTGCCTCCTCTGCTATCGCCTTACATAATAGTCTATCATGAGTTGCTCCTGTAGGCTAGGTAGGCTGGTTGTAGGCCAAATTAAAAAAATTTAATTATCCACAAGGAATATAATGTCCCCCTCATACCCCCCATAATCCCTAGAAATAATTCTTACTGTATGTTTGAATAAATATTATCTTTTGCATGTCATAGAATAAAAAACAAACGAACGGTGGATATAAGTACGTAAATATATGTCAATTTCTGTAGTGCATCCCTCCGGCGGGCAAAATTATAGTTTGAGACACCACCAGACAGACATGTGTTCTCACCAGAGGGGATACATGGGCGAGACGAGTAGCTGGTCTATTTCTTGGTGCAGCGTCCATAGATGGAGGTGGAAGCGGGTACTCGTCAGCGAAGTCATTCATGAACAATTCACCATTTGCTTTTGCAAGGCGAGACACGCGTTTCGCCTTGAATACCTCCCGGGTTGCAGGGTACCGCTGGTTCAGCTGTAGGCTGGCTGACATGAAGGCGCTTACGGATTCTGCCGGCGCGCTCGCTCTCCATCTGCATGTTCCTCTGTCAGTCTGGGCGGCTACGAAACCTGGTCGCACCATCATCTATGCATGTACGAACGCAGGCACAAATCTGCGTAGCAATCTGCTGCGAATGCTATTCTCTACAGGGCACTGAAGTACGAGGTAGATTTTTCTCCGAAGAAGGAATATATATATATATATATATATACGCCATTATTATAGTAGACGAATGCCGTTATTGTTGTTGTACGTTTACAGCAATATTACCAGGCGAAAACGTTGTTTCTCCACTCTGCACATGCGACTATTGACTATGTAAATTTCCCGGGCTGACTCTTGGCCAACATCTAACGTCCACGGTACAATTGCTTTTGGTATTGCTCATTCATAAACAGACGCCCTCCCCTTTCAATGTAAATGTGAAACGGCTATTATTAACTATTTCCACAACTACCACCGCCGGATTTCTTCCTGTCGTATGCATATTCGTCAGTGCGGGTCGCTTAAGCAACAATTGCATTAACTGATTGACGGTGATCTGAATACAAAACCTTATCGAACTAAATCCAAAAAAAATGGTCAGCCCGGACATCAGACCTGCGTGCACCTGTCGTTATCATCGGCATCCAAATGTCAACTCTCGTGTGTTAGTGGTTGGTACACGTAGCTCTTACGTACCTAAATATACCATCAAAGTAAGCAGAACTTTGCCCGCAAGTGAAACTCTAATCATGAGTCAACTGTGACCAATTTTTCTGGAATAGTTAACTACATAGACTCGTTGGCTAGAATGCAATACAAAGTAATAGCATGCGTTCAAAGATGCGCCTGTCCCTTCGAAGTCGAACAGCCTACAACAAAGCCCCTGAATGAGAGCGTCTACGAACAGCGTAGGAGGCACTTAACTCCGATATGGGAGGTAAACAGTGACCGACCAGTCTAATATTAGATACCGGGGGCCGACTTACGGGGGATACAGTGGCCCATTCGACGAGAGTGGAACTCAGTCGAGTAATCATCCGGAAATCGTTCTGTGACCTGCTTCGGTGTTGCCTCACCGGACGTTGCCACATCGGAAATAACCTTTCGGATAGCTTCTCGCAAATATCAACGCGGCTATCCGACATAGTATATACACCGCATGCTATAGGTCCCCGTATCGATGAACAAAGAATGGAACGTTTACGTAACGTTCGGTATCTTCTTGTCAGTATCTATTAAGAAATCTGTGCTAGAATTGCTGGCAAAATAGAGCCGCATCTGAACCAAATCATCATAGAAGCAAATCTGCGAGGACAAACGCTTATTGTCGAGTTTATGAGTCGAGGGGCACTTCTTCGACGGAAGTTGGCTCACCGCAGAGAAATAGCACAAGCTTTTCTGCAATTCTCCACTTGCAAGGTTATTGGCTATAACGTTCAAATTGACATACGCCTAAACGACGAAACTCAACCGAACGAATTTTAGAGGTCTGCTTGATATAGGGCAAAAATACTATTCAATAGAACGAACACTTTCTACTGCTCCCAAGCCACGAATAATGCTGCTGGAAGCAAGCATGCCCACACGTCCAACGCCTAACCCTTTTAAAGGTTCTAATAGATGGATTTGCCCTTATACTTTTGTATGGCACATTATTGGATAGAGATCAGGTGGCTCGTTCACGAGCGAAACTGAATGATGTGAAATTTATCTTCACGGCAGCAACAACACTCACCCGAGTAGGTGCAGATCCCTAACGATTTAAACAAGCGATCTGAGGATCAAATGTAGTTACATAATGAAAAAAAAAACTTCATCTGGTCCCTCACCATACATAAAAGGTTATATTACGCTATATTAGTGTTCCAGCACCAGAACACATAACGTTGTCCGGTGACGAAACAGTGAAGATACTGACAATTATAATTAATTACAATACATCTACTATACGTCCAAGCCACCGCGCTGACATACCCGTCAGCGCGGTGGCTTGGACGGGTAAGTCTCTGGCTGTCGGAAGCCAGAGGCCGCAGGTTCGAGCCCCGCTGTGTGACATATAAGAGAGCTTAAGCATTGTAAAATTGCAGCTCCTTTAATAAACCAATAAACATTTACCATTTACCACTTACCATATAGATTTTTAGCCATTCGAAGTGGGCAAAATGCAAGAACATCTCCCAGGTCGTCGAGGTGCATCTCGATTGAATCGGCCTTGTATGCTTCAATAGGCTTAATATTGACATAGTATACTATAATGTGCCTAGTATTGGCACAGTGTACTGGAATAGACGTAGTATGCTGAAATACGTTAGTCATGAGAATTTCGTGAGTAGATTGTCATTACATACATATTTCTTGTGGCGGCCGTAGCATCGTCACTACAAATTGTGTTTGATTAACAGGAGAGCGTTAGGCTACAGTCTTCAAGGCTTCAGGAGGCCTTGAGACCTTCAGCGGCCAGTTCCTTCCGGAGGAGATCCGCCGCAAGCCTTTGTTGTTTGGAGCCGCCGGCTTTGTGTCGTCGGCCAACCTCAACCTATCTCTTATCACTTTTCTAACCAGCAGGAGTCCTTCTACTCGCCACTACTGAAAAATACTTGCCCGATTCTCTAGTGATAGCAATAGCACACAGCTCCTTAGGTCAACTTGTCCCGCCCGGCGCTGTCCTAGAGTTCCTCTCAATATCGAAGGGTGCTGCCACCTACTTAAATGGCATATGTCGGCATGCGTGCCATACGGTACAATCGATCCACGACATACTGAGCTCTGTCGGTGGTGCAGGCAGGTGCAGATAAACAGCCTATTCGAAACAGACGTCCCCAGATAGATGCTTGACATTGTCAGAGACCAGAAAAGAAAAGGATGGATCGAACCAAGGTGGCTATGGCTACTTGAGCGCAGGTGACTAATTCGATTAGGAGACTCGCAGTTTGTGCACACAAACGGTTGTGCACTCACACTGCTTTGATGCCCGTTTTAAAAAGGGAGGTAGAGGGCGCTCTAGCGAGGATGAAATAAAGAGAGAGAGAGAGAGAGAGAGAGAGCGAATAATATAATACATACTATAATAAGATATAAAGAATTAATTAGAGTGAGAATATAATACATACTATAATGATATATAGGGGATTAATCAAATTTAATTACTATTCTTCGCCAGCCGAAAGAACCACTTAAAAACATAGCGTCTGTCAATGGGTTTTGTCACGGTGCTTTGTTGCTCGACATGCTGATTTCATTAACCGCATGTGACTTGATAGCATGATGGGAAACTCCACGTTACTTTGGTTACAACCAATTAGAAAGTTCGTTTCGTGACAAGGTGTTAATGAAATCGTTAAAATACTGTCATCGGACGCTACGAAGCGTTCTGTGCTGAAGCGTTAGGGGTCTTCATGAATTATCGGGAGTACACCATTCTCAATGGCATGATAATTTCTGTTTCGATGACTGTGTTGTTTAAGCTATTGAGCGTATTCGTATCCGTGAGGATGTGTAGTAGCCTGTTGCGTTGTTATAATTTGTTTTTTCTCATGTCTGCGAGGCCGATACTAGATGAACAATTACTGCTAATTCATCAACGTTCATTTGGCGAGCACTCACGGACTTGCAGACTGTGTAAGAGCACCATCGTATGTCGTAGATATGCTCCTAGCTAACTTCCTGGATCTGTTGCAGAATTTCCCTGCAATTACGCGGTATCTGCAGATATGACGTTATCGCCATCAGCAGCATCATATCAGGTTCGTGTTGCATTAATATACAAACAACAACAACAACCGGATCCGGCCATGTGTCGGAAGTCTGTATAGTGTGTTCTCTCTATGTGGTCCCCTCTATCGCGGCGATAACAGGCCGCGCCTGGACAAAGGCTGAACGGGAAAAACGAACACGCCTGATTAGCTGTATTAGCGTGCGATAATTAGACAACTGGCCAAGCAACGAAACAACCAGCCAAGGAACCAACGCACGACAAGGGCTTTGACACGAGCAGTCAGTACCTTGCAACCCGGACCAGTGATGATGCCATGAGTCACTTACGTTGCTCCTTTACCGGGGAAAAGATCTGAATCAGAACCGGATTATGCCCCCGATTATGATCGATGTTGATTTATCGCCCTGCCCTGTGGATTAGGCGGCGGTCGCTGTGGCGACGGCGGAAAAGCCTGGGAAAGGATCCTTGCCGTCATGTAGCGCTGCTAAATGCCCATTGATATATAGCAGTAACTAGCTATGTGAAGAGTTGCATAGATTCGAAGTAACGACCGTATGGGACGTTTGATTTTGAGAGAAAAGGAATTAACTCCTATTGCAATCATAGTAATAAGATACACAACATTTTCCCTTGGAGCGCACTTGTTTATCGGCCGATTGTACGTTCAGTCAGCATTATTGTAGAACGTTAGGTAGGTCTAAGTACTACAACATTTGTCGTTGAACGTCCAACGTACTTAGGTCTACACAGGCAGCACCTTACGTCGCAAGTAGCGACGAAATTACGAACTGTAGAACTGACTTGTGCGCTCGTAAGTGGCCGCGGACGAGCAATACAGATAATTCGCCTATCACAGCGAGGCGAGACCGCTGGGCTAATTCATCATCGATACACTCTACTCCGAGAAAAAGCTCACCTGTTTCCGAAATTCGGTTGGTATTCCACCGGGGAGTCTGGCTACCATTTTCATAGCGTCCCTCCATTGCGTAAATCCCGTGTCACCGGGAAATGGCTCGAGGCTGAATTTCATTTTTGTATCCACTCCTGCAAGTAAACAGAAGAACAAATGCAATGCGTTGATAGCCGCTGACCTCGTCACCCGGTTGTTTTTTTTGTTCTCACAGAACACGTCTATCAATCTCTGCTGTAGTCGCGAAGACTTACGCAGTCGTACACGTCAAAATGAAGACTCTGATAAGAATTGGGCCATACGATGAGTGAACGGGCATAGGCAATATGGCAATGTTCTCCCTGGTGAATACGTTACGGTGGACATTATGAGCCATCTTATTAGTAAGCTTCGCGTTATATGCAGTTATGCCCCTAATACAGGTCGCTCGATTTCGACATATTATTTGACATCACTGACATTATTCTTCCCGAAACCCAGCTCACGTACCAGAGAATAGACAATGAGGACATCCCCGCTCATCCTGATGACATTGACTGGGTTGGATTCATTCTCGACAGCTGTGACCACTGTAGATAGTTTGATTAAAATAGTCCCTTTTACAGAGTCGACCATGGCCTCTTGCTAATGACAATGACTGCTTGGAGGAATCATGTGAGTACGCTGGGTTGGTTGAAATCGTATTTGGCTAATCATGTGTGCATATAGGGTTCGCGTTGAGGCTTGACAGTTATCTCAGTAAATCTCATCAATCCCATCAATCCCATCCATACTAGTGTTGTCCCTCACAGAGGTTGTGATGACTCTCCTTTATTCTATTCAATCTTTGTTTTGGACATTAATCGCTATTGACCTTCTAGTGTAAAATACTTGGAGTGTGCTGATGATTAAAACGTATATGCCCTGCAAACACCAACACTCCAACTTTTATGATCTCTTATGATATGAGGTGATTAAGGAAGTTGCGAACTGGTGCAAGGAGACTGCCCATATGATTTGCCCAATGTTCGGCAAATAAAATAGCTAGCTAAACGTACATATTACTTGATGAGCGAAGAATTACACTCAGTCTCGTATATATAATAATTACAAGGAGAACGACATATACTTTAAAGTATTAGTTTGTATGGATTCCCATAATATCCGCAGATGCAATTTGTTTCGTTGAAACCAACTTAGTTGTATGCGTTTTCGTGGAGTCTGCTCATATATATATAATATATCACGCCGAAGGAACAAAGACCAGAATTTCTATTCAGCTCGTGTTTTAAACTCAAAGTTATTTTGGTATGAGTTAGAGGTACTCTCCGGCTTTATTGACGCACTGATCCCAGCGCTCTGGGAGTTTTGAGATAGCCAAATATTTACCATTCGCATTTCCATCTATAATTTCCTCATCTATTGCTTTTTTGAGTAAGTCGACGGTTGCATATGGAACCCCACCCATTG
Source organism: Stratiolaelaps scimitus (assembly GCA_019614645.1). NCBI lineage: Eukaryota > Metazoa > Arthropoda > Arachnida > Mesostigmata > Laelapidae > Stratiolaelaps > Stratiolaelaps scimitus. Next base: position 2,243,202 of record JABWDB010000028.1, read on the forward strand.
CCCTTTTTAATGCATGGAAACAACCATAATCACATGGGCTTAAATCAGGAGAATATGGGGGTTGATGCCATCGCTCAATATTGTTGCCCGCCAGGCCGTAATTTCAGCAGTGCGGTGAGGTCTTGCATTGTCGTCGAGTAACCGCACTCGGTGCTGTCGATCCTCACTTCATTTGTTCACCAATCCCTTCAAGAAGTCGAGATATCGGGGAGTATTGAGTTTTTCGTTTGCTGCTAATATTTCGTAATAGCAAACACCCTTGATGTCCACGGCGACTGTCATCAACACCTTTCGTCCGAATCTATCTGGCACTGCCACAGACGTTGCCGCTTCACCTTGTCGGAGCCACTGTTTTGCTTGGTCCTTCTAACGAGGTCTATGCAAGCTAACCCATGTCTCGTCTATTGACACCGTGTGTTCCAAGCGACTGGTTTGTTGCGAAGAAGTCTTCAAATCAGATTTCGAACACTCCACACGCATTTTCATCTGGTCAGCACTCAGTTTAGCGGGAACCCATTTTGCATTGATTTTCTTCATCTTCAGTATATTGGTGATAATACTGCGACACGTTGTCCGAGAAATCCCAATTTCAGCCTACAAAGACCTCATGGACCAAGCTCTAGTTTCCTCAAAAGCTGCCTTGATTCTGCCAATCCGTTCGTCCCTTGTCGCACCTGATTTGGCTGGCGCATACCCAAACGTTGTCTCGGAAACCATCCAATCCCGAAAATTTGCACAAATCACCCAAACATACTATCAAGCAGAGTATAATACAAAGGCCGCCAGCTGGCGTTACTCATATAACTTTTGAGAAAGCTAGTTTTTAAACATCACGAACCGAAATTGAAAACCTTCGAGAATAAGAAAAGAGTCAGGCGTCGGCCAGAACTCGGAGGTTACTGCTGTCGCACGTACAATTAATAATAAGAATAATTATAATAGGCGCATAAGTAATGTTTCAGAAAGCCTTGAATCTCGAAATTTTCGCACAAATTTTACAAATAAACATATCGCGAGCGGTTGTGGAGTTGGCCTCTGCCCGCTAGGGCAAGGTGACTTAGAAAATATTTTATTTAAACGAAAATTGATTTCCAGCTATGACGTAACTGGTGATCAACGGCGCCAGCATGCGGATGCCACGACCTTGCTTTCAATATAAAGTATCTTCTAACTGAATACTTCGAAGCTCGAACTTCTCTTTCCATGTTCACCATGGGGCAGTCAGCTTCTCCATTAAACACGGGTGGCGAAATGTCGTATTGGTGTTAAGCGCCACCGAAACAATCTGACAAAATCGCACCAAGCGATTCGTCAGAACGCTATGAAATTACATCAACTGCAGTTCACCCCACGTTCGTACAACGAAACAGTTCTTGTGTACTGTGTGTATTTTATAGCGATCTGTAGCGTTGTGTGTCCGTGATCGATCTACGTTTTTGTTCCAATTTCAGGGACAATTTCGCTTTTATACTAGGCTTCGTTGCGTGCACCTAATGTTGAACAGGGCAGTCGCTCCCTTCAGCTTGTCAGATTTGTTGGTATACTTTATTTCTAGATTTAGACGTTAAAATACTTATCCCTATACATTAAAACCTTCGGAGTATAACCATGACATGTTGTTCAACTCGATAAATATACAATAAAATACTATAGAGGAAAGATTCGATTCTAAATTTGGTTAAATCAAAACGAAAATATAAAAAGTTGACTGCGTCACAGTGGTTCATACCTATCGAGAGCCTCATCTCGGTTATGATCTCTTCGACAAGAACTTGATGTGCTCACTGGCAAAACGATGAGCCACTTGAGCTGAGTGTTGGTGACTCGTACTGAAGTGCCGAGCAAGCAGCTTTGTTAAAGGGCTTCAACCTCTCTCAGTAAGTCGGTTCATTTATGCCATCACCGTTGTGTTTGTCACGCATAGAGGATATTTTCAGCGTCCCTTCTATTCGGAAGTGCTGGAGCTGGCTTGTATATAGCCCAGACACAGCTGACGAGCGGTATGCACACGATGAGTACGACCAAGAGAATCATCGAAAGATGCGAGAACGTCCTCCTCCAGCTAGGACAATCTGATACAAACGTCGTCGTGCGGGTTTGTCCTATCTCCGGTGCGGTGTAACGGCCAACACGTTCCTCATGCGCGTTACCCGAACAGATATCGGTGTCTAGCAACAGACGGCTCATCCACTCGACGATGAGCTGACCACGCAGTGTATGAACGCTTAGGAGGAGAACCGCATCGTCCGTAGAGCCGTTGACGATACTCGCGCTAGAATTCACCCTCGAGGAAATCTGGGACATTGTATCGGCTAGACTAATGCGGGCAATGTCCTCAGTAATAAAGTGGTGATTAGGCGACTTGAGATATTTAGGTGCCATAATGCGGAGGACGCCTTCGCGAAGGTTGCTGTCGTCCTGAGTTGATCGTAGAGTAAATGGGTGCTGTCCCGATGCGCTAAACACGGTAAAGCCTTGCACTAGTCGTTCTGTGGTATCGTTACTGAAAAGCCATACGGTGCGCGGTGACATCTTTTTTATAGTGACGTAGAACGGTTTGTGCACGTTCTCCACGCGAAACTTGAACATCTCACCGGCGCGGACCTCGAAGTCGAGTTTCTCTATGTTACCTCCTGACCGAGGCTCCTGCGGAGTCGTCAACTCAGCGGACGTTGCTGTTGCTGCTGGTGTTGTTGTTGCTGCTGCTGCTGGTGTTGTTGTTGCTGCTGCTGCTGGTGTTGTTGTTGCTGCTGCTGCTGGTGCTGTTGTTGCTGCTGCTGCTGCTGCCGGTGTTGTTGCTGCTGTTGCTGCTGCCGGTGTTGTTGCTGCTGTTGCTGCTGGTGTTGTTATTGTTGTCGTCGTCTTCGGTGTCGGGTTTGCAGTTGTTGTTACTGCTGGTGTTGTTGTTGTTGTTGTCGTTGTCGTTGTCGTCGGTGTTGGTGTTGGCACCGCTGTGCTCGTTGTCGTAGTTGTAACACTTTTGTTGATTTCTTCTAGATCAAATGCAGCAGTGTTACGCGATTTCGTTGTTGTGGCGGTAAACTCAGCTTCGTCCGTGATACCTGAACGATCATTATAATCGTCCATGATAAACTTGAATAGTGTCATATTTACGTCAGTCTCCTCATTTTTAGCAAGTGCCATATTATCCAACAGGTCAGGGAATGTCGGAAAACAACTTGAGGTTCCGTCTTGTGGACAGGTGCAGGTCTGCATGAGTTCTTCGTGACGGCTGTTGTCGCATTTACTCGCATTGATCGTGTTCTGATAACTATCATGGACTATGACGATTACTTGACAAGAGTCGTTTGTGAATAGGTCAGTCAAGTGCCACTCTCCGGCAACGCTGGGTGTACCTTGAAAACCCTGCCCTGTGAACTCGATCCAGTCGTTTTCTTCACTCTTCTGCGGATACCAAATAACTGAATTTTATCGAAAAATTGTTTCAACTCCGATATTATTCGAGCACAGGATATTCAACCATAAAATGGGTATTGCGGGGCCATATTCGATTCGTTGTTCGGGGAGATTAAATATCTTGATTTCGTAATGTTGTGCATAAAAGTCTTGCAATACTTGTGTTGATGTGCTGGCATGATAAATACGAAGCTACTATCGATCTCATATGGGTATTATTTTTGCTCGCATCGCTTGCGTTGTTATGTCTGGCTGTCCAGTCTAAGGTGGTGGCTCTTCGTGCAGGGCAGGTTAATATTATGTCTATTTCGGTGGGGGGGCATCTCGTCTGATCCGGAATACCCTAGACGGTGCTAGCGCTGCTTAATACACTAATACTGTTAATAATGAGATAATAATAAGTATGTTAATATGTCTATTGACGGTGGTCATGCAATCTTACAACGTGCATTCTGTTATCGTATCTAATCTGCAGTGTTAGTTACATGGAGTAGCTAGCACATACCTGCTTCTTTTTAGCGGTTCTTGGGAGAGGTCTCGAACAGAATTCCCCAACCGTGCAGATGGGTGCTCGACAAATGTCGGAGACGGCCTGCACCTCCATCTGCGCTGACAAAATGTATAAGAACGCCAGCCATGATATGCACACCCATTGGAACGGGCCTACAGAACAAGCTGTAGTGTTCCGAGGTGACGAGGCTGGAGACGAACGGCGTTCACCACGAAAGGCAAATTGCCGGTCCAGCAGTGGTATACTAGTGTGATCTGTCATCACGTCACAGGTGCCGTCAATGCCGCAAGTCAGACAATCGGGGGAACGGACAACCGATGAGGACTCGTCCGGTGAAGACACCCTGCACCACCGACAATAGCGCCGTACGCCAGCGTTCCTGTTCGGCGAGAGACCACCTGGTGTTGGTCACAAGAGCCACTGAGAGGGCGACACAGAGCGTATGGCCGGTCACGCCCATTTTGAAAGTCAGAAATGACAACAATCGCTGATTACCTTGCCTACCAATCTACCTGGTTGCCTGCACATCGACGTCAATCGGCTAGTGCAATCATGAGCGATGAGCGGTGCACGTCGTTCAACGGCAGCATGTGGCGTATATCACAGGAGACGAGGCGCTCACATGAGCGCGTAACTTGTGTAACCCATGCATGTGCCCACGTCGTATACATTTATGTGTGCGTTAATGATTCCATTGTCGAAGTCTTCACATGAAGGGTCAGTCTGTGAGACAGGGCGAACAGGTGGTAGAGTAACCCCGGAGGGGCAATTGCTTTATTTTTTATATCCCCGTAGTTGATGTCTACAAATGAGCGACCAGGGGGCCTCATCGTGATAATGACTACGAGTTCATGAAATTGCAACGACTTTTTTCACAGTCGCAGGTGATGTCTCTCGTGGGCTAGACAGTAGAGAAATATATATATATATATATATATATATATATATATATATTAAATTCTAATATTAATTGCGTGTCGCATTTCGATTCAAGCGATCTGAATTGTGATAGGTGACATCTTCAAATATATTTATCCCCCCCCCCGAGCTCTTTCTCTCTCTTTATGTATATGCGTCAACAAAAGACGGGTCCACCCAGTTATTTACAACGTGACGGTAACAATTACGAACGACATTTACAACTTTGCAGTGTTTGTTTCGGGGCACATCTCCAAGCCTTTTCGGGCTTCCCTTTAGAGACGTAGTTGGGTAGCATATCTTCTAAATGTCTCTGTAGACGTCTACGTATAATATAGCTAAATTTCCGATGGCATTATAGTAAATATTAACCTTGTGCTGAATGCGATCCCATGCTGAGCTATCCTGAGCTCGTTAGTATCAGCATTTGTTTCGTATTGCAGAAGTATCGTGGTTAGGTACAACGGCAGGATCCCCTACGAGATGGGGGATGCTGGATTCGTCGCTTAGTGGCGCAATTGACAGATATACAATCGATTACTAACACTTTTACGAATAAAATAAATAAAAACATATATATATATAATAGTAAGTTTGATGTAACCATAGTAATACCGGGTGGTATGAAAGTTATGAGTGCGTTAGATTGTTGAAGGCGGAGGAGTTGATGGGTTATTTAGTATGAGACCAGCAATATGGCTTGACCAAGTTTAGCGTTGTATACACCTACGCGAGCTCGTGCAGCTATTCTCGAGGAACTCGTGTCTAGGATAAAGAGGACATTAAGGATAAACGACAGTCTTGGCAGGCCACCAGTGAAACTTAGGTGGTTTAATTTTTCGTCGGCCTATTCTACTGCTAATTAAACATAGAAGACTACTTGTGCTTGAAGTCTGATTAAACATCATTAACACATTTCGCTCCAGAATACTTCTACCTCTCATCAGTTGGTTTGGCGAACATCGAGTAAGAAATCACCAATGTTGTCGATCACTGCCCGAGCTACACAGAAACGATGCTCAACGCGAAAGGCAACGCGTCGATGTAGACTGCTATTCAGTGTTTAGATGAACGGACGTCCATGATTGATTTAGACACAGGCGGCGCTTAAAGCTAATATTCTATATATATACCGTGCGTGTTAGGTCCGGGTGGCCGATACCACTAGGCTAGTGCGCCAACGGAAGTCACTATCTTCCTGAATCTCCTTAATTATTTCTCGTCTTCATTTTAACTACTATGGCATAAAAACCCGCTTGACCATGCACGTTTTTATTCCCTTTTGTATACGCGTCACCCTACACGGGTGAACCGGGCCGCTACCGGAAGGCTGATGCTGTTACCATCAGCTAACCTTAGGCGGATTCGATCCGGCTCAGGTCTAACCACTGTCACTATTTGGCAATCCCGTTACTCGGTTGCACTTCGAATTGTTGTCCCGATACAATTACATCGTTGCAGCTCCTTCATTTCGGCAAAAACCCACTCCATCATTGTAATAATTAGTTATTCGGTTACATCGTCCCCACCGCTTCAACGATCTGATTCAGCGATGCTCTAGTAGCCCTCACTCAATTGCTCCGATGCTCTTTGTTGAGGTCAAAACCTCGCAACAGTTATTATTATTATTACACTATACAATCAACAGCGGCCCCATCACGGGAAGTGGGAGATAATGAATAACAATATAACGCAGTGTATACACAAAATAACTATTATTCTATATAATAGCAATTTTCAACAGTCGTGACACAGCAGCCACTTACTCAACCTGAGCAATTAAATAAATTATAATAGCGACATCATCTAGATGAAACACGTTTGTTCGCGTGACATATTTTTGCATTGAAATAACAGTTTGTGCTAGTCACACAGGAACACACATTGCACATGTTTGTTATTGTTTTCACAACGGTAGATTCTAGAGTAACGCGAAGCTTAATGTGAGGATGGGGCGTACCTTGATCATACTTCTCATTCTAATGAAGAAATTGTGGAACGTGCGATTTTCATCAATCAAAATCGAGCACCTTTGCTCGAGAAGAAGCCGCTACCAAAGGCGCGAATATTTGCATACGCAACCGTTTCTTACGTGAGGATTTACACAGTTCAGATACTCAGATAGCGGACACGATTTTACGTAGGCTATTCTCATTCGAGGAAAGGCTCCGGGTCGTGCAATGCCTTAATGCTTATTTGTCCCTGTTCTATTTATACAGTCGAGATGTCCAGCTGTATTGAAAAAGGGCTGGATAAATATTTGACACATCACAATCACAATGTGCCACTCACTATCTTGTATAAACCAATGTATATATATTTTTTTGTCTCTGCAAATATGTGTGCTGGAAGCTACGCTTTTGTTGAGATGATATGTATTGAGATCAACAAAGCCGTACTGTATATATGAAGATCAGCAGACCTGAACGTAAGGTTAGACATGGGAAATTCATGGGAAATTGACACGAAGAATTCAATTGATGCAACGGAGTATTCTCGGTTTGCATTGGCGCGTGAAATTTGTCAATTTTGATCCAAGTTAGATCCGTTCGACGGAAGACCAGAGAGAGTGGAATATTCGGTAGATACTTAGAAATCTCATTTGTATACGAACTGATGTCAATTTTTAGAGGAAAATTATGACCCAATATGATGACTACACAATATCGACACAAACTTCGTCGGGACATACAATATCGTATGTCGATTATGGGCGAATGATTGGACACAGTAAGATCTACAAAGTTGCTTTCAAATCAACTGAATAGAGTTATCAGTGCATATTATTTCAGCGTGACAGCGAAAAACAGTGAAAAACTCTACTATTTAATTGTTAAAGAAGAAGTTCGAAGAAGCGAAAAACGACAAAGTTGCACTGTGTCGTGGTTATTCCTCTTTTTGTCGTCTTAAATCAAATCTCCCACAGGATTCATTTGGTTCCAACGTAGACCATGCAAACCTATCTGGTCCATGTCGTTCGACTGGAAAAATACTGTGTACGAAGTGACTTCTTTGTAAATTTCCAAAAAAAATAGAGCTATTTTTTACAAAATAAAAATGGACCAAAAAACAACAAGCGTTTCCCGTCTCCTTCGAGCACGTCTGCTATATCCGAACTCAAACCGAAGCAGTGGCGGCGGTGCCAGCATTGGAGGGCAGCATTACGAAGGTCACAATCCGAGTACAAGAGTGATGTTTGACATTAATCACCTGCGGGTGTGTCACAAGGTCATTGTGGTAATCAGCGGATGTATTGGTCAACATGTTATTTGCTCGTTTCCGGAAAAAACGTCGGAAGGCATCAGCCGAAAGTGATTCAGCCAATCTCTCCAACTTTGGCATCACTGTGTGGCTGCTACCTAGAGACACCGTGCCTATGGATTGCTTCCGATCGGGCCAGCTATAATAGTAATCAACCATGCTCCTTCTACAAGACGTTCTAACACGGCACTGAATTGTCGTATAGATTGGCATGAATGCAACTCTGGTAGCAAGTCCAACTTGATGATGACGAAAATAACAATAATAATAATACTCTTTAATAATAATTGTTTGATTCATACCCGCTTGAATGAGATGATATATAGATACCCACTACTGATGAGATGATTATTATATTATTGTAGTGTGGTGGCAATCTGTGATGCGCTGTCCAGCCTTAGCCCGCTTCTTGTATCCCGTCTATGGCATAGTTATGCTCCCTCGGAAAAGCCACATAATACTACTACACACTAATAATATAATCCGTTGTTTCGAGAACTCCTTTCAGTCGCAAGTGACCATTGCTAGACATGTACAGAGAAGATTACTATTCACGTTGAGACCCATTGAGATAAATTTTACGTGCATACGTATAATGTATGCCGGAGTTATACCTTTGTCCATCGAGTCGATTCGACAGGTGTGTGATTCGAAGTTGATTATTGTCACAGGTACAACCGGAATAAGTGATTTCTTTTTATTAGTCATAGATACCGACGTAATAGCTGACTCGGGCGATTTGTTGGGGCAATTTTAGATAAATGATTACATATGCAACATACGAAACGGAAACGCAACTGCGACATGCGCTCGTACCAAGGATGACTCAAGCGCTCGAAACAGATCAACGAAATACGCGTGCCGTATGTAATCTATTATGCTAAGATTTAAGGGATGGCAATCGAGAGTGAACGAGGAATTGTCGTTAAATCGCCTTTTGGTCTGGCTGCTTATGAATGATACTCAGAGGTCTCCCCTTCGCCGGAGGGCGCTGGCATGCCTTCGTAACAATGGCTTTCGCGCCTACGCAATTTTACAGAGTTTCTCTGTACGGGTGTAGGATGACTTGCTAATTCCCTTGACTAGAAACTCCGGATTTCTCCTCTCGACAGAGGAGAAACGCATCAGCCCCCAGATACGACTACAACAGCTTACCACCACCGAACGAGTCGAGGGAGGGAGGTGTGGTTATTAAAGTGAAAAGTTCTTATAGAAGACACGTGATTGTTACCAAGGCGATATTATTCCGCCGGTTGTAAGCTTCACACGCGCCGAGCTCCGCAGGAAATCCATACTTGTTCATAAAAAATCGAGTCTTTTTCTAGAAAGCGGATTGACCTAATGAAATTAAGGCGTTTTTTGAAAGTTTACGTCATGGTTTTGGTCGCCGCGTCTCTAAATAGAATAGAGAATAATATGTCTAACCACTATGTTCCGTTTTAGAATCTGTTTTCAGTCCGATCGTTATATCTTCGACCAGCAGCATGGTCTTAAAAAAACGATCTTAGAGCCATGAGAACAACTACAAATCGAACGACGATGGTAAAGCTTCGTACGTACACGGACCCATACGATATTACCGTCAGCGCGGTGTCATGGACGGCTGGGCAGGAGGCGGCAGGTTCGAGTCGTGACATACAATAAGAGAACTTAAGCATTGTAAAACTGCTTAAGTTCCTTTAATGAACCAATAAAAGTTTCGCCTTTACCAACATGCGTCATAGCATAAACAGGCACTACACTCTCGTGTCGCCAAAGGGCAACACTTCGCAATGGAGCGAAGTCAGTAATTTGTGAAGTTTCGTCCTCCCAAGACAGGTGAGTCGGATCCACTACAAGCACAGACGTCGGACACTTCTACACGCCCATGATAGTCTCGTACAGCGGTACTTTCTATATGCGCTTATGCTGTGTATGCTATATATGCTTATACACTACGCGGACTCCCTTATTTTCAGTCCAACGGAAGACAATTAGAGAACATGCATTATATACATGTGAAAGTGACGAATGAAGTTATACTTTTAATTTTAATCTCTGTTCTTATTCATGTTTATTATTATATTAGGAGCACGTAGTCCTTCGTCTAAACGATCGTAAAAGGCTCCAGGCAAAGGTGACGAGCGTATTCTTAGATGTATTTCAAGTTCGCCGAGTACAATTGTCGTCCACTTTTATAATTGGCAAAGGTGTTGTTGTTGTTGTTGTTGTTAGCGCTCACATTGCGCGTAACGTCAATTATGGCACTTTAATTTCCGCCACAGCGTGGGATGATACGTCGGAAGATTAGAAATTGGTCTGTCATCTTAGACCTCTCCAGTTTTCAAAACATTCAGAGATCAGCTGCTTCGTGCAGTCCCCTTACCGGCATGAACATGGTCGACTCCATGGAATCACCACATCTCCCCATTATCTACCCTTGTGGGCTTTCCGATTCAATTATTATCCTGTTCTTTTGTATTCAGACACATCCGACAACACTTACACCTTAGTAACAACTGAACCCATCTCAACTATCTCTTGCTCACACGCACTTTCTCTCTCTCCCTCTCTATTTCTCTCATTAATTATGAATTAATTCATAGGTTGCCCGACCCAGGGGGTTCGTGCGCCACCACGGCCGATACGGTGTTGAAGAGTACAACAGTTCCATCGACGGTTCCAACAGCACGTAGTGCATGTGTATCCTCTTGCACACAATAGAATCACGCTGGCTCGCACAACAAGGTAACGCTGTCAAGGTTCCCGTTAAATTAATTCGACTTTAGCGGCGACGGCAGCAGCAAAATCACGAAGCAAAGGCCAACGCACGAAGCGTATAAAACAGCAGGGGCAAGCTCCCTGGCTGTCAGTTGCTATGCTCGCCTGTGCTCAGTGTTGAACTCGACGGCAATACAGCCGGATCTTGGGGGTGGTGGGGCGAATGGAGGTCTCGGAGAGTGTGTAATTGCACATACGGTTGGCAACGTACTCAGGCATTGGTCGTAGACTAGGTTTGGCGCACGTGCTCATGTGCGTTGTGCTTCATTTGTGCAATATTGACGTGACTATTCGTTGCCTACATACCCGCGACGTTGCTGTTGTTCTTGTTATTGTTGTGGGGGACTGGTTGTTGTTGTTCTGGCCGCCATTGTTAGCGAGATGGCTGTAGTAGTATAATAACAACACCGGCAACAGTCGTTGTTCGCGGAGTTTTTTTTGTCGGCAGAGTAGCCTGCGCGGTGCCGGAGAACTCACCGTTGCTAGAGCTGTCGCTCTGTTCGTTTAATGTCAGCATCATCGTCATAATCATCATTCAGCTAAACAAAGGTCGTGAAGGACTCAAGTAAAGGTTACAATATATAGGCGACTAAGTCGGACCGAGTCGCAGGGGATTTTCAAGCCTTGCGTGGCGTTCGTAAGCCTTCGTCCTTCCTCGTTGACTCCTATCTGCACCTTGACACAACAACAGCAACAACAGCGCCACAGCGACAACAACGGCGACATTCTTCCCAGTAAATTCTACCGGGTCGACCGCCCACACGACAGCTGAGACTCGAACTTAAAAAGCCGATGCTGGGCTTTGTCCATCCGCTGCTATTCACCAGCCATGAAATGGCTTCGTGTAGTTTTCACTGTTGGGCCGCTTCGTCTCATCCCTCTCGAGAGACGGACTGCAGCTAGAAGGAGATACACAATGTTATGTTCCTACGAGATACCCACTCAATCTCGTTCGTTGTTCTCAGTTGCTGCAGTGTTGTTGATTCATTGTTGGCTCGTTGTCAGATGGAGTCAGCTGGCACGGCATGCTGCAACGAGCGCATCGACGCAAATTATAATACAGGCGTAGATGTGGAGACGAGAAGGGCGAGAGAGAGAGATGGATCGAGTGTTCTAATTGACTAGCGTTTAATTGCAGATGCTGGTCAGTGAGTCGAGTTGCTGAAACAACTTTTAGACTAATTTAGTTATTCGTGGACCTTGGAGGCCGCCCAAAGGTCAAATGCTTGCGCACAAGTTTACAAAGTCTTCTATATCGCGAGACGAGTTGTGACCCTGTACTGGTACAATATCAAATGACTGCGTCACTCGTCTACGCTTGGTGTGTCCGACGATGTACAGACCACACACAGTCAATAGCTATGCAAGCGCTAACCAGACACACACACAGACACCAGTTTGATCACCGAAGAAACATATATTTATTGTGCACCGGATCCCTCTATCTGCTTTCCTCAACCAGCGATGGATTTGACACTACGTAGAGCATTTCACAATATTTGATACCGTCATAACCTGATTCAACATGATGTTCTACTAAATGTTTAATGGATGCTGTGCAAATGCTGGCGCTTACAATAGGCTAAACATTGTAAGCGCTCAGTACGCTGCCGGTTTCGTGAAAACAAGACAGGAATAGGAGATTTGAAAAGAGTGAAAGCAATTGTCGCAATCCGCGGAGGGGCGCTAATGACATTTGAACGAAACGAGTTCGCTAGCTTTGTATGTGCCCAATGGACACATATAAAGCTTGGGCGGCAGGGTTCGTCCCAGAAGAGGAACTGAGGGACAGGACATGGTTGGAATCAACTGCCGGTCCCTGCAAGGCACTGACTGAAGTATTACTTTTGACCGTCCCGGTCAGTGCCCCAATTCAGAACCGGTTCTGGGTTTAGTCAGTAAGAGTCTGACACTACCAGGCAAATACCTTAGTTGTGAGGCCTGGTGTCCATGCAGGATTTACCTTTAACCTCTTAAAAAAAAGTTCGCCAGCTTTGATTGAGAACAAAGGAATCTCTGATTTATGCTGTTAAAAGCTGTTCCATAAGCACAGCATAACATTTCGCTGTTTGAGGAAAGCATTGTTTTTCAGACTAATTCTCACGCCAACGTGGCAAGCATTACACTGAGTTAAACATATTCGTTCATACTCATCGGATCCCTCGAATCACGCGTCTTCCAGCAAACAGCCAGGTGCTTAGAGAGCATTATGAGAGTACGTGCATGCATTATGCACTACCATTGAATTCCACCCCAACTTCAGTCAGTTTGACCAGAATGAAGATCAGCTAATGGGACTGAGTTCGTTGTTAGTAGCTGCGATCGTCACTGAAATAGAATAAATCGTACGAAAGCCGAGCCTGTTCACAACACATTGGCCTTTTCCCTTCTCCAACAACTGTTGCTGAATGAGCTCGCTGTCGCCAACTTCCCCACCAGTGCTGTTTGTGTGCATTAAACAAGAAGTAATGGTGACAATACGTTACCCGCGAGATCTGGCATTGCCACGCTCGGGGGATAAGAGCGATCTTAAGAAGATAAGGCGTCCAAAAATAGAGAGAGATAAGTTATTGCCTGATGCGAACGCCTAGCGCAACAGGCGACATCGGACGTGCGGTTGCACACGCACGCCCACACAGCCACTCGTATTGTGTAGTATATAAGAGCACGTCTTAGCAGAGTGGGGATTGTACATGTGAACAATTTCAGAATTTCCAGCTCGCGGAGTAGAAACGCGAGACGAGCCGTCCCCCCTGCAAAACAATTACAATGTCCCGCCTACGTTGGCGTGTAATACTTGGCACATTGACAAAATAAAGAGCTTAGCTAGCAGTAAGGAATCCACCTAGTCTGCCTGTTTGAATAAGCTAAAACGGAGCTCTTTTGCAATAAAACTCGAAGGCAAAGTTGCTTGACCTTTGGAACAGGACGGCACCAGGCTGAGTTGGTCCTTGAAAGGGTCTAATTGGCAGACTCACTAATGCTACACGAAGACTTACATGACGACCTCGCTCATTTGTTTTATATTGAAATGCAAGACGGCACTGCTTCGTAGTCGTTTGACATTGTCAATTGAGTTGGCCGTTCACGCTGTCGTCTCTTCTCATCGTTGTTCTAAGGGACACGGTCACAGGATAGCAGCATCATGCCTGAACCATATAAATTAAACACATATTCATTCAGATGTGTGGAATCAGGCAGAATATGCATTTCATTTATATGGATCATTTAGATACATTGTTGGTATCACTTAGATACACGCCTGACAGATTGCACACGTTTAATGGTTAGCGAGATGAAATGGCGTAAAATGCGCATTCAAAAACGTGTATGTAAAACTCATTGGGATGCCTCGGGACTCGAATAAATTTCAATTTCGACAAACTTGCTGTATTCAAGAAGAGCGATTATTGTTACGATCGGTTCTATGAAACTGTCAAGACAACAGCACTCGGGCCTTTCAAACACAAGTGACGGCTGCGGTACAACAGTCGCATAGCTACTCACCCCCGGGTGAACCCTGTAGATCCTTCCCGTTTTGAACGAAAAATCCATGAGAGCTTTTTTTTTGGCCGATTTATGGCCGATTTCATGCCTTGTAATTCATCGCCGGTTTATCCGCCCCACCGTTTAGCCGGCCTAACCGAGCCTTCTGCATTTGATATGAACCATTTCACGCCAACAACTGTTATAGTTATAATTATTATATGTTATTATTATTATTGTTATAACTATTCAACTTCGAGGATATCGCATAATGAAGGGGTAGCATTTCGGATGCTCCCAGTGGCAAGATCTAATCGTACGAATGCGGCAGACTTGCTCCACTGTCAGCGCAGTGGCTTGGACGGCTAAGTGGTCTCTGGCTATCGGAAGCCAGAGGCCGCAGGTTCGAGCCCTGCCGTGTGACATAAAAGAGAGCTTAAACATTGTAAAAACTGCAGCTCCTTCAATAAACCAATAAACCTTTACCTTTACAACAGGAGAACGCGTAAAATACTCATTCGGTTCGGGCAGGGGAGCTGCTTAGATATTGTGTTTATGTAGAAGATGTTTAGATATTGTGAAATCCCACATAAATGTAACAAACGACAACTCAGCATAAAGATTCGAGTTGTACTGAATCGAATCGGATTTCGGTGGTGTGTAGTACTTCCAAGTGGTTGAAGATCCGGGGGAATCAAATTGTGGAAGCTGAGACTGAGAGTACCGCTTATTTCTCACATGTCGCACAAAATATGGACAAATAATCAAACTGTTTCTGGACGAAGCACAAGACGAAATAGGGAGGCTGATCCTAATGTGGCCATCATTCACTGCATGCACCTAGATGTACACAGAATGCTTCTACAGTATTTATGCCATCTCAATCGAAGACAGTCGTCGAGATATGATTAGATAAGTTTCTATGAAGGGACACTGTCCGAGCATAATTTTATCAGCAGAAGATTTTCATTAAAGAACCACATTCGCCTCTCCGTGTCCAGGCTAGCAGGGCGAACTTCGACGAATACAGGGCAAGTGACCCCCTCGTTGAACGTCCTCTGAAGCCGGAGAAGTTTTAACTTACCTGAAAAGCCAGAATCAACACGACATGAACAAGCGACAATGTAAATAAAAATAGCTAAAACCATTAGCTAAGTATAGGTGGCCACTAGGGCCAGCGACGTCAGTTGATAATACGTACACATGGGACATTCTTGGAGAACAATATCGGCTGGACACATCGAGATTAGCTGAACAACTAAACGTCACAGTTGATATAAGGGCTCAATCAACATTTTGACTTTTAATGACCCACAGGAGCTCGTTCCGCTCTCAAACGTTAATTAGTTAAGCAGGATGATTTCTGGTGTAATCGCAATCCGCGGTTCTATCTCCGATAAAGGGTCATCGCGGTTTTTTTTTCCCGTTATGTTGCGAAGTAAAAATGTGCAAAACAGTATAAACGAAATAACAACTGAAAATAAATGAGGCACACCAGGCTTGAATAAGAATGTTTACTTATAGGTATTACCTTCAGTACCTATGTACAGCTCGCTTATAAGAGACTAATGCATGGGTTTTCAAGATTCTAGATGTCTACTTTGGAAGACTTAACAGGCTTAGCAACGATTCTCGTCATCATTCTCAGATAAGCTGAAGAGTCGCTTCGGGCTTGGTCCGGCTTGGCTGTATGCCTTTGGAGTTGTGCTTCTCACTCATAACACGTCCTTCCGGTATGGACTCGCTCGCTCCGCTTATATCGTTCACCATTCCATGTAATGTATGACTGAAGTAAATTGTGTATTTTATGAAGCGAGTCAATGCCGGTCCGTAACAGAGGGAGCAGGTTGACGAAATGGAAAATTCATATAGAATTTTAACTACGTCTGTGTCGAAACAATGTCACAGCCGCGATTAGGTATCTAGAGAATTTGCTACGAAAGCAAACGTGTTCATCGAAGAATATCTTTTTCCACTTGGGGCTGACGTAACTCCATTTAATAATACCTTCGAGTCTAGCCACGATACGATTCTAATTCAGGGTAGATAAACGTACATGGCGAAGATACCTAACAATAGTATAGAAAAAAACGTCACTGTAACTTATAATAGTTATAAGACATATTATGGCATACTATTTGTACTCGTATTCTAGGGTAGAAGCGATATTTCCAAATATTCTTTTCAAACGTAAGTGGTATTATCAAAGCTTCGTAGCTCGGAAGCTCATTTGAAAGCTGTGAAAGGCACTCGCAATCGTGTTATTAATAGACCAGCTACATAGGCGAACGAAGCGACCAATCATTATAGCTTACTGAAACAATGTTACTAGCCCCGTGGCAGGTCTTCTGAATGGGCTATATATAAGCTAACCTTGAAATGTAACCAATCTAGTAGGCACTCCTCTCAGAAATGATTATCTCAGTTGAAAATACTTGCACTAAATTATTGCTACATCCGGGTCCGACTTTCTGGACTCTGCCGAAGTGTGATTAAGTTAATGATCACGTCATTAAATCGTGTAGTTTACTAATTCTCAGCTAGTCAATGTGTAATTGGCATCCCCAGAGTCACTGAAGTCGAATGACCTATCAATTCTCACAGGGAAGACAAAATGCACCAAGTTGATTGCTCAACAATGCTTGAGAGAAGGGTGCGAAGCGCTGCAAAAATCCTGACGAGCATGATTCAGGCGTCCAAACCTATTTTTCAGGTAGATTATTTAGTAGTGTGCTTCATCCACAGTCCATCCAGAATATTCATAATTGAGTACGTCAAGTGAGATCCACATGATGCCGCCTAAGTGGATGCCGTTGAGAGGATATACGCTGTACGTACATGAATATCAGAGTAGAATCAAACATGCAGCAACATGACGATGGCGGCGGGAGCGGCGACAGCAACAACGACAATAACAACGGTAGTAACAACCAACTGGTCTTAATACGATAGGATAACATGTTGCGAGGTTGGGTTTGGTTCGTCTGACAACCAACTGGAACAGAGGTAGGCTGTCTTCCAACGCCTACCCTAGGTAAATCGGCTTTAGGCGTGCCATAATGCGAACTCGCTTCGTTAAGCCTTCATTAGCTATCATATGGAGCGATTAGGTCCATGAATCATAGTGAACACCGGCTTATTGATATGGGCATGCTTGAGTAGCAAGCTTATAATTAATATAATAAATCTATTGGAGGAGTGCAGGTCTCTGCAATATGTATAGAATTGCAGTATGGCCGGGTAAGATTCAGCGTATGTATCAAACTGCCTGTTTCTCTGACAAGCTCAAAAATCTAAGTTGATTCGTGTCGTTCTCAGATGGTACGCTGACGGTCTGTTCAACCTGGTATGTATTATTACGCCTACGTTTAAATGCAACTGACTCGACCTAAACACGGGTCATAGCTCAAGTAAACATTTACAGACGAAAATGACAGTAATACATCTGTCAGCATCGTCCAATACGATCCCACAAATCGCAATGAGCCTTTGAAGGCACTCATCATGCATGTGGACAAAGACAGATATATATTATTTAGAACAGGCCCAGTTATAATATATTTATTCAAACATACAGTAGTTAGGAATTAGTTCTTGGGATTATGGGGCGGGGGGGGGGCTGAGGTGGACAATGTGGGCCGAGGAAGGCGATGGCATTGCCCCTGTGCACAGCGAGGAACAGGCGCTGCAGAAGGAAAGAACCTGCGCGCTTGTCCCCGGTTGCGCGGATCAACCTATGGTAGACCCCTTCGAGGAAGTTCCCAGTGAGGGGTCCGTGCCCGCCCAAGGTCTCAAAAGCAAGGGGGGAAAAGAGGTGGGTTGCTTGGAGTGCGGCGTACTTGCTTAGCTTGGCCCGCTCCGCACGCGCTACCGCGTAACCGGGGGTGGTTGCACAGTGGTTGACATAAGAAGGTACTAGAGTGTCAACCACCGTGCCGTCCCAAACAAGGTGCTGGCCTCGGTTATTATTACGGGGAGATCGATTGGCTCGCCTCCTATGGACGTCTCTTACGAAAAGGTAGAGAAGAATTGTTGTCATCCTGACTCTGAAGTTAGGCATCTTCTAGGATGCAGTTTCATACATCTTCTAGGTGAACTCTATTCACAGCTCTCCTAGTTATTGACGGATACCACAGCCTTGACTAATCTACTGTTTATGTGCCACTGCCGTCTGAACTTCTATATTATGCCAACACATTAAGGGGCTTACTGAAGGCCACTGTTCGGTGACAGTTCGGTGGAGGTTTTTTGGACATAGACAAACGTCCACTAGTAAACAATATCAGGATTATCAAGAATATTGAATATCTGCGTAGTACAATTGTGTCCCGAGTATGAGTTTAACACAGAGCGTTTCGTTATCTCTATAAATGAAATGTGCAATCGTAATTCTCCAGTTCCTGAACGTGCTTCGTACCTACCTCGGTCAGGGAGTTTTCTACGAACAAACCCCTTCGCTTGTATTCATAACTTTTCATTATTTCATGGCGACCAAAAGGAAGGCCTGCCATGCCACCTAATTCCTTCTGACGGTTGTATAGAAGAGTCTCCATGAGTGTAAACACATTGGTTTTTTTTTACATGAATGCTTATACTTTACATACGACCTACTTCATGCAAACGAGGCAGCAGGCTACAATCGTGGAATCGTCGATAGAAGTGGTTTCTTATTTCTTGAAGGATTTTTTCTTACTTTAAATGGATGCGTCTTGTCACCGATCAGCGAGTTCTCTTATTTTCAGCTGACTTCTGACACCATAAGTATTAGCTCATCCCCCAGTTGGCCTATTAACTCTACGAGGTTTGAAGACGGATTGGCCGAGGTAGGTTCTCGTGGAATGATCGCTCACACGAATGATAGATGGGTGACGTACAAAGTAGAAGTACTTCGATAACGAACCAAGGCAGCAAAAATGTTTTGTGTTTGCTTTTCGTTTGTCATAAACCGATTTCAAACTCGTAATCATTGCTATAAATGCAAAAATGTGCTGCTGTATAATCTCGACAACCATGTCTGTCTTATATAGTATACAACGTTACACACTTTGGTGGAGCGCTTTACCATACCAAGCGAACTTTAGCTCTATTTGACTGTATATGAACAAGCAGCTTCCAAATTTATAACATATAATAAATACCCCCTGTCACGTGCAGGCGCGCTCGAATAATTCATATGTTAGACACAGGAACTATCATGGATGAGTGCTGGGATTTGTTGCCACCCGCGATCCGGGAAGGCCTTACTAGATGCAGCATGGATAAATGAGTCGCATTCGGGGCTCAACTGTGAAGGACCCACTGCTCGAGTTCATTGTGTTACAAGGAGCAGGTTCGTGAGACGTCTAAGCGCAATCTTTGGGGATAGGTGAGCTTGCAGTTGCCTCGGAAGGACGACAGAGCGAACGACTGGGTCGCGTGTTGTTTGCATACGCGGTGGTTGGCGCGCTCGCACCCGTCCCCTGGGCTTCAGCTGTTGGGCTGATGACCTATCGATGCGCAACTGGCGGCCACTGGATCTCAGTTTGGATAGACCCCTACAGGTAGTCCTCCTCCAACAACAACAACAACAACAAATGTAGCCGTATTATGCGACTCCACCGCGGCACTAATGTCACCGGTGGGACGCAAGGAGCTTCTCTGAGAGACTACTTTGATCGCGGAAGGTCCGATTTCGACTCTCGGCCAGAACAAGACAACGGGCCACGTTTATTCCTTCTGGAACGACGTCTGATATTCTGTTTGAGGGCAAACCGACTCTTTTCGATGATCGGGGTTGTATCGTTCAATGGGTTGCGCTGCGTCTATGGTGCCGCGGTACTGTGCATGGTTAACGGCTTGGAGTCGTTTTATAGGTACGGACGCAGAGGACGTTGTCAGTTCGTCGGTCAGTTCAGAATATATTAATGTTGCTGGAAACCCTGAGGATAGCAGATCGTCACAAGGTACGGTGCAACGGGTTGTTCGTCTTTTCGTGAGGCTTCTTTGTACAGTTCAGGTGATAAACCTGAACTAAGCTGTCGTCGGTATTTCTGTGTAAAGCTGAGCTGTTTATCTTCCGCGTTCGTATCTGATCAATTGGAAACTGCCGCCGTGCTGCGTCTGACTGCCTGAGTTGCTAATCAATTGTACCATTGGTTTTGCTTTCGTTCATTGTGTTTCCTATTGTGTTCTTTTGGCTTGTTTTTCTGTGCTATTTTTGCACCAGCTTCGTTTGTTATTTGTCATTCTTACTGTGCAATGTTTGATCTGACTGTGACGACTACCAGAGCTGGCATAAATGTCTTACCCAAATTCATAGCTAAGAAACAATTTGTGTAAATGACTTATTTCCCTGGAGAGTGTCTCGCGCCCTACGTGAGGGGTAGCTCTTTCACAGCATATATGACTTCGTCTTGGCAAACACATGGCAGCCAACTCACATAAAGTTAAACCGACCTTTGAAATATAGCGTTAATTATTATTAATAATTGTTCTTGTGTTATTTGGGTATATATATATATATATATATATTGTTTTTTTTCGAGCTGACCCCCAGCTGTTCCCCTATCTGACAGGCCTCAGCTGTTAACCTTTTAGGTATTACTATGAGGACCCGTCGGGGCCACCTTTGCTTATTCTCTTCCTTACTCGTACCTGGCACGAACCCTCAGATAAAGAAAGATGATAGAGAACTGCAAAGATTCTCCGCGTCTGACAGGATTTGAACCCAACACAGACGTTCCTCCGGTCAAGCAGTTCAAGACGCTCACCACTAAACCATCCAGGGGACATATGTAGTATATATATATATATATATATATGCCGACGCGGACTTCTGACACCGTCTCGGCGAAGCGCAAAGCAATACAGGCGAAAAATATAATCCATCTACCGATGTGCAAACAATACAGCCGCCAAATCGTACACAGGAATCGATAGAGCACTCTCTATTCAACAGTGCTCCCAAAATAAGAAGAACTTGCTGAAAACGTGTTACTTGGCAAAATGGAAGGCGACTTGAATGCAATGAAATCCCTCACTACAGCATGAGGGAGGCATACAACTAGTAGTAGTAAAGGCCTTCAAAACGGCTCTGAACGATAAAGCGGAGAATGATGAAGCTGCATCACGCGAGCAGATCTGACCGGATCTCATCGCTGTAATTCGGTTCGCTCTGCCGCCATGATGTATATATGGCAGCCTTATTTGAGTGTTGTTATTATTATTATTAGGTACACACATAACCGTTGTCATGCATATATATATATATATATATATATATGTGTATGTATATATAAGAAATAATACGAAGGATGTACAAAGTGAGAAGAAATGATTTGAAAATAGTACACCTGTACGTCTCGAGATCTATAGACGCGTAGAGCTACTAACTACAATAATAGTATTGATTTCTGGCTGAAATCCTGTGTTTACATGTGTACATTAAATTCATCAGTGATTCTTCAGGACATCCATTGTAGGTATTGATGAAGGGCTCAGTTCAGCACTACAAAGCGGTGCCGAGTGGAATAAAATCAGTGTGCCGCCATCGTAATAGGATCTTATAGAATTATTCAAATGAGGCGATATATACTATAGAGAAGACAAGAGACATTAACGTTTTCCAAAATAAATCTTAGAAAATCGACCCAAAATTTGATCAGTTACACTTGTGTTTCATCGTGTGGTCGATTCAGCGCTAAATTGAGTAAAAAGTTAATTGAAATTTGTCAAGTGACTTTCGGGTTGAATTCAAGGGCAGCGTCTGTTGATCAAATGGGACCGTTGTTCAACGGACTCGGACACAGGCCCTCAGGCGATCTGCGCAGTAACGCGACAATCGACAACTCATGTGAGCGTTTATCTCGATACGCTCGTAAGAGATTGTCCGCCTCTCATATTCTAATGTATGTTTATATTTTGATGAATCTCCCATTGGTCATGGACGGCCTCGACTCAGTCATGACGCGTCACTACTTACAGAAACTATACAGTGAGACATCTTCTTGAAAACGTTATCGAGGATGGGGAAACATGTGGTAAGTATACATATAGGGCGTACACTCAGCGACACCTCTGACCCCCGACCGAGTGACAGACCGAGTCAACCGAGTACTCCGGAACTTCTACCAAGGAACCCTCGAAAGTATGTGAAACGCTTTTATTAAAGGTAACTTATCATTGGCCATTGCCTCGATATTTGCCCTCCGGCGAGCAAGTGGAGTGAATTACATAGTAACTGAAAATACAGTGTAATGACAGTGACGCCAATTCTGCACAACATATATATATATATATATATCGTATACAACATTTAACGGTGATGCATTCGTTCATTAAATACCATTGAAATAAATGCAGGGTCTCGCATCACGAATTAATTATTGACGATGATGATGATGACAATGATAATAAAAATAATAATAACGCTGAAAGTTTAGTCGTTGCCATGGGTGGTTTCCAAATTGCCACATGCGATGTTTCAAGCAAACCTCTACCTGCGCCTTGATCAGGTTATTGCTTGTAATCACCCCCGTGGGAACAGGAGCTTGAGAGCTATTCATATGGCTGCTACGTAAATGTATTTAAGCTCAGCCTGTATCTACCGCTGTCTCACGTTGTACCATATTCGCCATCATATAAAATTTCTGTTGCTAGCGGAAAACCTATCCCCCGTGGCAAGGAATTACAAGAACACGCAATAGAAGCGCAGTCGGTCGTAAAAATCTAAGCTATGAAAGACAAACACAGTTCCTGGAGGTCTGGTTTACCCTGATTTGTTTTTTCTTGTTTCGGTGTTTTTTTACGACCTATAGTTTTACAACACCTGAGACAATCACTTGTAACTATGAATACAAGTTTCTTGCTGGCGAGAACAACAGCGAAGATGCTTCGAGCTATGCACGCAATCTGCCTTCCAATGCGACCATTGGTTGATCAACGTGGGCGATTTGGAAGTTTTGTTCGTGTGCAGAAACAAAGTCGGTATCTTGGCTAGAGGTACGAACCGCGGAATCGTTAATGTTCGAATATATATCCAATCAAATATCGCAATGAAACATTTCGCGATGCGTGCGTTCCACTGCGACGCAGCGCATTGAGATCTGCATATTTACACATGAGCTGATCACTAGTACTGAGTGAAATAATTGGGTTTTTCGTCCAGCCAGCAACGGTAGTGCATATTTGTGTGATGTCAGATGTGGAGACGCGTTATCTTCTACCTCGATAGTCCTCGATTATTCATGCATGCACACTCTGGCCTAAGAATATAATTTGAAAGACTGTTTCACACTTCAGGTTCATGGATACCTGTTAAATTTCCCAGCCAGCCAACGGACTCTAGCGCACTCTCTTATTTGTCTGTGTCGGTATCTGCGAAGGTTGAAAGTGTGCGTGTCTCGAGGTTGAACGTATGGAAATATCCAGGTCGAATTGAGACCTCTATTTCGTTCTCAGGGTAGTTGTAACCCGGTCGTAGCTCGATACTGGGTAACGTTTGATGTAGAGCCACTGTGTTCCTCTCATAGTATAACAATGAGACCAAAAGAAAAAAAATATGTTTCAGTGTCAGTGCAACTTAGCAGATGGCCGTGACGACAAGTTATCGAATGCGAAGGCCGGCTATAACAGAAACGCACTATGCTGCAGTGTGTCCGACCCGCCAATGGCCAGATACATAAAGTCCTCTTCTAGAAGCGTGGAGGTATATTACTTTAAGATTACTTGAGTTTATCCTATCAGTTTCACCTTAACGAAGACTCATAAAATCACTCAGGTTTGACGCGGAGCTACGTCAAGGACAGGAAACATTGGTTTTACCAGCCGAACTGATCATTCCGTTTACCAGCGACAGTCTGACCTAGTTTCCCATATAGCATTAATATCTGACGAGCCATCTGGTGTTGTAATATCAGACGATACTACAATATTAGACGAAATTGTTAGATTGTATCGGAATAAACGCTTTGCTCCTACACCTGTTTTTTTTGTGTTCAAGCCTTATAAACTTCTAACTGATTAATATGCAACTAGAATGAATTCCAACGCAAATACTAATCCTAATAAAGATGATTGTTTTCTACACAATTCAATGTGTATCTGTGGGAACCATTGACGTCACCACGCTAGGACAACTCGTAACAATTCCTTTTCAAGATTATAGCATCATGCTCTTCCACAACAGCTACAGTGATGTGGCTAGCTACAATAGTTTCTGCCCGCTTGATGCCTACTTGTTTCAAAGGAAACCACTTATTCGGGACTCAACACACTTACAAGCACCTCATCCTCCTCCGTCCCGCTCTTCAGCATCGACAAAGGGAACGCCGAGGAAAGATGTCAACACCTATTCTCGCAATTGTTACCGCTTATATTGCCGCTGGTACTACTACTTGCGATGCTTGTTATTGTTGAGCGAAGGGCGTACATCGACAAATACAGATAGATGCTGCTGCTGTATATGAACTCTGTCCGAGTGTTCTAAGTGACATGTTCCCTTTCTCCGGCTCGGCCTCCGGCGCTCCACAACGGCCTACCGCTCGTTTGTTCTAACTACGTCGATCGTCTCGTCCTGTGATCTATCGATATAGCTGAGTTTCCTCGCTCTGCAGACCTGAGGAGTAATAATGGCCATCTCCGATTGCCTCGCCTTGCGTTGAAAAAAGAAAGAGGAACCTTGGATGCCTTTTTGACATGCTCACGTCCCAGCAGCAGCGAACACCTGCTGGTGCCCTGACAAAGACAAATAATAGGCTTGTCCCAAAGGCAGCGAAGTAGACTTCCTTATATAATAGCTTGACCAGTTCACATGTGATATTGCCAACAAATCAGCTCTGTTGAGCAATTTGATAAACTTGGCCTTATTTTTCACGCCTCCTCTTGTTGCACCTCTATCCCTTCGGCCAGATGCAGGCATTGCGTGTTTGAAGTTGAATGCTGTATAGAAATAGGGTAGGGGAGGGCCAACGTTTCAGCATGGCCTAACAGCAGAAGGCGCGGAAGCCTTGACGCGCTAAACACTTTGAAGGCGATGCCGCCAGTTTTGTCTGCTGCCTTGAAACCACCGAGACTAGACAACAACGGACTTTTTTACGACGCCACGGGGCTGGTAATATTGGACCTGTGCGTCTGTGTGTGAGCATGCGTGAAAGGCGTGCCATGAAAACTGTTTATTATCCACACCTATTTGACTGGCGAAGCCACAAAGATCGAGGTCTACAAATGTAATACTATGTGTAGTTACTCTTTCTATATATATACATCAACACATCGTTACTAGTCCTGGCTACTTCGAACACCAGACGTAAACTTATGAGGCTCATCTGCGTAAGACTAGTAGGTATCAGTCCATTACTTATTTGTAAAACGGACAATACCCAGATCTATAAAGCAATGGCCAGAAGTGGAAGCTGCTGCTTTTGTGTTCAGTAAATTGGAGCTAAAAGATAGCCAACCTAATTAATGTCTAGCCCACATTTTGTTCAGTCAGCGTAGCATTAGCTTCGAATGTTCTAATGATGTTTTTTTGCTAGGCATGAAACAGCTAACGTGTGGACGAGCACGACCGGCATCTCCAGTGAAACGTCTCATTGCTTGTGCCCTTGTGGTTTTCTGACCAATTTGTCTGACTAAAAATTGTTATGATATCCTAGGAGGATGATTTTGACAATCAGCGGGATATGTCCCCCATACCTCAGTAGGTCTTAACCTTAGCTTCGAGGCTGTCCCACTATACTGCCTGTCCAAATGTCTATCTATGTCAGATAGGACACAACAGGCTCACTTAGTATTACTCATACCGATAGTCCTTAGCTACTCCACATACATACATACACACACACACACCATGAAAGTATATGAAAGGCTGCCGACTTGGTTGAAAATTCATGAGCCGTGCAATCACTGTCCTGATTTACGTTGTCGGAGGGAGTTGCCGGCGATTCTCATGATGCCCCTGGGTGCAATAGGCATGGACTACAATTTCTAGATGGCCTGTTTCGGCCTCCTCTTCTTAGGCTCGCGCCCCACAGCCATAGCAACAGGGACGAAGAGTCCGATTAGAGAATTTTCGATTTTCTATCCGACAGAGAACTCGAGTATAAAAGGGTAAAGATCATCTGAGGGTTTGCTCACGTAAGCACTGTTGGATGGCAGAAATTCATCAGAGGAGAACTTCAGCGTTCCGAGTGTCGTCTCCCAGCAGACGTCGGCTGCTTTAAGTCAACAAGCAGCTAACCTCAAAGGGAGGCTATCTGCTTACTGAGCGCTCTACTCCCACAGAGGGAAATAACGAACTGACTTCCCTTCCTTTTTCATTACAGAGAATCCGGCGTGCATTTATTATGCATACATATGTACATATCGATGTACGCTATATATATATATATATATATATATATGTATATATAAACACCACGTCACTTGGCCCCAAACGGCATGTACAGGCCTGTATTTATGCACAACAATTACGCAGAGGACAGAAAAGAGCATGACCTTCACCACTGACGAATTTCAAGCAGACATGACCTACATAAATAGTTCCGTACCACAACATCTAGACAGACGCGGCTGCTCAGTCGAGCCCTTTGGTGGCGTAGTGCATTCGTGTGCGCCGTGAAATCCGAGGAGACACGTAGGTGCACGGACTCGATCCCCACCGTTGCACATTTGCATTTCAAGGGGGTCCGTCTTATGAAGCAATGCCGAAAGCAGTTCTACCGTGGACGTTCAATGTTGGCTGTGGATCAGCCTGGAAAATTTATTTAGACGCGAGTGCTCAGTAAGATGCCCATCGTTGTGAACCCGACAGGTTGGCGTGCAGCGTTGACGACCTACGCGACAACGTCATCGCCACTTCGCCGAAGTGGGCGATCTGAACACGCCGAGATGATGTCACAAAGGGTGTGGTCTAATAAATCCTTCGAAGAACTTGTTGACTTCAAGCTATGGTGGCATTTATATTCCAGGAATTCGGTATAACTGTTAAAACTGAGCAGTTGGTCATTGTTATTTGTCGTTGTATTCTCGTCGATGTCGTCCCCATTAGCCAACTGTTGTAAATTTTTTTCCTCACAACTCAACGTAGGTCAAGCTCGATCACCACAGAGACGACAGGATAAAGCTGAAGCTTATTGGTTTATTAAATGAACTGCTATATTTACCACGGTTATGTTCACTTATATCCAGCGCCCTTCAGACGACGAAACGCGATGTCATCGGATTAAAACGATCTCCTTTGTTCCGAACGGAGGGATCGGTGAAACCGACCGTTATTGACTTAATTGAAATAGGTCGCTCTGTTCAGATCATGTTACCAAGATCCAATTGCTCGATCAGTGTTAATGCCACCGCAGACCGATAGCAGGGGTGGTCAGTCAACTGAACTAGTAGTCCCGTGCATTATGTTTTCAAAACTTAATGAAATAAATCAATATATAGGTATTTAGGCGCATGCACGTTGCCCAAGGACACGCTATATATATACGCCTTTCGCTGACAGGTACAGGTGGAACATAATATGAGCGCATCCTGGCAAATTTGTTAGAGTCGTCTCCCCACTGAACTAGTGTTCAATTCTGGATGGGTAAATATAGCATAGATTGTCAGCAGAGGATGGTTTTAGCAGACAGACGCGTTTTGTCATCCACATCAACTGTCCTGCACTGGATCGGCGCACTTTCATGGAGATTGAAATATCTCTGGTGGTGTCCGTGCTTTTGAAGAAAATTTCATTCTCCCCAAAAAGAAAACATATAGTATAGAATATATCGCGTACCACAATCACACATATTTCAATTATGCTGGCGAAAGTGCGATAATCACTAGCAAACACGAATATCGATGTGATTGCCACAAATATAATAATAACAGTCCGACTGTTGAATACATTTGATAACGGTCATCGCATTGAAGTCATCGATTTCATCTGAAAATGACCTCTCTTTCTAATCATGTTTGATTTAATGACCTCTCATGTTTGATTTAAGCCATCTCCAGCAAATTTTCCTGTTCTGCAAATAAGGAAAAATACTAAGTGAACGTACGCATCATAGCTCATCAAAGAGCTATCTTGAAGCTGGTAAAATACCATAATTCGCAAGGGGAGTTGGATGTGGGATTTGGGAATTGACCAGCCACCAACTAGCTAGCCAACTCGAATTGCTTATCTAAATATTGCGCATGATGTTTGAGGAAGATATCACGTTGGAAAATGCACTCGATCAGTCCCGCTGACCCAACTGATCTGAAGCGCTGAAAATAATGATAGAAGACTGTCACACATGTTTAGGTCATCAGAAAATAATCGTTTGTACATATAATAGCAAATTTCACGACCTCATTATCTGCTTTATATTGATATGTTTTAATAATTCCAATTGCACTGTTGATTCGTTCTACCAACTACAGTTGGTTGACTCTGGAATCTATCGTCGAAAAATGGTTGCAAACCTCCAGTACGACGCGTTACTGTAGGCCGCCAACTGCGAGGACTTCAGCTAGACATGATATAGACTTGATGCACAATAGCCATAGAGGAAGAACCGCTCATCGATAGCCAACAAGTCCAGACTTGTAAATCAATCTGCGACACGCAGGCGCAACGGGCTCACAACGAAATAATCCAACGTTGACGACCAGTCCCTTCTAATGCGACGTTGCCTCGAACTCCCATAGCGTAGACGTTAAATGTTAGCTGAGTGTCGGTCAGGAGAATTTATTTTGTTTCATCATCATCGGCACTTCATTGAGACCAGGAAGAGGATTGTTTAGATCTTTCAACTATCCCTATATGTAAACGTTCCATGTTCGATCTTAGTTCAGGTGAGATAACTTAATTAGATAAGACGCTTTCTCACGTACTCTACCGGCAGTCGTCATCCCATTGAGGCGCAGTTCATCGCTAAAATTCCACAAGCGGCTTATGCACTAACATTGGATGATTCATCTCGTATACGTCGACATCTCTTACACGCCGACATCTCGTATTACCTTGCCGCCGCTAGCATTTCGCAGTTCGTAAAGTCGTTCGTACGGCCGGTGGATAAACGTGCCCGATCGGCCGTGCGGCCGAGACATTCCTGCGTGAATAGACAGCCACGCCGCTAACCAGTATCATTGTTCCCTTCCACGTAATGAGGTAATGATTTAGACTGATATTGCTGAAACTCAATTTGACGAGTACGCTGGTTACATCGCGGGCGATCCTGCAATGGAGTACGATGCGGTGCAGGCCGATGAGGAGTCACTTGATCAGCCGCCGGCTCCTGTCCCTCCTCGTGAATGGAGACACTATGACGTTCCTATTGTAAAAGGCGCCCTCCGCTCGGGAGTGTTCACTTATCTACGACGTCACAAGTGGAGCTGTTCTTCACACTCAGATAAGCCGAAATCGATAACAACAACGAGCACAGTTGCAGCAGCATTAGCAACGACAAGAAAGAAGATGGCATGGCGTCATGATTGTTTATGTGTCGCCGTCGATGCTGTGGGATGCTGGTGCAGATCCATACGTTGCGGAAGACACGCAGTCGAACCCCTTGTTTGCTCTTTGCTGAACGCGCATTGGCGGAAATTTAAACACGGTTGACGATGATGACGACAGAGAGAACAGAAATAGTGGCGTTCGACGGCAGATGTTTACGGAGGAGAGGAAATCCATTGTTCGAGTTGCCATAATGGGAACTCTCGTAACGAGAGGACACGACCCGATGATGAGGGGGTCGTGTGTAGGAGACTGATTTGAACTCAACGAATGTTAACCTGGGACGAGCTCAGCGTAGAGGGCGAGACACACGAGCCTATTGACATTGGACGTAAACTGGCTTTCTCCGCCAACGTCATTGATTCTCGCGTGAGTGAATCGAGGCACCCCCAGCCGAGACGATGTCGCGGAACAATACATCGTCTCTAATGAACGTGTGACTCATTTGATAACAAAGGAAATTTCGCTGGTATGGAAACTCATCATACTTACATAACTCAACATGCAAATAGCTATAATCGAAAATAAGATATGTGCTTGTGTGGACGCCGAGAGTTGTTCTGTTGCCAAAGGATTCGCGGTTACACGAATCGATAAAGAACACGTCAAACAAGCCTCTCCGACCCGCGCGGTATACAAACTTACAGAACACTGCTATAAAGTGTTACGCCTCATCTGTGAGATTTCTGTTTTGGAGCAAATCACCGGAGTTCAACATATTAGAGCCTTGTGTGGATTTGCAGGCTATGGATCGTATACATTGAAATATGAGGTAGCAGTACTTGTCGACCCATGACAAAGATGGCAGTAGTGGGTCCAACAGGTGCACGATATGTCTATCAAATGCTAGATCTGAACTAATCTTTACTCCGTCGAGGTTCATTATCATTGCATCGACCACCTTGACTTGTAGAGCAGCCATCAGCATTCGATTGTCATTCATTGTCATACCCATATATGTACCTGGACTATTACATATATATATATATATATATATATATATATATATATGCGTTGATCATTTATTCACGCAATTAATTGGCATTGATTTTCACCTCGGAATGTTTACACCTGTCTCTGCATAATACACAACGAGCTCGCACGGAGTCTAGACACACATAAATGGTCGCTCGTGAGCGGTTGCAATTGTACTCATTTTCATCAGACACCCACAGGTGGTTCGGACGTGTGCGATCGTTCAACAAATCCGTAGGTAAACTCTCTCTCTGTTCACCCGGACGGAGAACACATTTGCAAATTCGTTTCACGGCGGCGGGGTGCAACGTCCATTCACCGATTGCCACGTTTGCGTAGCAAACAAGTTAGCATTTCGTGTACAGACGCCGTGATGTGAGCATTACATACAACAATTGGGACACAGCCAAGTACTGCTCGACATAAAGGAAGGCCTTTTAAGGAACAAAGTTCACTTTACGGACACACAGGTGTAGCAGAGATATTGTAGCAAGAACAATATTTTGCCTGAGTTACAATGTTTGTAATAAGTTGCAATTCCTTAATAATTACGTGCGTCTGGCAGATATCTCGATTTAGGCGGCGCATTAAAACAAGCGGTTGGCAATCAAGCGATAATATATAATCAAAGCGAAAACATCCTCACAGACCAAATATCATTGCAGTCATCGAGGGATGGTGTCTCCGCGGCTGACACAGAGATCAATGTAGCTTCCAACAACTACACGTGCCTCAGACCAGAATCAAAATAATGGGACTATAATAATTTGTATGTCGTTTGGCTTTCGACGTAGAGATGCGATTGGGCTGGCTCTCATCTCACAGCGTTTTACACCAAAATCATCCAGTTGGTAAAGGTGAAGGTAAAGCTCTATTGATTTATTAAAGGAGCTGCAATTTCACAATGCTTAGGCGCTTGTGGTGGTACAAACAAGTAGATCGTGACGAGTGCCGAGTTGCGATCGACAGGCGCGGTAGCCCGCTGGTGGCAATCATCGTCTACATGGGAATCGAGAACGCAGGCGGAAATGAATACTGAATTTCACCGAGAGCTTCGGAGAGGTCTGCTATATTGGTAAGACTTCAATTCAATTCAAGCCTTCGATGATCTGAAGGCAAAATGTGGACATCGAAGCATTCACTATAGTGAATATAGAATCAACGCAACTGTTTCAACATGACACGTCTGCGAACGCTTATTGAGCAAGACGAATGATCGCTATGGTTTATTTAAGGTATGTCTGCATTGGTGCAACGATTATGTTACCTGTTTGAGCCCTGCCGTGTGACATATAAGAGAGCTTAAGCATTGTTAAATTGCAGCTCCTTCAATAAACCAATAAACCTTTACCTTAAGCAAGTCGATGTTCAATTTCTATTCCATTGCTCTATTCAATAGTATTTAATAGCAGCACATTTGCTATACTGTACGTTTCGTTTGATAATACAGGGAAAAGACATTTTTGCAATTATGTCTTTCTTGAAAATATACATTTTGTCGCAACGAAATTCGAACAGTTTTTCTTTGGTAGTCGGATCCGCGGAGTTGGAGTGTGCAAACTGCGCTGATGATCCTAGGTTCTGCCTTTACCACAAGGCCGTTTTCGGGTTTTCCGTATTAGGTTCGGCTGACTGAAAGGTTGCGAACCTTTCTTCACTGCGAACCCTGTACATCAGGTCGGTTTCGTAACCGCATCGAAGTATTAGTCCATTCACGATGGCCACAACTCGCATTTCAACCGTTGAGATAGATTACGCGCGTGTATATATATAAATATATATATTATATAAAGGTACCTCATACTTAATGCGCGACGGTTATCTGAGCGAAATCTCGGTGTCCTTGTCCTCGTCGTATCGTCGAACATCACCCGAATGAGCAATGACAAGATGGCCTGCGAGACTTCAACTCAATTTTTTCCTACACTGGCCATTGAGGTATTGAAGGCTGTTATAGCGAAAAAGAGCGAGAAAGAGAAGCGCCAGACCCAGCGCTATTTCACTTCAGCGAACGCTCCCAGAGGAAATGGTCAGAAGTCTCGGGTGAGATATAACGTGTCAGTGTCTGTGAATTTCAGCATATGTAAGTGTGAGGCTTTGCCCTAACGATCTGCGCGCCTGGGTTCGCCCCTCTCTCTCTCTCTCTCTTGCAGTTTTGCTAATTTGCTTTACATGGATGCTGGAAATCTGTGGCTGGGTCTGATAAGCCAATTTACCGACAGAATATAACGTTGCCTGCCTAGCCAAGTTTCGTTGACCACCTCTCGCTGATCTGAACCTCGGGAGTCTCAGCAAATTTTGATGAAGCGCGCCCGATTTGAAGAATCATTTTTATGGTTCCACATCGGAGCGCGGTGCGTTGACCCTAACCTCGACGAACGGGTATGCTGTGAACAGTCACGCGTCGGGCAATACACGCATGAATACACTGACTACAGTCGTTCCCTGGAGATACCGCAATGTTGCTCATTCTTCGCTCCGCTGACTGCAAAAGGTGTGCCGATCACGCGGAGCACTTTTTCGGTCCGCCATCTTGGGTCACTTCACACTGATTGTAATCCCTTATAATGACCGTGGCATCCTGTAGACTACGGCGTTGCGTCGACCCTCCTTCTTCAACGACAATCGTCGCCCATACAAATGGACGTCGCAACAGATGCGCTACGAATCCTTCGATTCAAAGCAGGTCCTCTCGGTAAGGACCTGCTTTGAATCTAAGGATTCATTTCTTCATCAGACCCACATTTCGCTCAGTTAGATTCCGCGGACAGGATTAAGCAAACTACAAAACGTAGTTACCTAAGTACGGCTCTTAATCACGATTCGTACCAGCAGGATGCGGTTGCAGCAGTGCCAGAAGTGTTTTAGATCTTAGCAATTGTGGAGATCAATAAGAAAACAGGGAGGGAAAGAAAGAGAGAGAGTTGACGTGCTACAAATGATCGAACGTCCGCATCCCGGCTCAAGAATGCATGAAAAGAATACATAAAACATTGTAAAAACAATCTCAACCCGTCTCAGATATCGCCATTTTCCTGGGTGCACTAAAAGCTCTGACGGCAAGTCGAGCGATTTGACAAGTCACAAACGAAGGTAAAGATAAAGCCTTATTGGTTTATTAAAGGAACAGTGCAAGTTTACAGTGTTTAAGTCCTCTTATATGTCACGGAGACTCGAATCTGCGGCCTACGGCTTTTTACAGCCAGAGACTTAGCCGTTCAAGACACACGCCTTGGTTTAGTTTTGCCAAAACATGTCGGACTTCTGCTTATAACACGGCTGCTACTTGGCACAACGTTTGGCGGTATTAGATCGCGTAGGCACATGTCTACTTAACCAGGTAACGGCACGGTCATATCTTGGCTGTTTGAAGGGGGGCGCGGAGGTCTAATTGAGCAGCGCGGGGGAGCGCGGAGGTCTAATTACTACCAACTCAAGTCGATTTCTGCGAAGAAGGTTTCGCTTAGAAGTAATAACCAAAATACTAGTGTTTGCTCTATAGTAACGGCCTGGTGCGGGGGCATGGCTACACGCGCTGCCCTCCTCGTCCCTTGGCAATGCTCTCGACGATTCCTCTCTCCGCTTCTGTGTGGGCCTCCGCCTAGGGGCCCCTGTGATTGCGACCCACAGCTGCGAGCGTTGAAGGGACCCTGTCGCAACAAATGGCCACCACGGGCTCTCGTGCGAGCGCAGCGCCGGTTGCCCTCACACACGATGCTTAATGAGACGCTCGTGAGGGCCCTCCGCTCCGCCGGTATTCTTTGCACAAGGGAGCCACAGGGCCTCGACACTGCCGACGGGCGCCGCCCTGACGGCCTCACTCTCATCCTCTTCCACCGTGGCCAGCACCTCGTTTGCGGCGGTACGGTGGTCGACACTCCAGCACCTTCTTATGCCAACCACTGTGCAACCACCCCCGGTTACGTGGTAACGCGTACGGAACAGGCCAAGCTGCGGAAGTACGCCACACTCCAGGCCACCCACCTCTTTTCCCCCTTTGCTTTTGAAACCTTGGGCGGGCACGGACCCCTCACTGGGAACTGCCTCGAAGTAGTCTACCATAGGCTGGTCCGCGCCACCGGTGACAAGCGAGCAGGATCTTTCCATCTGCAACGTCTATCCCTCGCTGTGCAGAGAGGCAATGCCATCGCCTTCCTCGGGACAATGTCGACCTCGGCCCCGGTACTCAAGTAATCCCTAGAACTAATTCCTAATTATCGTATGTTTGAATAAATATATATCTATAGTAAATATCGATGCAAGGAGCCGTCTGTTTCCGTGAACTGTAAGAACATCGAGAAAAAAACGGTAACGCGAGTACCATAATTATTAGCCATTGTTTCCCGAAGTTAGCGAACTCAGCTGAAGTGAGTACCTTTACCTCCAAATCGCTTATGGAGACTCGGATGATCAAAATCAAATTTCGATGCATCAAGGTTTGTTTGCAAACTTCCGAACCTTTTATCCTTAGTATCGAAATTTGATATAAAACTTAAACAATTGTTGTCATCGAACTCTTCAATAAGACCCCCCTAGCAAATATGAATTCCTTAGATTAAGATTTATTGTCAGAGGTTCAAATCTAAGTGGACCCATATTTACTTCTACGAGCAGTATCTCCGCAATAAGATTTGAAAAGTAGTAGTGGCAACTAATGTGGTCTGCGGCACGGCTACCACTGTGAAGAAAGGAACGCACCGTACACCCCCTGTATGCGTCATGAATACTGCATGTCTACATACACAGGGCTTTCTAAGGACACTCTATTGACCACAGTAGTCGTTTACAGACGCTAAGCGGACAGAGGTCCTTGGGAGGATAGAGAAAGAGAGAGAAAAGGGAAGCAGCTGAGAGTTCGCTAACCACGTCATGTCCGTACGGCAAGGAGGATGTGTGATGCTCGCGGCTGGGCTTGTCCATATCTCACCGCCCTTACTCAAGGAATTGACTAAGCGATACCGGGAAGGGCCGTGGTGCTGTTGAACATCGTCAACAGTTCCAGGGGGAGGTCATGGTGTTGTCATGCATCTTAGCATGGGAACACCCCTTTTTAGAAAAGAATTTAAAATATAGTCAGATTTATTATGAGAGTGTACAATAATATTTGCGCCTGGATACGACTCTTCCCAGAAAGCTACAGTATGTTTGTACTGTTTAATGTATGGATCACGAATATCTTCAAGTGCATCCAACGGTCTAGTCCACCGAACTAAAGCATGGTTTTTTTTTCATTTCTGTTTGCGCGTTGTATCACTGTAGTATCACATGCCGTTCGTATGCTAACATGGACTATCACTTCCTGTTCTGCCGTGGTTCAAGTTATCTTATGTATTTTGTAACGTTGTGAATTAATAATATGCCACTGTAATACATATATATATATATATATATATTATACGCATCCGATGATCCGCGTTTTATACAGAGTTGTTGCAACCCTTGCAGTAGAATATTAACCTCTATTATTAAATGGCCTTTATTACACTTAAAGGGAAGGAAACTCGAACTGCAATTCCGATGTGACTCCCGACACGTGAAAAAACAATACAAGATAGGATCATATGAATATACATAATTGTATTCAGGTGGATATTACATATACAATCGTCGCTAATCGTCGTAGAATATAGCAGGAAAATGCATTTTGTATACGCACGGCGTCCGCTGCTTCATACTCACATACGCATTCGCCACCTGAGGATATTATTCGTTTGCATTGAACCAGGTTACTGCACGCTAAATTGAGCACGCAGAACCTCTTATATGCACTTAAATCGGCAGTAGGGTGTAAATGAAAGAAAATAATATAGTAATAATAAGAAGAAGAAGAAAGATCATCTGAACCCGTTTAGACCAACCAGCGAATTTGTTAATGTTGACTCTCTGTTTTGATCGTCGAGAAAGTGCTTGCGTCAAGAAAGTGTAAGAGGTCGTCTCTCTCAGAAATAGAGCTGGTCACGGTAACCACAGAAATGAAACTTCCAAAAAAGTAGTAAGAGAACTCATGGCTGAAAAGGTTGGCTCCCCCAAGAAATACATAGGGTTGGGATTTGACGCTCCACTGTTTGCGTCTCAATTCCACCGTCTTTGGGGACCTGCGGCAGAAAAGTTGCCCCTTCCGACGGGTATATACAATTGCGGTCGTTGCTTCACAGAGTTGCAACCTTGCTAAAGTGTAATAAACACAAACAAACAATATTAGATATTATCAGTATTAAAGGAAACTGTCTCAATCCGTGATGTATGTACATCACCGTGAACTCGACCACTGTTATGAAATAGATAGTGATTTCCAGAAGCTTAAAATTAGACGAATGCTCTCTTCAGCAGAAAGGGGGTATATATATATATATATATATATATATATACCCAAATGTCACCCAAATCTCCAATATTGTAGGCCAGCTTGTGTTTCGCAACGCGATTCCGAGACTCACGTCCATCACCCTGTGTTCTCATTATAATAAGTCAATGAGTATAGAGCGAATGCTCTAAACGCATTCCCACTAACTAGTGAATCTCAGGTAGCCTCGAATCAATTGGATCGATAAATTGTCGTTTCTGTATCAATCCTCCCTTCGGCACGTTGGCTGGCCCGCTGGCACACAGAGATTATGCAAATATACATTAGTGAACCGTTCACTCATTTCACCTCACAAGTTACATCCGTCCTCAGGGAATTCAAAATTCGTCTGCAGTGCGGCTTTTTGTGTCGCAAAGCAGTGTTATAATATTAAATTATTGTGCACAAATACCCAACATACAGATGCCATAGAGAACTTAGATATAATTGCAGTAATAGGCTACCGTTCTAAACAGCATATTTGCTCTTATCAAAAAGGTAACTGTGTTGCAGTTTTTTCAACGTTCGTTAATACATTGCCTCTGCATCGACGAACGTCTGGCGTATCAGTGAATGTCGTCACGAAAGCTACCTGTAACCACATCGGGTCATTTGAGTGCTTCTTTGCAGACAAAAGAAGAAGCTGAATTCCCAGTATGAAACACGTGGCCCGCTATGTACTTTTATATGGTGAGCATGTCAATCCAATTAATTTGAACGTCCTTCTACAACGATTAGCGACGCAATATTGTTTGAAATAGTATAGGTACATAATAGCTCAGTGATCGGCTTTCCAAAGAGGTGTAGGACTCTAAAGGGTGTTTGGTTTTTAGAGAGGATACATGGTTCTCGTAGAAGACTCTAAGGGTTGGATGTATGTCATAACACCTGGCAACAAAAATGGTAGTAGATAGCACTATGTATCAAAAATGGTCACTTTGACACTGTAATCTTGACTGCACCATACCAGCGATGGAGACAACATCCGACCTGTCCAGATACTTACGGTTCAAAATGCGAGCCTTACGGTTCAAAAACGAGTAAACACCGATAGATCATAGATTGACTTTCGAATTGAATAGGAATAG
Source organism: Stratiolaelaps scimitus (assembly GCA_019614645.1). Lineage (NCBI taxonomy): Eukaryota > Metazoa > Arthropoda > Arachnida > Mesostigmata > Laelapidae > Stratiolaelaps > Stratiolaelaps scimitus. The sequence goes on from JABWDB010000028.1 coordinate 2,281,424, forward strand.
CTTTCGCTCGGGTTTGTTATAGATAAGGTGAGGATTTTGAAATCACCTCTAGAAGTGTCTGGCAGTTCTCTTGCCTCTCAGTTCTCTCGAGGCTTAACGCGCGCATGGGAGACGTTATACGCAGAGAGCATTTTCATAACATGTTGATTTAATATAATATTTGGGACTACAACGCCCTTTGGGGTCGATAGGTGAGAACAGATCTATTTCATTCATACTTTCGGAGAGTTGACAGCCCGTTGCTAACCGCAGCTGTACAAATCATTAAACAATATCACTTAAGTTCCGCTTTCGTTGTATTTGTTAGTTCCCTAGAGGCTTCAAGCGAGCGGCGGGCAATTTTCACGATTGCACACCTCGAATCGGCTCGTTAATCCGTTAATACCATCATGATCGTCCGCGATAAATTAGTAACCACTATTGAATATTATGGCAGACATACGGCTAACCAAACCTAACACACTCCTCCGTACGATGGCAAATCACTTAGCTACGAATGATTTCACAATTCCCCGTTATCCATTATTGGACGGCACTCAAATGAAAGAAATGCAATCTCCAATAATTACGACACACCCTCTCTCTCTCTCTCTGCGGTAACCCGTCCGCTCGTATTGCCAAGTGATCCTCAAGTAATTTGGGCGGGGGGGGGACCATGACTTAAATTGACGAAACAAGCAGTCTCAGAAAGGCAGGGAATAACAATAAAAAAAGCAGCTCGTCTGAGAAGTCTATGGAATGCTCCGCATTTAGATGCCGGCAGGGCGTTGTCGCCTAGAAGCTGATGTACATGTTTTGACACACGGCTGTCTGACACATACTTTGATATATGATGACCATGCATACATAGATAACCCCATGTTCCACGCGCATCCACCCAAGCCCCCAAAGCTAGAAGAACAGTCGGAGGCCCTGAAGCCCATCCTGCATTTCTGTCCATCGAATAGCCACAAACAAAGGCGGCTCCGTGGCTGTTGTTTCTGCCGCTTCGATTGGACTCCAAGCTGGCTGGCAGTCCCCATGCTCCAAGCCTCCAATTCCCATGAGAACCCAATCTGCGTACCCTTTCAGTGAGTTTCTCGTTGTAACCCACGGCGTCCTAAAAGTGGATATGCGATCGAGGCTGACGACCGCCTATTTGGCTGACTTACACAGCTGAGCAACACTGAATTGTCTTAATTCGCCAACTGAGTCGAACGACGCTAGCCGTCTCACCCGTTTGGATTTTTGTGATACATTTACATATAGAGCATATACCGAAGTAGATGCGGCGTATCATTTTGAAAAAGTGACTCATCGGAGTGAAAGCAGACGATGTTGGGTTAGTATAAGTCTCATATATGGATATGTGCATATCGTGGCTTGACTTGCGGGTAGTGTCCCGACCGAGTTATATGTATATACTTCTCGAAAAAAAAAATATATATATATGTATATATATATATTTTTTTTTTAAGCCGAATGTTGCCCGTTCACGTGGCAATAACTGATTTATGTAATAGATATAGCGACAACAAACGAGGACGCACATTTACATTTCTAGAAGAGTTATCTTCTTCAGCAGGGTGATAGGGTACGGTTAGCCAATGAGCTTATGGACGCACATGTTACTGACAACGTTTCCAATGAAAAGGTACAAGGTTGCTGAACTTCGTGTATAGTTCTTCTTTAGCGTTGCATTCAGTTACATTCGTTTTAACTAAGCAAGGCGTGTCATTGAGAGATTTCCTGCATGAGATGTAGTCTCACTGAGGGGCAGCTCAAGCATCAGGTTAACTCTCAGGAAGGTGACGGTGCCTTCACGTGAGCCTTGCGTCATGCAATTGCCATCGGTTCCCATCCTCCATTGTCGCCTTAATAGACCTGTTCCACTTGGCTGCGGCGTGTGAGGAAATTCTTGGTCCAATTTGGTTGTCGTGTTTGTCAGAGTTGAGAACACAGAAAGCGAACATTGTGGCATTCCTTCGAAAACAAAATCCAACCTATCGTCATTCTGAACCTAATAGCAGCAGAAGTGTCAAGACAAATAAGGCGATTTGAACCGCCGAATTTTTCCTCTTGAAATCTTTGGCTCGGACGCGGTTTCAATTCTTCGATGAAACCGAATTGACGGCAAGTTCGTCGCATTTAAGATGTCCGATGAGGTGACTTCGCCTGAAATCACCTTTAAGTTCACCGCCGCCGTCAGCCCCTCTGATCGTCACCCTGCGATGATCGTTTGCGATACTCGGTTGTTGCTAATGACAGCCTACTCGGCCGGGTCGAGCCGACTGCTTACCATTGTCAATCTGAGGCCACCTTCCACATTAGACCCGATAGCTCACATTAGTGAAAGAATTCGTGAATTAAGTACTGAAACGCGGAACTAGTATGCAATGGAAATGATTATATGAATGATAACTGTGGATAATAGGCTGTGGGCGATCATGTGAATAACAAATTTCCTCATACTTTGCATGGTAGAATAATGCCATTTAATCACGGTATCACTGTCTAGTACATTGCGACATTTCGCTATAACGATCATTTTTACGAGAACCTAAATGTTGCAAAAACTGCAGTCAAAACGATAACTCACAGAGTGGAGGAGGGAATTTTGCTCAAACGCACGGAGACATTCCACGAGAGAAATTCCAATTTCGATATAAAGTGGGCCGATCCAGTGCAGGGGGTTGACGTGGATGACAAAACTATCCTCTGCTCGGAGTTTATCTCTTCTTTAAATTCGGCTTTACGCCTGGCATTGCTTCGATATCTAGGGAAGGTGTGAAACCCCTCCGGCTAATGTTCAATAGCCGAGTGTCTCACAGCCTATGAGAACGTTGTAACCCGTGCTCCACAAAGCCCGCCTGGACCGTCGACATGTGTTCATGTTGCGGACGAGTTCTTCGAACGTTATTCATCACCATTTAACTTGCTACTATGGAAATACTCATGTGATTCTTGTCTACGACATGTGTTTGCCAATCCAATACCTATTTTCAATCTCTATCTGCCTTTAAAAAATTGAATACAACGCTTCCGTTGACTTCACGAGATTGAGTAAAAATTACAAAATCCTTTACAATACCCTTCGTCGTATGGGAAAAGAATATCAGCGCTGCGGTTTTATCACATAGCAAGTCTTAGCCCGAATCTACATGAATCGCACCCTCGAAGTCAAAGATATTACGAACCGATATTAATGGAAGGGTGATGAAGACATCCGTTGTGAAATTGTTAGAATGGAAAAAATCGTTCTATATTTGAGCATAACATCACGTACCTGTTCCAGCAGAAACAGATGAAATCATATGCTGCTACAATTAAAAAGGCGTAAAATGCATTGACATCAATCTCCTAAGAAAAGATCTCCCCGTCGGGGAATCGAACGTGCGTGCCACCGCGTGACAGGCATGGATACTGACCACAATACTAACGAGGGCAAAACGGCTCCATCTGAACTCATATGCTGCTTCTATTAACTGTTGAAAAGGCCTTTGAGGACATGTTCCTTCTAATATGTTGACACGCTGATATTATATGTTGTCTCATTGAGCTTCCGTGGATTCCCATGAGTCTGTCCGAACACACAACAGCCACTGCAAGCCTAGCACAAATGCCAAGAATAAATAGAGGACCCGAAACGCCTCTCTTGCACTCAGGCACATCCCCACACCACTGGACGTTTTCTTAGTGTTACACCACTGTCGGGTGGGTGACAGCGTAAGGACTTCATAGGGGGGACTGTGCGATGCAAGCGATCCCTTTTTGAATGGCACCGGCTGAAGATGACGAGCAACGACCTAAGAGTGACTTCGCGCGTTAACTAGCTCGGAAAGTCTATGAATGTGCGTGCGAAAAATAACGAACAAGCGCTGAACCGGCCAAAAAAAAAATCGTACCAAAACAGGCTTCGCTCAGGAATATGCTACTTGTGGAAGCCTTTGGAATTTGGTATAGCTATAGATAGTGCCGCATAAACACGATTCTTAATGTCCCCGCTTAATTTGACCAGTCAACGTGCGTCATCGTTAGGGAAATTAAGGGCATTTTAGAGACAACGCCCCGTCGCCTACCGGACCATCTGTTCTCTCAAGGTATTTTTATCCATATACCAGTAATATCCGATAATAATAATAATAATATGCCATTCGTGAAAGCATTTTCTTCGCAACGGTAGACGGTGGGGTCTAGTTCCGACAGGATAGGACCTGACTGCATTTGCTGTTTGAGCGCAAATAAGTGTTATCGGATCACTGACAAGAAATGTTTGCTTAGTAGACTCGACGTACAGTCGAATGCGTGTCGAAACGTGCGGCTCTCCGGTAGCGTACTTGGAATCCTATTCAGTGCTGGCAGAGGAAGAAACTTTCAATAATTCTGGGGATTCCTCGTACAACGTGTTGAACAGAGTTTGAATTATATTCCTTTGAAGTTTGGAGTCCACTTCTCTCCACGAGAATATCTTATTGCTAAAACTGACTATAAGCAAGAGCACTTATAAAGACTTTAAAGCAAGAGTACTGAAGACAATCTACCGGTACACTTGATACTCGGTTTTCGTTGACACAAGTGTCGATGTATAGCTAACACATTGGAAACGTCCTCTCAAGGATAGCCACGAGGATTGCAATCATAGGAAACACGTAGGTGCACGGGTTCGATCCCCACCGTGGCACATTAGATTTAAACGAATTTCCGTCTCTGTTTTCTTTCCACGCCGCCGTTGTAGCCCCAGTCGTAACCAAATTATGACGACGCCCGGCGACCGACCGTTAGACTCGAATATATTTATACAAAATCATCATATTCCTTTGCGATCATGATGCAATGCTTCATCATGCTGTCCTCGTCGCATCACAAAATGTACGATCCCCACAACGTATATACACCAGCCGCTGGCAATTTTGCTCGATCACGCAGCGAATCCTCCCCTTCCCCCGTCCGCCTTCAACGAAGAAATGTTGCATAATTTCATCTGTCTATCACGCTATCCAGTTTGGCCCTCATGATTGCTGTGTGTATCAGTCACGTCGCCAGCGTGAAGATTCTCGGGGCGTACACGGGTGTGTGCGTTGCGAAATCTGAGCTGCTCTGATAGTTCGACTCAAATCTCCGATGGGGCACGCATTTTGAATTGAATTTGAATAGGAATCACATGAGGAAAACATTGGTTTTAGACGATAACGTTGGGTGCAATTCGTTGTGGCTTGAAGTTTCGCTTCCTCATAGATTTGCTTTTTATGCGTTTATGTGATTGGTTTTGTACGTGAGAATTATATAATATTCGCTCGTATTCTTTCGTATTTGGCAATGGAAAATATATTTTGAATTCCTTATACAAACACATGTCTACTATATATATATATATATATATAGTAGCCATGTGTTTGTATATGTTGCGTGTGTGTGTGTATACCTAATGCTCCATAGATCCAATGGTTTCGTGTCGGATTGCTAATTATATTCATTCTCTCTGAATCATAGTTCTCCATCTCTATCGGATCATGTTTGCTAGCGATGACGATGATACATTGGTTTCCGAGTACCTACGGCTACAAACCTAGAAAAGCAAGTTGATTCTATCTATAGACGTTCGGTGAGAGTCAAATGACAAACGGACCGGTCGTTATCAACGGCTCAGATAGCAGAGTGCTCCGTGGGACGGTTCCTTGTACGCTGTCGTCCATGCGAGTCTAATGGAGTCCTTCGCTATATAATGTCTTACATAAACCATAACGTACAACGAGGCTAGATCACCAGCGGAAGGCGAAGGAAACAGGTAGGGACGGCTTCACTTCAGGCAGCTGTCGCCTGCAGGTATTGCACCGGCAAAAGAGTCGTCAACAATCCGGCTGACAAACTTGTATGGCCCGTAGACTGTAACTTAGTATGTGACTGATCCACGACATCCACACAGCCAAACGCAAACACCCGCAAGAGAACTAGAGCCTAACCCTGTTCGGCCAGGAAGTGTAGGCTGTTTGACGAACAAGTGGAGCCGACCAGGCCGCGGAGGGACAGATATTTCATATGGTAGAATGTCGCCCTCTTTCACGTCGAATATATGAATACTACAGGAATAAGTAATAACGCACTCAGGCTAGAAATACTAGGTAGGTTGGTATACGCAGTCAACCGAGGTCTAGCTGTGCCAACAAGGCCAACCCGGAGTGAGAGAACAATGAGGATTACCCAACACAGGAAGGACGCTATGATCGAGCCAGCATGGCCTAACTGAGGCCGATCTGGGGGGTTGTAAGCGCAATTTAGTAAATTGGTGTTTGAACGAGAGGCAGCCCAATGTATTGTATTATAAAAAGGCGTACAGGTTCAAGGCCGCAGATTCAAGTCCTGCGACGTGACATATCGAGAACTTGAGCGTTGTAAAAAAAACTGCGGTTGTATAATAAAATTGAAGTTCTTGTCATGATTCTAAAACTTTGTATTGTGTTGCATTCTACAAATCATGGCCTTCCAGCACCATAAAATACTCCATCACGTCTATGATGTAATCACCAATGGAAGTTCACATTATCTGTGAAATCTGTCAAACTGACTGCCGAAGGTCAAGACATTATGCTGAACGATCTTTCAACACCGAATGTTCAGGAATTATCTACAGTCGCACTACCCGTCGGGTGTTGAAGGAGGACAGTTGACGCTAAAAAAAGTTACTTATCGATATGCTCTATTGAGTACATTGGACTGAATAGTCACTACTTGGTTTTAAGGGTCTAATTCACATACAATTTTTGCTTATACAGTCAGATGCTACGATGGTACCACATGCCATTACAGTAATTCAAGTTATATACGTAACTGGCAAACAAAGACACGAATGTCGCGTGAGACATTTCTATGGCTGGTGCAGCTAGTTACCCACCCACTAGTTAGTGGCTGCGCTATCAAACGCAGATCAATTTGCAGCTATACCTCCCCCTTCGGACACAATGAGTCCCGTACACAACGTGTCACAGTAGACACCCCTCAGGATACCATATGGCAGATTATAGCCTGATGGTCAAATCTGTCCCCTTTGCGTTTCCGTATTCCCCCATAGCAAAAAAAATCTGTCCTCATGGAAATATATTAGTTTCCTGTCTCCGCAACAAGCAGGGTCGTTAGTAACACCTATTATATATCAGCATTGGACGACGCTCTCGGGGATGGTGGCACCGTTGGTGATACCGTCTTCTCTTGGCCCAACGGAGAAAGCTAACAGACTCACTGACTCATTGGGTGTACTCACCGAAAGCGGACGTCCCACCGACGTCTAACCACTTACAAATGAAACAGCCGGGTCCCAATGTTGGGAATGAGATTTCTAAAAATGGTGACACTGTAAATCAACATAGTTACCCTTAAATAAATAAAAATTGAGCAACTTAAAGAGCAAATTAAAGAAACCCTACTGACGGCACGGCTACGCTGCTGAGAATTCCGTCATAAACGTTTATTTATATCTAAAAATAAAGAACAAAGGCGGTATCAATCCAATAATCAACACATTGAGGCGAGGCTAAATACGGCACGTCCATGGACCCCCTCCGCCGTCCACCCGGGTCTCGATTCGATCCACCGAAGTGTCCAAAAGTACAACGCCAGCCGTGTCCGCATGTGAAAATGCCGAATGTACGAAATCGTCTGTGTAGCCACAATGTGGATCGTCAACAAACAACTTCGAGCTCCGAACAAATGATTGAAATAGATGCGACGCTGTTGTTCGAGTCCTTCAATATTTTTGTCAATGCACACTTGATGTTCCACAAGGCAAGCAGTAGCTTTTGCGATTCGAAAGGCATCAGTGCACTACTTGCCCATGAGCATTCAACTCCCAAAGATTCTTTTAGTTTAGCAAGATGCGGTTTTGAACCCGTTTGGCCACAACGGTCACACGTTATCAGTGCGCCATCGTTGGGGGTTGTCGGAAATGGTGTATTACGTAATGTACCAGCTATTTAGCATTTAGCACTAATAATATTAAAATCGCAGCCACGCAATATCATAACATCACTCTGCTGCAATTCCGGTGAATCCGCGCTGGAAATATACCAACAAGCCAGCGCTTGTAGCTTTATATTTTTCAGCAATAGTCAGCCTGATCAGTGACGCCGCAACACGCATCATCTAGGAACGAGAAAGAGAGAGGGACTATTACCAAAATGACGTGTCTCTCTGATCAGCAACAACCCGAAGTCATGCGTTTTGGGGCCACGTGAGCCTCGTCGACGTCACGGCGACAGCGACACGATTTACACGCCTGACCTCAAAAGCAGTGTTCAGCCTTGTCACCGAGCAGATGAGGGCGCGTTACGAGGTGTAATAACCTTCACGCGGAAGGACGCTATTATCATTACTATCAAATCCACACGAACAGGTTGACGCACAGAGACCAACTTCGTCTAACCTGAACCGGGTGCATGTTTCAATCCGAGACGCACGACTGACCCTGCGGCCTTCTCACAGCAAACACACACACACACAACCATATACATATATATATATATATATATATATATCAGGTTAGTTGTGTTATAAAAATTTCACTCGCAGTTTACGGCCTAGGGCTGTCCTTGGTCCTCTCAGAATGATTTCATTCATCTATTTGCGTAAGAAACTGGTTGGGAAGAAGACTCGCGCGGTTAGGTGTCGGATTGCGGTTGGTCGAATTGAAGACAGAGATCAAAAGAGATTGTCTAAACCTTCGTTGAAATAACGGAACGTGTCGATACGATTACCTAAACAAATCGAAAATGTCTATTTTTGTCATTCAAACGTAGTAATCTACGTGCACTATAAAGCCATTTGCAAATGTTTCAATGACTGATCACTTAGCACTCGGAATACTGCCACAATTAAGATCCTCGTTATTGTAATGCTAGGTGTTAAGGCATGGTAAGCCACGTGGTAACACATTTTGACGATATCGAGTTTAGACTTCTTCTAGTCTCTCTCTCTCTCTCTATATATATATATATATATATATATAATGAGGAAAAGAAGGTTTTCGTATGCAAGCTTCATTCAAGGCACAAACCTAGTGGCTACATGTGTAAAGCAATTGTTCTCCTATTGTACAGCGTAATATTATCTCGCTTAATTTTACATCAAGGCACCTGTTGTTGGAATAAAACGATCCATCCTACTTGAAGCTTCGACCTTTGACCTTTTCGTGTTGGCACGACGTTGTTCAAGCCCTTAATGAATTCAACGTTACGCTTGCCAGCACGAGGACGAACCGTCAAATTGCTAAAAAAAACCTCCGCACAACTACAGCACGCACCCGATTGGAAATTATTTCAACAAGACGCTGGAATCGTCGCAGATAATCGCAGCAAACAAGCTGGGGGAGGATTCGCCGACTTAAGTATCAATGAGGTGCTTACTCAAACGATTTTTACGATTGCACGGACGAGGTAGCAAATGAAGTATATTCTTATTATCCAACAAAAACACAAAAAGAACAAGAGCTGACGTAAGCCAAAATCATCAGCGTTGCACGAGCAGTGTTGCCACAGCTGTCTATGATCTTTCGACGTTGTTATATCATCCAGGAGTGGTACGAATAATTAAGAATTGTCGCTTGCCGCTTCGCCAACGCCGAAAGCCCTCAGCGCGGTATTCGTCCCTTCAGGTCGACGGAAATGCGGCAATGAAGAATATTCATTCACAGGATGGCTAGAGAACGGCCTCATGTTCCACGTGATATTATGCCAGATGGGCTTGTGGGACGCGCCAGAATCGCTGCGATCATCTTCACTTTAATACCTCTTGAGCTATTCAGCGAGATGACATCTATTAGGTAGGAGGTCGAGGGGCGAGCTACAGGCATTTTCTCCATGTTATCCTTATATACCCACGTGTTTTTCAAATCAACTAATGGAACGAGTACAATTGCGTTGGACAGAATCACCAGTAGATCATACACATGTGCTGTTAAGGGCGAATGGAGGAGGGTGGTTTCGGAGGATTACAGTGAAGAAAAACAACTCTGCGAAATAATGTAGGTTATTGGCACAACTGTCATTTTTACAGTGCTTAACTTCTCGTTAGCATTGTAAAAAGTATGAAAGATTTTCTAGTTATTTAAATGTATACATGCAGTTATTCCTAGGTAGGAAATAGGCGCTCCAACGTTGCCGACATGGTGCCAAGAGCATTTCCAAACCTTGGGGGTGGCCGTCTACCCGGCCGTGGAGGTTAGGAGGAGACCAGGGGTTATTTGTGGGCTTGCGAATCCCCACAGCACCGACACTGCCCTCTGAGGTGAGGTCGGTCTTAATCCTTATTTTTATTCCAAATAGAAGGGAAAAATAAATTAAAATACCCTATAAAAGCATTAGCAACTAGCGCATATTGCGGTAAAACGCAATAAGGGAATGCCAACCTCGGCGAATTTAAGTGGAGACACATAATCAAGTGGCGGGCAACTCATGGACGTTCGTGTAGAAACTTAGCGTGTGATTTTGTCATAATTCGATAGCTATTAAAAGTAAGACGGTGCTCAGGTGATTAATTTTGACATAGAACAAAGCTACGCAGACATAAAATTCGTTTTATTGGGAGAAGTAAAGGAGACAGGAAGAGGAAACCGAAATTGCCCATTAAATAATAATCCTTGAGAACTTTTTACCACGCCCAACACCAAGAGGCTTAATGAGGTTGTCCCACTCAAACACTTGATTGTTCGATATAATACGTCTCTATCGATATCGGTTCATGCTACAACAGGTATATCTATAATCTCCCTAGTTCCCCCTAGTTCTTTGCGGCTACTGCCTCATGTTAAGCACACACTTCATTCGAATAGTATAGCTATTAATAGAGAAGTACACAGTGTACACCCAGTTCAGGCTCTTTGACGATTTCATTAGACCTCATATTTATATATCGGCTAGGGAAGTATGCTCGGTTTGACGATACTCGGTATCGATCTTGCCGACAGTCAAGACGACATACCATTACAGTTTCGCAGCGTCACCCAACTGCAGAACATTTCTATTTGGACCTAAGCGGCCGTCCGTTTCTATAGTCATAATGAAGCAGAATTAAAAGACCCTCGAATGATTCACTTCGGAGAAGTGGACATGAGATGAATTCGTTTCCGGGAAGGCAAATAGCGAGAGCGTGGTTTTCACGGACGACGAACGCGAGTTTTCATGAAGATTTCTTAGGATGAGGAGAAGTCTCCTCCACCTAGATACAACTGAGACGGAATTTTGAATTGCAGTGGAAACGCTTGTGCTAAAGCTCTGACTCGCTTCACAAGATGCGTTCGGTGCCCCGGGGCTTACTGGCTTCAAGTAGACCAATACAGTTCACTGAATGTCTAGTTCATGTGGTCAAATGATCCAAGACGTCACGTATCGCTGCGTGTGATTTATAGTGCCCTTGGACATTGGCTGCTGGTGACTCCCTCGTTCACTACAAATAATACAGGCAACTCATCAATGAATTGCAGCTATCCGCTGAGTATCATTGATATCCTTCCCCCAACTAATGGCCGTATGCATAGTTGGTAAAGGAACCACATGGTTCATGTTCACGTATTTATAACCTAAGTCTACTAAACAATGGCCTGACGACCATCGCGCTTAAATCATCGCGTATGCTCGTATCGATCACTTCCGTCGTGTCATGGACATGCATTTCACAAATAGCTGAAAACGACGATTTCTAGGTAGAGAACCCAATCGTACATGGTTCTTCGTTCATTAAATCGATTATGCCATAGGCGACGGTTGCTGTTGATTGCAGCAGATTCGTCGGTGACACAAAGTGCACCAAGTTTCACCCCAGCAATACTTTGGCGCATTTTCGAACGTAAATGTTTTCAGTGAAAAATGCTGTCATTGTGGCGTCGTATGAATAAACAACAGCGATATGCGCTCACCTAATCGATATGCGAACGAAGAACGTTAGCCTAAACTCGTCTAATAGCGTTCTATCGTCGGGCTCAACAGGTAGCGAACCAATTTTCTGTTCAATTTGCTAATGTCTCGTAACGGAGCATTGTTCCTTGAAGGAACGCTGACGACTCCCGGCAGTGGATAATCTCAAGAGGGTAGTATGACCTTTTTTGAAGAAGCAGAGAAAACAGTCAGGAGGAGTGTCACTCTGAAGGAGGCCATCACCATCTGGAATAATGAGAACAGTCTCAGAGGTTCGGGACGACACGGGGGTAGTTCGTCCTTTTCTTCATTTAGATACTGAGAGTGAATATGATATACGTGCCTGCTCGACGTTGACTTTTGAGAGTCGCACAAACCTCTTGACGATTCTGTGGAGTGAAGAAGAGCGCAGGAGGAACTATTCGGTGGGCTCAGGTGGCCGAAACAAACGAAGCATGGTATTAATTCACTTAAGCAATGACTACCCCGTGTAGATGTGGGCTTATTCCTGCAAAAATTGTCAGTCGAGAAAAACCAGGTGGTAACACAGCGCGAGCTCATTATCTCGAGGTGGTCAGTATTCATCATTCGTGCCGCAATTGACAGTGGCTCAGAACATACAGTTGTATGTATGATAAAATATCTAACCAACACCGTGAAGACTTATTCGTTTTAGCAGTTACAGTGTACAAGTGTAAGTTATAGTTGCCGGCAACACCTGTCGAGGCCGATTCCCAAAAGTGACAATATGCCGATCTCGGTTTGCCGCCTTTTCGCTTGACTTGGTTTATCGCTTTATCACCCCATTACGAATACTGTACTTGAGTGGTGGCAATTTCCAGCGAGGGCATCTTTACGAGTAGAGGTTAGTGGTTCTTCGTCAATCCTTCAGCTAGCCAGCCGGCCAAATAACCAAGCAACCCGGAAGCAGCAGCAGCAGTCTCGCCTGACCCTTACGGGCGAGCGATCACGCTTCTTCCGAGAATGTCTGTCTGTTGATTCGGGCCTTGCCAAGTACTTGCCAGAGCATAAGTCGGAGTCCCGACGCAGGTCTCCGGCAAACTCCCTGGGGCAGCACTTACTCCTCTGGCTAATCGCCTCCGAGAGATGGCCTCTAGCCCCCGGCGCCATCCACATAGCGAATACGAGTCTGGCTAATACCTAATCGACGTAATGCTAGTCGGATTTGATGATAACCGCCTTGCTTGCGTAGCTAAGTAAGTATGTATGACAATAATTCCATTCACAGCCCCGTATGACGTCGATACGTTTGTGCGTCTGTTTACGTGTCTCCGTGCATGCGTGTGGACGTGCGTTTGAACGTGTCTACGATACTGTCACGAAATACAACACGAGCCAAAGTCGAGTAACGAATGTTCTATCATCTTTGTAGAGACATACTCGATGCTGTGTTAAATATATGGCTGAGTTTTGTCATCGCTGTCTGTCGTTGGTACTGATATCGCACGCTTAATGATAATACTTGAATAGTAATGATTTCTCTGCTGTACGAATTGTTAATGATTGTCATGACAGTTGCTCTAACCTCGAGACGTTGCCGAGCCGGTTGTCGCAACAATGTCGCTCACACCGAGATTCTTGAGGGCAGCACTGAACAACGAATTCATTTTGGTGCCGCTTCTCGGTACGCGGTCAACGACAGTCTGCAGTTGGACACGAACACTCACTGGACGCGCACGAGGTATCCTATTATACTTGGAACAGCGAGAATATGTGATTCAACCACGAACCCAAGCGACACACCGTATCCACCTACTGGTGCACTTCACTAACACCTCGCCATCAAACGCACTGCTGTTTATTTATTTCGACTATGTTCGAAGATAGAGCTAATCGTACATGTACACTTTGGCTACCAGCGTAGTCACAACAGCACTACGGCGCCACAAGGGCAGCGAAGCTTGTTGCGCACGACATTGGGACGGTTACGATTCCCGCGGCAGAACACACGACAGTACGGCGGCCTCCGCCGTCAGAAATCCAACTGTCTCAACCCCTGCATAGTCGAGACAGCTGCCGAGAACAGATGGCGGTTCGGCTTCGGCTGCTGTGCTTGTGTTCGACGACCACAACGGAGCCAAGTTCCCGCTCTCCCTTAGTCAGTAGTTCACTGGATAGTTGCGTTTGCAATGTTTTCGAATGGATGTGCAGCGCACGGTCGTATACACGGCCCCACACTGCAGGTGAGTTTGCCTTCCTCACTGGAGAGGGCCAAAGCCAAGAGGAAGGGCGCTGAGCCCTTAGCCCGTACTCGGCTAGATCGACAGGACATCAGAACACATTGGCGGGAGGTTGTGTTGTCGAATGAAGGAAAGGGAACCACCCCTCCGCCCTGCCCCGAGGCTGTCTTGAACTACCCCCGGCGCTTATATCCGCTGAGCGGACTCCTACGTGCTATCCAGTGCCACCCACTGGGTGTATGTTGGCAGCTTTGGTCCCACAAGACTCTGTTGGGGGCTCTGGTCAACAGCCGACGACGGGTGGACGAGTCTTCGGTGTTAACGACAAGGGAAGGAGAAAAACGCAAGTGAACCTGTCAAATGAGTGATGCGATAATCGCAGCGGTTCTCAGCGATTCATTTTTGTCCATACTTCACTCTCAGTCGCAAGCGTTGTCCACAAGAGCCATCGTCATTTCGACGGCCCTTCGTGGTGCCCGGCAGATGGCGCGCTGGATGCAGGAAAGGAGCCAACAGTGGACGAGTAGTAGCAGGTCCTTGGAGTAGTACTGCCACACAGTGGTACCAAGGCCTTTCCTCCATAGAAGAAGGACACAGATGAGGGTCAGCTATGCGTAAGCAAAAATAGTGGTAAAATCACTAATGACTGTGGGGTTTTAGTCACAATGGCGCACACGAGCTGCATGGTTCTGTCTCCCCGGCGCGCCTCAGCCTTCCCCGAATCCACATTTACGCCAGCCTGTTTCGAGGGAGAGGGTGATGACGACACGCGTCAGTGTCTGTACGGGGCATGTCTGGGTGGATGAGTGTGCCTGTGTGTGTGTATCTCTGTGAGTGTAGGTCTTAGTGAGGGCGGCTGGATGATGATTCGTTGGTCTTCGGCTAGCCGTGTAGGAGGGAAGCCCATTCTGCCGGTAAAGTCGAGCCTTTGGGCTTGAATGAAGGAAGCTGTGAAGGCTAGAACGCTTCGAGGAGGCGGACGAAGTAGAGGGCGATGGAGAAGAAGGGAGCTCCTTACCAAGCTCGAAGCCCTTCTTATTCTAGCTTCCAGGTGGACGGCTAGCTTTGGGCAGACACGCAAGGTCATCTATGGTCTAAGGCTGCCCCCTTTCAGTAAAGGTTCCGATCAGTCTGTTCGGCCCGGTAGGGAACACTAATTTTCCATGAACTTACCGGCTGGATGACTTTTTAGAGACAGATATTTACTGAACGAAGTTGGCCGTTCGTTAGTCAACGGAGAGTTGGCTAACACCTAACAACCAAGGTTGAGTTCCACTTATTGTATATTGGAAGGTAGGGCTATCTTGTTACTCTGCGCCTACTCATTCAGTATATAGGATAACAATGAGATTCGCCCGAACTAAGAAAGGCGGAGCTTTGCTGCATATAATATATGAAAATATACACATTTATGGGATACCAGATTGAGCAAAGGCGATGTACTTAACTTATAATCACTCAGCGTTAAACGATGACGATCGCTAAGCAGAGAAGTGACAGGATTATTCCCCACTCACAAACTTGGGAGCATGCAAGATCTGGGGAGAAGCATCCGAATATTCGAACAGGGTCGACTATGGGCCCTTGAGAAAAAAGCAGCTGTCGCCTTGGGTGCTAGGCTCTTAATTTGTTTAATTTAAGTGAAAGTGCAATTGATTGGGACCCATTCTGTATACGCCACGTTGTGTGTGCAAAATCATTCAATCTCCGTTGCTTTTTCCGCCGGGGAGCAGAAACATATATATATATATATATATATATAAACTAACCATAAATATCTGGCACCCATATAGCTCGGCACGTGCTGGGGTTCGTGCTTAATCAGCTTATCATGTTCAATTAGTGAATTATTTTTGAGCTCACTCTCAGCTTCTTCGCCATGCGACCAATGTATTGCTGAATGCGTAGCGTAAGACAGTGGGATGAACATTAGGATGCAAGTGTGGAACATTTGGTTCTTCCACGACTATTTAACACTCTTGTAGTCTAACGTAATTTAATTGATTTTAAGAATCTCCATTTAGCCACGATGAATGCTGATTGATTTGCTGTCTTGTGCGGAAAAATCCAAGGAGACATTTCTACGCCTGCGGGTCTTTACAGTGAGCATTGTAGAGTTGTGACGTATTATACTACGCACTGGATGGCGCTTAGAACTCTGCCGCAAATGTCGTCGGGTAATGATGCTCTGATCACAACAAGTGTCCCCTTGAGTATCATCGATAATGAGATAAGTGACCAGCGTCTGAGTTCGTCACAGCCATCTTATCATTATAGTCGAGGGCGAACTCATCGAGTTTCACTTGTGACCCAATGACGATACGATTTCTTGAGTATACTCAACAGAGAAAGAGAGAGTAGCTACCAGCGGGGCTCAGTCAGGAGTTCGATAATATCGCCCCCGCAAATAGGCATTTGGTTACTATGAGTGGGACCTACTGATAAAGGCAGCATATCTGAAGGCAAGCACTACCACCAGATAGCAACTCTCGGAGGAGTTCAACGATTTAAGTTTCTGTGGCCCGTTGCAGCCCCTGCACAAAGATGTCCCAGAAAGAAGGCATTCGGAATAAGAAATCGCATATAATAGCATCGAACATCATCGCCCATGATGATACCATCTACATCAACTGTCAACCTACTTCTCTTCTAGGCAGATTTGGAAAGTCCGTATCGGACAATACGATTTACAATACTTTTTTCTGACAGTTCCTCTCTAGCTGGGACGTTGTTTCACTTGGCCAAATCTACCAGCTTAGTATTTGCTGAGAAAATTGGTAGGCACGATCGGTTTCATGCGGTTCCGTGATGTGGCAAAACCCTTTTTTACTCTGCTAATCTCTTAATCTCTCTCCCGCGCTCGGCAGCATAAAAGAAAGGAGAATACATCGATACGATCTTCAGGGTATTAGTCTATACAATGAAGTGTTGGCGCTTGTATAGGATAATTGAGGTTTGGCGAAACCTCCACGTACAAGGGATCTTGCCGCCACCTATGACCCTATGGCCTAGTCGAGTCTAAATCAGCTTATTAGCAAATTTCTCTGAAGGTAGGTTACCCCTACCGCGATAACTGAATTTCACTATGAAGGTGTGCACGGCATAGTAGACGAAGAGGGAGCCAAAACTACTTCGTCTCCTACACACTCGTATACGGTATATATATAATATATACTACTTTTTACGGTATTGTGTTGTACATATCTGGGTACCTAGTGCAATGGTGCAACGCTAAAAATCGGTAATAACAGTAAAACATCTAGGGAGCAACCCGTGTAAACAGAACACATACACTTCTAAGAATTAATATGTTTATGATTATTAGCACGCCACGGTACGGCGTCCCTGACGGAGGCTCATCGAAACTGGGGACATATCGGCTGCAAGCCTCAGGTGTTCGTCGCGAACGAGGTCCGAACCGGCTGCCTTGTTAGATTGAAGGTGTTCCAGTGAACACAACATCTCCGTCACGGAGAATTCTGCCCCAATAAACGCGAGCGCTGCCGACGGTTGTCCATCTCACACTGTAGCGAAAGAAAGTATGGTAAGTGAGATGGTATTCCGCGCCGCGTACATACTCCTCAAATGCTCTATTAGTGAGGTCGAGGGGATTGGGAAGGCAGGTGGACGCCCTCTACGAAGCCACCTGTGAGGTTCCTTGGGCGCATGATATACCAGCTTCTCCTCCTCCCGTTTAAGATACTGTCGACGGACTCGCCATGTTACAGCTCTTGTTAAAGAAAGGTCTCTGCCGTCGTAGTTTCTACGTGGCCACTGGCAACAATGTTATCACATTTTTCAGAGTGTCTGCATGCAAATCAGTGTTTGGGTTTTGAGATTGAGCGGTGGCGTCACCCTCTCCCCACACCTTTGTCTACCTGGCCGACATTTTTAGGTCAGGTTTTATATTTTTCAATTTCGAGATTGAAAACTTAGACGAACTCTGAACAAAGGCAAACAAGCAAAACGGAATTAAATAATTTTAACATATAATCGCGGTAGCTCACCCACCACATACGTCACGCCAGACGTCGACACCGTTTATCGAATTTCTCGGCCATCTCTCATACATATGAGGGTGCAAAGTGTATGAGTGAACATCCAACGAACCTAGGTCACTTTGCACAGAAGCATTTCATTTCAAACCAATCTCCCTCAGGGGTCTACTACAGGCTGATCCGTGCCAACGAGGACAAGCGCGGAGGATCCGTCCTTTTGCAGAGCCTTGCCCTCACTTTCTCAGAAGGCAATGCTATTGCCTCCCTCGGAACCATGATGCGTCAACATAGTTGAATATATTAAAACGCACAATTAATAATCCTTTTGTCTGCTTGTGCCGCCGGTTATTATTAGATATAATAATTATATTGTAGAAATAAGTCCTAATTATTGTATGTTTGAATAACAAATAATCCAACGAAATTATATATATATATATATATATTACATAAGCTGTATCGCGTACACTACTATGTAGATCAAGACAAAAAATAGGTGATCACTGACTTCGTTTCGGGGAGGCGGCTTGGAGGACCGCTGTCACCAGATGAAAATGATGCGCTTGTCGATTGCGCAGCCTCTCCCGCTGCCGCAGTAGCTGTAGTAGATGCCCATTGAGCTTATGGACCACCTCCACCTGACGGCAGACGTGACGACGAAGTTCGGTTAACGCTGAAAGAGTTCACAGCAACAAAATGAACGATAGGGCACAGCAATGAATTAATGAGAAAATTCATCTTATTTACCATTTATCTATCGAAATTAACCTGGATTAGGACATCACGTATCGCCGAAGGCGTATGCGCTGGATTAGCTAAATGTCTAAGTCAAATAATATGGGTCAAGGTAGCCGCCATAATTAAGCACGCAAATGTTATTCTGTCAGTAATGTATTGGAGATGCCCCGTTTCGTCTTTTTGGTAATGTAGAACATAATTTTGCAGACTAAATGGAGGAAGCCACTCGAAGGGAGGAAACGTATACGGCTATCTAACGCACGATAAATAGAATACAAATAATTTTAGCGTGTTTTCAATTCGATAATTGAAACTGCCTCTGGATATCTCCTCAACGACGGTTGACTGAGAATGCAGTAGGACGATTGAGCCTAGAACTGGCGCTGAGACGGTCCAATGCCAATTTGAAATTAAGGCAACACTAGTAAGTGAGATAAGTCACTCTGAGCTGTTGTTAAGATTAAGATCATGTGTCCAGATTGTACTTGAGCTATCTAATCTATCATTGTGCTAATCTATCATTGACGAGCCGATAACAAAACACTGTCCTTGACACACATACACCAATGGACAAGCAAACGAACTAGTGCCAGACTGGCTACGATCATTCTTATTGAGTTTTCATGGCCACACCATATGCAGTACGCTATTCCCGAATCGCTATCGACCTGCGCCCAGTAGCAAAACGTACTGACCAGAAACACCGCTGTTTGAATCGCAAGGCTCTGCCAGTCGGGACAAACATGCCGGTGCTACCCTCCCGTTTGCAATGAATTTTGTCACTAGTCTGGCTGAGGTCCACTTTATGTCCACTTCTCTAGTGGAAGACCTAATGGGAGGGGTCACGGCGTGGGCTTAACGTAGATCCGTCTAGGAAAACCTCGTCGTTATCCACAGGGCATTGATTCTGGCAAGAGAATCCATTGATTCTGGCAAGAGAATCCGTTTTTTCATCCTTATTCACCTGTTTAGAAAATAGAATAGAATTGATCTATAAGATAAAACACGAAGGTCCTAGTACCGATCCTTAGCTCTTAACCTTTTAGGTATTACTATGAGGACCTGTCGGGGCCTGTCAGATAGGGGAACAGCTGAGGGTCAGCTCGAAATAACAGTAGTACCCATCCTTGCGAGATGCCTGCCGATGTTGTTGCAAAGTCGAAGACAGGATTAATCCTGAGTATAGACCTGTTAGCCAATTAAGATGAAAACGATCTCAAAGAACTATTAACTGAGTGTGACGAAACAGTTAGCAAAATATCACGTTGCAAGGTGTCAAAGGCCTTGGAGACGTCGAGAAAGATGCCAGCTACGGCGTTGCCTGCATCAGGCCAACGGCGAATGAGTTCTGTGATGCCACAGAGGGCTACGTGGAATGGTACGTGGACGATACCTATCAACAAATGTGATTATCCCCTTGCAACCTATGATTATACCCTCATATAATCATAAGCTCTCGGTCAAATCATAAATGTCTGTCGTGCACAGATTGCGCAGACAGATTCTGTTCGGAAGAGTGAATACAGTTAGGGACAGATCGAATATAAACGTTCGCCCATATTTTTGTAGCTCTCATGTCCAATCCTATACAGTTAGTCTGTACACTACACTATGGTATGGCTGCTATAGAGAAAAGCCGTCTGTTATTTTGTTCCTCCTGTTCACACGCTATCGTGGAACAACACGTGGAAGTGACAGACATACAAGCAGACAAGCGGGCAGTGTTATAGGGCTGATGCCCTTCAAGATCATCCTCCAATACTCTGTATAGTATGAGCGACTGGCTGGGCGGCTGTGTAGCCTACCGACGGAGGTTCGGGGATACGAGCGGGGGGAGAGCAATGCAATGTGTGTCGAATGTATACAAGCGGGCCAATGTCCACATCAACGAACTGAGTTAGCTGCAAGCCTCGTCCAAGTCTGTTCGTTGCGAACGAGGTCAGCTGCTGCCAACACCATATATGGACGTCGCTGCAACTGGCAGAAGCGAGGCCAGGAGTATGATGATGACCTTCTTTTGTCATTATCTCACCAACTAGTGTCTAGCTGTAACTAAGAGACAGATTTGTACACTCAACCTGCCTTCGTGTGCTGGACCCCATGATATTTATTGGCACTATATTTACTGTAATACTTAAATGAACGGAGAAACGTATACATGATTAACAGTGCAACGCCCTATAGGATAGGGATGTTTGCCTTTAAGGACGGAGGGGGATGTCAGTCTTATGAAACAACGCAGAAAACAGTTGAACCGGGGACGGTTAAAGGTTGGCTGAGAATCTGCCCGGAAAATTTTCTTCACGGTTACCCCATGTCGCAGGCTTCGGATCTTAAATTTAGGCGTTTCAACGAGAATATGTGGGAGCTATCTCTGCTTCACTTTTCAGCCATGTAATGTTTAGCAATGTTTTATATTAATTCTGACCTCAGGGAGGTGTGGACCTTTCTTCCAATTTCCCTCGTATTAATGCCACCATGCAAACAAGTACCGCCAACGGTATGATGGGGGGCCCTTCGGCTGCAATTAATAAGGCAGGTTTTCAACGAATCGTAATGACTAAAGAGTCAAAAATATCCACCAATGGGTTGTGTCGATATCGGTAGCGTCATAGCAATACGATTCAAGTTCAAATCGTGGTTTATTGGTGGAAGCGCTACGGTGCGATGCTTAAGAGCTAAAAAGAACAGCAAAACCAACAAAGCAGCATAATATATGGCTATAAGTTCCTGGCTTTGATTATAGAAAAGTTAACGTAAGTTGCCAGAACTCGAATGAAGCCTAGCCCCAGCCCCGGCCAGACTCTTGAGTGGCTCGGATTCAGTTGCTTGCCGGGTCGTCCTTTTGACATCGGCGGTGGTTTGGCTAATCATCATCATTAGGTTGCAGCGGTATGAAGCGTAACCAATTTTCAGTTTTAAAGTGCGTACTAGCCTGGACAACGAGTCTGGTCTTTGTTTCATATAGCCTCATAAGGCAGTTTTGATACGAGACAAAAAGGTGAGTTTTTTTCACATGCTTGCGTTCAACTGCAGGCGAAGCGGTCATTCACTTGTGTAGAAAAATCTTTCAACTTTTATGACCGGCTAGGCGGGTCGTTAAATCGTGGCACTGTTTGACACAGTCTCATTTGATCAGCGCCGTGTGAGAAAACATGCAGAACTCGTTCTTTTTGCAGCCCGACCACATGGAAGCGCAGTCAGCCGCGATTCTATGCGTGATTAATTTTCAAGTAGTGCATTCAAAGCCACAGCCGTAATCTGAACGAAGTGTGCACAAGAAATTCGAAACTATAGATGCATTTTGTTGCACTCGAAACCCCGAAGTGAACCGTCGGAGCAGATTCTTATGAACGAATGGCGAAGCTTGCACAAGAGCAACGGATGGCCGTTGGAATTAACAATCTATGAACTTTTCAACGGAATATATATATATATATACATATATATATATATATATATATATATATATATATATATATATATATATATATATATATATATATATATATATATCTGTGACTTGCAGGAGAATTGAAAGGCGACGAGTTGCGTGCTCTCAAGATTGTTCCAACGACCGCGCGTTTGTTCGTGCCCCGCCGTGTGCCGCCGTGTGTCTTCGTACATATACCACTCTTGTCTCACGCATGCATATACACGTATATATCGTATAATGAATATAGAAACACAAATCTGATTTATTACAGCGAATGCTCACATGCCGTCGTGGCCGCGAGGTCGGGTCCGGCAGTGATCGCGGGATGGCATCCTCGACAGAAGCCACCCGTTGCCTGTATGATGCATACTCAGACAAACGGTCGCCGCCATGTATCACCACCACGTTCGCGTTCGCTGACCGATCTATCCTCATTTATAACAAACGCTGTCTTGTGTGTCAGAAATAAGCAGACCCTTGCTGGAACGATAGGCTGGGAGGCATACCTTTGGCATCTCAGGCAGGCAGACAGACAGCCTCCATTGAGCATTGCCGCGCACTCATTCAATCAGCGAATTACATAGTGAAAAAGCTTAGAATGTTTTCGAAATTAATTTTTGGGGTACAGCAAAAATAGTTCGTTTGCTCGATAAACATTCAAGTGAATGTTGCGGTCATCCGCGGTACCGCGGTATGCTCACGTAATTTATGCAGATAAGCATTGTGTAGTAATGGATACACGCTCTCTAACGAAGGACACACAAAATAGGTACACAGTGTTATCTGCATATTCCATTCATCTATTGTCAGGAACACCTACGAATGTGCACTGAATTAAATAAATCTTTGCATCGTATAATATGGGTAAATCAAAAAGCAAGATAGTGTCGAGGTCGTTCCAAAATTGTGGCGGGTTGGGATATCAACCAAAAAAATATATATATACAGCGGGAACAGTTCTGGTCACTCAGTCTCTGAACGCAAAACACACACATATAGCATTCACACGAATCTCGTCTCAAACGAATCAATTAGCTTATCAAGTGCTTAGATGATTTATCCTGATTTCATCACGCGCAAGTTTATATTGCTGAAGCAATTTCTACTCGTGTACATGTTGCATCAAACGCTTGTTTGATATAACTAACCTAGTCATGTTCAACTGTTATGCCCTACTTCCCACCGAAGTAGCAGCGTCTCATCAGCCACCCACTGGGGTTCGGACACGGGGGGTCTGAAGGCGAATGGGTCCAGAAAGACTAAAAGTATATGCAGCTGTTACATCGTACGGAACATAACGCCGTGGGTATTACCTGCTGCAGGAGGTCTTAAGGTGACCACGTCGGGTCGGGCCTTATGTACAGCGCCCCGTAGCGCTGCCAAATGGACCAACTAGCGTCAGGGTGTCGGAACCGCTGCCAGGCGCTCGTCGACATAATACTTGGGGGAGGGGGTAGCTTCGTTCGGGTGGTTCAAAGGCTCCTATTCTCAACCATTTTGTCTGGACACTCAACCCATGGAGGTTATGATGCGAGTTATCACGCGTGCGGCTGGTGGCTTCATCTCGACCGTCGTCATTAGGTTAGCATCACGAGTCATTAATACGCACAATCAGTGAAGCAGTGGCGAGAGAATCAGCCTTTGTGTTGTTGACTCGATGATAATGCGCAAACAAAAGGTGGTAAAAAAGCGTAATGACTCCATATCTATACGAATGCTGTCCATTCGGTACATGCGTGGTTTGCTAAGACGGAATTGGGTCTCGGCGGACTAGCTAGTGACTGAACCCAAAATTGAGCGGCAAGACATTGGCAAACCCCTTGGCAACACTCCTGCCTCATGTATTTCATCTCATGTCTACCTAGAGAATAGAATATTGCAAAAACAGGTTGCATTCAGCGGGACGAACTCCATAAAGGCATTGTCAGTCAGGTCTATCTCGAAGTTAAGCGCGCCTTGTCAACGTACACGAAGTCTCATTTGTACAAGTCCTGCCTCATTATTGTAATTCACTATCAAGTAAGTGGAGACTATTATCAAGCGAGCAACAATGTGTTCTTTAGTATAATATAAGCAGTATATATGAATATATGAGTGGCAATTCAAGCGAGACGTCTTCAAGTACATTTCGTTGTAGCTCGCTTGTTTTTCACTAGAGAGCAGCACGGTTGTATTTTTTCCAACCTATACGTAGTAAGGTAGATACAGGAGAGTTACTCAAACCGTAAAGTGAAATAGCCTTTGTCTTGGTGGTGAATTTTGTTGCAACTAGACCAACCTTCCGTTCACTGTACTGCCCACAAGGTCAAGTGCTCTGATGTTATTTGACCAATGGACGAAACAGCATTCAAGCATTGACACAAGGAGCACATGATGTCCAAGTTTGAGTGAACGCGCAGTTATGCATGAGTTGAAGAATGAATAGAAGTTGAGCTTGTATTTTGGTGAATTCTGCCGTGATTATTTTAACAACCTTTTGAACTTCGAAAGCGGTCAGCTATTTGAGATTTTTTCTATTTAATTGACAAGGCTCAGAGAATAACGTTTGGGCGATTAGTCGGTCGGTCAAATCGAGCCATCTTTCAATACCCTTTAAACCTCTCTTATCTAGCAGGAATCCATTGATAAAGAACAATGATAAACAAATCTATAGATTCTCGAAGGCGTCTGATCCCAAACGTACGAGCCTTCCTGTCCGGCAGTCCAAGACGCTCACCACTATTTTAGGAACTCGGGGCCTCGGGCCCAGCTACTTCAGACCTAAAGATTTCCTCCGTTTCTCGCCAAACTGTTTTACGAAGCGTGTGATCGGGTGGGACAAGAACTCGAGTGACCATTACGCGATGATCAAGGAAGTAGTCGGCGTAAAACAGCACCGAAAAAAGCATCCTATTAAATCAGTATTTCTCATAGAAACATTTGTGAACTACTGTGAATATCTTCTTCGCCTGTCTACGGTAAAGCAACGTATCGTTGAATGAGGCCAAAGCCATCATACCAATTTGGCGAAGTATCCTCTCCATCGGAGAATCGACTGTGTTCCGAACCAACTTAGCACCTGCCTTGCGTCGAAATAGGGGCACATGATGATATGTGTGGTACTTGGCTCGCTACCGATCGGAATATGAATGAAGTAAAATTATTCGTATACAAAACCTGTTTTGTACTGAATTTATCGATTATTGTGTAAGTGCTGAAACCTCTCAACGGCAATATCCCTGCTAAAATATACATTGTCTATTGGTTTAATCAGGATGGGAGATGAATATCATTCAAGTAAGCTTCATGCATAGTCTGTGCGTACAGGCGATTGAGAATTCACGACGGACGTTCTTGCACACTTGTTTATTCAGCGCAAACGTTTCTGCATACATGAAATCCCAAGAGAAATAGGATTTTCTATATATTGCTATACACGTATAGATTTAAAGATACCCTGAACCTTGAAGTGGCAGTTTTCAGACAGAACTGATGGAACCAGTACAAATCAATGTGCCTGACGAGTTCTGCGTTGTTGAACGTTATTCCCACACGCAACGAATGTTTAGCAACAGATGTTTAAAGATATGTATGCGTGAGAGGAAATGTCGAATATAGAGGGAACTTTTACCCCGAAGTACTGTTATGATCTATTACCAAGATGAAAACGCTACGATTTGTGTATCTAAGCGGGTTTGCTGGAACAGGGGAGTGCAAGCAAAGACGATTTGATTCGTACCGCTGGCATATTTATTTTCATTTTGAGAGAGGTTCAAACTTCGATCGGTACACACTCCACGAAGGGTATGGTTCTGCTTGTAACATGCGCGTGAGGACTTTCGTCTGCGGCTGAAAGTCCCCCAGCACTTCTTCCGTCATAAGATATCTCTCGGTGCCTATCCGTATACAGCTGCATTACCATGGGAATGTCCACACTTAACGGAGGCCAAAGAAGCGTGGACGGATGTGATGTTACTGTATATATGATATATATATATATATATAATTGTTTCTCGAGCTTATCCGCAGCTGTTTCCCTATCTGGCAGGCCTCAGCTCTTAACCTATATATATATATATATATATATATATATATATATATATATATATATATATATATATATATATATATATATATATATATAGCAACATATATAGCATATATAGCACAACATATATGACATATATAGCAACCTGTGAAGGACGACGATCAACGTATTCCAAAACGCATTCACGAGGCACGGGTGCAAATTTTAGCATTTTGAGATGAAATGAGCGCTGCAGCTTTCCCCGGGAAACATTAGCGTCTCTTCTGTCTTTTTTTTTGAATTACGAGAATGTTTGATGCACACACGCGCTGAGCGGCCCAACTACAAACCAGCGCTATTGTGTATCAGGCATTCCAGTAGTCTACAAAAATACAGAGAGAGAGAGTACAGTCGTTAGTGGCCTCCGATTCATGTGTTATTGCACCTGTCTATGTGCGCATTGTGAGGAACCCTCGACACGGAACGCTGTCAGCAACCCAGATCTTTTCAAGGTGAAGCACGTTTCATCAGTCAACAAACCGTGTGACACGAAGCTCTTTCGCTATTAAAGTTCTACAGGTGATTCCAGATCTGAGTAATCTTGATCCATCTTGAACCTCCTTACCCTTTTCCAGCTGTAAAATTTGTTTGATTTCGGCTTGAGGCTCGTTAAAGGTAACCTGCTTTGGTCTGCCACTAGCTTGATCTGAGCACAACGAGAGAGGGCACAACGAAGTATTGTTCTTATATCGTTCGCCGACCTTCCCACGAAGATCGGGTGATCAGAGTCGGCACCTATCTATGAACGTGAATAGAGGTACCCAGTCTACACAAGAGTTCGCTAGCAGCGTCACCTGCTCCCCACAGGGTTTAGCTCGAAACGTCATTTAAACACTTAGCATTTTGTAACGACCCTCCGTACGTTTGTACGGAAATTCAATACGAACTTGGGAACTGAGACCGTTCAATGTGACACCTATACCATCGAAGTGCAGACACTTAACGGCATGTGCTAAACGAATGAAAAATTGTACGAATTGGTACATTTGTCTGATGATCGAACAATTGTGCGACAGGCCTTCCGCTGTCGGCGATAAGCGATACCGGGAAGGGTGGTGCTGTTGAACATCGTCAACAGTTCCATAGGGGGGGGCGGCCATGGTGTTGGCATGTATTAGCATGCCAACACCCCCCCTTTATAAAAAAAAAAAAAAAAGGCCTTCCGCTGTCGGCCAGTCCCGACTTGCATCGATTTTCAATTTTTTCAATTTCAACAAATGTTTATTGACGGAACTGCTATATACATGCTTAAGTTCTCGTAAAAATACTTAAGTTCTCGTAAAAATATGAGACGAATGAACATCGGTTCATTAAAGTATTGTTAGAAACGTACACTGACTTTTCTAACTAAGTGAAAACAACTTAAAGGAGAGTTTGGTGATGTTTGGTGATACTTGATGACTTTCAATAGGGGAGTTTGATAAAGAGGGGGCTGTAAAGTGAAAGTCGATAGAGAACCCTGCAGGGTGGTCTCGAAGTGGAGACCTATAAATTGATGTTGTCTACTGGCATGTTGAAACTGTTCATACGAACGAATGCTAACTGACTAATTCAAGCGCAAGTGCGAGTTGACCTGTTTCGGGTGCGAACTGCTAATTGACTTGTTTACGTATAAGTGCGGGTTGACGGAGATTTCCGCTTGGACGCCGCCTTTCGAGCTAACTGACCCCAATTTTATATTGTTTATTTGAATACCACGCATTTTACACATTCGACAAACTTTCCGTACCCAATGGGAAAAGGTGTCTGGATTGACGATGTGTCCGTGTGCTCCGACACGACACTGCTATACGAAAATACATACGACGTCGCAATCCGGAGCCATCTCCACTGAAGTTCGCCTATCACCAACATGAAGCACCAATGTTCGTATTTGTAAAACAATCTTCTAGAGCCGGGTTTACGGAAACGGCCAATTTCGTCCTTACAAGTTCTCAGCGAATTTCTCCGGCTGACTCACAGCCAACATTTAACGTCAACGGTACAGCTGCTTTCGGCATTAAGACGGACCCTTTAAATAAAAACGTGCATCCCGGCGATCGAACCCGTGCATCTATATACCTGTCTTCTCCGATCGCAAAGCAGGCGTACACGAACGCACCACGCCACCGGTGCACCTCTCTTAAATAAAAAAAAAATTCCCGATCTGAGAAATGTGCAAATGGCCGTCAACTGAAACCGTATACCCTCTATGTATTGTGTTGTAGTATAGGGGGTTGCAAGACTCGATGCAAACTGGTTCTGCAGCCTTATTCTTCCCGTATGTTTTGCTGTATTTAGACTGGCTATTACTAAGTCGCATACGAAAAAAAATAATCTTAATAGGAAACCTGTTGAATTAACCAGTCTCCAGTGAAATGGCAAGCTCGCGATCCTCGCACTCGAAAGAAGAGACAACTGGAAACGCGCCACCTACAATCCCGACGGTGAGCAGAGCGAGAGCGCTTCGCGCCCAACTATGGCGCATGCGCCCTTCAAGTCGTCGAGTATAATGAGAGGGTGTGTCGATTAGGCGTCCTATGCTAAGAGAGAGCATAGCGCCCTTATGCCCGTCGGAAAACCGTAATCAGCGTAACAAGCAGGATTGCAGACTAGTAATCTATCGAAGCGAATGCGTTACTACTTGTGTGTTATTTGTAATACGTTGTCACGCCTATTTACCAGTTCCATGGTATTGGCCTATTGACCTGTATGCCCCCCCTCTCGTCGAACTTCCAAGGAAATATCACGGAGCGCTGCTAGCTTCGGTATCCGCGGCGTCTGACAGGATGTGATTTACAGCGCGGACAAATAGATGAACGGACACGCGGACGAGCGTGCAACCAACACAGAGAGCATCCGTCATTGCCTGATCTCCTAGCAAAGATAGAGATAGAATGAGAGAGAGAGAGAGAGTTTGAGCAATGTTTTGAAGAGAAGTATTCTAACTAGAACATAACACATGAGTGAGTTATAATATAGACTTCGTGGCGTATTGTTGGAACAGCGCGCAGCGTTGGCCTGGAATAACTCTGTAGCACAATTCGATGAAATTGCTGTGCCGGCGACTAATGGTGGAACACGCTCCCGGGCAATGCTCTTGTCAAGCGTTGTCATGCTCCGCCGTACTCTTCTCCTATCAACCGAGCCGACGATCCAAGATGGCGACACTCGATTTAATGAAGCGGCAGCCTCAATCTAATTAACAAATACGACCACTACACAGCACACGGCCACACACCGCTGTTGTCCAATGTGCTCTCCGCGGTGATCCGTTGCTCAGTAGTGAGCTGCCTCCACTCAAGCAGCTCGCTACTACTTGTCAACGGCAACAACTTTTCTCCAGTGGTGCTAGCTAGCTCCAGCAACGTTGGTAATTATATATATATATATATATATATATAGTTTTTTTGGCTTTGCAAACAAGAAATAAGCTCTTCGCCGCGTTTCCATTGCTCGCTTGTGTTTCGTTCGTTACAAACCCAAATCGTGTGGCCAACTACCATCACGTGGGTCTGGGCGCAGAGAGCACCAGCTCCTTATTTCTTTTACTGGCAAATCGCTACCGCCCCTCAACTTCGAGCAGCCGACTCCGACTCGACTGAGTACTTCGCCGCGGACACCCTCGCACAACACCGTGTGACGATATTACCATTGTCGGCTACTGTTATCCCGCATATAATTGCCGTCCGACGTCAGTTTGTTAGTTAGTTACTGAGTGCCCCCTTCGTGAGCACGCTCTTTCCGCTTGCCGCTGCTGACGTGCCTCTCTGTTGCGCGTTGAATTCACTTCGCTGCTCGCACCTCTCCAGCTGTACGGGGTAGTGCGCGGTGGAACTCACCCCGCCGGCAGGGCCACATCGAGAACAGCCGGACTCGGAGGAGGAAGAGGAGGAGGGAAGATATCGTTGTCTGCCATCGGCTGCTGCTCCTCTGCTCCGGCCGCCGGAACGACTCCTGCCTCCTGACGACGACTCCTGGCGCTGCTACAACTCTTGCTGCTACTGCTGCTGTTGTTGTCTACGGTTGCTTGCAGCAGGCAACGGATCTACTCTTACTGTTGTGTCTAGTCACTGCCAGCGGCCGCTGTGGAGCGAAGCCGTGTGCTGTGCATATGCTATACTCCTTGCTCGAGGTGAACTCGCTCCATGTGTTCCCCCTGCGGCGCTAGAGCCTAATGCCGATCAGCTGGTACCAATCGATCGCTGATGGAAGATGATAAATTCGGATGACGGCTACTAACAGCATGCACTCATATGGACGATTGTACGTGGTGAAACGTGTGGGAATAACAAATACAACAACTCGGTGTACGTGCATGCCTGGCGAGTGTGGCGAGCTTTGCAGATAAGGCACTAGAGGAGCGGAAGAATTAGTTTATGTGTCGACACCATCTTTGAAGACCAGAACGGGAAGACCAGAGCCAGATAGCAGTTCGGCAGCGTCACCCTCATTCGAGTAAACAAATACCGCTCGCGTATCGGGCGTAGCTACACACACCGGATCAACCTGTTTGTTTTGCTGTTGTCGTCGTCGTTTTCGGGGGCGAGCAGGTGTCGCACATACCCTGCTTGTGTGCTAGCTGACTGAGTGTTGACAGGAGCTTGCTCCTTGGTGGCCGCAGCATCGTCATCCACGATGGGTGAAGAGATTCTGCCCGATATGCAGGCAGGGCCCCCGCAGCCGGGCCCAATGTACCCCAGCTCGATGGGCGCGACATTGGCTTGTGTGGGAGGTGGACTTATCGGCAACTGGAGTCGAGTTGCGGGCGCTCGAGCGCCCATATTTGAATGGTACGATGTCGAGCTGCCTCTGCCAGACGATGGCAACTTTCGAAGTACGTGCAAAATTTGCAAAACCAGCATCTCGGCATCGAGGAGGGCTACCTCCAATCTCATCTCGCACATGAAGGTAGGCAACGAATAGCATCGCATTGTAGGACAATGCGAAATATGATGCAGACGCTATTTATTATGTAAGTATATTAAATATATATTAGGGCATACGGTTCGAACTCGCCGCTCTTTAAATGCCAATAACTTTCGAACTAAATGAGGTAGAACAAAGATTTTTTTGGTACGAGCGAGAGGTACTCTGCAGCTTTATTGATCCAGCGCTCTGGGAGTTTTGAGATGGAAAAAATATTTACCATTTGCATTTCCATATATAATTTCGTTATCTATTGCTTTTGTGAGTAAGTCGACGGTTGCATATGGAACCCCAGCTATTGCCCTTTTTAATGCATGGAAACAACCATAATCACATGGGCTTAAATCAGGAGAATATGGGGGTTAATGCCATCGCTCAATATTGTTCCCCTCCACCCAAGCCGTAATTTCAACAGAGCGGTGAGGTCTTGCATTGTCGTCGAGTAACCACACTCGGTGCTGTCGATCCCCACGCAATTCGTTCATCAATCCTTTCAAGAAGCCGAGATATCGGGAAGCATTGAGTTTTTCGTTTGCTGCTAATATTTCGTAATAGCAAACACCCTTGATATCCAGAGCGAGTATCATCAACACCTTTCGTCCGAATCTATCTGGCACTGCCACAGACGTTGCCGCTTCACCTTGTCGGAGCCACTGTTTTGCTTGGTCCTTCTCAGGGGGTCTATCCAGGCTAACCCATGTCTCGTCTATCGACACGGTGTGCTCTAAGCGACTGGTTTGTTGCGTATAAGTCTTCAAATTAAATGTCGAACACTCCACACGCATTTTCATCTGCTCAGCAGTCAGTATATAGGGAACCCATTTTGCATTGATTTTCTTCATCTTCAGTATATTGGTGATAATACTGCGACACGTTGTCCGAGAAATCCCAGTTTCAGCCGACAAGGACCTCATGGACCAAGCTCTGGTTTGCTAAAAAGCTGCCTTGATTCTGTCAATCCGTTCGTCCCTTGTCGCACCTGGTTTCTGGTCCCCACCTCGGTGGTCCTCGGTGTCCATATTTCCACTGTTAAATCGCTTGCACCAACTTCGCACCGTTCGCAGGCATAAGGCAGACCTGCCGTACGCGTTCACTAATTGTCGATGGATTTCAGCTGGAGGGTGTTTTTGGAGAAACAAAAACTTGATGATTTCCCGTTGATTTTTGGGGGAATTTGAACTTGTTGCTGCGTGTCCATCTTTCTGATCGTATCGAAACCACTCAGTGTTCGAAAGAAAGCCACGTTCCTGCCGCGTGCCAACTCCAAAAATGAGCGTATTGTGTGGCGTAGTTCGGATTGTGCGCGATCCGAAAGGCGCGACAATTTGCTGGGGACTACCTAATACATATATATATCCGATACTTGTATGTGGACAAGAAAAACTAGCAGGAAAGACACACACAGTTGGAAGAGTGGCCCAGCTAGAATATACGTGCCCGCAAACGCATCATGTGGGATTTGCCCTGCTCTATTTATTGATTAATAAACAATAAATATCTTCTGCTCAGGCGGAAACGAGAGCAATACCAAATATGTTCTCTTGGTCTATCAGGCGAATGGGAATGGCTATTGTCATCTCAGCTCTGAAAATCTGAAGGCACACTGACTAAGGGGTTCTACGCCTTTGGGGAGAAGTTAAATAAATAATAGATAAGGTATGGCGAACAAACAAAAACAAAATATCCCAGCATAGATCAGCTTTGAAAATGGCAAAAAAAAATAGCGAAAAACGACACACTGCGTTAAGCAAGGTTACCCTATTTTTTTTTCTAATTAAAACATTATGTACGGTTTTAGGAAATAACAAACATACAAATATACACAGTATGCACAAGTCTCATGACTACTGGCATCGCTATTACGCGTTAGTTCGGTCTCAACGATCTGGGCTGGATGACATGCTTCACATGATCATTTGAATGGAACGCTTGCAGACTAATTCCATATCTACTATCCACGAATGGTAGAACTTTTTTTTTGGGGGTTTCGGGAACGCGTAATGCACATGCGTGAACACAGAACAGCCTCTTGCCACCTAGTGCGAGACTCTTAAACTCACTAAAACCCGTTTACCCACTCCCACCCCTAGTTGGTACGAATAGTACAACTCAGAGAGACGAATTTCCGGTATCTGCATACCCGAATTGCTGTAGAATCAATGTGTCTGATGATGTGTTTGTGTGACCAACCCTATTACCACAATGACAATCAGCATGAATTGGTCCACAAACAATAGCCACGTAGCGCCGTCGAAGCGTATCCACGTGAAGATACCATCAGTCGAGATAAGTGCATAGAATCTCAGCGAATTATCGATAAGTCTAAGAATCCTCAGAATTCTCTGAAAATCCTCAACGGGAAGTATTGCAACTGCAGTGCCCATTTCGTTCTACATAGGTATTTCCATTCATGTATAGGTCAGTCCGATTATGGATTTCTACAGATTGAGGCTAAAGTACCTGAAACATTTAGTC
The DNA here is from genome assembly GCA_019614645.1 of Stratiolaelaps scimitus. Classification (NCBI taxonomy): domain Eukaryota; kingdom Metazoa; phylum Arthropoda; class Arachnida; order Mesostigmata; family Laelapidae; genus Stratiolaelaps; species Stratiolaelaps scimitus. Next base: position 2,315,122 of record JABWDB010000028.1, read on the forward strand.
GCTATATAGACACGTTGGAGAAGCGAACGTTTGACATTGTCGTAACACGACAACTGAACGCTTGCAAAGATCTTCTGTATAATCTGTATCTGGATGAAGTACGCTTGGAAGACTGGAAACGTATTGTTGGTAAAGTTCTCCAACTTTACCAACAATACGTTTCAGTAGAAGCTCAGTCGTTGAGTTCAGTAGTAGCGAACTGAGTTTCGAGGTGTCCTGAACCTGTGATCCGACCCAACATCATCAACACCTTGCCATTGCACAATAGAATAGAAAATGTTCCCAAAATTCAGTGGATGATTCTTACAATCTAGCTGCGATACGCGATGAGACCAATGAATAATTAGTTAGCTCGACATATATATATATATACATATATGCATGACGTTGGCCCCATGCCGTCGAAGGAGTGCTCATGCAGGCTAAAAGCTGTAAAAAATATGTCAATGCGCCAATGATTGTTCAGCTTCGAGACTCCGTAGGGCGCATTTCTATTGAGTCATAATTATAACAGCACACGTAACAGACTCGCGAAGTGGATCTAAACGCGAAACAGGTGTATCTTCTAACATCATTAGCAAACGCATGGTAAATTTCGCCGCCACACGAGTGCATGAGCAAAAACAATGTGAATAAAAATGTGAATTTTATATTGGCGTGTACAGCCTCCACTCAAATGATTCTATCCAGTAGATATAATCTGGATCTTTTGTGATTCACCAAATCAGCTTATGTTTTTTTCAAACAACTTGCGTTTTTTAACTATACTCTTACTAAAGCGAAATTGATAGTGATCACGACGCTAAGCTCGTTTCAAGTTGATATGACAATTTTAACTGGACTGAACTGGTTGTCGATGTGTATGTGCTGCTCTGAGCGTTATGTGGAGAGCTTAGAGCTTAAAATCCTCATCGCTTAGGTTAACATCTGAAGTCAGTGGGGTTGAAACTCGTATTACTTTGCAGCGACTTGATTTGTCCGTGGAAAGTTCGTATATGCCCTTAGGGCAGATGCGCTTCATAGATTGGCATCTCTCTCGGCCTTATCGACGAGGTAGCTCCCATAAAGACTTCGCCTCACACTTCGAGATTAGATTCGAGCGGCTTAAATACAGGGCAACAGGACTATTCAAGTCATTTCTTACACATATTAGATACCACTTATATTATAATTATCGTTATTGCAAAATGCATGCTTGCGAGTCTTGGGGCTATCAGCGAAGTAGTTCTTTTTGTCGTAGACTTAGAATCCATCTCAGAAAATGACCGGGTAATGACCCCGCTTCTCGAACAGTTCGCCGTTCCCTTGAGACACGTTACTGCTCCGGAATGGTTGTCATAACTCTGCCATATTGTTTAATTAGTCTGCCGTTTCGCTAATTGGCCGGCACAGCGCATTTTTAGCACATTCGTTCTCCAACTGGCTCCGACATCGGATGATCAGCAAGCGCCACCCAGTGGCGCCGTAAGGGATTATTCCTTCTAGGGGGGGAGACCCTTACACTGTTCGTTTTCTTTGTTGGAATCAGTTTAGTAAACTGATCGAAATTGTTTACAGTAGTATATGGTTGTATATAGTGATTATTGTGTCCGAATCGCGTAGAAAATTCTGAAATGTTTTGCTTTCTCTGTGACGGCTCTGTAACTTGATTGTTAACATGACATATCGCCCTACTTGAAATGAAATTTCAAACGCTTATTCGAAGAATTGAACTCCTCTTTCACTGATTCTTAACAATAGGATTACTACCCTCTATATGCTTGTATTTATATCATGATGTATTCACGTGCCCGGAACCAGCTCGCCGCCCCCCGTGACGAGTCCGTCCTCATTTGCAAAACTCGAACAGGCTCGTTGGAGTTGCGCTAGATGAAATGAGCGCTTCAAGTGCAGTTGATTATATAGAAGCGGGACATAAATAGAATTTGTATTCATTGTCTGGATAAATGTCTAAAATGTATTTACTTTTTAGGTATCCTTTGATACATTTTAGCATTTCTTTTCACACATAATGCGCCACGCATGTGTTTTATGACTGCGGCTTGAATCAGTGCGCATTAAATTCACAGCCAAGAGCTTCTCTATTTGAACCCCCCTCCAACATTATTATTATACATCATTGAATATCCTACTCGGTTCTCCTGGCGTGCTAACCTTTTAGCGAACCTCTACGAGATACATGTAGTGATTCCAACGCCCAGATCTGTCTGAATCACATGACACACAATGTTCTTTGTTAAGTCAACTAACAGACCACAAGCAAAATGGAAAAAAGTGGCCTGTACATTTGATTTGCAAACCTAATAGCTTGGATTCGTGTAGCCCTATGAAGGCACCATAATGCTCTCCACAATGGCCTTCAACGAATTTGTCGTGAGGTCCTCGCTCTGCAAGTTCCATATTAGGCCCAACATCAGCTTACATCGGCCGGGTAGGCTATGAGCTTTGTTCTATCTGCATTCATTTGCGTAATGTCCCAGCGAGTTGCGCCAACGAAATCAACTAGGCCAATATGCATGAGATTGCTGGTGTCGGTCGTCCTGCTTCGTTGCTGGTGTCTCGGCCTCGAGCAACTCGAGGGCCTACTTTTTCGTCTCAACTCGAAAACGAAATTTGGCTATTTCTAGCTCACGGAAATGTACTAGAGCAGTGCCCTTTCCGTATGTGCAGGTCCGGTTCGACTTCCAGAGTGCGAATCATACGCGCAAGCTCACATTGAGCTGACAACAATTGAACGGCCATTCGATTTTAATGTACAATAAATAAAACATGTAAAACAATATGTTCGATGATATAGAATCTATTTATTTTACTATTTTGCTCGTGTAAGTCACCAAACATCTAACATCAAAATGTGTCAGCTAAGTTTCTAGATCGTTTATATTAATGTTCGCAAAAATATGGTCGTCATCACACATCATCTCATCGCATAGCCGGGCAATTGGTGGTTCACCAATCAGCAATAATTGACAAATAAAATGTCGGGAAAAAATCGACACCTGCCTGATCGATACGGCCTGCAGGATCCTATCCGTCGATTCGAGCTGGCGTCCCTAGGTACCATCGACACTAGCGAGTAGAGACGCAGTGAATCACGCAGAGTTTATCTAAGGGAATGAAGTGTTTCACAGTCGGCGAATGCCTTTGGGGTTATCCATTCGAAGAAAAAGAGGCCAACATGGAAAAATACGCTGATTTACATTGATAAATATGAATTCGTACTGATATTTCCCGTTGCGACCTCTCTCGTTTGCCTGTTGTTGATCCCTACAGAGAAAACACCCTGGCGTCTATGCGGACAATGTTGGCCAGCGATATCAAATTAAGACGGAACGGCCCATCTCACATAGCCACTCACAGGGTGAAGGGTGCCTGAGCGGTGATGGCACCAGTGGAATTGAGGGCTCGATCACTCCGCACAGCAGTACCAATGGCGTTCAAGGACCTATCGTGGATACTCATTCGAGGGCTGTCGGAGCTCTCGTGGATTTCCTTGCCAACTCACTGACCGATCCGAAAATGGTCGACTCAACAGACTTTCGTCGCTTCGTTCACACGCTGAATCCCGGCTTCGACCTTCCATCAAGTCTCCATCTTAGCTACAGCTATTTGCCGTCAAAAAGATGGGGTATACAGCAGAGGTAGGCTAACTTAGAGACGTGGCTCAATTTGAACCGAATTGTCCAGCTTGTTTTGTTCGTTAAATGGGTGTTTCCCTTCAAGTATTCATAGATTTGGTCTTGTGGTCTTCTGTCACTTGGATGTAACTTCATTTGTTTTATGCCTTCGATGTTAAATTTGGAGGTTGATTTCGAGTTCGAATCATACTTTAGTGAACAACTTGGCCATAACTTGATCTTGCAGAGCAAGGATATGGTCACACCCTCGGAGATAGGGCGCGTGACCACTTATCATTCTGACTAACCATCAAGAACCTCCACGCATTTTTGCCCTTGATTGAAAAATATCAGAGACGCCTATCACCTTAGACAATCTTAACCAAACGTTGCCCCTTACCAATATGCATAGGTACGATCTATTTGACGTTGCTTGACCATTGGTTTTTTCATTTCAGGATGATGCAACTCCTCCAGGAAGTCGAATATGTGGCTATCACACAGGACGTATGGACAAATGCATCCCATCAGAGTGTGGCATGCCTGTCAGCTCATTTCGTTCATGACTGGAAACTTAAAATGGTTTTCCTTGCATCGAAGCATTTCACTCTGCCTGATATCAAGACCAACTTAGCGGAGCTGTTCGAGGATACAATTTCATATTACAACCTGTCCCAGAAGGTCTCCCACACGCTAACGAACAACGCCACGAAACTGGCACGATCGGCAAAGACATCTCTGCCTGGATTTCTCTCCGAGGACTTAGAGCTCACCGATTTGCCATCAACATGTCAGGAGGAAGCTTCGATCGACCTCAAAGACATGAATTCGGTCTTCCTCGAAGGAATGGCATGTTTTGCAGAAGCCCTCGAAAGCTGCGTTATGATAGCAACGAAGGATAACCCCTTTCTCGAATCGGTGCTTTGTAAAGTGAGTGCTGTTGTGGATTATATTCGAACGATCGTCTTTCCCAGTCCAGCACTGGAAGAGCTGCGCGTCGTACTAGAGCGTGGTTACTCCACCTGGAATCTACAACTCCGTATCGTTCGAGCGATAGCGAACACCACCCATGAACGATTGCAGAATGCTCTCTCCGGCGTCAAATCTCTGAGTCCCGAAGATTACGCCGTTCTCACCGAACTCGTCGAACTGCTCGAACCCTTCGAGGAAGCTTATAACCTGTACCGGGAGGGTCATAAAGTCACGGCGAGCTACGTCATCCCTTGCATACGCGGTTTGAAAATGCATCTTCAAAATATCAAAACGGTCCATCTCGGTCCAGTCGTGGAGAAACTCAACCAGTTCATCCATACGAATTTGGCAAAGTACGAGGCCAATGAGACGTACGCCCTCTGCTCGATTCTTGACCCGCGCTTCAAGCTCGCCTGGTGTCCCGAAGAAAGGCAGTGCAGCTTAATTACTCTGCTATGCAGGAAAGCGTCCGAGCAACGTTTCCCTGAAACGGTGACGCCTTGCAATGCCATGACGTTTCCTGGCGAGGAGCGGCGATCGAAGCTCTTCCAGTTCATGTCGCCACAGACATCGAAAAAGGCCAATTCCGTACACTCGGTCGAGGTGGGAAGCTATCTAGCCATGCCCTGTGTACCAGATAGCGCCGCATGCTGCCCGCTTGATTTCTGGCGGCAGAATCAGGCGCAGTTCCCCTCGCTGTGTCAACTGGCTCGATCACTTATGAACATACCGGCGGCCGCCAGTCACGTGCTGCTCATGAGTCGAATTCAGAGCAGCGACACGGTAGCGAATCTGGCCGATTTGACGCTTAACAGCTCGACATTCGAATCGCTGATGTTTATCAAGGTTAACAATGCACTTATGCGACTAACGTAAACACGTGCTTACATTTGACATTTTAATAAGAATAAGAACAACATATTGAAGTCATATGACAGACAGGTACTTGTGTATATCAACTGTAGGAAACGGCTAAACGATGATTGAAACTGAGTTAGACGGGAGGACGCGATTCGTTTTTCCGATATCCAATATTAGTATATTAGTATATATATATATATATAGATATATGTATATGTGTGCATCTAATAGTATACTGGTGTTGCTCTCAACTAGCACCAACTTACTAATTGGGCGAGGGAGGGTCAAGACTTTGTTGTGAAATAAATTCCTTTTATTATTTATAAGGCATCAATATGATAAAGATGATTTAAAGAAAAAATGAATACAACTAAAATCACATCTGCTAATTGATGAATCGGCTGTACGCAAACTGTTGGCAGGAGGGCGAATAATAGTGAGTGTTCAAACTAAATCCATCCGTTTCGATGGCGGGTCTTATGCTGTATGATTAGTGCTTGTGAATGAGTGACAATTAACATACGTAGAATTCAACCCGGAAACTGGTCATTCAGCAGTGTTTCGTCATTGGCATCACGTATCAGCGGACGAAAGGGTAATTGCATTTATACAATGCAAGCATATGAATCTGTTACATGTTATGTAAATATATCATATACATATTATACGAATACAACAATTTGTTAGTGAGAGCAAGGATTGCTCTACATCATTCAATGAAGATGTTGTAGCAGCAAGGTGAGAAAATGAGACCGAATTTCCTGTTTTCTATACACTGATAATCATGCGTTCAGTATGATGTCCAAGAAAAAAACGTCAAAATATTTAACGTAAAATAATAGCGTACGTGTAAGTTTCACAGTCAAACGAAACGAAAACGCGTGGATATATTATGCTATATTGCTAGTTACAATAAATGCTTCCAGTCTAAATAATCGACATTGTTCAGTCTGTACACGTATACAGAGTATTTTTTTTTGCGATATACTACAATTTGGATAATGAGAAAAAATAACACTTATATTGTCTTGTGGTTTATGGGAACACATCGCCTTTCAGATCGAAACTTTTTATGAGAGAACTAATCTATAGTACGTCGATGTCAGACGCTTATACTTTTTTTTTTGTTTTATACTGATGACTTGGGAGAGTTCGTTGGTAGATCGACTTTCGTGTGATTCGAACTCAGAAAACCCCAAAAATAACGGTAAAATTAATATTTGAAATTCTCAACTGAGGTAGGGTATTGTACTATCTCCGATGGCCTCGATGAATCACGTTATATCACTAATCGATTCGTCAGGTGAACTTTACTACGAGAGAAAGAGAGGGAGAGAGAAATACTTGTTCCAAAACTATCGAATGAGGCGAATACTTCCACGGCGTAGTTGGTGTATGCATCAATTTCCACCCATTATTTATTTATATATATATTTTTTTTATCTATTTTCAATCTTGTTGCTTTATATTTTATTCCAAATATTGGCGATTTGGTTTAGTACTATCGCAGTGTAATCATTTAACACAACCAGCATAAATGAATATATAGTTAGAGATGGACACACTCGAATAGAATCGTCCTAGTTAGCCTCGACGGGAATTGGGTCGCCATGTGGCACAAGCAACCTATGGAGACAATCGAACTCGTGGTACGTTGACATCCGATTCATTGTTGCCATTCTAAGTGCCAACCAACCAACCAAGCAATGGGTGCTTCTATGAGTTTTTTTTTTGTTTGCATGATGGAGAGAAGCGAACACAGAACTGGTCAGCTGTGCTCGGATATGACAATCTCTGGTCTTCACCCGTGGCCTCAGTGTGGTGTGGATTTCCCTCGCGGCATTTGCTCGCAGTAATATCTACGTACAACAGGTAACCAACGAGAGACATCTGATGGGAGACGGGTCAGGAGGGGGACTAAACAAAGGCCCAGTCCTTGTGCTCACGTTTTGCAAACGCTATCATATTTACGCAAACTTACGGCCGACTCACCGAACTTCGACGGTTTTAAACGGCCACCTTTCATGAAGGTGTATTGTTGGAAACTCCGTACAGACACATAGATCTGATAGCAAGGTGTATTTTAGGCGAATAAATCGAGAAAATAACCAAATCTTGTGGGATGGCAAATTTCGTTAAAAAAAAAAAACCAACAAGGGATTCAATATTTTCACTGAAGTTTGATGTCGCCAGGGGATAACGGTTTGTATAAAATAGTTGTCTAAAAAGTTTCTACCGAAAGCGTCAAACGTTGCTAGGCCTCCCCCAGGGTCGCGTAATCCTCTCCGAACGCCCTCCAGCCTTGTTACACTGTCCTTCCCGTGTGACCGTGTCACTAACGATACCACTCTCGTGGTTCAATGCGATCGACCATGGTGAATCTGATGACCACCCTGGTAATCATAAACAATTACCTCGCCTTTGAGACCCTGGGCGGGCACGGCCCTCTCACGGCGAACTTCCTCGAGGGGGTCTACCACAGGTTGATCCGCGCCACCGGGGACAAGCGCGCTGGCTCTTTCCTCCTGCAGCGCCTGTCCCTCGCTGTGCAGAGAGGCAATGCCATCGCCTTCCTCGGGACGTTGTCGTCCTCACCCCCCCCCCCCACCCCCATAATCCCTAGAAATTCCGACCTATTGTAACGTTTAATATATTATAATAAATATATATAATTACCTGCACAGACCGAACAAACCTTGCATTGCAAAGAGAGATCTTGTTGTTTGGTTTCGTGGCTGTCGGGCGAGAGAGTTGCGCTACATCGTCATTCCGACTATCAGTGGCTGATATTTTGTAATTTCAAGTTTAATCGCCTCAGAGAAAGAGATGCCGAGAAATAGAAAGAGTAATTGTTGTTGCTGTCATTGTAGTCGTAACAGTAGTAACAGAAGAAATGAGCACAATCGAATGAACAGAAATTGGCTAATTCGATATATCGTCAACGCCCACGATATGACCAGGTGTGTTCTTGTCGCCAGACGCGTCATACGAGTTGGCCCGGCAGGGCTCAGTTCCGCGGCAGCGTCTGCCGGTGTCCTCCCGTAGGCATATATAGTCGCGCTGATTACAGCTGCTCTCTCAGGCGGGCAGCTGTTTCTACTGCAACGCTTAGTATTATGTCAAAGATACATGTCAGCGCCGTGCGCTTCGCTGTTATATTGATACTGCACAACACGCATGGCTATAACGCGATTCCTGTTGAGTCTTTGAGCCGCATCGACAGCAGGACATCGATAACAGGGTCTTCCAGAATTCAATCAATGAGCAAATCCATTATAAGCATACGCATTTCCGGCTAGATTGTGTAAATAGCAGACCTTGCGCTCGACGTAGAAATAGGACGCATAACGCTTGCCGATGCCGTTTCCATCTGAGGATGCCGCTAAGGACCACCACCATCATCAGGGCGCACATCACTGGTCACAGCATTGTAGAGAGGCCGAATTTTTAAGTATGTTTTACTGGGTGACGCTTAACCGAATCGATAGAAGCGAAGCCCCGCTTCCACCAAACCTATTTTGATGTGCGCGTTTCTACCTGTAAATGAAAAGCTTTCCATTTACCCTAGTGCGAGATCCCACCTAAGGTTTCCGTTCGCGGATTCGACGCTGTCTCGACCCAATCTGCTGATTGAATGCCTCATTTACGGTTCTTAGCTAAACCTAACATTCACTCCATACTTATGCCCTGAACCGTGTAGAACGCCAAACGTTGCACTAAGCATTCATTGTCATCCATTTTTGCCAAGGCTTATTTTCTTACAATATGAATGTTGTTAACCACTTCATTCTGACCACTTTAATGCTGTTATTAATTGAATTTGATTATTTTACTATTTCAGAAGAAATAATAAGAATAAATAATTTTTAATATTAAATGAACTTAATTATCATATGATACATCGTATACACAATCAGATGAGGACAAATTGCACTGGGGGACGGGCATCAGGTGCTCCCTCGTTTTCACAATCGGATTTCATAGCATATTCAAATACTATAATTTCAGACTTGAGTAAGAATTGCTTTAGTATATTTGAATTGTTTGATAGACAAAAAATATTTTTTTGCTATTGAGGATAGTGTTGTACACGTGCACAAAGTGGACACGTGGGAGTCTGTCGGTATTGGACGATCCTCACTAAGCCGTTTGACGATTGGCCAGCTCGAAAGTGTACTTGATTATTAGGTGCATCAGGGCTTTGCTTTGGACGAGTCCTGACGAGGTCGTCTTTAATAGGACCCTTAGAGTTTTTCAGAGCGATGTAATCGATGGAGACCTCTTCTACCTTTGAATGTGACCTCTGTTTAATAACGAGCTGAAGCATGCCGAGGTGAACCTCGTCTGGTCCTGAGAGAAGAACCATTCCCGTGGGACCCACCCACGACGTTTCTTAAAGGTTGACCCCCGATTGGAGATAGCGTTTGAGTTCAGGGATTCAAATATTGCTCTCAAAATAGTAAACACCGAAGTCCTGTCGCGGCTAAACAGCTTCAACCTCGCGACGCTGGCATTAGTTGCATAGAATCTTCAGTTGATATCTTAAGATGCGTCTTTCAGTTCGTATCTCCGGAAAAGGTAATAACAAGGCTTTGAGAGAATCAGAAAAGCAAATAATGGCTTCATCCTCCGTGCGCGCGCAATCCTCAGGAATACTATGTATGTAATTTATATATTATAATTATTGAAAAGGATGGAGCCGGGAGAATTTCGTTTATTAATTTTATAGAGAATCGTTGTATAGTCTACAGGGGCTAGGGCTTTAATTCCTCAACATTTTGTTTTCCCAAGGGTGAAAGTTAATTATATGATAAAGAAATGCGGGCCCTAAACCTGATCCCTGGGGAGCCTCCAAGACCAACGGTTCTCCTGCAGAAAGTGACACAACCAGCTTGAACGCTTATTCCCCTTACATATAAGAGAGCTTAAGCATTGTAAAATTGCAGCTCCTTCAATAAACCAATGAACCTTTACCTTTACCCGTGCAACATTAAAATTTCGAAATGGGATGAGCACTCAACGCGACAACATATGTCGGCCTCGATGATAAATGTCCTTTACTGGCAGCTGCACGACACAGAATTCTGGTGTTGATAGTGAAAACATATATAATAAGGGGCTATAATATTGCTAATACACTCCACCATACTAGTTTCGCGCCGCGAAGGGTCGGTACTGCCACCGCAGTGGGTTATGAGAGGCGGATACACGATATCGATAAAAAAAAGTTCATGGCCACGTCCGACGCTGACGGCAGTCGTCGATCTGATCGAATTCTCAAACTTTAACAATTAACGATTTACTGTTGCTTTAACTGGGCCATTGTTGAAAATAAGCAAAACATATTAGTTGTATCGACAGTTTAGAGCTTCTTCTTGTGTCTGATTATTGTATCCAATAAAATGAGGGAACAGGGACAGGGGGAGGGTCGTCCCAGGCGCAAGTGACGGTGGAGACAGAACCTGATATAAACGCGGCTGCACTGGGACTGATGCAGTGGCGCAGCAAGCAGGCACACCGTCATGCGCAAACTTCGGGGTGAACCCAGCGCCGTTTGTGACGCCCAGCAAGCCGCCCCCCTCAAATGTCGTTGGCATTTTCGAGATGGACGTCGACGGCCAAGTACCGAAACAGTTTTCGGTGGTTAAGAGCTTAGCCTACTCGTGGGAATCAAGGGATACTGTTTCGCAGACAAAGCTTCAGAGCCTCGATAAGGGGTGCCGCACCCTTCCTCAGGCGGCTTTTTTTAAGTGACATCGAGCTCCGCTCTGTCCTGGCAGCACACCAGCCAGGCGTTTTATGCAAGTGAAAGGGGTAATCGAAGCTGGCGTACTTAGACGACCTAATATATCAACCCGAATCTCACGTTCGACGAGCATCGAGCGTCTACAAGAAGTCGTGGGGGACATAGCGTCTGAAACTAACCAACTGAATGTTCAGTGAGAGAAACGTGAGGTAAGAGGACTACCAGAACCAGAAGTATTATACAACGCGTATATTATGGATAGAAGATCGACATTCGGGACCAATGCAACGAGAGCTCTATGCCAAGGTACCCATGGGTATTAGGTTGAGGAACAAGTTCCCACGGTTCGTTTGAACCAGCTGGCCTTTCCACCAAGGCCCTCTCCACTTATTTTGAACCCGATTGGTTTCGAAGCTTTTTTCCCGCTCTACACTCCTGCGAAGTTCGATTTTCGCTGTGAACTAGATTTCAATTCGAAATCAGGCTCGGAAGATGGAGATTCCAGGCAATAAACAAGTACATTTCCTGCACAGAATTGTTACTGGAGACCAGAAGTGGTGTCTGTACGCGAATATGAAGCAACGAGCTGACTGGGTGCTTCTGGGGGTGCGACTCTGCGCCAAATTAAGCAAGATTTGCACCCTAAAAAGGTCATGTTGTGCATTTGGTGGGACTGGGAAGGTCCCATACACTGGGAATTGCTTGGGAGGAATCAGACGGCCACCAGCGACCTCTACATAGCCCAGTTGCATTAGGTTATTCAGATGAAGAGACCCGGCAGGCGAGGCCAAGTCATCCTCCTCCACGACGACGCACGGCCTCACACCGCGAGAGGGGAACTTGAAGGGGCCTCACATCAAAGCGGCACTTGAAGCGTTCGGATCGGAAGTCTTTGCGCACCCATCATATTCGCAAGACCTTGCTCCTACAGATTATCACCTGTGTCTTTCACTGGTGAATTTTTTGAGAAGGTCGTGAACAACAACGGGAAGTACCTAATTAACATTTGAATTGGTTTCAATCTATCTGAGTGCGTCATTTTTTCATTGTTCATGACACCGCAGGAACTTATTTCTCAACCTAATATTACATTAGACCGTGCGTGGTGAGCTAGTCCATCGCCGAACCGCAAAAGGAACTGTTCCGTGTGTGCCTGCAAGATTAATCAACCAGGTACTTCGTCCATGCCATGGGGATTGTTATACCATGCAGACGTCCGATGTACAAAGGGTTTCCTGAATCCTCGTATATTGGCCCGTCTCCTCGTAAACGTAGTGAAGCGGTTGAACACTTCCAAGCTATACAGCTGGAAGTGTTCAAATGATGATTACGGTAGAAAATCATTGAACGTCTCGTTGCATACGACTCGAAACTCGAGCAATAATTTCATCTTCGTTCGTGTCGAAGACAAGTTATGACTTTGTATCGACTGCATCAATAATAACGTGATTTCCTTAAGAGCTTACAGGATCAGGCGATCTAACTAGATCAGATTGGGCTCTACCATGGTGTTGGGCAAATGGTTGGCGTTGGGGTCATGCGAACGCGACAGATGCTATCAATACCGTTGTACCAAAAACGTCTATAAGATATAAAGGCATTAGTTTGTCTCCGCTTAAAAAAATCTCACAATAAGCTTGAAAAGTCATTTTAGTTTTATCGACAAAACATCTTTCTAAACAATTGATCATGAACTTGGTGTGATTTGCTGCATAGACTAGTTCGCTATTCATTTAGAATTTAAAAGTGTATTTTCCCACGACTACAATCATACATGTCGTAAGTGTTGTCTTTGTGTGTGAACTATACTCTGGATTCAACCAAGACTTTTGTTCAGATCTGACGAGACACACACACACATACCCGTATCTGAGATTAGATTGAGAGATAAAGCAGCATTGTTTTACACTTAATTTTGCTGAATAGAATATGATAACGTCGCTTTGTGACAGAAAAAAGCAAATCAATGGCGTACAGGTAAGGTACTCATTATTCTGAAGAGGGCTCCCCCACCAAACTACTATAAAGCCGCACTGATGGTTGATGGTGGACAAAAACAATAGACGGTTGACGAGATTCGCTCATTGTGTAATCCAATCCGATTTAAAATAGAAACACCATAAGCGATGCCAAGCGTAGCATCTGCGATCAAGATCCACAGATCCACGAGGGATTATGCGCATAAAACTACATTGTAAATGACATAAAGGAAGTCTCGATTATCGCACCATACTGCCATCGTTGATAAGATATATGTAACAGTAGTGCACCTTAGAGTTGATGTGTTCACCGGGATGTGCTATAAAAATAGAAGGTGAACAGTGGTTCTCAACCCTTCGAAAATGACTACACGGACGGTTTTTGCGTTCCGTCCCGATTTACATCGCTTGTGAAAACAGGAATAGTCTTCACTCTCTGCTTGCGAATTGAACTAAAGCTCAGACAGCTCGATTTTATGAATTTATTGTACGCTATTAAATGAACATTTCTCAGTGCCTCTATTCTAATTTCGGGACTTCAGAGCCTCCCGTTCACTCAGTGAAAGAGAGAGAGAGGGTGCGGGAACAGAGAGAGAGAGAGAGAGAATCCTTCGTAATCCTGAGTGAATCCTGAGAAAGTCACCGACTATTAGTCTTACATACTCATCAAATGGTTAGAGTCAATCATATCTCTGTGACTTACATTTAAGCTCGAGCTGCTTCGCTGTCACATTCTGAAGTGAGATATCCAGATGTGAGAGTGACGAGGAGAACGACGATGTTGAACCATTGTCACTGTCCCAGCTGGAGAAGCGTCTCTTTCGTTCTTTGGGGCCGGCCAGGTGATCATTGATGTGGTGTAGAAGTTCGTCGACAATCGCCAACGACCCTCTACGTCCGGCATTGCGCGAGCGAATGTTTCGCAGGACCCTCCGCTCGCTAGGGGTGTAACTGGACGCGATTGGAATCGGGGGCAATGGTGGCGGTCTACTTGTGGGAATGGTTTTGGCGACTACACGGACGTTAATCGGCTCCTCGTCGAACAGATCTGATATCGCCACGAGCTCCTCCGAGCTTTGTCGCCGATAGACTTTCTTGCTTTGCGGATTCTCAAGTTGCAGTTCGTAAAACAACGATATCGCGTCCTCGTCGTAACACTCCGCCGTACAGCAGCGACACATCGTTGACCGGCTGGCGTTGGTCACGCGGTGGTCAGCCGAGTGGTTCGAATTCGAATTTGAGTTTGGAGTCGAACAGGAGTTTGATTCCTCGTCCGACGATGTCGAGTTAAGACTCACGCATCTCAAGTCCACGGGGTCGGGCGTCGTCAGTGACGAGGACGCATTCGAGTGGTTCGAGTCCACGCGGGAACCGAATGTTCTCTCACTGGTGGCATCACCCTCCTCGCCGCACTTCACCATCACGCACGCCGCTGACGAGACAATTGTCAAACTCGCTCTGGACATTGACGATATCCCGCTGGCGTTCGAGCTGCCATCCACATGTGCGTCGCCCGAGTCGAATCTCGGCCTATCCAGAAGCCTGGCGCATGCGCCTCGCCCCTAGCTAAGGTTGCAGCACATCCACGACACTATCCACTATCCGACACTATAGAGTCGACAGCACTACGGACGATGATGTTGGCCTGTTCACACTCGAGGGCGGCGCTCGAGCGGCAGTGACTCGCTCGCTTGGCCGTACCGGCGTCAAAGCAACGTCAGAACGTAGACAGTCCAGCTATCAGGCCGAGGCAAGGAACGACCACATGGACGCATAACAACGACATCAACAAGACGAACACTGACGACAGCGACAGCAGTAGCAGTAGCGACAAAGAATGAACCACTGGATCTATTATTACAAACAAATCTACACAACGACTATGAACACAAACGGCATGAGTAGCATTGACAAACACCTCACCTCTAACCACCACACTGGGTAGCTTGAGACGCACTCTTGACACCACACGCAAACACAAACACACACACACACATACACGAAAATACGGACACTGCCCGTTCAGAACTGCGCAGACCCGCAACTAACGTCTATCTAAGTTTCCCCACGCATAACACAGTGAGAATGCTCCGTAGAACCTTTGCTGTATTCGGCGCCAATTCTACAGTGGTCGTTGCTCTCTGGGTAGACAGCCTGCCCGACGGTTCCCTCCAGAACTTGTGCTCAAACAGCGTCAGTGACGCGGCCCACTGCCGCTGCTGCTACTGGTAATAATAGTGATGCTGGTGTTGCCGATTCTGTTCCACTCAACTCCACCGTCAGTCAGTCAGTCACTCAGTCGTCAGTTGAGTCCAATCCACCACTCAACGGCTCTGCTGTTTTGGGGTCTTGCTGTCAAAATGAGATGGAAAGGGATCTAGAGGGCAGCCACTTCAGTGCGGCCGGCCTGCTGCTGCTGCTGCACGAACTGTGCCACCAAGCAAGCACAGCTTGGTCACAGGCTGTAGGCCTACATGAAAGGTCCAACAGCTGGTCGACGCCTGCTGCCGCCACGGTCTGTAGCGGCTGCGCCGGTGCGCTAAGTAACCCTTAAATACTTGAGACCCGTACGTGAGATCCTTACCACAGAGCGGAGGAATCAGAATAGTTCGGTGGTGGGCCTCCGATAGCGCAAACACATTTGAGCTCCTGTCAGCTCAACTATCGGATGATTATGAACGGATCTTTCACCTGTCCGGTTTCACATACACGCTAACAGATAACGGTGCGCTCGATGGGCATTTGCAAGGGTGACTGACACAGAGGCGACTGAAGGTGCGAGAAAACCAGCTGCAATCAGCAGGCGCACCAATCTAGCGAATCTGCTTTTGTTATAGCTAATCTTCGTACCGCTGACTGTTAATGACAGTTGCATAGTTCGAACGACGACGCTCGCAGGTCTACGTTCGTCAACGTCATTATCGTCCGGTGACTCATCTAGGGATCGTTTTGAATCTATATATTACGAACTCCTCTCGAAGGCCACAGGACAGAACGGGGTAGACGATTCTGCAGGTACACTCGGATTCTGTATGGACGGTCCATTAATATTCATTCAAGGAGATGATGTTTCTGTACCTTCTCTCGACTGGATGTCGGGCTGTCCGCCTCAGAAACGGAGCATGTAGAGCTTCGACCCAACGGCGACTGGCGGTGGCGAACGTCAGACGGCGGGAATCAACGGAAGAACGCCATCCACGGCAGCTAAAGCTTGCCACCTGAGACAGTTGGTGGACTCGGATGCTTGATCGTTTTACGACCTGTTGTGACGTTTCTGTATGCGTCGTATTAAAGCTGTTCGATGTTAGTTATTCGTTGTAGTTGCATGTCCAGCTAATAATAATATATATATATATATATATATATACATATATATATAGTGCAAAAGGAGATCCCCTTGACGCCTGCAGCATAGAAGGTGTGAGGAGACGACATGGTGGTAACAGGTTTGATATCCAGCAAATATTCAGATGCTTACTCACTGAGTCGGTCAGTTAGGGACCTTGTAGATTTTGTTGAATTTTCAGTAATCATTTACCGTGTTGCGTTTGACCAGTGTTATCATCTACGCGCAAAAAAACATTCGAAATTCGTCCAGATAAACCGATGATGGCGACGTCGTAGCTAAGGGATATTTTTGTTAATCCTCCCAATTCGAGCTTCGACTTTCTGTCATTTCCATCGTTTTTAATTAGGGGCAATAAACCGCCATATCGAGATGACTTGCATATCCAATCATCTATGAATTACAAACGCTTCTACGAGATCAATGATGCTACTATCGAGACGGAATGCTATTTTGCTATTTCTGTGATCTTGGTCTGTTTAGCACAGCTGACCCCTAACTCTTTGTCATTCTAATTCCATACGAACATGTTCTTCACAGTTTCGCTGCAGAATATTATTCCACGGGACCGTCTTTATATATATATATAGACATTTTTTGTTTCATAATAGCAGATGCGTAATAGCGGATGTAACATTGAGACTAGTCTATTATAGAATGCATAGACCGTCGGAACAGCAAAGTGATAGTTAGGAACCGTTGAATCAAAGTGATACTTCCACCAACCCGTAAAATCCGTATTGAGGCCGCTCAGACACACGTTATGGGGAGAGGTGAACCAACCAATGCGGTTCGGTCTGAAGCGATGTGTCCTTTCCACCGTAAGCTATCTTTGGAAGAAAAAATCAAGCTCTGTTGAAACCTACGAGATTTGCATGACGCCCCGCTTTGACCGAACCTCATTTCATTCATGCGATAAAAGATGAAAACAAAAATAAAATGCGAAGTACATATATCAAAATGTGTGTGTGTGCCTTAAATGGCACGTTTGTTTTGTTCGTTCCATTGTTGTATTCGTCAACAGAAACTCGTGTAATGCCACCGTCAGTGTAATGCTTTTGGGCAGATTTTGTGAAAGAGTTTCGGGTAACTATGGAAATACATACAGCATGATCATCGTCATGAAGGAACCCAGCCTCATTTTCTTGCCCTAAGAAAATATGTATTGAGATCTATGCCTTGACGTAGCTCCCCAATTGAAAAGACACAATCGTCTCTTTGCATAATGATCCGGTAGTCTTTAACATTTTGACATTGCGGTCCAACTAAACGAGAGATAGAAATAACTACTAATCTATTATAAAGGTGTAAGGAATGGCGAGATGGCCTAGGGTGAGGCAACTAAGCAAAAACAGTGGGATTCTCGCGTATGAAATATCTAATAAAAAATTAAATTTTGTTCTAATATTTACATCTATCAACTCGCTGTTAATCACTATCGTTCTAATCTCTTCGGCTTCCGTCTCTCCCGATGAGATCGCCTCAACAGCGTCGTTGCGATCGGAGTGGGTCGACCATTTGGTCCGGCCCCGTTGATTTGGTAGCTCGTAGATCCACTGGTCGGCTGCCCTTCTTCGATCTGTAGCTCTCCTTTTCTCTCTCTCTCGATGTCGTCCAGTTGCTGCTCATTCGTCGCTGTCGCAGTCGCAACTTCCGTCTCCTTGGTAGCAGCCTCCGACCGCCGTAGTTTCGGTGCCTGCTGGCTCGTCCTCTTTTGTCGCTAAGATCTCCTCCCGGTCCTCGTTCGCTAGCTTGTACAGTTTTATTTATGAGCAGTGGGCAGTGACTGTGTACCCGCAGCGGCCAACGAGCTCGACCAAACGATGCCTGTCGTGCAGCAGGACCTCGGAGATGACCATCGGCCCGCGAAACCTTGCCTCTAATTTCGTGGGATCACCTGTCGGTGTGGGGAATCTTCTGACCACTACCACGTCACCTACGTCGTAGCGAACCCTATGAGGCCTTCGCCGGTTGTTATAGTAATCTTCGTCCTGTCCCTGAGCTTGCTCAATATGGCCTCGGATCTGCTCCTGTATCTCTTCAGCCGGACGCCAAACTGATGTTGCTGCGCGTCCACAACTGTCGAGAAGTTGTCGCGCCTCGGCAGGTAGCCGCGCAGAGTCTCTCATGGAGATTTTCCCGTGTTGTTCGCCGTCGCTCGGTTGATCTGTGCCCCGACGACGCTGAGCTTATAGGGCCAATCATGCCTATCCGCCAGCTTACAGCTCGTACGGAGCCCTCGGGCGACTTCCTTGTTCATTCGTTCCACTTGCTCGTTTGTCTGTGGGTGTTGCGTTGAGATCAATGCGTGCCTTATGCCCTGCTGCTTCAGGAACTGGCTCAACGTTCTTGACGCGAACGCGGTGCCTCCCTTAGTAACCACTACGTCAGGTGCACCAAAACGAAGAAGCGCCTTCTGTAGAAACCGAACCACATACGTGGCTTGTGTAGATTTGACGGCCTCAAGAACGACAAATTTAGACAACCGTTCGATCAGCACGATCACATGTTCCTTCCCTGCTGAAAGGCTATAGCTACATTGTGCCTTAATCGATGTCGCCGAAGAGACGGCAAAGAACTACGAAATGCAGAAGATAATACATAGGGCTGAAATTCAGATCTTTCATCAATGTAGAGCACTCTTTTATTCTATGATTAATCTGTAACTAAGCACTGCACCGATTCGTATACACCCTCTGGGATCGGAACAGGAAACCCCGTCGTTTCAGGCCGTCGGCGTCATCCCCGTTCCATCAGAGTGGCCAGCCCCTGATACAAAGAAGATTATAGCCCCTGATACTTTCAGGCAGCATTCTTCTGTTTTTTTTTCCGCTGTCATCACTCTGCTTTAATCGATCGAATAGATTCGATAGGACACCGCGGTCGACGTGGCCATCGCCTGCGGTTGGGTCACTCTGTGCCCACATTGATTTCTTTACGGAAAGTCTTCCTTTGCCTTTTTTTTTGGTTCTATTTAAATTCTACTCATATATAACAAGAGCAACCTCAGGCTCCGAGTCCTTCGAGGACAATGTTGAGGCTCTTAATGATTTTGTATATACATTCTATTAAGTATGCACTCTCACCGTTCATAGTCATCAAGATCTATGCGCATGATGTAGAAATATACGCCAGAGTCGATTTTGATCGAGAACGGGCGCAACTACAAGACGCCCTACAGCATTTCCCGGAATGGACAATTGCACTAGATTTGAAACTTTCAATCGACAACGGCGCAGCTCTGCAGTTCGATCTTCACGGGAATCCTAATCTCAAACCACGATTCCGTGTGTTTGGATTTGAGGGTCCGCTTTACGTCGGACTGACGCCAAACGCGACCTTGGGGTGATCACTTCAACCACGATGAATTATTACTAAACACGTTAAAGATGTGGCGCCCCGCGCTACGCGCGAATTAAAGACTGCGCTCATTCGTGCTTAGCAAGCCGACCCCATCTGTTAAACTTTTCATGATACGTCATGTAGAACCGACGACCGACCGACGTACGCGGCACCAGCGTGGCACCCAGGGTTAAAGCGAGACAAAAATATAAGGCATGTGTTTGTTAGCCGCGTCGCTTTTCGATGCCAATGCGAAGGACGGCAGTGAACTTATGACCTACTTTGACCAGATGTGACAGTATAGACAAACTAACATATGCGTGCGTCGGCAAACACTTACCCATCCTAACGAATTCAATATTTGACATGAGACCTACGACAACTAGAGCGGGCACGAGTGCTCTGCCCAAATTCATTGATAGTATAGACTGCCTTAATGATTTGTTTGTTGATATTATAATTTTCTTGTGACACGTGACTTGTTGCTTTCATCCTTTTCCGAGTAGCAAGCAGATTTGTTGTAAATGGCCCTTTGATAATAAAGCGAATTGAATTTGGAATTACATTCGTAACTTTTCAATTAAATATCCTCACAGTTCTTCGGGGTGCACGAAATCAATTAGCAAGTTATTAACACCATTATATAACGATTATGAGAATATGA
Organism: Stratiolaelaps scimitus; assembly: GCA_019614645.1. Classification (NCBI taxonomy): domain Eukaryota; kingdom Metazoa; phylum Arthropoda; class Arachnida; order Mesostigmata; family Laelapidae; genus Stratiolaelaps; species Stratiolaelaps scimitus. The sequence goes on from JABWDB010000028.1 coordinate 2,335,649, forward strand.
AATAAACTATAAAGAATCTGTTTAATGGAGATGTGGCATTCGATGTGATTCGTCTAACTTTAAGATGTACAAACCATTAGGAACGATTTGATTGAAAAGGGAAAACATCGTATATCACCAAATGATCGTGGCTCTGAGCTTAGGGACTCAATGAGAAAGCGGAATCTACCGGTGGCCGGGAAAATCAAAGGAAAGCTGACGGGAGTCAAGAAACCGCCTTTTCTTTATAAAATCGGATTTAAGTTCGACTTTTCGCTCATATCTTAGTTGTGTTTGTAGAACATGTTCCCTACCGATCAGGGCAAGACCATTAACGAGGAAATGGATTACTGAGAGGTTTCTGTCCCTGCGAGAACAACGAAAAAAAAAAAACACCGTGATCAGCACCCTCACGCTTCGGTCCGCTGATTCGAAAGATTCTGACCGTACGTGAATGCCTCATACAGCCACCAGCAATGGCCAGTTATTTATATAGAGTTTAAAAAAAATTATAGTTATCTTCAACTGATAATAATGAAATAATAATCAACTAATAATCCATACTGCGTTGTGCTTCTGAAATCCAAATTCGTATTTGTAGAGATCGAGAAAGCAAGTCGGCTCATAAATGAAACACGTGACATGGCGCCCACTCTTACTCCACTACCTAAATATATTTAATTAATTCACTAACTCGATTATCTTCCTTCTACAGACGTAAGGATACACCGCCAATGTGCACCACATAATGTGAACATAATAATGAATTTATTAGTCGTCATCCTCTAGTTAGCTCTACACACCTTTATTACAGCTACCGATCACACATTCGTCTCAGTTACGTTAGCACTCTATGGTCGATATTTACACGATGCGGGCGCGATAATCCCATCATCCTCTCGAAACATCACACACCCGAAAACCTTATCGAGATTATGCTTCACACAGACAACGTCACACTCATTAGTTCTTTCTTTCACTCTCTATCTCTCTCCATCTCTCTTCACCTCGCTTTCGCGAAACAGTAGCAATGGTAATTAACAGTAGCATGTCCATAGTAAAAAATGCAGAAGACTGGGCCTCCCAACATTCGTGTAGCTCCGAAAGCATTCCAGCCTCCGCGAAGGAGGCTGTCCCTGCCCCTTCACAGGAGACTCACCAACATACGTCATCACACGGTAGACAACAACGGCGATGACGAAGACGGTAACAACAACAACAAGAACAGCAACAGGCCGAAATATAGCGAAAACTGTAGCGTATCATCGTTGTGCATGAACTGCACATCTGCTCGAGTCGGGGTAGGGGAGGAGGGCATATTGCCAGCATTTTGCTGCACACGAACACGCCCATAGGCACGGGGGCTGCAGACAGACTTTCCTAATCAACCACTAATTCTGCAGCCGGAAGTACAACGTTGAACAGTTGCTTTCGGAGCTCGTGACGACGTCATAAAGTCACCGCTACGATATTGTCCATTTTTCGTTCGGAGTCCTACGAAGCGGCAGATTCGTTTGTCAATCCGGCCACCCACACATTCGTCCCATGCTCAAATCGCGCCCGCTCCTTGTGGCTAGTCGTCCCTTGGAGAACATGGATTCATGTTCGACTCAATTCTGCAGCTCCTCCCGTCTCACGCACTCAGATTTACAGGTTTACAATGAAATGAAGTTGGTGTCACGTACGGTATATTAGAGATAATAGAACAGGTCGACGCCGATGACAGTACATATTCTTGCAGTTGTGTAAGAAGCGTGTCGAAATCAGTGATCAACAATGCTCTATTCGACCGAATACGGTCAGCGTTCTAATATAGTGATGTCGATTGCGCACAACATCCCCTCATAGTATTAACGCGCGCATTGTTACAGTACACTAGCTATTCGCACTGGGTTCATTCAGAGCGCTCATCCGCACTGAAAATGTAACTAACGACCAGATGTGCTCTCGAAGCGAGAAGCTCTAATCAACTTGTCCATTTGTGCTAATTAGCAGCACTTTCGTCCGCCGATCATCGACGTAAAATTTTCTCTTTGTTTCCGCTCACTTTTCTTGATATGAGGAACCAAGAACCTAGTGACCTGACACCGTCAAGCAATGAATCGATTTTGACATGACGCTTTGTGTGGCTTCTAAAAAATGTCCATTGAAGAAGTCCACAGTGACTTTCTCTCGGACTTTAAAAATAACACCGCTGTTATTGCTTTACACGTTGTTCCAGATCATTGTCGATGTCGTCGTCGTCATCATTTAATAGTTAGTATTCTGCTACAATGAATGTTAACAGCGTTAGTTGTCTTACTTGTAAATAATATATATATATACTCTTCAATATATAAGTATACTCTGTAACCGGGATCAACCGGACTAACAGCCACATCCCACCAACTTCGGTAGGGCGTAATACCAATTGCGTGCATTGTTGTAATTACAGTCATTATATATATATATATATATATATATATCTCGTTAGCTATAATATTCCTCTCGAGCATATCTATAACAAGCACGCGTACACATCCACACCAATAAATTGTTCCTTTTCATAAACGCTTCCTTAGACTTCAACATGGATGTATATAAATGCTGTAATTTCTCTTCAATCGCTCTGTCCTTGTTATCGTGTGCCCAATATATCAGACGCGTCAAACGGTGGAGTTTTCACCGATGTGTTGTTGCGTACATCGCCTCATCCCATTTACTCTTTGCTCAGTGCAGCACAACGCTACTGCACGTGTGTGTATCCATGTAATTTGCGCTAATAAAAACGCCTTGACTAATTCATACTTCGTAGCGGGGGACAGGATGGAAGCCGACTCGTTCGTCTTTCCATATTGATCGAAGCCACCAAGGCCAGCAACAGGAAGACAACGAAGGTCATCGCGATCGAATCGAGCATGTAAATGCTAACAACGCCTGTTCCTCGAATGATGGGGGAGGTCCCATCTCTCATAGGGGGTTGACAATCGTCGAAGATCCCATTGTGTTTTTTTTCCCAGTGTTTCATATCAGCGCCTGATGTGTGACCGGTGCGGGCGGCCAATCGACAGGACCGACTCGCAGCTTCCATCGTGTTTCGGTTCGTATTTTATTGCTTGTATCTGTTGCCGTTGTTGCTCCGATAGGCGAGTTCCTTGATGATGGATAGTTATTGTCACCAGTGATTTCGCGTTTTCGGGAGGACGTTCGCTTCGCTTACTGTGACTTTTTATCAGCACTATCCTTATTGTCATTTGTGTCTGTGCCGTACCCGGAACCCTTGTTTGGCTGCGTCAGACCAACGAGGTAATGCATTGAGGCGTACACTGCAAGTCAAATTCATAGAATACAGAGAAGTAAGAACGAACTCCAATGAATGTTCATCGATTGAAGATCGTGCCATGTAATGTTATATATATATATATTGCAGAGAGGAAGGGGTCAGTGGCATCCGAGAATGTCCATCATTTCTTCCTACGTATCCAGTTACACGTATCTAGAAAGTCAGCAGACCAAAATACCGCACGACAGAGGCAAGCTCAGACTAAAGGAGATACATACAAATGCCAGCGATGGAGGATACAGCGATCATTTGCGGAATCGAAGGCGCAATATAGAACGCATTCGCTGCCCAGTACACGAAACTGCCTGCGAAACCTCCTAACAGGGTTAGGTAGATCGGCAATCGATGTGGTGGCCTCTTGAGGGGCATTCGCACGCAGCCTGAAATGGCCCAATTACAGAATATCAACAGAAACAACAACAACAGCAACAACGACAACAACGAACTCAGTTATTATGAACAACACGCCATAGTCTCGCAAAGATGCGGGCACGAATCTGTTCCATTAATGCATACAGCTTAGCCGAAAATTACCTCAACAAGCTGTTCGTTTGATTTGCTTTCATCTCGATCTCATACAGGAGATTGTGCTTACATTCGACCGATTGAGCATTCTCGATAGAACATCCCTCTGGCCCAGGTCGAGTTCATCTACTTCACTGACCTGTAGGGAAGGTGTTGTTGTGGGTCAGGTAGTACTCCATGATAGCATCCTTCTCCTTGTACAGCTTGTACAAGAAATCCGTAAGGCCTTCTTCATCAGTCGGCAGATCCTTGAAGGCGAATCTGCGCACGTACAGGTCGGCTATGATCGGCTTTCCTCGAAGAACCGTGCTGATGCTTATAGAATTATCCTGCTCTTTCGGCATGGCAATTTCGACATCATACAAATACGTCACTGGAAGCAAAAGCCATTACTTGATGAGCGACTTTGTCGAGCCAACACGATCAAGACATATGTGGAAGAGAGGGGTGAAGGGAGGAGGGGTGGTTGTTGTTGGAAGTTTATGCCCTCAAGTCGGGGTTTTTCATAGTCTTAATAATAGAAGTACACCAAGTAATTTATTAGATCAATAAATAAACAGCTCAAGATCTGCTTACGGCCACCTGAGTAGCAGCAGCAGCAGCAGTAGTATGAAGCGTGTATCACTTCGAGTTGATGCTCACATTTATTTTGCAAGTGCTTCGCGCAGAGAATGAATCCCTTGGGTCTCGGGAGTAGATGATGTTTCAGAATTGGAAGCCCGCGCTCAGTGGCAAATTTCACTGATGCCTGATGCTTCGATTCAGTGAATCGCGTTCCCTCAGAGAACATCGTCAGTATCATGGTGTCCTCGTACTTGAGTAGGGTGTCAAGCTTCCGTGGTAGAGTCTCACGATCTTTCTCCCAATTTCGTTCGAGGAAGATCTGGTCACCGAACACGCAGTTCCAACCGAAGACCGGCACGTAGGCGAGCATTTTCTTCACGACGGCTTTACTCGATCCGAGAACACCGAGTTTATCGAACAGCATCCAACAGTATAAAAAGTCTACCTCGTACGTGTGATTCATAAGCATGAAGGCGTGACCCTTGCCAAACGTACTCGCCGTCTCCTCATCCTGACACCATACGCGGCACTCTGATTCACTCCACCATAGTCCTAGTGCAGTGATCGCTAGAGGAACAAAAATCCAAACGAAAATAATACAATACATGTATATATATATATATACATATATGTACAGTTAGTTAATTTCAATACTGATTTCAGAGTTCTTTATCATCTTTCTTTATCTGAAGATTCTTGTCAGGTACGGGTAAGGCAGAGAATAAGCAAAGGTGGCCCCGACAGGTCCCCTCATAGTAATACCTAAAGGTTAAGAGCTGAGGCCTGTCAGATAAAAGGGGAACAGCTGACGGGGTCAGCTCGAAAAACAGTTTAATAATGATTTTAGATTCGAGCTCAGATCAGTTTTCGTTTTCCGCTATCCGGGGTTTTAAAATAAGAAAAGACCAGATCACTCGAAAGGGCGGGGAAGGATTTGAGACAGAGAAAACAGGGCACCCGCTGCTGCCTCTGCACTGCTGTTCTACGACGTTGTCGTTGTTCAAATTACTCACGGGCCCAATGCGCGTAAGTGAGGTATCCGTTGATCTTCCTGTAGAGTCGGCCATTCACGGGTCGAACGAGGCAGTACACCACGGCCTGCACCGCATTCAGGACTAACCCCAGTGTAAGGTAGGTTCCAACGATGAGCATATGCACGAGAGTGCTTTCCTTGAGAAACGACATGATGACACCGTCACCTGAAGCCTCGCTAGATCGCTCGCTAGGCTGATTAACGCCGCGTTGAAGGGAGCCTGCCGATGCAGGGCTGTCCAACACAACAGCGCCGGAACGAGCGCCCACGGCGAACTTGCTCAACGATCTGTAGACGCCAGCGAATGAGAAGCACATACTTGCACAGTTAGATGTAATAGGGAATTGATATTAAACATTGATTTAAATCAAAACGTACCTCTTTCTTGTTTCTGCGTCAACTAGCGATGCGTAACTTCCACGCCCATATCTTCACGAACGTTGGCTTTCCGCCACATCTATACCAAAAATAGCCTATGGGGCAACCCTATTCAGCGTTCAGAAAGGTTCCATGAAATATAGCAACACCACCCGACGGAGTTGTGTTGTTCTTTAGGACTTAGCGTTGTAGCACGAATGTGCTATTTGAACCTCGAAAGAAAAATCACTTTATAAGCCGATTGATACAACTGCAGCATAAATGGCTCCTTTTGAAGGCTAAATTATTCTCAGACGCGTTCCTATTCCTATGATGATATTGTCCTCCATTTTGCTAACACAAGAATAATCGAACACTTATGAATTAGCGAATACTTTTGCGAATCGTGTTGCGATTTCCTTTGGAGTGAATAATTTCGGTTTCATCCTGATACAATGTACGATAATCACAGTGATTTTCTGCTTAAAATACCGATATATCAACAACAACAACAACAACAATAACATATGCATGCAAACACTTTTACTTTCGTTATAAGCCATGTTGCTACAGCGCGAACAAACAACTGCCAAAATAGAAAACAACACCCAGCGGGATAACTGATACCTACTCAAGTTATAACTTCAGAACGTTTATCCCAAGTTATTCCAAGTATTGTACATTGTCGGCGTGGAGTGATCATTTCCATAGAGAAGCTCGAATGAACTTAGAATCCCAGCAAAATCGGTCGCATTAGGTACAAGTAGGTACACGAACGGATCGAGTATACCATAACAAACAAATTTGTATAGAAACATCATCAGCTTGTCGATTTGGAAAACTTAATTCCTTTTGTCATTTATGGTTTGATTTTTTACGGCGTCGTTACGCTACTCTGTATGTGAACACACACACACACACATCTCGGGAGCCTCTTCTGTTCGAATTAGAAACTCTAGCGTGTTTGCTTTATTGTGATGAAAAGCCAAACGTCGATTAATCTTCACGACGCATACAACAACTTCCGGCCCTCCCGAAAGTACAGTTCGGCTCGTGTAGCCAAACCTGTCTAGGCGTATCGACCGAATTTGGTTAAGTTAATTCGTCAGGGAACATGAAGCCGTCAGATCCGTCAACATATTATAATCTATCATCCAATGAACAGGCTTTCGAATCGATAAAGAGACAGTGATTGGCAGGTGCAGCCAATCGTCCGAGTCCCCGTCAAGATAGCCTCAGAACTGTTCTGCGAAGGGATGAATTCCGTTGGCAATTTCCTCGCGTCCACTTTGGTTGGCCGAGCGGAATTAATGCACACGTCTTATGCTTGATGAATGTGCATTCATATGACCAAGTCATTACGGATGACACAGCCGAGCCGTGCAAATACACCGGACGGAGTATCCACCTTCAGTCTATCTGACACTTTTGACCCGGTCAAGCGTTAACGGAACACCGCTATACTCTGCACGTATCAGTAATGAATACACCTGTCATTTTCTGGCAGCGTCCGTCGTATGGAATAGATACTACCAAACGAAGTTCCACCCAAATTACTGAACTTCAAAAACTTAGCGTAGGGTCACCGATGTTTTCTCTAACTTGGTGAGCGTTTAGTGAGAAGGCGCACACGACATAAGAAGCATAACCTCAAAGCTGATTCTAACAAGTACACCCACCTAAGTTCAATTAACACCTGCAGTTCTTTTTCAGCACTTGACAGAGAAGCTCACCGTTGCACGAGCTCCTCGGTGAGCGATTCTGACGAACACTAATTAACACTCGTCCGTTTGCAGTGCTGATTACAACAGTACGATTCCGGCACGTGTTGACACCTAGCACAGCTGACACGTTGTGAGCGAAACTTGCTAGTTGTCACGGCTCTAATCGTTCTTCCTTCTCGCCGTAAGGAGATATCAACCCAACATTCCGGTGACTAATTATTTAGTAAAGAGCTATAGTTAGAATACAATGTATGACCCTATGCCATACGTAATCACGGACTAATCGAGAAAGCGCAAAATCGCAAAGGGAGAGGCAGGGCTCCGTGAGTTCCATATTTGGCGGACTAGACATTGGACCACCCCTATCCCTCGTCTAGACTCTGTTTCGGTCGCCTCCGGGTAAAGGTTCGGTCTCCCGAACGCATTGTCCACGGTGGCTCGTATTGAGAAGAGCTCACTGTAACACTATTGTACGCCCAAGCGCAAAGGCCTGATAGCGTGCCGTACCGAAAGGTTCGCACACAGATTTAACTCGGTTCACGCACAGGCCGGCCATTCAAGCATCCGGACACACATGAACGAGCTTAGCGCCCGTTGGCCGCCACGAATCTCTATCAATGACAGTGGCGTATTGGGAGAGATGGGCGGGTCTGCCAGAGTCCCGCAATGGCGGGCAACGTCGAGCACTGTGACACCATCGTCTAATCTATTCGACGGCCTTGGCCAGGCTACTCCCGGAACTCGCGCTCGCCCAGCTCTGGAGAAGACGCGATCCAATGGCACTGCGGTGGGGCACCATTTGCAACCTGTGGTGGTTCTTCCTTTTGTTGATGGAGTAGACCATTGGTGTAGGCACCACTGCTATATTATATTCTGCCTCAAGTCGTCTCGAATGTTGACTGCTTGGAACGTCTCGGTAGATCGTACAGTTTTAGAAGAAAGTATAATCCAGTCAGCTTGTCCAGTTCGGCTGCTGAGAAAGCAAAACAACCGATAGCAATCGCTATCAGTCACTGGATGGCGGAGGATGACACGATCATCGTTCGATGATCGGATTCTGGAAGGAGGCCAGTGACTCCCAGCTGAAGATCGGTACACCCGGCCTAGTCAACATTTATATCCGTCTAATCAACGTCTAGCTAATTTTCTTTGGTATCGCGGGATGGTCGCACACAGCGAGCAGTGGCGAGAGTTTCTAGTACTAAGAACGAAGTTGAGTTGATCGGCTGAAATTTCTGCTCCGTCTACGGACCGTTGAGGAAGTCAGCTTACGAGAACAAACAGCTACGATATTTGGTTGACCTCTTCACAGCTCGATCGATATATTAACCATTTCATCTTAATAATTATCATATAATTATTAAGATGAACTGGTTATTTGGATGGTGATAACAGTTTTAAGTATCGAGAGTTTAAAGGCCTCTTTAACTTCGGTCGTCGCCAACGTTTGGTCAATTTCGAATGAGCCAAATTAATCATCGGGAACAGGTGTGGCACGGATGGCACTTGAAGATGGATACACCTCTCTGTGACAGAGAAATAGAGAGAGATATGAGATTCGAAACGTTGATAAAAATCCTGAAACAACAAAATACAGCTAGTATTCACCAGAGGCCATTGTCCATAATGAGCACCGAATAAGTAGAAGACTTGGTAGATGGTAGCAAAAGTTTGCCCCAAGGAAATAACCCTAAGCAAATTATTTAAAACTTGCGCAGCAGCTAAATCCATTGGATGTATTATGGTCTACAGATACATGTGGCACTGTCTACAATCAAGTAACCTGCATCTGCCATACGCTTCCAATTAGGGCTCGATCAAGGCGTCGCTTGAGTAGCAATTAAACTGATTAGACCAGCAAACACTAGGAGCAAATAATTGAACAAATCAAATTGCATGCAATCGCATTTCGCTCTTCATATAACTCATCCAAAAAGAGATCCTATTTCGATTATTGTGCCAGGCTCACAACTCATGAGCCGTGTCCTCTAGTTCTTACGGCCCAGAGTATGGTCGCTTATGAGAACTCTTTAAAGAGCACTTTTATGTCATAGGTAGGGAGGGACCAGTCAATGTCCAGGCGATATTTGCAATCGCTGATCGAGTTCCTCAAGCGTTCCCAATGTAATGACAAAACTGATGGCATCTATCAACGGTTAGCGATATCCTATCGATTCTCCCTTCACACACACACACACATAGACACACGGATGTGCGCGCGTCGCTCAAGTGCCACGCGCTGCAATCTCATTGGTGACGTTACACGAAATGTTCGCGATATCAACGGCTCGAACCAATGACGTGGCGTCATGGGGGGGGCTGCTATGGGTCCAGTCTCGCTCAGTGAGTCACTTGCACCGAAGGTTTAAACGAAGGATGTGAGACCAGCCCGCAGACGCGGCGGCGGATATATCTGCAATCGATTGCAGCATAATTTGCTCAATGCTACCTCTTGCCAATGGAACAATACGGCAATTTTCGGGAGAATTCCTCCTGACATGTTTTGTCGTGAAATTATGGAGCCGTACACATCAAGAACAACATGGCTGAGTAGCGTACAAAAAGCTAGTGCTAAAGGGGAATATACGAGCCACATCGTTCATCTGTCCGAACAGAATGGAACAATTAGGCTTCAAATGACAAAGAATTTTGCTTGGCGTGTAGTGTTTCTCTATCTATGTTGCCCTGACAACAAAATATTATACTTGTATTTATACGAACAAAAATGAGCTCTTGTAGTACCTTCAATCAAGACGGTATTGTTGCACCTCACGGAGATCGATTAAACTCTTTCGAAAACACTCAACGACGGCTCGGGCATCAATTCAACTCATAGAGCTCATTGCAGTAACCTGGTACAACCCACCTGGCTAATAGAAACTATAAAATGCTGAAACAAACAAATAATTGAATATCCTGGTCTGCTCGACCATAATGTCAATTGTCCTCCCCGAACGGCATAACTGTGTGACTGATATTCATACTCAGTTATTGTTCGCAAATTAATGAACATAGTATGAAACCACGACCACCAGACGCCACGTGCACTCCGCTCGCCTATCAACCGCTAGAAAGCTATCCACGGGCTTAGGAACAGGTAGGTTCTTTGAGGTAAACAGATATTACCGTGAGATAACGATCCCCCCCCTCTCTCTCAAAGATCGATTCACGCTCTGAGACTCTTGACGCGGTCACCAATGGGTGGGTGAACAGGTAACGACATATAGACACATGGCCACGCTGAGATTCGTTTGTGGTGCCCAACTACGACATTCGTTTCATCATTGGATGAAGAAGCAACGTACAATTCGAACAACGTCATCAGTCATATGAGTATCTTTCTTCAATGCCAATTAGCATTAGCTAAATTAGCGACTCCGCTGAATGCGCGAGTAACGTACCGCGTTTAGATCTGAGATCGGTTTGACAACATTCGCCTAAGTCAGCAAGGCAACGCCATGACAAACACACTCACAGGACGGCTCATTAAATTTCTCACGCTTATTATCATTCGCTATCTTAGCTAATTATTTGTTATCTTAGTGTTTATAAATCTGATGGTTGACATCTACTTCTCCCCTCTCTTACACGAGTGTTTCGTCAATTGTCACTGGTTGCAGTGTGTAGAAGTTGGCGTTTGTTTCATATAACTCGTCAGTTGTTGTTGTAGGCATAAAACTGCCGTGCTCGGAAATTGACGGTCGTAAATCAAATCGGCGTTGTTCCATTCGTGCCGACCAATCCAATGATGATGTTATTAAAACAATAAAGTCTAGTGTCAATCACATTTAAGCTCATCAAGCATGCGGGTGTTGAATTTGAGAAATGGAGAGAGATCGGTCCACGACTCTAATCGGATCGACTGCGAGCTGACTATCTCTTATTCTCAATAATCAACTACACCACCTGGGACAACAGACTCCTCTCGTTATAAAATGACACGGTGCCTTATCGCGGCCAGCTCGTGTAGAGGACACAGCCGTCCAAGAGCCAGTCATGACTATAACGAGAGATAGTTGCTTATCTCCACATACAAATAATTACCTATTTCAAACAAAAAAATAAAACACCTCCAACGCCGACGATTATTGCATATAACAAATATTCAATTACTCGAATAGCTCCCTGTCTAACAATCGTCGTCAATACATACGTTACCAACGTTCTCGATTGATTCTCAATGAAATCGAACGCATCGACGAGTAATAAGCTGGATACTTTAGCTGACTATCACTATCGGATATCTCAACGTAACACCGTTCACTTCTCATACACTTCTCATGGTCATAGTCGATCAAAGACGCCGTCATCTGGCGGCGACCTGAGAATGCCAAGCAACACGGATCGTTGCAGGATATCTCGTATTACCGTGAGATGTTCAATCGAATAAAGAACAACTTCAGTCAAGATCGATTTTCACGTGAAGTCATGCCAGCGATGCTGTTGCCAAAGTTCGATGAAGACAAATTCGTCAATCGCGTACAATGTGTGATTCGTTGTGTACACAGAGCGACACTTCTGTTTCTGATGTCTCATCATTGCTATATATCAAAAATAGGCTGAAACGTGTCGTGTCCCGCCACACAATCTGTATTATCTTCTTATATACAAGCAACCGACTTTGAGATTGTGCAAGATATATATAAAATATATATATATATATATATATATCGTACCCCATCGCGAGCTCCACTGAGTCGGCACTTATCATGCTGATGATTGCGAATGACAACTGCGGTGACCCGCTAAATATCATGTGCTTCAAAACTACACTACGCTGTTGAACATGCAGGCGTCAAACAAGCGGCGATTGTGTCGTCTTTGTAAGTTACTCTCTTGTAAACGATTGAATTCGACCCTGTCGAATGAAGAGCACGCGATCTTAGCACAATCTTTTTTTTGTTTGCAATGTGACTTCTCCTCACCCTGTGCGCCTTTTATGAGCAACAATGGAGCACAACGAAGCTATTTATACAACAATACGTGGCTTTCGAAGGCCACTGCCCGATGCTAGGCCGGTGTCATAGAAATATATGTGAATTTAGAAACGCCATACACTAGACCACATTGCGCATGAACTCCTTCCGCTCTTTCTAGTGCAATGGCACTCCACATACGAAAATCTACGAGCCAGCACACCATTCCGCGTACACATCATTTCCTATAAGGGCCAGTTATCGCAGAACGAAAAGTTAAAGCTCGCTCTGTTATCGTCAGCTGCCCGCAATCATTAATAACAATGACGCTGTTAATAATTGATGAACAGTATAGATATGCACCGTTATTGTCACCGTATCACAGCATATTATCATCGAATCATAGCATCGCGTAGCACACATCTTGTAGAATGGTATTATTAATATCGAGTTGAATCAGTTTCTGAGTATTTCACACTGATATGGGGCACTATCTAATTAAATCAATTTATCATCCCATCAATCATTTGTCATTTGACATTCAGCACTGATTACAAGTATCACCTAATTAGAAGTTCGCACAGATGTACCGGCTACCCCCCCCCCCCTCGAGTTCTCCAAAGACACATGTGCCATCCTGGTTGTGTTCTGCACAGTTTTATTAAAAATCACACAATCGTTCCTTTTATATTTGTTAATTAACCGAATAACTAGACAAGCACATATTCACACGCACACACACACAACGAGAAATACACCTCCCTAACCAGTCACACAAACCTCTCGCATATCACGGCCATCCTCTTGCCAATGGTAGCGGCGCTCGTGCGAACTTCCGAGCAGAAACCGCCGTACGAAAACCGAAATCGCCACCGTCACCACCGTCGGGCAGCAATCACTCAGAGATTCTGCGGATGCTGAGAGTAAATAATAAACTATATACGATTGCAATCAGGAAGTTTAGCCTTCTGCTGAACTGTCGCCGTTTGAATGCTGAAGCCGATTCGAGTCGGTATTAGAATATCGTGAGCGTCAGGTTGACACTCGGAACCACTCGCACGACAGAGCTCCTTCATCCAACGAGCTCAACCCAACTTAACTGAACTTCCGTGATCTATGAAACGCTTCCCAGACCACTTGCCGTCACCTGCTTGCTGCTGCCGCCGGTGACGTCGTTGTTTTTAACTCTCATCGACAATTTTTTCACAGCCACTTCAACGAAATGGTTCCATCATCACTCACTGACAAATCCACATGCTGCAACTTACACTTGTAGATTGCACACAGACAGCGGCGACGGAAACCTGCCACTAGACGCTCCTCGCCTACACCGTCGTCTACAGTAGTATTGTAAACAGGAGCAGTAGTATAGTTGAGATGAAATGTCGCAACTCGGTGAATGGGTGTCGATTCAACACAGCTGAGAATCGCTTCGAACGATGCCGGCCTATAGACAGGGCCTATTTCAGCTGGCTAGACAGAACGACACATCAGCCACAGGCGGCGGCGGCGGAAACAACAACAACAACAACAAGGCGCAACCACGTATCAGCAGCAGCGGCAGCTACCGGGTCTAGGTGCAGACTCTGGTGCCACTGTAGCAGCAGCAGCCGTTCATCCTCATCGCTCCATCTCTCACTGCGTCACCACGGCCATCACTTACTCTTTCACGATCTCATCATTCAAATACCTGAACAGGTAGACGCCTAGCCATACACACAAACGTACACTTGGTAGCGTGACAGCTGCCCCATGAATGAATGGATGAATGGTGTTAGAAGGAGTAAGACAGGCACACTTACTTACTCACTCACTCGTACACATGCACCGCCTTTTTTTTCACCCAGATATGACACCCTCTGCTCATACATATCAATACACAGTACATAACAAGTACCTCTCTATCAGGTCGTTTGCAGTAGTGGCGGGTTGCCGAGCTACACGTTTCACTTCAGTGGCTAGTAGCTCTTCAGTCGTTCTATCGTTGTCTGCGTTAGCGGGTGAGACGGTGGCCGCCGTATACCGGCCAACTTGGCTCTCTCTTCCTGTCTGGCTCGTTCGTGTACCCGCTGAAAGCGCACTTGTCACCGTGACACGCTACAGGCGCAGGGCCACCAATGGCGGTAAGCGGCAGCTAAAATGGACGCGGCAATCAGTCGTCAGTGGTGGTCGTCAGGCGGCCGGCGTTTAACACGGCGTTGACCCGCGACGGTAACGCGAGGCCGCTGCGGTCGCGCCAGCCAGCGCGACCCCAGCCTCCTCTCCGCCTCGAAGAAAAATACAACACGCGTTGCCGCATAGAAGAACGATGACCAAAGGACAGAAATAGGCGGCGGCGGCGGCGACAACAACACAGGTGAGAGAGGAATCGAGCAGTGAAAGGATGAGCTCGTCGGCCGGTAGACACAGCTCCGAATAGGAGACAGCGCGACCTGTGTCGGCCTGCGCGATGAGCCGGGCAGAAGGTTCGTCTATATAATGCCTGCTAGAACCGGAACCGACATCGCTGCACGTCGGACTCGGAAACACCCCGGAGTCTAACCCGGAGAAATGAGAAGGATTTCATGAAATTTCCGTATCGCGCGAACGCCTTGCGATATTTTGTATCTCAGCGTGTTCACAACGATTGTAATGTTGTATTGAGAAGTGCACGTTACACAGACACTGTACGTGATATGCTCATGACATTCATCGTCCATCCAAGTCATGCACAGCTCGGCCAACAGTTAGCTAGCAATCTGCCGAACATAACAAGTATATATATATATATATATATATACGGCGTAATGCATCGCTGCGTACGGTAAATTGAAGAGAGCTGAACATTACGGCAGGTTAAACAAACGATTCATATATATATATATATATATATATATATATAAAGAGAGCGTCATAGTAAAATCACACTTACGGCATGATGTTGTCTTTGTATACCGTGGCTATCGTAGTTGAACATATGAGCTGTAGAGGTGAAGTCGAGGTGCGTTCGAAATCGACACGGACAAACCAACGAGTCGGAGATAACGCTGGTCACAACGCTGGAGGTTGGGGCAGGGATACAGTTCACGGTGTTGCGGTTGTCACAACACCCGAACATGGGAATTAGACTAAAAATACGCGGGGGAGAGAAGAATTGGCCGAATCGTCCGCCGCGACAGCCAAGGGTCCGAGGCAAAACAGGCAGGACATTGTGAAAAAGGCGTACCTTCTGCTGCTGCCGGTATGGAGAGACACCCGTATAAGGTGGATGAACAGCTGACATGGCATCTAGTTCCGCAGGGTCAGCTGAAGGCTATATACACCAAACGACACCGAGTCGTTAGAAATCTCACAACATACATATGTGGTGACACACGACGGCTCGATCGAGGCGCGTACTTGAAATTCATAATTTTTTTTGCTACCTGAATCTGCCCCTTCAAATTCTATCAAATTGCATCAGAGTTAACGTAGCAAATAGCGTCATTCTGCGGAGGTTTGCCGGACGTTATTTCTGATCTTCAACCTATCTCATTCAAGATATCAGTTATACCGCGACTCTCTATAAGAAATAAAGAGGCCTATTGTTTTTGTGCTGATTATTATAATTATTAATAAGACTGCAGTTCCGTTAATAAACCAAGCATTGTATTGTATACTATATAACATTAGGGGGAACAGCTGAGAGTCGGCTTAAACATTGTTTTTGTTACTGATAGTGCTATCCATAGACCGCGCACTCTGAATATTACGATAATAACAAAAATTTCTACTCTTGCTGTTTTCGTTCAAGTCACTAGTGTTGATCACACAAATCAGCTTCATTAATGAGGTGGATATATAGTTGCAGTATATGAATTATTGCCATGTAGGTACCTACCAATAGAAGAACTACAATATACATATATATATATATATATATATATATATATATATATATATATATATATTTAACTACATACGTGCTTTTGTATTCCATTTGGGGGTGCAACACCGTTGTGACACCACCCGAAATTTCCCGATAGAAAACATAATCCGGAAAGAATTCCTATTCTACATATTCAGTTTGTGCTACTATCGCACACTCAAAAGTGCCTCCGGAAAATGAATTCTTCAATCTAGCTTCGTAAATTACAATTACTGTGAGAGAATGGAAAAGGACATTTCTGCTTATTCGTTTTTATGAAAGTCGTTTATGGTCCAGCTACAGTTTATGATTGATTACACGCCACTAACGTGACTTCAAGGTATCTCATATGTCTCGTTATCGGTCGATTTTCCTCCGTCTTGGTTTTGTTCTAGACACCCAGCTGTGTTTCTCAACTAATAGAGCTTCAACAGGGCTTTTGTAGAGATCGTCCCTTCGAACTCAATATCGAATGAATAAAGGATTTACTATATATGAAAGTTCTTTCAATCCACAATCGAATGACCTTCAGCCCCTTGTCCCTTGAGTTGACTTTTCCGGACTTTCGTCAATAGTCGGTAGAAGTACTGCGGGATTGGAGTCCAGGAGGGGACTCACGACTCATATATAAGCCCGATAGCTTCAATATCTGCCACCGGTTTCGATTTGTTGTATGCGCGCATTTCATTCACCGCCTTCATCCTGTGCCATACGGTCTTGTGTTTTTGTGCGAATCCACTATAGCAGCCCTCTGAACATATCACTAAAATCAAACAAGCTTATGGAGCGCTATCAATCAGAGGCCCAACGTACACTCAAGGCACATGAAAACCGGTAAATCGCTTTAATGCCATTTGCACACTACAAAAATATGACTGACAAACCCTATAGGTTTCCCATGGATTAGTTAACAGATTGTCAGGGAAAGAGAGCTAATTTGTTTAGTCTCCCATTGGTGCATTTAGTCACATGCTCAGCTTCGACAAGCCTAGATGCACCGCTAGTGGATGTCGCTTTCGCCGGCGGCCTATATTTACGCCAACCAATAACAAACAACATTGTGTCGTCTGGCTTCGGAGCAGCTCATTCGCCCGACACGAGATTGTGCGCACTGAAGTGAAATTCGTTCCGGAAAACTTTAATATCGTGGTGTTCAATAACGGACTATTCTCCAAAACAGCATACTTACTAAGCGCAATGAACCGCGCACTTAGGCTCCGGCTCAAGTGAGTGTTATCTCTGGGCAGGGTAGCCGCCTGTTCCGGTTCGCGCAGAAACAATGCTAACCCAGTTGGTTTTAAAGAATCGGTGATGGATCAAAGAGTTTCAAGTCGCGCGAATTTACAGAGCCTTACGATCACATATCAGTAACTGAACCATTGAACTCGTCACCAATTTCGGCTCGGTATACTATCAGACTACCCTGTGCTTAGCTTCACTTATCAGATTTCTTGTAGATCTCTATACCAGTGTATACGTGTATGCATTTCCTTACCGGCCAGCATCCGTCAGAAGTTTTGCCTGCACAGAGTCTCTTTTAAGATCAAAATCCCTTTTGATTATTCCGTTTGCCTCCGCGCCTTCAGTTGCTAGGGAGAGAAGTGAGGGGGACTGCCTCGATTCCAATTAGGGAATAGATGTACTTATTTGCTTCTGAAATTAACTAATTAATTACAAACGTCATATTCTATGCTAAATTAATTACAAACGTCATATTCTATGCTAAATTAATTACAAACGTCATATTCTATGCTAAATTGATTAAAAACTTCATATTCTATGCTCGTCAGCATAGCTAACGCGTATTCTAATTTGAATGACGCTAGTCTCTACCCACTTATTATGTAACAGAGTTTGACAATATGAATGACAAGCCGTACACTGGAAAACGTCGAGCACTAAATTGGACATTAATTAAAGTACTGTTTTACAGACGTTATAGTTTTATAATGAAAAAGAAGACAGTGACTACTGCTAGCTAGACCACTCAATCGTGTGATGATAATAAGATGGAAGGCCAAACATGAATAACCACTATGGCAATGGAACACGACACGCTTCATCATTCTTTGTGCTGTTTCGAGATAATTGTTGTGCATACATTTATTTTGTACAACTTCAACGAGCTCATCATTTTCTCTTGTTTCAAATATATTTGTCCCTCTGTTGAACTCGATTTAATGCTAGTCGTGGTTTTGATGTGTGTTTTTGTTGTGCCCGACAGCAGCGTACCTCGGCGAGGCCTTTCGCAGCTGACTTCCAGCCACAAAACTTCAAATGTTGAGGTTCCAATCGAGATACCCAAGCGAATACCACGGTAAGCTAAAACAATTACAGTGATTTTTACACAATATAGTAAACGCATATGGGCAACGATGACCCACAGTGGGCGTAAACGAGATACGTTTTAATCAATTGCCGTACTCGCAAGTGCTTTTCTTTCAAGGGTCCTAACGAGATTCGTCTAAATTAATTAGCCTGTTGATTTTTTTCTCATTTGTACTCATATTTTTCTTTCGTTTCATTACCGCTCTTTGCTGCTTCTCTCCTCCTCGTTACCCTTAGCTTGCCAACAGTGGTCTCTGTCTAAGAGGGACCGCTGGTATCGTTACCTACTTTTGGCATGACATCCACAGAAAACGACGTATTGATCTGAGGTGATGATACCCACACAAAAAATTGATTTGTTTCGAGCCACTCCTAATCTCAAACGTTGCCTTCTTATAGGGGGCCAACAGACATTCTCCGTGCGCTGGCCTCGACTGTGAAGAGGGATCACACCGCCGCTCACTACCGATATCACGATGATCCGTTCTTGATTCCGCAGACCATTGGCGCAGTACGAAGCTACTCGCTAACGAAGGACAGTGGGCGCAAGGCTGCTAAGTATTTCCTGCAGAAATACCCAAATTCGTTCACGTACGACCCAGCAGAACCCAAGGTGCACATACGTTTAGAGCTAATTAGAGTGTGATAAATAGTACGTAGGTAAATGAGATCATTGTCGGTGTGGAGTTTTACGTTCGTTGGATGGTAGGCGAAGTGCTTATGACGAAGGCCATTGAGATAAGGTAAAAAGAGGCCTGCTTAATGGAAAAGAGAGAAACGATTGCTTCTCATAGCCGATTCTTCCTATAATAAACAATACCAGTTTCGTTTAAGTACTCATCTTTAAAAGTGACTTTTAATAGAACATAAATGTTAGCCGTTGCATTTGGGATGTTCGTGATGAAACATGTTATCGTTCCACAAAAACAGTCCCCCCCTCTATGCGGTGAACTGCAACTTTCATAAACAATTTGATATGTATTTTAGGTGAACGATTTAACTGACCTCACATGTTGACAGATAATTGCCATATGTATGTACAGGCATCAGTTGAAATTTCTTTCTCATATTCTTCAAAATGATCACTTTCATAGGACAATTCTCATACTTGTGTGTATGCATATTTCAGATAGCGGCATTCAATCCTCCAGAAAAAGTGTTTACCGAGGAGGCGGATTACACTGAAGACGATTTACTTTATTTTATAAACGATTTTCGCGTGACTGATGCTCAGTCAGTATTCAACAGTCTCCAGACGAAAGGTGACTCTGCATTACAACTGTGTTTCTTTTGAGTTGTGGCCTAAGCTAATTTGTCGCTTACTGTCGACTTGTGTCAACCCCGGTGGCGTGGCGCATTCATGCGCGCCGTGCAATCGTTGGACACGTAGGTACACGAGTTCTATCCCCAGCGTTGCACGTTTACAGTGGCATAACGTTAAATATTGGCTGAAAGTTCACCCGAAGAACTGTCTGCTTTACTCTAGCCTTGTACTGTGTAATCTGTGCAATTATCTGAATAACACATAATATGATATGCCAACAATTTGCTTGAACACAGGTGTTGAAGTATCTCAAAAGACAATTCTATCGCTGCTTGAGCTGACGTCATTCTACAATTGTCAGGAACCTGAGGTGACCGAGTATCTCGATGAGCGGTGGTTCACTTACGTACCTCAGCCGATCAAGAGCACCTGGATAGACGGATGCTTAGCTGAAAAACTATTTGAAATGATCAAGACCAAGGATACAGCCGCTTATTCCGCACTCATTTATGGCCTGGCGAAGGTGATTCATTTCAACATGTCTGTTCGTTGTTCGCCTGATCAACGGATAGCATCTCTATTATCAATCAGCCAATTGTCCAACTTAATTTCCAATATGCGATTTATAATACTTCGAAATATTTTTCGTCTTTTGCCTCGTTCAATATGAATGCTTTACGTGTACATGTATGATCATCTCTGGTGTTTTCAGCATCTAAACGTGGAAAAGGCGTTCGCCCTGTTTCATGAGATGCGCTCAGCTGAGGTGGTCCCCTCAGTGCATGCGTATAATTGCCTCTTAAATATCGTATTAGAGGCGCGTGAGGGTGCCGACGTCCGATGGGAGCTTGTGACAAGCTTATTGAACGATATGCAATCAGCTGGAGTACGGCCAAACCTGATAACGTTTAATAATGTGCTGCAGGTCTGCAGCAGGTAAGTTTTTCTGAAACTCGATTATCGAAAGTTCAAAGAACTAAAGTCCCTCCAACTTAGGTTGACAAGCTGCTATTAATGTCTACAAGCTGACGAATCGATGCTCCACAGGTTGGGCACCACTTCCCAAGGCAAGATCTATACGTTAAAGACACTTGCTGAGATGCGCAAAGTTGGTATCGAACCCAGCCTTGCATCGTACATGAGTGTACTACGCGCCTTCTGCAAGAATCATGGCTCAGTCAGTTACGTACTCAAGGAGATCGTTGAACTTATCGATGAAAAGACACTTGTTCCTCGAGAACCACGCGATTTCGAGTTCTTTCGCTGGGCGATGATAACATGTCACGAACATCTTGTCGACAAGGATCTCGCCTACAAGGTGGGCGTCTTCTGGTCTCTTCTTTTTTTCTTGTATTATTCCCGTGAAGCGAATTCATGTGTCGCAGCCTTCGTATGGAACTCTCACATCATGCTTTCTCATTTGACCTGTATAAGCCTCTTGTATTGCAAAAGAAACGAAAAAAAAACATGCATTTTTTGGCGAGGCACCACTAAAAACATCTTTGCGTACAAGCTCATGAATATATGCTCCTCATTCAGGCGGTTATTTTTGTTAATAAACTTTTGTTCTCTTCCTCACAACAGCTCAATGAACTCCTCGAAAAGAACCCCGATCTTCATGGCAGCTCCCATCGACTCTCGAATTACTTCTATCATTTCTTCAAGTTGCTGGCCAGCACCGAGGATATTGATGAATATATGCTGATCTATAACAAGTACGTGCCTGCCACCTATATACCAGAGATGAGCATCTTTCACGAAACTCTGCAGGCGATTGACTTGAATGACGCGTTCCGCTACGTGCCTCAGGTTTGGTCAGGTCAGTATCCTTATGAATATGGATAATATATTAGCGTTGCATAGATTTGTCTACATTTTGCCTATAACTCTATAATGATCTACCTTTATAAATGCGTTATTAGATATAATCGGCTCTCCAGTCGTTGAACGGGATCTGATTATGACTGCTGTGCTCCGTCTCACCGCGAGATTCAAACCTTCGGCAACTCCTGAGGATGAGAAGTTGCAGGACCAACTCCTCGAAGTCGCTAGTGACATAAGAACACGATGGAATTCTAATCTGGAGCGAACCAAGGAATCTTTCCGTGCACCAATGCAGATGAGTGCTCAGGTGAGCATGGATGATGTAACTGCACGCTGTCTCCGTTCTTGGAGCTCTAGTAGCTTATTATTTACTGCGACGACAGGATCAACAGCGCATAGGATCATCAACGCGAACCGAGTTCAATACCTGGCTGGGATCAAATGATTTTTCAAATATTTGACTTGTTTAGGTCGACGCCTTAAAGTAGAGGAACAAGCTTGAATATTGTCGTAGCTTGAATATTGTCGTATGTATAAATGTGTTCGTCCATCAGCCTAACGTGATACTTTATTGTGGTTACAGAATGTAGGTCTCATGATTCAGACGTTTGCTAACGCTGGATTAGTAGACGATGCTTGGATCTCTGTGAAGCATCTTGTTGAGCGCCAACACCAAATTGTCGGCTTTCCCGAAGTCGGCCCACTTCGCCAGTTTGTTCAGCTCGCCTGCGATGCTGGAAAGATCGACCAGGCTCTGGTACGATTCTTCCTCTTCTAATGTCTTCTAGCATTAATTATCATTGCCCAATGACAAGATTTCTTTTCCTAACCTCTCCGAATATAACTACTCTCTGGCATATTTCAACTACTCTCTGGTAGAGTTTGGTCTCTATCAGTGCTTCTCCATCATATTAGATTGATGTGTAGTGCCTTGAGACGGTCCTCATCGACCTCACACGGCCGAGCGGAGCATGGGGCGTGTCCTCCAGGCCCAAGATACCACGTCCGACCGTAGCGAACCGATTTTGAACAGTTTTTTTTAACTATGAATCACACGGCATAGATGTCCTGGGCCGCTTCGCTGAGTTTTCGACCTCAGCTCAAGGCGTTCTAAATAGGTGGTCGATCGGAAGTGAAACATGCCGGACCTATAGAGGAGAGAAAGCGCTTTCAAATATCATATATCGAAATGAACAACCATTGGACGATTCGATGGGAAACGCAATATTTGTAACCGAGCTCGAACAAACTCCTACACTAACCTAATATTTATTATCAAGTGAGTACCATAATGGTAACACTACATCAATGTCTGCATGAGCTCTGTGCGTAATCTATCCACAAGGGCGAAAATTTGAGCTGTCAATCCAATCATTTATTCGTTGGCATTGCTCCATAAAGGCGAGAGAAGATTCGTCTCGTAATCAAAAAATGAGAGAAGAAATGCAGAAAAAGCAACATTTCAGGCTAACACGGTGCATTTTTGCGTTTTGCAGTTTTGCGCGAAGTACTCCTCGGATATTGGCCACATCGACGTGTCGGAGTGGATGAAAACTCAGGCGGACAAGTACAAATTCAGCCGGAAGACTCTCGATGAACTTAGTCAGCTAGCTTCATCGTCACCCGTAGCAGAAACGAACGAGTAGCGAACGAATTTAGTGAACCAATCCTGATGTTTCGAATAAATACGTTATTTTATAATAAATGATTTTACACAGTTGTCCGACTGTCTGCCTGCGGTATTTTCATTCATTGCTTATTCATAATAACGTTCACGGATTTGACTGACTTAGAACCATAGAGTGCTCGGTTGAAGACCCACAGGGTACATACGAATCGGGGGGGGGGGGTTTACTTACAGATTAATCAATAAAGTTGCTGTTAATTATTATATTCTACTAAGTCGCCCGCAGTGACCATATCGAACTTAAACAAAATAGACATAGAAGCTAACGGATTCGATCGACGGATGTCGCCAATTGCTCTTATTGACAGTCCAACAAAATACAGCTAGTTACCGGCTATATGTGACGTTGGGTAGCAAGTACGTTCACTTGGCGTCAACTCAGCAACTGACCCCACAAATAATAACAATCATAGACAAGAATCCGAGCAATATCTTCAGCTGTCCGTCTCCTCCGATCTCTTGCAATCAACAACCAACGAGTTAGCCAATCAAGCTGCCGCTCCGGAAGTGTTTTTTTTTCTATCGCTCACAATCTGTCTGGCCCATCTTTCAGTCATTTACAGTCCATCATTCATTACTGCAGAGAGATTAATTGCCACCACAAGATGAGTGTGATTGTAGTGATCCATAAAACGTAATTGTAATCAGAAATACAATTAGCTTTGTCACACTAGTGGAGAACGGGTTTCATTGCGCCCCGTTCGAGATTGTATTAAAGTGAAAGAGAAAGATGTATCACTCCCTCGAGTTCTAGCAGACAAAATATCTAAGGCGGAGTCTGGCAGGAAAGTATTTCCTGCAACGGCCTTTTTCCCACTCTTGCTGCACAGGTAGAACACTGAAGTAATCGTAACGATATTTTTGTGTTCATACCAAAACCATAGGGCATAGGACGTTGACAACAATCAAACAAGGAAATCGCGGAGCCGCGTTAACCACCGAATGCATATCATAATCAACACGAACATTTCAGTCAAAAAATGAGCCTACTCTCCAAAAATTCTCCACTATTCAGATCGACCCTATTGACACGCCCTCAAATACAACCGGATATTGCTGGCGCTTACTGCCCCCCCCCACCCCAGCAAGAACAAACTACGTTTTTTTGTTAGCATAAAGAACTTTATTTGTTTTTGTTGTTGTTCATTTTATTGGTTTCTGGTATTATTGTCGTAGGTTTTACTGTTGCTGTTGTTACCGGTGGCTGACAATGAGTTCGTTGATGTTGGCGGTAAACACTGACGAATGTATCTGACGGCCCTAACTCATCATAAACTCCACGAGCGTTCGCATCGTTGTTCGTTTTACCACTATCTTTTATCTGTCCGTATTGATACTGTGTATAGAGATGTACAATAATTGTCTTAATATTAGTATTATTATTATTATCATCATATGATGATACACGATCCACGATAATATCATAATCACCGAATGTAGTACGGGGCACGGTCGGTCGCAGCTGCTGCTCGCCACCTCGGTAACAACCAGTCACCGCGTCGCGTCGTGGTCGTTCGCGTGCAACCGTTGCCGCCGCCACCGCCGTGTGTGTATGTGTGTGTGTTCTATGCGCTTGGTGTCGTTTGTATCCTCTTATTGTTATTGTTGCTTCTCCTGCTGCTGCGGCATCCATGGCTTCCATAACGTAGCGTTACTAATTTAAGTGTTCGGCTTATTCGCCATTTCGACCGAGAGGATAAGATTGTCGTATCCATATCCGTTGAGATGCAGGATGGCGCTGACGGCGGCGTCCTTGCGTAGGAATGAAACGAATGCGAAGCCCTTCGAATTGTTCGTCACCTTATCCTTGGCCAAGTAGATTCGCTGTATCTGACCGAAAGGACTGAACAGCTCTTGGATATCTCGTTCGCGGATGTCCTCGGACAGATTCGTCACGCGAACAGTGTTATCGTCACGGGCCTGGCGCGGATTGCCCATCGACTCACCGCGACGCGTGCCAGCTCCATCACGCAGCGATGGTGGCACGTACCTGAGAGTGTGGGAAATCGGGAAATTTAAGAGACGAGAAAAGTTCGCATGTAGTATTAAATAATGATCTATATTAGATCTGCTGACATCGATATAGTGCTATGTATGTGTGTCTCTGACTGGAGGGAAACTTCTTCCAGGGTCTCTCAACTATCGTATCTAGAGCATGGCTAAGAAACACACGCCCTGCAATTCTAACTTTCTATCCTCCCCTCTTTGAAAAATATCGCTGTAGCAGCCGTAACGCTGCGAGAAGACATCGAGAAACGGATGACACTCTCTTGACACTAGATACGTACCGATCAGTCTTCGTGAGGTCCATGCCCTTGGAAGCGGCATTGGCGGCAGCCGCCGCCGCACGACTACTCTCGTCGAGCTGACCAACAGAGGACGGCATCCGATCCTTGTAGGGACACTGCGTGGTCCAGTGGTCCTCCTTGCAGATACGGCACTGGATCGATTTGAGCTGTTGTTTCGCCTGCTGCTGAAGGTCCTCCTCTGTCTCCTGGGGTTCTTCGATGCCACCCTACGGAAGGTATTTATTCAAGACAGTGCTAGTTAGCCATATTGCATTCAAAGGGGATACTTGATAGAAGAATGGACTATATTACTGCCGATTTACTTGTCTAAATGAAGCTCAAGCCGCCCATGTCAGGCGATATACAAGTGACGCACTCCACAGGAAGTTGATGCTCAACGGTACCAGCAGCTTCTGACAATTACTTTGATTGTTAATTACCTTGAGTGTGATGAACTGCATGAATATCTCCTCGGCCACCATCGTTGTTGCAGGATTTGGCCCAGCAGGATCGTTTCTCGAGTCGCCGAATTTCGTGAGGCTTTTTCGATGCGCCACAGCTTTGCTCACCTGTTTCTTTTCCATTTTGTACGTTCGAACAATCTTGTACTTTTTGCCCTCCTGCAAACCGAAAGTGAGAAATAGTAAACAAATTTAAATTCACCAAAACAGAACTCCAATTGGTTGAACTGGGCACCACCGTGCCCCTGGTTCAAGTTTCAAGAAGTCAGTGCTTAATCTTCACTAAAATGTGACCAGAATCACCTATTATTTTGGGTGCTCTGGGGGGAAGTAACCTTCTCTAGAACATAATACACACATAACATAACAAACAAACACAAACCCTGCATATGGACAATTTGAAATGTGGGATTTTCGGTATATGACAGTATGCTTGTTGCTAACTTCACTGAATCATTATCTCGAAGAATTTCGAGTTAACCGTTTATAGATATTCATGTTTATAGTCAGCTAGCCTTCAGCTTTAAGCTTCGTCCACATAATAACAATAGAGAAATAGAATTTAATCACTTAATTAATTTGGAAAATCATGAGCATCCTCGAAAATCTCAGCCTACTTTATTTCTGCATCGTATGCAACTAACTTGCTTTTATGTAACCAATACCATATGTACGGGACATCTTGCTCACATGAAGCGAGTGATAGCTCTCCTCAGGCGTTTTACTGAGATGATACGGTTAGTTGACGAGCTGAATAGCGGAATTCAGCTTGCGCACATATACAATGCGAAACAACAGTACCCGTCTCTGTTGGGGATAGTTCGATAAACCTGAACGTCATCGCCGGCTTCAATCTAATTCGAATTTGAGATATACCGCTTTCTTCGAGAAGCGCCGCTGAATATACTAGCTCGGGAAATGAACCACAGCTTTCATATATAGGTAAATAAATCATAGCTGATATTAGACGATTTGAGCTGGCCTAGGCAGAGTTGGCACGTTCATTGATTCAGCGGTACATACCACATCTTTGTAATCGGTGATAATCTTGAGGTCTCCATCGATCTTCTCGGATGGTGGCGGCAAGCCATCCTGCTCGAACTCGACCCGATCTGCCCACGAAGTCTTGCTCATAGCGTCTGGCATACAACACAACGACTTATACACGAAATTCACGAACGAGCCGCTAAAATTCGGCCCCGACCCAGCAATATGTCACTGCCTGGCACAGCACAACGTGTTGGAGAGAAAACATCTTAGAACGCTGGGATCACACATCACATTCATCATTTGAACGGACTGCCGGCTAAATTTCAAACTTCGCTAATATGCCGGTTTTGTCCCACGCGTCGATCGAGGCACACCGCTGGCATTGTTTGCACGCCACTGAATCAATACTTGAGCACATTGAGCTGTAATCATTAATCGCTCGAAAACGTTGTCAGCAGATTAGACAAAATCATTAACTGATGATGGCTAGCAGGATAGCGACTGTGCGCCGGGCGTTCGATGTAAATCCGAGCGCATCATCTATGGTTCGGAAGGGAGCCACAAGCGTCGAGCGGACTAGGCGCTCTTTCGAACACCAGCCGTCCTCTGTCGGGGACGCCGATAGGCGATAATGGCGTTGGATGCTCGCGTGGTTAAGTTTGAGCACTTTATTAATGACGTGCTCAGAGAACATCTCAGACAACTCGAGAAAGAAAGGGCCAACCTATGTGAACAAGCCGGCGAGTACCTTCAGCTGAAAACCGCCATCGAGCGGCTGCAGGAGGACTGCAAGCACGATAAGGCAATTCGAACTCAGGTACTATGATGAGAGATGCGATGGAATTCAGCTTGCAAATCTCAGATGTATCGAATTCATCTAGAATGGTTTAGCGTTTGCTGTGGAAACCTGTTCACGGGGCTGGTAAAAGCTACGAATTGTAATCCAATATTTAATTAGACGTTATCACCGCGTAATAAATGGTGTTTTTGAACGTCCGCCAATCGGGAATTATGCAGGTTGCGTAATCGCTAATGTTCAGCGTAGTTATATTGTGGAAAATAGTATGCGGATTTGGTGACAAACTGTAAATTACGGTGCAAGGCTAAGAATCCCATGACGAGCTGACCCTTAAATATATTACTCAGTAAACAACCAGACAGCTGCTCTTTTTATTTTTGAATTTGCTACTTATTCAAGGATCATTGAACATGTTTATTAGTCAATTATAAAAGTGGATCTCATTCAAGGAACTTATTCTTTGTGATTAGCAAAGTTCTCCATTTCATAAGTAATCCCTGAGTATATAATCAAGCCGGTATTGAATATATATATATATTACACATTCGTACATATAGGTCATATAAAATATTATATATATAATATATATATTAAATGTTGAGTAAGTACCCGGTTTAAGCGACACAACTGACGTATACTTTTACATCTGACGATTTTCGATGTCTTTGTGGGATATCGTTCTTTTCAGGTGGACATCGGCTGTAACTTCTTTTGCCAAGCGGAAGTTCCCGACGCAACAAAGGTGTTTGTGCTTCTCGGAATGGGTATATTTGCCGAATTGACCCACTCGGAAGCACTCGAGTTCATTGACAAGAAACAAAGACTACTTAAGCGTCGAATAGACAATATGAGTAAGCCTTCGTAATTCCTACTGTAATTATCCCTTGGTTCTTAGTAATGTGCTGTCTTTTTGTGCCACTTGGTTTTGAGAAGATGTTTCGGCAGATGGAACTGAAGTTTGGCATCTGTCACGAAATTCACCAGTGTGGCAACCATAGTTTTAATTTGCCTGTTTGCGCTATCTTGTACCCTCTCGATCTCTGCCTCAATCCAACACAAGCGCCAGAATCAGTCAATCTCTCTCATTTAGTTCTCAGGCAGACATAAATGGCAATGCAGTGATAGCCATAATCGGCTTTGGAATACAATGATGTAATTTCTGTCAAAAGTAAATACAGGCTTTACCTTAAAAACGATGCCTGCGCCTTTTGAAACAGGCTACTTATGTAAATCTGTCTGAGAATCATGTGGATCTCATCGCTGGTGTACTGGTCATCCTGGTATATTAACTAGCCCACTACGCCTCTGTGATTGCCGTATGCAAAGTAACACTAGAGATTATCATGTACTTCTATCATTCAGAGTATCGAAACTATATTATTGAGTGGTGGTGCTGCTGCTGCTTTCGAAATTTCAGGTGAACGGTGCGCCGAAGTAAAAGCCCGAATACAGATGGCCCTGCATGCATTGCGAGATCTTCAGGGTCTTTCCGGCGAACTGCCGCCGGAAGCCAAGGATATTTGGTCATAAAGCCGAGGTGTTATGTCAGCCGTGATGGCGTGTATGTATATACATATAAAACCCAATAAACGAATGTTAATTTTGTACATTTTCTGCAAAATGCAATTGTAAATAAAATGTTATTACCAGACCTTCGTTTGGCTAAATATCCTTGAGGTGACTTTAATATTATTATCATTGGTTAGCCGTTAGTCGTATGTCTAACGGGTCACTGAGACAATTTTACTGCAGTGGGTAGACAATTTTCCAGGAGCAGGGTGGGTCTCGATTTGAAGAAACGAACGAAGAAAAGAAAATTTGATTGTATTCGTATACGATTTGATGGTATGTTTTGCTACCTCTGGACACATCATCGCAGCCGGCTGAAGGATTCTGAAGGATTGCTAGTGACGGACTGCCGAATATAAATTGCCAACGAACGAATTTAAGCAAAGTTTCGCTTGTAACTCGCGCACAGCACAGTGATTCTCCAAGTTTGCAGCAAATTATAAACCAGCAATGGAAGACTCGACAATCGATGATGAAAGGGGGACCTTGCTCTGCTCTTTGATGACAAGTAGGACTAATGCCGTAGAATTGGTGGGAGATCGCGGTAATGCAGGCTCTATTCATTGGGCCGAAATGCGAATGATTGTGAGGACATTTTGGGCACGGTTTGATTATTTCGAGATTCTGTTGAGTTCATCTACAATGGCCAAACTACAGTAACGATTTTTCGGACTCCTACAGAAACTGTTGTACCCACAGGAATTGCACATACTTTGTCAATGTTTCCGCGTATGGTCCAACCTCCCGCTCTTCAGATGGATCTTTATGTGATTCGGTCTAGTTGAATTCAGCAGAGCTATGTTTTTTTGTCTTTATTGTATTTTCTCTCATCTCCTCATGTGACGTTACGGGCCCGCTCAAATAAAGTATTACAAAGACACACTTTAACACGCTGAGCAGAGCAGATAATATAAGAGACCAGAAAAAGGTGTTGTCAATTCAACCCAGAAAACCAACCACCAACCGTTACCTTGTAGACGTCCTGTGGAAAGACCCCTAACGCCCGTACGACCGAACTACGTGACATCCGTAGTCAACACATTTGTACACCGTCGCAAAGGGCACAAAAGCTTAAGTCAGCGCGGTGGCCTGAGCGGCTAAGTATATATATATATATATATATATATATATATATATATATATAGAGGAATAGTTTTTGTACGTTTCAACAAAGTAAACGAGTACCATATGTCTTAGGTGACTAAAATATTGTGTTGCAGCTCTCCCGTATAATCGTCAGCTACTTCTGAAGTGAACCGAAGATTTTTTAAAACGGAATGCTAAATAGAGGATTGGCGGATAAAGAACCCTGAATATTGCCTGATCTAAATTATCCTCAAGTATCGTTACGTTGAAATGTGAAGTCGTTGAAGTCGTATTTTGAGTCGGAATGCCATCGAAGTAGCAGTAGAGACTTGGAACCGCAGGCAATCTGTTTCAAATCATTAAGACAACATATACCTTGAACCATCCCCGGTTACGCAGTAGCGCGTGCGGAGCGGGCAAAGCTGAGGAAGTACGCCGCACTCCAAGCAACGCACCTGTTTTCCCCCCTTGCCTTTGAGACCCTGGGCGGGCACGGCCCTCTCACTGCGAACTTCCTCGAGGGGGTCTACCACAGGTTGATCCGCGCCACCGGGGACAAGCGCGCTGGCTCTTTCCTCCTGCAGCGCCTGTCCCTCGCTGTGCAGAGAGGCAATGCCATCGCCTTCCTCGGGACGTTGTCGTCCTCACCCCCCCCACCCCCATAATCCCTAGAAATTCCGACCTATTGTAACGTTTAATATATTATAATAAATATGTTTATACACTATACCTTGAAGTAGCTTTTCAACTTGTGCTTATATTAGTGAAGCAGTTTTGCTTGGACTAAAAAATAAAATAAAGAATAACTAACTATGTATATAGCTCTCAAATTGCGGCCAAGTTAGTCAAGGAATCAGTGCGCTGGTGCTTGATTTCTAAATTAAAATAGGACATTAACACAAATTATACGATCAAATTCGCATTAAACTCTTTCATTATTTCATGGATTTGAACTAATTATGGTTTGTCAAATTAGCGCGAGCCATGATACCTGATCTAACTCCCCTATTTCCGTTTCATCATTACCGGCTAAACGGCATGGATTCCACTTTAAAACAGTGATACCAACAGAGTTGAAACTTTCCCGCCAGAATACTGCTCCAAACCAAAACATAAGCACATGTTACCGGTGCCAATCAGCTGGGTCCTGTGGAACGCTGTATGGTCTTGAGAAAGTTGTGCTTAAGTAACCTGTACTCGGATATTTCATTGAATTCAAATCTCGTTCGGATACTTTATTAGTTCAGCGGCTGTTCCATGAGTTCGTGAAAGATATGGAATCGATCAAATTCTCGTTGAACCGTGTCAGTCCGTGCCGGCTGGGTTCGCTCATTCTCGCCGATGTGGCGATTTCGACACCGGCGGTGCTTCTCTATACACAAGCTGGCTCAGTACCTCACCTTACAGTGGATAACGTCGAACGGATTATCGACCAGCCCCACCCTTTGGTAGTGCCATTGCAATCGACATACGGTATGCGAAAAAGTGTCGCTGCCCTCGGCAAAGGTTGCATCAGCAAGTTCGCCGGATTCAGCGAGCGTTACCCTTCCGTGCAAATCATCCAGGATCCACTAACGGAAACACAGACAGGTTTTAACGACCGCCGCGGGATTTGCATATTCGACGACGCAGGCAAAATGCAGTTGACTCCGCAGAGTCTGACGGAGGTGACTGCGATCTTCCGGCCAGCATTGTATCAAGCGCTCTCCGACGGCGACACACCAAGGGACTGCTCGAGTAAGCGACTTAGTCATTCGGTCAAGCGATCGACGGATTATCTCGATATCTGCCTGCGAATGAAGGGAGAGCAAGCGATACAAAGTGGCCTGTTGGCATCCATTCAGGGTGGCTATAATGAAGTATCACGTAGATTTTCAGTGTCCGACGCTATGAAACGCGATCAGAACGAAATTTCCGGTTATATCTTGGATGGATTCCACATGAATGGCGAGAAGACTGCTGAGCTACAATTTTCCAGCATTTCCAACCTGGTCACATCGGTCGTCGAGGGGCTGCCGGAGTCGAAGCCGCGCTTCATGTTCGGCTGTTTCTCCCCCGAAATGATCATTCGTTTGGTCCGCTCGGGAGTCGACTGTTTTGACTCTTCATACGCCTGTCTTCAGACTGACAACAACCGCGCACTTATATTCACCTTCGAGGAGGTATGATTTCCATTGTTAAAGAGTTAATCACTATGACAAGACAATCCAAGATGCCTGAGACACAAGGGCTCGGTTGATTTTCAAATTTAACCAAAAGTAATAAACCTCTTAGAGTTCGATTGCCTACTTTATTTTCCTTGTTTATTAATCAATTTCGAGATTTCTTTATTTCTTTGCATTTACATCCGATTTAATGAGGGCAAGTCTTTATCTGAAGATTCGTGCCAGGTACGAGTAAGGAAGAGAATAAGCAAAGGCGGCGGCCCCGACAGGTCCCCTCATAGTTATACCTAAAAGGTTAACAGCTAAGGCCCGTCAGATAGGGGAACAGCTGAGGGTCAGCTCGAAGAACAGTTTTAATGAGGGCATCTAAATGTAGCTGCGGGATTAATAAAGTTGCTCTCTCAAAAAGAAATTATTTTTATCTTGAGTCGGAACCGCTCACTTTATATATATGTATATGCTGTCCTAGAGAAGCCCCTGATAGACACTCATAGGTATCAGGTTGACGAGACGAACAAGTTGATAAATAATATTCGATCATCACCATGTCTTCCTATCTTTCCACTTCCATACAACGACATGATCTGAAATATAAGTTCATTAATTCATCTATTGCTTTATTTTGTACCATTTCAGGTGAGAGATGCTCTCGAGCAGACACGCTATCTGCAGTTGGATGACTCTGATAAATACAAAAATGACATGGCCCTCATAGCAGAGCATTGCAAGTGCTATACCTGCTCCCGAGGATTTTCAAGGGCATACATCAATCATCTGCTTCAGACCAGGGAATTGTTAGCCCATATTCTCTTACAGATGCACAACCTCCATCATCTGCTCGAGTTTTTCAAGAGTTTACGAGCTGATCTCAGTAAATAAGGCGACCAAAATCTAGCTAGGAATTAGTGCTGTTGGCGTATACCTTGGCAAGTATTCAACCCTTGTGTCGGCTAAGAACTGCACAATGTTAATGCTCGAAATTGTATTAAACTTAATGAGTTCATTATCTGTAATGACAGTTGTTGGTGCGGACGTCGCATAGGGCCCTATTGGTACTTGTTTATTTGTCGAATGTTGTCAAATTTAATTAATAAATTGGCCTTAATATATCTTTCGATTCAGTTTTGTTGTCCCTGCCTAGCCGATAACATAGGAAGGACAGAAGATGCTACCCCAGAACAAAAATCATTCAATTGATTTTCAAAAGCTGAGACTGCTCGATATCTTCATGGGAAATTCGGCAGTCCACACTTGTGTTCCACAAACATAACAGGGCGCGAGGATCCCATCCAAAGGGGTTCGATTCGATTTCTGCACATACGATTGAACCAGGTCTACTAGACATTGGCGTCACCCATATGCTGTTTCCGCTCCCCATAGTGAATATGGATACATGAAGGCCAAAGCTATCCCTGGTTTGTCAAACTATTTGGCTTTTTCATTATATATGGCTTTCCGGCTTGATTTATTTAAGGAACTGCATACAATGCTTAAGTTCTCTTATATGTGTATATCTGGTAAATTTATATACATTTTATTTGGAGAAGGAGGCTGGCAAATTATGCCCAGAAGCCTTAAGAAATTTAATAGACACGCAAACATATAGGGCATCGAGTATTTGTATTATTATTATATTCGATATCCTCTACAGAGGTACGATTTATTGTTAAATGATCAGTCGGATATTCTTTAGATTTTGGATGTACAACGCACGCTTGTTTCAAAGTCCACTCAACTAATACTAATAACCAATGTCACAGGCAGCTAGTTAGTCAAGCTTCTGTTTCAACGTTTTGAAAACGGCCTAGATCAGTCAGTATAGCAGGTTTATAGAATTACGCGACTAGACAACGGAATACCCGAGGCCGCGGAGTCTTATAACATTATTACTATTGACCTGTAGCATCTGGCATTATACAATCGATGTTGCGTGCGTGGTGGCCCTGAGCGTGAATGCTGCCTTTGAGAATTAAATTCTCGAACGGAAGGCGATGTAGTCATTCGTTTCCAGTAGGCGAAAGTTTTAATGCATCTGTCAGCCCGCGGACCAGCTGCATTTGTACTGCTCTCGAGCTCGAAGTCAACCACTATAGTAGTCAGAATTTGCTTTTCTTGAAACAGAAATCAACGGTTTGTGCCCCGATTAATTGGACGACATGAAGAAGTGAGATCTTACGAGCAGCTGTCCAGGTATCATATATACGCAGCGAGTACAGTCTAACTTACTTAGTGAACAAACTGTTCGTTTGCTTGAAATAGTAAGAAACGAGTTAGGTAGCCAGCTTTTGAACGATATAAACCTATTTCGTAACGACGGACATCCCGCAATAGTTGATAGCAGCTTATGGGATCGGATAGGTCTCGCCCCACAAAGGTAAGCCACGTTTGTACTGCTTACCTAATAATATGGGTATCCAACCCGCTGGGTTCTTCCGACTTGTCTCCTAATCATTGTGTGGCCGTTATTTGTATCCAGACCAATATAACGCCAGAATAATAAGAATAGAGCTGAAAGAATAGAATTTAGCTGGTTCGAACGTCACATTTTGTTGAAGCGATCAAAAATTCCCGACAAGAAACGAGCGATCATCCACAGCTAGCTGCTGCTGTTGTCGCTACCGAATGCCGCTACATTCTCGATAGCAACGTCGGTTCATTGGTTCCGTTGTTATTGTTTGAGTTTTGTGGGCTTGTTGCTGTTGTTGCTCAAGTGGCTTTGCCGTGGTCGCTTGTGGTCTCTACGGATACCGTGGCACACTATGGGTGGTCCCTGTCGAGAGGTGTCTCTGTTCCGTTAGTGTCTGATGGACGGGGGTTGAGTGAGAGGGGGGGGGCGTTCTCTATTGTTGTTGACGTTCTCTATTGGATAAGGCGGGGTAGCCGAGTGTATATATATATATATATCAGACTTGAAAACGACATGGCACTAGCAAGCAAGAAGCGAGACTGGCGTAATTTAAATCACGCTGTCAATACCCAACGCGACAACTGGCCATGGTCAGATTTGGTCGTACTTATTTCATATAAATGTGGAACAGTTTCCTGTGAGCAATAGGGGGGTTTGAAAAATGAACTTCACAGGGATGAAAAATGAACGGACACTCGAGAGAGAAAGAGAGAGGGAGTACACTTATTTTCTTTAACTTGAAATGGAATTGCACATATTTTGCTTGATCCTCGCCGTTGCCCTCAGGACACAAGATCTACGTCGATCTACGCGACGCTAGTTAGTTTATATTGAGCTACTTAAAGGCATACTCCTGTATCATTATTTCACCACGAGAACGTCGGCATCATTGTCATCGTACGTTACGTCACTAGAACACCATTTGTATTGTACTGTAAATACAGTTCAGAATACCCGTTCGGGGAAGAACTACCGTTGTTAAAACTTAGTGACTTTATTTCACTTAAGTATTCGTAGTCCTAGTTCATAATTAAATGTTAAGTCAAATTTACTCTTGTATGGCCGCAACGCCCTTCAGGATGCGTCAGATCAAATAGAGGCTTTTTATTTCAACCGTATTTTATCTCAACAGTTTCGTGTTTTGAGAGATTCTTCGCTCACGAGAATACTCGATCAAACGATTACGATAAATTGGCGATACATGTATCCATTACATAGCGTTATGGTGTGGAGACCACAAATGTGGATCAGTTGGGGGCGCTATTCCCAGGGATAGCCTTTACGAGTCTGTTCGAGCATGAAAACAGTGCTTCGAAAACAAGCGAACACTTCTAGAAATAAGCTATTCGCTAGAGAGCAGGACGATCTCGTTCCACAATCAACAAAATTTTGGTCGTTTAAGGAAACCACGCCACACGAAATTCGGTTTATTACCCTGTTGACATTAAACGTACGGACATAAACACGGCCCCATATGACTCCAAATGAGCTTTCGATCTCACAGTGGACTCTCAATCTCGGAAGTTTTATGCCGTTATAGTCCTGGGGAATGAACGCTGTAAATCTG
Organism: Stratiolaelaps scimitus; assembly: GCA_019614645.1. Taxonomy (NCBI): domain Eukaryota; kingdom Metazoa; phylum Arthropoda; class Arachnida; order Mesostigmata; family Laelapidae; genus Stratiolaelaps; species Stratiolaelaps scimitus. Next base: position 2,372,390 of record JABWDB010000028.1, read on the forward strand.
AGACAGGAAACGGCCACACACAAGCCGCCTCATTGTGGGTGGAACCCTGAGAGTTGTACGCTTGGAAGAAGGCGACAGAGCGGTGCAGTGGTGGGAACAATGTAATCAGTTGAAGGTAAAGGTGGCGGTAAAGCATTATTTGTCTATTACAGGAGCTGCAATTTCACATATATTGGCATATATTGAATAGATTGGCATTTTATACTTGCTTGTTATTGTTGTGGCTCATTGGCGTTATAAATATTGCTCATCATTCCGATAACGATGCACCTGCAATGGTGGTCGCCTGGTGTGCAGTGAAAGCCACTTCAGCGACTTGTGTTGTTCCACCTCTGGAAGTGGGCGTCGAGCTTGGGCTCTGGTGTGTGTGATTCGGCTCGGTCGGGGTGTTCGCTAATAGCTAGCGTCTACGGTATGAACAAGGCGCATCGGCCGGCTGCAGTCTTCACCAGATAATTTACAATCTTATGGAGGTGGACAGTGGAGAGCCATCTAATCGAAAACGTCCAAAACCTCTGAATGTCACCCCGAACGAAATGATATACTGGTCTGAAAACCACGAAATCTGAAATAGAAACGGTATTGCCATTGCGTGAGCCAGATGAACATCATATGCGTGATCGTCTTCCTCGTCAAGCCGCATAAGGACCAAAAATTCTGCCTTGGATAGCGTAGCGGTTCAAAAGGTCAGTCAGTGAGGTTATGCAATATTGTCCAATAAGCTTCTTCATTGACGCGCCATGTACAGGAGATCAAACCAGTCATATAACTAGCCACATGACATAACCTCGTACATATGTCTCAGTTGTTCACTTTCGATAGCTGATAGCCGTCGGACCTCACCGGTGCGTTCTTTGCCAGCGAGATTGTGTTTGTTGCCGATGTTCCCTATTTGTGTCACGGTTTCCACCGATATTTGACCCTTCCACTCTGAGCGGCGGGAGCCCTTGCTGTCATGACGGCACCGAACGCCAATATTCACTCAACTCGGTAAGTCTGTCCTCTCTCTATACCTATTGTGGCTGGCTTGTGTCAGCTCGTTTGTGGTAACTTACTCGTCGACGACGCTTCGCTATATACACACCGCGACACAAAAATAGACCTATATATATATATATATATATATATATATATATATATATATATATATATATATATATATATATATATATATATATGCATATGTATATAGCGACGTCGACGAGTGAGTCACAGGCAAACACACGCAAACGAGCTGACAGCCGGCTAGCCACAACGCTAACAGGAATTGGGAGAAGATAAACTTACGAGTTGAGTGAATGTTGTATATTAGAATAATTGTTGTTGAATATCAGTATCTCCATAGACGTCCTCGCTATTCGTTTGGCTGGACATCATAGCCCGGATGATTTACACTCCTCCTTGCCCCCCTGCGCTCGTGCAGCTACGAGCCACACACATTGTGATATGTTAAGTGTCAAGATATATACTTCTTATTGGCGAACGACATGTGTGCCGGTTTCGAATTCGCTCGATTACATCTCTCCTCCTGTCGAGGATAGATTCATTCGATCTGTAGCCATTGTGTATACGTTGTTGTTTCGTTCGATGATAACGTGCGCACAGTGTTCAATTTGACGTCGATTTGGGAAGGCGTGCTCCGCCAACAGGTTGGACCATGTGGAGAGATCTAGATTTGGGCGAAAACAACGGTAACTAACAGTGGATGTCGGTATTGACGGTGCCGATTAATGCGCCCCTAAAATACCGCTGAGTGAAATGGTCAGAGCGTGGCGTCGGGTTTTCAGTGCGTAGCGAGAAGGAGAGGCAGCTCCCTTGCGTCAGTTCAATGTAAGTGTTCATATGATACAACCGATCGCAATTGTTCAAATGTTTCATTGTTGTAGGTTACATACGCATCATACGGTCATGGATTGGTGTCAATCAGTGTGCAATTTCATTTGAGTCTGCTTATTACTCCGATTCCTCGAACAGATCCGAACACTGCTTAAAAACCATTGGTGGCCAGAAATATTGATGCAAGCAATATTTCGACCGCTTTCACTGCTTCTACATATCATTATGTTGTTTATCTGTTTGCATACAATTTTCATACACTATATATATATATATAATATGCATTATATATATAATGTGCATATCTATGTTTTTTTTCGTCCACCAAGTCGACATCTACAACGACAATCGTTATCGCATAAGGTGCGAGTCGTTAGTGTGAACTTTATTTGTCGTAACGAAAATAAGTACCACAACGCAGATTATTTGAACACAATATAATTGACTGCTTTTGCTTGCTCTGAACTTCGCTGAACTTCTTTGGAACACTATCGAAATGGGGATGGGAGTGCTTGCTTTCGGTGACACCTATATTTCTACAAGTTCAACGTTCTGGGAAACGATTAATGGAAGGTGTGGTCCGTTTTTTGGAAATCAGTTGATTTACACTGACGAACAAACAGATATAATGGATCTTTATGGCTTGAAATTGTGGTCGGGCTTGGTGACTTTTGCCCTGTGGTGAGTCTTGCGGTATCGTAAGTATTATGTTAGCTCGCTAATTAGCGTGCATCGGGATCTATGGCTCCTGTTGACCCTCAACTATTCACAATGGTCCGTAGTGATTCGCATTTCGTTCAATGTGAGACGACAAGATTGCTCAGTTAAGTTCAGACCATCGAATCTCCACAGGTCCACACGACGAGACAGCTCGCTGCTAACGCAGTGTATGGAAATTAACGGCATGTTTATATTCATATCGAATACAGTACCCAGCGTTGATACACACTTCAGAGGAACACTGGTAGAAGAAGCGGCGCCCGCTGTGTCCGACGATCGCCTAGTCGCTTGTAAAGTCAAACTTTGGGTGCTGGCTTATCTCGCGCTGGCGCGAACTGGTTGGATTACTCATTTCTGAGCGCTGGACTCGTAACGAGACAAATGCTGGACGTCCAGGTGCCAGTCAACATCGGCGTTAACGTGAAGCTCTACTGGGTGAATGAAAGCTACTATCAGGGAGACAATGCGAACTTGTACGACTAAAATAAGGAATATTCAACCTCGAGAACAGCATCACCGCTGACCACCACAAAATTATTGGTCCACATTAGCGTATATATATATATATATGCATTAAGATCCTGACTAATCTTTATATATATATATGCATTTTGAGGGCATCCAGACACCTCGGGTAAACTCACTTCAACCTTGTGGAAACCTTCAACCTTTTGGATACCGCTAAAAGACCCGTTGAGATTGCAATTCTCGAAAGATCCACTCCGCTGCTAAGACAGGGTGAAAATCTGTACAATTGGAGATTACTCAAAATGTAAATAACCACTTCCACGTCGCGCGTGGATCGAGATATTATATATATATATGTACCTTCTAGTAATATATATATATATATGGGTTACACGCTGCATGTTGTTTATTGATGTTACTCATTGTGCCGATGACACAAACTTAGCGCTCTCCTCACGTCGCTTTAAGGAATGAGAGAGAGGAGAGAGATAAGTGATAGTTTGATACACACAATTTTTTTCAGGCTGACTATCGGCCACATTTAACATCCACAGAACCGCTGTCTGCCTTGCCTCATAAGACGGACCACTTAAAATGCAAATGTGCAATTGTGGGGATCGAACCCGTTCACTTACGAGTCTCCTCCGGTTGATACTGTTGCGCAAGTTGTTGCTGAATCCCCGGAGCTCTCTAAACCCACTGTGGCGGGTGATAGCGATCCACTGAAGAAAGATAATTTTCCTGGAAAAAAAACTCGACCGCACTCCACAGATAGATGTGTATCCTCGAGTTCCGTGCTGCAATTCGCTTGGATTCATCGAAGATCAATATTAATCATTGCAATTCGTCGCCATCGCTAGTGATCGCTCTAGCTCACTGTGTAACGTGTTGAAATCAATGTGGGTGTTTTTTCTTCCGAATATTCACCGAGTTAATCTCCCTGGGCTAAAACAGGCCTGTTTACAATGCCAGTCGCCACTGAAAATGCGTAGCCAGAATTTGCAATTGCGGCGTGCTGTTCCTCGTGTCACAGCCAGCTCGTTACAAAGTATTACCTGGTATACTGCCGTCCCGTCGGGACTTGACCAGCATCGTCTAACGTGTTCTACGTATAATAGTGACATGGGCCCTCATGAAACTCGCTCTCGCTCACCAACAAGCACTTCGAATGTAAGCAGCTTGAATAAGCGCTATCCAGTTGATCGGTCAGGTGCAATTTTCCGACTGACACTTACTGCGTCTTTCATGCTCTGTGTTCGGCTACAACAGAGAGCTAACTGCCGCCCTCGAAGACGACGGACACGGACCGCCTTTGCAGCAGGTCCACGTGGCGTATCTGTGTGTCTGTCTGTGTAGTTCTTGCCTCGATTTCTCCCTGAGGATCTGCTATCAGATGAGAATGTCCTCAGTATCTATCTACTTAGTGCCCGAATCCATGCATATCATTATTTTTTTTCTTCCGTCATTTTAATATATATATATTTTTAAGCGGAAGTGCAAACAAGCAATATTCTCAGACAGTTTCGTTTGCCATTAACAAGTATATGTTATACCCGTTGCATCTTCATAATACGGTAATTGAGCAGGATATGGCGGGCGTACAACGCCCTGGGCGGGGGTGGGGGGGGACAGGCAAATGCATATCAGCTCGGTGGCTTGGACGGCTAAGGTTGTCCGAAGCCAGAGGCCGCAGGTTCGAGCCCCGCTGCGTGATGACATATACAAGAGCTTAAGCATTGTGAAATTGCAGCTTCTTTAATAAAACAATAAAGCTTACCTTGCCTTACCGTGACCGCCCTTTGGGATAGGATATACAAGAAATCAGGGTGTTTCATTTACAGTGTCAACTAGATGACAGCTATTCATCATAACGCTTACGTGGTGATCATAATTACCGTTAAGTCGCGATACGTATTAATACTTTGTGACACTTGTTCTCTGCCGAACGGTGTAGAATGTAGAGTTGTGTCCTCAGAATGCTTCTGTAACAATCGTAATAATATAATGATCATTATCGGTCTCTAATTCCTTTAGCTTTAGCCAGCTTAGCTTAACTAGGATTAACATGTTTAATATTTCAATTCTTACAATCCACATGGAGCGAGAGTGATATATATATAATGTGTGCACCTTCCAGCTACCTTTCGGCTTCGAGCCTTCGTGAAAGTACACTCGTATTTAAAAGGCTACTCATCAGGTGTGCCATTGCGCTCAACGGATCGCTCGGTGCTCTGACTTTTCATAAATTTGGTGATCAAGTGTAATCGTTAAGGCTCACTGGGAACCCGCTCGAAACAGCTTTCCTCCACAGCCAAATGTCGTTGTGTGCGATCTTCCAACGTGACCGTGAATAACCTGCACAGGTGGAGTATCTTGTTTTGGATGTCTTACGTCTTTCTAACGCACTTAACGATGAATAGTGCAGCACTGCCATGAGCAAGAATCCTTGTGACGTTAAAAAAACCGGTTAGGAATGCATAAACGATCTCACACCGATCGATAATTCGTTGTCAGGGCGTTGCGTAAGCCAGCTTTGTCACACTCGGTACTCGTGAGAGAAGATCTGAGTTACAATCGAGCAAATCTGTCCGGAGACTTATCATCATGTTACTTCCATTTCTTCTTGCACACACCGACCCTTGCGCTATTTGACAAACGAAGCTGCAGAGGGTTGGTCACGTATTTCTAACTCTGTAGAACCTGTGTCCTGTCGTCGTGTATAACCACTGTCACCGTGAACTTGCTCAGTTGTACTCAACCGATCCGTTGATTGTTCCCTAGACTCAGGGTCTATATAAAGTCTGTTAAAAGGGCGCTTTCTTGATTGCTTCCTTCGTTGCCGTCAAACATCCTCATCACTGACCAACACGCTAGGTGATGCTCTTCATAGGTGTCTACTGTCGTTGTTTATCGCAATCGACACACTGGCCAACGACCGACATGATTTTCCCATGTCTCAGCACAACGGCTGAGGAAGCCGATGCCTTCATTCACCGGTTCTCGGCTGCTCTCCAGTTTCTGTTGGGTGGGATCGCTCTGTCTGCCGACCTTTCGTGGCGGTTTCTGTTCCTGAACGAAGTTCAGGAACAAGACTCCTTGCGCTACCATTTCGCAGGACGCGATCTACTGACAGCAATGGCGTGTTCACAGGTTTTGCGACAGCACCCTTCTGCTCGCTATTGAGGTGTCGCGGAGGCAGGCTTTGCCTCTATATTGCTCATCGTAGCGCTTCTCTGTCAGACTCTGTGTGGTTCTCTGGTGATTGGAAGGAGGACCACAGGGAAAAGGTACACGTCGTGACCTGCTTCGCCGTGCGCGATTTTCAACGTGGACTCGGAGGAGAACAGGGGGGGTTCCATGAGCGTGACCATAGGTTATGTGGATGTTCCTACCGCCCACATTGTCCCTACAATCACTCTGATTTGGTGATGATATGTTTGTTATGTGCTGTATATACTCGTAACATACCGTGTTTATGTATGAAGCTTCTGAACTATACCAACAAAGCTGAATAAATGTGATTGATGATTGATTCTTCTGCTGTGTGATAGACCGTTCTATGATTAGATATCGATGTGGAATAGCCATTTCGGAAAAAACTCAGAGACAAGTGTTGCTTTCCATTTCGATACAAACTCAGTTGAAACTATGATACTACACTGCACAAGGCAAGTAAAACTTGACATATGACGAGGCCATTTCGAATAACTAAATTTCTCGAGGACGACGACAAAAACACCCTCATTAGCCACCACCTACGTTACGCTTGTTGTATTCATTATTGGTGGCAGCACAGGTCAATATTGATCTATCGTTCACAACCGATTTGGGGGACTGTCATTTCACCCGCTTGTACTCTATACCTAAATACCCTTTTATTTAGAGTGTACGAACAAATACAGGTGCGAAAAATATAAACGGTTTCTGGTATCTGACGCCGTCCAAATCGCAATCACATGGGCAGGCTTTCTGAATCAACGATTTGCAGATGGCTGGAGACGAAGGCGAGTGGGTTATGGCTGTCAAGGGGGGTCGTCGAGGAAAATTTAACCGGCCTGCCGGCGGCGGCGGAGGAGACCACCTGCGACCCGAGCAGAAATATGACTATAATGGAAACCATCGCCAGCAGAAGCATATATATATACCAGGTGAGTGCTCGGTTGTATCGGTGCTTTCATGCGTAATATGTAAATGGCCAACGGCCGAGATATCGGATTTCGAAGTTCGAATTTCGGCCACTCTGAATCGAGTAATGCGATAGCCTATTTTAGTGTCAGCCTAGCTTTATGGAAAGAAATAACGAGGTGTTCATTCTAATCGATCTGCTTCTGGTGAAACTGGCCCTGCTCATGAACATCAGCGGAGCGACGTTGTTGCGTCTCATTGGCACGTTAGGCAATATAACATCTAAAAAACCATATAGGCAATCAGCTATACACAATCTCCGATGCTTGACCATGAGCCGCTGATGGTGACAAGCTTCACTATGATCCGATGACGTTCAAACTTGGGTATAATATTATAGATTAGTAGGTTAATCAATTTAAGTTGTGAGCCTATTTACTGTTACACTAGACAGCTAAATCCACGAGAGGGAATCGGTTCTGATGCAAACGAACAAATACTACCTATTCCTGGATACGATAATAACTCACGAAGCTATAACATTCCCGTATTTTTCGCCATACCGAGATTAGAGAACGCGCGTGTAAATCAATTATGGGGTTAGTACAAGTGCAAAGGTTCTCTCACACTAATCTGTATTCGCGTGTGGCTGCCCCGTCGTCAGCCAGGCACTAATCAGTAACTTGTAATGGATAAGTAAGGAATGGTAGGCTCTATTGGGGATATTAATTAATTTCACTGAATTCTGATTCAAAATCAACTACGCACGCGTGACAGAATCAAATACATCGAAAGCAAGTTAAGAGTCATTATATACTCTCTGCATAGGATTCATACTTCAGTCTCTAATATACGCCTGTTTTCGCCACCGCTAGGCTTTACGGGCGTTATCTAACATGCACTTAATATACTTATTTGATTATTTTGACGATTTCATTATCTCGTTAAATTTCGAATATCGTGTTTGCATGAGGCTTATTGCGTCTGGCTCAATGGAGATCAGTTGAAATCGACTTCTTCTAGTAGGATCACGTGTCAGGCGATGCTCCCGTTGGTTAAACGTAGCTACGCATAGCTGACACCTGATCCTAAGATTTAAACGAATGCCGAAACATTACTCAATCGGTGACGCGGGTGAAGTCCGACATTTCGTTGGCGTTTATCTGGCTCCGTTCACAATATCACCCCCATCTCTTCCCTGACCTCACAGTGTGAACGACTTTTTTCTTCGGGAGCTTGACAACGACAACAGCAACAACAATGTATGCCATGCACTCAGACGGTCCACGAATGAGCTAATTTCCTTTGGTTTTCTATTTTGTTCGCTAATGAAGGCAAATCGGTCGCATCTGCGACCCCGATGGAGATCGCTGCCGAAGCCGTAATGGCGACCCCAGAGACGATTGTGGCGCGAGTCGTCGGCCGCGGCTGGTTCAGCCTGATTGAGCGAATCAATCACTCAGGTGGGTCCTCTGACAAAACGAACAAACGCAAACATAAATGGAGGCAGTTGAGAATAATAGCAAAGAGCTAAACAGCAGCCTACAGTATTACATTATGGAGCAGTCATAGATAATGCAATCCTCAACAGCTGTATATTTATATTATTCAAGTACCTCAAATGGCAACAGCCACCTTGACACGATTCAATCGCAATTTAATTCGAACTCATTTCATTGACATCCTGGTAGGACGTCAGGTATATAACACTGACTCGCCGATGTGGCCGAATACTACGCCATCATATAACAAGTCCTAGGTAGCGATTACGTTGTCACGCCAGATGCGGTCTAGTGTTAGTTCTGTTTGTTGTATCCTCCGCCGAAGCTTGCGTCAGTATGTCATGCTGTGCATCGTTCGATGACCCTTGCAGTGGAGGACCTCTTACACATCTTGACCGTTCTCGACACCGCTTGCGGATGCCCAGATCCGGTGGAACGGGCCGACTTTCTAAGGAGCACCTTCGCGAAAAACTCGTTATATTTGTCCTTCATGGCTACGCTTATGGAAAAACACTACTCGGCCAAACTGATTCAAGTTGCCTCTTACATATTCGCGACACTAGCTGTACGTAAATTCCGTCCATTCGAAACGACGTTTGGGTGATGATTTAACAGATGTGCGTCCATTTTAACAGATACAGTATGAAATTGCGAAAACTTAGCCTGACAATACGCCTACCACCATGCAGTATATGACCACAGCGAATGTCGTTTTTTGAAGTTCTGAAATGACCTGACACCGCGCGGGTTACAAATAGTTCTGTTTTCGCGTAATGTGGTGTATGCAATCTTTGCTCTCCATTTTGCCAATTCCTTCAATGCATAGGTCCCTGCTGGTGTCGGAGCACCCTTCACTTGTTTATTCGAAGAAGGCGAAAGCCACCTTTGTGACTTCTGTTTATTTATGTCGTTCATGTGGCCTGTTTCATCCCAATGCAACGGGTAGCATAAATATATAAATAACTAGAAAAAAAGCCACCATAAATGCTTCCCCGGTGACTTTACGTTCGTGTGGAGTCTTCACTTCTACAAGTAATTTGTTTACGTCCTCTATTTGATGGACGCAGAACCCGCAGGCTAATATAACAACAACAATAGAACCCAAGCGTTGCTGTTGTCACTTGCAGAAACTGTCTTCGATTTATCCGCGTCTGTTTGGGCCAATGTGTCTCCAGTTGGGTAAGCTGGTCCAAGTTGATCATACAACGGACGACTCGGACGAGTGGAGTATCGACAGCAGAGAAGCAACCATATCTCTTGAAAGCCTACGCCAACAGGTTGCTGCGCTAATGACAACGGCAAACGTCCCGTCCGAAGAGAAGGTCGTCATTGGAGAGTACCCCTCAGGAGCAAACCCACCTGATAATTTTCGCCTGATTCCCACGTATCCGCGCTCGCAGGACATTGACGGGAAGCTTCCTTTCCTCAGGCGAAACATCGTGCGAGGTTGGTTGCTACGAGAGCCAAGTGAACACCCTGCGCTGTGGCACCCTAATGTTGAGTCTGAATGGCGGTGTCGTCACTAACCGTCTTATCCCAAGCCAAAGAAGCCACAGAATTTGTTCAGCTGTTAAACATTATATATTGGTCAACAAATTTGTTGGCTATTTACAAAAATGGTGCAGTATCTCCATTTGGACCATCGCTGTGTTTGTTTGCTGCGGGCGCGCTCAAGATTGATTCGAAATTCACGCGATCCCTTTCAACGTTGATATTTGAAACAACACAAGTTTGTATCATTTTCCGACAACCAACGTTGTACAATTAAGCCCATATCGTAAGGTGAAAATAAATCCGCTAGAAAATGCCACAGTTAGATGAGGCGGCTACGCATTGCTTGGTTTTATGCGCTGTTCATATACCTCATATAGAAGTACCTTGCAAATGTTCATTTATAAAAAAAAATACAATTGTGACGTACCGCAGTGTGTTGTTCAAGTTAGGCAACAAGATGGAAGATTAACCACAGTTCTTTTCGAACACACACACCGTACCTTACTGATTCTCATCTTCAGGCCCGTACGACAATCTCGAGCAGTACCTCGACATACAGTTTCGTCTGCTGCGAGAAGACTATATGATTCCTCTCCGAGAAGGAATACAAAGTCTACGAGGTGGTCCTGGAACGACGAGGTCGGGCAATAAACGGCCAAGGAGAGCTGACGGCATCACGCATTACATGAAAGTTCGATATGTTGAACAGGCGGTCAACGAGAGGAACGAGGTGGGGCAATTCATCGTAGAATTTCGACTTTAATTAAAAAAAAAAACAGATACATCTCGAAGGCTACGAGTACTTTGTTGAATGATCCTTGGTAGCTCCTCGGTATTTAATGTTTCTAGGAAGCTGTCAACCTCACAATATTTATATTTCGGGGACAGCGAATCGGATTCGATAGATCATCCCCTGGCCACTGATTTTTACCTGACTGCCTTAAAAGCTGTTGACCATTTGGGGGTGTAAACACCGCTTTCAACAGTGCCGTTCTAACTTACCCTATACTAACGCTGTTTTTCTTCTGGATTTCTCTCACCTTGTGCATAGTTCATGGGTTGCAAGTTGAGGCTATGCCAGGCCAAACGTTCGCAAGAGGTGTTTAAATACGGATCGCTTGTGGGGTTGTCCAAGGACCATCTACGATCGTTCCGGTTTTTCATTTGCGTACAAGCTGTGTCAAGTGGGTTGTAAATTTATCATCACTCATGTGCATTCCTATTTTTCGACTACCTCAGCTAAATCGTATGTTAAACTATACGAGCCTAAGTTGTTCATTTCGCTTATGGGCCCTTTAACTCAGTCAGTTGCGTTAGTTTGCTATCGAGTTAATTGATAGCGTTCGTGGTAGATTCATTTTGAGCAACTGTCTGTACCTGTTTCCTCAGACGAGCTTCTCGTGATTCCGTGCAATGAACGTGAACGGGGCTACCTGCAGCAGTATGTCGAGTACGATATGATCGAGCTAAATGGAGCCTATTATGAGAGCTACCGGCACACACTCGATGCGCTGAAGAGAATCACCACGCTTCCACTGCAGTCAATCATTGTCGACCTCTCCGATATCTCTGGGATGCCACGTCATTGGCGCGAACATCGAGTCATTGTACTGCCATTTTCCAGACACGCGAACGTGAGTACGCTTACTGGGAAAACCGATGACAGCCGCAATACCTGATTAGCATTAGAAAGAACTGTCGAACGTTCTAACTAGTTCTAACGGTTCGTGTAAAAGGCTAAAAATTGATAGGCCTGCCGTGGTCGTTCGGACTCATGCTCTGGTCTGATAGGAGAAATAGCCGTTATTATTACTTTGTTATTGCTTTATATATTTATTATTATTGACTGCATAAAATATCTAAACTATCATGGCGGTAATGTCGGAGTCGACATCTACGAGTCTCGAGGTCGACGTAGACATATTCAATGAGAAGAAGGGCACACAACAGTGGGGGAGTAGAGGCCTCTAAAATTCGTTGTCGTTCAGTGTCATGGTCTAGCCATTAATATCGTACGCAGGTTTGTGGTGTTAACGTCTAAGACAAGAGCGGCATATTCGGCACGATCCTAAACGCTAACTGTTGTGCTGATACGAAATTTCTTTCTATTCACAGAGACCCTACGAGCTGAGTCGGCTGCCACCGGTAGAGGACGTTATGATGAATGCCTCTCAGTATGAAGCTTTTAGACTAGCTATAAATAAAAAGCTTTGTCTGATCCAAGGTCCGCCTGGCACTGGAAAAACCTACGTGGGTCTGAGGATTGTCGAAACACTCCTTCGTAACGATATCAGTAAAAAGCCGATTCTCGTCGTCTGTTACACCAATCACGCACTTGATCAATTTCTCGAAGGTACTATTGCTAAAAGCATGAATAGAGGACCTGTTAATGCTGTTATCATCTTAATATATATGCTTTCAATAATATTTGCTAAAACAAGAGGAGTCACCAACAAAGTGTAACGGAGCCGTAGGTGGGGAAATACGACAGTGCTTTCGTACCGAGGCCAAGACACAGCATCTAATGTTCAAGATCAGCCGGGTACATATGTAGAGGACATGGACGGGAATGGTTATTCTACATATCTATCTAAATATAATGTAAAACGATATATATATATATATATATATATATAGCGACTTGGTCCACTAGAGTTGAAATTCGCTTTGGCTTTAAACAGGTATGTTAAAGTTCACCCGCAGCATTGTCCGTGTGGGAGGCCGATCCAAGTCCGACCTGCTTACTGAGTTTTCATTGGACAGACTTCGCGAGAATGCGAAAATGCAGGATGGACGTGAAAGAATGGCACTTCGAAAGCGGGTAGCCGGTCTTAAGGACGATCTCAGTAAAATCGAGCGCCAAATTGGCGAAGCTGAAGGGTGAGTTCTGCTAGGCCTCTCGACCTCGGGGCGTCGAGTGAGGCCTGTGGAAAAGGCCTGATAGGAATTATGAAAATTAGTGGCTGTGGAAGTCGACAATTTTTTGGACCCGGCGGCGTGGTGCATTCGTGCGCACTTTGCAACCGGGGGGGGGGGGACATGTAGGTGCACAGGTTCGATCTCGACCGTTGCACATTTGTATTTAAAAGGGTCGGTCTTATACAGCAATGCCTAAGTCGTACCGTGGACATTAAATGTTGGCTGAGAGTCTGCCTGGAAAATTTAAGTTGGCAGAAGTAGGGCGACGGAACTTTTTAATATCGAAAGACTTCCCAAAACGAACGGCGAGTCGTCGTTTTTCCCGTGGAATCGATTAGTAGTGTCACATGGACAAAATATCGCGTTTTCCTGTACCCCGTAGATTGGGGGATGAAGCCACTGGGACCATTGCTTTCGCATTGCTTCAGGGACATCTCGAAGGCATTTGTCAGAGTCCTTTGCTTTCGGCAGCCCAAGATGCCTTAAGCCTCAGGTTGACCCAGCCGCGGGTCTAGTTTCCCGTGTCCACTTTTTCTTTGTTCAGTCTTGTCCTTCTTGCTACTCTCCCTCCCTTGCCTGCACCTCACCTTTCTCGACTCTCATCACAACTTAGATGAAGCTTGCGACGGCATCCTATTCCTTTCCCCCTTGAAACATTAGTGGCACGACCTTGACCGTCGTTAGCTCGCCTAAGTGATGACGTTCCTGGAGTCTGCTTCTCAGCTCTTCAAGCCGGCTGCACCTTAGCACATTATGTGCGGCCATATCCTACTCAGTGAAGCCACATAACAAGCACTTCTTCAAGCACATGTTCCACAGAGACTCTTGGAAACAGCCGTGGCCGGTGAGTGCCTGCGTCCGCCTGTAGGTGAGCTTACCATATTCTCTCTCTAGCCAGCTCTTGATGTCCTTGATGAGACTTGTTGCCCAGAGGTCTGAAACGGGCGCGGCGGTGCCGAATTCTTCCACGATAGCCGCTGACGAAGTCGTCCACTCCTTCAGCCAGATACAGAGTGTCTACTGCCTTGTACGGTTGCCTCTCACATGGCCCTCACTTCGGGCAGACATTTCTAACGGCAGATGTCTCCACGGAATCCTGCGTGCTAGCACGGGCGCCGCCTCCATTCTTCTTTGCCCCCGACAGATGCGAATTGCAAGCTGTAGTTGGGTGTTCGTCAATGAATTCCTATTGCGTTCTCCGCGGAAGCTCGTCTTTGCCCAGATAGGTGCGAGATACATGACGATGACTTTCGCAAAATGGATCTTCACATTCGGAGTGCTACGGGGTTCGTGCAGGGGGAGATTCACCGCATACAGGAATGCGCATACTTCAGTACCTGCCGCAAAACGTGTGGTTACGGTTCACCGCCACAACCACAAGTGTTGTTGTTGTTGTTATGGTTGAGGTCGTTGCTATTACTAGTGGAGCTTGTTGTCTTTGGTTACGGAAGCTGTATTTGTTATCTGTGAGCTTGAGAGTCGATATCGTCTGCACGCGGTTATGGTTTGCTGCCACTGCCGGACTGCACGAGGTAAAACACCAAAGGAGGTTTTTTAAAGAAACAATTTTCTGTCCCTTATTGCATATCCAACCGAAGTCAGTAATAGACTGTTCGCAAGATACAAAACACGCTACCGACTGAGCCATCCCATCGGCTATTATTATTAGTTCTATTTTATAACCGTGCGTAACCGTTGTCTTCGATAGATGGATGCTCATTGGAAATCGGTCAAAACTGGGACAGTCGTGCGGCATCCTGAGTCGAATTAAAAACCTGGAGGATTTTCTGGAGTTGTCGCTACTCTGCCAAACGGAGCAAACTATCGACGGCGTTGTTCCCGACAACTTCGGTCGGACCGTCACCGCGGCTGACCTTCGACAGGAGATGGAACTTGTTAGTACAGCCACAGTCATTCAGCCACATCATGTTTCATACGGTCAAACTAACTTACTCGTATAGTCAATAGATGCCTGTGTTATCAACAATGAGGAGCCGTCTGTGAGAGGAGCCCTTGACGTTACCCAATCGTTACCAATCGTTACCCAAGTCGTCGAGTGTCAAGTCGATTCGTTATGCACAATAGAACACTGTTATAACGTATGACATTTTGTTGTAGGCCTGCCATGGCGATGTTACTAACGTCAAAATTACTAACGTATGAACTCCTACCGCAGCTGGAGTACAGCCGGACAAAGATTCGCGTTCAAGATGCTCGTGAGCACATCATTGAGCAAAGGCTCAGTAGAAGTCGACCGCTGGGCGACTATGCCTTCAAGATGATCGCGAAAAAGATCTATCACGAAGTGTTGCGTGAGGTGAGTCGAAGCGGAACATTGTGCCGCGACCGCTGTTGATATGGACGCTACATGAAATATATCATAGCTAGTGTTCCACCGGCTCCCGATGATAATTGATCTCCTATGACATACGGGAAGTAGAATGGTTACGTTCGCTCTTGCACATTGAAGTTAGTGAACCTCGTGAGCGTTTTTCTCGTGAAGAACAACAACCGCAGTCAGTGTACGCTCAGTTATGAATCTGCACACGCGTTTTTTGTTGGCAGGTGTTTTCTTGTTGGGAATATACTAATAGACAAATTATCGTCGCGTAATTTGATTTATTTGACGGTCGTCTCATAAGATGAAAACAGTGTCGGTCTGTAAAGACATTTTGTAGTTTTGTTACGCGGACACACTGCTGAAGCTGATTGTTTCGTTAGTTACTCGTGAGTTACTCGTCAATGCCAATGGTGAACGATTGTCGGAGCAAGGTGGTTGTATGAGGACATTTCACACGGATGTGGCCGATTTGTGCGTACGTGCGTGCTTATTGAATTCATGGTCTCACAGCTAGCCGGTGTTTATTCTCGTTTCTTTCGACACCTCTACAGGGACTTCCGGAATTATCGGGATTAAAACCCCGAAAACCGCTGACCCTAAACGAGAAATGGCGTTTTTATGCGACTGTCCATTGGAAGATTGTCAATGAGACAATCGGGGAGAAGTCACAACCGCGAGACCCGAACGGGCCTGGCGAGCCACTGACCGGATTCGTCAGGTTGCAGGAACGGCTTCGTGATTGCCGCAGGATCCTGATGAGCCGACACCAGGCGCTCACCAACGAAATCGCGTGAGGCTTTCAACAGAAACATTGTTTAGATAGGAGCTCATCGAATGAACAATATAAACGTACTTCGGAGAGTGACTAGAATCGAGTACAATAACTAAAGGGGCATAATTATAGGGGAGAGCAGGGCGCAGAGGAGGTTTAGTTCATTTGCTACTTCATCTAATCATAATAGAATTATAAATTTTACTGTCTCGTATTAGGGATTAGTGACCACGTGGAGGTTTCACAGCCGTTATATGCCTATGTGATAATGTTGTTAGGTCCCACGTACCTGGCCCAGTTTACCTACGACCGAACGTTTCGTGGGCGTGCTCTTCACAGTACCAAGCAATGATGCCGTAGATATGAGTCTTGGTCTCCGGGTCAAGCGCCTGTCTTTTTTTAGCTCGTACTCTAACCTTATTCCAAAAAATTAGTCAGCCCTCAGACTTCGGCTAGCCAATCGATCTGGCCGCACCTCATGAGCCTCAGAGTGAAGGTGGGTTCCACCCAACTCGAAATGTAGATAGACGGATAGCGTTCATTTTGTCTGCGTATTAATTTTGCGAACGCTATCGAGAATATTCGACAAGGTGACTCATCGAATATCGACGATTGCTTTGATTTACTATGACACAAAAACAGTACAATATCGGCGCGTGTGTCAGAGATTATCGATCAGCATTTGGCATCACTCATCTCGACGCGACGCATTATCGGTCTCACGACAAGCGGCGCCGTATCGCGATTGCCGATGTTGGCGCAGATCGGCAGTGAAATTGTCGTCGTCGAGGAGGCCGCAGAACTGCTCGAGCCCCATCTCATCACGGTTCTGTCACATTCGACCAAGCAACTTGTTCTGATTGGTTCGTATTTTTGCTTGATTCTCCTAGAACATCATCATCTCTTTGTCTGTCAGTTTGTCTAATACGCAGTGAACAGTAACGCTTCGCGTAACAATGACGAAATCGATGAATGCACCGGTCCATTTCTGACGCGGAACAAGCAGGTATATATATATATATATATATATATATATATATACATATATATATATATATATATATATATATTTTCATTTCATTTTCATTTGAGGTTTATTTTCGGAACTGCAGTTCAACAATGCTTAAGTTCTCGCGGAAAAAAATATGATAAAGGTGTGTAAAAACAAGGTCAGGATAATCTGACTTAAAACACAATTCAGGACAATCTGAACAAATAAAATAATTGTAAAAACCAGGCACATCGCAGTCCGGTGTGCGAAATTAGTCCCGGTAACAGAGACCTGTGGCAGTAGACTGACAACTATTGCTATAATTGTCGACTATTCAAAGTTTAGCAAAATATACAGTTATAATCGTCAATGTTTAACACAATTATTGACAAATAGAATATATACACAGTAGCAGAAAATTACAATAAAGCCATCGGGTCCCTGAAACCATTAATCGGTGATAGAGTTACTGCGTGTACGCACTTCTTTTTTTTAAAGCACGGGCAAATAATTTTACTGAGGAGAGGCCCCGGATCTCCGAGGGGAGTGAGGTCCAGACTGCTGGTAGTCGGTAAGCCAGAGCATGGCGACTAGACTCTCTAACAGTAAATGGCATCTCAAATCGAGTGGCACGACGGGTAGAGCGACTGGCGGCTGCGGTGATTGGAAATGATATCTCTTCTGAAATGATACCTCTGACCATCTTAAAAGCGAGGACCGCTACATGGACGGTGTACCACGCCCGGATTGGTAGGAGGTTGAGATCTCTGAAAAGGTCTGCAACGGAATCTCTACGTTGTCTACCAAACACTGCCCTGAGGGCATCGTTCTGAGTGACCTGGACGCGATGAAGGATCCCGCTGAAGCCACCACCCCATATGGATAGCCCATAGCATATCAGAGGCACAAATAGCGCTTTGTACAAGAGAATAGTCTATATATATATATATATATATATATATATATATATATATATATATATATATATATATATATATATATATATATATATATATACATATATATATATATATATATATATATAGATAATTTAGGCATTGTAAGACTGCAGTTCCATTAATAAGTCAATAGTTCCATTACCTCCACATGACATACACCATATGTATTCAAACTAGCATCACATGATGAGACAGCGGTGAGTGTGTTCTTAATGATCCAGCGTCTTTTATTTGTCCTGAGCTTAGTAGTGCCGACGAGTATGATAGTGACCTTAACTGTCGTCTGAGATCTTGCGCGTCTATGCCTTTGTTGAATAGAGAAAAACCAGAGATTTGAAGAAAATCTGCCTTTTTTTAAAGCCAATTTGTATTTGGTTTCTATATCACAACAACATTGCATATATGTATATGCCATGATCACGCTCTTAGCCATCGTATCGCTGCTGAACTTCAGATGTCCTTCGTGTTTGTCATGAATCTCCTTTCTTAATCAGGTGCCTTTTCATTTCTGCGTTCAAAGTATTCTTCACTGACTAATCACTGGCAATTTTTTTTTTCCAAATTCATTCAAATAGTTCACAACAAATTCATAACAAATTTAGTGGATGGTTTACAATGCATGAAAAAGCACTGCATTTAATTTGGCCACCAAAACTTATCGAATCTGTCTTCGTGTTTTTTTCTTTGCTTCTGTCTTCTGGACAAGTTGAGATGTGTCACTGCAGCCTAGCACAATTGAAAATAATTATAAAAACACTCGATTCCATTATATATTATTAATTATTATTATTATTATTATTATTATCGCGTAATGATATATTGGGTGTGACACAGATTTGTTCGATTCTCAATATTCGATTGACGTGTACCATTCATCAACTAGGCGATCACCAACAGCTTCAGCCGAAGATCAGCGGTTCCTCATACGTGTTAGAGGCCAACTTCAACATGACAGTCTCTCTATTCGAGCGTCTGGTAACAAATGGCATGCAGTTCGTACAATTGAATGAGCAGCATCGTATGCGTGACGAGTTCATCCGGTTGCTCGTTCCTGATATCTATCCGCAGATTAAATCCGCACCTCACGTCTTTCAGTACCCAGACATCAGAGGTGAGTGCGCGCAGATAGGCTTTCCGAGCAGTGTAACGTGTGGGTCGCGTATTTATCCACATTTCACTGGAATGAGTGGACAATGAACGTTAGGAGAGTAGCCCTACAGGCAATTGTGTGCAATACTTTTTTCTTGTCATACATGCGTAGCACCTTGCAGCTGCGTCTGCGTTAATCTTGTCCAGGTGCAAATCAAAATAGTGCGACTGTATTAACTGGCAGTTATTATCGATTGCGTTGCTCATTTGATTTCATTTGTACAGTTTCAGCTCACTAATTAATAACTAGCTAATCACTTGCTGTTGTCAAAATTGGGAATAACGACCGTTATCAAGTTCGCGACGGAGACAGATGAAATTTTAAGTGGTTTCTCAATAAATGGCATTTTTGCAATAATATTAAGTGTCCCGCGATCTTCGTGATACATCGCCTTCACTTTGAACTACGTGAGTCACTAGGGGCCGGGAAATATTGTGTACCTCATGCCTGTTACTATTAGTACACGACCTATTTTGGATCATGATTCTCCGAACGTCAGCCAGCTTCAATACAACACTCACAGGGTCGCCATTGTCGCCAATGGCCTCATATGTGTGTAACAACCTGCAAGATCACTATCTTCCGCAGCATCGACTTGTGACAGATGTAGTCTCAGGGCCGGTATAACCCATTTACGTTTGTGGTAAATACATTCCAGGAATGGCGCAAAACCTTCAATTCGTTAATCATAATTTTTCGGAGAAAGCCGGTGCACTTGGAGAGTCGTCGAAGACAAATCCTCATGAAGTTGATTTGATTCACGGTCTTGTCAGTTACCTGCTTCTCCATGGCTATCAGAGGAGCCAAATCGTCATCCTCACAGCTTACAAAGGGCAGTGCTCAAAGTTTACGGCGAAAGGCAAGTGTAATCGGGGAAAATGTATAACTTACTGCGAATCCTTCTTATTAAATCTGATTTTTGCTCACTTTGCTAACAATAGCAGCAGCAGCAGCAGAATGTGACAGTGCTTTTAGTGATTCGTTGTTCCGTTAACCCGTACACCGAAATTGCGTTCACAAAAGTATCGCAGTGCGTATTTAGCGATGATGAATCAGACGTTTCATCGACGAACATGATTGTGAGACTCGTATGAATGTGATACCTCAGCGCTCGGTTACACTTAGTACCACTTGCTAATTCAGCTTGCGCCTGAAGACGATGACGTAGTTGATCCAGCAGGATTGACTAATTAGGCTATTGATTAGCTACTGATAGATAGGTTTGACTGTAGGCGTCCAGCTCATAAACTAACCCACGATTGGGGTTGTTCTGATTGTTGATGATATCGTTTAGATGCAAGGTTCTCCGCCGGCGGCATCCGTGTCTCAACTATCGACGACTACCAGGGCGAGGAGAGCGACATTGTCATCGTGTCCTTTGTACGTTCGAACAATCAGGGCAGGATAGGCTTCCTCGGCGTATCGAACCGAGTCTGTGTCGCACTTTCGCGCGCTAAGATGGGCCTATTCTGCGTCGGCAATTTCCTCATGTACCGGGAATCATCGCCTCTTTGGAGGTCGATCATCCAGAAGTTGCTGGCCAGAAATGCCATTGATTGTGGCTGGCGTCTGCGCTGCTCAACGCACGGGACCGTGCAGTGCGTTACCACCGCCGAGGACATGGTGGCGAAATCTCCGCGCGGTGGATGCTCGTCTCCGTGTGGCGTCCGTATGGACTGCGGCCACGCATGTACCTCACAGTGCCATGCGGCAGCAAATCATCCAATTTGCGAGAAGCCCTGTGCTTACGTCCATCCAAACTGCGGACACACATGCACTTACAGGTGCTTCCAGCCTCACGGCAAGTGTGTCGTACCCGTTGAACGTACGCTCGAATGTGGCCATGTCGCAGAAGTGAAATGCTTCGTTCCAGAGGACGGATTTCGTTGCCAGGAACCCTGCGTGAAACCCCTCCACTGTGGTCATAGCTGTCGAAACGTCTGCTCGCAACCCTGCACTAAAAGCTGTGCTGAGCTGGTGCTGATCACTCGAACCTGCGGACATGACGGTACATCGCCATGCTCCGAGCAGGAAGAAAACGTTGCTCAGAGGAACTGCAATATTAAGGTGGATGTGGATCTTCCCTGCGGTCACCGGACGTCAACCAAGTGCTCGCATTCGGTGGACCTCGACAGGCTGATGAAGAAGTGCACCGCTACTGTGAAGAATGTCAAATTGAGATGCGGTCATGAGGTAAGCATGTTGTGCTTCGCACATCAGCAGGTACATGACCATCAGTGCGACGTTGAGGTCGAAGTACCCCTGCTGTGCGGCCATCATGTGCGGGTGCCGTGCTGTAAATCAGAAAATATCGAGCATCTGACAAGAATCTGTGTGCAGAACGTCGAAGTCGAGAGCGATTGCGGCCATACGGTATCCCTAGCGTGTAATCTCTCGAACGCTGCTGCCGCCCATTGTCGCTCCGAAGTGATTGTACCATTACATTGTGGCCACGACGCCGCTGTGCCTTGCAATGACTCAAAGATATTCGGTGTCATAAGCCATCTCACCAATAGCTGTCGTACGCCGGTCAACGCGAAGTGCCCCTTTGGTCATCCGGTTGAGGTGGACTGCCGCATGAAAAACGTCGCGACACACGTGGCGAGCAGCTGTGAAACAGTTATAAAAGATATCGAGGCGGCCTGCAGGCACAAGGTGAACGCCCTATGCCGTTACAGGAATCAGCCGACGTACCTTCGAAGCCTTTGTAGGGTTATCAAAAATGTGTCGCTCCAGTGCGGCCATGGAATGGATGTTGAATGCATTGACACTCGCAACAAACATCAACTTTCGCGGAATTGCCACCAGCAGGTTGATAACACGTTACCGTGCGGCCACGTCGAACGCCAAACGTGCCTCGGCCGTCGGGGAAACCCTTCGAAGATCTGCAGGCGAAATTGTGAGTCCATTTTACCTTGCGGCCATCCCTGTAGCGGTGATTGTTACGATTGCTATGCGGGACGCTTCCATATGCCGTGCACCCAACGGTGCACCCGACAATGCTCGTTTGGACATCCTTGCAAAGATCTCTGCGCGAAGCCCTGTCCGCCGTGCAAGGAAGCCTGTAGTCGGGAATGCCGACACGGCAAATGTCTAGCCGAATGCGGTCAGCCGTGTAGCACCACAAAGATGGGCTGTCGAAAGGTCCGTCTCGACCATTGTTCCCATCAACAGGAGCAGGCGTGCCCTGCAAAATGCTGTTGGGATTGTACGTGCGCCCCGTGCCCACATGTGTGCGGTAAACGCCTCGACTGCAACCACACTTGTGTAGGCATGTGTGGAGAGCCTTGCGTACCGTGTGTGCACTGTAGGGTTGACAGGAAGACGTCGAAAAAGAAGAAGAAAAAGGCTACCGATTTGCCCGTCAACGAACATGATAGCCGGCCTTTGTTAACTGTGCCGGGATGTGGTCACGTTGTTCATACAGAGGTGATGGACGCTCTGGTTAGTGAATGCAAGGTCAAGAGCGAAGTCCTGCGCTGTCCGACATGCGAAACCCCAATTGTTGCCATATGGAGGCGGTACAATGCTGTACTAAATGACATATACCGCCGGCATCACCCTACTGCCGCTCGGGTCAACGATATCAAGGAGCATAGAGCCAGACTCCTGGAACGTATTAACGGCCACCTGCAGACCCAGGGCAGGATTGGACTCAAGAAGCTCAGGGACCATCGGGGAATGCAGAATCACTTCACGTTGGAGATTCTCGAGGAGCTCGCCCCAAAAGTGCGGCAAGGCAAACATGATCAACTGGCGTTGTTTGAACTTACCACTAACGTAAGGACGTTATAATTTCATAATTAGCTAAACATGCCCAACTTCATAATTAGCTAAACATGCCCAATTTCATAATTAGCTAAACATGCCCTTTATATCCTTTATGATATGCTACTGCTAAAGAGCTCACTCGAGAGCTGAGTGAGAAGTTGCTGTGAGATAGCGATTGAGCGACAGAGCGAGGCGGTACTCGGTCAGACCAGCAACAAAAGCTGGATCTAGTAAACTTGTGTGCAACGCAGAGCGAGCATATTCGGCCGTAGACAGTGGTAACGTAACAAGAAGAAATTCATGTTATTCAAATTAACAAGAGCACTCGCGTCGGTATCGAAGACCAATCAATGAATTCAAACAATGACGCAATTACTTTTAAGCTTGCATTATTTGCGTTCCTAAAAGACAACTGCCCTTGTTAATTTGGATAGCGTCCATTTCTCCCTCTTACCATTCAATAACGATAACCTCTTAGCTAATAGGCAGCGTAGTAATAGATTCGTGTTGTATACAGAATGGATAACCAATTTTAGCATGTGTAAGTGGTACAGACAGTGTTATTCGCCTGAGTGATTCCTATTGAGAAGAACCTTCTCAGGCGTGTTTATGTATTTTCATACCGTTTAGATTCTGGAAGCGCTTATTGACAGCCAAAACAATGCAATGGAGGCACTCCAGAAACAGCAGTGGAAGATTGTTCGAAACCACCTGAATGGCCTTATGCAGGACGTTTATGAAACCCTGCTTGACATGGTTAGAGGCTCAAAGAAGGTATGTATGCTAGTGTACAAAATTCGTAGAAATATGATTATTATTTGTTTTTGGTAAGATTGTCCAGATGGTGCCTATTATACTTACACCGAGTTCTGTTGTGGACTTTGCTAGTTATCGAACAGAGTAAATGAATTATCATGTAATGACTGTCGACTGCGGCTCCTAGTTGCTTCCATAATTTCTTGTTCTAACGTAACGAAAGCTAAGAAACTCCGATAACCGAGTTATGCTCGAGATATTTGGGGGTTTTGCGAATGTTTAATGCCCATGCGTCACTCAGCCGTAGTGTGGAACTAGTGCGAGAGTCACAAACTTACCGAACCTGGGTTCCCCTCCCCCCAAGACTTTGGAAATTTTTAGACACAATTTCGATACTATGGGTGAATCTCCGACTCGTATTATCGCGTCCGAGAGTCATCGCTTTGGGGCCTGGCAGCTGAGAACCCGAATCAGCGAGGCGTGTCACATTGCAACAAGTGCCCATCATATCGTTCAGTCATGGAGGACTTAGAGGACTTTTTTCTTATTTATTGAGTTGCTTGTCGTGGTGTCTGTAGCTAGACCTGATATGGTACACTTGTTCCAGTTTTGTTATTGCCTAGACGAAAACAAATTCGTTTGTGCTTTATTGAAGGAACTGGCCATTGAGCCTTGATTACTGCTGGCATCCGCTAAGGCGGCGTTCCTTTGAATTTGAAATATCCCGTTTTGAGTTATGTTCTATGAAGCCTACTAACGCCCTCTGCAACCCAGCCTATTCGTCAACTATTATGCAGAACAAAACGATACGTTCGTCATTTCCTTATGCTGCTCGCATCCCAAGCCAGCAAATGCATTATACAGCAATATCTAATGTACAATTGACACAGCACAAAGGCTTCAGAGATAGTCAATGTCTACTTCGTACAAATATCAATATATCCCTTTTTGTGTTGTGTGGTTTGGCATTCGCCATTTACAGGGCAAGTGGTCACGATCACGGCTTCATGACGTGTTGATAGATGCGACTCGCTTAAAGGCGGCGCTCTTCCTACCGATGAACATACCTAAACACTGTCGGGAACAACTCATGGAGGCCGTCATGAGTCCTGCAAGATTCGATATGCATGCAGTTGATCGTCTCCTTCAGGTATACATGTTGCCCGTGATGTGTATTGCTTACGTGCGTTTGTATGTGTTTGTGAGTGTGTGTGTGGGTGGGTGGGGGACAGGCGTCATTAAGTGTCACCGCGGAGGGAGAGCGACGCCTGCAGCTCGATCGATTTGATGGGCCATATCTTGATTGTTTGTGCAGAGTCCGAGGAGAGTCTCGATTCGTTCTCGTTCCCATACTCGACAACATTGAAATCGTTGGCACAATACCAGATAACATTGGCAGGACAGAGGCAGCCTGGCCAACACAATGACCGCCTTCAATACAAGTAGGACAGATTCAATCATTCAAAGAGTGAGAATACAAATGGGAGAGTCTTATAATGATCGCTGGCACTACGACCACCTTTTTTGAATCTAGATGAACGAACCACGAACTCATCCATGTTAGTGAACTGTTATCAGCCGATCAGTTTACACAGCTAGAGTTTTTACTATTTTTCAGGGAGCGCTTCATTGGTTCAAGAAGCTCACACCCATACTGGAAGTGGAGTCACAATAGCTGGCGCTATCAGCTATCCCTGTTACTTGAAATATATCCCATCGAATATCGATGATCAGACTGGCTTACGGACCTGTCTACGAGGTAGATACCCCAGTACAAGGAGCATTGTCAGCCGTTATACTATCTTAACTACCCTCCGCTAAGCTACCCGACATGTTCAGCGAACAAGAAAAATAGTACCGAATAAGTTTAATTCTATAATACACTTTGGCATCTAAAAATAAGAAAAGTACTGGAATATATTTTCCAAATAAATATATATATATATATATATATTAGACGAAGATAAATATACACGCAGTGTATATGTCTACTCTATTCCGTTGGTATTTCTGGCCCGTTGGTATCACTTGCCGTAGCGTTGTATAGGTAGCATGTATAAATGATAAAAGTAGTGCCGATTAATAATCTACCAGTACAGAGCAATTTGCTCGTACTTGATGCATCCATCATTTGACTGCGTCAAATGGCGCATGGGCTTCCCAATAGCAGCAGCAGCTGCTGGCCAAATCACACGAACCTTCAGACTGATTAAACTGTGTTGACTGCTCAACGAGGTGTGACAATAATCAACAGAGCTTTAACAGCGGCTTAACAAAGTCACTTTGTGACGGTTACAACAACAACAACAAAAAAAGAAAAAACCCCAATTAACAAGGACGGCTTCACTTGTCTACACTTCACTCCTGTGAAAGTCCATATCCGGGAGAAATGATCATGGATGCAATGCTGTTCGCTCGTCCATAAAATATAATGAGGCAATTATTCTTCGGCAAGAACGACTGCCCCAACATTCGAACATCAAACAGTGAGCCGAAGACCTCAGGCGGTCCTCGGCTTAGCTGACGTATAGTCGACTGTCTTTGTCCGCCGATGAGAGATCCTTCTCATTGCATTCGAAGTCATCCGGAAGAGGAAGGATATCAAGACGGCAAGAAATCGACGTTTCAAAATGAGGTACAGTCCTCACGTATGTTCCTCAAGCTTCCCTCAAGATCAGTCGCTGTGTGATTATATCTGACGATTTCTATCCGTATTAGTCAATTCAGTTGAGTGAGTGAGCGGGTGAGCCTGAGCCCAGCAATGCATCCTAATGTGCCCCTGCTTTCGGGCCCATAATCTATGTTTATCTTATGTTGTTTGTGTGTGATCGACGAGGATTCCTTAAATGACTGAGAAGCAGATGACCATTATAATACTTCTCATTGCTGAGGTACAGACCGCTAGCCTGCGTCTCAGAGAACGAATTCTTCCGAGTCGCCTTCGCAGTAGCCGAATTGAGCAATATAGTCGCGCGGCGATACCGCAAGCTTTGCATTGGCTGTCTACATGAACTTGGATATTGTGGACCGATTGCTCGCACGAGTCACATCGGCTCGTTCGAGTGAGTCGGCCACGGCTGATTACAAGCTTCGTTTGGGGGGAGGGTGCCGGCGGAGCGTCTATAAAGAAAAAGTTTTCCAAAGTGCTCTGCAAGTCAATCTTTACACATGGCTGAGTTTTGTGAACGAGGCCGGCCAGATTATAGTTCGGGGTACAGACACTGAAGGTAGGATAGACTGTTACGGCCTGACTGAGATATTTCTGTACATAAACAACAGAGTATGTACATGCGCAACTTGTACCGACTTGTCGAAGAACTTATAACGAGTTAGAGAGAAAGAGAGAGAGTTGGAGGAAAATTTGAGCAATACTTTATGCATGGTTCTTATCAAATGTCCTCTCGAGAGTGTTTTGAAACCAACAAGTCGGAACGTACCCAGATCCACTAAGTCTGCGAACGTAGAAAACTTCCTGGATCCGCGGCAGAGTGGGGGCTCCGACAGAAGAGAAGTAGCCTCTGGACATAGAAAGTACTAAGGAATCAAGCAGGCTAGACACACTGCAGCAAATGAGACGATATTAATTATAATGAGATAGGGTAATTATGCCAGCGGAAAGATAAGGGAGAAGGCCGATCAAACTAGTTCTTTTTGATTGCTCCTATACTTCTGTGTTAGTTCTAAGTAACACAGGTCTTCGGCAATTTATGCGTTCAGTCTCAACTGTCTGTGTCTTAAGCTGTTAAATGAGGGTGGCGGTCACCAGGTTGTATACGGCCCAAATAATACCGGTATTAACTTACCGTTAACCTGACCGGAGATCAGTTCCAAAGCAGATCTATACAGTAAATTATCGGGTGTAAGTAGACAATCTCTTGCGAGAGCACGTTTTGTTCGATATTAAGCGTGTGGTATGGTTAATGGTCTTAATGCTTAATGGTCTCGGGCACTTGTTATGGCAATTCAGCTAAGAGATTCTCTACTTCTCACCAAGAATATAACTTGAACAAATTTCACCAAGCTTGTTACGTAAGGCATTTTACAATTGTCAATAAAATTTAATTTTGTTTCAATATTTCATCGTTTCATGCTACAACACGAATAACATGAAACATTTGTCATTGATTCGCCTTTGTCAGGAAGTTTTGCTTTTCAACCCAATCGGATATGCAACATGTTTTTGTGTGTTCTTCTACGAGCATACACGGAAGTGTTATCCAATAGCTTCCTTTAAATTGTGAAGGGTCGCTCGGCTGCTGACAGTCTCATTTCGGCGATAAAAAGGGCGCGGTTAATCACTGACTAGCTCGGCTAAATTAATGTTGCCTTTCCGAAGTTCCGTGTAAACGTCAACGCATTGCATAAGGAGAACGATTAGCAGGCTAACATTTATTGACACATAGGGCTGCTCTGTCAAAGACGAAAATGTCGTTCAGGCATCCTCGAGTTTTCTAGCTAAAATAGACAAACTGTGTCACTTTTCTACTCTTTTTGTTTTTGTATTTCACTAAGATGAGAGAAAACGTGTATCTTGGGTCAATGTCTTGGGTCATTTGACCACAATAGATCTTTGTCATAGTGTTGTTGATCTTTGTCCCCACCTGTAGACCTGCGTCCAACCCAACTGTAAAGCTACTTTTGTCCCCCCGACCCTCGACATGATATAGTGTTTACATGGGTCCAAGCGGCAAGGTCCCACTCCGAGAAGTTCTCACCCGGAACAACAGGAAACGATTTCGCCTCTATTCTGGTGTTGTATTTGATGAGGGTCGAATCCCTCGGGTCCTCCCGCTTCGATTGGCCCGAGCAAGGATTCCACAAGCAACATCTATTCATACTACTCGTATGTTACATAACAAGTACTCAAAACTGTATAGAATATATTTCAAAACAACGATCAAACGCCATCGCATTTTATCCGCACTGTTACGAGTGACTACTAAAAAATTAAGTTAAATTAAATTTTCCGGGCTGACTCACAGCCAGCATTTAACGTCCACGGTAGTCCAATAGTCACTACTACCTACAAAATGACTAGTGTTAGCGGAGATTTGCGCGACACGTCGAGCCTCGTTAATGGCAGCTGAAAAAAGCTTACCCGATTTTTTGCTATCGATATCGTTGCTAGGCAGGGCGATACATCAAATGGTAATTAGCCAGCGAGCTCTTGGGAGAGAAGCGAACGTCGGAGGTAGGAGACAGCGAGCATCGCTTTGAACGGAACTCCATAGCCGGTAGCATTTGTGCTTCGAATTGCCTTTAAACTAAAGGGTATTTGTGTGAAATTTACTTTCCCCACAGGCCGCATGATGGATATCAGCAAAATGCGTACGTAGTGAGTGATCGTTTGCAATGCCACGCAATATTACTGGCGCTTCTGAAGCAGCGGCCAGTTCAGTTTTTTTTCACGTAAACATACGTAATTCTGTAGTTGTGTTGTATACCGTAGAACGGCGGATCTTTGCGCAAAGGCTTCCTGCAGACGGTTAACAAATATTAAAGGATGCGGCCTTTGACAATGCAGGTCTTTTACTGAATTCCAGCTATTTTTTTTTGGTAACTAAACCCTATGAAATCCGAAATTGACACACGCGTCTGCCCCTATTAGAAACAGATCGTTATTAGATAATAGTACCTTTAAATGCACCACGTGATTGGGTCAGAATCTGAAATTAGGATGCATTTTTCATAGCAAAAATGCAACGTTCATTTGGTGCGTCGTCTACTTTTAGGGTGCTTTCGCCCCAATGCGTAGCAGGGGTTATAAATATTGCCACGTATGGACAATGGTATACATGTCAAAGCTCCAATTGGATTTTCGACATCCGTCGGTAAAGCATCACAAAAACATATAAGACAATGCGTTTCGAGGTTCCGCTGGACGCATTTGTGAGGAAGTGCAATCAGCATTAGTAATTTCAATCCAGCGATTGATATGCAAGAAAATGGGTAACATGTAAATTGGCCCAAGACATCGGGAAGAAACACAAGCACTCAGACTCCGAAACTAATATTCTCTTAATGGGGCAATTCAACTGTTTGCTAAGATGTACTGAATAAGACATAATAAGCCGAATCGAGCGGAGCTTATTTGCTTATCATAATCTTGTTTTCTATTGTACAAGGAAAATCTGGCAAGGGTGACATCCCATCGACAACAAACACCCCATAGCTCACAGGTAGTTGAATCTCTGGTGGATCCTCCATTTCGAGTTCATGCGGAGCGGTCACCTTGTTGGGTGAACGTAGCGGCCAGATTAACACTCCTGTGACGATCGGACACAGTACAGATATTGTCAACGCGCAAACGGCAAAAACTGCATCATGTGAGCAGTGACGATTCGGACACACCTGACAATGATAGTCCATAATCGCACAGACGTGAACGAAGGTGTTTCGTAGACCGACATCTCAACTGAGAATGTAACTGACGTTGGTCAGGTGGTATTACCGTCGCGATTCTTACACTTGTGTAACCCAGGTTCGATTGCCGGATGCTACCGACCGTTTTCCTGTATGACTGTTTGCTGTTTTTGTATATAGAATATGTTGAGATCTCCTGAGAGACTCTTTGTAGCTTGGCTGACCAGCTACATACGTGTCACATAATGTTTGTATCAATAGCTCATAGTACTTGAAACTGTCATTACGTTCACTAAACGGGAGGCCTTTATGTAGCAGTGCAAAAGGGCTGCAGATGTTTGACAGTCTTCGGCAATCATGTACCTTGTTTCAGTGACGTTCGCGGACTCTCGTACCCGTATCGCAGTGGGCAGAGAGCTCACGGAAATAGCGCCGTAACATCACGATGCCACGCCGTACCATATAACTATACCCCTCATTTCTACTTCTCCGATAAGCAATACGCCTCGTAAGCTACACCGTACCGCCCAATCGCTATGGTTTGTATAGTTTGTGCATTCTGCGTCAATCATTGGATTATTTCGTTGGAACCGTTGAAAATTTGTCAAACACTTTTGTAAGGCGTAATTTCGCACATGGGGTAGGTCTCAAGATGGTCCCCCACGACGTAGGAGCCTAACGATGCAGAAAATATATTATGCACATGAACATATTGCGTAAGATGATTGTGCTTATCTGTCCTTTCAGCCCTCAGCTAATATGGTGGCAGGCACAGGCTTTTATTCTATTGATGTTTGCTGCCCTTTGTTAAGCTCATCGTTGCCCATCCAGAAGACACTGAATTTGTCCTTCCCCTGCTTGTTTATGCTCATTCGACGGCCTCAATGATTCGCGCTTTCAAGTTCTCCCCGTCTCTCTCTCTCTCTCTCTCTCTGCGTCGGCCTGTTTATAAGTATACGACAGAACGAAAAGTAAACACGAGCGGACGATTAGCGTGTGTCCCATCCCAAGTGCAGGACAACGAGCACCCCACGGAGAAGAAAGAAAGAAAACGCTAACGAAGATTATCACATTGACACGATGACGGGGACTGCGACGAGTTTAGCAGACAGACGGCAGAGTTGATAACTCTCTCTCTCCCCCTTTATTCACTTCTCTGCAGCAAAATTCGAGTACGACAGAGAGAGAGAGAGAGATAGCGCGCGAGAGAAAATGTGATCGATGCAGCAACAGTGTGGATCTTCGAAATCGACGAACATCCGTCGACAGCCTTCGTGCTCATGCGATCTCCCACGGACGATGTTATGGCATGAACTCGCCAGGATCGTGGATTCGTTTGCATGAGCAAACGAATGCGAATGCTACGTGCGAACTTACACGAGTGCTATGTCCATAGAATTCTTGGAGACGATAAACGCAGACCAGAGTTCCCGGATAGAGGGGAGACCTCGCCGAATTCAAGGATACCCCCACCCCGCGCGTTTAACTCTCTCTCTCTCTCTCTCTGTCTCATAAGGGAGCGCGAACGAGCAGAGGCACGCATCGTCTCGACGAAACGGCCTGCGCGAATCGGTTGGGAAATTGCTGTAGGGACAGATAACGCAAGACGCGGTGGATGGGTCGAGGCGGGGTGGGGAGATGCCCCGCTGGGGACAGTTTGCCTGTGTTGGACAGCCGTTGGATCGTGCAGGTGCATAATTGCCGATGTACAATACAATAGCCCCTGCCTGTCCATCTACGGAAACTAACCGACGAACCTACCTACATGCATGCGTACATGAAGCACGCACGCGATTGTCCTTCTGACCCCCCAAACCAGCGTACATCGCGCCCGCGACCATTTCCTGCGAGGAAAGACGATGTTCGAAGGGCACGGAAGTATGCCCGGGTCGTATGGGAGGTAAATGCAGACACTGCCGACTCTCTCCTAATTTGTTTTGCAGAACCAGATCGCCGGGTGGAGAGAGAGAGAGAGAGGGAGAGAGAGAGGGATGTGGGCGTAGGAAAATATGAATACGCTCGTTGTATATAGATCGACACTGGATTGTAGCAGTGAATATCGTTTGTCTGGTGGTGGGAATGACGGGCGTTAGGGGCAAGATGTGGGCAAATATGGAAACACATGTGCATACATATATATGTATATATAGGTACACGGTACTTTGCACTCGTAGATGCACAGTCCACAATATACACGTTCCACCTAATATCAATGGAATGAGTATGCGTGTTCCCATTTTTCATGGGTCATCTGTAAGGATCCAGTGTATGCCAAATCAGAAACCAGTGAATTCGTCTTTCATATCTCGTCGAAACACGATGCGACGCTCGTATCAATAGGCACAGCTTAGCAACGGGTTTGTCCTTTTCAAGGCATGCTATCACCTTTTGCACATCCGTTTGGCCTTCCTTCCTAAGAATACTCATGTGACGAGGTGGGCGCGAACGTCACCCGTCGGCTGGATCCGTCGCATTCACCGTTCCCCACTATAGCGATCCGAACTCGATGCCAAACGCTCTCATTTGCTTGCACACGTTGAAAGGGCGTTAGATGTTTGGTGAAGAACAGGAAAGTTTCTTTCTGCACAGATGGTGTGCAGATGTGTGAATGACTTCCATTTCATACCTGGCAAAGCCCGACTCAATTTAAACGTGGAAACGATCAACAGCTGTGTGTACCCATGATACGCGTAAGGGCCGATCGGCATCCCTATGCAAATACTTGAATGCGAAGCATAAAAGGGCCTGATATTGTTTTGCATTATTATTTTGAGACTTCGCATATTCCATATGGAACTGCCATGCTCAGACGATGCCGAAATCGGCATAGCCATCTAGCGATAAGCGACAAATGGAACCAACAGGTATTTCGCAAGAGAATGTCTCGAACACCCTGGGTGTGGCCAACTTGGTGATAATACATCACACAGATAGATCTCACTCTAATGATAGATATATGAAAGATGCTTTAAACATACAATAATTAG
The DNA here is from genome assembly GCA_019614645.1 of Stratiolaelaps scimitus. NCBI lineage: Eukaryota > Metazoa > Arthropoda > Arachnida > Mesostigmata > Laelapidae > Stratiolaelaps > Stratiolaelaps scimitus. Next base: position 2,405,544 of record JABWDB010000028.1, read on the forward strand.
AGAATTAGTTGGGGACAGTTGGGTGTGAGGCCAAGGCCGTCATGGTCACTCCCGAGGGAGGCGATGCTATTGCCACTCTGCCTCTCTGGCTCACAGCGATTGAGAGGCGCTTATTCTCGGTAATATCGTTTTTGGGACACTTGCTTCATCTGACTTTGGCATCGTTTTCAATTTTCATTCAATTCCACAATACTCACCATATTTTTGACAATTGATTGTTTTTCAAGGTGACCCTCAGCTGTTCTCCTATCTGACAGGCCTCAGCTCTTAACCTATACACCTATACCTATATTTTTGACAATTACATGGTGTCATATTCATCTATATTTGATATGATATGTTTCTTTAATTCGACTAATATGCAGATAGGTAACAGAGCATGAATCAAACGCATCTAGATAGCATTTCTTTGGAGCTTTGCAACGTTAGACTTTGCTCGTGATCTAAAAGCGAATGCACTGTCCCTAGGAGGCTATTTGAGAGCGCACACCAATGTTTATCTATTCTCCCTTTCGATCTAATGTAGATTTGTTGATTCATTAATTCATTTAATTGAGGGTTTATTGGCGGAAGTGCAGTTAGCTTTACAATGCAATTAAGTTCTCGTAAAAATAACAAAGAAAAGTGTTTAGTACATCGTGGAACAAAATATCGTGTATAGTACACACACACACTTATGTTTGGCCAATCTTCGCAGGGCGGATTCTCTTAAGTTGATTTGGCACTGGAAAGAGAGTCGACACCAGCGAGCTTCATAATAAAAATTACGCCGGATTCTTCCTGCATCGGCAGTTGTTCTCAATAATGAGAAAAGATAGAGAAATAAACTCATTGCATTTACCATTGAAAATGAGAACGAGCTCGGGCGACTTACTAATTATGTAATGGCAGAGCACATGTTACTGGATCGACTTGGCGTCAGTGCAGCGAAATAATTAGAATTAGCAAGTAAGAGCTTGCCGACGATCAAGCAGATGGTTAAAATTAACAAAGCTTCATCTTTGCCTCGTTTGCAAACAGCGTCGTTAACGTAAGTGAATGCGCCTAATCACAATGTCAAATTTGTTACGATCGATTCTTCCGATTCACTTTTCGCTTAAGATAGAAACCGGCATCTCGGACCCTCCAACGGCAGCTCGGACTTGTTATTTCTATGCTTGTTATTTTGCATCTCGCACTTGTTATTTCTATGTGTTACCGGACCATGTACCAATGGCCCGTAATTAAATGTCATGTTTAGTTGTTGTAAGTCTGAATTGCAGATCGCGCTCCGTTAAACTCGTCCAGTTCACTCACAAGTGGATTTTCATCGTTCAACGGCCGGCGCTAAAAAATCGCCAGACCTCTGATGGCGTCGGAACAGAGATATGCGCGGATAGTGAGTGCATCTGTACGTGGGTTGCCCTTGAATTCAAACAGCAAATTACGGGACCTGCGATCCTTTGCCTGCTGCCTCGTCGACCGTTCCTCCGACTTTGATGGGCCGCAAATAAACGATTTTCATGCGTTGCGGCTATTGACTCTTTATATATTTGATGATCCAGAACGGAAGTAACTGGGTCGCGAAAGTGAATGAACGATTTTGGGCTTCTGCCTTTTGGGTTTCGTTGGAATTCGAAGTCAAAATTTACAAAAAGCACACATCACTTCTGACCACTCTTGGCTTTGAATCTCGCACGATATGCTCAAGCATACAGCATTTACATCTATAGGATATACAAGCATACAGGAAAGGATATGGGGACAATATATATATATATATATATAAATGACGGTACTATCTCGAACGATACAGGGCCATTTGTATGTTCGTGACAGGACCACTGTTCATCTGTAAGACAAACGCAAACCAGATTTGCCGTACGGGGAAGGTGGCATATGGGACGAGGAACAGTAAAGCCATATGCGTCATATATCACTTATCCTCTGTCATCTCTTTTTTCATTACCCAAACAAAGCAGGACGGCAAACGATAGATGATAGTCAAGCCAAGAGGAAGGGCATCGTATGTCCTGGTTCACCATTTCAGGATTTCTCATGATATCGCTGTATATTCCACAATACCAACGTTATGTGATAGCTTGCAGTCAAGTAAGCTCTCAGTGAGAACAATTGCGGATTTTCGCGTACACGGAATGTGCCCAAAGGAACTCCAGTGAGTCAGATGCTTGAAGGTTGAAACCAACCCTAGACGTTAGTACAGAGTTAAAACATGCTCCTTGTGCTTGGAATTAGACCGACTCTGCACAACGAGGGGAGGGTACCGCAGAAGGGAGGATCCTGCTCGCTTGTTCCCGGTAGCGCGGATCAGCCTGTGGTAAACCCCTTCGAGGAAATTAGCAGTGAGGGGGTTGTGGAAAAGATCATTGGTTGTATATATATATATATATATATATATATATATATATAAAGACAGTTGTACCGGTTTCGATTTCAATGTCAGTCATTTCTAAACATTCATTCGTATGACCTTCAAACACTTGTCTACAGTCCGAGACTTGTTCAATGAATGCCATTCAACCAGATGATTGAGTCCTTCGACGATATCATTGCCCATTCCATGATGATTATGTTGCCTATGGATTGCACTTGAGACTATTTCATGCAATTGCATCCTTCCTGTGTTCAGGGAGGTTTACGAGCAATGATCTTTTCCACCCTACACATAATAGTTCCACTCAGCAATTGCTGCCCCCCCCCCGGCAAACCCGTACATCTTCACGTGATTAACCTTGTGGCATACGCGCGGGCTCTGTTCGCATGTCACAGCAGCCTTTTCTCATCAGAAGCCCTGTCGATTGGCCGGTGCCCGACAATAGAAAGTGCTAGCAATCAGCCCGTCATTCATGGTCCCTACAAGACCCCACTCTGCACATTGTGTTGTAAGTGACATCCCAATGACTGTCAGTGGCGGAATGATTGGGTACCAGTTGTCTCGACGAAGTCGAAGTCTCTCACACACAATGTAGGAATATGATAAATCCAATTCGATTGATGAAATCCAATTCAATTCTGCCGTTTGGCGGAACTGTCCTCCCCTACCGGCATAGAAGTCCTCAGTATAAGTTTGCTATACGGAGTTGTGCCGCACAAATGGCCAGCCTACGCCACAAAATTGCACGAACGAATTCTGGGCGCACGTCTGCCATATGTGCGTCCTGTATACAATTTTATGTGGAATATATAAACATATATATATATATATATATATATATCTGCGTTGTTTGGCTATATAGGGTTGTTGCAACCGCTTTCCTCTTCCACTTCGCGGCCGCTGTGTGTTTGCATCCACCACTCGTTCGAAATCTCTGTCGTTCTTGTACAAGTAGAACGGCCGTTGGTGTACGCAGCGTTCTTCTCTTCACGAAGAACCCTGACGTAAACATTGCAAGTGGAAAAATGTGAATTTCCTCCACCTGCTCTTCCGCGGCTAAAATGCAGCGGAAGCAGCCAGGAAGGCGGGCCCTGTGTACGGTGACTATGTTATCAGTGAGAAGACTGTTCAACTGGTGGCCAAGTTCGAAAGTGGCATTTTAGACGTTGAGGATAACATCCCGTTTGGGTCCACCATCTGATTTTGATGAGCAGCATCGTGACGCATTGTTGAAGTTAGAGCAGCGGGCAAACAATACGGGACTTGGCCGAAAAGACGGGTGTCAGTTGCAGACGGTAATGCGTCAAGATCATGATTTGTGTTTGCTGGGATTGGAAGGCATGATTTACTGGGAAATGCTGGAAAACAATCAAAATACAAATGGCATATATATGTATATATATATATGGAGCATGGGGGATCTATCCGTGAACTTATCATCGATATATTTCTGTAGCTCATTGCTACTACCTCAACTCCACCATCTACGTGGGAGAAAAATTGTGGGTCTGGAAGCATAGAAGGTCTTTCATTGTCGAAAGACTTTTGAAATTTTTCTACCCTCTCTTTAACAGTTTCGAGTATCACAACGAATCCGTTCACCTTCGCTTCCACACTCCGCAGCATTTGCTAAGCAAGCAAAATCAGTTACAATATCATGCAATCGTGTAATTATGCAATCTATTTACCTAATTATGTAACTTGAAATTTAAAGTTGTGAACATCTCACCACCCGAAAATAATGTCGTATCTCTCTTCCCTTACTAACTGAAGGGTGTGTAATATAACCGGTGTATTGAAATGTACAAGCGCTATCGCCTATATTGATAACACACATGTGCTTCGTCGACTACATCCCACCATACGAATACAACGTCCAGCGTGGTGCTACTGCTCTACAACGATGATTTCCACTATGACACACAACGTATTTACCTGTTGGGTCGTATCGTTCGTCGTATCGCGGAAAATCGAAAAGGTTCTGCAGCACGAGGGAGCGGCCACGGAGAAGGGAATAGCGATTCGCTATATTAGCATTATCTAGAATATAACAGTAACCGCACATGGCTCGATTGGACAGTCCGCCCGGACGCCCCCGGTCATGAGGTCTGGCCCGGTGCCTCGTTTGTGCCTTGCTCCTGCGCTTGCTGTCTGGATGGATGGTTGCGGACACAATCGAGTCAAGTAGTGCGTCCTGCCGCCGTGGCCGAGCGTAGCAAATTCAGGCTGAGAGACGACGACGACGCCACTGGACGACAGTAACCACTGGGCGGAGTTCGTTGCAACAGCGAGTAAATATTACGACTGCTGCGTGGGCTGCAAACAAAGGTCGGGCGCAACGAAGGAAATTGTACTTACCTCATTGTTTGTGGTTTTCGGTGTAGCGCGAGATAGACGTGTTTTTCTTGTCGCCGTCAAAATGTTCGTGACACAAGATCATTTGTTTTGAGTTGTAGTCTGGTTTTTACTATATATATATATATCACCTTTATTTCCTCGGTATGAGACGTTCGCCAACTTCGATATATATAAATATAATATATAGATATATACATATGGGCGGATATGAGAACTGCGCATGTTTAGCTGTCGGGCCGAATAATTTCTGCAGTGCTCAAATGAGTGCTTGCAATCAATACTCTTGTTATTTTATAGTCATCTGTGAGAAATAGCCTTCGTTTAGTTATGTATAGAAGAACGAACGCAATTTCGTTCCTGACAGAACATGGGAACGTACAGTGATGATTGTGTATGGCACTGGGATACTAACGTCTCTGTGAACCCATAAGTATAAGGCAGAGGGCTGACAATATGGGTCAGTGGATAGAGGAAACATCGCGCTAGATTAATTGATGGGCAGGCCCTGCTCGCTTTCGTATATAAATATATATATCTTGTTGTACTGGTTTTGCTCACGGAGATCTGAACATTACAGGTATAAAATCTTAGTCTTTTTAAAAATTATCCGCTTTGAACGTTACCAACGGGCTATTTCATTGGACAACAGGAAAGCAGGTGAGAATCCCATTTCGTGGTTCTCGACTTTCCGCAATGAAATGCATCAGTGAGAACGGGTGAAGCATAACTCAACTTTCAGTTGATTCGCAGATTACAAAATGGAGGCAGGCATCATAAGGCATCTCGTTGCGACGCAAGCACCCGAGCATCTTCATTCTAACTTGTCAAGAGTATCCTCATGCCTCTATATATATATATATATATATATATATATATATAAATATATATATATTTTTTTTGCAGGTGAGGGCGCTGTAAATCCATCGGTCATAAACCCAGCAGGCTTAACCACGTCTCCACGTCTGCAATAAACGATACAATAATACGGGCAGTGCAAAGCAGCTAAGTATGATATGATACAAAGTCGCTAGAAGCGAAACGATGAACCGACAGTCGTACAGCAAGCGATCCTAATGGAATGGAGTGAAAACAGTCACCCGTCTCCCTAAGCACGTCGCTCGCTCGCTCTCTTGGGCGACTTCGCCTCGCTATTATAATACATGCTACCTAAACGCGAGGTCCAAGCCCTCTATGGCGCGCATGCATTTCGTTGTCAGTGGCGGACTATTTTCGCTGCTCTTTCTTGCTTGCTTGCTCTTCTCTGTGTGTGATGCGAAGTCGGCGTTACATCGCAGTGGTGGTGGTGGTGGTAGTGACGACAACAGCAGCAGCAACCGCCGCGAGGTCCATCCAGTGGGAGCTGTCAATTTGGCTGAGTGCCAACATACACTCCCCGAGTGCTTCACGCTCTACCGTGCAGTTGCTTCTGCCGTGTCGGAGGCGAATGAGCCAGCCGGAGCGAAAGACGTGAGGGCGAACGGTGTCCGAGATGCGAGGTCCGTATAACGTTGTTGGTGTTGAAGATAGCCGTTACCTCAGACATATTCGCCTTGGCGATATGATGGCGACAATAACGAGATGGTGAAAGAGGAGATCGGCGGAGGGTGGCAGCATAGGGTACGGCCATTATACGGATAATAGTAATAATAAGAAGTATGAAGAGTTGATGTTTGGTAGGGGGTGGGTGGTGGGGGGTAAGAGATGGCTAAGAAGGGTCGTTCTTCAGTCGAAAACGAAAGGTCGAAACAGCTTCTGGGATGGGTATACTGTTGTATACTAAATCGATGCAGTACGTGGTTGCTTAGCTCGGCGCATAGGCCACTTAATTGTAACATCGCAGATATTGCTGGCATCGGCGGCTGTTGTTGTTATTTTGCTGAGAATTCGCGACCGCGAGCCCGTCGCGATTCATGAAGCAATTCATTTTGTACGAGCACTTATTCTAAAAGTAGTATTCACCTTTCAAGTATTCACCTGAAAGTTTAACGCCGTGGCCCGAAATCATGAACCGATTAATAGCAATACGAGCACGTACTGTTCAATACGTAACGGGTAGTGTCTGTCAAGTGCGAACACCGTTTGAGTACAGAGATACCTTTGAGCTAGTGGAACCTATACACCCCAGTATGACCAATATGATAGGTCCTCAGAGTATACAGCGCTTCCGAGCTCTGCCATGGAGAGCCAGCTGAGGGCCACCTTTGAGGGAGAAAAACAACATCTGCCTGATCTGTACCAATGCTGTACGCACCTCCAACCAGAGAAGCCATCACGAAGCGATAACGTGAATGAATCCGATCTAATTGCGACGTTTCTCATTAGCAAGACCCGTCATTTTGACCGAGCTCAACCCAATTCGACTTCCTATAAATAATGCTTTTAAGAACTTACGTTTCTTGTATTGTACTGTTTATATACTTTTTCTTCAGAGTCTGTTGACATAATCCCGACTTGGCCAAACTAGACGACTGAATGCCTTATCAACGCTGGGACGGAACCGTTGCCGGCAATCGGCATCAAACTACGCGGTGTGTGTATTCTTTAGGAGCTTGTTGGCCTTGACTAAGCAGGATTTCCTGTTGTTCTGCCACTGTCAGGGATTTTCCTTGGGTCTCGAAGTGGCTCGATCGTAAACATCACTTCTCGGGTTCTTCCCGGCATTCGGTCGCAGCTGATTGGTAACCGCTTCGATCCGTATTTGATCGTTGTCACTATCATCTTAACTTTGCGATAGCTGCTAGTTGAATTCCTGCAGGTGGACTGCAATCGGACGAGACACGTAGGTACACGGGTTCGCTGTAGTACCATTTTACTAGGTACCTTTTTTTTAATAGAGAAGGAAATTTTCGTCCAACGGTTACCACCAAGGAACATTTCAATCTCCATAGAAAGAGTGGGTCGATTCAGTGCAGGGTTGATGTGTGTAGGACAAAACGCCTCTGCCTGGTAAAATCATTATCTGCTGATAGTCTACCTCTCCCCAAGATTCGGCATTCGTGTAGTTGAATCACTCACTTGTCAACATATTTCTCTAGATACCTAGGTATGTATACCACGATACCGCGTGAACAAATGATGACTTCCATATGAGGTTTTGTTGTCTGTTCAGCGGGCAGCAGTCAGGGACCGAAGCGAGACTAAATTCGATTAAAGAATTCTTGTCACACTTGGCACATTAACTCACTCCAGAAGATGTAGATATTAACTGTTCTGATTCCCATTAATCACGGCATATCGCCCCCTGGACATGTTCCGATGCTGATTATTCTCTGCCCCAGTAAGAACAGTCGACAGAGCATCAGGAGAAATGGTGGGACTTGCGCAGGATGCAACAGGATTCTATCGGAAAAGCTGCTCTGAACGATTTTTTAGCCTGAATATAAAATATCAACTCAGACCGGCCAATTGCATGTTGCACGATTTCATGTCAGTATGATATTGTTAAGAAATACTAGACTGTGTTACGATTATAAAACCTGTGTTACGATGGCTTTTTGGTGTAACCAGAACATCTCAAAGGGTCATTGGATATCGCCGAAATGTTGCCGTTATTTCCATGAGGAGATAGATGTTGACCTCGAATTGATGAAACAACAATGCCCCTCAAAGATGGATGTAGCATTCGCTCGAAGGTTCGTATAAAGAAAACCCTTTGGTCTCGTAGGACCGACGGGAACGCGGTAATGGACGTTGGTTTGTTTCTGCTTCTGTCTGGAACGACATGAGGATGTTGTTACATGATGATCTACTCGCTACCCGGGTGCGGGCACCTAAGGAGTTCTTTTGTAAGGGTTGGCACAATGGGCCAACAAAAGTTGACCAAGTATTGACAACATTTCCCGATTCGTTGGAGATATATATATATATATATATACCCACTCGTTATCACATTTGTCGGACCCAACCTACAAGGACGTCACTCGGCTTGTTACAATTAAATGATGATATGAAAAGAATATAGAAGCGTTGCGAATATATACGGCTGAGAGCGAGTGGCTCACATCACCTCATCGCCTGCTGACAAGAAGACAACAAACTCAGCTCGTTTCATTTGCTGGCATCGGTAACATGGACGAGCTAGTTCGACTGGTCGGGACGCTGTGGGAACAGCTATACCTAGTAACGATGAGAGCGAACCCAAGCGGTGACTGGAAGGCATCGACGCTTGGGCAGTGAGGAGGGATGGCCCGCTGACGACATCATCATGTACCGCGTCCGGAAGCATCTTTGCGGGCCGACGCTGCTGTGGCACGACTTCGAAGTGGCGGTGCCGGCCACCGGTACCTGGAACCGATTCAAGGCGAAGCAAAACGAATTCCCAGCCCGTGTAATTCTCACTAAAGCATGATTAGTTTATGACTCGAAAACAGTTCACGACAACCACGATCACAACCGTAACACAACCATAATCAATATCCGACATAACTAGAACGATATTATTCATTTATCTGTTCACTGTAAGCGTTCACCTGCTCCTAGCTATCTACAATAAATAGTTCGCCGAGGCTTACTTTTTTTTTGGCTTGGTGTCAGATTATTATCTGGTCATTTGAAAGCGCACCAGCTGCGTACGCCTTCGGATCGGCTATGTCAACCCGTCGATCATCCGTCTAACTGCCAATCACTTTGTTGTGACCCACTTGCAGCTAAAGTTTGCTTAAGTCGCCGATGAAGAAGCCACTAGAAGATATCCTCACAAGTTTGTGGCGCTGCCGGGCGGCCTAACCATGATGAGCTCTGGCTTAGTGTAACCGTCCGTCCAGCAGCGGTCGAGCTTTGGGCCACTTTCGAATTGCGAGTGTGCTTGGGCTGCGTTTCGTCAAATACTACCGCACCAGGCGAAGAGATTGCAATGGGCTAACAGGGAGCCTATATTGGATAGAAGTTGTGGAAAACATTCATGAACTATCTGTGAAGTTAGAGAAATTATCATGAGATGCGCTTCTACCTTAATAGACGCGTGTCTCTCACATACGTCCAAACGAAATTAGCCAACTGCTGATATGCACCAGATAGATTATGTTCTTGTTTAATTTTGCTGCTATCTCCTTATTCGGACGTGAGCAATTCACTTTAAAATATATTGCGTGACGACATATACAAGAGCTTAAGCATCGTAAAATTGCAGCTCCTTTAATAAACCAATAAAGCTTTACCAATTTTTTATTTTTCTTTCGGCATGCGATAACACCGGGTCCATCTGAGTGTAAGAGTCTACTTCAATCCTCATTGTAGCATATATTATTGTTGTTCCTCGGGCCCCACTAGGCACCGGAGCTGGGCATCAACGTTGCGGGGCTGTGGTTTTGTTTCATTAGCCAGCCGTTCTCGAAATTCCTTACCACAGAACAAATCAGGGATCACCAATACGCCGCGTGGTCAGCATACCCCTCAAGGTCAGTAAGGCTGACTAAACGGCTATTTCGGCATTATACAAGCTTACAAGGAAGTGTTCGACCTATTAATCATTTGTATAGCATTGTGTCCTTCGTGACCTTTCAGATCATTCCTGAATGTTTTCCACAACATCTATTTAATATTCGGTTAGGAAGAATTGAGTTGATCACTTTTGTTAAACAGACAACGAGGATTTGGCAACTCCACTGTTAATGCTTCCATAAGACTAAGCAGTTTGCTATTTTAGCGAAATACGGTACTCACACAATCGACAAATTGAGAGGTCACCGATAGAAGCTCATGGGTTGTCCGAGCGTATGTTCAGATTATCATCTGATAGAGCTTGTGGCCGTTCGGCCTTACCATCGCAGGCAGCCTCGTGTCCCCTCGTGAAGGAACCATTATGTATATTCATCGCGGCTGAGTCCGAAAGCCATGTCAAAACAACCCCATGTGTTGAACTTCCTTTATTTGTTTAGGCACATAACCCAACGTGTTGCCACCTGGAGTGAGCCTGCGCGACCCATAATTAGCCCACATGACTATTTATCGTAGATGTGACATAGTCGTCACATCACTGATTCTCATCAGTCTCCGAGGTACGGGCTGAAACGAACCATGCTGCCGATCGTATTGGCCACCTTATTACGCAATGTTGCATGATAATCACGAATCAATTAGAATGACATGTTAATGCCGATGCATTCATTCAGTCGTACTAATTGTATCAACAAGAACGATTTAGAGTGACCCACGGAAGCACTGAATGATCAACTGAATGTATTTCATTAATACGCCTAAGTGCACATGCGAATCGAAGCAGTTTTGCAACTTGTGAGCTTGTCAATATGGCTGATAACCATTGTCGTTCATCTCCTAACAGTTGTGACTAAAACCAGCCTGTACTTTCTATTTATAATGGCCACATCCATATCTTAGTATACCTTGCTGGCAATGGCTATCGTCCATCCAAGCTGTTTCTGTCTCTGCCGCCTTTACTGTGACATCCTTTTCTCGAGTACACGAGAGAAGGACGTCCTCTTCACTAGTCACCATTGTCCTCGAAATGTACCCTATATGCTGTCGTCTGTGTTGCAGTTGCCGACGGACATCGTTGACCTCAACCGCCTATCGACCACTCTCATAGGCGGACAACAACGCTCAGACTTCCTGCAGCTATCCATTGTTCGGTACTGATCATCCGAACACAGTTTCTAAGCACTTAGCAACGACTAGCCTTCGTAAGGGATTGATGGGGTGGGTGTATACACATACGAGCCTACTATGCTGGTATCGTCCTTTGATGCTTCTTTGACTGCTGCACAAAGATGCTGCTTGGCAATCACACGAATCTCCGTGTAACCGGTGTCCCCACCATCCGCGCCCACGCAGAGGCCCCTCCGCCTCCTTGTACGCGCCTTTGCTTCTTGCCCTATGAAGACGCCGTGCCTTTTCCCCTGGAGCTGGAGAGGTCGATGCTGTTCGATACTGCTCGCTGCACTGATTAATGAACTCTTCAGCCCGAGTTCCTCTTTCTCTGGTGGAGAGGTTGGACGCTCCCAGGAGAATATGATCTTGGAAGCGTCTCATTTGCTTTTGCTATATCGCTTTGTCGGTAATTAACGGTTCGACAGTTCCGACTCGAAACCGCCGAACTCCCGCCAAAGATATCGCCGACCTCGAGCCGCAGAACGGAATCGACAAAGGAAGGGAACAAGCGAGCCCAGGTATAAGTCAAAACACGTATCCTGAGCTTCACTTAAATGAGCTTGTGTCAGGTGACTATAGAGCGGAACAGAGCTTGCAGAGCCTATCTGGATAGGTCATTCAATCAGACGAGGATGGCTTTATGCCACCGTGCGACGACGCAGTGAGACCAACAAACAAGCGAAGACCTAAGTTAAGCTACGACTTGATTAACCTTGAACGGTGCCTTAATGAAGTTATGACTGAGGTGCTTTTGCTAAGCATGAAATTTTCGTTTCGATAACCAACACGATTATATCTGATAACACGAACCTGTGCCTACTTGAGGATACGTACAGACAATCATGTTCTGATGTCGATAAACATTTGCGACACTCTTTTAGCATTATTATTTTATTATAAGAACTTAAGCGTTACTGTAATCGTAGCAGTTCCGACAATATGCCAATCATACTATTGTACTGTAAATTACGCTGTATCTTTCGCGATTTATTCCAGGAGCAGACAGCGTGTTCATTCAGCGCGCGCCCCTCGTTGAAACCATCCCGAACCTCCTAAGAGCTGCACTGGATATTTTTACAATGCAATGATTAGCATTACGCATACACAGCATACACGCAGTTACTGTAACGGTAGCGAAACAAATTGTTCCACGGCTGAACGAACCCCTCCCACATCTGTTCATTAACTTGTAGACAGATCTATATTGAACGAAGCCAGTGGGCGGTACTTTCATCACAGAAAGTAATTGCAATATATATGCTTTCGCAATGTTTCGCCGCAGTATAGCTAAATCGTCAGCTAATGAGTACGAAGTGGAACCCTTTACAATGTCAGACAGTGGAGCTGATCATTTATAAACGTTCATGCTGATTACACGCCTAAGTATATAAGCCCAATTCGGCAGTTTGAATATTGAATGGATTTCCTGTATCGACGATTGAAATGACTCCGCCGCGGAGACAACAACAGCAGAGACAATAATTAAGACCTCCTTCGTTAACTGGGACTTAGACGTTTACTCCGTTTTTCCAGCTCGCCAATTAGCTCAGCGACCCTCGCCTGTGCGTGTCTCATTTGCTCTGGTGATAGATATTCGGCGGGTTTAAATTTCCCATCCTTCGCATCTCGGGTCCGCACGAAGAACTCCTCAAACGAGGCACCATCGGCTTGTTTCAATGCAGAGGGATCGAGACCTGCCCACCTCTCAATATTTCGCATCAGTTCTCCCGTCTCCAACGGGGCTAGCCCGTGCCCAATGGCATTGTCGTCGCCACTCTGTTCGAGATTCTCCCGAATGCCTGTCATTTCGTCGGAGATGCTCCGCAGGGCGAACGTGAGCTTATCAAGCCGTTGTTCCATGTCTTGTTTCGACGGCGGATCGTCGGGGTGCGAATCTCGGCTGTCCGTTTCGGGTCTCAGTTGCATGTTGAATGGATAGAGCCGGTCTCGCTTAGCCGAGTTTGAGCCGCCCCTGTTCGCTGCGTTGGCATTGCCACCTCGGAGTGGACTCGGATCACCCACGCACATCACAACGTGCCATAGCACAAGAAGCACAAGCGAGTAAACTACACGATCCGGTGTCATTTTGGCCTTCAAATGAGCGACGCTTTGTTATCATAGGCTGATAGAGCTGTTTCCTTCTGTTGTATACACAGATTTAGCCGATGCGTGTTGTTGTAATTGCGTTGTCTGTGACCCGAACGCTGTTTAGATTTGAAATTATAAGTGGAAATGTGAGGTGGACGTCCACATGTGTGAAATGTCATTTAATACTATGTCCCTAGCATAAACGGCAACTCGAACGACTTTTGGGAGAACTCCTAACTAATCCCGATGTCGTAGATCTCGAAAAAATAGGATGACGACAGCGCCGGCTTCTTGCATTATACTCAACTACGATGTGAACGTTATTCATTTGAATGCTATTATCTAGTGCAGCATGCCCAGCTTTTTCGTACCTCGGAAAAGCATGAACAATTAACAGGAACATTGAACATTTACAATCCAAATGAAGCGTTCGCGACTCTGTAACATCAAGTGGGCTATACGTTGTTGGAATAGTCACATAACCTTTCTTAATGTTGCACTGTCTTTAGACTACCCTCGCAAGGCATCTGTTTAATGATTATCATGGCTTCGAAGCGTGCGTACGGATAACCCGTTTAGTCTGACCCAATAGCTAGTCATAAAGGTACTACTAATTTTGGTTGCTGCACTTTTGCTCCACGAAAAATAGACCGCCGTTACAGGATCCACTGACAGATATAGACATTGCCGACATGAATCTCTATGCTATTTTTTGTTCACGGGGTTCAGTCAGCTTTTTTGGGCAACATATGACGACTGAGAGGGCAAGCATCGCTGCAAAAATACTACAATGTCAGTGAATGGGTCTGTTATTACAGTGTTTAAGTTCACACAGGCGCAAGGCGCCCATCCATTTGGAATTTCTCACACCGGAGCTATAATATATATATATATATATATATATATAGTGCCTTAGTCCAGCTCGATCTAATCACCTCATATAAACGGGAAGCCGACAAATCCTGAAGTGTCGATCCACCATTTGTCGCTTTGTCAACCGATTGTTGATGAAGGTCTACAAATTCGGTGTAGTTGCTCGCCCTAACACTGATGATCATAGTGAAACCCAGTTTTTCTACGATAGTCTCGCGTCCAATCTTCTAATCCGGCAAAAGTCCCCTTCGTGATCTACGAGATGTCATTGAAGAATACAGAGCCAACACTAACTTCTCGTAATCCTCCCCCGCCACCCTGCCCCCGGTAAACGGATTAACGCAAAGAATGAGTGATCTTTTTTGTTAGTTACCCTCATGCGCGGAGACGCACACGCACACAGCTATCCCAAGACTCGCTTGTGTGTGAACCGAGCCAAGTAGGAGACGAAGCAAATCGGCTGATCGACAAAGTGAAAAGGACTCGCCGAGAATCTGCTCATCTCTGTGTATTGGATCATGTTTGACGAGAAATCGGCTACCGGGCTGTCGGAGGCCCGAACCGTGCCTGCCCAGGATGAATTCTCGGGGCTGGATGGCGGAGACCACAGATGCCAATGGGAGCCTCTCATTGACGAAACCAGCTGAACCAACAACGCTGCGCTCTCAGAGCCTCCCTGAATTCGATGGAAACGATAGGAAGATGTGTAATAACTAGAGGGGGGGGGGTAGGAGGAGGATGTGTGCAAGAGGTGTGAGCAGAAATACGACGCAAAATGAGAAATTTTCATTCGCGCTGAACCGATCGAATTTTCGGCCTTAATTCTCGCACGGTTATGGCCGTCGTCGATGACGATCTGTAGGAGACACGTTGTACGTAGAGAATTGTCGCTTAGAAAATTTCAAAAGTCTAGATCGTCAACGCAACGGCTGGTGATTACGTTAACGACATACGTCCCAAGCGAAGTCTAATATCATTATGTCATAACATTGCAAAACCATAAAGGCAATGGAACGCGTTGTGTGTATAATCAAGTCAAATTTTATGTTGGTGTTGAGGAACTTTAGCTTGGACATCAAAAAATGCATAAGCAACAAAATATAAAAACCTGGGGGGGGGGCGCCGGCCAATTAAAATTCTTTCAACATTATAAATGCCATATTAAAACGTAAACGCGTGCATTGAAGCCGTAGCCTTCGCGGAGATCAACAAAGCCAGGCATACCCATTACGCATGCTTACTGTTGGAAAGCAAATAAATCCATCAAATAATTGGGAGGCATTGGAATGGCAAAATATGAGACAGAGTATTCGCAGCAACTGAATTTCCATATTGTATTTACAAGTGACTTGCAGTAGCGGCAGACTCAGTTGTCATGCAGCTCAGAACTTGAGATCGTCTGGAACGGAAACCTTTGCAACGCTTCCACTACACTGAACTGTGTCTTTTGTTCTATTCGTGCTCGTAGTCAACTCGAGTAAGCAGGTCGAATTTTTACATTTATTAAATAAGTATTAATTAGAGTATAACTACGCTATGAAATACTCTAGTTTCAATCGATTCCCACGATCCAGCATGTTGAAGATCTCGCGTCCACTTTGTTTCCGATATATGTATCTATACGTTTTCCTTTGGTTTCAATATACTACCAAATGCAGCATAAATTGCAGCTAGATATTGCTTGTAAGAACGCCGACGTATACGCCTGCATATACGTCTTTCGGCGTACACCCCTGCTAACGATCAGCGAGATACAAACTCTGCCAGGAATTTGCTTCTGGAATTTCGCTTTTTTCTGTATTGAGGACGGACAATGGATATATATACACGTGAGTGTTAAGCCTCGCCTAATGGCAAATAGTGTGAAATGCCTCTAACGAGCGCTAGATGCCCGAGGCCTCTGGGTTTTCAATTCGAGCATGTCCCCCCGTGTTCGCTTATTCGGTAAGCTTCGTGTCGAAGGAAGTGTCACGAAGATTTCGGACCGGGACCATCTTGTGAATTCGACAGATTTCGATTGGAGATTTCATGTTACTGCAGCTCGTAGCATGAGAAGGAACAGTAAGCGTTCAGCCTGCAGTCAAAACGTCACAAATCTGTTCGCTATAATGTATACGATACCCTACCTCTTTATATATATATATACATATTGTGGCAGGCTGTTTGCGCCGTGATATACGCTGTTCTTTGTGGTGTGTATGTTATTTGACACGTACATTAATCTGATACAGAATAAATGCCTCAAATGTGTATTCTTTGTAACGACTTGTTGGAAGATAGGGGTGTCTTAAGTTTATGCACACCACGGTATAAGATACATGGTAAACGTGTTGTATGTGAAGTAGAATATCTGAGCTGGCACGCTCTACGTGATGTCGATTGCGGATCCTTCCGGATCGCTGACAGTGACAGCCCTTTACTTCTCAAGCTGGATTCGTTACCACGCCGGTAACGAATCCAGGGTCTTGCCGGTGTAGAATTCTGAGTCTTTAGATACAGGACTGTATCTAAAGTAATATATATATATATATATAATCACTCATGTTGAGTCGGCTTTCGAACCGGCGGGGTCGAGTGTTTCCAAGGCTTCACCTGGAGGTCCAGCTCCTAATGTACATCTAGCGTCACTCGACCGAGTCGGTATGAAAAATGCCACAGTAGACGTGCATTAAAACGCTTTAAACGCCGTTTTTTAGTGATGTCGTCGTCAAAAGTGAACGAAATCACTCGTCTGACCCTCGCGTTGCCGCCGTATTGAAACGATTTCAAGCGCGAGGGTATTTATAACTAGATATTATGCACATGTCATTTGTGGTTCAGTCTCGTTGCAGTCAACTTCCAAGACCTTCCAAAATCAGTGTTTGCTCACGAGAGTCGGCTCGATACAATGGCGCCGATCACTGTACAGAAGATTCGATGTCGCCATTGTTTATGTGCTCAGGTACACCTGTGCACTCCTCCCGTAGTTTACGAGGAAGCACGAGCAAGGTGTTTTTCGAGTAAGCGATGGCTCTTTGTTGGGCATTCCGTTCTCGCGGAATTCGTTTGCGCGCAGATGGGAATCGCCTGTAACAACATGAGCCCAACCCTGCGTCGCCACCTGGGACTCGCACAGGCAGTCGGAATGCAATCGACAAATCCGTGCGGCATAGGTCAACTAACCTAGGTCAGCAACATGGCCAGGATATATAGATCGGTAATGGTGGGACGTGTCCGAGGTCGCGGGTTCAAATCCTGCCGAGGTGTGTATGTTCTTCTGACATTTCTCGTAGTAATGCTGTAATGCCGATGAGCACAGATAAATATCTGCTGGTGGAATAAGAAGTGGGCGCCTTTTAACCGGGTCGAAAAAGGCTGGCTGCGCCACCAGCCCACTGGTTCTCTCTCCTCTCTTCGCCTACACCAGCCTACCTAATACTAGCTACCCCACTGCCGCTGCCTTGGTTTGGCTTGGGTCGGGTCACGTCACCATCGTATACGTCAGCCATTCAGAGCAATGGCATTTCTAGTTGCTTGCGATGAGGATCAGGTCGGAGTTCGACTTGGTTCCGTTCGTTGCAGTTCGGTGCCCACATCGAGCATCGCGGCGTTTTCAGCGCATACTGAGGTGCGAGCGATTTTCACTGTTTGTGGTCGCTCGCGGGTTGCCTGCCCGCTTGCTCACTCGTTGGGTCGCGCGTTCACCCGCACCCGCACACAGGCCCCTGCGCTGCGGCTACCCAGACCATTCCATGCTCAGTGCTGATTGTTTACCGCGTAGCTGCGCGGCCGCAGCCGGGTCCTGCGAGCTGCTGCGGTGACGGTGAAGACCAACCACGGCACTACCGAGGCGGATGTCTACTGACGTTCCTTCGCCCTCGACAGCAGCACCTATAATATCTGTCTCTCCCTCTGTCTCTAATGGTACACACAGGTGCATCGTTGCTCTATGGCGGCTATGGCGTCCATCAGCTGCGTCCCGTGCACATTGACAAACCGCGCTGTTCAGGTGCGAAGAGAGGATGACGAGCTCTTGTGTGTGGGCTGGCTGACGAGGGGGAGGACTTCCCAAAGGGATGATTCTATAATTCTACAAGGGACGATGCCGTTCGCCTCACGGCTGCCATTGCTGTTGATAATGTTGACTCTTGATCCGCAACGCGCCTCCGACGCTGACCCAATGCGCCCCGGCCGAGTCCTATTGGAGTCGGACCCACTTCTGAGGGACTGAAGCTGCGTGAAGCTGCCGCTGTGCCGCTGAGGAGCTGCTACGTTTGCCCACTCACCGAATCGCCGGCCGAGGGATGATCGGCATTCAGCCGACGCAGTGCGGGGATGTGCTTGGAGACTGCGCTAGAGGGAGAAATGCAGAAGGTGAAGGTGGGGTGGTGCGGACGATCGAGGGAGCTGAAGGCGAGAGGCAATTTGAGGGGTACAATCGCCTAGAGAGCTCAGGCCGAGCTAAGCGAGGCGAGACTAGGTTTAGGATAGGCGAAGTGAAGTGAGGTGAGGCTCAGGTGCATGTGCTCCTCCCATTCGCAGGATCGAACGCTCAGTCGCGCACCCGAAGCAGCAGCAGCAGCAGTAGCGGCGGAGGGAAGAGAGCTCTCGGCGGTGGCGGTGATTAAAGCCGGCCACCAGCACGCGAATTCAGCCATTCGGTGCACATTCGTCGTAGGGTGCAGGTCGAGTCCAAAGGTGGATTCAGTTCTGCAGGCCAAAAATCCTCTCCACGGAGAACTGTAAAGGTGGAAACAGGCGAGAACTGTGTAATGGTGCGTGTCAGCACTGCGAGAACAAATAATAGACGCAAATGGAAACGCAGCATTTTTTAGCTGAACAGTGATTATCGTAAGCGTCACCTCTCTGATCTCTTGTTGACTTGGGGATCGCCGTGCTTGCTCGTTGTACCGACACGCGTTCACATTGTAGCTGTATTAGCCTCTGCGTAACGAGATGTGTGTTGTGAATTGTGTTTGAATGCTGTGGAAGTGATCTCGGACTGGTGTGTGTGTGTACTCGCGTTTGTCTTGGCACCAAACTCGGGCCAATAATCCAGCACTCGCTGGCGGTGGCGAAATCGCCTCCGCCAACAGTTCGCCACGGATCCCGAGAAGGGCCTGAAGCCCGCGCCAGGCAATTTCGCCGCTCCGGGCACCGCGCGTCACTCGGCCTGCCTAGCCATGGCTATCACATGTTTAGTGTGCTCACTTACGGCTCTTGTGGCCCTATTGGTCATTCCGCCAGACGGGTGGCAAGCGGCGCTTGTGGAAGCCTCCGCGAGATCGGACGCTCTAAGCGCGCTAGAAGTACTCGGATACCGCAATGTCGACCCGTCGATGTTGAAGGCAACGGCACCCGCCGAACAGACGCATCAGCAGGCGATCTCACCTCAGCGAGGCCAACCGCAGTCGGCACAAGAGGCCCACAATCGTCCTGCTCCTGAACAGCAGGACACAACAGGACGACCGGGGGCCGTCACAGTGGCCAGCCTTCCAGCTGCGGCCGATCTTCTCGTAGAAGGGGATCGCGGCAATCGGGAGGCAACGGACTCAATTGAGAAACTCAAACTGGCTGAGGAGCAGCGACAATGGGAAGAGCATCTCGCAGCTACAGCACACAAGCGAAATGGCAGACGCCAGGGCGTCGGCGGTAAACACAAGCGCCGTCCCGGGGTTGTCCTGGACCCTCGCAAGACGTGGCATGCCTTCCTGCGGCATACGGAACGCCAACAGGAGCGTGACAAGCAGCGTAGCAGAAAGGCAGCTGCCCACAAGAAGGTCAAGTCAGCGCATCTACGAATGGTGAGATTCGGAGTGTACACGATTCCGATAGGTATCACGAAGATGAAGGTCGATCTTTGTCTTGAACAATTATGTGGTATCAGTATATAGGGCTTTTGCTTCATACGTTTAGATATATGTATAATATCTAGTTTGGAGTCTGGACCAAGAGTGATTCAGCCAGAGGTCAGCGCGTTGTGCTAAAGCGCGGTACTATTACTTCGCGTGTCTACTAAACACATGCTTGGATTTGGATTGCTCTGTTCATTTTCATCGAGTGATTCAAAATGGACATTTATAGTAATAATAGTAATAATAACGATTATAGTCATAACTGCCCACGCTGCCCATTCTCGTATTGCAATTCGTGAAGGGGTGAACTTCTTTTTTTTACTGTATTTACTATATGTGTTGCCCGGGTGGCCGCGAACCGCCGCATTTAACCGCCCGTCGATGACAGAACGTGCCAGATGAAGATACAACACGGCATAGTGAAATGCATATACAAGTACAATCTTAGATATTGTGTAACTAACCTTGAATATCTGTGACATTATCGTGAATTGTGGTTACGGATAACACAGCACGGGCAAGCTGACGAGATCGAAGTGCCACCCCGACCCGACGCGAATCCGTTCAGCAGCGGCATGACCCGTGAGCAGATGATCCAGCATATGCGAGATCTCATTAAGGAGGCTGCTGATAGACATCTACGAAAAAGTCCTATGGTAAGAGAGGAGTCCGCTATATAAATCGTATCAAATAGTTAGTAGCGAATTGTAGACGCATTACGGGGACGGCACTCTTAAGCAGCTTAAACAACAATGGTGAAGACTTTGTCTCAAGAGAAAGAAATATACTTGCAAATTATAGTTTAGTAGTTGAATTATTATTATTACTCAGTTCATGCCACCCAACCATGCCGTTTTGCATATGCCTAAGTCAACGCAAAATTTTCCACCATATATTAAAATATATATATATATATATTTGAAAGCTTAATCAGCGCACCCACGAGCGGCTGGGACTCGCCTGTTGGCGGCTTGCCGGCGGAATTGAAGTGGAAATTTTCACATTTGATAAGTCACACAATAGGCACGCGCGTATATGATTCTTCGAATTGCATTTATTATACTGGCGCATTCGATAGTTTCGCAGTTCGGTTGACAGCAGCCTATTGCACGATATACACGACTGTATTTTTGGATAATTAGTCAGTGAACATTTTTATTAACTGAACAATTTTGTACTCACATGTATAATAATCGATGATGATAAAAACGGCAGCACGCCGCGCTTTTCTATTATTTAGTTATAGGAGCCCCAAATCGTTTTGTGACGCACTGTGACGGGTTGTGTAAAATGATTGACATCGAACACGAACGACAAAGTACTATGACGGTCTTTGCGGATATCGGCTCAGACATTCTCACCTGCGTGAGCAATATAGGTTTATTGTTTGAACATAGCGTAACTGTTTCATAAAAAACAAAATCTACATTTTAACATGTTGGACCTAAAGACAATCGCAATACGCCAGCATGCATTTGACGTGAACCAGCATTCGGATCAATTTAATTTGAAGATTCACTGCACCCTTTAGTCGCGAGCAAAGCAACCGTTATTTTGTGCCCAACGAACGAACGAATGATGATGATCTAGTTGATATAGTTGGAATGAATCATTTGCAATATCTTCACGCTGTACTAATGTGTTATACTGTCAGCCTATATTTGAATCTCTAAGCGGCATTTTGCCTGTGCACACGCTGTCTCTATTCCATCTCTGCTAAGCGAGATGATTACTTCGACAAGGTTAATCAAACGTCGATACAACAGACGGCAAAACGCCGACTCAAAGCGCGAACAACATTTGGGACGACACAGTTCGCGTGTCCTCCATTCGCCGCACAGATTCGGCTCTGCTTGGCCTGGCCGTCATGTTACTCTTCTACCGGAACTCATTTGGCATTTTAGCGCCTCTGGGTTCTCCTTAGCTTCTCGCTGCCCGCTGCATTCGTCGTGCGGAAGTGCCGCTGGTGCACTCACGATGGTGGTGATGCTTCGCCGCCTCGAGGTGTACACATACGCGTACGGCTGAATGGCTCTAACGCGTGCTCCGATTGCAGGTCGAACGGGCAGCAGAAGACCTGAGAGACGCCAAGAGATGCGTAGGAAGAACGATATATATATATATATATTGTATATACATATATGAATATATATATATGTATATATAGAGAGAGAGAGAGACGTAGTGGAGCGCCCACTTCGATTGCTACCTTTTGCGGCGGCGATGAGCATTGCGCGTACAGGGGAGGCATCCGTTGAGATGACGAGAACATGTTTACGAAGATGGGTGTGCGAGTATGTGCTCTTTGCTTGCGCACCTGTGCAAGCGCAAATCCGAGCTGAGTTCCGAACAACTCGATCGAGAGAGAGAGAGACTCAGAGAGGTCTTCTAGCGTCCTCTTTCCTTCGTGTTCACCTCCTCCTGCGTTTCTGAGCTCTTTTTGCTGCTGCCGAACCACCCCCACCCACCTCATTGTTGCGCGCTTTCACACAAACGTAATTGAGAGAGAGAGAGAGAGAGATAGACAGAGCACTATTGCTGAGCAGTGAGTTCAACAGAGAAGAAGTGGCAACACACACACACAGAGAGACACAGACACTCATCGACACAAACACCCACGATCAGAGATATCATGGTCTATAGTAGAGACGGGCCGATCCCACCACACCTGTGGCAGCGGGCAACGTCGTCGATGAGTCCAACCGCCGGTTATCGTGTCAGGCGATCCATTTGGTACAAGCAAGCTACTCTTCAGTTTGGAGACTCCTGGTGATACCTGCTGCTTCGCGCGGCCTCTGTAGGTCGTTTCGGCCCTCGCCGAAAGTGCGATCCTCCTCTGATGTGGTTCCTCAAATGCCTGAAACGGATCAACGACGTTGCTGCGCCATAGATGGAAGAGAGGTAGGCCGCAGGGCTAGGCTCGAGACAATGGCCTCCTTTAAGGCACACGCGCTTGCACGATAGCCACAAACAATCAACGATGTGTGGTGAATGTCGACTGTCAGTCATGGGTAGCATCTACAATGCGGTCGAGCAAACCTCTAAGAGATCAAAATCGAACGATCCGAGTCCAGACAGTTCGGTCTCGGCGAAGCATCGCATTTGAGTTGAGATATCAAAGACTCAAAATGGTGGTGGCGTGCTGTGCATCTTGCATTTCGTGGGACGCATTTACCACCAAGTGTCTCGTCGCCTCATTGCTTGTTTCCAATGGCTGCTAGCGAGAGTCATAGCAGACATTAGCCTATCGTTCGTTTCTATGATAATATACACTTGACAATATTATGATAAACTGAGGAATCATCTACCATACGCGGGTACAGGCACTTGGGTCTTAGGCCCCTCATACAGAATATGCCTAAAAGTGTTATAAACATCTCGTAAACAATAAATAGTTACATTAGATCAAAAGAGGCTATGTCTGGAAATTATTATATTATTATTAGAATATTTATTACGCACTGACCCGTAACTCGTATGCATTATGATATTTTTCGTTTAATTCCATTTTCTACTCATTAAAGAGCATCAGCCAACATTCATCAAATTTCACCGTGTGACATATCGTCATTTAGCCGCGAGCGAGAGAGAAAGAGAGTGCTACACCTCACGCTATTGACAATGCGATTTGCATTTATTTGTCAGACGACAGACGCAGAGGTCTTTGTGTTACCAGCGATATTTATCTACTCTAGCTGACACCGTGCCTTGCATGACGATCATTCACATATTTTATTATAAATATTATTATTATTATTATTATTATTGTTCTGCCATCGCTCAACAATCGCTAAACTATGTTTCATACTCTATATGTGTTCCTGTTGTGATCGATCCGCGATTCCTCGTATCTTCTGCAATGTTTCGACATCCACCCCGCAATGCTGCGACGCCTACGACTGCGAAACAGTGTGGTACGAACTCCACAAAGGCTGAGTGTATGCACCAGCCTTCGCCCGGCTCGCCGTTGTTCGAATTTGAACGGGCGGCCCTCATCCCGGAGACGCAGTTCGCGTTCACGTGGCGACTTGCACATGCGCTCAAGGTTCGGCGGCAGCGTGAGGCTGAATTGCGCGCCTTCTATCGACCGTACGTGATGGGCGCATTCGAGCGTGGAGACGGACTTCGTGCGGATCAAGGCCGATTCACCGCGCCAGCCGGAGGAGTCTTCGTGTTCAATGCCCAGATTCATTTTAACGTCACCTTCGGTGGAAGCCTCAGGACGACAAAAGCAAATGGAGGAGGTTCGGGATATTACTCGGACGGTTCGGTGACCCTCAAGCTTTGCATTGACGCCAACTGCACTGCTAACTTGTGAGTTCATATTTGCTAACTGACCCGTATACACCTATATGTATCTCTGTGTATGTGTGTGTATCAGTCGCACGAAGATGCTGTGAAAATATTGTTTAAATATTGTTTCAATTTGATTTTTGATCAGGTGTGTTTTTCGACACAAACATGTTGTAATAGTTATTCTTTTTTGCATATTGCTTTTCTTCCTGTAGTAAATTATAAACGCTTTGTTGTTGTAGTATCATTCAGCACTAGTTCATGAACGAGAAGGCCAGCGCAATAAGAACATTGACCATTGAAGAAGTAGCAATATCCACCCCGAGTATCCACTTGATTACATATTCGCCTGTTGCTCTATAGTGTGAAATTAATGCTTGTGAGAGAGGCCCAGCTGACGGCAGACGATGCAGTTATTATTCAATTATTGTACGACTTTAGGTTCAGCAAGTGGAACTCGTACCGAATATGTTAGTTTTTAGCTACTTACGACTCATTTATCAACTTCATAGATCATTGGTGATCTTTTGTCGTTGCTCGACACAGCGCTGGACTCAGCATGTCGACTTGTTGGCTGCTTGATGTCGTCCGTCGGTTCAGTACACCAATAGTAATATTTCCTTATACACAAACATATTTTATATATATATTTGTTTATTTTTGTGTTTGTTGTTTCATGTATATTTGGGGCTCATCTCTCTGCAGTGCGCTCAGTGCAATCCGAAGCATCAATCACAGCGGGGCGTTCACATTGTCACTTGGCGGACCTGTCCATCTGACAGCAGGACAGAGCGTGTCCTTGTTTGTCCTCAATAAGGCCCGGGCCGCCGTAGTTCGCATCCTTGAAGATTCGACGTTCAGCGGCTATATGACATCGTATTTGTAGAGAGCGCGTGATGTGAATCCGCCGATGACGGTCGACTATGAGCTAACCTAACAAAGCTCCAGCTTATCAAGACAAATCTACAAAGCTGAATTTACTCTTACTCACTTGGATACGTAAGGGACGGTATAGTGTTCCCGATATTGCACTCGAAGGGAGCAGACCGTTGCTGTAGACCCAATTGATGTCCCTTGTAGATGCTGCGTGATCAGCCTTTAAATTCATTTCATCATGTAAATAGACGGCGTACTTCGATTGTAGTTATTAGTTAGTTAGTTAGATACACAGACACTTGTATGTATGTATGAACGTATCGAATCATAATCAAATGTTTATTCTCGGAACTGCAATATACATACATATGCTTAAGTTCTCGGTAAAAAAAAACCGTACATAGTCGTATTTAATATGATGGGTGGTCATGTAGCAGAGTAGATTGAATGGTCGTCGAACCACTGTCGTCGCCGTCCTCCTCTTCCTCCTCCGCCACCTGAGTACGATTCTGTGTGCTCGCATAACAACGCATACTCAGTCAGGCATGCAGTGCGTGGACGTACGCACCCGTTCGCCCGTTCACGCTTGTCAGAGCACGAAACTACCCCCACATTGTCCTGTCCCCTTCGCCAGCGAATGATGCAGGGGTTCACGAGGTAGCGAGGTCGATTTGTGGCTCGACGTCCCAGCAACAAACGGTGACCGCTAATTATCACGGCGTATTTAAGACTATATCATAGAATATATGTATGTATGTAGTTATTACTATTATTATATACATATGTATATGTTGGTTACATCTTTTGTTCTGACACACGTGATGGTTGAAGTTGACAAAACAACAACAACTCGACATAGATGTTTATACAATTTCAGCTAATTATTTCGATATTTTATTACTATTTTTCATTGCTTCTCGCCTCCTCTAAGTGGAAGTAACACTGATCTAGTCGTCCATTGTCTATATTGGATTTAGTAGTGGTAGTAGAAGCAGTGTAATTACTACAATTACTACTCAGAGGCGAGAATATTCCCTACGACTTCTACTGCCATCAGCCTTTCCACACATGATTAGTTTTAGTATAGCTATTATAGTTCCATGTTTTTTTCCATCATTGCAATCCTTATCTACATCTGTATTCTGTCCCACCATCAAGTTCTACCGCAATTGTACACGAGTGGGTATCGATGTTGGCTTCTACATCCGCCTGTATCAATATTGACTGGCAAACGGTCGTCATGTTCATCAATGTGTCACCTATGACCGTTATTCGTGTGGGAGCAACTCAGTTTTCAGTCATTTGACAAACGACAACTTTATGTCTCCAGGTCGTTGAACGAGGCACGGATACGTTGTTTAGTTACGATAACATTGAGAAGAAGGACAGCGAAGCAAACATCTAGAGCGATTTTCTAGACAACCGTATTTCGTCTACTAACACTCATACAGACGCACAGGCATATACCCGTATACATTGTAGTGCATAGTAGATATTGTATCGTGTGTGCACAGCCGGTACTGTATATATAACATGTATATAGAAACGTGTGCTCTGACGAGCATCAAGCAAAGAATAAAGGAGAATTGAGCAACTGAGTATATACGCGTCAGTCCTTGTTATGTCGCTACTTAGCCACTTTCAATGTTTGTTTAGCTAACCATGCCTACACATTTTACAATCTCTCTCTCTCTCTCTGAAATCCCGATATAATCTTAGATATATTAGGTATTATATATTGAGATAGAAGTGTTTTAGCAGAAGTAACATGTGAAATCTTTGAGTCTTTGAATTGATGGGTAAGCTAGCTTGAAGACATTTCTCCCGAACTCAATCCCGAGCGTTGTTTGACTGCCATTCCCTCGGCCTTTGGCTCATCACACATGTTCAGGCAATTAAACTGACCGGTCATAAGCTGCCGATCTCAACCCGCCAGCAAACTTCTAGGATCTCTACTATGCGATGCTACAAAGTCGTATGCGGCTATGAAGCGTTTAGAAAGCGGACACATTATCCACCACGTTGGTGGACTTGGCTGGTCAGCATACCGCAAAATAGGCTCCGTTCCTCACTCACCGGCAGAAACCCGGCTGACCGTCGTTGTTAGTATCGCTTACGTCTGACTTCGACGACTGCGTTCAGAATAACCCGGCAGAATCTCTCGAGCGACTTGACGTGCCACTGAAATCTCATTGTAGGGATCATTCGTTGAAAATCGGAATTGGCATCGTTTGCTAGCGTTGTGAATGTCAAAGGCATTGCCAACGCCAATGTACTCTCGATGGACCTCTCTGAAATTGCCACTTTGCAATGCTGCTGTCACGCTGGTAACGCAATCAATCAGCGGACTCCGAACCCGAGGCTGAAACGGAGAGAAAAAGTGAGACGTTGTGCCATATTCGCAATGCCAGCTTCTTTCGGCCACGCGCTGGCACGCCTCGAAGACCCTATGGGGCGCAACCCACCGGCAGGGTAGGTTGACAGAGCATTAGAGGCTTGTGTCTCTGTGGTTACGTGTCGTATTCTAGTGGGAGCGTGACAGCGCGGCGTTTACACTTCAAATCTCCCGCCAAAAGCACCGCGAGTGTAGCCTCAATACGATCAGTATCATCTGTTTCAATGCAGACAGCCATATTTGTGTAAAGATACCCGTATGACTGAGGTAATGAGGGTAAATAGATAGGGTTACAGAGTGCGGCGGACAGTGTTGGACAACAAATGACCGCAAGAAGTTGTTAGCAATAAATTGTTTTTTAGAGCTGACCCTCAGCTGTTCCCCTATGTGACAGGCCTCAGCTCTTAACCTTTTAGGTATTACTATGAGGGGACCTGTCGGAGCCACCTTTGCTTATTCTCTTCCTTACTCGTACCTGGCAAGAATCTTGGACTGCTAGACGGGAAGGACGTGTGTGTTGGGTTCATATCCTGTCGGACGCGGAGAATCCTTGGAGTGGTTTACCATCTTTCCTTATCTGAAGAAGTTGTTAGCAGACAAACGCTAACGGCTCCACTCGAAACTAACTGGCTAACTCAAAATTCTGCAAATATGATATATATATATATATATATATATATATAGAAAGAGAGACAGAGAGATGCTCTTATTTCATATCATTATTGCTATTTTTTTATTATTCACTACCTAACTTTAACCCGCAAGTATTTTTTGGACCGCGTCGGTTCGCACGCATCTATGCGTTTCAACCAGAGAGCCGGTTATCCACGGTTGCAAGTCTGCAGCCATCCACAATTTTTCCACCGGGCCAATTCACTCTCTGTCCATGTGCGAGCTGCGTTGAATTTCGCCTTTATGATAACATCCATCGCTACCATTGAGCCCTCCAGCACTGCTATCGGCAATTGACCAAATTCATCGCTATGTCTACGCTACAAAGATGTTTTCGCTGTTCCCACTGCATAATAATAAGAACAATAATAATAGCCGAGAATATTTATTTTCAAAATTCGCATGTATTAATTAACTAAAAAAAACACACACACCGTTAAGATATGGACCCCTATACCCAATTCCAAGCGGAGGATGTGAACGCGTGTGTAAGCCCAGAAGAGGCGATTGAAATCGACACATTGGTTCTTCAGGGACGCCCCATGTACGGCTGTTGGGCAAACATATGTAGCGATGTTACGAACGTTGTCAAAAAACGCAATGATCAGGCTTGTTGGCTTGTAGCCTATGGACGAGTTAGCGAATACGGGAACGAGAAGCCCGTGTATAAACGACGACACCGCGATGGTGAACAACTGTTGATCTACAGACTGAAGAACACTGGAGGTTCCATAACGTAAGTTATTAGATAGATCAATTAGCACAACATACGTTCATTCCTCAGAAGCCCACTCAGCCACCCTTGGTCATTACAGATCATATACAGATATATACGTAGACAGAGAACATGGTGATGTTTTCCGTAGGCAGCTTGTCCCATCTACATGACTCACCAGCCGAGATGATCAAGCACTCCCTATACGACCAGACACCCACATGTTTTCCACATGGTGCCGTGACCAGGCATGTGCTGTCTCATTAAAGCTCGACAACTCCAGAAAACTGATTATAAGGATAGATGTTAGTAATTCGAAATATGTATTAATCATGTGAAAAATTGATGCTTGCACTTGTATTCAAGGTGAGATACATTACCACATGTTCGATCGGTGCGGATTAGCGTTCGTAACCGAGAGCAATCGTCATATGGGCTATCGTTGGCAAAATGTTACGCATTCATCCTCCGAACTGTTTTCGGGTCATTACAGAGCTCGCCCCTTTAACTGGGATCCGATCAACATTTATCGTGAACATCCCATCTTGTACGGGTCACCCCTGAAGACTCGGCTAATCAAAGACATCATTGCAAAGCATTACTCTAGCAGAACCGCAAAGATGGCAACGGCCGTTCAGAAGGCAAGTAGCCAACCAAGTCAGATATCTGATATTTACTTATAAACTAATCTGGATCATTAATTGCCAGCGAGTATCTGCATATTTTTTTACCAAATAAAAGCCTAATGGGTAATTCGTATGCTGATTCAGCTCAGTCAACCAAGGATAGATATGACAATATCATAAATGAAGATTTCGAATATTTTGCATGACAGAATCAGCTTCTGACAGTAGAGTGCGATTTCGAATGCTAAATAGTTATATATTTATATCGCTTCAGCTATGGACCCTTTAGGGGTCAATAACGGCACGTATTATCAAGTATTTTATTATTCTATGTATATATATATATATGTATATATATAATATATATATATATATGTATATATATATATATATGTATATATATATATATATATATATATATTATATATATACATATATATATATGCCCCATTTTTACTTAATATCACGGCTCGGCATCGTGAAATATCATGAAAATAGCCGCTTTTGAGAAAGTTGGTTATACCAGTTGCGCGTTACCGCCCATATGAAAGTTCATCTTCCCCCCTGCATAGACGCGAGCAGATTGACTCGATTTGCGATGACAGAGTTCAATTTTGATCCTGCTCATGAATAATATGCATTGACAGGAGCTCACGCTCGGCTTGCCATTCTAGATCCCTGCCAAGTGGATAATACCTCATATATCATCTATACAAACTCCGAACGAGCAAATGTCTGCATGTGCAAAACTGTTATTTTTTCTTTCCTTCTCTGAAATCTTGAAACGTTTTTCATGATCATCACTAAGGTGGCCATAATGTACAATAAAATCGAAAAAAAAAAACCGTTGAGCCGACCAAATTGATGATCAGCGTCTCTATCTGCGTTTGACTCGTGTGACCTTGCAGTGTGATCTTGCAAATGCATATGTAATATACAGCATAGATATATTAGTAGAACTCGTTAGCGCGACGATGGTGTTCCGCGCCAGCGATCTTGTTCAGCTGGATTGCTTAAACATTGGAGAAACGGCCCGGCTACTAATGCCCGTACAGTTTGCAAACTCAGTTCTGCTATTAGTAGTATGTGTTTTCCGATGTTCCTGTGTTCAATCAGGCCCTTCCGTCGATACACGACAAATCGTTCGCGTGGATGGCTATATGCGGCGAGTCGTTCATGACCGCAGCGGAGCAAGGCTACGAAAATGGGGCTATCGCCTACTTTGGGAGAGTCAACCAGATGCATTTGCTAATTATCCGGGTCAAGGCCATCGAGGTATTTTTTAAGTGAGGAAAAAAACACGCGCGTCGAGTTGTAGTAAAATGTTGGTCACATTTTGACAGACGTTGATCGAAATGAGTACTTTATCCGTTATTCCGTGTTCGTTGCTAAACACGTTACAATACACTGGTATTGTATAGTCACAACGTCGTGATGGGTAATTTTCGAAGCGAAACTGTCCGCTTGTGTTTTTGTTGGATTTTGCTTAGCGGAGCCTGCTCGGGCTGTTGGGCCTGCTCCTATGCGCACTGCATAGAATACAACAACTAGGACAGTTAATTCATGAATTCATTGTGAGCAACTGTCGAATATTAAAGACATACTTTCATCTCATTCTCGCTTTTCCGTCATCGGCTGCCACCACCGCTACCCGAGTCGGATACTCTGACAGCGGATGTCACGCCTGTGTTTGTTAATGCATTACATTTCAAACCGAAACGTCGCCCCGTGTTCGATTTATCAGCCACGAGCGGCGAATACGGTCGTACGGCAAGCTTGCCGAACATTTAATGTTCTCCCACGCACAGGGTATACCCGGGGTCCCAGAAGCAAAGAGGTACCAAATGAGCAGGCGCCTTCCTGGCCTGAATAACCACGAACAGGAATGAACCCCTGAAGCCGAGATGAGCCGAAAGCCGATGGCTCCAGAGGCGGCGATAAAGCTCAAAGGGGCGGCGTAGCGGTTCGATATTGGGCATGGGCTTCAACAAAGTCATTCGGCAGTGACACCACCGACAATTGTCAGGGTTCGAAACGGCGATGCGTGAATGAAGAACGAAAGAAAGAAAAAGAAAAAAACTGCTTGTCAATAACTACATTGTAGGAACGATCGAGAATAGGATACTACATTCTACATCCAACAGGAATCGTTGAGGCGCTACCGCTACAGATGATTTTTGGGGCGTCCCAATGGAAAGGAAAGGTAGTCAGTGCGTCCGGGCAAGGTCAGAAGGGACGTTTATTGATTGGCGTGTTTTTTTTTTTCAAAAACATAAGAATTGTTGTCCGGAATGTGTATAGGCAATTTGTCATACCACGTACGAAGTGGTATTCCCACCAGGACGAGTGGGAATCAGGCCATAGAGCTTCCGATCAGGGCATCGGGCTTGACAGTGACCTGTCGCGACAGTGCGTAATGAACGTAATTGTATATTTACATTATTCTCAAACTGCTGGTTGGAAAGACTTGCAGTGATCCAATGGTGGCTCAGTGGATTACTGCCGTTGTTATTATGTGTGCGTGTGTGTGTGTGTATTGCTAGTGAATGATTTCATCTCGGAACTCAGCTGAATGACATTTATAGGGAAGATTCATGTTTGCGTCAGTTGGTTCGTGTTTGGATAAGGTGTCTAATGGCTGCATAACGTAAAGCCGTGATCTGGGTTACTATTAGAAGATTACGAAAGGCAAGCAATCATTAACCGTAGAATAAGAGAGGACCCGTATCATAGTTAGATATGTAGATAGGTACATGTGTATTATACATACGCGAGTTAAGATCGCATCAATTCGGATGTGCCCTTTGGGATTTGAACCCGGAAACCGAATGGTTCCCAGTTTCCGACGTTCCTCTACGCCATCGTGTCGTCCTGTATAATATCATTTCAAATGCTTCCCCAAGCTCACTTCTGATCTGACCAGCGTCACCGAGATGGCGCTGTTAGCGTTCTCAGGAACAGCAATCACTTACCGGATCTGCGTCGTCAACATCGGAAGGCGTGGGCTCGGTATTCTTGGACATAGGTGTGTCCTTGACGATCGACTGTCCGCTTTAATCTCGCAGGCCGTTATCGTGTGGCCGGCCATAGAGGCATTTCTCTTCTCGATTCCTGCTTTCATCGAACCGAACGAACAGGGCCGCGCAGGCGAACAATTTATGGCGGAACTGGCTCGCGTGCCTTACAATGCTCTCTTAACGGTAGGCGTGTCGGCCAGTCCCCAATCACTGTCTCATTGGCGACAACCGAAAATACGACAGAGTAACAATGACGGGTGCACATCTGCACCCCATCTGTCCCTGACAAAAGTATAATCGCTACGAGCAATCGTCGCTTGTTGTCGTTATTGTGGCCGTCGTCAAAGTACGCTATCAAGCTTTGCATCGTTGAGCGCCAGTTGACTGACATGTGCTATCTGTCGATCTATATATATATATATATATATATATATATATATAGGACCTTCTACACTTATTTTATAGCCATTTTAGCCATCTACTTTTGGAGCTCGAATCATTATTCCCATATTTTAGCAATTCTGAGCAAAAGTCATGAGCCGAAGTGCACGTGTACTTGAGCACAAGCAAAATACATTTGTTTCTCTTTACACTAATTGCAAGTGGACGTCACACCACCTTCGTGATTTATGATTATATCTAATGATTACAGTAATGGTTGAAGTGCTGTTGCAGTTGGTAAATGGATGTAAGTGTTGGCCTGGCTGAAACGATCACTCACAAATTGTTCACGCTTTGCTTTCCTGAGACTAATATGAAAAGGGGCTGCGAAAGAGGTCGCTCCAAGGCTCTCCAGGACCAGGACACTACCTGACAAACAATTCAATTAGCAATACTGTACATATGTGTCGATTCAACCATCTCGAATTGCGCGCAACTAGTATATTATACATATTTCCTGACCAAAGATCATCTTTTTTTGTCATCCCACAGCTCTCAGCCAACAATTGTTGATAAGTGTATCTGATTGCATAAAACACGCTTAATGCTTTAATGATATTAAGACCACTTCGCTGAAAGGCTCTGCCGCCTTATCTCACCCGTCCAACCGTTCGGCGTTAAACTGTTTAGGAGTCCGCCTAACGTCGCCATTAGTGATGCGTAACTTGATGATTTATGATTGATCACCATGATTTATGCCACTAACGGTACTGGCTGACTGATGCCAAGCTGGACACATTGAACATTGACGGAGAAATGAATGTCACATTAACATGGTAACGCTTTCATCCAATTGCTTCAGAGAACCCGCAGCTGCATTTCGAAGATTAGCAGATTCATTATTGCCATTTAATTCTAAAAAGTCACTGTTACTGATGTATATTAGGTGTCACCAAATCGGTATTCGGCTTACACTTTCACGTGGTTATACCCGAACTTCGACAGATATGGTAGACAGATATCGTACACAAATTTGACCCCCCATGATCTAAGATCGTTTGCTATCCGATTCAATTTATAGATCAACTATGAATAGCGGGTACACCACAAATGACATGTACACAATATGGTGTCTTATAATCATTTCGCAAGAGATGGTAAGATGGCGATCGGAGAAATTTCATTGCCGTTCATATTTTCTACACCACTTCCCCGATAGAGGTAACAATACATGGAACAACAAAAATCGATCTACATAACGGAACTGGCTACAAAATGCAAATCATTTTTCCGATCGATTTTCGAGTCGATTGATTAAGCCACAAGATGAGCACTTCAAGTAAAAGGTCAATTTTGCCGGTGAATTATGCAACGTGGTGGTTTTGGGGTAAGGATAGCGCCCATTATTATTTGAGAAAAGGCCATCTTCACGCTGGCGTGCGAAGGCTTCTCCCCTTTGAGACTCACAGATGTAGTTGCCTTAGATTGATTTTCTTTTTAGTTGCCTTCGATTACTACGGTATCCTGTTTCGACGGATATGAGACAAAATTTAGTTTTAAGTCGGTGACTTGTTGCTTGCTGTTTGATAAATTTCGAAATTAAAGTTGAATATAGTTACTAAAGTGACGTAAACCATTGCTCAGTGGATTTCGAGTTGAAAAGCTCGAGAATCAATCCGTTTTGCTTATGTATAGTATTATTTGGTAGGAAGATAAAGACATGCCCCCCTGAATGTTTATTTTCTGGCTGAGAACGTTTCGCATTCGAGTTAATTAGGTACTGTTGCTCTCCGCTCTCGACACGACAGCCATCCACGCAATGTAGACTAATTTGTCCTGGATAACCGATGCAGATCAGAACGGCGTATTTGTATGTTCTGCGGATGTTTCGCATACATCTGTATTCCACAAGAGGGGTGAGGTTTACAGAACACTACCCCCCCCCCCCCTCAATTACTCTTTGTGATTGTTTACAATGACAGCGTCTAACATCGATCTCAGAGTGAGCAGCAAAAAATCCTCTGGCGATCTTCTCCAGACTGCCCGAACCCGAGGACCGGAAGAAATTGCGAAGAAAAGAGGAAGACACTCGAACAGGATTCGAGTCCGATCTGAGCGGGACCCTTCGACGAGGAAGGTTTGAGGGAAAGATGGAACCGCTTCTCGCTATGAAGGGTTGTCAATGTTTCAAAGCGCTCAGCAGCTCAGCCCAAGAGAAAGTGGAACGATATTCCAGTGGGCGTCTCAACAGGGGAAAAGCTCTCTCTCCTGAATATTCGAAGGATATCCTCAAAGCCATCATAGGAATTTCGACAATCACGTCATTGTTATTGTTCAATGTTTGTAATACGCTAACGATGGATTGAGACAAGCGCCAACATTGAGAGCTCGCTGTAAGCAGACGAGAAATAGAATGGAGTATATCTATACAATGATATTCATTGTGTATACTATCGGTTCGTTGAAGCCCAGCCACTTTCCCTTTGAATCCGATACCATGTGTTTTGAGAGGGCTCTATTACTTTGCATGGTTGGAACCTTTTAGCGGAAATACCCATCGTACACCACGAACATGTATATGAAACCTCAAACTGGTTAGCTGGAAGGGATCTACCCCGGGGTCTTTGGGAAAACATATATACATATATATATATACATATATATATATATATGTGTATATGTATATATGTATGTATATATATATATATATATATATTATACATATGTACATACATATGTATGCAGCATGTGTATATATACATACATATATTATATATTGGGTTGGAAATAAAGTAATTGCAAAGTTTCCACCGGTTATTATCAAAGTTTGCGCCTTCGCCGGGGCGTCGCCTATGTTGACAAGTATGGTGTCATTTTCAGTGCCAAGAGTTGCTCTTCTAAAAGCGCTGTGAATTATCTTAGTCATTTAATTTATATCAAGTTAGTTGAAATGGGCAACGAAAAATTGATATTTCGAGCCACTATTTTGTACCAAGTACAAAGAGGGCACTAAAATTGGAGAAACTTTACTGAAGTTTCACGGTATTTTCAAGGAGGATTGCATCAAGGAATGCCACTTTTACAATTGGTTAAAAACCTTCGGATGAGGCTCCACGTCCAGGCACGCCTTCGGAACGACCGCCTTCGAGAAAGGGTGGAACAGTACCCCACAGTGACTACGCGGGAACTGAGCATTGATTTTGCGTGATGACACAACCATGATCAATCACCTACATTAACTGGGTTTCGTGTCTGAATTGAATCAGTGGGTTCCTGGCCAATTCGAATGAGCGTAACAAACTTGGAACGCCTAACAAAGTGCCTCTCCCTGCTATAAAAAAAATAATTCTCATACGAGCGCGAGAGGCCTTGATGCGCCCCAGAATCCGCCACCCTCTTCTTGCTGCGTCCAGTGCACACTACATTCTCCGCATAAACGTCTTGTATAGTCGTCATTACTCTCAAGCATGTGTACCTCATCGCTCTCATCGTCAAACCGCTTCCTCGAATGCATGCCTGCACGCACATACACCCCTTGATCACTCTATTCCTCGATGTATTGAATCTAGAGCTACATGAGCTATGTGCCTCTATACCTATGTACGAATGTGCGCAGCTAACGAAGTAGATCGAACGGGAGGTCGAGGAAGCGCCGAGTCGCAGATGAGCGGTTTTCTTTCAGTTGCCGGCGCCCCGAGCAACTCTGCTTGCCTCACGCATCCCATTGCAACCGCGTATAAGAGCGACTGTAGAGAAACGAGGTGGATTGCTAGAATAGATCGGGGCCGAGGGACGGGTGGGAACCGTGCCCGTAGAGCGACGCACAGTTGAATCGGCGGCTGCTGCTACTGCGTCTGTTCGATCGCTGTCTATCCTCTTTCTTCCTCTACCTGCCTGAGTCCCTCTTTCTCTCAGCCTGAATCAGTGATCAGAAAAGCGATCAGAGATTGGTCCACTTGGTGTTCGTTCCCCTCCACGAATCCACCCGTCAGCCGATCATGTGTTTCTTCTCCTCGCGTCGAACGTCACGTCTCCATTCGCCTTCTCGTACTTCGCCTCGATCCACTATCCACCTATCTATCTCATCCATCCACGGATCCTTTACTGCTATACACCTCGTGGCGCGCGCCGGGCAAAGAACTTTGTGCTCCGGCAAAGTGTGTGCCCTGCCTCTCTCTCTCTCCTTCCCGTGCCAAGCAAGACAAGTCTAGCCGTGCGGGCGGGCGGCCTGCACCCGGACCAGCTCGCCGCTGCACGGATTCATTCGGACGGCTCAGTTGTTTAGACAGTAAGATGTACGATGAATACAGATAGAAAAGAAGTTTGCTTGTCTGATATCGACTGTGGGGAAACACGGGCCGGTGTTCCAGGCAGATGATGGCGTTCGCTTTGAAATGCTCACCGTTTAGCCCGCTTAGAGCTCCGGTGCGATTTGAAATTGAGACATCGTCATTTGTGAGAGTAATAAGAATGATTCTGTTTTTAATACATTGCTTTGTTCATTGTTCGTGCGACTCCCCATGCTCAGCAGGTCCTCTCTAGGCCTCCACTGTGCCTCTCGATCGCCGAACTATGCCCTTGGCGAAGTGGTACCACGCTCTGTGCCGCTTGATTGAATTAAATTATTAACCAGACTAACCAGATAGACGCTCGAAGCGAATCTGGCTATCAGGCTAAGTCGACTGAAGTCAGGAGAGGTGAAACTAAAAAGTAAACAGGTCGCATCAAAAACAACAAACTCCTGCTCGGAGGTCGTTGTGAACTTAGCCCCCTGTGGATCTAAACGGTGCAGCCGATTATAACTATCATATGAGAGATGATTCAGCAGAGCAAGCGCAACGACGCCGTGAATCCAGAGTAGACAATGTTGCTAACCATACCAACGCGACATTTGCACAGCCGTTCGCTGCCGTGTACCGTTGTTCCGCGGGATATCCAACGATAGCTTCGTTGGGTCGCAAGTCGAAAATGCAGCTAACTCACTCTCATAGTACGAACTCTCGCACATAGCTGATCACGTGGCACATCTGCTTATCTCACGCAGTAGTGAATGCGTTCCATAATATCGCACAACAAGTAAGTGATACGAAACCCAATTTGCGTAAACAACACGTACAGAGAGTATACACGAGAGGTCGCTTTTCCGCCGTTATCTATCCGGGTCCCCGATTACGAGTTTCGATCCTGCCTCGGAGAGAGCCATGAGACCTTATGCACTCCGTGCAATATACGAGAATCGACGCCCCGTCATAACCTATATGTCAGGGACTCGCTTCACAGAGTCCTTTCTGTCCGAGGCAAGTGTCGGCGAATCTCAGCTTCGGTTCAGCAAACGTCACATCTCCGCTGAGGAGAAGCAGAGTGAGGCGAATTTAATGGAAGCAAGACGGTCCCGTCTGGCCAGATCATCTCGTTATGCCGCAAATCAAATCAGTCAGTTCTCGTCCCCGCGAGTTCGTTTCACAGTTACGGACAACTTTTGCCATCCGCCATCCGTAATGCGGCCAAAAATATGCTGTCCCCCCTTTCCTGTGAAAATATTCAGCTGTCGACGCTTTTAACGCCACCGCTGCCGTTGTTAGTAAGGCGTTGAAGGGTTGGCTGGGAGGGGGTACTTGACGACTTGCTGATACACTATGCGTGCAACCATACACACGCACACACATTGGATTTCCGATAACATTGAAATATATTCTGCTAGAAAACATAGTCATTATTAGCCTGCTGCTGAGATTGTGCAGCTCGGGACCTCATACGTTGTTGTTGTTGTTGTAAACACTTCTAAAGTGGAAAAGATTGAGTTGAACTTTTCAGATGGTCCCCCAAACGAAGCAATTCATTGTCAAGAGCAGAACTCGAGGTCGAGTCCTGCTTGTCGCAGGATATAATCATAGCATCTGTTAAGGTAAACGACAGCGTTCTTCGAATGCGGCAGATAGTATTTGGTGAACAGCAGGCGAGCGTAGAAGAAAGAAAGAATACTGAAAAGAAAATACACGAATGTATTGAGCAAGCTAATGCATTACAATGAGCACAGTGAAGTGTAACCTAGTGCATTCACAGTCATGTGAATACGAGCTCCACATGACTTTCACATAAGCGAACATGATGTGACGAAAGTATTAATGGATAATAATAATAATAATAATAATTGACAACAGTGTGATAACAACGTCCATAAGGCACTTGCTCATTTGAAGATAACGAACACTCTGGACATAACATCACACCGCTGAACGCGACGAGATCGAGGTCTCAGTTGCGCGGTGTCAAATCTGGCCACTTGAATAATGACCCCTATAGCAGGTGATTGCCTAAACAATCTGTTGTATGATAAATCTGAGTCACAAAGTCAAGTCATACATCGGTGGTGGTGGAAATGTCCTTAATTGTTGTTCATGTTGCTGAAACTCTCACGAAACAGGCCCACCAACAGGCAAAGACGCGTTACATTCAGCGAGTATGATATATAATAATTAGGAGGGAATCGAGAACAGCGTTGGTCGCCCAGTCGAACGGCCAGACGGGATCGAGCAGTATGATCGGTGACAGCAGAAACATTAAGAACAGCTGGGGCAAGTCTGTCTGTTTGTGGATGCAACTGCTAACCAGCGATGCCACATCTCGTATTTTCCGTAGCTGCTACTGATGCGCTTTTTTTACCCAATTGTATGATCGCTGCTACCGTTGCTGCGGCTTAATTATGATAGCCGATATAACACGTATATCAAGTACGTCTGTATGCTGATTAAGCTGTACAAGGATCTGCACAATAGAAGAACAGTTAGAATGAGCAATTTATGTAAAACTCGACATGCAAATGTCTGCAAAATAATGCACAGCGTGTGAGCGACCCAGCGTCTGCATTCATTAACACAGGCCACGGCTGGAACATCCACCCTCGAGAACATGCACCCAAACATCCTCAAGAACTGGCAGTGTGTGTGTGTCTGTAGGCGGTAGTGGGCGGCCACTCACATGTTTTTTGTATCTTGTGTTCTGCAAATATTTAGTTAGAACCACGTGAATAATTATCTTGGCCTACTTATTCGTCATATTAGTTAGAAGCAGCTTGCCTACTGCCATTATTGTTGTTCTACTGAGACCCGGACTTTGCTATCGTAGACAGCATTTAAAATCTATTAACTTCGCCGCCGCCGCCCCCCCCCCGCCCATACGTGGGGCGTAACTACAATCTAGCTGAATCAACTGGTGTGTAATAATTGCGAGTATATATATATGCGTATATACGCGTATATATGCGTATATATATGCGGGTATATATATATATATGCAGGGTGTCCATCACGTAACTCAATAGCAATGAAAGCTCAACATGTTTATCACCTAATATATTACAACTTGATTACAGTTGATTGCTATGCGTCTCGAAGCCAA
Source organism: Stratiolaelaps scimitus (assembly GCA_019614645.1). NCBI lineage: Eukaryota > Metazoa > Arthropoda > Arachnida > Mesostigmata > Laelapidae > Stratiolaelaps > Stratiolaelaps scimitus. Next base: position 2,446,050 of record JABWDB010000028.1, read on the forward strand.
CAGTTCGAGCCCATCGCCGCTGAAACAGTTCACTATTATATTTCACTAATTCAGTGACTAATTCAATGTTAATCAAATATTCGTCTGCCTTCTTCCTTCCGGTAGAGCACACGGCTATTTTGGTTCAGCACGCCTGGCGCATAAGGCAGGATGGAGTAGATATATATATATATATATTTATAGCAATCGAAGAAAGGTAAGCAAGTGCTTGAATGAGTGAGATCTAAGTATTGTGTTGCATAAATGGTCCCTTGGGATAAGAAGAAACGGCTCTCCCGACTACGCAGCACACGTGTTTGCCCTCGAATAAAAACAGCCATTTCGAAGCCGTGCCGCCACCACCAACACCGCCACTGCTGCTGCTGCTTATAATGGCTTTCGTTAAATCCTACGTTTTTGGCCCCTGCTTCTACGCATATCTTCTGGATAAGACTTGAATCCCACATAACGCTGACGGTGGACGGTAACGCCGTGCGTAGCTAGGAGAAATGAGAGGGCCTTGTAACGATGAGACTAAATGCGAAATTGCCATGTCACTACTCTCCATAGGCCGAGATTGGCCAATTCAAATCTTGCAGGTTCCGCAGCGATGATTACAGAGATTCTGAGGATTCAGGTTCAATGTCGGGCCATTACGTTCGAAACAGTATTCCAGTGCTGCTCATGATAAGACCTAATGGTGCATTGTGTAGCTAGGCCACAATTAAGGCACGATATCGCTTTTACTATCTCTGTAGTCAACTGGTGTGGCTACGATTTTTTTCCTAACTAAATACGAAATATATAACTTGGGGAAGCCTAAGCCAAGTGGGAATTGTCACTAACCTGGCTGGTTAGTAACAATTCACTAACTAATTGCCACTAATTGCTGGCAGCATCGTCGTCATTCTTTTTAATCTATATCTTCTCGAAGTTTCACTTTCGTCAGGCCCAGTGACTAACGTGCCATAATTAGCTTAATGTCGCTTGTTAACCTATTTGCGTAGGTGCTATATATATATATATATATATATATATATATATATATATATTAGCTCAAGCAGTGCCTTGTTTCTAGTGTCTTCTCCTCGTCCTAGTGACATCTCCGAATGAACATCTTATCTACCATCTGCTCTATGTTCTAAGGCGCTTCCACAAGCCAAGCACTGGTTCACATGTGGGACAAACGCGAACAGGGCTGCAAGGGAGCCCCCTTGTAGCAGACGAAAGCAGAGAGTGTCGCTTGGTTGGTTGGCTGGTTGGTTGGTCGCTCACGTGGCACTGGTGGCCTCTCCTCTTTGGTCCCGTCGACTGTTCGACTTTGGCTCCACGAAAGTCAGGCCCCGCTAAGGCTGCCGCTCGTTGCGAAGAAAGGCGGGCGGCCTCGGGAGAACGTTCCCGTTTTGAGCCTCCACCGCCGCAGTCCCGTCGAGCCCTGTCCCTTCCTTCACTGCGGCCTCAGCTGCCTTCTCTGGCACTTCAGAGAACCCCCCTGATGTCCCGTGCCCGCAAGCAGCACGTCCATAATCTGAGTTACGTGGTCTGAATACGAGATCGCTCCCTTCCAACACCAACGGCCCCGGCTAGCACGCCGACTCCCAATCCACAGGACGTCAACGACAGCGACGAGGACACCGCGGAAGACCACCACCCTCGTAAAGTCATATGGACATAAGTGGCAGTAGCACCAGGCGGGGCTTTCTTTACTTCTCTCTCTCGATTCTCTTACTTGAGAGAATTATTCGTGTACCCGAAAAATGACGGCCAGAGTAAAAGAACGGGCCACATTGACATTTGTACAAGGATCCTCGTGTCTCATCTCTGCTAATCATTACCATACAAATGTGATCATATTATACGTTGAGTGAATGTGGACTCATTGGTGGTCGTGAGCTTTGCTTTCTTCCGCGCCAGCCTAAAATAGAGATCAGAGCTCTGGATTAGACAACCGTAGGCAAGGTCAGAAAACCAAGAGTCTAGGACACAAGCTGTTTGGAGGCACATTTCGAGGTGTGCTTGGAGTGTTCATTGATTTTTACCGAGCACATATGTGTCATATGTACAGCGGGTATAGGCTGGTGGGATACTTTCTTCTTAGTACGGGGCGTCCCTCGTGAGCCATCCCGGTTCCGGGTTCAATTTCCATTGTTGCAAATGTGCATTTAGGGGTCCGTTCTATGAAGCAATGCGAAAGCAGTATCGCGGACTTTAAATGTTGGCTGAGAGTAAGTCCGAAATCATTTAATAGGCTGGTGCGAGTGTATTAGAATTTCCCTTAACAGAAATCAAAATCGCGAATCCGGTACTTAGTGTTCACCGGGCAAGTTGTTCAGTGATTCGATAATTCGTCCGCCAAGGGGGCGTTACAAATAGTTAAACACTTAATTTTACAATCTCTTTATATATATAGTTTTTATAAAGAAATATTTTCCAGTTCAGTGCACTTGAAACGATGCGTCACTTCGTATATGATACGCTTTTATAAGATACATTAGGTTGAGGCATAAGTTCCCGGGGTTTCATGAACAATGGAAAAATGACGCACTCTGATCTATTTAAACCAATTCACATATTTATTATGTACACCCCGTTGTTGCTCACGACACGGGGAGTTTTTCGTTTTCTAAAAAAATTGTTTTTGTGAGTTGAAAAAGGCGACCAACCCCCATTCAAGGTCCTCTGAATCGTCGAAATGCCGGTCACTCAAAAAATTCGCCAGTGAACGAAACAGGTGGTAATCTGTTGGAGCAGGGTCTGGCGAATATAGTGGGTGCGCAAAAACTTCCCATCCGAACGCTTCAAGTGCCGCTTTGGTGTTTCTCGCGGTGTGAGGCCTTGCGTTGTTGTGGAGGAGGATGACTTGGCCTCGCCTGTCGGGTCTCTTCATCTGAATAGCCTCGTTTACACGATGCAACTGGGCTATGTAGAGGTCGCCCCGGCTGTAGCGGAGGCGGTTAGACCACGGCAATAGCCGAAAAAAGCAGGTGTCGGAGATGCACTTGTTTATTGCGTGGAATCTCCATCTTTCGAGTTAAAATCCAGTTCACAGCGAAAATCGAACTCCGCAGGCGTGTAGAGCGGGAAAAAAAAGCTTCAAAACCAGTCCGGTTCAAAATCAGTGAAGAGGGTCTTGGTGGAAGGGGCAGCAAGTTCAAACAAGCGGCGGAAACTTATGCCTCAACCTAATATCTCAAAAAGGGCCTCAATGGTGTTTACAAATCGGAGTCATAGGCAGGGTTGGTTGCGAGTCGCCCTAATGCATTGAACAACCTAGCATCACCGAGTCACCACCGATTTTCGAAACCTTCGTAGGGCAGTGGATATTACACGATACAACAAGTTGTGCAGTTATCGTAGGAGCGGTCCCAGTGTGAGAACACACTAGAAATAGCAAACACTGAATAACAATGGATTCTCATGGCAGGAACCTTGTCTGTTGAGATAAGCACGTACTCAAGTACGGCGAATGGCGAATTTCTGTTGTATCATAAGTATTTCGTTTTCTCCAAAGACAAATCCCATGATTGGTTTCTCACGTATCTACACGCATTGATTATAGCGTTGAGCATTCCTTCCCGAGCTTGGTTGGGCTCAATCTACCACCGTCACTCGGCCAGCCGAAGACGTCCTGTATAGCCACTCACCGAACTGAAGGATTCACGCCTACGTGATAGTAGTAATGCACTGCGTTCTACCGCTACATTGAGTCAGTTGAAGCAATTAGCAGTAGATAGATCTCTTAATACCTCTAGCACTCCCGTGCCTCGAGGGATTCGATTAGCAATCAGAAGGCGGAACAACCAACCCACCAATACCAAGCGTCCCATCCGCCAGGGGGTGGCCGGTGGTGCGGAGTCCTCGTTGTTGAGACGGGATGCACCGAAAGCGATCGACTCGACGAGTGGCCCCGTCCACACACGCTCATCCACCCGTGTATCAGCCAGAACGCGACAAGCAATGAAAGAAGCATCGCGGTAAAGCAGCTATTTATCGCTAAGATCCGCGTATCACGTGGTCTCCTCTGCCTTCGCTAACCCGACATGTCTCTCTCTCTCTCTCTCTCTCCCTATCTCTCGTAGCTTGCGGGTCTATTACAGGCATATCCAGCTTGTTCATAGGCTGCTCTTGTTGAATGCACAGCAGCACACCTGCGCAGGCGTGCAAAGAACGGTCTCCGTCCAATAAGCGGTGGCATCGTCGTCGAGCGACCTGCTAAACAAAACGTAGAATATATCAAATAGGTTCCCTGAGTGAATAGTCAGTCAGTGCAAATCGGACGAGGTCAGCAATCGGACACAGGACAAGAAAGGAAATCTACAATATTTAATAGGGAGGCTCTCTGAGAAGTTGATAATGACACGAGTGGACTGCATGGCAACATTTCGCATTCTCCATTCGATCAGTATAGCACCTATAGCGCTATACTTGTGAACAGTCCCACAGCTGTCGGAGGTGGTCCTTTACTTTAGTTGTCGACAATATATCATATCTCACTAACTACACCAGTCTTAGTTACATTACATACGTTAGTTTCCGGTACTCCTGTAGATTGTGTATACATTTGCCATGATACTGACAAAGAAAGTAAATTGATTTCGTGAGATCTCCTCCGATTCAGAAGGGTTACAGCACAGACGTCGCATGTTTATACGTCACGAACATCAGGGACCGATGCTGTAAACCAGGCTGGCCGGTGGCCCATGCATCCTTTTGGTCGGACAAGATTGGGAACTTCTTTTTCTGATTGATTATTCAAAGTATTCGCGGCGGGTTCCACCTAGCGCTGAGCCAGGGTCTCTGGGAAGCTCATTGTCATTATAGTTTGATTCACACTCTCGGCATACAATACCAAGTGCGAGACATTGGAGTTATGCAGTATTTAGAGCTGCTTCTTCCAACGAAGATTCGGCCAGAGTTTTCTTTCAGCCATAATATTAAGATATTCCGCTTATGTTTATATTTAATTTATGTTTATATTTAAAGTCACTAGGTCATTAGAACTCAGAAACATTTCGGAGGTTCTGGCTCGATTTATATATATATATATATATATATTTATATATAATGCGGTTCATCGAATTCACAGAGCCAACACGACTACGATTCTGCTGCGTAAATCTGTAACGGCTGTTACAGCTACGAATCCCGTAAATGCCGCTAAGCGTAAAGTGTGTCATTCTTTTTATGGGGTATTTCGGGAACACTTAGTGTGTCCTGGTTATCTTCCGGGAGTCGACTGATTCGGCGTAGCGCTTCTAGATCTTGCCTCAATAGCGGCCTTTTTTCTATGGGCTCATGTATTGCAAATCGGTTGCATTCATTAATAGTGACAGAGATAATAGCCCGTCCATGTAAACGAGTTAGCAATCACAAAAGTAGTCAATAATAACGTTATAACGTATGCTAGGTTAGTAGTAGTATATATATATATATATATATATATACAAAACAGTGAAGTTTTTAATAATAGAGACCCGGGTCGTTTTTAGACTTCATGTTAACCACTAACCGATCCCGTATTGATGAGCTGTCTACTTCCAAATCTCCCATTCAATCTGACCATAATCCAATCACCTTCACGGTGGTCTTCAACACTCGTTCAATTCGTACTGACAAAAGAGAATATGATAGCTCAAGCCGGCTTGTGGTGCCTACCCTCTTCTCGAAACGTGATAATACCGTGAACAGTGTTAACATTGTTATTGCATGTTTAGTAATTCTATCTCTCAAATTCATTTTCTAATCAAGTAATTCATACCTGAGTTTAAAAATAGGAGTAGATAAATAGTCGGCATGAAATACATGTGGACAAAGTGTAATTTTGATGGAATCCAGTTAGAATCCAAGAATGAGTTCAAACTCGGAAATGCGAGCACTGAACCAAAGATACTCGATGAAACAAATATTCTATTGATTTTGTATCTTAATTGTTTTTCTCTTAATTGAATTTCTAATCATTTTCTTTGTTTATTTTTTTAACTTCTCTATTTGTTTTTCTTTTCTTCTTCTCCTTGATTTTATTTGTTTATTTGAATATTTGTTTCTTGTCCGTATCTACGTAATACAAAAAAATACCTCAGCTGATCGCGATTCTCGTCAGAAAGAGTAAGCCCCCCCCCTCCCATTAACTGTTCGGAAGATTATTAGCAAAATGGAAAAATTTCCCCCAAAGTAACCTACACATAGCGTTACAGTCGATTTGATTCTGCCGCTTCTCAAACAAATAAGAGACACGCTTGATATCTGAGCTTCGATATCGTATATATTGTAGACACTATGGAGATGGCGTTCTACCTGAACATTTTAGGAAGTTCTGTTGTCTCACGTCAGATGTCGCTAATTATAGACCAGTTGCCCAACGTCCATTATACCTGACAATTGCTTTGACGAATCATATTTCTGCTATTCAACAGTAACGAAGGCGGTCTAATTCGAGGGGAAGCAGATTTTACGAGAATGAGATCGCCAACTAGCCGATATCGTCGTCCACTGAATTTCTGTTGTATTTGTAAGTTCCTGAGACGGGTTTCAACTCATATCATCATACCCTATTCTACCTAAGGTTACATGTTCTCACGCAATGTTAATGCCAAGTCGTTGTAAAAATAGTTCGTGCAAATTTATGTGGCTGTTGTCGCACCATGTTGCACTAAACAATTGTTTCTATTATTTCTTCTTTTTTCTCCAAACAGCTGAGAAAATTTCGAAAATGTTGCGAAATGGTTTATTGAAATGATATGGATTTCTGACGAACTATGTTTATATATCTCAGCAGTGGAAGCATATTTATGAACTGTGCTGAATTGAAGTCAGTTGTCAACGGCAATGAGTGTATCAACAACAGTGTATTTGAACTGACTTGACCCTTTTGAGTTTGCATGGATGCCACTGTAGCATTCATGTTAAGTGTAAACGCATCGAAAGTTGATACGCTTTGGCGAATTAATGATACATATCGAATGTTATCAATCTGCAATCTCAACTACAAACATATCCTGCTCACAAGGAATTATCACCCAGCATAAAATCGGATATGTACATATGGTTTTACACTAGAACATCAACCGTAAGAAAAAGCGGCAGACATTCTATTACCTTTGTGAAGCAGGATAGGAAAATATTGCAGAGTTGTAGCGAACTGCAATTCGTATGTCCTGAATTAGTCCTTAGCTTTTCATAGAACAGAGATTTGGCCCTTCTGCAGAGGGGTACCAGTCGGCTTTGTGCCAACATGCGCTTACCATTCAAGCACTGGTACATGGGTATTGCAAACGGGAGGCGCAGACAAGTGCATCACGAAGGATTTGTGTGCGAGGATTTGAAGAGAGTATACAGGATGTGTAAGGAATAAAGTCAGCTTACTGCAGAGTGCTACGTAGGTCCCACAGTATGGAACAAAATCGTTTTACGCTATCTGCAGTTGGGACGAGACCTGTATTCATAGTTTTCACTCGTTCTTTTTTTCTGAACTGAAACACGATTTTTTTACGTTGAAATTTTACATATTGACCTATTATTATCACACTCATTCCAGCTCGGTTCCTTAGTTACCAACAAATATTTTATGTATCGTTTCTCTGCCTTTGTGGCTCCATTTTATAATTTTGCTCATTATACTCTCGAAGAAAATCGAGCCCGGATGATTTCGTCGCGATTAAGGTGTACTCATATATAATACTCTTCGATAAGACCCCCCCTATTTTGTAATTACGGTATTTGTCCGATACGGACGAGATCGGTTAATGTTTCCCGCGATCAAGCTCTGATCGGGCAGGCACCAGGCAAACGTCTATGAATAGATCTTTATAAATAGATCGAAATTAATTTTACTCACTCACCAGCAAACTGCGGCGTGCGTTTGAAGAAGTGCTCGAGCTGTGGCAGCCAACGCTGACAACGGCTACTGCAACGAAGTTTCTGTCTGTTAGTATTCATCCCACGGTGCAGTCAGTCAGATGTGTGTACGGCCTTCGTTTTTTACACCTTCGAAGTATACCGTCATTCGTACCACATCCAATTCCATCCTATCCTGTTGGAGCTGTCTAGAACAGTTGTTGGCCCCCGTTAGTGAGGGCCATGTTTCGGTGTTTTCGGTGAGACGTTACCATGTCTCCATTAGCGCCCTGCTGGCACCTACCTATTTTTCAGCACGGTCAGTCCCGAGGGCTTCCAAAAGGCTGTAAATGTCAGAATACGATGCCTATCTGGTTGGTGGCAGACGGTGATGTTTCCGCCATTAGACTTGACGGTTCTTTTTTCGCCCAGCGACGAAGTGTTATCCTGTGTTCTTTAATATAATATATGAAATCATCTACGCCTTTCCTTCTACTGTAAATATACTACGAATGCATGTACTACAGGTCCTGCCTGTGGCCTAGATGTGCTTATATATATATATATATATATATATATATATATATATATATATATATATATATATATATATATGCCTGTAGGCCCCTTGCGTCGTTAACGGCAGCAGGAGTTTTGTGGTCTGCATCCTAAAACCAACGCGACACGAATCAGGCAAACGGCATAACTGTGTTTGACCCAATACCATCTCTGTAACGCTAGCTGGTGGTGATATGTCCATTGCCTACGCATAGCGCCTATGAAGCGAGGACTTGTGCTCGGTATAGACGCGTATACCCATCCAACACTAGTTCCAGCCAACTGTACTTATTTCAAGTAGATAAGTAAATCTAAAAACGGACCTCAACTAGTTAATAAAAATATTATATAGCTGGAACAAAAAAGGTACTTTTTCACACTGCCTATGATATCATATAACGAAGACAACCTTCTGAACATTGCAGCCGCAACTACATGTACCTATCGTTTGATGGAGAGCTCACTCTCTATTTTAGTCTCTAGCGAGCCCGAGGGAGAGATTGTCGGAAGATTTCGCAGCGCCATCTCCCATTCAGAACTGGTTTCCGACGCGAGAGCACGCAAGCTTGAAAACCTATCATTACTCATTACAATGAAATATGTTACTGATTATATTGTTTAAATAGACAAAAAGAACGCACACACATTTGGGAAACTATGAAAAATGTTGGTATCGTGGGGTCACCCAATCCCGAAGTGGCAGAACCTTTACCACACACGTGGTGCAGAACAATTATTTTATATGGGAATACTCTATTGCTTCCCCAAAAGATCGGATAGAAATGATTATGCTGCTATCAAAGGTGTCTACCTCCAAAAGAAGATGAGATAAAATCTTATCTTGCCTTGTTGACTTAAGGCAAAATGTTGAAGCTCTTCAAATATACCTGCTATATACGAACAAGCAGACAGAACATGTCTTTAACAATGAGCAGTATAGATAACGCCGTATCAGCCATAAACCCATATGAAGCGGCTGGGCCAGGTGGCTCTGAAGATTACATTGAGCAGCCTGCAACAGTATACGCTGCCGAGCATCCAAATCCCCAACTATTCAGAAATATTCCCTTGAGTGAGTTTAGTAAACCGACTAAAGAGAGGGCAATTTATAACCCATCGCGTCTCCGGGGAGTTCGCTAAATTTGTAGGAAACCAGCGGTTACCAACAACAGCGTTGGTGGTGGTGACGTGAGCCTTGAGGTTAGGCGAGCGAGAAGTGACACCCTTGAAATACTTAGCGCGAAGGTGAAAACTAAGAAAAGTCGACTGATTGGACAATCTCTTATGAATAGATAATATCTGTGTACGGAGATTTTTTAGCGATAAAAGCTTTCTGTTAGTTGTAGAATAGAACAGCATACAAGGACAGTTTAGTTTGAGAGATTTTCATCTTTTTGCACACGGCACTTGATTGTCTTTTTTGCAGGTCAGATGAACACCACGAAATAGAAGATTATGTATCGTGTGATGTGCTTAGCGCGAGCTGAGTTAAACACGACAACCGATTCGGGTCAGCGTAGATTATTTTCCCAAAAGGACAAAGATGTCCTCGTCAATATCAAAGGCCGCACACTGCCAATAGAGGTTCCGTTATTAAACCCATGAAACCTTCACCTTTACCTCAAAACCATTGGGGATCCGCAATTCTAGGTAAATCGTCAATATAACAGATACTATTGAGACGACACGGAACATCACACCTTTTAGATACCCGTCCTATAAAGGGGACTGACTGCAGTATTTGATATTTTTGAATTTGATTATTCGTGTACAACTCACCGTGTCCGGAACGCTACTCAACCCTGTGCTTATTATAACAAGTAATTTTCAATCGATCCATCAGAGGTAACAATGGAATATTTGGGAACAGGTATTAGCATGTCGTTCTCTGACTACACGAATCAGTGACTCGCGAGCTGACCGTTTGAAGTTTATTAAGGTCAGGTGGGTTGTCCACACACTTTTAGATCATCGGCATATAATTTCTAGGTGCGCCCACCAAGGAAGGATGGGCCTATTGATGGGATATTTGGATCTTGAAGAAGTCTAAGTATCTTGCACAACAATGCGCCCAGACAGGATCCTGAAGTCACGCCAGATGGGCATACGGCAAGCTCACCGAGACGAGACTCAACTCCGTTGGGGAATACCCATCCTCCAAGTAGGCCCGAATCCACCTCGCTGCGGTCCGATCGACGTCTACTGGGTCCTTAATAAATAGCCTGTTATTCACTCCGTCGAATGTCCTGAGGAGTCGTGATAAATATTATACTCAGGTGTTATCTTATGCTGCTAGCCACGTATGTAAATGAGTTAAGACATGATATGCTTTGCTTCTTGTAAGTAGTGTTTGCTAAAGCGAAAAGCTCACAGCGCGGCCGCATCCGATATTCTGTCTATTCGAACAGTACAGGGAAATGTTCATTTCATCAGGAATCGATTTCATCATACAAAATACTATACGTGGATTACTTCCTTTTGAATCACATACGATGAATGAGCACGAACGACTTCGATAAATCACAGTTTAGTTCTGGCTCTGTAAAACTCTAGTCGCTCGTGTGACTTCGGAAGTGCATGAGTGAGAAGCTTTTTATCCTAAATAATGATTAGCCATTTTATATATATATATATATATATATATAAGCATAACTGGGCGGTGCCAGCGTTAGCCAACTATATATTCTCGCTCGACAAAATGTTTACCCACGTTCATGTAGTCGTGCAAATCCCGTTTCATCTAGGTATAATGCAAGCTAGCTAGTGTTTGGTAGACCTTTCGCAGACCTTCCGCATCTGGTGGAGTCCCAGGGGCGTCTGTTAGAATGGGGGATCACTCCCCACCGAGAATTGGCGGGAGGGAGTCATCTGCCGCACCAATCAGCGAGCAAGAGACCAAACAACAAACGGCCACCTCGCGGTCATTATCTATCCACTAGCTTTGTCTACCAATATCTCTGACAGCCTTCACTTTCCAAAGCCCGTACTGGCAATGCGCTACTTCATCTAAAACAAAGCTCTCTGGTTGTAACTAAAACTGGTAACTGTTTTGGTCGTTGATGGCCAGCCGAGTTCGCGTTGTCTTACAACCGTAATTTCGTGTCAGTAATATTATATAGGTGATTTTGAATCCGTTGGGTTTTACAGTATGATGATCTTCTTTGATTGGCTCGTGCCGGGTGTGTTCCACATGATACCGGCATCAAACCTCAAACATCAGTAAATCGAAAAACATGGCCATGAGAACTTCTTCTTTTGATTCACTGCTGTCGAACATTTGTATCTATTGCAACGAATTAAAGGCCCAAATAAGAGGTACTACTCATTATACTATGAAGATATATGCCGTCCGCGATGCAAGCCAGTATGCAAATGCTGCGTTGTAATTATAACGAGACCATGTTAGATACAGAAATAAGTAATAATAATAATTATCTAATACGAAGAGAAGTACACGAGCTTGTAGAAGTAAGCCCTTTAATCATTTAATACGAGTTGAATTTAAATGAGGTCTACCTTGAACCAGAAAGACTCGATTTACCGCTTAGAAAGAGAGAGAGAGGGGTTAAATATACCATTTAAAAAGGACCTTCAGTCTGGTTGAACACCATGACGTCAGCATGCTGAGCTAATGTGAACAAGTCGAATACGTTTAACGTTGACTCACTTGGTCTCAGCCGGGAAACGAACCCAGGACCCCTCACGATTGTGATGCAGGGCGTCCTACACACGGAAGGTATATCTATATATTCACGAAATCTGGGTCATCCGTCAATGGAAGATGCCAATGCGACTGGACAAAAGTTCAAACATCGAACTTGCTCAAACCTCTGCCAGGTCATAGCTCACTCTCAATTAGGCATCAGTGTTCGTAGTCACTTGACAGTGGTCGAATGTGGCTCTGTGTGTTTTTGGAACAGTCCCGTTTGACGCATGCAGTGCGACCAATCGATGCTAATGTTGTATTGTTCATTACAGCTGTCCATAGCTGTTATCGCGTCAACCATCAATATTATTGACTACGGTGGGCGGAGTGAGAAAGCTACAACTTCATTCACGGCTGCCTTGAATGCTGGTGTCATTCATCGTGCTGAACGCTTTTTCTAAAATAATTTTGCCTCTCTGCATCTGTAAACACCGTCGTGAAAAATATTTTTAACGAACACTGCAGAGGCGAATTGTTCAAAATACCCTAGTCAAGTGCAATGTGGAGATATCCCGATACTCAGTGAACAGTTCGAGTTTTGCTTACCAAAAATGGACGGCTAACACCTCTTATCGTTGATGGAATGGAGGTTTTGAAGGTTCGAATGAGAAATCGCTGAACATTATTTGCTAACTCATTCATAAAGTTTAAATATATACTTAAACAATAAGTTTCCTTATATATATATATATATATATATATATATATAGTTGGATTTTTTTTATTTTTGCACACGTATGCATTTGTTCTTCAATATTGGCCTCGCATAGTTTTCGAGCTCTTTTTTACGATGCCTCCATCTGACAAACGGGAAATCGATGAAGACATGAACCGGCGTCGTGAAGGTCTACGCCGATGCCAAACGCGTGGGCCCCATTGAAAGGGGCAGACGCTTATTCCTATTTCACTACAAGGCAAACACGGGTCGGGCAGGAGGGCGTTGAAGAGAGTAAATATTCTACAAGGAGGAAATTTAGGCAGCTCCCCGTCACCACTATAGATCTACTATTTTCGCATGTTATGAGAGTCTAGGGAGACCGTTCTCTCTGCGGCGCTTTGGACAAAATAAATAGCAACGAGGAAAATCCGACGGCTACAACGGGTCAAAGAATAGGATTGAAATTCGCCGTTTTGAAGGAGGTGCTCCCATATAGGCCACTCTTTATTGATGGCCGATTGCGTATTGAGGAACGAACTATTTCGTGTCCCATTCGAATGACACTACACAATGGTATGGATGGACGGCGGCGAACGAAAGACCCAGAGCGATCGAGGCATGAAGCCAAGTGGTCGTAAAGGCTCTGGGTTCAAGTAGCTTGTATTGGATAGAGGCGTAAGAGATTTGTGCGCACGCCAGCCCTCGAGCGAGGTTTACAGCTGTTTTCATTTAGAAAGAAACGACTTGTTTGGCACAGGTGTACATCCAGCATCTGCTCAATCAATCGATTCGGTACGTGAACATTTATGACAAGGTTTTAATTATTTCAAGATTTTTCCCCACTTAGAGCCACGTATTACACTGCTACTCATCACAACTGTGCAGGATATATGGCCGAATTGCACAAGCACACATATGGTGCTTATGTAGAATTGTAAACTTGAAATTTTTAAACGTTTTTTCTCGGTACCTATTTAACCCTTGACAGCATACAGCCGTGAGCCTGTTGTATGCATAGGCATTAAGGTTGATCAGCAGCAGCTGTTGATCCAAGTCACCAAAGGAACAAGGAAACAGACATAGGAGGGGGCCGTGCTTTGGGCGTCCGCTCTGCATGGCAACCACGAACAGAGACAACAACGAAACTTCCTTTCACCGCAAACACTCCCGTGTTGTTGTTCTTTGCTGACAATCAGCTTCGTTAGGTATTTCGCAACAGCGTCAATTTGCAAACCTCTACTGGTGAGGCTAGATAAATCATCACCCGAAGCATGGTCCCTCGGACATGCCAATGTTTAAACTTCGGGGTCAGGAAAACTTTCGTATATTAGTAACGAAAACGTAACCCGCCAACGGAACGAGTACCGTATACACTGCCGAAATCCGCTGCATATAACGCGAACGACATAATCTTGCATGCGCGGAAGCAGGTCACGTTAATCGGCTGTTATGTATCGATCAAGGTACGAGGGCGGCAACTTTCAAAAATGGACTATGTCGATGTCATGCTAAAACCGCATCATCTACATCGCCAGCAACCGCCGCGAAGGAAAAGACGTCACTGATCCACACACACACAGACACATCCACATCCACACAGAGAGACTCAGGCCCTCAGTCAGTTTCGTTTCGTCGGTCGGTCGGCCGGCGTCCCCGAAGTCTCCCGTGCCGCTGGAAACCGCCTTCCCGCCGGCGCGTGATTGTTCTCAGCGAATTGAGAATCTGCTCGTCGCTACGCCCTCCCCGCCCCCGAGAAAAAAAACCACCGTCGACATCCACCGTCCCACTCTTCTCTGCTGCAGTCCCTCGATCTCTTGTGCAATAGCAACAAGCCGGGATTTGCTCAGTTTCATCTGCATGATTTTCGCTCACGGCTTATGGGCGTGTTGTTTTTTTCATTTCCAGCTGGATAGCATCGCTTCGCTGCAAGCGACGCCGCAGCAGCAGCAGGACTCGACACGAATAACGCATTACAACTGTTGATGATAAACATTACGGGCGTGGTGAAAAAAGAAATCGAATGTCTGCGCAAACGCGCTAACCAAAAATGAAAGCTGTGGACACATGCCCTGCAAATTAGATAAACAGATGTCCTATGCAGAAAGCGACCCATGATGTGGAAATAGTTATTTTCTGGAAGTATCCCAGACAACAAACAGTTGTTGTTGTTGTTGTTGTTGTTGCTGTTGTTGTTCAGGTCTCCTCTTTTTTTGACGTTGTTCGTATCCGCTACCACTTTACATCGTTACGAACGACGACCGCTGCTCTCAGGTGTTAACCTCGGAGTTACGGCAACACCGCTGAGAGTTGGAAGTCCTGGTACTTTACTTTTACTATACTACAACCGGTAGCTTTTGGCGAGCGGCAGCGATTGGTTTTCTTGCGGAAGTTCGTTCATACAGATGTATATACCTTTCTTGAGTGAAAAGGATCAAATACGTAGTTTTTTCTGTTTACAAATATACCGTTAGTGGATTTGTGATAATTTGTGTATGAGCAATATATGAGATAAACACCATGGAATCAGGTGAATGTTATATATGACCATTATATAACCCGCATGACCCCTTCACTGCGAACTTCCTTGAAGGGGCCTACCATAGGCTTATCCGCGCCACCGGGGACAAGCGCGCAGGATCTTTCCTTCTGCAACGCCTGTTCCTCGCTGTGAGGCAGAGAGGCAATGCCATCGCCTACCCCGGGACAATGTCGGCCCCGGCCCCCCCCCCATAATTCTTCGAAATAATTCCTAATTATTGTATGCTTGAATACATTTTCTTCTATAGCCATAAAGAAGATTAATTCATCGTCGAACTATAATGGTATTAATCTATTGGATGCTGTTTGTCATTAGTCTATATTCAATGAAAAATTGATATGATATCGTTACATTTTGTTTTTTGATATAAGATCTAATGTATAGACAATCTGTCGTGGTATATGTGTTATCACAATTATTATACTTATTATGACACGTGTCCAGAGTCATCTGTGGCAATAGGTAACCGAATCGATAAATTACGCATACATGCAAAGCAATATCACTCTGGTAAATTAAATAGCCATAACCATGTGTCCTTATATATGTATAATGAGGAGGGAGGTATTGCTATAAATATACGGATGGATTAAGATTATTGAGGTTAATAGAATTATTTTTACTATCTCAACATGAACATATTCACGAAACCAACGATGTTGTTCATGATGATTCAAGTAAATGCACCATCCATAGCTCATGCATGTTGCCATCCAAACTACAACCGAGATTAATGTCAAGTGAATAAGCAACTATGGGTCTGTCGTTGCATTCAAAGGAAACTCTGTGAAACAATTTGAACAAGTCAAGTGAGAGAAAGAGTTCCTAGGGTAAGAGGTAGATCATTCTATTCCTGCGCCCCTCGAATACCGGGTGCGCGACGACTATGATGGACACTATGCAATCGTGTCATCTATAGTAACTCTAGTGGTGTTGCTGCTGCACTGCTGAGTGTATTCCAGGGGCAGCGTCATGGGGACCGATGTTGCGGATGTTTTTCGAATGAAGGAAAAATGAAGGATCTAGCTATTTGAGTAAAAGCAGAATTTTAAGGATGTCGTAATGGATGTCGTCCCCCGATGCTGTACCAGGTCGTCTCGTCAGCAAAGACTCTGAACGTATGCCGAAATCATCCTTCCCAAATCTTCAACCGGCAAGGCTCTCTTTAAATATGGAACATGCGAACGAAGAGATGTATTATAGACTAATGGGCAGGTCTGGCCACTCAGGGCGTTCTCTGTGCAGCGGGCTGAGGGCAGAGCCGCGGTCAGGTGACGAACCACCATGTCGATATGTGCATATCCACTAAGACCCTCGTCAAGTGTTAAGCCCGGCAGTTTGACCGTCCAATTACGTGACCACTCATTTGTTGACGATTGAGGTCGGCTTGGGTTGGGTTCGACCAGATCTGAAAACCATGTCAGTCCGGTGACGTGGTGTATTCGTGTGCGCCTTACAACCAGAGAACACGAAGGTGCACACACGGGTTCGATGCCCACCGTTGCACATTTGCATTTAAGGGTCCATCATACGAATCAACGCAAATAGCAAGTCCGGCGACATTAAATGTTTATGGCTGAGAGTCAGCATGAATCATTTATATCGTTTATATTTGGAGACAATGGCAGAAGGGAAAATACATTGCTGAAAGAATACTGAGAGAGACAGACAGTCTGGAGAGGCTAAGCTTCAGAGGACTAACTGAGGATGACATTCACGTTGTACAGGATCAGAGAATGGACCGGGGTCAGGAACTGGACGGCTGAAACGTCTGGCCGGCACCCGGCAAACCTTGGCCTGGGCCCAAGATAAAGCTCTAGAGTTTTTAGTGAATAGGAGACTCACACTACCCTAGCAGAAGACTCTTATCTTGGAGTCCGCTGTCTATGGTGGACTTCACCTTATACCCCTCAAAAACATTTTCCGAAACTATGCTCTGGGTAGTTTATTCGTTAGCGAATTGTATTTTATTTGCGACTACCACCGTCACCAAAGCGGGTTGACTACGTGGCACACTCATCCATGACCACACTCGCACTTAACCTTGGAAGTCTGAGTGGAGAATTTTTGAATCCCATGCGCTTCATACTGCAGAGGAGAATAAAGTTCCTGACGCTATCGACGGCACGTCACAAGTAAAGCTGCTTGTCATTATCCAATTCGAAACGAATCCATCCCACAAGCTGAAGTACATTACATGATTGGTTCCTGTCCTACTACAAATCTCAAACTAGTTTCTTAAGAGAGGTTGGTCCCCTTCCAGATGCCTTGTCATCTGCCTCACTAGAATCATTCCACGATTTTGTTGAGAACAGTGAGCCCGCTAATTAGTCTGCGGTAGTAGGGGTCAGTGCCAGCACCCGCCTCGTGAATGGGAACGACTCATGCAACTTTGAGGATGCCCAGGTACGAACCACTGGACCATAAATGTGGTGAGGGCCAAAGATCGTACTGAATACTTTTTCGACGCTCGTTATTATAGTCATCCCGGGGTCAAACAGCCACTACGACAGTATTCTACCATGATAGGCTAATAAGCTAATGACGATAGGGTTTCCATGGCAGGAAGCAAAATTCGTGTTATTAGTGTTGGCCTCTTTGTGCTTATCAAGAAAGGCTTTCAGTAAGAAAAGACAAAATAAGCCACACCGAATTAGAGAAAATTATTCCAACAAATACGTTGCTCTCCTATCGTATGCAAACCTTAAGGGCTAGAGGAACGCAGGCTCGGGTAAGTGAAGCAGAATTAATATTTGAAGTTCGTGCCTAGAAGTACATGGATTACTCTTACGTATAAATCACCGACGTACGTGTTCAGGATTGGCACGTGGTCAATATTTCATATCAGGTGTATATCAAGTGTTGCAGTGACAGTCGTTTATCGTTCTATTATCTATAATAAATGCACGTCATTTAAGTTCCATTCATTTTGGTGTATTCGTTTCGTTTCGGTGACATTGCTTTTACGATATTATGTAGTTATTACAATTAGCTCCGCGCTAGGTCTCCCCGTGTGGCGTTCGGTGACCAGTATCCTAATGGTTGTTATCTGCAACAGTACAAAGTAAGTTATCCTTTGGTGACGAAAATGGGAAAATGTGGCGATATCTATCCTACCGCTATCAACTGTTCAACTTTTGCTTAAGTCGACACGAAACGAGATAGTTGTTCATTCTCAAAACCCGAATGTGGCCCTGTCATTGCAAATCTTGTGATTAATTTGACGGAGGTCGTTTGTGTTCGTCTGCTTGGCTAGGCATAAGGGTATGCTCGAACAGCAATTGAGTACTGCTGGCTAGTAGCTGCAAGCGACAAACGCGACCCGACTTACAAATCAACCCCTTTCGTCTTTCACCCACTGTAGCCTGAGGCCAATTCTCGGAAGAACATCCCAGCACACGCAGAGTTGGAGCAAAAACAAATGAGCAGAACGCTCTTGCAAGATCAGCCTTTGTCGCAAATAAGAGGACGACTACCGGGCTCCATCCTTGACGCGGTTTGATGCCTCTTAAATCCGCCACTGCATGGTTGATCGTGAAAATAGTTCTGCAAATGTAATTCAGTATTTCAATGTAGCTACTACAAGCTTGTCCTGTAGAGTGTACGCTGTTTTAGGAAGAGCAGTTTGTGAATGTCTAAGTAAGCTATATTTTCCATTCATTCGTTGATTCATTGAAATGCTTGTGTCTCCAGTAAGGAATCTTCCCTGAAAGCTATATAGATCATGTTGAATGGTTAGGTAATGGGCTCTAGCATTAATCCACATCGCTTTGCTGTTCCATTATAGTTAGGTGGCTACGACAAAGGCGAGACAAGGAGAGAGAAAGAGAGATAGAGAGAGAGAATGATTCAAAACCACGATGTTCTCTATGATTATCATCACCCTAAGTATGTCGCACCCAGTAAGCCTTCATTGCCCCTGGAGTGGCCGTACACTGCGCGAACTTCGTGATCACGCAGCATGTCTTCCTGACCACCCATTTATTGTAAATGTAAGCCAGCGTCCTCTTCATCAGATTGGAGTGCAAGATCGGCAATGCTAAACTATGGATAAACCATTAAACTAAACAGCTCCATTACTCCGCGGTACGACATGTGCACATACGCTAATAGAGTGTATCATCTCCAATCACTCGTATCGAACGAGCTGCGTCTACTTGTTGAACCATTCGAATAACAGTATGGGGTGGTGTTGGAGCCACCTAGAGCCTGGTCCTGCAATCGAGAAAATTGCCTGTGTCTATTGAGGAAAGTGTTCAATATAGCAGCTTGTCGGGCTGTGAAGATGTACTGTCGATGGTATGGGCACGATATGCAGTGAGTTTAACTTAGGGAAACACCCCTATTACTGAGAACTTAGAAGGTGTCGAGTGGCAGTTCCTTTTCATTACCCAGCACAGCTTTGATAAAGGCGCCAGATACAGATAAAAACGCCCCACCGAGGATATGTCCACTGTTCCACTGTTCACTTCCGTGCTATTTATAGGGATTACCGTGGCAATAAGGAATTTTCCAGTCCCACGAATTCGTTCGTTGCTAAAAAGAAAACTTGTTGGACGGTCGTTTTGATATAACTACGACGGCTTAGAAGGTCAAGGTCACAGGCGGAGAAAGAACAACCGTTTAGAGTTTTGAAGGACACGTAAGGAGGCTCAACCTAGAATCTCCGAATCTAGTCCGATCAAATCAATATGAATAATTTGATTCATTAATGAAAATAAATATTTTAATTCGTTAATCAATATGACTATTTGGATTCATTAGTCAATATGGTATATAGGTTTGAATTTAGGTTTACCTCATTACCTTAAGCAGTGTAAAAAAATGCTGCCGCCAGCCACGGTGACAGCAAAACCCCCCTAATTTTCTGCCCGTGATAGAACCATGAAAAAATTGAGTTGCTTTGTTCTTAGCTTAAAAGAAACTCGACCAGGCAGCCCCGCACGACGCGTCAGATCCAAGCACCACCATCTCTCTCGTGCCTGATAGCCCATTAAGTTTCAGTAACATTATTGCCACTGACTCGGGTGCTACTGTGGGTCATATTGCCGAGATGTTTAATGGTCCTAATCCTCGAAACGTCTAGCATGGTCTTATTTTAAGTCTTCAAGATCACAAAAGGCCAAACAATGGCCAGCGTTTCGTCCAGTGAGCGGACGTAGTGCTTCTGCTCCAGGGTTAGATTAAGAGAACCCGTAACGAAATCCTGAGAAAATTGAATGATTAAATGAGAGCTCTTCCCCACCTTCATCAGGCAATAACTTTTCTCTTCAGTTCAAATCTAGTGACGCGAATCGTTCATCCAGGTATCCGCTCGCAGTTTCAAGTTTACTCTTTTGTGAGGCTGTTATTAATTTGTTTTGGTTTGTACTTCAGGCCGCACGTTCAGCTCTCAATGAAGGGTTCACGAAAAAAGAATATGTATGAAAATAAAAATGTGCTGCGATTGTTTCCTTTTTAAGATCACTGATAAAACTCACCGTGGCTCGGCCCGCCTTTGATTGCGGAGTCGTTGTGCCTGGTTACGGTGCAGTTTGGGTCTTAGGCAAGATATCAAGCCGCCTTGGGAAACTTAATTCGACGAGCAGCCATAATTCTCCAATATCATTGCTATACCCCTAACGCTTTGAATTACCTATGTATCTTAGATAAGCAAGCACAAGCATAGCGGTAATTCTAGGGTCCTACGGTCGACGTGAATGTTACTTCAAATTCACAGCGGCCAATTGCAGTTAATAGCTTCTATTTAAGGACCAAATTCGCCACTTGGATCAAACGTATCGTTTGTTGCCAAATGCCACATAAAATGTAATTTCTACCGTGCACTGTTACGCACAACAGAAGCAACACCTCGATGTCCATCACAGCATCAGGCGTGAGCTCTGCAATTCAATCCTTCGAAGCAACTTACTGCGAAAACTTTTTGAGAAATAGCCGTTGGCTGAATGGGTCATACCATTTCACCGAATCTCATTGTCCTAACCGTTGTCGCGTAGACGCACAGCCCTACGAGTGACTGTCACTCATGGAGGCGCAAAGATAGCATGGCCGCCTTTGAAAGGTGCGACTTGCTGAACACGCCAAATGTTTGTGCAAACTCGTCCAAATATACACTACAACACGCTCGACTAGCAGTGAATGTATGCGCACAGAGAGTGTGCGTGTATATCTTTCCCGCATGACTATTCACACTGCTAGCTGCTAATAAGCAGGGACTGTTTCTCCATCCATTCGACAAATATATGCAATGCTCTAGAAGTTTTGACCTCTATCTCGGTGTGTGACCCTGACTAACCCGAACGGGTGCAAACTTTCAGCGAAGTGATTAAACCTCGTGTGCTCAATGCGATGCACAGGCCATTACTGTTATCTTGATAGGGAATAAGATTAGAGGATGTCGTGTCGCGGGTCTTCAGCTTCCGAGAGCATACATACGCGGTATAGGAGTCGAGAGATACACGCACACGCCCACAGCATACAGGGTTTATGCACATGCTCGGTCATGCCGGCGTACCGTAGGCGCAGGTCAAAAAGCTAAAATTGCTCAGACATTCAATCAGCATGAGGAACCGGATAGTCCACGGCACGCGATTTGTATTAAACAGCCAACGAAATATTCCATCGATACAGGCGTGGCGAGATAGGTAGACCTGCGTGCTTGCTGTTCATTAATTCCGCTCTCTCTCTTTTTTTTTTGTTTATTTTGCACGAGCATACTTTTTCGATGAAACTCAAGTCCGTGCCTTATTCAAGCATTACTTGTTCACATTAGCTGTTGCATATATTGTATGATGGTGTGTGGTACTGCCTTTAGTATCACAGTGGACGAAGAGCTTACAGAGGCTATAATATCCAATTATTATACATATTGGATGAAAGAGACGTGTGTATATAATGGCCTTAAACAAGCCACGCAAGGAGGGTCGCAAATGGGAAACTCCAAATTGATCTACATTGCTAGGTCCACTTAACTAAACGTTCATAAGGTTCCTGTCGAAATCCGAAGTGGACTTTGATTTATAAGCTATGCTAGGCTGTCACAATTCCAAGGAAGAAAACTACACTGCAAGGTATCAGTGAGCCAATATTCACAAGTATAACAGTAAAGAAATGTTGGAACGTTTCATGGAGGGATATGCCTTTGAAACTCATTGGCTATTAATTAATTTTGCTATCCAAGTGAGGCAATACTCGGTCGACGAAAACAGACAAGATCCTTTAAAGAAAAAAATACGACCTTCTCCCCTTTGTCCAATTTATTTATTATAATTAGTCAAAGCCAAGCGAAAGTTACAACACTGGATCCATTGATATTTTGCCGACACTCACCTGTAGTGAGGCTTGCAGCCAACGGCATTCATTAAGGAACAAATTACGGCAATGAGCAATTAGCAGTGGCATTACTCTAACTCGCCGCAGATCCGCGATCCCCAATTAATTATCGACTGCTGGTGGCACAGAATATAGATTACCGTTAGGTAAACACTTCCTGAGTGAACATATGTATACACTTAAATATGCCTCTTGAGGTACTGGTAAAGCTAAAGAAGCGGACTTTTACGAAGGCGTTCATCCTGGTTGTGTCCTTTGCAGATTCGGCCATCCATAAATATATGAGGTGATCAACTTCTGCCCTAACATTTCATTCAACCGCATATTGTCACTGTGGTCAGCATATTGTTCCTCTTAATTTGAGCACAGCTATCGCCCGCTCGCCCCCAGAGCTTATGTGAGCAAACAAAGATTGTGAGAAGAATTTCTTCCCAGAGCCAAACGTTTATTCCTTCAACCCCTTGGACGAAAACAGTAAGTCCTCTCCGCGTGCTAGTTCTACGTGCAATATCTGCTAAGGACGGATCAATTCGCCGATTGCTTATTGTTCCGTATCCGTAAGACAATATACAATGCGCCGAATGCCAACAAATATATATATATATATAACACATCCACTTGGAGCAGCTCATTGGCCAAGCTTCGTTCACTGCGACGCTCGCTGAGAGCTGACCGCCGACTTCTACTAACGAACATAAACCCCAGTATCGCTTTTGCTTGTACGGCTACTGCTATAATAACCCGGCCAGTCGCTTCAGGCGTCGTGGCGTCTTATAGCTTTCGAGAAGAGAAATAAACCAGTGAATCCATGTGTCGAGTGTTACCCTCCTCCAGATACGATGTGTCTCTCCCTCAACGGCGGGTTCCTCCCCGAGGGACGGCGAGACCCTCTCCACACGAGTTAGCCACGCCACGTGCTGCAGGCCAGCGCAGGGTCCGGGCGGGCCCCGCGCAGACATCGTACGGCCATAAAGGTGCCCAAACCTCACAGAGACACAATTGCCAAGTTCTCGACGAGGGTGAGGCGGAGGCCGATTGCCTCTCGGGAGGTGATAGGTATCACATTGCAAAATTACACCCAAGGGTATACACCCGCCATTTACCTGTCTATTGTTTGGATACGGAATCAAACTTTGGATACTACTCTTCACTTTCGTGCGCACGTTGGACTACTGGACCAGTCCAAGGATAATATACCTACATTTGGAAAAAAGGGTGAGTCTTAGAAATAAGTTTGCTAACTTCTCGACCCCCATCATCGCTCGCTTCTTAGGACTAGTTAAGTTACTCGAGGTGACTTCGAAAAGAAATGCCACGCAATTTTGACGCGAAACATCACGGGATATGGCTGTGTGATGGGAGTACTTCCCCTTGACCAGGGTCCGCCCGCTGGCAGTGAGGAACAAAAATAGACATGATCTTTGAGGTGCGGTGCGGTCTTCAGGATTGCAACCACGGTAGCACTGCCAAGATTGCGATCTCATTTGCGTCCAGCAGTTGTTTAGGTATCTGCAAACTTAGGTCCAGCGTCTCGAGGCGTCCCACTCTCGGTCACCTTCTCGCCAACCGTAATGATCCTGTTGATTTATAGTTTGTTTTGAACCGTGAGCGTTAATCTCATTTCATATGGCTGAGTCGAAATTGAAAACGACAAATAGCTGGATAGAAAGATGCACATCAACGGTGTTCCATAGTGCGAGACGGCTGTTCGATCTACGAAGCCGGGAGGCCGCAAGCATAGGAGGCAATATTTTTGCTTCGTTTTAATAAAACCGCGTTCACGGATATTGAGCCGTTATGCCAGTCGCTTTCAGCTCGCCTGTCGCTCAGTCTCAAGCCGAGCTGAGGGCACTCGAGAAAACCATGATGGTTCCATTGATTTCACCCTTGTTTGTTATAGTACGAACTGTCAAACTCTCTATGCGGAGGTCGTGGCCGTCCACGTATCTATTATAATCTATTCTAAATTGTTGTATTTCAAAAACAGCCGATAGTTGAAAACGAGGGTGATATGACTCTGCTATTGTCGTCAGCTCGTCCATCTTCATCTGGACCCACCTGGCCACCTATTCCGTTAGGGAGTTTCAAAAGTAAGCTGCCGCACATCATCGAACCTTTGAACACGTACGCCTTCACACGAACGTGGGCGCACTTCGAATGCAAACCTGCTAACTCTATATATATATATATATATATATATATTATATATTATATATTCACACACAAAGAGGGTCGCACACTTATGCCGTGTCGATACGTTTCGCCCCCAGAATGGCATCATCAGAAATTAAAGTTCAAATATCATCGCCGCTGCAGAAATAAGTCATACAGAAGCGGCTATCCACCTCACAGTTGAATTTTGGTTCCGGTGCTGCCTCTGTCCACCGTCGCAGTTCTCTATCGTCATGGACTGCCGGTGACGTCGCAACCGGTCAACGGGACTGTCCCATAGCACCGGTAGCTAAACGTTACACGGCTGCAGTAGCAAACGATATTGCGCTCGAAGGACTGGCCGTGTTTTTTGACTGTCCATTCGAAATTATCGTCTTCCCGGCGAAACCCCCACAAGCAGAGCACTTTAAATGTTCGTTTTCGTCTGCGATCGTCTTGCTGCGACCATTTGCACCCTCGGGAGTTCCGGTTCGATGGGTGATCGGCTGTGGGACGGGCAAGCACGAGCAGGACTGTCCTTCGACCCCCTGTGAACACGACCGTCGAAGTGCAATGGCACGAACTGAACGAGAGCAAACACGAAGATTTGAAGAATGACAGCCAGCGAGGACTGGCAAAGAGCTCGGGAGCCATAACAGCCTTCGGTGGTCTCGTTTTGTCGTTCGAAATGCTCGTACCACAACGAGAAGCCATTTACAGGGATGTCCACGAACCAAAATCGACAGTGGGCATAACAGAATAGCTTGCATTTCACTGTCGTTTAGATAAAGCAAGGTGGGTGGGCGGCCCTCACCTTTCTCGGTGTCGACAGAATCTGAGAGATAGGTTCGCGTATACGGCGGTGCTTGTCATGTGTCCCCTATCGACATTGCGTATATCGCAGCAGTAATAGTGTACGGGTACATCTGTTCGTAGAAATTGCAGAAATCGCTCATACTCACGAAAAGTTCACTCTGTGGGAAACTTTGTCGTCATGTGTTTACGTGTAGAGTGGCTGATTAGAGGTTACTATACATACAAATACATTTAACGAATACGTTTGCAGTTTAAAAGAAAAGTAGTAATAATATTTGAAAATAAGGGACGTTTCGCAAAGGGCGTTGCAGGCAGGCTTATCACGCCCAGAAACAGAGTAACCAGACATCGCGGAAGGGCCTCGTGTTGGGGTGTGTGTGTAGACACGCCTAGTTAAGAAAGAGTGATGTTCTCGTCAATTCTTCCCAGTAAGAAAAATCTTGTCTAGTTGGTCTCAGTGAACTTCCGATAAGCTGCCCTGACACTCCCCGCAAATGAGCAACCTATAATAGCACTCGAGTTTACAGTTCATCGAGTCGCAAAACTTAAGGGTAGTTCGCCCTTCGTGCCTTCCTGCTATCTCACAACACTCGAATATCGAACATACAATTCACTCAAAGTATAGCCAACAAGATCGCTAGATGCAATAAGAAACCTCCCACATTTCGAGTATAGCATCGTTGTGCTATCCTGTTACCCCTCACATCCACTACAACTGCAGCAGCAACAGCGCGATCATCATCATCGCCAAAACGACTGTGCCGTATATTGGGATCGCACACAATAGTATTAACGATCTGTTGCGATATGGGATCGGCTGTCAAAAGCTTATCTTCTTCCCACTCTAGCACGGCCTCGTATGCGTGTGCATGTGTGTCTGCCTATGTGTAACACACTCCATGACGCTCTGCGTTGTGCAGCTATGCCGTGCTGGAGTCTGGAGCCACTGCCATGGCCGTATGGAATCGCATTAGCATCTCTTATTCGGCGTATACCGCTGGCTTAAGACTTAAGACGTCCATGCGGCAAACGCTGGACGGTAGATCCGAGTGGCGCTGTTCTACGCGCCGAATTACAACGAAAGGCTTATGCGCTCGGGACGCACTACTACCCTGTGGTAATACCCGGCGCCACTGCTGAGATGCTCTTGGACTATGGCCTTGATCCCGCTCCATCGGCAGCCAGAATAAGAGCTGATGCGTGCGGCATTTCCAAGCTTCTTATTTTCGCCCTTGGCACACGAATTTGTTCCTCGCAGAACTTGAGCGAACTTTCTCTCTCTCTCTTTCTATATATATATATATATATAATAGTGCGTATACAGCAATATTCGATATAGCCAGCGAAATCATGGTGTGATATCTTCCCAGATCTCTTTGCATTTAACTAGCATTTTAACTTCGGACGAATTATTTACCTGCGGTAGTAGATGTAATTAACTTATGTCGTCAACGAAAATCAAGGCTATCTGTATATATATATATATATATATATATATTAAATCCACTGAACGTCATGTTCGTATTGGATAGTCTAGCAAACGTCCACGTGTTTCCTGACCTGAGTACGGACGCATATATTATAATTCGCCAATGTCCTTCACGCTACTCATACACAGATGAGTGCAATTTACAATCGACGAATCCTATGCGAGTTGGCGTTATTTCTTCGGCGGGCTCAGGGCTAGAGGCAAAGTTGGAGCAATTACCTATTGTTTCTGTGTCAACGGAACGTTCTCACGGTGCCAGTGCTGTGTTATATTTCTTACGTTGGATCCAACACCTCAATATGTTCCAGCTGGCAGCGGACGGAGGGAAGTATATGCGGCAGGCTGTTCAGCCCGACCTCTTAGCTGAGTCTAGACCTCAATTGGAGGATAGCATTATTTTCACTGCTCGTATTGTGTCTCACTCACTTGTCTGAGTGGCCGATAATACCATCCTCCCTACCTAATCGATAGAGGAGGTCTCTCCTGCTGGACCCCTGCGACACAAGTCGGCAGCTTTATTATTGACACCGCTACAAAAAGTGCGGGCCAACCGTATCGCAATCGCGGGCAGAATTGATTCGCAGACGTAAGCGGGCCACGCCGGTAAGAGGCATCACAAGGGCAAGGGAGATATTGGGCACCGCAACGCCGATATATTATTATACGAGGCCCAATGCTAACGTTATTAAGAACGATCGGCATATTTCGTCAAGTACGATCGATCAGGTCGCGCCCTCCGGGGAAGAAGAAGCGGAGCATATGCAGATATCTATCTCGCCATTTAATGAATTAATCAAATCATTGAGTTTAACAATTAATCCTTTCAACTTGCTGCATTTCCTGGAGCAGGCGCAATGCTATTTCGGGGAGTCTTCGTCTATCGTTCGTTTCGGGGAGATATTTTTTAGGGTAAATAATTGTAACCAGTCGTGAGCAGGCGAATATAATAATAACAAACACTTTATTCAAAGGTATAATATAATTGCTATAAGTCTCACTTATGTGCATTGTCAATTTTGGCTCCGGTTGCGCACGTTGCGTGCCCGTGATGTGCGCGTGATAGTCTCCAGGGGAATAAATCATGTACAAATTTTTTCGTGGCTATAAATTTTGGGAGTATATTCCTTCTGGATCTTGTCGTAGTTTCGACAATATCAAATATTTTTGCAGCCATCGTCGGTTGATTCAACATCATTTTTTGAAGCAAGACTTTATCTAGGGCGTTAAGACGCTGGACGGCATCTACAATATTTACGTTCTCTTTGTCACATTTACATTTATATGCCACTCGTCTTATAAACTTTTTATACACTTTCGTTAAAAGATCCTGATCTTTCTTGAGACCTGGGTGCCAGACCGGCCCAGCATAGGTTATCACAGGTTCGACGTAGGTTCTGAACAGTCGTACGTATAGATTTGGATCGGCAATTGTGAACGTGCGCATTATCCAATTGCTTCGCTGACTAGCTTTAAGAGCAACGTCCGCAGTATGTTCAGAGTATTTTAGACTAGTTGATGTGATTATACCTAGATCTCTAATAGATTTTTGTGATTTAAGTTCTGTGCTACCAATGGAGTACTTTTGTTTAGTATTTCCGTGTCCAAAATGCAGCACGGCGCATTTCTCGATCGAAAGCATGAGATCTAGCTGCCCTGCCCATTCATAAAAATCGTATAGTGCTTTTTGTAGCACCGATCTCTGCTGAGGCGTATCTACGGGGGCGTATATTTTAATATCGTCAGCATAGACTTTAACAGATACAGAGGGAGGGAGAGCATATGTAAGAGAGTTTATATACATTATATACATTAAGGGTCCCAGAATGGTTCCTTGAGGGCACCCTGATGTGACGCTTGTTTCTTCCGGATACTGTCCATTGACTCGAACTCGAAAGGTTCTATTTCGAAGGAAATCAGTGATCCAGTCAACTAGAATTTTGCCGACTCCGAAGCGTGGAAGCATAGCAATTAGTTTTGTATGTGTGACTCTTTCAAACGCCGATTTGAAGTCGAAGAAGATGGCGTCAAAACAGCGCGACGCGTTGATTTCGCCATATGTCAGACCTTTGCATTTCGTAGCGTCTCAGTCGAAAACAATCATTGTGATACTTTCGTTTGCGGCAAATCGCGTGATATTCATCTATTGTTTATCGATTTATTGAGCAATTTGGAGAACAGTTTGAATGGAAATGTTATTCAATTGTTTGTCAATTCGGATTTCTGTTCTCTGTATCTTACAGTGGAAGTTGAATTCCCGTATAAGTTCCGTTGTGACATTTCTCGCTTGAAAATCCTACGTTTTTCTTGATATTTTTTTTGGAATCCGTTTGTCTGTGTTAATAATCACCTCTCTCTCTCTCTCTCTCTATATATATATATATATATATATATATATATATATAGCATTCTAGAACAGATCCACACCATCAATCAGTCAGGTAATTTTATGGGGTTCGCATCGAAGGCTTCTTCACGTTCCGTCGTTGACGTAGAACTGGCATGCGTACACATACGTTCTCTTGCCAATAAGTTGTAGTCTGTAGATCGCTATTCTCTCTCAGAAGTACTTTATCGCTCGAAAGTACACAAGGTTTGGTGCAGTTATACGAACGAGAGGGAGAGAGTGTGTCTTATTCCTCGTAGAGTGGATGGAGCATTCAGATTCGTTGGTTACATCAAGTGATTTTTTTGTCTATCCACGAACAGGTTGCTCAGCAACGGAGTACCTGTAGGGAGTTGAAAGTCGAGACGGCTGTCACGATTAGAGAGATATAGATAGACGGAGAGGAGAAAGAGAGAGAGGAAGAGCATTATCGCGGTTTTTGAGGCACTCAAGGTTCGCGTCCCACTGCGGCGCACGGTGTAGTTACCGCAAGGGTTTAAAGGACAGAGTGGTGTAGTGATATCCACAGCTGAAATCGCTTGCTGGCTGAGTAATGTGCGACCTCTAAGGGCAACCGACATAATTGCGCTCGCGAACATTATAGCGTTCTTCGTCCTCTGTTCCTTACTAAAACGACAGGGTATCTAGCCACTTGATCTGGCATTTTCGACAGAACCAGTACGTCCAACACGACGTATTAAATATATAATATACATACATACATAATCTACTATTTGGTTAAACGAAAACCTTAGCTGTATTTGCACAGTGCTGCAAAATGGCAAAGGGGTTAATCCCTCCGGTTGGTCTTGCTTGCAGCCTGACCACGCAGCCGATTTGATTATCCTCATAAATGTTAGGCTGCCAGCAAACATGAACGAAACAATCAATGAAAGAATATCGCCCGAAAGAATATCGCAACATTCATTGAGACTCATATACAACAGCGATTCATCAATCGTGATGTCACCTCTGTCTCAAAATTGCCACCCACCAACACATCTCATCGAAGATCTGAGACCTGTTCCCCGTGTCAGTTTGTGCCGCACTCAAAACGGTCTATTTATGGTCTAAATTGAAGCGGCTGGTATTGACCATAGATGATTATTAGCTTTCCATTCAATTCGTCGTGGTTCATGATTTTTAAATGAACCATTTGGGTTACGTGGATCATCTCCACTCCCCATCTCTGGGATAACCACTGCACAAAGACTATTGAGAGGTGTAGCAAATGCAATTCCTATTATTTATCTACGATTAACAAGAATAAGATATGGTTAAGGGGTTGTGCCGCCACCAGATGGTGACGGAGGATTGGGCGAGAAACGGGATGGTTTCCCTGGTAAGGTAATAATTGTGTTTCGAACTGACCCTCAGCTGTTCCCCTATCTGACAGGCCTCAGCTCTTAACTTTAGGTATTACTATGAGGACCTGTCGGGGCCACATTTGCTTATTCTCTTCCTTCCTTGTACCTGGCAAGAATCTTCAGATAAAGAAAGATGATAAAGGATTCTACGCCAAAGATTCTACGCCCCTGACACGATTTGAACCCGCGTCCCTCCGGTCTAGCAGTCCAAGACGCTCACCACTAGACCATCCAGGGAACAGTGGTGTAAGGTAAGGTGAAGCTTTATTGGTTTATTAAGGGAACTACAATTTTACAATGCTTAAGTTCTCTTATATGTCATTATCACGCAGCGGGACTCAACCCTGCGGCCACTGGCTTTTTACGGCCGAAGACTTTACCGTTCAAGCTACAGCGTTGGCGGTGTATTTCCATTAGTGACATTGAGATGCTGCAACCAAATGTAACCAATAAAAAGGTGTGTTGTGCCTCCTTAATCGTACGATAGCGACGTTCCGAAGCACTTGAATAATGCTAAATAAACATGAAAGAGAAAGGGTCCACCGGCCTCGTAAAATTCGTCCAGCTTGATCTGATCATGTGAAGTTGGTCAGCATACCGCAACTGTTACTTCGATCCAGTGTGCTATTAACCCAGTTAGAAAATGAGCCTCCACATTCAAACGACCATCTGGACTGGAGCGGCATCAAATAAGTGGCAATTTCAAAGGCAAATGCGGCGCAATGAAATCCCTCCGCGCACATGCGAGCAGTGCTGGACTCCGTAAAACCGCCCAGGGCAACGCCGCTGATCCGATTGTGCTACGGCCTCTAGGAACCCGTTACGCAGCGTCTAATATAAAGGCAACTATGCATGGGAAGAGTTGCCCAGTTGGGCAATATATTGAGCGCACGAGCAAGAGTGACGCCTAAACTGAGGAAAAAGCGTTCTCGACCTTCAACTCAAACGTGCCCGGCATTCATTTGCGGAAATTACTTTTAAACAAAATAACGACGTTGCCTGGTGATTCACTATGCATTCGGGGGCGTTCCTTGATGATGCTCGGTCAAGCGGACCTGTATGCGACATAAAGAAAAACGGTGTTGTGCTACCGCGATGCGGCTAATGCCGCAGACCGACTGGGTGATATGTCGAGCCCAGTGGTGCCTGCCTTACAATAGGAGGAGACACGTGGGCGCATGGGCCCTGATCCCCACCGTTAGACATTCACAGTTGAAGGGGTCCGTCTAACGAAGCAATAACAGCTGAGGGTCAGCTTGAAGACAAAAAAAAAAATTGTGGACATTAAATGTCGGCTGTGAGTCATCTTGGAAAATTCGCTTCCAGACCACTTTAACTTACGATGGAGATTTCAAACTGGAATGAAAAGGGGGGGAAGAAACATGACGTGCTTCATAATCATATCAGTCAAGTTGTATTACAGCATACTACTACTCCCACCTGATTTCGTTCACTAAACGCTTGTCGCTCAAAGCTGCACACCAACCTCGAATCTCACGAGATTGATGGCGCTGAACACGAACAACGCTCGATTTGCGCTGCAAAAATCGTGAAAAAGTTGGAACAATAAAGTCATATGAATTGACCATATTGAACTGTCGCTGCCCCATACTTGAACTAAGCTTCTACAATATTGTTGTCGTACTGTTGATGCTGTCCAATGGAACCACGCCTTCGTCGAATGGGAACTTCCTATGAAACTCCGTTAATACTAAATGTGGCACGGTAAAAACGTTAGAGATATAGGTATCACGTAAGATGAGTTGACGCTCAAGTGGCTGTCTGGGGAGCAAGTCGAATGTGAATTTTAACAGAACTCGATGTCCGTTTCGAAGACAAATTCTGCTAGGCCACCTAGTTGTCCTGCCACACGTGATATAGATGCCACATGCAATATGTACTCTGAAAATGAGCCTATGAATTTCATATTTCACAGTCTCCCTCTTCTTACTGTGAGGCAGCCAGGGGTATGATATAAACACTTCGCATAAGGCTTGGATCAAATATCGCTCCTGTAGTCGCTCCTGTACTATTGAGGTTTTTTGAAATTCGTCATTACATTTGTGCACATATGCGAGTCTTACCTTCATTCAATTTGCGGTGACACTTTCAAGATATTTATATTCATCATACCAATCGCTCAAGACGCGAAACAGCATCGTTTCTTTTACACGTGGAAACACATAATTTGCCTTCTATTTTCCAACCTTGCGGCGCAATCAGAAGGGGAATAATTTAATCAGGATAATTCTGACACCGCTAAAACTTTCACGTTTCATTTCTTTATGAGTCAGGTGACTACTTTTCTAATTATCCTTTCCCATAAGCAACTTCCAACACTTGATGCCGTCTTGATGCAACGTTCAGAGGGCCTCTCCAGGCGACGCCTTGTTAAAGTGAAGGCTTAAACGCCGCGAATGGAAGAGTTAAAAGGCTGAGTTGGCAAAGGACTGGCAATATTTCCATCCGCTAACGACACGATCGAGCCCGCAACGAGAGCCGGCCAACACCGTAATCTCTATGCTTGTGAGGTTGTCCTCGCCCCTAGCCAGGTCGAAACCCGCCGTTAGCTCACTGTACCAGCCTGCTTCGCTAGCACCGCCAGGTGTGTTGGTAGATGATGCCTGTTTCGTCAAATCCTCGTATGTGTTCCTCCCTCCGCCAGCGGAAATAACCATCGAGGACGATATCGCCTCTTCTCGTAAGCGCATCTCGACTCGCTGGCTCGTTTTCGTCGTTATCGTCGACGCCGTCGTCGTCATCGCGTTTAGGATATGGCGAAGGAAGTTCATACAGTCGCACCACTGATTGAAGCTTGCGATTCATAGACCTCGTTCGCTGTCTTCCGCCGGCATCCGCCTTGCTGTCCCAGTGGGGAAGGATGCAAATGCTCTCGGCCAGGGGGCTGTTATCTATTAAGTCTTTGGGGTTACGAGGTATTCCGCAAAATCCCATTAGACGGATTGACGAACTCGCGAGAGAAAAATGTACGTGGATCTTGTCAATTTGAGCTCGTAAATTGAGAGCTTCTCAGATAGACACCACCTTTTAGTGAGTTTTATTGTTAGAAATAGTTGAAAGAAATATAGCTGCACAATAATAATTAAAATTGGTGCCGTGACCAGGATTCGTCGATGGGTTGCGGACACCTATCCCGGGCCACGTTACACGTCATACGATATTAGCAGACCCGAAGGAAACAAGATCGGGCAAGGTATCTGCGACGCAAGCACCGGCTCTGGATTTTATTCATCTAACTGTGAGCTAGGTAACGTGTGAACCTAACCGCTCAGATCCAAACGTCTTATATGCTCGTCTAACTAGTCACACCTCGGTGGGTGACTAGTAACTAGCAGTTGAAATTTGTACATGTGTCTGAATAGTCTACTAGCTAGCTATTCATGATCCGAGAGATGTGTGCCGTGTAGTCAGCTTTGGGACACTGTGATGCTACGTGATAGGTGGCTGCCATAGGGCAGTGCCGCACCCACGAGAAGCACCGCTTGTAAAGGAAGGGACAACGAAATTCTGTGAATTTGTCTTAGACTTTGTCAATATACAACCCCCTTAGAGAGAGAAAATAGTCTTGTAGTTGCCGCATGCCATGGCAGTTGTAATCGATACCTTAACGCACGCGTTTAACTTCTTGTGTTCTCTTGTTACACAGCAATCCGTAATATGATGTGATCGAAATCATATATAAATGTCCAATCACCACTTCAAAGAAAAGTTGAGCCCTATTAAAATGTACCCTTCGTTGGATATTGCTTCCCGTGCATATCAAACCTGATCGTTCGATCCGTCCCGCTAAGAGTGTCTACGTGAACGTCAAATGAAAATAAGTGAAACAGTACAAAACGCCAGCTGCAGGTGGAGGGTACGACCCTACGATGTTTCACTGTCTGAGCTAAAGAGAGGCGACCGTTAGCCACAATAGACTTATTCATCCGGCTGTCAAAATAACAAGGTTTGTTGTCAGTGAGTTGCAATTTATAAACTAAATGAGGAAAAAACTCGTAAGGATAACTTTGAAGAGAGATGGAGGAAAACAGGCTGACAAAGATTTTATTTTTGGCGTATGGAATACCAACATGTTGATATATCACTTTACTTTGTTTTCATCAAACGGCCATCTCAGAGCTCCATCAAGCTACACATCTGCAAAGTGTGCAGCGCTGTGTCACAAAAATCCGCTCGCTCGAAAATCTTGCTAAACTTTTTGCTGCACTCAAAACACGAAATGAGTAACAGCGCCGCGATCGAATTGAGCTACCTGCTGCTTGTCCTTCATGGTCGAAACCCAAGAACAGATTTCCAACTTCCATCGTCGTCATTCCAAACGCTCGTGCGGCCTACTCGAAAAAGCCGTCATTGACAGGATTGTACCGCGACGTGTTGTATGATAATAATTATAATACATCGCAAGTAGATGTTCTACATTCACTTTTCATCTAGAACACACGCTCGTATCGTCGGAAGAAGCAATGCTGTCACTGAAGCATCATAATTGGCCCGCACTCAGAGTAACTATACACGAGGATAACTATCAGATTTCAAATCTCTTCCTACCTGAACGATAGGAAATGATTGTCCTACTTAGTTCTATTCCTATTTTCAATATATCGTTGCACGTAGTTGAATGTTGGTGGTCGGCTACGTTCTACCGTCGTGTGGAACAGTGGTAGTAGAATAAACTCGGTCCTACAAAGGACATCTCATTATGCGTGCATTGTGTACTTCGCCACTTCGCGAAAATAACGAGTCAGGAGAGAGCGCGACAATTGAGTGAGGAGGTATTCCTCCCGACCCAATCACTCATTCAATTATTTCCAGCAATATCTGGCTATCCCAGTGCGGTTTGGTGTCATCTGGATTGGTTCCCGTCCGAACAACGGCCGAAGGCCACGACCATACAGGGCAGGCCTGTTTTCCTTCTACAAAACACAACATCGTGATCGTCGAGTACCATTCGTCGATTGGGGCTAACCCTAACAAACAGGAACTGATAGTCGAGTGCAGTCCCCACATACGTATGTGCTCCCCGGCCTTGTGGACGCAATTCCGCATCATGGGCCTCTCGAATTTCGGCTGTTCAAACCAAACTTTGCCGTTAACATGTTTTCTTTTTAGCTGCTGACCCCCAGGCATTCACCCATCAGACACTTCTCGCCACTTATCCGCGCGGTATCACTGTGAGCAATGTCCAGAGGGAAAATCCATACTTCGCTGAGGCCACGACTGCTGTTTGAACCTGCGTACATATCCGGTCTATTTATCCAAGCTGTGTCTCCCCAGAGGTATTACTGACGCTATCGACTATACCATCACAGGACGCCGTTAACACGTTTTTTCAGCCGTTATAATGTTGAAAACACAGTCGCTGCCTAACTTCAAAAATATGGGCTCTACACTCGAGGGATCAAAATTTCCATATTGGCTAACGATCGGCATTCTAATCGATTCCATCTTTATAGGTAATGTAATTTTCATAGGCGTCTTATAGGGAGCCTGAAATGAAAACAAACCGCCTGATATCGATAGTCCACCAGCAGCGGACTATCGAAAATAAACAGAGTGTGCATCAGCTGGAAAAACAAGGAGCTTCCTTAGAGAAGTAGGTTGATTCCATCTGTTAACCAGTCACTTCCTTATGCTGCACCAGCTCTTAGAGTCAGCTCACCTTCGAGTTAGGTTTAACCGGTGTGAATATCGTTTCCCGTGCTACCAGTATAATTTTGTGTTGTAAGGGTACATTTGCGATAGCTAGCATTGGAACGAAAAACCTATATGAAAAATAAGACAAATATGCTTAGGGGGATAACGTGGGGATTAAAACTTCGAAGTCGTGACTTGGGCGTACAGCTAAGTCTCTGGTTGAACAGAAATCGCTAGGGGTAGTTAGGTTTAGTCCCAGCCATACAACGTGCACTACAAGTATACATTATTTATGCGATATCAATAATGTCCATTATTGCGTATGTATATAGTTTAGGGACACGAATGCCTGCCGAATAAAACGGTATATATATATATATAGATAGATATATGTATATATATATATATAGATATATATATATATATATATATATATAGATATATATATTATTTTTAATGTTATATTTTAGGAACATATTTCTTATACGTTACGAGCAACAGCGAGGTCTGAGAGTATTGCTGCTGTACCAAACGCTTGGCTCGCTCGTTCCACACATTCGCCCACCCACCGGGGGTCGCCGGCAGCTTCTCGTTGCTGTTGTTGTTACTGCCCTCATCGTTGTCTCCATGTTTTCTCGATTTTCCCTCGATTTTTATCTCCCATTCCGTAGATGCAACTATAAATGGCACCATTTTATATAGTTTAATTCGTTCCCAGCTTTATTCCCCTTTCGTCATCGATTTGTTCCTCTTTTCTGATAGGACACGGCAGGGTCTCCTGGCTGTTTCGGTTTGTTTGATTCGTCCGTACCACGTTCATACGTTCGTGCTCCTGTTGGCCGCCGGCCTCGATAGGCTTCCTGCACACAGCGGACGCGAACTGTGTCTGCTCGCGTAGCGTGTCTATGAAAAAGCAATGTCATCTCTCGAACATCGCCGGAGCGCAAACATCGCACAAAGCGCTTTTCTCTGTTTTGGGCCCGGCCGAAAATCGACAGTGTCGAAGGAACGAACGAAACTGCAGGAAGTAATAGGTGCTTCCAAGGGCACCGGTGGGAGCACGCTGCACGCCGTCTCGCCCTGCACGTACCAGCGCAGAGCAGGTCCTCGATGCTTGCCGCCATTGTCGAACCTACAGCAGAAGCGGCTATCACAATACACGCTGGGGTCCACGACAGGGAGATAGCGACGCTGGCCTGGAGACTGACGCCGATTCCGGCGGTGGACGGATGTCAGCCGGGATAGAGGACGATGTTGGAGGGCCACCGTGGCGCACAGCGGCAAAGCTTAAAGCAGGAAAGAGTGAGCGGTAAAACGGCTTCGCCTTTGAGAAAGTTGGAAGGCAGACATTGAGAGGAGTGGCCACGGTCCATGTAAACGCACACGAATACAGATCGAGCCGAGGAGGAAAGCTTGAGGCCTAAAATGGCAGCACTAAAACAACGAGTAGGACAAGCAAAGGTCAAGAAACGTTACAAGCTCAAACGAAAAGGCTCGTGTGTACTTCTGCCCAGTAGCCAATGCTGGCCAACGATGATGGACTTGCTACACTCTATGAGTTGCGACATGTCTCACCAGACTTTCGGTCAGACCCGCAGACCGCCTATCTCCTCTCCCCCGACCGACCCGCCCTTAAGTCACTGCTGTGCATCGTTTGCATGGTAACAGTTGTCTCCTATTTGAGAAGGAGCCTTGAAGAATATCAATCTTATTGCGTTCAGCAGACTGTCGTTAGTCTCGTACGCTGAATTGGCATAAGAATATTCGTAGCCTCATGCATATATATGTATATATATATATATATATATATACATACATGAGACCAGTTTGCATAGTGATTGAATTGATGTCTGGACGTTGTTGCGTCAGTGACTTCAGAACTATGCGATCACACGAAGAAAGAATAAACATGCAAATTATAATATTCGTCATTAATTTTATATAGACGCGGAGTATAGACAATATGCGCTGTACATGCACAGCTTATGACCTCATAAGCGAAAGTAAGTTTTGTTGTAACAACATTCTAACAACACTGCTAACGCCAAAAGCTAAGTCGTTTTTTATTCTATAATAGACGTACCATTTCCGAACACAATAGCTCCCTTTTCAGTCTCGAGCTCATCAGCCTTTATACGCAATCAAAGCCTCAGGCAGCGACTCTATTTACCCATCGACCGTCCGGTCGATATTGTAGCCGTTTAACCTCCACCTGTTTGCGCATATCTAATACATCGTCACGATGATTCTGAAGGAAGGTAGCACGATAAACTCATTCAAAAGTCGCTCTCGCCTCCCCATGATCTGCTGCTATTTATCTCCCTTTAGCCTCTGTTTAACCCTGTTTGTCAATTCAAACCTCTCCTTCCGCGCACGCTCGCGATCGTCCCTGCCACGAAAATACATTGTCACCACCTGCAGCTGAACGATTTGCAATTCCGTTCCTTTGAGGCTGATCGCTGTGCTACGCTCAGCTGTGGCGACGAAGCGTTCGACGCTCGCTTCTTGCAGAGACAAAGTGTCGTTTTTTCCATGCTGTTTCTACGCCTGCAAACCCTTTTTGTTCCTGCCGACATGGCGCGCGCTGATTGTGACGACCGTCGCCGACCACTTAACGCTTGGGTGGATTTGACAAATGCTTCTTGCTTTGCGGGTGGCTCGCTGTGGGCGAAGCAATTGCTCATGACATGATTGCTAATTGCTGGCCGAGAGCTGTAGTAATAATAAGGAGTAGATCATAATCCTAAACGGATTTCTCTTTTTCTTCGAGAATTAGAAATATAAAGATAGGTACGATTGTTTGTTTGTAAACTCGCTGTATATAGATCGTGGGACACTTTGGCATGCTCTAGATTTGATTCACTGCTTCATAAGACGGACCCCTTTAAATGCAAATGTGCAACATTGGGAATCGAACCCGTGTACCTACGTGTCTTGTCCTCCGATTACATGGCGCCCACGAAAGTACCACCAGGCCACCGTGCTCGACCGGAATCCATGGACGTTCAATGTTGGATGAAATTCAATTCATGAATGTGTTCCAATGACATACAAACAACCTGCTTTTCTTATTTAACTGTCGATTCACAACACATGCGTCGATATATTATATATTTTTGGCTTGACGCTATTTGACAAGACGTATCGATATGTCATAATGACGCCACGAGGAAACAAAAAAATTGACCGTTTACATTGGTTTAAAGAGCTAATTTTAGGTTGTATAATATGAT
The DNA here is from genome assembly GCA_019614645.1 of Stratiolaelaps scimitus. Taxonomy (NCBI): domain Eukaryota; kingdom Metazoa; phylum Arthropoda; class Arachnida; order Mesostigmata; family Laelapidae; genus Stratiolaelaps; species Stratiolaelaps scimitus. Next base: position 2,485,749 of record JABWDB010000028.1, read on the forward strand.
AAGACCGTACGTATGTATCCGCTGTCTTGATCTCATAGATCTGTTGATGTCGGCAGTCAGCCTTAACATGCACACGTTTGAGGGAAACTCGCTCACTGTAAACAACGAACTGTTCATATATTCTGGCTCTGCAAAGCCTAGAATAAGCAAAACGGAGATTCCAAAATAGGTTAGGTGTCTATTTCTCTTTAGCATGGCCATCATTTGTGGAAATCCGAGCATTGAACATTGCCCTTGGATCGAGTTCTATCGTTTTCCTCCTCCTGTATCGGCGGCCGTTCGTTCGAGAGTTCCGAAGGTGAGGTACTTTGGTTTCTCTCTCAGCTTGGCCTCGACTGCGGATGGTGATCGTGTTCTTGTGGCTGATACTAAGCCAGAGGACAGAGCCAGAGAAGGGGAGACGAATGTATAGTAGCTGTAGAACACAAAGCTCCTCCGACGAACATACAACTACAACGCTAACTTTCGCAGTCGAAGCCAGATCGGCAAAGCTGTAGACAAGACCGAATGCGGACAGACAAGGATCCCTCATGAGGGCCCATCACCGGCCGCAGCCGTAGCGGCAGCTAAAACAATAAACAAATACGGCCAAAGAAAACGACCAAAGAACGACCCTGTGGCGTAGTGCTTACCGACAGCTGGTTTGCATGGACAAGTACGCCTAGTGGGCCGCACGGAGCAAGTGCTGGAAATGGACGTGGATAAATTGGCGACCAGGGATAGGTTGTGGTACAAAACACTAAGAGCAAGAACAATTATAATCGCAACAACAACAGAACAGCAGAGACCAGAACAGCAACGGGGTCCGTGAAATCGCCGACCCGACTGCTTTTGACAGTTGATTAATTGGCTCTGTAGTGAAGGCAGCTTTATTCATTGGCCGCCGCACGACTTAGCACTGGCGGCGCGTGACCTTTCAAAAGGTTGACACGTCTTGAAGCTTGAACGTGTAAATTAGCGCTACCTCGCTTATTCCTTATTGCAAGCCTATATGAACTACCAAATGCGATATAAATCTTTCGGCATCCTATGCACTATTGGCCATTTGCTCTAATTTGTAGCTACCGAGAACGGCGATAAAATTGACGCTTCCATAACGTCTTGGCGATCAAATTAACGCTTCTGTAACTTCGAACCAGGTAAACGGTAGTATTTCAGTAAATTAAATTTTACCTGTGCCGGATTGCGCGAGATAAGTTTTTTTATGAACATGAGAGTTTTTTTCAAAGGGAACAAGGAGAATTTTTTCTCCAAGGTTCGCCTGCGTCTTTTTTTTTTACTTATCGCCTATTCAGTTTTGAAGAGGTATTATTATTATGTACATCTTATTGAGCACTGCTTAGCGGCTTAGCATTTGTACGAATCCCGCTAAGTTTTTATCAGATCGATTTTTCATTAATAGGATACTTCCATTCGGGACACCCTTGTACGATCAGCATTGCATATCTCCAGCTATCTGTGTCAGAAATCAGGGTTCAAGAAATTCGAGTGGCTCATTTCTAGCGAGGAATTATAATATCCAGATTAGCCGATTCATCTTCGGCTTAATATGGCTTCTCTGTTGACTGGCTTACAACAAGCACCGAGAGTTCCATCTACACTCATTCTAGATTTGAGTATCCGTCTTTGGCTCGACGGTTGGGCGCACAGAAGCTTCCATTGAGGTTGCAAACGCTTGCAGTTGGAGGCTGGTCACAACACTCTCAAACATTTGCTTCTGATTTCTCTGTAACTCCGAATTTGCAGTCGAGATGCCACTTTTTTTAGGGTATGAAGGCCCTGTCATCTATACAGTGCATTGCATAAGTCATACACTAGCCTTCGTTAGACAGACAATCGCCCAAGACCAGAATGACCACAGTGGCGACGAGAACGAACGCAAAAAAGGTGGTGTTCAATTTTATCAGCGTTGCTCCCCTGAAATGTATGAAAAACAACATTATTGTCAGCTTGTTGCAGTTGTTTCTTGAGCAAAGCAGGTCAACGTCATTCGACTTTTAAACGAAGTGCGATCAGCCTAAGAAGTCCGATTTGAAAATGAAAGCACTTGAAAAAATCCAGAAACGGCCGCAAATGCAAACACCACCGAGGTAATTGAGTCTGCAACCTAGGGACACTGTTTGGACAAGTTTTCTGACAAACATTTTAAGCAGGACTCCATAACATGTCTCGTGGTGGTGATGATTTTATGATATATAAATGCGAGCGGATATAACTGTACCAGAAATGGTGGTATGCTCATCGAGATATTTATATTAGGTAGAATATTAGTTAATAATTGTTAATATTGGATGGCCATCCCAATTCTAAGCCGACAAGATGGCATGCTGTAGTGCAGCTGCATCGTAACAACGATATCGAATATACTGTCATAATCATGCCGTATATGACGTTCTAGTTAGCTAGAGATGGACCAGGCAGCAAGACACTGTTATGATAACTAACTAAATTTGATTGATTTTATTTAGAAACGGTAGTTGTGTAACCATTTTCTAATATTCTGCTGGAAGCATTTTTTCTATTGCCTGTACAATACAGCTGCCGCTCGGTTCGAGACCACCTTTCGTGACCTAAACTGCGCACTAATAGTTTTAAAAAAATCTATACATTTGAGAAACACCTATTGATATTGACAGCGAATGAAGCCATGTTCATTTTGAGATTCCTTGGAGTTTCGTCCCGCACAATGGACTTAAGTGTGCCCTGTTGAGCTTGTTAAAAGATTACTTTTGCAAACGGCTCCAATTATCAGAAGGTCAACTGTGAACTAAATGGCTCTTTCGCCTTGCCAAAAAGCGTGTAGTCTTCCGTTCAGTTTACCACAGTGTCGATCCGCTATTTCACAGCGGTTTGTAGGACACCCCAGATAACACTATCGGGATAGTGGTCGAGCTAGTGATAGTCTGCCGGACTGAGTTTTGCATCAAGGGTTCTGCCCTTGATGCAAACGGCTCTTCTCTCTGAGGAGATCCCAAGCCGGCGGAGGCTTCGTGCTTAGAGAGTGCTTGAAAGTGTTGAATAGCGGGAACCTGTCCTGGCCGCAGCATTTTATTTTTACGACACAAGTGGTGTGCCGCCTGAGGTCCCCGTGAACTATGCGGCATGCTCGACTCTAACAATGGCCGTAAATTCTGCATCAAGATACTAGTATCGTCAGATATGCATTTTTCATTAATTTTCGAGTCTTTTGGCCCTTCGTTTTGTAAAGGACCTTCCGCTCTGGATCGTCTGAATCGTCCGCGAACTATGCGAAGGGCTTGTAGACGCTGGCAGCCGCGTAGTCCGTCGATTTGTGGGGTAACTCCGTTCAGAAAGTGTAGACCTTTGGAAAATAATGAGGGGATAGTTTGAGCATATGATGTTTATGTAAACATTTTTTCAAAATGTGGATTTATTTGTAGCCGGACCTTAAGGGTAGCTTTACTATCCTTGAAGTCACAATGGGAAAAGGTTTACTTTTTCGCGATTTTTTTTTCGAACAAATGCCTAATAAAAGCTCCGGCTTTCTAGAAATCCCTGCTGCGGACCCAGTGGAGCACGAGCTATCAAAGAATTAACGCAAAGAAATATTTTTTTTATCAGTGCATCTGTACTGGCAGGCACTGTTCTCTGTTGTTAACTGACTTAGATTTATATATTATATTTACATGCTTCACAAAATACGAAATATAATTTAATTCCATTATACGTAACTTTCCTCGTCGTCCGACTGTGAAGCAGATGAGACTGCCACAACCACACATACTTCGTATGGGTCAGGTACAGCAGCAGCAACAGCAGCAGGAACTGGTCCAGAGCTATGAATAATGAGCCGATCGTCAAATAATCGAGAACGAAGTTATGTTCAAATGAGAAGGCGCACAGTCCAAAATGCGAACATTGACATACGCGCATGGTCACTGATCAGATATTCGTGAACATCATATTAGTTCAAACTGTATGTAAATATGTATTTGTAGGCGCTCACCGTCAATGGATGTCTTAGGATAGAGTAAAGGACGGAGATATGAGTGAGGCATAGGACGTAACCTTGTGTAATAGAATAAATGTCACAAGGAGCAGGATTAGCTGGTACAGGACAAGCCGATATCGAGACAATAATACATGCGAAAAGAAACTATACAAGAGGGTGATTTGACCAGAACTTCGTTAACGAAAAATTTAAATAGTCCAAGCAGCGTTGTGTAGCTGTCACGTGGTTGAGATCCTGACGCCACAGAGGCGACCGGTAAAAATTATATACGCTCTCTCCCTCTCTCTCTCTCTTTCTCTTTTTCTTCGCAGCCATCTCTCTCGGCGAGAAATTCAATCAACTCAAGTCGGTATCTATCTATGTATGAGGTAGAACTTGAGCACTTTTTCCTAGAAGCAGTATGATTGGCTTCGTGGTCTTGATAAGGCACGTATTCATGGAAACCCTTTCCTGATTGACACAAGTGAAAGAACTTCGGGCACGCCTGTCATCCGTCCAGCCAGCCACGGGAAGTGACTACGCCAGGGGGGGACCTGAGGGGCACCACCGTTCCCAAACCCATTAGGATAGCATAGCTCCAGCACCCAAAGTCACACGTCTTTGGGAGCGACGCGTTGAGATAACGTCCCATCTTCCCCAGCTTGCCTCGATAGACTTCTCTATGTACAATATATATGTATATATATATATAGATTCGAGCAAGCGGGCTCTATTGTCGACACATCCGCCCAGATCGAGTTGTCCGCACAGACAACGTCGTTTCCTAGCCGCTTAGGTTAGGAGGACGAATGCCACATGGACCTCCGGAACCTTCTTCTGTGAGGTTATCTCCACCGCTACCCCCGTCTTAGGTATAGGCCCGTCCCCCAAAGCGGCTGACGTCGCTGGTGGCCATCGAAGTGACTCGGCATAAAAGCAGGCGCAAAGGTTTCGCCTCATCACGCCAACGGCATCACCAGAAAAAGCCATGAGGTGTCACGCAAGTGGACATGATACACTAACCACAGTTGATGTTGTTTGCACCCAAGCGCTTCAAGTCACGACATCGATCCGTTCATATGGAAAGATAGAGACAAAGCAAGGGAGAGCGAGAGAGGGCGGCGTTTTGACATCGCACTCGGCCTCTTGGCTGTGATGAGAATTGTATAAGTAATCAAAGAGCATAGAATACAACGAATGTATGCGCCCGGTCAGACGGACAGGACGTGCTATGACGGGGTTGTCTCTCTGACATTTGATTCTCAAACACCAGTCGGCATTATAGCTCCGCACATCTTCGTGGAGGCTCTATCCATAGCGGTTATCTTGATACCAACATAGATGAATACGCTGCTTAGATGACGGTATATAGTTTTTTCTTTTTTCGTTTGCGGCTGAAGGAATCCCAGTTCTTCTCCCGTCAGAAGACACGTCTCGCCAGACACTTTTTATCCGTAGTATGGACGCGTTACTACGAGAAATGTCAATGGGAAGGAAAGTCCTCACTTCCACACCCTAGACCGTGGTAGGAACTGAGTCTGCGATATCCGGCCTATTTCACCGAGCTGCGTCCCTCGATACGTGTTTCCGACGTTACCGCCTATGCCATCACGGGACGATACATTTGATATATACAACGAAATATAAGAGGCAACAGCTCGCGTAGAATATAAGTATAAGCATTTTTTTTTTTTCATTTTTCCTCTTTTGAGCTTGCGTATGACTATCATTATTCTGCTAACAATTCAGCTAGTCCTAGCAACCCCAATGCCTTAGCTACGCCTGCCTGTTTGCTATGAGGAGTCCGAAGGCAATTTAAGCCAACGGGGTAAGCCAACGCTTGGGGCGGCTCGTGTCGACCGCGGGGTGAGTGAATTGTTTTGGAAGTCGAAGCAAACGTAGCCAAAACCCATCGAGAGACGCCGATTGGCATCCACCGCACCGTTTCTTTTTTTTGGTTGCCAGCTTGAGCGACTTTGTTTTGCGGAAGCTGGTTCCGCGTTCTGCGTTCTGCTTTTGGTCCGAACGTCAATTTAATGAGGCGTAAGCCTCAAGAACAACAAAATGGATCTGCTGTGTTGCAGGCGAAATAATGAGCCTCATGTGATTATCCTTTGTAGCGGTGAATGCGCAAGAAATGACAACCTGGAGGAAATTCGTTCACGAATCTGTTGGCATTGTTCCTCTCGTTTCACATGTGTGTTTTGTGAGGAGCAACATTCATAAAATAGTCAACGAGGTTGAAAATTATTTCTCATTGCTATAGCTGTGTCATTGTGGAAGGAAACAGTGATACGATTTCTCTAATCGGCGGTTGTATTGGGTGAAAATGCCAAACTCCAATCTTGACAGTCGCAAGATAGACACAAATATTAACGCGCAATGGAGAAATCCATTGAGCCCGCTGTACAGCATCCCAAGGGGGTGTGTGTCTTCGTGCCTGTGACTTTTGCCTATGGGTTCATCCAGAGGTAGCTTCAATATTCGGCAATGTCAGTAGTTCGGTTGGACTGACTACTGGGTTTGGCCAGCCTTCACAATCTAGCTTCATGGGAAGGAATCGCTATCACACCTTACAGCCGCTCGGGCAGGTGATGCGACTTGTTGGCAGTTCACCTAACAACGGCCGTCTATTGATTCAGCGTTTGATCGTTTGTCTCTGAAGCAAATCGACGAGCATTTCTCTCAGTTGCATCGGCCGTGGAACAACCACCCGACCGCTCAGTTTCGCACTCTCTCTCCCCGGTTCCCAATGCCCCTCTTGGGCTGACCATCCACACGATTCCCAGCGATGGCACCCGAACCGAACCGAGAGGAGACGATCCGACCCGACACGCCGGAGGCAACGATCGCGCTCATCGCCAGCAGCTGCAGCAGCATTATCCGCTGTGTTGTTCACAGTATTCCCACCGTCTCAATCGCCATGACGACGAGCGTTACAAACATCAACACGCCCTCGGTCGGGGAAGGGCTGTTACATTCGACTTCAGGGGCAGCAGCAGCAGCAGCAGCAGCAGTGGTGATGGTGGTATTAGTTGTAGTTGTAGTGGACGCAGCCACTGCTGCTGTATACATCAAGTGTTCCCTTACGACAAGTTCCACGAACGGCCCAAGGAAACGTTTGACTTCGTGAATTTGTTTAACTCCGTTGACTTGCTGGCGTGCTGCTTCGTTGCATCGTAGGTCTTAGTAGCAGCAACGAGCCCATCTCGTACCAGTGCTCCAGTTGTCGTCATCGTCCACGTCAGCGCAGCCAGTGAGTGAATGTGAGAGTGAGTCGATCATTGGGTGGTTTGTCTGTCCGTTGCCTGGCCGGCGAAATTGGTGTATGTTGGATGCCGTACAATAGCATGTTGCATTTTGCATATTTGAATAGCGAACTTAACGATGCCGACGAGCCGTCGTACAAGCCCGCGCAGCAGACCTGTGTGTGTGTGTGCGTGTGTGGCTATAGCTCCGGCTGCCAATATCAGAGCCGCAACATCATCCAGCACACGGCGAGCGAGCGAGCGAGTGAGCGTACGAATATTCATTGCAGGATAGCAGATGGGCAGCTACTTTTACATTGAATTCATTCATTCAATATATTTATTGGACCGATCCTGCGTCCCGCAGGCTGCCCGTCTGGAGGAGGCAGCTTCCGAACGACGAACGTGCACCAGCGGTGAGGAGCGTAGGGGCAGGTCCGCCTGGACCGCCCAACACAGCTCAGCTCAGCCCGCCTCTAACCTGGCTGATTGTGAATAGCAGACTAGACGCATCTGCCATTGGAGTTCAGTTCGTCGAATGTTTAGCTGAGCGAATACCGCGAGAGGATACTTTAGTCTCCGGCGTTCGTCAGAGAGTCAGGGAAGAGCATAGCGCTCGATCACACACAGTCGACCATGGCCAGCAGACGTAGCGACGCCTATTTATATACATATGTGTGTGTTGATGCCGCCGTCCAATGTACCTGTATGACCTCATCATGATGACTACGATAATGATGATTATTAAAAAGAAGAGCTCTTTGACTCTAGTCAGACTCGCGTTCTGTCGTCGAGACTGTGCGCGCAGTGCAATGACAAATCGACACTAAATTGTCGATGATTAATTGGTTGACACACTGTTTGTGGAATGAGATCCGCAGCGAGTTGTTGGCTCGTGCTGAGTGGACGGATGCGGTCGATCATAATTTGTCGCCTGAGCCAAACTCGATCGTTTACCACGCTGTATGTGAATTGGAAACTATGCAGCAACTGTTAGTATCGTTCTGATACAGACACGATATTCATATATTGATGGATACGAAAGGCCCATCCAGGTGGGAGAACACAGAGCTTCAGGTGGGAAAATGTTTAGCTAATATTCGGGCCAGCGTAAGCCAGTAACCTGCTCGACGTCTACTCAACCGTTCAAGGGTTGTAGATTACTAAACAGTACTTCAACAGTAATTATTACCATATTGATCGACATGAATTATAGACGGGTTGGGAGTAAGCCAAAGGTGATAATCATCCCCACCGTTGCTATTGGGCTTTATTCTACGAACGAGTACTGACTCCTCAGGGATCAGAGTGGCGGGCTGATTAGATTCGATTGTCGTGAATTCCGTGGGCCCCAATCGAGTTCACGCGGCAAGTGAGTTGAAAGTCTCTGTCCGCCAAACGCAATCACTAACCCGGGGGTGTATGGGGGTGCTGAACGAGAAAAAAGAGAGCTAAAATCAACCGATCTCGACTTGTAGCTTGATTTTCTCGGCATGTAACGACGAAGAAGGCTGAAAACGAGAACGCTACACTTTTTCTAAATCCAGTTTCTAAACAACTTGTATTGGAAATACTGTCAAGTTGAATGCACATAATTAGTCGTAGAAAGTTGTAGAACATACAAATGAGCGTTGATGTGAGCCTCAACACTGGAAATACCAAGCAGGCGTAGACAGACCTCCGGACAGAGATACACGATGTTCAACAAATAATCAATTGCAGCCTCTGTTTGATACCCACCTAGGTGTAACGCGTACACATAATACTATATCGGTCACGACTCGAAATATCTGCTCCAGGGACTGGCATTTGTGATGAACAAGGCAAATATGTATGTGCAACTCAACATATGGGATGAGCTGAATATCGACAGGCAACAAACATGATACTGTTGACATCTACATCCGCGTAGCGTTGGTGTATTCGCCTCTGGGGGGAGAGGGCCGGAGTGGAGGCAATCTCTCGCCACATCTAGTGTCATTTCAACGATGGAACTGATGGAACGGCGAGTACATTACGAAAACGGCAGTGACACCTCCCGACACGCAACCATTGCCCCCATTAGTACAATTGCGTACGAGGCTTGATCGTCTTGTTCGTCAATGGGAGCGTTCTGTAGAATGACATTTAGTGGCAAATATCCACATTTACGATTGTTAATTATTCGGAAAAAACTTTGATCAGACACTCAATGGTAGGTGGGTTGAAAAAGCTGACGATATATGCATAGGAATTGTGTGGAGAAAAAAACGAGGCTTGTACATTAATTAGGCTAATTGCATTTGTATCAAATATACGCAAAGTGGTGCGATTCTCCGCGTTCACATTTCGACACCAGTTACCACCTGCTACCTCTGCTCGAGTATCTTGCTGTGATCTTGCATGCTTATCGACCATAAGCGCATTAGTTCTGAATTATTAGAAAGCATCCAAGACCTAAATTCCGGGCCAATGTAGCTTCCAACATGAAGCGCCCGATACGATTCCTATATTCGACACAGGAAGAACGCCCGGTCCTTGGCACACACATCCTTCTAACACAGAACGAACAGAAGCGCAATTAATTATCTGAGTATGGGAACACAGACTCGGAAACAACTCGACAAAGCCGAATGACATTTACCACTAAATGATGACGAAATGTTGCATACAAACGCACAGAAATCGTTCCATCCCCAGGTACAAGATTCGCCTTAATTGTATCCTCAAAACTTTTCACTTATTCCGGTGAAAACCGCCAACAGTCTCAGGAGACATAGGGGCTGTCGCGTATGGCCGCTTGTGACCTGACAGCGAAATTCGCTAGGACGCCTGTACCCTGTATGTAAATCTACTGATGAGGCGTCCTCTGCCGGTATCCGTCTCCTTCTGGACACCTCACGCCTACCTCAACAGACGGAGCTAGAAGACAACATCATAAGTCGGCTACTTTGCAATACGCTGGGGGAACTTTAAATGAATTGGCGAAAAGCCCTGGGGAAATAAATTCGAGAAGAGTATCACTGCCACCGCTATGATAGAAGGTCGCCGGTTGGCACGACCTGGCTGCATGCCCGCATGAAGGTGTAGCCTAGAGGTATAGGATCGGCCCATCCCAGCTTGCATCTTTGTCCTCGCTGTGAGGGATATGTTCTGACATCGTCATCCGCTTCGAAGTCACCGAGAAGTCATCTTAGTGCTCTGCCTTGGACCCTGGGTCGTTTACATTACCATGGCTACACGGTTCGTCTCGTCGGTGGAACACACACACACACGCTCATGCTATATAAAGCCACGAAACGGTTGATGTCGTAAAGTTTTTACATTACACAAATGAGCCCAGGCACGACAACAGTGTACCTTGCAGCCCATGCCACCCACCTGCACCACTAGAATCTAACTAATTTTCGTGTACTTCGCAAAACGTGTCATGTATAGTTGATCAATGTCTGGCGTGGGCGGAACATCGCTTGGATAATGATTGTTGCTAAATAGCGTGTTATTTCTTAAAACGCTTTCATCTGAACTGGAATATGTTAACGGCATTATCTGTTGTGACACACAGTGCGTAGCGGTTCGTCCCGGGAATGGCACAACCGGCGATGGCGCATACCATAGAATTTATACAAGACCAATACATATTTTATACAAAGGGATATATATCACTCACGCGCCCCGAAGTAGCGTTTTTATTTTTCCAGTAATTCAATGCCCTGAATGGGGTATGTGTACTTGAGGACGCACGCGGGAAAGGTCAGCCTGGTTTGCAACTGTTAACAAAATTCATTTCGGATAGACAGTCCCCAGGATGGTCTAGTGGTGAGCGTCTTAGACTACTAGACCGGAGGGACACGTGTGTGTTGGGTTCAAATCCTGTCAGACGCGGAGAATCTTTGGAGTTCTTTATCATCTTTCTTTATCTGAGGATTCTTGTCAGGTACGAGTAAGGCAGATAATAAGTAAAGGTGGCCCCGACAGGTCCTCATAGTAATACCTAAAGGTTAAGAGCTGAGGCCTGTCAGATAGGGGAACAGCTGAGGGTCAGCTCGAAAAACAGTTTTCGGATGGACAGGCAACGCCTTATAGCCTAGAAGTTCCCATCGGGACACAATAATAAACACTGATCTATATATTAGGTAGTCCCCAGCGAATTGTCGCGCCTTTCGGATGGCGCACAGCCCGAACTACGCCACACAATGCGTTCATTTTTGGAGTGGGCACGCGGTAGGAACGTGGCTTCCTTTCGAACACTGAGTGGTTTCGATACGATCAGAAAGATGGACGCTGCAGCAAAAAGTTCAAATTCCCCCAAAAATCAACGGGAAATCATCAAGTTTTTGTTTCTCCAAAAACACCCTCCAGCTGAAATCCATCGACAATTAGTGAACGCGTACGGCAGGTCTGCCTTATGCCTGCGAACGGTGCAACGTTGGTGCGAGCGATTTAACAGTGGAGATATGGACACCGATGACCATCGAGGTGGGGACCACAAATCAGGTGCGACAAGGGACGATCGGATTGACAGAATCAAGGCAGCTTTTGAGCAAACTAGAGCTTGGTCCATGGAGTCTTTGTCGGCTGAAACTTTGATTCTTCGGACGACGTGTTATAGAATTATCACCAATATACTGAAGAAGAAGAAAATCAATGAAAAATGGGTTTCCCATAAACTGAGTGCTGACCAAATGAAAATGCGTGTGGAGTGTTCGACATCTAATTTGAATACTTATACGCAACAAACCAGTCGCTTAGAGCACACCGTGTCGATAGACGAGACATGGGTTAGCCTGCATAGACCCCCTGAGAAGGACCAAGCAAAACAGTGGCTCCGACAAGGTGAAGTGGCGGCGTCTGTGGCATTGCCAGATAGATTCGGACGAAAGGTGTTGATTACACTCGCTCTGGATGGCAAGGGTGTTTGCTATTACGAAATATTAGCGGCAAACGAAAAACTCAATGCTCCCCGATATCTCGACTTTTTGAAGACATTGATGAACAAATGGCGTGGGGATCGACAGCACTGAGTGTGGTTACTCGACGACAACGCAAGACCTCACCGCACTGCTGAAATTACGGCCTGGATGGAGGGGAACAATATCGAGCGATGGCATCAACCCCCATATTCTCCTGATTTAAGCCCATGTGATAATGGTTGTTTCCATGCATTAAAAAGGGCAATAGGTGGGGTTCCATATGCAACCGTCGACTTACTCGCAAAAGCAATGGATAATGAAATTATATATGGAAACGCAAATGGTAAATATTTGGCTATTTCAAAACTCCCAGAGCGCTGGAATCGGTGTGTCAATAAAGCTGGAGAGTACCTCTAACTCATACCAAAAGATCTTTGTTCTAACTCATTTAGTTCAAAAGTTATTGGCATTTAAAGAGGCGACAGTTTGCTGGGGACTACCTAATATATATATATATATATATATATAAAGAGTCCAATTCACTCTAAGTAATTTTGTTAATGAGTGATACAATTAGGAACAACGATTATTGCGTGGGTGCTCTGAATTGCTATTTACTTTGTCTGCGCCGGGGCTCCTAAGTCCGTTTTGACCTTTCGGGTAAATGCCCAATGATATCTTTTACCTATCCGAAAAAGGATAGTCCTTCCTTCGTATCCATTTTTTGCGGGCCACCACTATGGACATTTACCTGGACGCCTCGGGAGACGTAGCCCAATTTATCGCTCATCGTGAAAGAAGTGGACTCGCATATGAGGAGAATTCATTGGAACGAAGAATCCATTTGCCCGAAGTCGATATAGGGTCGAATACGAAGCTATTGATGAGTTTCCCGAAGACAGATTGGGATTCTTTCGATGAAGTGTGTGAGCTCGTATATAGGCTGATATAACGGCATGTATCGCGTATATCGGCCAGAGAGAAAGAGGGTAGGCTTATGCGAATCGAAATGTTTCCTTTGGGAAAGTTTTGCTGCGGTATACAACGATAACTTTAACTGGCCATATGAACCATATCCAGGGCACGAACGAATGGTATATGCTACCAGCGTGTTTAAATAGCAAATATTAAGGAATTCATCATTTATTCACACGGTTTTGTTTACTGTATAGCAAATATAATGAACGGTGAGACGTTAGTTAGAGTAAGTTAGCTTTGCAATATGTTTCTGGCTAGCTAAACATTTGATGACGTATTTACACGCGTAACAAATGTCTGCAGCAATACAATATTTCTATGTTTGCACACATAAATTGACGTGTAGCTTATACGATTATAGCGCAGCGGCGTTCTGCCCATAATTACACTGATGGAACTTTCAAGCGAAATGTTCCCTAGAGAGATTGCGACGTAGAAAATAGGCAAATAGAAATTAAACTTTGTTCTCGGTCTGGCCTCCAGCCCTTCCGCCGATATGGCCGCATTGCTACGAGAAATGCCAGGAGAAAAATCCAAATTTCCACGGGGTCATGGCAGGACTTGAATCTACGACACAGGACATGTACACTTCCAGTCTATTTATCTAAGCTGTCTCCCTCGTCAGCCGCCACGGGGCAACACAGCTAGCCAATAAGATACTCGGGCCGCCAGAGGTACACAGAGGAATCTGTGAAATAAGAAAAAAAGTCGCCGCGGAGTGCAATTGTAACATACTCGAAGGGAAGTTCGAGCTCAGATCTCTCGAAACCAAACCCACCCCTGTATTTCGATGAATTGCGTACAGATCCTAACGCCAAGCAGTTGATTTCGCCGGTTCATTGAATAGCTTTTTATGTAACACATCATTGGAGCGCGTCCAAGGACAAAGAGTTCGCTGGATGCATCCATACACACTGCTTGAATACTGAAACACTAATTCAAATCAGTTCAACCGACTCGATTGAAACGGTGCCCCACAAGGTGCTCTGTCAGAGCTTCAATATATGCTGTATGAAGAGGCATGAATGAACGCATTCGTTTACCGTTCACCAGAAACCGAATTGAGAGTCAAGATTCACAAAACCTACACACATATAAAAAATGCTTCGCTTCCCGTAAGGATGTTTCCTCTGGTGAGAAGAACAAAAGTGTTCTGTTTGCCCACCCGTCAGAGTCTTGCGTGTACCACCGAAGAGACTTTCGATCCTATGGCAACACAACGACCACGGTGTCCGTGTGGCACCCATGACATTGGCCGCAAATGGCGGTGACATGTTGAGAAGGGGAGGACGAAGGTCCGACAGGGCCGATAGACGAATGGATGGAATATCAAGTGAGGAAACGAATAGAATCTAAATACTACGGCCTATCAGTCAGTATCTTCATCGGACACACACACACACAAGGACACAACGGCACGTCCGACGAACATGCTTGTTACTCTTCAGGATCTGGCAGGCGATTCTCCCACCCGCTAGCTTCTCATGATCTTAGAGAATGTGATAGCATACCAAGTAGAGAAATGCCATAATATAATATGCAATAATCTGAGCACAATTAAGGTATATTTGCGCACATCATTCTATTATTATAGAAAGTATTATGTAAACGGATAGCCATTATTCTCTGCATCATCAGGGAAATGTTTTCCGCAGCTCTAGGTAAGGGTAATTGTACGACTTTTAGCTCATGCTGTTTTGAGTATCACCGTAGTACTCTCATTTGTGTGCTGCCTGTTTACGAAGATTGCGACGTATACAGCAAGCATAACCGAGTCGCTGTTCGATGATTAAGTGCAACGAAACGCCAATGTGTAGTTTGAGAAATGGCAGGAACGATATTTAGATAAGAAAGCGGTCCTCCAGCATGACCTATGGTCGATATTTTGGCAAGTACAGGAGACGTTCAACACAGGACTGCGCCCGGTGTCTCGCGCCAGGCACTTGATCTGTTTCTCTGTACACACGTTATTGTCTTGCATTGCCTCGGGTAATATTCTCGCTTTGATTGAACATTTATAACCAGCGACAGAGTAATGAGGGGCGCGCCATTGGTAAGACGTATAAAAATCGATTGGCGTGTACGAAACCACCATGTGTCTCGGTCTGATTGTACCTCAGCGTCTGATCGGTCCCACAGGTAGATATCCCAATCGCAAATGGAAGCTCGTTCCTTTTGTAGGGAATGCACAAAAAAGAACCAGGTAGAAATCTTTGTCGTCTTTCCCAAACTCATAGCATCTTCACAACAGAAGAGATAGCGTGTTGGTCATGAGACCCTCCAAGAGTCTCTAATACCCTAGTCGAAATGTGACGTGACATGAGATCGTGATGTACATTGGTACCAACAACGGCTTTATTATATTTGTCTCAACCAGGCTCTTACTCTTCGGGTTCAAGCACATACATACTTGCATATAGCCTGCGCGCATCAGGAGGAGGCAAGTTCAATCTCTTTCACTACCAGTACCTCAGGCTCACCCAGAACCAAAGGTCATTTTCGACAGAACCCGGCGCAGAACCCCGAATTCGGAACAACACCTTATCTATCACCCGAAATAAATGGCTAATGTCGGGCTTCCTCATCAGGGCCTAGTTGCAGTTAGTCAAGGAAAGGGCACGTGGTCATAGAAATTGACGAAACCCATTACACCTTTAAACTGAATGAATTGCACTTTATTACCAATGGAAGCGCAATGCCCATACACGTGACGTTCGTTGTAGACAGGTTATTTTACCCTCTCTGCTTAAGTAAATAGCGGCCTAGAGAGGACAACCTCTCGTAGGTGCGACAGAGATGCAGGTCCCATAGTGCTCAAATGCTATTTCATATTATGCATTAAAGAACCAATTCCCATTCACAAAAATCCACTGCCCTGACATGACCTACACGAAGACTTACATGATTCGCCTGAATGTGTTGCTCTGTCTTCATCGCGACGAGTCTGGCAGGTGATACATTGAGCAGGAACTCGGCAATTCCTTAAACAGGATGAAGGAGTTTTCGCACCACGAAAGTTCATGTGGTGTCCCAAAGGCTCCCCTCACCGGCGCAGCCCCGCTCCTTCTGTCAGACATAACCTAGGTTGCTTGCCCTACTGCTCGCGTTCGCCGCCGCGCTGCCGAAGCTCAGTGGGTTGGACGGACTGAGCTCGTTGTAGCCGTCATCTTTCGTCTCGGTTCTCCCTTTCGGTGGCCTCCCCAACTGAGGTCTGTGTTGTGAAGTGTTGCTTGCACCGGTGTCCAAGCACTCGCTCGTGAGTTTGCGGCGCCTCGTCTCAGTCTTCTTGTTCCTTTAGCTACAGCCGCTGTTTGTGGTACGGTCGTGTGGCTGATATTACGAAAATGGGCGGTTGGCCTCTGCTGTCGAGCTGGGACTACGGCTGTGGCCAGCACTTACGTTCGTGCGTATGTGCGTAGCGTTTCCAAATATTTGTGCTGCTTAGAAGGAAACGACTTGCCACCCCGCCGCTATATAACTATATGACCAAATAGCTAGCTAGCGGGCTACTAGCTGTCTTTGACTTCATGGTTGGAAGGCAACGCCTCCCAGCCTCAAACATGCTTTTCTCGCACGTTGCTGCTGCTGCTGCTACCATCACCACCACCACCACAACTACTAGTAGTGATGACGGGGATGCTGTCGATGCGATTTTGGTCGCTTGCTAGTTCCTCTGGTGCTTCCACGAACGCCACCACTGCCGTTCGTTGGCGGCAGATAAGGTGCACTCGATGGGAGAATAGGAAATAGCTATCGTTTATAGCTCGACGAAGAAACCTATGAAGGACTTACAACACTAGCAGGTCGCGTGCCATTTCCATTTATGATTGTAATTCAGTAACGTACAGTCAGTGTCTCGCTAAGAGTGTGTCTGTGTATGTGTGTGTGTGTGCCTACGCGCTGATTAGCAAATTAACAACGGCGAAATAAATCCACAAAGTGACAAGCAGACGGGCAAAGGGAGAGGGACGCCAGACCATCACTGACAAACACGAATGCAAGTGAGTGCCAACCATTGTACTGCTTCGCGTACCTATATCTTATGGTTGTGTTATGTTTACATGATCTCACCCATCTGATCGCGCCGGCTGCCCTACAGCTGTTTCGCTCTGGTAAGGAGCCTGAAACGACCTTTGTGAGTAACGACCTACAGTGAAGGCAGCAGCACACATAGGCAATCGAGTGGTGACACCTGGCTACGCTCACAATTGTATCTCTTGGATCACGTCGAATTAATCGTCCCTTCACGGGAAAACACGACTGACACGCTTGAGAGTAGCTGTCACCATCCGTGATTAGTCTGCTGACTGATTCATATATCTGTATTTAAATGCTGTACCAAGCGCTAGATACTAGTGCACGTGGAAGAGCTCATCGAACAAATGTGAGCTTTGCACATTCAGCGTCTGACCTATAGAGTCTGATTGATGTGCGTTTGTCCAAAAACTAAGGTGAAATTAAATGCGTGTCAGGTTCGCCTTCAAATTGTGCAGCAATAAACCAACAATCGATAACGAGATTTGCGCGCAGGCACTCGTTAGGCTGGCGCTCGTGGTTGTAGTAGTATAATGGTTCCATTGAGTAGACTCTGTGATACCATTTTGCTTGAAGGGCTCAACAACTATAGCAGAGAGAGATTATGCACTCTGCACTACGAGTACAGTTTGCTACCAGTCGCCGTCTCCGCGCTCAGCTATATGTGGTAGTGCTCACTGCTGAGTGTAACAGTCAATTTTGCAACTGGAGCATTAGTTTAGAGGCTGACCAGCGTATGGGCTTCAGTGTACACGGGGCCCGTTGAACCTATCTAGTCAATTTTCCGGGCTGACTCACAGTCAACATTTAACGTCCACCGTACTTCTTTGGCATTGCTTCGTAAGACGGGCCCCTTTTAGTGTAACCGGGACCGTGTTGCAATACGGGAAGAGCCGATTCAATGAAGAACATCCGACAGCAGCGACTGAGCCAACAATCAGCCATTCGCTAGTCGTCCATAGCCACATTGCAAAATCGAATGCTACTACCTTATCACTGGACAAGGGTCAGAATAGTGGGTTACATCGATAACAAGCTCTCCGCTATTGCATTGGTAATACACTACTCGTGTATTGCCTATCCAACAGATTAATACAGAATATCAAATCATAACGTCATCGTAAATTCGCGGTCAGCAGCAGCAGAAGCAGACGGAGTCGGTTACAGATGTATTTGTCAAATCGGCAACCGAAACCGCCTTATATGATGATATGAAATGTCAACTTTCTCTCATGTTATATTATAACACACAATGAAAAGCCGCCCTTCGTTCGACCCTAAGCTGGCACTGACAGTGAGTTTTCTGCAAACACCCCATGGAGTTGAGCTATTGAGATTGGGTGTTGTATGGATTCTGTTATCAGTAGTGGCCGACCCCATCGTCTCTAACACTCCGCGAATCTTAACACATTCTCACAATGTCTCGGGCAAAGCTCTCCGTATCACAGTTGAGTCTGTAATCTGGCTTGTTTGATCTAGATGCGACATCAGCGCACGCTAGTGCCCTCCGCCGTCTCGCCTTGTCTAGTTTTCAGACCGGGTGGCTCTCTCACGTCTCATCAATACCAGGTGAAATTGCTTAGGCGGCTAGCGAGTCGCGGGATATACCCAGACGAACGTGATGAGGGTCACGAAAGATTTTCAACAAAATGGTCATAGATGGTAAATGGGAGTTCGAGTGAAATCACTGCGTAGACAGTGACCAGAACAGGGGACCGGGGGTCGGCTGTTGTCGATTTTAGTCCTGTACAGCCGGAGAGTGGGCTGTAAAAGTAGACATACAATTAGGGCGTGGATGAGTGCTCCTCGCGTAAGGAACAAACCCGCACTCAAATATAGGAAAAAAAATGATCCGTTTATAGCGGGAGCTGTGTGTTGCATCTATATTGTAACTGAAAATCGGCTTATTTTTATGCAGATGCGAAAGAGCCTGCAGCATGACGGACATCGATGATAACTTGCATGTACATATTGGAGTTATCCTTAAACAGCCGGATTTACATTGACGAAAATTGTACAGTAGATTCTTTCTCACTGACGGGTTGGTCCTCCTGTTTATCTTTGGAGGTTGTTGGCCCGAAGTCTCTCAAAAAGGTCTACTCACCCATAATTTCATTTGCGTTGAGCAAGCGTCGATTTTCGTTGTTGTCACTGTGCATTATTGAACCAATTATTTTTAACAAATCTTGTAAGTTATTCATAGATATATTAGACGAAACTATAGCACAGCTTACCGAAGGCTCTAAAATATCAAGGCCGGCGGTGAGAAGGCGCACACAGCGTCAAGGCCTCTCTACACAATCCTCTGGCCTCTACAAAGACGAATTGCACTGTTACGGGCACAGGTATCCCTAACAAGCTCGTAAAAATCTCATCATCAGCTCCTGTCAGGTCTATTTCGTAGTGGACAGAAGAAGGCAAGAATTGTTCCTCCCTACAAGAATAACGTTGCATCCAACCATCGGCCGATCTCTTCTAAAACAGGTATCAGCTATGTCTTGACATTCTGCTTGACGCATCGGCGGCATTCTGTTGCAGCACTGATTCTCTTGTCGAATTCCGTCGTCGTTGACTGGTCCCGCCCTTATCTTTCTTACGGGAGACAGCCAGACGGGCATGGTTGGCAGTGTAGAGTTATCCTGGCAGGTGATTAACACCCGAACAAGGCAGGAGTTTGTGCCTTCGTGTTTATTATCCTGATCAACTTCATGCTTCTTAAGGTTTCATTGGGTAAATGTATTTTATAAGGGCCACTGCTTACATTTAGCAGCCGGCGAATCGCTATTATTTCGCACCCGTCCCGAAGCGGTTGGCCCCGATATTTGAGCAGCAATTGTAAACGAAGTCATAAAAATGTTATGACCATCCTATTTCGATGTCTCCTGGGTTTGTCGATCCATGAATTATTACGATGGCAAAGCCAATATCATCGAACCCTCATGTCCTAATGGTTTGCTATCGTCTCATCGATACGTTGCCGTAGAGATCCCGGAGTTCCTGTCGACGGCCTGCAAAGGTGCTGTCTATTCTTTTGCCGTTTTATGCGATTTCAATATAGGACAATGGACACAAAACAATTATTCGCGGAGGTGAATTCATTCATAATGACACTTTTGAGGATATTTTTAGCCGGCATTCTAGGGGCTTCTTGCTGAAGTTCGCGACAAGTATCATGCATTGAACGCTCCGTAATCAAGATTTACGGAACATACGTTGCATTCCTGCCTTTTGAGATTGTCTGCCCAATTCTGTGATTTTTTCATTTTTCTGTAAACCTTTTTATGTGAAGAACGTCTCGTCATGTGATTGTGTTCAAGAGGCCATTTGTCGATCTAGATTCAGCCGACATGTTGTTACTTATCGCTCGCCGGTAGTCTAAGAACCTCTCCAAAGCGGCATTCGATCACTCAGTTCGGCAAAGAGGTTCGCTGACTGGAGAAGTATTGACTTTTGCAAAGTTACGTATAACTACATTTGTGTCTACAATGCAAATAGGTGATCATATTCGAACATATTTTAGAAACTGATGGACAACAAACAATGTGTCGGTATTATCGTAGTTCTACGAGAACTTAAATTTTCCAGGCTTACTTACATCTTACATTTAACGTCCACGGAACTGCGTTAGGCATTGCTTCATAAGACGGATAGCCCCCTTCAAAAGCAAATGTGCAATGGTGGGGATCGAACTGGTTCACCCATGTGTCTCCTCCGATTACGAAAACTTGAGCGTTGCGAAACGACATTTTTATTAATCTATCGTAATTGGAATATGAATCATACGTACCTCCTTTTGCCGGCTGACGCTCCCCCTTAACGAACTATTGTTAACAATATAGACAATTGTACCCCGGTCTCGTGCATATGGTAACGCACGACAAACGTCCTTAGGCTGGTTGACACTAACCACGGCCAGATGAGACGGTTTCCTCAAACTATCGTTATTATTTTGCCTTCACGCCCTGACATCTCAGGTGAGGTTATGGACACGAATTCTAATGAACTATCGAAGCCATTTGTAGACGGATTACAACAGATGCAGAGCACTGACCCCAGTTAAATATTATACTTTGGAACCATTAGGCCAATTCCTTCATTTGTATCTTGTATTTATCATACATTCATTTCAATTCGGTCATTATTAGGTCTGTGTCAAGATTCAACGTTGTTTGGGTCCATCAACGCGTTTTTCCCTTCTCATACAATGTGATGAAAGTGAGATCACTTGCGGCCTTCTCCGTGTGCTTGCTCATTGCATTTTTACTGTTATCGCTCACCGTAGCATACGTAGATGTGTCTGTCGTCGTGTGCGAGCTGGCTCACCGTAATTAATCATTGCATGTCTAAATGTTTTCGTTTGAGCTTCTCGTTGGTTACCAGTATCTGTGGCAAGAGACCGGCCGAATATAGACCTGTTGGTTGCTTCGCAATATGTCGAACAGACTTCAACTTCTAATGATTGTATACAATCACGCTATGCAGGTCCAACTTTGAATACTCTGATTGATTCCAGCGGAGGTAGTTGCGTGCAAATGAACACGCTCCACCGTTTGTCTGTAACTCATTCGGCACATTCGACGAGAACGTGCTACCGCGTAAAACATTCCTTCCCGGGACCATTAATGCAGACGGTTGAATCGACAGTACTGGTTGTGGTGAATGGATGCGGTTGAGCGATTAATAGCTATGTATAGGCATCACAAACTGATCCGACATTTTCAATTTTCGTTATTAAGATCTCTGACTGTATCTGTTTTGCTCCATACCTATTGCTGTCATTGAGCATCTCCTCGAGTGAACTCTCAAACACATGAGTTCTATGACAGCTGCTCAACTCAAAGTCACCCGTCGGTCAATTTCGAAGAACCGTTAATAACAAACATATCGTCATGTAAGTCATGAATTATCGTCATAAACTTCTCGCATCATATTATAGATGTACAGCCTATTATTCATATCGGCGTTATATTATTTACTTCTTGTTGTGCTATTCATATTCAGCACGATATTCTTTGCTCGTTATGCTTGCCGTTACATAAATCATCGCATCAGAATGCTGAGTGGTACAATCCATTACGTATATACAACGTTACCGACCCAGACCATCACGGGGACTCAGGGGCACAATTTGTATACAAAGACCGCCGTATATCGCAGGGTCAAACCCTGCCACGGCCTCAGGGAGGTGTGGCAGGCAAAAAAGCTCGCGATATTTCCCCTAGTAATGTAACATGGATAAGTGCGGAGGTCAGCCAGCAAAAAAAATGCATTATGTCACGGGATTTCGTTTGTCATTCCTCTTGGTGAACACGTTGACGCCGTTTGTACGTTAGCTATCAGAGAACTCCACGTGATCGTACCCCTTGAGAAGCCCTCGGATGCAGTAGGTGACGGTGATAGTGGTCTTGTACTTAACACTGCTCGTTACAATCCGTTTAACAATTAGGGCGAGAGAACAGTGGACAAGAAAAGCCGCAAGATCTCTCTTGACCTTCATCGCGAGGTCCAGCAGCCAACGGCACTATTTCTCTCCTGTGTGAGCAGCGGCAGCAGCGGCTTCGGCTGTGCAGGCCGACAGGAGAAGATTGCCCCGCCTTCTCGCTGTTCTCGTTGCGGATAGATGAGGACAGAATGGAGAGACGATGTCGGGTGCTCACTGGATCCTTGGCACCAAGTACCTCCCATTTTTCGTCGCCTCTTTCGATTTCCTTTCCGGTGGCTGCGTCGGCGCTGCCTTCGCACCGGGGGTAGACAAGGCAGAGCGAGACGTAGGTACATGATCAGACCCAGCATAGGATCACGATCATCTGGAGGTGGTGGCGGGTGGCGTCACCATCCGAAGCAGCTTGCGGCTAGATCTGTCCCCTATGGCAGCGTGGGAGTGTGTGGACGTCGTAGGGTGCGTTCACAGTCGAAACGTATGCGCCTGCGAGTGGACTCGTGATAGAAGCAGGTCAAAAGGCCGGCGACACTGGCCACCGCAGCTGCTGCCGCGCGGTGGCTTCCGGCAACGGCGAACGAGGAACGGCTGCAAGGAAGGTTGAGTAGCAGCTCTTACGGAGTCGATGGCGGCGGCAGCAGCAGCCAACGCCAGGAGCCAACTCCACCCATTTTCCCACAACTCCTCTTTGCTCCACAATCCTCCCTATAGCGCCTTACATCCCTGACGCCCTTTACTGGCCCCCAATACCAGAACCAACCAGGCCAATCTCGTGTGCTGAACTGCTATCCTCAAAAGCTCTTCTCACAGGCGCGAACGCAGCTAAGCCTCCCCTGCCTCGCGGTGTAGTCTAGCGCGCCACACCGCTCATACACTACACCGTTTGTCCCCCATATCCCCAGAGTTTACGTTTAGTGGCCAGGGGGCAACGCTTACATCCTGTGCTACTGCTGCTGCTTTTGAGCACTGGCACCATCGCTGCTGCTGCTGATCTGCCTGTACTCCCCGAACCGGCGCCGTCTCCGTCGCAGCCAAGAAGGTCGAAACAGGGGATCTTTCAGCTGCCGTCGTTGCGGAAGGGTCGCGATGGCTTTGGGAGAGCCCTAGACAGACGTCCTACAACCGGGCCACGTTAGCCCATGCCGTTCCCAGCTAGCACTCGCTGGCCTCGCGGCAGATCTCAAAAGATCCGACAACGCGATCTTGTAGTGGTCCCCATTGCTGTCGGCTGCTGGGTCGGCGACTCGGCAGCTCGGTCGAATGCAAAATGTTCTTCACAGCCGCCTGTACTAAAAGATGACGGGGAAGGGGATGGCTGCTGCTACTGTGACAGTGGCGACGACGATAGCCATGCTGATGTTGGCGGAGACTTGAGAGAAAAGAGAGAGGGTCGTGCAGGGTAAGCACAGCCACACCGGCACACGCCAGCCACCGAAAACGAGGCTTGTGGATGTGCAAGAGGTAGCAGTGCGCCGACCACAAGCAGAAAGCGTGAGGGAATAATAGAGACAGAGAGAAAGAGAGATCGTCTAGCAGAGCAGCAGCAGCAGCAGCGGTAGGCAGCAGTGCCAATGGCTGCATGAGAGGGAGAAAGAACACCCGTGTATATCCAGCCATATCCAGATAGGCAGCACCCAGACTCCGAGCCCGCTACTCACTTTAATTAAGCGACGTCATCGCAGTCGTTGAGCTTCGCGGAAGCGAGCACCATACGACGCTGTAGCACCTAGGGCATCAGCAGAGCTGTAGTAGCAGCAGCGGGTGACCCATCCGTTCGCTCTTCGGCTATTTCTGTTTGAGCCGCGCGTGGCCCGACACCGATCTCAACCACCCGCCCCGTCAGGTCTCAACTCCCGGCCTGTTATCGGCCTGTCCCCTAAAGGCCGTAGTTCCAGCACACCTTTCGCTTACCTTCAGTGTCCCACTTCTGAACGTCGCCTAGCGAGTAAGCGATGTCGGAGCTTTCGGGGCGGCCTGCCGCAACGGGGCCACTGCGTCCGAGAGAGAGATTCCCCTCTGCAAAAAAGATGTTGTAAGCGATCCGTCGCCAAGCGGACGAAGGCGAACGAATGGAGCCGAGATAACGAATGGGACAATCCATAATGACACGTGTGTACGTGTCTCGTGCCTTTTTGAATATTGAGCAAATGTTCGGAAACTATTAGCAGACGATGAAGAGGAGTAGCGAAAGGCGACGTTGAGGGAGGGTGCCCTTGTAGAAGAGGAAATCTCATCGAAATCCGTCTCCGGCCACAGACATCTGTGGTAGCCTTGCTGCCAGTCAGCCAGCCTCCCTGCCTAAACCTGTACTACCTCAATTACTCAAGTAGTTATTAGTCTCGATCGCTTGAGGTTTTTGTGGCCAGCAGAGCAACGAAGTGCTCTGAATGAATCCATCTTTTAGCGCCGAGTTACCACTTATTATAGCTGGTAGGCAACAAAATAGATGCTGAGCCTGTGAGTGCTAGCGTTCGTTGAGGACGTGCACCAGCAGGATCAATATGATCTGACCGACGAACGAGTGTTGTTCATCGAATTCGCTCGTTGTCTGTAAGTCCATCAATATATTTGCTGGCTGTCAATTACGACGATGGGCATTAACGACTCCACATGAGCGCACAGCCGTACACGTCCAATCTTGCTAAATATGTGTGATTATAGTATTTTACCGACACGAGTCACACTTGGAAAGGCCACGCTTCAGTTCGTGTAGTTAGGTCATACGAGATTCGTTACATCGCGCATACCTCGCGTCAATTTACAAACATAGGAGATATGTCCTTTCGTTTCTCTATTTATAGTAATAATGACAGTAATACTACCGGTGCACAGGTTATAAAACAATATTGGCAAGAAGAGGCATTTCCAGGTGCGGATATTCCCGTTGACGCCTAAGGTCGCATATTGCTGTGCTGCTGCTGCTGCTACTGCTTGATGAAAACGGAAGTCAAATAGAGACTAAAATGCACACGAGCGGAAGTCCCAGCAACGCGGGGACGTCTTGATGGGCTTCTACGCCAGTGCCCAAGTTCATATCGTCGCTGACGTCCACAGCCATTTTTCCTGCCTTGGCTGAAATCCTGCCAATTTTCATTTTTCATTTTAGCATTTCTTAACTGCGCGCAAACGTCCATGTGAACTCTGGCCTGGTTCAACTAAAGATATTTCACTCGCACTCATGCTGCCATTGGAACACTCGAGAAACAATTGTTAGATGATAGCGTACCCAGCACACATGGGAGGAGGTTTGGTGGGAAACATTTTGCAGACAGTTTCGATGACCTGCTATCGTTAATTCCAGACATTCCCTCTCAATCTAGCAATTAACACGCTATTACACATGTATTTCGCCTCAGTTTTTCACCTCACGAAAAGTTCGCCTATGTGAACTCAGCTGGAAAATGTCGTACCGAGGGAATGACTCGTTCTCAATATTTCATTTTCATTAAGAAGCGGTGATAATGACCGAGACGATGGGCTAAACATCGAAAATACTCACAGCGACCCCAATAGTATCCGATCATAACGGTACTACTTCGTATAGCGGATATGTATGCTACCCACCAAATGGCTAGCTAGAAATAAGTCTCGAACGTCTACGGGTTTGAGCTTGTTCTAGCCAAGAACGACACTTTAGATGTTTAAAATATTGTGCACGAATTCTCGTGCTGTTTCCTGGTGGCGAAGCTGTTCACATCAAACAGCCGAGCGCAAGGGGAGGTATTTTCGAAAAAAAGGACTGGAAAAATCTCGAGAAAGGTGTCGTGGCCTAGTGGTCCAATGTTCCAACGCACTTCTCCAGGGAAGAAGCGAAACAGATGATATTCAGTGTTCGATTTTCCCGCCTGTGCACGACCATCTTTTCTAGCCAACATGGTCATTATTCATTTGAGAAAGGTTATTTACCTTCGTTAGGACATTTACACACGTCTAAAAATCGTGATCCAAACGTAACTTGAGCTGTGCCTGGCACATTCCCGAAGTTGTCAGATATGTGCCGAAAATGTGTGCATGTGGAAATGTACCAGAACGATTGGGAGAATTCATCTCCCGAGTGCTTAAACAACTTCTGAAATCTTCATGCGTTTTCAAGTTTGCACGATACGAAACGGTGCTCAACTCGGGCGAACTATATCACTGAGGAAATAATCTTAATTTGAGAATTCTCGAATACGCCACCTAAAGAACAGGCTGATAGTGGATTAGCCTCCAGTGGCCGTTTTTACTGTCTCTCCGTAATGCTTACTGGCAACGGTGACAAGAACTGCACCGCGGGCCCATCTGCTGACCAGCTGAAAACGACGGTCTGACATCGCTAAGCTGTAGCATTGCTTCCCAAAAAAGTGGCAAATGTAGATTTTGCACTCGGACGCCGAAGTACTCCGCTGGGACGTTTTAAGGATTCCTGCTGCTTTTGCTGGTGCATTGCAACCGCTGCCACACGCGGTGGCCGAGTCCGGTAGAGTACCGTGAACGGTACACACGAGACGCGTAGCCGCCATGGCAAGCAAAGCAGCCTAACAGGGGCTCGGGTCTATCTTTTCACCGGGCCTTGGATCTCTTTCTCGCTCTGCTATCTCTATCTCTCCGCATCATACTACAGAATGAGCTGGAGTTGCCGTCTCGCTGCCCGTTATAGCGCATCCAGGTCAACGGCCTAATTGCCACGCACAGACGCACACTCTCGAACACACAAATGCATCCAGCACATCTGCTGGAATATCCAGGCGTGCAGCAATCCAGACGAGCCGAGGTAGCGAATGAAGACATCGAAAGTTTCGAGAGCGTTTGCTGAGTGAGACGACACTTTGCCGAAGCTGGAGGCGTTTGTATTACACTCCCATGCGTAAGATGCCACTCGAGCTAGATGGGTCGGGGCCATATGCGTATCCAAACGGATTTTTACCGGCCAGTTTGTTTATGCTTCAGCCCTTGAAATAACAACACGTGGCGAAGTGAGCCAAATGCCAAGAACGAACTGAGATCAACCGCCGAAACTGCCGCATACGAGCGCCTTACTCAGTTCTCAATTCTTACTGTGGATATGGGAGAGAGATGCATACGGCGAACAGTACAAGACATGACATCACGGACGAATCGAAAGTGAGCAAGATGTTGAAGTGGTTTCTACGAAAACACGCAATCCTGCCAAGCTGGCAAGACGCTGTGAGAAGGTTATTATGAAGACAATCTGTACGATTGCAATTTAAGCTATTCATTAATTTTATTGCACACAATTATAATCGATCCGTTCGAACGATAAGGAAAAGCTCCAGTGGCCTGACCGATAGAGCACTCGCCTTTCAATACAAGGGTCAAATTGTTTGCGTGCGGTTGACAGCCGCTGTCATATCGTTGGCCCTGATGTTCCGACGCAAACCCCGTAATCTTCTTTGAAATTACAGTGATCATAAGTGATCTATCCAAGGGGTACGTGATGGGGAGCAGAAGTTTGAGCCTCGCCTTTCCTTACGCCGTACTTTCAGGCCTCGTCACAAAGTCGCTGTGTTGCCCCTTCAGAGACTTGACATATATCGGCTTGTATTCCATAGCTGAGGTGGGCATGAGTGCTCTAGCATCGATCAATCACTAAACTAGCAAGCACTGCACTGGACTGGACACTTTGCTGGAAATAGGTACGGTAGTTTGGTGTTTGTTAAGTCAGTGTAAGCGTGTATACTGTAATTTGCGTTTCTTCGTCAAAAATATCTGTAATACTGGGCAGCGAGTCTAACTTAACTGACCGGGCGTTTCCGCTACACAGCATCGTAGTATACAACTATATATATATATATATATATATATATTAGCAGAGCACGAGTTGGCAGGCGCTGTTTCTTCATATTCATTCTGAGCATTTAACAAGTACGAGACTTGAATTAGTTTGAAATTCTTCTGTTTGTTTGTCTATGAGTACTTTTTGTCTATCTGTCTGTTTAGTGGAACTCCCGTAGAGAGTGCCGTTCCCTACCTCATAGGTTGAATGATTCTTATCCTACTGAGATTAAGTTAGGATTTTTTTCTCTCTTACGACCGGGCTTATCAGGCATGCGGTCCCGGTTTCCCTTCACTCGTTGGATAACACCCCGGAAGGAGTACCCGTATCAGGCGTGTAAATCTTCACCCCGTCAGGCTTCCGGCAATCACATCATTAAGTTCAGTTAAGGTGCTCCCCATTTGAAGATTGGTCAGGGCTAGACAGGGTTAGTGGGGTACGATCAGAGGTTACGTGCCTGCGACCAAGGCACGATTGTGGCCCTGTCTATACGATGTAAGGAAAAAGACAGAAACCGTGTGATTGCGAAGTTGCCGTCAACAGGACTGGTCATGTCTACAAAGCAAATCACCATAGCATCCGAATCGAATGATATGGTGATTTGCAATCTCTTAACGAAGACAGCAGCAGCTACTGGGAAGGACGCCCTGTTATCAGCTGTAAATGTTAGCCGACAACCAATTCCTTCGAATGTGATAAAGGATAAATAAACAACGACCATCAGAAATATTCACCAGAAAATAACAATGTCTGGGATTGGATGGCCCATAAGCCGAAAATTCTCAGTAAAATAATCGTGTGATTACAGGCGGGTGTATCCCGCTCTCCAAATAAAAAGCCAGTGTCAGAAGAAGAGAAATACGTACATAAATAATACCGTAGCTGCGGAAGAAGCTGCGTAAAACGTGGTCCATCCTAATTGTTGACCGGAACTAATCCATGATCTATAGTTAATGAGTGGCAATGGGAACTTTCTTCCTGTGGACTCGCTTCTATCACAGCAAAACCAATAATTCCCCTCCGTTGAGAGCCTCTACCGACCACCCGTTTGTACCCACGGACCGTCGCAGATTTCCGGCAAGAGAAACCGCAAACTTCCACTTACAGGTGATTAATTCGCCTCAAAAAAAAGGGTGACGTTGAATCGATAGCCTATGAGCTAATAATGCCGATAAATATTTACATCAAAAGTGCCGATAACGGTGCCTATTTCATTGTACAATCGAGGAAGTACACCAAATGGATCACGTTTTCAAATACGCGAGCTATCCTTCTGCTTCAATGAAATGATATCCAGTTGGTCAACCGGCTGCATAGCTTAAGTATAGCGTAGCGCAAGGGAATTATAAATATACAAAAAAAGCTGCAATAGCGACATCGCAATTTTTAAACCTCTTATTTTTGTCCCTTCCACCGGCGTGGGCTTTTCCGAGACTCCGATAGATGGTGGTCTCTCCGTGCCGCTATCCGCCTGCGATAACCCATCCGGGCGCGGTCGTGTAAGCCGAATACGGGAACCGTAATCCGTTTTTCAAAGGGCTTCTTCTGTGAAGCAGCTGGAAGCCTTTCGGCTGGAGCGGTGGCTGCCTCAGCCTCAGAGCAAAACGTGAGGGTAGGCTTATGCACAAGGCAGCTCCCCTCTCCCGCGTTACAGAAAGTGGATTATTAGTTGGACACATTGTTTCGGTTTTGCTCGAGGTTAGCCGTTAAACCAAATATAGCAACCTAGTCAGGTGTGAATCTTTTAGGCACCATCATCGACACAAAGCGGGTCGCCCAAGACCAAAAACACTGTAGGCCGCTAATGGGGTTCATTTGTTTACTTTCACTTGACCTTGTGAACTCTCCGTGAACGTATACCCGTAACGTTCATACAAGGTGGATGGCGTCACCGGCAATTCGGATGACGACCAACGTGCGTCGCGGCGGGCGTCAGGTTGTTGACCGACAACAGGACAGGCACACATGCGCTGGCCACGGCGCATGTGCGCTGTGATGTAAGAATTCTGTGGTAAGGACACATCTGATGTACTTGGATCGAAGAAGAAGATCAAAAATACGAACTGTTTGGCTTACAGATGGTGCTTTGGGTGAACAATCGCTTGGTCGCTGAACCTACCGAGATGATGGGCGCAAAATGCATGGCATCAACCGAAATGGGAATTGGACGTCGCTGCTCCGGATCTTATCTGTTTGTTCGACGTATTATTTTACCGATATTGTATTACAATGGAATCGAGTTCGCGATAGCCGAAACAAATGTCTGGCAAAAATAGCAGAGATCCCGCGACTCGGTTCGCCTCGACCGTTCCCGACCGCACTCGCTTTTCATGTTTGCTTTTCATCAATTTTAGAAAAAAATGTCACTGCCGTTGTTTGAGAAGGACACTATGACCCTATATACTCCTGACCCATAAGGCCGTCTGAAATTAGCGTGGCAAAATATAATTAAGAAGGCATTTTGCAGTTCCCTTCGATGGGCCTGGGCCTCGATCGGTCCCCTGGCAGTGGAACAGGTTAACCCTGGTAACTGTGCCGTACAGCAAACCAATGGATTATATTATATATAAGCGTTTGAGCCAGAAAAAAACTGATTTCGAGCGCGGCAGCCAGTCATACACGACACGGAATAGTAATTGTGATGATATTAATAATCACAAGTGGACGAACCATTGTGCGGGAATACACTGAGAAGAAACGAACGCCGGTAGCAGAAGTCTCCACTTACGGTAACTAAACGGAACGATGAAAGCGTCTAAAGGAGAAAGGTTCCAAAGAAGTAACTATATGGTTGTGGTCGGTGCCTTTAATCAACCACTGGAAAGCTGGGATTACAAACAATGATACCTGTCCCTTTTATTCATTTCCGGGCTGACTTACAGTCAACGTTTAACGTCCACGGTACTGCTTTCGGCATTGCTTCATAAGACGGATAAGCCCTTTTGATTACAAATGTACACCGGTGGGGGACCGAATTCGGGCACTTACGTCCGTCTCCTTTGATTACGAGACAGGCGCACACGAATGCATCACGCCGTCGGGCCCGATCGATGATATCTCTAAGCGCTGCTACAATTTGTACCTGACGCTGCAACGATGCACTCCGAGAATCTGAAGAACATGACTCAGCACTCGTAAAAGTTTAAACAGAGCTGCGCGCCTCTTAGGTATGAACGGCGTCATCGTCAGGCCTATTCACCATTCGGCTCATGTGGTGAGTTGTCAGCATCCTCCTTTAGACCAAATCATCCAACAGCAATCTCTGCTCTGCCCGGATCGCATAACATTGTCGAGATGTCCTCGCGCTCATGTTCGGCCTGTAACGCCGTGGCAACGCTTGAAATGCCGTTTGCTCTGACAATGTTCCTTAACGTTCAGAAGTAGAGGCAAAGGCTGCTGATAAGAAAGACCCAGCGTAACGAATAGATGAGTGGATGGAGAGCAGTTTAATATACGTCACCTATAGTGAATCCTTTCAAATCCAACGAAGCAATCGTGTTTATGGATATAGGATGTTGGTGTTACATTCAAGTATTGGTGTTACTTATTTCATCGCTTGAAAGCCGAATTCGGCCATCCCACTTGAGATTGTATATGTCTATTATGCCTTAGTGCGTCCGCTGCCTATCTCTGAACATGCCGCAGATCCCTTTAGATATCTGTGTTAGCAGACTTTGACGGTAATAGAAAAAAGTGCCCACTGAAACGAAATGAGCTCAGTGAATTTCTCGGGGCAGCTGTGCCCCTATCGGCCGCCGGCTTCGATCACTCGAGCCGTTTCAATTACTTCGACCACCTCGTCGGTTGATCTATAGTAAATTGTGATTGCTTCTCGAGGAAGAGAGGCCATCCAGAATCGAATCGTTCTTAAAGGAAAACTCGGCCAACTCTTGTACCAGCCCCCACACAAGTTTGAATGGTTATCACCTCTCTGCCCCAGTATAGCGAAGTGGTCACAAACATCTCACATTTGTCGGGATTAAACTTCTATTTGGTGCTTGCAACGAAATCTGCCTCGTGCACTCCCCGATCCATTACGGTCCCCTTCCTTGGTCGCCCAATACTGTGACCCGGCCGGCTGGGCGAGCGACAAGCAAATACTTGGAAGTTCATCTCAAATATAGAGGTCGACAAATAAGAGATCTCATTAAGAAGTAACATGCAGTTACAAGCCGATACAGCAATCCAAACAGGATTCTCGCCGTTTGTCTATCGACCTAACGTCATGAGGCTGTCCTCGTGAATGCACAGATTAAATGGAGTCCAGACAAAATAGGTGTTTGGGGGCCTTATCGTTTTTTTGTTGTCGAAGAACCCAGCATGTTTATTTTGTATTGGGATTCGATCAAAAAATAACCATTAAAATGTTTTTGTAATTGTTAAACACGAAAATTAAAATACCCGGCCAAGCCACTATATAATGCGGAAACATCTTCTGCCTCTTGTCGGCGGCGCCGGCAACTTCTAAACCAACGTCACCTTCGTTAGATCTACATAATTGAAATATGATAAGAAATGCATAATGCTTAGGATAGGTACCAGATAAGCAGGTCTTAACGCCTGTTAAACTCGGGGTAATTCTCAGGTACTATTTAGAATGCGGCCTCCAGGCTGCGCTCTCTGCCAGCTAACCCGCCAGCCGGCAGTAGCATCACGCACATATCTACCACCGCCATTCAAAATTAGCATTTTGCATCTTAACCTGCGCGATTAATTCTAATTACGCGTACTAATAATCATAGTCGCGTACTCGGAATCTCCTCGTAAAGTATAAAAGTTCCCAAACGATACAGAATGAACGATATACATACTCCACTCTCTCTCTCTCTCTCTATCTCTCTTGTACACAGTCGTCCTCTATATCGTCAGGGTAACGGTTCTCTCCCGCCTCAATGGCGTTGTGGAACGCGCCCAGAACAACTATTCAGTGTGATGCAGGAGTTACTTCACCGAACAATAATTTTATTCGCCAGCCAGCCACAGCCCCTCGAGAGGGAGTTCTCTCTTATAGAAGAGCGCGGAATCGAAGAAACCGGCCCGGGGTTCGGGAACAGCAAGCGCGGTCACCTTTGCCCTGGGGGCGTCGTATGTGCCATGGGGCAGCGTCGGCGTACTACGACTACTAATTGACTAACTAAATTTCCGATCTTTCTCGGGGCAGATGGGTGACGCAGGCCACCGAACGCCCTCGGCCATTGGCCTGGTAGGCGGCCACCTGTCGTGTTCGCTTACGGCAGGAAATCTGACATGTCCTGAATCGTGTACGGAACGACACGCACTTTGCCGAGCCGGTCAGGCATATGTTGGCGTGTGTGGGGGTGGCAATGTGGCTAGCGGACGGGCTATAGGCCAATTTCGCTCGTGAGCCGGATGGGGCCGACTTATGAGATCGCGCATTGTCTCGCGGGACGGACCATCGCGTTTGCTGCGTTAACGAGAAAATTCGCGGGTTGCCGCCCTGAGGAAATATTCTTCACTGGACATCTATACAATACAATCCTTGTTTGATTTTAACAAGCATTATTCATAGTGATATCACCTATTAACTGACGTATGTGGCAACGTAGGCTGAAAAGCAATCAGGGAGCATTCGAATTTTCAGTACCTTGATTATGCGTGCATAATTGACAGGGTAATACACTTCATTCTGGATAATCTTCTATACGAATGACAAGGGGTACCAATGAAGAGCACGTTTTTTGGGCACTGTCGAACAGATAGATTCGGTAAGCGGGTGACAGTCGCCAGTCGGAGCAGGCATAGCCGAGATGCCCGGATGTAACGCTTGATGCACTAATTGAACGTGCGAATCAGAGCTACTAACGTATGCCGGGAACGAATTTATCAAGTGCAATATTTTGCGGAACTCGATCGTCGTTCGGCGATGGCGGCCCCAACGGCGCCGCCTGATTATAACGAACCTTGTAATAATGCTTGTGAACAGCGTTGGACGTATGTGAGTTACGATTGGCGATGGCGCTTGAAATTATTTGCCCTTCATCATGATTTCAGAATTTTTCGAAAATTCTTATATTTTCATAGGGAATCCGCTAGTCTTTCCTCTACCTAGTTGGATAGTCTGGGCAGAGACCTGCTCAGATATATATATATATATATGTATGTAGGTGTCGAGATTTCCGACACAATGATGCCCATCGTTATGTCGTATTGATCGCTATCGTTAGCGTCGATATCTGTCACCTCAGATCAGCACGGACAAATGCCAATCAATTCAGGTTTTACCCCCGATTGCACCCGGACCACGTATCCTGTTTTATGCCTAGCCCCACATGTACCAGCAGTATGGAGGTGTTGTGTGTACTCTCGCAGTAGATGTACATAGCGTCATCTTTTTTTATCATATACGACTCACGCACTCGAGACACAGACACATGATACAACCGAAGAAGATAAATGACCACCTGGAACGTCATTGGCCGTCTCTAGAACTTGGGAATACCACAGAGAGGCATGGCCAGCCAGCTGACCATAGATGGCCCTTATGTCGATAGATGCCGATATTATAGCTAAACCTAGCTACAGTAGGGGCCAGTGCAGCGGTCCCACTGGATCAATTAACGGCGTGGGAGCGAATTGATCATCGTTTTTATTCTTCGAGGTGATTGCGGTGCGTGTCCACTACTAGACTTTCGATCATTATCAAGAGACTAAAGCCCTAATAGCCGTTTTTTTCATATATATATATATATATATATATATATATTAACAGATCACACACCTAAGCGAAGAATCTCAATGAATACAAATGACGACGCGACGAAGCGATAAACAACGAAACCATTGGACGCGTGCACGTTATAATTTCGGCCTCAATTACGAGATTGCCCGCTTCACTTATTGATAATACTCAACCAAACAGATAAAATACTGTATTCGTATTCTTCGGCGCTGGGTATTCGTGGAAGGAAAATGCTAAGGATTCTCTGAGATTTTCTTTAGTTCCACGACAGTACTGCTAATGTATAGAAAATAAATTGCAAAAAGTAACGCTGAAAAAAACGGTCTCTACGTCAGCTGTTCGTTCCTTTTTACGCCAAATCAACACAAAGTGTGTATATGTTCTGGTGACTCACTCGCTTAACGGCGCCCCAAGAGACAGACTGTTTTCGCTGGCCGAGCCCGAAACGCAAGCACGAGTTTGTTCAGTGAAGAGTTGACCGTAATCAACGAGCAAATGAGGGAAGCTAGCCGCCTTCATGTAGCCGGTGGACAGACAGCAGCTGAACAAACGCAGTTGGTTGTAGTGGAGCAGCTTGCTCATCCCCAATTTGTTGTGTTTGTCCATCAGCGCCCCGTACTCAAACGTCCAACGGTTCAGGAGACAGCTAACATGGACGCGCTTGCCGGCGGTCGGCCACGCACTCGGCGCCGGACGAGGAATAGTGATGATACCATAGAACGGGGAAGTCATGGGCCTGTAGAGCGCGCGTACAATAGAATGGTTGTGTTCAAGTGTGATGTATCCATTTTAAGAAGCTAACTGATAGAGTCAATTATGTGGAGCACACAATTCAAGTCCATCAAGCGGATAGACGGATAGACCTAGCTGTAGGGAAGCTCGAACGCCAAAAATAGATTCGCAAAGCTTGTCGAAAGCTTCCGCTTTGTATGAAGCTGACGATCGCTGTGTTTCATCGTTATTCTCGTCGGGCCTGTTAAAAATCTCTGAATGGTGAACATGAATAGTTAACGAGAAGGAACACAGAGTTCCGGTGAGGCCAAACTTTCGAACGGAGTCGTAGCGTAAGCTCCTCTTGTAGCGGCCTCCTTGTGAGTGCAGCCTCGTTGACACGTGTGTAGTACTTCGGTCCTTGAGGACTCAACGATAATCAGGTGACGACGAGTCGCTGCTTCGAAGAAGAGAATCTAATAACGCGGATGCCATCTCCACTGCCACCGAGACTTTCGACTGTTTGACCGTTGTCGCAGAAGCGTCCCACGTTTATATATAAAGGCCCGCTGAGTTACAGCATAGGTTTTCAGTAGGTAGAGGTGACAAAAACAATAGGTTCGAGCACGCCCTAGAAGGGTTAGCATGTGCAGCTCGTATGTACATATCACAACAATATCAGACGATTCTGTGGTGTCTACTCGAGTCGGTTAATGGACCGGCCCGTTATCTTATCGAAGCTTCCATAGCAGTTTTATCTTTTGTCGAGAGCGACGTTGTTCGACCTGAGAGCTAATTCTTAGAATTCGTCTTAGTGTCCACATGGACACTTGAAGAAATCTAGAGTATCCCAAAACTCCTTCTGACGCAGTGGAATCAGTTTTACGTTGTCGTCTTCAACCTATTAAGGGACCTCAGCTGTAACGTTTAAACGCTTGAAGATTATTATAGTATTACAGTCCAAGTGCTAGTTAATAAATTTATGGATACAGCTAATAACAGACATATTTCGGCTGCAAAAGAATGTACCGCTATTATTTACTACTTCAGCTACATGTGAAAGCAAAAACTGACGAGGCAAAATCGTTCGTTTCAGGTAGACGATGGGTTTTCCGACTAACACGGATAGGATATTAGCACTACTGGGTAAGTTGTGCTGATGCAAAATGACCCTCCGCCCCCTTGCCTGGAAGAAGGGAGTGTGCGTGGTGGCAATAGTATCCTGGAAAGAGCAGCAAAATATATACTCTGTTCTGAAGTAATCCAAGAATCACATCCAAACGCTAGATTTACGCTTACACATAACACATTTATATTTCTGCTTATCACTTTGCAAGAAGGTGGCAGCTGCCTTTGTTTGTCACTTCTATAGAAACATCATAAACGATTGAGTTCACTCTTTGTAGTATGAAAGAACCGTATTAAAAATACGATTCTACGAACCCTGTTCATGGATGTCACCGTTATATTGTTATGACTCACTTCTGTTCATTGGGGGGAGAGCACTTCCAAGGTAACTTCTTCTTGAATTACAAATCAAAATGCAGCTTTGTGATCTTTCCGTGAAAGTTAAAAGTTCATGTTCATTATGTACCTATTAATGTATGTACCTATTAATAGATATCATATTATATTAGCTGACAGTCGTCATTAGAACCAATTATGAAATGTATTTATTAACTTTGCTCATTGATATCTGGGTTACTGTGGAAGACCACGAAGAAGCAAGAAGCGACTTGGCTTGTTGGGGGGGTACAGTTGTTAGAGGGTGCTCGTCCCGCTATAACGAGAGTGGCCATTTTTACCAGCATCAGCAAAGTTCCGTCGGTTCCGGTGTTGCGGCAGTGAACGAGAAAGCGCTAAGTAGATAGATAAGCCCTTCAAAGAGGAAATTTCCGAATGCTTTGGCAGGACAAATATCGACAATTTGTTAGGTTTAGAGTAATTTATTACTGTAATTGATTGCATTGTTTTGCCCGGGTCCTCACGTTACCGAAATGAGCTACCGGAGTTGTACTACTGGTCCGTTTGTACGTAGCACAAAACTCGAGACCGTTTGCTGTAGTATCTACAATAGTCACCGGATTTAGCCATTTGGTATAGGGTCAATACATTACTGATCTGGCGTTACGGGGACTCGGAACGGGGATATGGGTATTTGGTGTAACTATACAAACAAATAAAACTACATGTGACAGGTTATTGCATCAAAAAAATTATAAGAGTTCAAATGAACTGAACTAGTTAGTTCAAAGAGATATATGAATATGTTCATGATAACTACTAATATATATACATATATATATATATATATATACTCAATTATTTATATTAGTTGCTCCAACACCAAATGGCAATCGGTTATCATCGAGAGCCGCGAGTTGGAATACAAGAAAATATGAGAAATCCAAGAATATACAAGGAACTCAAAAGAGGGACTGAAATAGCTCACGTAGAACTAGTTTTCGGACACCAGGCAGAAACTTAAAAAACAAATGAGATGTCACAAGCGCAGGTGTCGGAAACAGCCCGACTTTGCGGAACAGCCGTGTCACACGTGACCGTAAATAGTGTGTAGTACGTAAAACTTAGGGTTGAGATGTAGTGTAACGGAGGGAATAATTGGGGACACATGTAGGCTCACAGTTCGAAGGCAGTTAGTAGGCGTGCAGTTAGTAAAAAAAAAGCTTTCTCGCTTTTGAAGAAAGTGGATCCACGATTGAAGCTAGATGTAGCTCTACATGGCATTTAACTCTAAGGCTACTTCTGGTCTCGTTCACGCTCTTAATATTGAATTTGAACTTTTACTGTTTTAATAAATCGAGTAATACATCTCAGAGTAGAGGTTTTATGTGGAGTGACTGCTTCTCCATATATATATATATATATATATATAATTTTTCTCGGTGTTCTTTTGTTAGTTCTGAAACCTCTTATTACTGCTAGTCCCGCAGTGGGCAGAATGTTCCATATTCACCTTTAACACGGGCAGATAGTGTGGCAGATACTTACGATGTCCAGAGTTAACCGCGTAAAGACAATGCTAGTATTAAGAAAAAGTAGTACAAGTATGTGAACATCATCACTAATCTCGAT
Organism: Stratiolaelaps scimitus; assembly: GCA_019614645.1. Taxonomy (NCBI): domain Eukaryota; kingdom Metazoa; phylum Arthropoda; class Arachnida; order Mesostigmata; family Laelapidae; genus Stratiolaelaps; species Stratiolaelaps scimitus. The sequence goes on from JABWDB010000028.1 coordinate 2,524,577, forward strand.
CTGGGGGAGTCGAACCCTCGATTTCATTCCTCTCCTAGCCTCCTATGTAATTCGTTCCATATTTCAATAGAAAACCGTCGAGTAATAGCATCACAAAAATAATGACGTGCTAATAATAACATTCACTATTTCGCCTTTATTTCACCGTGTCCTCACTCGATTTTGCCGACGACGCCTGCGGCGACACCCTAGGATCTACCTGTATTCTCGTGGTAGTCCTGTCGGGGGTGGCGGAGGCTATTGACTGCTTCAAGTGCGTGTCCCATAGCGGTGACAATCCAGCCTGTGAAGATCCCTTTCATCACAACTACACGTCGGAGATTCTGCATCAGCCTTGCTTAGCGGGACGCAAGGGCCGAGAGGGTCTCTTCCCAGCCACGGCCTGTGTCAAGGTCACCGGAACATTTGGTATGGATGACTGTCGCAGTGCAGTATAGATTCGCCCCCCCCCCCCACAATAATGAGATGCGATGCAATGCGAGCTAGTTGACTATTGGTGTCGTTAATCAACGAAAATGTTATAACACGACAGGGACCCGCTAGCATATTGTACGGCAATGAAGGGCCGATGGAACATCATCGTCAGACGTCGATAGAATCTGTTGTCACTGACTAGGGTTAGAAGCAATCGTGGGACCACTAGTCGTAGAGCTTTTAAATAGCTACAATAGGTATGTAAAAATAAAATATGTAAAAATCATAGAAACGATTACATCTGCCTTGTTCAGACGTTTGACCTTAACGACAACAGCAGGTTTGCTTTACGTCAACGATTGCTATGGGTTAACTAACGCTGGTCGTGTTGCGGGATGCACACTTTGGATGTTAACTCCTGGCTGATCTGAACGGATATCAAAGCAGAGCATCGCCGCTGTTGACCCGTGAATGACATCACTTAGATCACTTTCTTGTGTTTTCTTGAATTCATTTGAAACATTCTTTTAACCTTTCCTTCTGTTTTCATTTAAGATAACTCGACACCTTTATTTCGTTCAATAACCGTGAGCAATCGCTCGCACGCAAACAAACACACACATTCTAATGCTCCGACATTCCACTATGATGATATATGTCTACGCGGTAGCGTAGGTAATACTCAGCTATGGCGCAACTCAAATAAATAATAAATATACCGCATAAATATCGTAGGTGCAAATAGGTGAGTCTGGTCTCAGACGGGGATGGATTGTTCTTCTCATTGACAATTTGCATTGTAATACCCACATTCTACGGATAATCTGCCTTGTGATGCGAGGGCCGCTTAGGACACGCGATAGAGAGATAGAGAGAAGACCCTCAGCCACGAAAACGAAAAAAAAAACGTATGTTTAGTGCTCCATAGTATATGCATACGAATTATGATTGCGTTGACATGTTTTCCGATTACGTTTCAGCCTTGTATACTTGAACCCCGAGTTATTCGTCGACGAAAATAAATATAATAATACATTTTTTTTTGTTTTCGCCAACATTTCGTTTACGCCTCCATGCATGACAACGATTCTCTACTACTCCAGCCCTTCGCGCACACATTTCTCGCCAAATTGACAGTCCGCTAACCAGCCGAACTCGACGAATGATCGACCTGTCCATGCACCAAGTAAACGAGTTAAGCTGGCAGAGACCACTCATCGCGTGTACTCGGCGCATACTGTGCAGTATAATGCATTCACTATCTCACTATTGTGCTCATTAGCGATATCAAATCGAAGCGGGATCATCGCTAGACTCAATCTATAACAGGTCCTGATCCGTGTTCTCTCACTGTTCGTCTATTGCCATCGCTCGAGAAGGGCGACACCGGCGGCGACCTCAGGGTGGATCAGAACATTACCTATATACCTTGCGTATCGTACCGAGCTGAACCGCACATCCCACCATCTATAGGTCTATTTAATGTACCACTCTCGAATCTATCTCCTCAACTCATTGCTAGCTAATATATGAGCCAATGCATCATGATCTTGTGCGATCCTGGCAGTGCCCAATAGAGGCTTTGCCTCGACATCGACACATGGGAATATCAAACAAACGGGCGAAGGATTATGTATACTATTATTACTATTATGTATTACGCATTATCATGATTAGTATGGGCCGTGATGGCGGTGACGATCGTCCAACAGGATCTAAGGACTAATCGTATCATGGCACACATCCACTGCAATGGACCAAGTAGTAATGCTGTTTTGTCCTTTGACGGATATTGGCCCCTAGTTATTATGTTATAATATGCCCCTCAGGGCTAGACATGGCCCAGCTTCATTCTAGCGTACAGTCGGTGCAAACTCAGGCTACTGCTTTATCCATAGAGGGAAGCTGTTTGTCGAGTAACCCTTTCCATTGACTGTTTTCTTCATTTTTCATTCTTCTATTCAGATATTGTAGAACAGGTGAATCGTTACTCATAGAGACGAAGTGTGGCGGATTTCGGACAACCTCACGGTAACCATCAAGAGCTTTAGATCTTCGATCAACAGAATGAGCTAGTTTAGACAGACCTGTCTTTCACACGTCATAGCGTACAGTTATATGTTCGATTATCTAGTGGGTCACTCGCTTTACGTTCAAATCTTTCTGCGGACACCTAATGTATGATGCATTCTGCATCATATGGTGGGACGGCACCTCCACTTAATGACGGTTTACGTGAGTGGCAGATTATGACCCCGAGAGAGAACCTCGGTCCACAAACAAACAACACCAATCGAGAGGGCGGCAGAGAGGAAATTCAGCGATTTGTCAGCTGCTGCCATCCTTGACAAATATAACACTTGCTCACAGTGGAGTGTAGCCCTGCCGGGACTATGTTTCTGCCCATCCCTAATATCACCCCAGTGAGCTCGATGAAACGTAATCATGCTATTTGATAAATAACTCACTATTGTCAACAAAGCAAAATAACAATAAGTACTGTTCGAATTTCAGAGGACACAGGCGAGACAATGGTCGTGCGGACATGTGCACTCGATTCTGGTACACTAACCGTGGACACCGAACTCGTCCGCATGTCGCACTGTGGCAGCTTCTACTTCGATGATCGCTATGTTCGCGGCTGTATCGTCAGCTGCTATGGGGATGCGTGCAATGTAGCCCGAAGCCGAATTCGTTCAGGGCCGTCAATTCTACCTGGCGCAGAGACGCCGCTCGCGGCGGCGCTAATGTCAACGGCGTATGCTGTTGGTGCCGTGTCGTTGCATAACTACATTGTTTGGAATCAGTGGCGACTATAGTCCAGCCAATTGAGCCTAAGACAAATCCAATTGTGTATATCGGTTTTAGGTATTTAGCGTTTAATTTGGCCCTCTTGCTTTGCCTGCCATCTGTGGATATGCACAGCTGAATATGAATCACCTAAGTGCACCGTACGTATGTCATATGTGCATCATATACACGCGTCTGTCTAGATCATAACTCTTGTAAATACATGTGGGCCGTAATAGGTAGATGGAGAGATAATGCCGAATCCCTAGGTAGCAGCGTATGATGGTGATATTATATTACTTAGATATAGATAGTATTGATTGAAGGCTTATTTGAACAAGAACCCCAAGAACAAAGAGTAAGACACATTTCTACCTAGATGTAGTTAAGTCGCGCAATTCCGATGGCGTCCCAAAAAATATGAAGCGTTGAGAAGGGAACGCAAGTCCATAGGGTTATGTTAACTAATTAAGTGTAGCATGCAAGACACTCATAAACTTATAATCGTAGAGCTAGATAAACCAAGACCCATACTCTGACAAACACTGAGATTACACCTATGTGTGTAAGCGAGCGAGCAAGAATCGCTACTGCCACAGGCAGCTGCGGTGTCCAATTGGATCTGAGTTATTACTTAACAGAAATTCTAAACTATTTTGGAATTATTTTTCGATATTTTTGATAAGTGTAAGGTTGGCATATTTTACTGACCTGGCAAATCTCTTCCCAAACGTCCCCCGCAGCCAAGTCATTTCCAGATATCTACAGGATACCTCGAATAGTGTATCACACATAAAAATGCAATGATATGATTGAAATTTTTAGAATGACTAATTTCTATTTCACCATTTGGCTAGTTGAAACGATCAATGAACTCGAGTGGTAAGCATGCGTGCCTAACTAGCGACGGAATTCTGGAAATTTTGTACTAGTGATAAATTAATGTAGAAAACCTCATCTCAAACTCTACCCGCATCGAATATCATTCTGCACTGATCGTTTCGAATCTAAACTCGTACACACGTCTCTAGATATACATAGTATGGCATAAATAACTCTTTAAGGCATTCTGTACACGCATATGAAAGAAGTGTGGTGAGATATATATATATACTCTGGTAATAACAAGCTGAAATGCTATACCATGATTCACCTAGTCAAATGTATATATTTATATATATATGTATATGTAGTGGTAGTAGTATGAGCGACCACGTAAAAGAAATGTACAGCTCGGAGAAGTGGGACCAAAATAAGAAATAAGTAGACACGCAGTAGTAAATTCGCCCCCTCGGTACACGGCCACAGCAACTTGCTACCGTATACGATACTGTTGTCGGCACTATCCTATCGACCACATAATTATTATACTTTCAGATGTATTTTTACCAATATATCACCATCGCCTACGAAATAGTCCTACGATAACAACTTGTCCATGCTTTTGTGAAATTGAGTCAGCTCTATTGTTCGATACCTTCTACCGTCGTGTTGGAAACGAATCTCGAAAGTGGCTGATCACCCGCCCCCAAATGTCAATAACAATACGCTGCAGTGTCAACCGTCGACGCGATGAACACTGCTTAGGTAGATCTCGATATAAGATGTCTTGGTATAATATACTTTGGTTAGATCAATGACCCGAACATGAGTCAGAGGTATCGGTCAACTGGGCGTTTACGTACACTATTTAGCCAGACGCCTGCTTCCCGGGTCGAAACATTTTCCCAAAAACCTACCCCAGTACTGAGACACAAGTAAAAATCACTATTGATTCCCTACAGTGTCCCCTTGTGCAACCCACCCACTATTGAATTAGTGGGACATTTCGGGGAAATTTGTCGAGAAGAAGCGTTCTCGTACCGGCGCTGCCATGAACACCATTACCGCTTTGCTTTGTGGTCGCAGTGCTGAGCAACAATGAAGACGATCTAATCTAAGACAATCTCATCGAATTCCGAGTCCCACGACTTCTCTGCGCTGCTGTTGGCTGCCAATGTGGTTCAGAAAATAGTCATTTAGTGTCCGCACGTCAATATCCAAATCTCTACCAATGGTTAAGTTTTACGGCTAGCGTAACTGTCATCGATATCTTGTCAGCGAGACATCGAGAATAGGAGTTCGTAATTTCACACAGCTGAACAGACATACAAGACAAGGTATTAATATAAATGTTATTGAACAGAACATTGATCAATTTCCCAACAGCACATCATATTGTTGAGGGATACGTAAAATCGAGCATGTCTCAATGTGTTCTCTGCAGGCTCCATTTGTCAGACTATATCAACAGCGCATTTCGTAATCTGAATGAGAGGTTGTCGTACAACGACCCAGCACAATGCATAACGACAGAGAGACTACGGGTATTTTACATGAGGCAGTCACGGTCGCCTTCTTCACATAATGACGAATCAGAGCAACGGACTAAGGTTCGCACACATTGACTTCGTACAGGTCCCTAGATATGGACGTCCCTAGTTGACTTTGTAGTCATCGATTTCGACCCAATGAATCTGGGGGCGCTAGAGATGATCCATTTCTGTAATATATATTATTACTGAGTTGATCGAAGCAGTCTTTGTATCTGTGGTGTTTACTAGGAAACGTCGGTTACCCTTATGTCTAAGCTAGTGGTAAAACAGCTTTATCAGTTCGGTTCGTGTGCCATGCTGAATGAATTACGTTACCTGTAGGGAGTGTTAGCAATCGTCCCAGTAGTAGAAAGCACCACAACACGAACGTTAGGACTGCATAATCGAGTTCGACAATATTAGTTCAGCCTAGTAATGACATATCCAATAATATTATTATATGAATATAAGCTAACTATATATATATATATATAAGAGAGAGAAAGAGAGATCTATATCTTGACGAGTTCTATTGGTAAGACGCCAAACACGCCATCACATTATACTCAGTACCTAGCGAAATAATGGCGGAATAGAAGAGAAACGCTTAGCTAATGATAGAACAAAGAAAAGTGTACTTTAATTACAAAAGCTAACCAGTATTATATACAAATAACCGTTGTTACTTATGGGCGTACTGGTGTATTTTGTTGTTACGATTATATATTCTAGTACAGTATTGCGCGTAACGAACTGAGTATGATTGAGTCCTACTGTCGCCAGAGATGATATTTCCTACAGAGGAAATCTGACAAACTTTTATCGCCCGCTACAATTTAGACGACGATGTGCAATTGAAAGTAAACACCTATAAAATTATAAGATGTACATTTCGATTACTCGTTGATTGCCTTGTGGGAACGATGGAGTCCACTGGTAATAAGAAAAAGATCCAAAAAGCTCCTCAAAGGCGGTCTGTATCAGTTACGTTAGTCCGAGGCAAAGGCCAGACAGATGATTCAGAAGACGCGGCGTTATCGAGAATTGAATACTATCGATAGACAATGACGCCGCTAATTGGACCTAATATATATATATATATATATATATCACATCGTTCCTCACCTCAACAGTAGCAGAGTAGAGTTCGAGAGAGAATTATCAGTTTCATAAAATAAAAACAACAACAACAATAACAAAAAATGCAATCATCAAACCCTCCTAACTCCTGTTGTCATAAATATCAGTGTTCATGTATACACATTGAAATGGAAATAAATGCATGTTGTTCAATATATACGAGTGTATGTGTCTGTGTGTTTCAAATTTGCGAAACGATATTTCAGCAATACTGTAAGTAAGGGAGGCGGCCTAGTTGGAAAATCGGAAGATTTCTAGAATTACAAGTCGTCATTATTTGGGCCGAATAGCCTGGATTCAATGCAACACAGGAGTCACATTCAGTGCGATGTGTCCTCGATACGACTCCACTCATCGTGTACATTCTACCTCAACTTTATTGATTTATTTTCCGCCTCGGTTGTCCTGAGGTAAACAATGTCAGCAGGGTTCGTTGAATGAGTCACAACTAATTGTACCTTGTTCATTTGTCTTCAGAATAAATGCCATTATTTCTAAGCTTAATCCACGGTGGTTTGTTTCAGTAAAAACAAAAACCTCAAAGCCAGCTAAAATATATATTCACATATCTTTCAAAGTTATACTTGTAAAAGTTCATATTATCGTTAGATAACATAACAAATGTGCCAAGCTGAGGCCTATCACGTGTCGAGATAATTGTCGTTTTCGAGCAACAGCACTAGCTACTACAGCAAGCTGTATGTTTATACGCCAACAATTCACTTCGCTGAAAACAGTAGCGAAATCCTTAGGAAATAATGATGAATTCATTAAAAGCGATCCGCTTTCATTATGGCCCTCGATATCGGCACCGATGTTCTTGACAGGAATATGATCAGGGTTCAACTTACTTTAAACAAGACCTAAGTTTGTACCACGTCCCGATAGCAGGCAATCATTTACGTGAGAGAAAAAAAACATATAATTAGATCAAGTATTGGGATTAAATTGTAACTTTTCCATTTTGCAGCTTCGAGCCCTGTAAAGTAAACACTTTTGAATGACTGCATAGTAAAAAAGTCGAGATGAAAGTGTATTAGAATAGTGTTTTATTGATTCGTATGTCCTTGTCGCCTATCGCGATCGGGGAAGACAGGGTCCTGTTAGACAGCCACCAACGGATATATGTTCTGAAGAGCGTCAAAGAGAGAGCTTTCACATCGATCCTCTGCACGAGCCACCAAGCGATATATGGTATGCTAATCTTTAGAAACGTCACCGGGTCCTCATAGAGCGAGACAGCTACATCTGTGAATCACATTTTTCAACAAGGAATCACATAGAAATAACAAGGAATCACATAGGAATAACAAGGAATCACATAGGAATAACAAGGAATCACATAGGAATAACAAGGAATCACATAGGAATAACAAGGAATCACATAGGAATAACAAGGAATCACATAGGAATAACAAGGAATCACATAGGAATAACAAGGAATCACATAGGAATAACAAGGAATTACAGTTGCTGTTATGATTTCGGAAACGAACGCAAAATTTATTATAAAAAATAACGCCAATGGGCCAATGGGGCCGCCTCCTATTCTCGTGACCTCTGTGACCTTAGTGTTATCGTACTATAGCAGGAAAAAAGACACAGTCATGCAGTTCCTGTTGAATCGTGGCCCCAACGAGCGATAGACGCGAGACGCGGTCATGACTACTAGACAATAATGTAGGCGGCAAGTTTCTTCAGGTTGTCAGATCCATTGCTGAATTCGAACTGGTCTAACTTAGTAATTAGAAAATTGATCTGTGGGCAATGGAAAGCCGTAAACTCCCTGCTCGTATGGGGTCAATACTAGACATGTGCATAGTCCATTGTTCTGGATTTAACACACGACCATTGATGCGACAAAATCGTGCTGCTGGACAGCAATATAAAATACTCAAATACTGCTGTTCCAATGAAAGCCTTTAGTCTCTGAATACCGCAAAAGGATAGATCGGAGCGTGGGTATCACCCTCTGCGAAAACAGCAACTAGAAATTACGGCACTACATCAAAATAACTGCAACCCTCAATGCAACTATCACGCATATTCGAAAGCGCCAGCTGGATTGTCGACCCGAACCGTTAACTTCTCAACACTGCAGTATATCATAGCTATGTGAAATGTAAAAAAAAATTATGCATCTCTGATCCAATCCTGCAAATACGGATATATACTAGAGGGAGTAGCTTTCAGTGAAGCGGTTGCAATTGGCGAATATCATTATGTTATGAGCGACAAGCCAAAAAATATCCCAACTCCGGGGTGGCGGCAGAGCCACCAGCCGCCATGGACTATTTCCGAGGGTAGCTGTCCCATATCTATCATCCCAGCATTGTGAATCGCGTATCGTATTGGATAAAAGGAGACAGATTTTGTTTGCTTGCGACGACAGCTTCGATTTCGCTCTGTGTCAATGTACCCGACTTTCGTATTTGTGTCCGCGCGTGAGTGCGCGAACATTGAGCCTATACACGCCACGCGAAATAATAGCCATTGTCGCATGGAGACGTCGGATGTGGCGCTGAATACGAATTGAAATGCATTTTCAAAATTGAAATGCCTAAGCTCGCAATGGCATATATCCGTTATGACATTCACCAGCAGCAGCAGCACCACCACCACCACAAACACACAATAGCGAGCTCGCACAAGAGCTATGCGGGAGGTAAGATGAGGAGGCGGAGAACGTTCGCATTTACGACGCGTGTTATACACGTGTTATGTATACACAGATGGGTACAACGCAGTGTTGTGCGCTATGTTTGAAGGGCAAAGATCCTTGCTGTTCAGATATTACTGGGAAATAAGGCCGGCTGTAAGAGACAAACTGCTGGGTTAAGTTTGTGACGACTGGCGTCGCAAGGCTTTACACCTATCTCAACGGCGCATGGCAGTGTAGCACGGCAGTGCAGGGGGTCAATTTTGCGTAGTCGATTACAGCTAGGGAGTGTAATGATATACAAGAGTACGAAATGTCACTGCAGTTCATATTACGAACCCAAATTCATTTGAATAGAACACTGTGCCTCGACCGACTATGGACTTCGAGGCAAACTCTTACGATTGTGATTCCGACTGAATTGCGCACTTCGCCGTCCGAGCCGACTGCTGTATAATATACACTGCCAGATATTCAGCTCAACGCAAAGCTATAAGATTGAAGGCTTTGCGTTGATGAGTTACATATGGCTACGATCTGTTAGGCTCGATGAGAAGGTTGATGAAGAATGTCGTTGAATAAAATGCAAGCAAAAAAATCTAGTGAGAAAACGAACTTAATGTAGTGGAATTATCCGTTCGCTGGGCGTCACGTCCCAGCCGCGACTAGCATCATTGGTCAGAAGGGATTAATTACAAAAATTGTATACTGCGATGTCCTGTTTTCTCTATATGAACACCATTATTTATTCAGCTGTATATATGATATGTATTTCTAATCAATGACAGGTGACAGTACTTAGATACTGCAGTCCGTTTTCGATTTCCTAAAGGGGATCAACAGGGTTCGACTTGACTGTTTCATTTAGGAGTAAACGGACGAGATCGTGTCCGTTTCTCAGCCGCAATTAACGAACATAACCGTAGATTCAAACTGATTGAGATTGGTCAATTCTATGTAACGGTAGATGTCCGCTGAAGCGACGAGCATCTCTAAATGCTATTAAGTGTACCAACTTCACTACGTATTGATATTTATGTCTTCAAAGATGTATCAGCTCAAACGACAATCCTCATCTATTTCGTCTCTGTGAGGCATACTATATAGGTGTACGATGGCATAATTACAAGTAAATTCATTTTGGACATGCGACTCTAGTGAATATTATGACAACTTGGACGAGATCATAGGAAAATCGATCGTTACACTGATCGACCGTAAATCAATTGACGATTTAACTGTTACTCAACTGACCTGCAACACTGTTGAGGCGTACTCCAAAGCTGAGCAGTCGATCGAGTGGGTGTATATTGCCGTATCGGGCCTTGTTCGTTGGATGATACAGGAATCCGCCCTGCAGGAAGCCTGAGGCCACATCCCAGAATAGCTTCGATCGGTCCTTGGATACTTGAAGACCGTCATGGCCATTAGAAATCGTAGCAGCTATATCCCGGAAATCGTCGGTACTGTTAGCACTGATTGACGGGTCGTCTCTAACGAAGATTTGCGTCGGAGCTCGATTATGCCGACGAATTATCGCTGCCCTTGGTGCCGATATGGTCTTGTCAATAACGTTCACGGTACCGGGTCTGACCACAGGGAGAGAAACACCTTTCGTGGATTTACCTATTTCCGGAGGGGTTTTCTTAATATGCGATACGGCAGCAGGCAACACTGAAACATGCATATGAAGTATAAGTATGCGAAATAGCTCAATTCAAAAATCTGTACAATAATTGTACTGTAGTGAATCCAGCTAATGAATATGTTAATCGGTAGTAGTTCTTACAGTTTTTTTTGTTATTATTACTATTATTTTTACTTATATTGCAGACTGCCTTACTCTAGCGTCGAAGGAGATCCAATGGATATGGGATGGCCAAAAAACTACAGTCAGTCTGGCCAAACACAAGTTACAGCAGATTCAGGGATTATAGACTCAGCCGAAGTTTGCCTGTATATCAGGTGTCCGATGGATGGTCATTATCAACGATCGTTTATTTATGTCGCTTACAGGCACCCGATGCAATAACGCTCAAGCTACTTTAAAGTATCTTCACCCAATCGCCATCCCCAAAGCTAAGTCGACAGGCTACCTCTGACAGTTTGTAAAATGTATCCGGCATAACAGAGAATAACTATATGAGTTGTCGTAGATATTACGAAGATATTTTCTCGCACCTGCATCGCGAAAGAAAAAATAATCCCACCTGCATATTCCGCAAACGCTCGCATTATCAAGATGTCGAATTTCAGAGGAGGAATCCATTTCTCACTAATGTCTTCGGATCGACCTTCATGAAAGCTTACCACTTCGCAGTGCTTTCTCCGTATCCACCAGTGTTTTATCTCTCGGGATTTCCTTGCCTTGTCCACCCAGTATACCAGCTAGGAGCACAACGAAAATTGAGAGATGCAGCATTTTGACGAACGTCAACGCAAGCGAAACGCAGTCTCGATTAGTAATATGTGCCGACGCTGTGGAGTTCGGTAGATCACAACAAGGGGGAGGAGGAGGCCCGTCCCGTCGTCAGAGCGCCATGCATCTTGACACTATCTATCGATCGATCTATATGCGGATACGTTCGTACAGATTCGTTAATTGGTGGATGCCAGTCTTTCACCTTTTTCGTGGTGTCTGTGTGATTGTTTGAATGTATGTATATCATATTTGCTTCTCGGGCTGCTAACCGCCAACGGCGCTCGTCGCCGAAAAGTAGACGGGGATCACGATTGTCGTATATAATGATTTCAATTGATCTATTTCTCAGTCCCGGCGTACGAATGCCGGACGCTCAACACAAAATAGCGATAGATTTCGAAGCGCCAACATTCATTGCGAAAGTTACGACATCGTACATCATCAGCCAATGAGCATCTCATGCTGTGACAGCGAGCGTTGGTTTATTGTTAACCTAACTGAAGTCGCTATTGACATTTCGTATGACGTCTAAATAAAGCGTCAACAATGGCGTCATTGCCTCACCTCGATCGAACAGACTCGGATAATTACGGCAGAGTGGAAATATGGCGCTGCCGGATTTTGCCATCACGAGTAATTCTCACCGTGATGATACCGATTGTGGCTCGATCCCAGCGTACCCGAAGTTACCCTACCGACTTGACGGCATGTCCGAATATGTGGAAGTAAATGAGTTCAGGGTCTTCGCGGGGCTGGGGGGGAGGGGGTTGTCCCTTTTATATGTATATTGAATGTAGTCATTACGACAGTGGAAGAAATTAATTAGGTTTTGCTATTTTGCACACTTACAATGAGGGCGGGTTATGCGATTGCATAATGACTACAATGTGGCGCCGTAACGCTCGGTAGGCGGCGGTGCAGAATCACCGGCAGAACTACGAACCGGTTGTCTCGAATTTAATGGAAATCGATATTTGTAGGAGGGTCCGAAGAATCCGAGATGGTCGACTCAGGCGCCACATAATTACACTCTTATATCATCAATTAATGCATGTGAATCGTTTCACTTGTTCGGACTTTGGAGGTTCGACACTTTGGACGGCAGATGTATTTTATAATATGAAGCCGAATTTCTTACGCGAGATTACGTAAACGGTTCTTGCATCCTGAGACGATAATATGGTTCAACGATATGGATTAAAAAGCATTAAAAACTGCTGGCATCAACTGATGGTTCTAACAATGGACAAAAAAACCAGTTCTCTCGTTCTTCATGAACATGTTGAGGTTCGAATATGTTCGGGAATGGAAGTCATTAGTAGAACTATTTAACAATCGATCAACATCAAATCAGGATAAAATGCCGTTTACAGATTCAGTGGATGATGTAAACGATTTATTTTAATGAGAAAATTACCAATGAATCGATAGCAAACAATTAATGAGATGGGAGGCCACCTATATAATCAGATAATAGCAACGTAGGTTTGAACTACCCTGAAGTGATGCCTCCCTTTAAAGAAATATAATTGCGTTTATACTGTGTATCCGATTATTTGGTGATCACATGAGGAAAATATCGTTGGTCATCAACTAATGAATGTAAGAAATTTCAAAATCTCCACTGGATATTCACGCGAATATATTCATCAACATAAGTGTCTAATGCACTGGAATATTCTTACGAGTAATCGCTACTTAAAATGACAACATAAGCTGTTCGCATTTTACTGCTTAATTACAGTTGATTTCTCGCCCAAATAATTTCTTCGCTCATAGTGCAGAGATTTGCTTACAAAACCTATACTCTACAGGTTTATGTGAAAGGATTTCCCACTTATCCCGATAAGTTACCTTATGGCGTCTTGCTCGAGAAAATGCGTTTTTGCTTCATATTTGATTCGACAAGAAAGCCACCACAATTTCATGTACCCAACTAACGTCATATTGAAGTTTGTTGAACAGGAATAAAACACGGTGACACATGATGCGACCGTTCATCGTAACGCGAGGTACGGAAGGTCCGTGTCGTTAATTACTGCCGAAATTTCTTTCTGCTCCAGTGAGAGAAGTTATATGATTGGCGGCATATTGCACGTCAAAACTTCCTGGACGAAGCTGCCCGTTTCGACACATACGGATGACGCCACACAGATGACGGGAGGCTTTGGCTCTAGTGGCCTCTGCAAAAGCCAATCTCCGAGCTTGTCGGCACGGCCTGGGAGCACTGTTGTTTTGTAAGTGGCCGTAAGATATCGTTCGACGTATGGGAATATCGATCGTATGCAAGGCCCGCTGGCCTCTCAACAGTTCCCCAAAACGAATCATAAGAGGATTCGATGTTAACACCCAACAAGAATAAAAAGAAGCCGATATGGAGCACGACAAAAGGGATGGCCCCGACTGGTAAAGCGCGCACGTTTTCGGAGCGTTCTGAAATGCGCAACGGGACGTAACGAGTGGAGATAACTCGTGAGCAGCGTTTGAGTCCAAGACGTCCGCCGAGGAATATCATAGATAAAAAAATGTCCAAAATAAAATTTGAAAAAATCAGTTTGGTCAGGTAGATTCCGTAGAACCCCGCTACAAAATCGTTGTCATCTACTCGATCATCTACTGTCTATTTAGCCTTCAAATCCCTATGAAACTTCATGGAACATCAAAATTTTCTTATAGATTTTAAACATCGCGATGATAAACAACAGGTTGTAATTGTAAATGATGAAGCCAGAGATTAATGATAGAATACAGGATATACAAAAAATCGCTAGTTGGACATAAGTTGCCTTTCGGGACGAAATGAACCTATATATTAATAATGTATGAATAGTATAATTACTCCCATAGCAAGTTTCGTTAGCTCCGCAAGAATGCAATGGTTACCCGATCATACACCGGGACGCAGTTGCCCACATTGAAGTGATTAATCATTTTATTTAAGACATCAAGTTTATTCCCTCTCCGTCTGTTGAACATTAAAAACGTTATCATGTTATACAAATGACAACCTTACACAACAAAGCCCCTTCAGTTTTGATGCTTTCGACAAAACAATATAAATTCAACTGGTTGCTACACAAATTCGAAACAAACCACGCTAATGCACTGGGTGCTCACTCCAGATGATTGCAAGACTGTCTATTCTACAGTTAAACCGCTTGAATAGGAAACTAAAACAATATTTTCGTCTGTATCAAACCCCACTGCAGGTTCTCCTCTGCATCAAACCTGCTGCCGTCTCCTTATCGGGACCGCCACCAAACTCGTTTTAGGTTTCGATGGGCATTCTAACCATTGGTGACACTTCAACGTCACACCATGACGATTTTCGCCATGGTGTCGCCACTTAAAGATGATATCGTGATAATATTTTCAGCAATCATATCAAATACACAGGCATCGCTTCTTTTACAAGGTCACACAGTCATTTCAGCTCTGCCGTGCACAACCCAGTATACGACAACCGCGGCCAGTCATGGATCGGCTTTTGTCAAATTTACCCGCATCGTTGAGTTAGTGAGAGGAGAAAATTGCTCATGTGAATAGCCCTGACTCGTTCGAGGCTATAACTTCTCTGTCGAAGTTTGTACATCAACGGGCTGCATGACATTGACTGTGACTCGCCGCGATACCTTCATCCGCTAACTTCATTGAGGTGTCAGCCACGTCAGCTCCATGGGCGCCCTAGCCCGCCCCAGATTAAGCCCATATCTAGAGCAGACTAATATACTCAACGTCCCTTGAGACACGATAGACAAGAATGAAGGTAGTACATTTCATTTCGGCCTATTCGAGAACGGGGACGGTACAACCGCACCTAACAGGGCAATTACTACAGAACGCGTTTGAACTTAACGTGTTTCATATAGCAAAGAGTTTGGTATACACCAATCGAGTTTACCTGGCCAAGTTTAGTGTAAAAACATTCACGACATCGTAATCGGCTAGTTGGCAATTGAAGAAAAACGCCAATTGAATACTATTGATTATATATTATATATATATATATATATATATATATATATATATATATATATATATATATATATATATATATATCTCTACTAAAACTAAATAAAAGAGAAGAACAGCCTAGAGACCTTTCAATCGATCGATTTCATGGGTTCACCTTCATTAGTGGATCTACAAGCAGTTCCGCATGTTCACGAGTTTGCATGTAAACGATATGACAGCACTTCAAAATCTTTAAACATGCCCACCACCTATAGTGGTGTTCTATTGTACCAGCTTACCTGGCGATCGTATTATATAAATAAGCAACAATTGCTATGATATCTGTCGCTACTTCCAACACATCATCTAGTAAAAACGCATCCTAGACCGGGCTCACGAAGGGCCATCTATCTACAAAGATTATTGTGAAAGCTGCGTAGTGCAACGCGAGTAACAGTTCAGCTAGTACTAGCTGTTGTTCCTCATTGCATCCAAGTTGTCGAAGTTCGCGTCGATTCCAGCGAAATTCTCTTCCCATTTTTGCTGATGGTGTCTGTTGACTGTTTGACTGTTGACTGTTTGAGCCGTTTACGGTGGTCCGAAGCGCGATTTTAGCTCTTGATGGTGCAAAAGGGAGATATATCGGCGAGGAGATTTCTTACCGAGGGCTGCGCAAGCAGAGCGCCTTTTAAGGAGGAAATTTTGTTGCTCGAGATTGCTACACTATGAGATCATCCTAGACTATATTCATCTCGTATACTCCCGGAGCGATCTCCTGGTCAAACAGACGTCGTGCAGTGGCGAATGGGAGGCGCTGATTCGATGACTTGATCGCTCGTGCCACTGCGATGGTCCCTGAACACCTTTCTGCGATGAACGCAGAGAAGAAGTTGCCCTTGGATGAGATCAGAAAAATAAAAAATATAGAAATCTGTGCACGTGCGTAATAGGACTGGCAATGAGATGCAGAGCGTCGTCCGCCGCTATCCTAAACACCCTCCGCTTTTAGGGGGACTCGGCGGTCATCGGTGGCGCATAAACGCTAATCTGTCATTGTGAATACAAATCTAGCTCCATCTAGCATCTGGCGCTGGTGTTGACAAACCATGATTCATGTAGAATAATTAATACAGACAAATAGCAATTATTATTTGACAACAACGACTTCTTTATTTTTCTAACAAAAAAATATATATGTGTGTGTGTATCAACATTGCTCTCTCTCTCGTTATTGTTGTACAAAATTGGGTACAAAATTCCACTTTGTCAAATACTGTATATCTTCATATAAACAACACTTGCATTTCTTTGAAATGATGAAAGCGCTTGGGTTCACTTTACGCCCTACCTAACAGTGGCAATATAGGCATACTAACAAAACCTAACCACAGAAATATAATGAATATTAGACAGGCATTAGTAAACGCGGGACAATTCAAAGACTCTAACTTTCAGCGATTAGCACCTAGAGAGGAGGCCAACGTATTCGGTATTGTGCAGCCTCCCTTGTACAATATACAATAAAAAACAAACTCCAGCCTACAGCTACGTAAAATACGTTAGATTATTACGTGTCTTTAGAGAAGTAACCCGGGCTCATCCGCATTTGATTCAATCCTAATTCGCCTACAAAATACCCCTCAATGAAGCAACAATCAAATAACGTGAACGGCATGTGACGGCATAAGCACTGCGTGACCTCATTAGGCACGATTCAATTTGAATTCAACTGCACAGTAACTCTCTCGTTTCCTATGCCATACGGACAAACATGCAAAGGGGAATACCTCTATATCAACTCAACGTGTGCCAGACACACTCACATGTGTTTCCAAATTCGGTTTCAGTTTGGAAGTTTTAAGGCGTTCAAGTTTCTACAATACAAAAAACACGCACGGATTGGGTTGATGCACAAGTCTGTAGAGAAGAAAATAGAACATTAAATTTCAGAAAGGCAAGATTGTCGTTTACCAAAACAGCGCTCCTAATCAGCTAAATATGTTCCATTTTACTCAATGTCTGTCTGCGACCTCTCTCCACGGACTTCATCATTCTTCTTTCGTAGAAGCCCTGAGATCTATGGACGAAGAAAATATTCGAGATGTTTTTGAGTATGTCCCAGGGAAATAAAGGGTTTTATTATTCAGGCTATTCTGTAGTACCCTCAACACGTGATCATCTGAAGGCACTAGGTTCGGGCTATAAGGCGGGTGCACCAAGATATGAGTAGTATTTGGTCGAGTCAAATAGCCCTTTTGTAGAAACAAAGGCAACGGAACGCATCGAGAAAACGCACGATCTTCTTCATTGTTCAAAGTACAATTTAATCTCGTAAACATCATGAATTTCGGTGAATATGATCTTAGAATGTCGGCGTAAATAGGTCAGCTGTCATTTCATATTCAGAAACACTTGATACATACGTGAGCGTCACAAGACAACTGGGAACGGACGGACACGAACTTATGCATCAACCCAATAGATGAACGCGCCAATCAGTCAGTCAGTCAGCTATACTAGTCCCTTTGGTCCAGCCTGGGCTTCGAGAGCTCACCCAAGTCGTTGATCTACAGAACACCTATCTGAATCTCTGAAGTAAATATCCTTCTCTGTCTTTGTAGAGCTCCCAGCAGTCAGTCGCATCCACACGAGCATCGGTCAGCTGTTCCATAACAGGCCGACGGTTGCCCGCAAAAACCTAGCTAAAGTGCAAGTTTGACAAAATTACAAATGGTTGTAAAAACGAGTTGTCAGATTGCACCAGGTACAGTGGGAAGTAGTTTGTCCGGTGGAATCATCGATACGACAATCTGCTGGTCCCAGCCGCAGTCGATCAGTTCACCCATTCTGTGGGAGTTCCAGTCGAGGCCGTACGCGAACTCGCTGTGATTCATGAGGCACAGCTCGATCCTGTTGGCAGCCAGATTGTACACCTGGGTCGAAAAGTCATACGAGACCGATGCAAGCCCATGAGAAAAGAATGGGCTGAATCTTACCTGAAACAATAATGTCATCAAATAGGAAAGTGAGAGTGTGTTGAGCATTTCGCGCGGGTGCTCCTCGAATCGGACGGCGCTATTCAGATTGTTATCCGTACACGGACTCATCTGTTGTACAACAGGTGTGAACTACACACTTTTGACTACCCCTCTCTGGCAACATGAAGCTTGTATTCAATGTCGATGTGGACAGCTGATAAATTCGTGCACTAATTCGACACCCGGATACGAAACGACACGGACATCTTGTACGAAGTGTTTACTAAATTGGTCCCCGCCGCTCCACAGTGAATATTGCCCATTGCAAGCGCGATTGGTGCCGAAAGGTTTCAATTGGTACAAAATTGTACTAACATCAAACTGAGACATTGCTCAGCTGGTATTAAGTGTAAACTCCTACAAACGACAATAGAACCAAAAATTAATTTTCGCCCAAGGTTATATTACCCGAAAATACCACGGTTTTTCAAACGTTATTTCCTCGCAAATCAATATTTTCTTACAGCCTTCAAAACACTGGATATATGGACTTTCACCACAGAGAGATCAAACTGTCTCATCCATCCTCGTTGTTACGCAGCTGTCATCCCACGTTGTTTTACTAATTACTACGCGAAATATTTATTTCGCAAACATGTCCGCGCAATCTGTCAACTAAAACGAGACTCCCTACAGTTCAGCGATTAAATCATTTTTAACTACTGTATTATTCCACAGCGAAAAAAATATCTGAGCAGACGCGGGTAATCAAAAAATAAAAAACGAATATTTCCGAGATCCCACCCCCTATCCTTTCTCAATCCCTAAAACCAGACAAACGAGCACAGCCAAATGAATGACTCAGTAAGGTTGTGTTGCAACTTCTGCTAGTCTAGGATGTATTCTAACAGTCTTTTGTACTATACAGTTAACTAGAAGGGACAGCAAAAACGTATTGTTTACTTCTCAGCCCTTACCTTCCTCACAGCCATCTTATGGAAGAACTTCTGATGAGACCGTGCTGATTGTCGAATATCCCATAGGGAGACACTGGAGTCTATGGAACCAGTTGCCAACGTGTTGCAATCGTACTTTGACCAGTCGGCACTTAGTACTTCGGTAGTCGACACACGAAGTACGAGAGCAGGCCGATTACTATCGGGATTTCGGATGTCCCACAAAGCCACTGAGCCATCTGCTGAAGAGCTGCATAACATGCCAGGGCTACGAGGGGCCCATGCAGCGGAGTAAACCAATTGCCGATGAGCCTGCAGGAAAGAAAAATGCGCGCCAATGTCACCATAAAAGTACGTCTAAAATTTGCTCCTTTAAATCTATGTAGCTTAAGCTGCATAAGGGAAGTATCTCTTAGCATTTATCGAACTCATTACAAGTGAGTTTGCTGTTCGCTTCAATGTAATGAAGGCCGGGACCTTTAGCGAAGACTCGGCACTCGGAATATTTTTTTTTACGATGAAATTCATGCACTGTATCCACACTAACCCTAACAATTCTACGTCAAGTAGATTAAAGTGTTTAGCGTTTTGCTATATATATATATATATATCCTGGCAATGTTTGGGTTCCATCTAACCCGTATTTATATGGCGTACAAACGTTGTCAAAGCTAGGGTTGTCATCGATAAAGTTCTCACCTTGAATGATCTAACGACGGTGAGTTTTTGCGGATCGGTCAAGTTCACCTTTCCATCCCAAGAGGCAGAAAGAATCAACTGTTCAGTTCGGGTGGGATTCCATTCGACGCTGTATACCTGTAAGTCAGCAAACCCAGACAACATACTACAGGCATAAGTAATCAAGGGCATAAATCGCAAGAGCTGCGCCTGCGCAAGGGGATCAACACCATCTCATAAACAGCTTCATATTATTTCTATTTGGACAACATCCTGAATTGTCCTCACGCTCGACTCGCGATTTACTGAAACTATTGCGAGGCGTCTCTTGTTCTATCGCAGCTGAATTCGTTCACTATCGTTAAGAGTTGCATTTAAGCAAATAGGCCAATTGAGCCTAACAGCCACATGTCGAGCACCTGCTGCCCATCGATTCAATGTAAATACTCGCTATGCGAATGCATAAGTAACGCAAAACAATGGACCAAGATGACCTTTTAAAGCAATAGAAGCGATACTACCGTTGGCGATAAATGGTGACTTTCGTTTTTCATTATTATAGTACCATGACTGACAACAAGTGCAGCAGTTGTAGACTACCCTGGCCGATTTTCCGAAGCATTAAATATACCGAAGAAGGAAATAAGCTTAAAATAAGCTGAACAATCATCACGAGTGTCTCACCTCTCTGGCGTGGCCCTTGACAGATCCGAGTATCGTACCATTTTCACTATTGAACAAAACGACATTGCCGTCCGCCGCTGCTGCACAAACAACGCGAGGGTCGGATTCACTGAAGGATATATCAAATAGTGCGTCTTTGTAGTTCATCACGTGGCTGATGCAAAGTGGACCGCTGACGCCAGCCGGCGCCGCCCGTCGGAGGACGAGCAGTGCACCCTCACCTTGGATGCCTGTATTTATTTGATAAAAATAGCAAGCAAACAAATCCAAAAACGAGAATGATTCGAAAACGAGATTCCGTTGAAAAATATCTACATATCGCTATATAAATACTATAGATATACATTTCATTCAAATTATATCCAGATCGGAACCAATATACTATACGTATATATATATATAAGAACATATTCTGGAACATGTAAAATTCGAGTCAAGTAAAATCGTGGATTTATTTATCGTGCTGCATTTTCTAAGGTTACTCTTTTAGGAGCTTCTTTCTATGCGATACGCTCGCTGTCATTCCGTTAAAAGTGTTAAGATGATTACCATAGTTCTGGCTGGCCGCGCACGCGGCGATATCCGGATAGAAAGGTGACCATTTGACGGAATAGCCGTGCCAACCAGGCGTCGGCAACGACGAGATGTTTACTCCCGGAGTGCTGCGAAGTGGGCCTGAGCAAATAATAGACGACACCGAAGGATTAACTTTCAACTGGATTGTTCTTTGCCGGCGGAAGAAGAACGAAACCATTTGATGGTTCTTTTTTATATTAGATTGAGGCATAAGTTCCCGGGATTCGTTTGAAGCCTTTAGTAGGTCTTCATCAAACTCAACAGGAACTTCGCAAACTGCTCCTGATTAGTGCCTTCAGACACACTTGTTTCGCCATACACGGCACAGATATCCCTTGCTGTAGCGGAGGCGGTTAGACTACGGCGAAAGCCGAAGAAAAGCAGGTGTCAAAAATGCACTTTTTTTCCACCTGGAATCTCCATCTTTCGAGCCTGATTTCGAAATTTACAGTTCACAGTTCACTTGATTTTCAGTTCACAGCGAAAATCGAACTCCGCAGGCGTGTAAAGCGGGAAAAAAGCTTTGAAACCACTCGGGTTCAGAATAAGTGGAGAGAGCCTTTGTGGGGAGAACGGAGCGTTCGGATAAAAGTTTTTACACCCACCATATTGGCGAAAAAATACTGGCGAATTTTTTGAGTAACCGGCATTTTGACGATTCAGAGGACCTTGAACGAAGGTTGGTCGCCTTTTTCAACTCGAAAAAAAAAATTTTGGAAAAATGGAATCCATCAGCTCATCGAAAGGTGGGAAAAGGTCGTAAACAACAACGAGGAGTACATAATAAATATGTGACTTGGTTTAAATTTATCTGAGTGCGTCATTTTTCCATTGTTCATGGAACCCCGGGAACTTATGCCTCAACCGAACATAACAATAAGTACGTATCACTGTGTGTTTGAAATTGTGACTAAGCCGAGATGACGGTTAGCTGTAACCGAGGGTAACTTAAGGCCGGCGGGATGACACATGGGCGGATCGCCGCTTTAAGGAAATTCAGGGATTTCCTAATGAACGCCACCCGGATGCACGAACAGAAATGTATGCCACTGAAGCTGAGGAGTGATGAAGCGAATTTTGCGAAAATTCGAGTCTGTTAGCGTCGATGAGGCTTTTAGGTTACGGAAAAGTGTACCATGGGACTGTCCTATATGTACACAGTCTCATTTCTGACTCGGCAGTCAGTCAAAATGTTGCCGACACGCTTAACCTGTTAATAGTAGACGGAGCAGCTGCGAGTAGCACGCACTGTTCTAGTGGTCACTTATGGCCGACCGTTTCGTCATCTCGCCATTGTTCTCCAAACAACAAATTAAATCTGTTACTCTATCAGTCCCATGAAGCTGATAACCAGTTCGAAACTCAAGCTTAATCCTATCTCGTCATATAGTCACGCTGATTATGAACGTCAGACTACGATGTTGCTATGCTGTGCTGCAGTTCTCGTCGAATTCATTCGTCACTGCGTGACCCAAACCACTCGTTCACGATAATCGTTGCAATCGCCGTCGATCTACCCGGCGCCGAATCATCTTTCGGCAATTTTGTTGGATTTAGTGAGCGGGAGGGGACGTGGTATTTTAAGCTAACCAAATGATATAACAAATATCGGAGTCACTCGGCCGACAAGACACTAAGAGAAACATCTGACGCAAACATTTATGCGGTAGCAAATTTACGGAAGCGAACTATCTGCTGTACGCATCCTGTGTTGCAGTGAAACTCGAAACAACGCTTCTAGTGAAATGCAATTCGTATCATTGTGATATCAGTTCTAGTCGATTCGTTTTGATATCCTCTATGAGAATGGAGTCACACAGGGATCCGTGCCCTTTTCCATGCTCAGTTTACGTTCATTAGATCGTTATACAAAGAATCGTCCCTTCACTGAGACCATAAATAAATTTCTTCGCATTAATGATAGTTTGTCACTTTCGGATGCCGAGGAAACGAATCATGGTCATCTATCCTAATTCGAATAAACCAAGTCGAAATAGTTGAATCGTCATATGAAAAACAATTTACCAAACCGCCGATCCCCATTTTGTTAGCTTCTCATAGTTTAAAGGTGTTTCGGCTCGTTAACATTCATTATTCTACCGGATACCGTTCGTTAGGGCATAGCTTTCTCCTATTGACACACAACATATATAGGCGAGAGTGACTAGTAAGATATGGACACCATTTCTTACATCGTGTTTCTCAAATCGAAAACGCCGAGACGTAACGTTGAATTAGATGAACATCAGAAATGAAGCTTGGGCTCTTCCTCTATATTTTTTGCCGCACTACTAATTGTATTTTGGAAAAGCTCTGTGTCCATTTAAGACAAAAGCAACATTTGATACGTTCGAGAAAACTAGTCAATTTTCCGGGCTGACTCACAGCCTTAAACATTTAAAGTCCACGGTACTGCCTTCGGCATTGCTTCATAGGACGGATAACCCCTTTTAAGTACAAATGTGCAGCGATGGGGATCGAAACCGTGAACCCGCGTGTCGCCTCCAATTACGCTAGACCAACTTGCCGGAGCGCCGCCTTGTCAGCCTAGGGAGTCCGCTGTCTTCCAGAGCTTACATTTCTATAAAGAAAAAGTTCGCTGTCCACGCCGCGGACTGTCCGTTCATCGTGGACGTTAACCTATTGAATTTTGTTGTCGCTGTTTGTTGCAACGGTGACTTATTCAAGATAACAATTAATTAGTTATAGCGATAAGCTCTAAAATAGTGGATAAATAATTACAGCAGTATTACGATCGCCTATTACACTTAACAAAAATTCAAAACGATGGCAACAAACTCAAAAGCCCCCTGGGGCGCGACACGAACAGAGGAGCTAACGTGAGAGAAACTACCACCAAACTTCACAGAGCCTGTTCTTTCACGAGCAATACATGCACGCCACGATATCAGGAACGCCCGATCTGATCTCGGTTCTAGCAGTTCATAAAAATAAAGAAAAAAAAAATCGCCAAATCGCTTTCACTCATATTTTGCCTCGTGTACGAACGTGCTGCCAGATTGATTACCGAATGCTCTTAATACTAGTTTACCCTAGGTAATATCTTTGACGACTGTTTCACAGACGTACGCGACCTCTCAAAATGACACTGTCTACCTTAACCGACACTGATCTTATCGTGTAATGTTTATTCCATCTCTGTTTCACGGCAGCGATTATATAAAATGCTGGTGCTGATTCGTTGATGGAGCCTGAAGGAATAAGCAGATCCTACTTAAACAGATGACTATATGACTGCTAGTGTGTTACAACTTAAATAGGGTTACAATGATGAATAATGGACAATTATCACCAGCGTAATAATAGTAGGTCCTCCACTGATGTTTTATCAATTTGTTTGCGCAAAACAGAATGAGTTTGTCAAATTGTCTACTTCGAAATACTTCCGTATTAAAGCGGCTACTCAATAGACATAGGTGATCGCTGATGTAGCATACACTTTATCGAATACTATTTTTGACGGTTCGGATGTTTGCATTAGACAGCGCTGTCCCACTTGCTCCTGTGTGGCCTGTTTGGGAAATCGTGGAAAAGTTTTTCTAGTTTGTTCATGATTACGCCCAGTAGTTTGCATTCACATGAGATTGTCGCTTGACTGGTCATTGAATTAGCTTAACAATGAATACAACAACAATTAGACGCCAAATAATAAGAGTTATCAACGCCAAAGTTCCGCGTCAAAGCAGGGGTACCTGTCATTCCAAGGGTGTCACTACGTTTCCCGAAACGGAACTCTCTGTCAACTGTTGAACTATGATCGCACCGCTGTCAAGCTATGGCCATCATACAGCTGACACGATTACTCTACGATGATTATTCACACTTGACATTCTATAAAGAAAAGGACAACCTCACAGGAGTCTAGCCGAAATAACATTTTTTAATCACTACTTTTTTTCTTGCAGCCAGCCACCTTCACTATAGGCCTTCTTTTCAATGACCAAAACGCCTTCACACTGCTTACGACTAGAGCCGTAGTTCCGGCATATGTTTTGTTGCTGTAAAGACAGCACAGTTGTTGCAACAGCTGCTACCGATGATTGTGTTGCCTTTCGATGCCAAACCCGAGTGATGCAGACGGCCCCTGCCGCGATTTCTTCAACCCCGATGACAATCTGCGCAGTGATTATTGCTATGGGTTGACATCGACCGCCGATACGTATAATACTGGTGAATGGTTATAATTGTTTGTGCATTGGTGTTAGGATTGTTCCTCGTGAGTTTTCTCTCTTCATTTGCGCTATCAAGAACTCAAACCTGTCCAGTCCAGCCGATACTACTACCATTGGAAATACCACTAGCGCTAGGTTTAAACACCGCCACCAGCTCAAAGCGTTCTTTTTTTTTCTCAAACGATAAGACAACTAAACCGAACGTATTGTACAGCTGATTCTCTCTGGCCGAGTGAATAAAAGCTTTTCTAGCATTTCCAGACAACAATGTACGCTCATACAATGCAATCTCATCTGGCCTGCTGTGTTGACATATTCGTAGCAGACGGCAATATCCCTCCATGAGCCGACTCAGCTGCGACGATCTTCGTCTGCGATCGTTCGGTCCACCCATAATCGCTGTGGGTGGCTTTGTATCTGTGTACGTCTGCGTGTTTTGCGTAGTTATCCCCTGCTGCTGCTGGTGTTGTTGTTCTTGTTACTGTGATATGTGCTTGGAGTGGTTGTTGTTGTTGTGGCTGCTGCTTCCGTCGCCGTCACCGCAGTCACAGGGGGGACAGTCGGCAGCGCCTAGGCTACGTTGAACAGCGCGGCTGTTGCTGCTGCTGCTACTGTTGTTGTTGTTGGCTGCTGCTGCTGTTAGCCGAGGCGAGTTTAGTCGTCAGTGTCGCTAGCACGCAGTACGCGTTTCGCACGCGGACTCAGCACGGACGAATGTCAGCATAGCGTGTAGCGTTGCCGTTAACCCGCTTGCGTCTGAATACAGCGGCGGCTGCCGCCACCGCCGCCGCCGCCGCCGCCGCCAACAACTAGTGAGTTTCCCGAACGCACCGAGCAGCAGAGGTGACAGCAGCCGCAGCGGTGGTGGCGCGCTATCGGGTTTGTCGCTCGTCAGCTGCACTCGTTATCTACAGCAGGTTCGTCCGGAAAAGCTATAGCTGCTGCTGAGAGCATGCAGCAGAGAGAGGAGGGACACGCGTTCAGCAAAGCAATCTACAAACGAACCGCCAAGAACGACTGCAAGAGACGGAGCTGGGTTCCGCGACGATCGACCTAGTCCGCCGCTAGTTCTGTTGTCTCTGTCGTGCCGTGTTACACCGTCGCCTTTGAAGCAAGCAACGAGTTAAGCAGTGCAGCAGCGATCTTGCTTCGAGTAGGCCAATACTTCTACTATAGGATACTGTGCAAACGTGGTTGCTTCCTCGTAAACGTGGTGCCACAGCAGGGCAGGGCTCTCAGCTCTCTCGGTGCGGACTTGTCGAGCAGAGCGAACGGCGACGACGACCACGGTGAGACAATCATCGAACAGAGCCGCCGTCGCCGCCGCCGCTTCGTTCTCTCGGCGTCCGAGTGAATGGGTGGCCACTGAGGCTGAGATCTGACACAACTGATTGTGGTGTGAAGTTCTCCAGCCACCGTCTCACCCCATACTTCGCGCCGAGTGAAATCCCTCTCTCGCAGCGGTAACTGCGACCCGCTGGTGGTTCGCCTGCCGGATGCCGATTGTCTCTGGCATATACCGCTAGCGCGATTACTGCTGTACGAGTACTACTAGCAGAACAGAGGCCGAAGAAACGAAATTTCCAATCGACCTGCGTCATTCGCTGCTGGCAGCATTTCCAACCCGGTAATTCAGCCCCGTCTCCAGTCGTTGTAGTGGCTTCTGTAGCAACAGCGGCGGCAGTAGCAGCAGCTCAAATGAGCGATCCGCGTGCTGTTGTCTGATTCCATGCTGATCATCCGCGTGCTCGACATCTACACGTAAACGTGCGGATGTGCGCGTCCTCGAATTTTTTGCTGCACGTATACCTTCCACGTTGCACTCACCACCGCACAGTGGCGCTTCTCACCCGCAGGACCCCCCCTATATAAGAGAGGTATTTCCAGCCTCTTTTGCGCACAGTCGTTTGTACTCTTGTACCGCCGCCGCCATAATAATAATAATAATAATAATAATAAGATAATCGAAATCATAACAACACAAGAGGCGTGCTACTCCTGCAGCTGTTGTTGGCTCCTTGTGCGTGTTGTGTCTGCCTATGTAACCCAGCGGGTGAGTGTATGTATGACGTTGTGTACACCGTTGCGCAACAGAGCTGCCACTGCGAGTAACTGCAAGCTACGCCGCCGCGACCACCACCATCACCACCACCGCCAGAGTAATTCCCCTGTAGTCGCTGTCGCCACCGCTGCTGCTGTCGTCATTCGTGACTTGTTCCTGTGACTCACTTGTGGGGTGCCAGTCAGTGGGCCAGTCGGTGTATGATACTTCGGCGCGCGCTATGAGTGTGCTTATGCTGTGAAATTGTGCAAGACCCATACGTTCGGCTCAGAATCTTCATCGCTGGATGTGGCATTCACTCAACAACTGATCTTGTTTGACACGATCGGTATCACTGCTCGTGTGGGCAACGACGATATCAGCTGCGGCAGCAGCGTGGACTCCGTGCTTCCTCGAATCGCTCACCTCTTGTCCAGTGCAAGGTAGGAAGGCAGTGTACGTCTTTTCGTTTGTCATTGAATTCAACGGGGTTGATCCCTTGTGGCGTATTTACTTTAGGGGTCATATCCGAAAACACACGCGATACGCCGAAATGTTGTAAGACGGAACGCCAAATAGCTTACCAAACAAATACAAAAATCTTGCCCTTTCATGACAATTCAAACTGGCGTTCGGATCAGCGTGCCTGGCCAACGGCAGCTGGCGACAACGTTGGAGCTTCTTCCATTCGGTGGCAACCGTGGGAAGTTTCAGCTAGCAACAGACCTGTTACAATAACTAAAACAATCGGTCGCCTTGTATCACAAGTTTCACTCATTGATTTTCGTTGCCATCCCACTTCCAGATTAAGTAGTTCAGTCGCCCGTACCCCTTCCGCCCCAACAAAAAGAAGAAAACGATCACCCCATAGAACAATTTCTAGCCACTCCCGTTGACTAACTTTTCCCTCGGTGTCCCTCCTTTCAAATGCCCCCTCTTGAGGCTAAATGGCGTATGTTCTCTAGCGTGTTGCTTTCTCGAAGCGAGAAAGCCGTCCTGCTCAATATGCGCACTCTCGCGGTGTACCCACACACAGTCCACAATAGACAACACGCAACAGACGATACGAGGCAGCCGGGTGTTGGTAGTTCGTAGTTCTTGACGGCGGTTGTGGTTGTTGTTGTTGCTGCTGCTGCTGATGGTGGCCCCCGTGTCGGCCTGTCTTCCTGGCTCGCTGGCACACACCACGGATATTTAGATTGACAGATACATGTATATATATATATATATATGTGTGTGTGTGCGTGAGTAGAGATAGATACATAGATAAATATACGGGTAGGCAACAAACAGCAAGAACGCACTTTCTGCTCTTTCTGCGTCGTCGGTATCACTCGTCCGTTGGTGTTGTGATCGCATGAGAGCAGCGGCGACATCACCACCACCACCGTGCTTCCACCGTCGCGACCCGCCTCGTTGGTTGAGTGGTAGCTGTTGTCGTTGTTGCTTTTGTTGTGCTATTCTGTGTTCTCATTGTTTTGTCGCTCGTTCTGCCGTTGATCAACTGGATGTTGTCTCCGAGTGCTTCGCGATTAGGCACTGGTGACACGATGTACAATGTACTATTTTACTCAATTATTTGTCCTTATCTCGGTTTTGGCCAAATGTAAATTGTAGTTAACAACCGTCAACCTATTATAAATGCAAGTGTTGCTGATGATATATCGATACTCGGTGAGCGCTGTGTACGGTACAAATGACCGTATTTGTCTCTACATTTACAAGCGTCGAAGATTGGGTGGACTGTTGAGTTTTCAGCACACTCCTCTCATAGTTAGTCAGCGCCATATGCGTCCACTCGTTTATGATAAGGAATCATTATCTCGGTATCATTGTCTGTCTTGGTGTTCATCAGCCGGGCCGATTCCTCCTCCGCGTGAGTATCGTCCGATTGTTCAGTTCAATTGCACGCTACCAATGTGATCCGCACTGTATTGCTCTGTGTTACAAAGTTTTCCTTGCCGAGGCTGTACAGTACATTCAACTGTTGTAATTGACGCAGTAAAACGCTGTCTTGTTGTGTGTTGTGTCGAGTTGCAAATTGGTTGCGGATAGATGTGTAAGTGCGGTCCAAGTTGTGCAAAGGAATACTTCCAATGGGCGGATCAAGGTAACTGCGCAAGGGTAGGGCTTTCACTGTCACCACAGCAGTGGGACAGCCTTATTTGTACAACAGGATAACGCAGGATACCTGCAACGCAATGCGTAAGCGTTACTTCAGATCGAAGTAATGCCAAGCGTGCCGACTCTAGGGAAGAGACAGACTCTCAGCAGAGGATGGTGCTTTTAGCAGGCAGAGGCGTTTTGTCATCCACGTCAACTCTGCACTGGATCGGCCCACTTTCATGGAGATTGGAATGTCTCTGGTGGTGACCGTGCGTTTGAAGAAAATTGCTTCCTCTAAACAAAAAGAGATCGGTGGGAGCCAACTGGGAACAGATGTCGTGCTGGAACAGCAACGGGTCTTTCTACCAGATATATATATATATATATATATATATATATATATATATATATATATATATATATATATATAAATATAAGAAGAAGCTGATTTAAATGGTCTTTTTGATCGACTTCCCATTTTCTACCGTTCACAAATATGTCGTCACATCTTTAGTGTCGTGATCACACTGTGTTACAACAGGCTCTCCGCGCGAATACGACAGACATCCAATACCACTGAGTAGAGCAGCCAGCAACAACCTAGCCTGACACAAGTTGGTGATACTTAACCCATATCATAATAGTAAGTTGTTGTAGTAGTTGTTTATATTATTATTATTATTAGTTAATCATGTCCTTTTGCCTTAGTGGTTCGTGTGTTCGCTAATTCATCTCCTCGAGGGAACACAAACACAGATCGTGCTTCTTCGGGCTACTCGTGAAATATGTATATTCACCTGTATAACCCATATTTCCTGGGTGGGACCACAGCGCGCAGTTGTATCGCAGTTCGCCTCTCATCATTACTACCCGATTTATTATACTGTGTACACACGTATCTTCTTTGTATATCGTCCATGTGCACTCTCCTGTCTAGACTCTGTCTGTCTTTTCTTCTATTATGTGTCCCAATGTCAACTGTAATCGCGATGACCCGTACTGCTACGCTGTTGTGCCGATTGCAAAGTGGCAGTCAACTGACAATGATGAGGTTCATGAGTACAGCGGCGACGATGACGAGCAACTGCCAGCGGGTCACCCAGATCGCGAAGTGCACGCGCACACGAACTCAGCGCTATCTAATTTTATATGTACGCATCCACCCATGTGTCTCTATGTATGACTATCAATCTGGCTGTTGTACGTTTCCGTCGTATTTTACTAGTGTTACAGTAGGGTGAGGATGGCAATCTGTTGGCGCCGGCTGCTGCTCGTGTTGTTGGTTAGCTAACAGCAGCAGCAGCTGGCAGTTAGCTGCTGGCGTTCATGGTGGATCTGTGTTTTGCGTCGCGCGATTACCCTGTCGCCGTCCGGCCGCCACCGCCGCTGCCGTCGTCGCTGTTGCCGGCGAGACAACAACGCAGTTGGTCGGTCACTGGCGGAGAAACGAATTGACAGAGGTCCGCTGTCGCTGCTGTGGCAGATGAGAAGAGAGATACGAGATCGGACAGACAGACATAAATTGATTGATTGAGAAACAGAAGAAATATTTATCTTCTCTCTCCCCCCCCCCCTCTCTCTCTGTCTCTCAGATTTTACGTTGAGGTCGTTTCAAGAATAGAGTTATATCTGTATACGAGTTATTTGCATGTCGGGCTCTAATCATTTGGGTTTAAGGAATAGTTGGTGGTATAGAGTACACAGTGGGTAGGCAGGTGAACAGACTTCATCATTAGTTAGTTATATATATATATTGTTAGATGGTCGATGAGTTCAAGCTGGCGGGCGGTTGTCCTGGAATGACAGATCGACACACGCAGATATATCTGGGGAATAAGTTCAATCTATCGTTGGTTCTTATGCTGCTGATGAGAATGATCTTGTAGTTGTTGTTGTTGTTGTTGCTCGAAGTGTTCCTGGAGTTGTTACTGTGGCCTTTCCGCGCAGCTTCCTCCACCCCCTCACCTAATTAACTGGGGTAACGTTTGATTAGTCTGTCAGAGACTAATTTCGTACTGAAAGCGGCGAAGCTGAGAAGGCGGCTTCTAAACAGACAAAAGGGCAAAATAAAGAAATGAAAATGAGATGAATAGGACAGAACGCCGCTCACAGGACCGTAGCGATACAGTCAATTACTCTATAAGGCACACACACACACACGGCCAGACACGGACCGAGCTGCCCTTGTAAGACGAGGATCCTACGGTATAGGTCGTCACCTCGTGTCAGTAAATGGCCAAAGGGTATTGATGCAGCAGAAAGCAGAGAACAACGGGAGGGATATAGGGTAGCCAGCCTTGCAGCGTTCATGCGTTGATGCCCTTTAGTGATCACGGTAGAGGTTTGCAGTGGTCCCGTCGGCTCGTGCCACCGGCGATGACGTTCGACCCATCCACAAATGTCTACAGGCCAAAAGCGCAGTCCATGGCGACGTCATCGCGCTGGCGCAGCCGTCATTCGTCAGTAGGCGATTGCGACAGCAGCAATGACTCGATGGCGAAATCTCGATTCGTACTAGCCGGCTGTCGGGCAGTCAGTCACTCGGCCATAAGGCCAACACGCGCATAAGGTCAGTGAAAGAAGGCGCTGGAGGGTACCCGAGAGCCGTCTATTCTATTGCGAACACTGATACTACTACTACTAGTGAGATTGCAATACAAATACAGCGCTATAGGGTGTGTAGATCTACTCTGCTAGAAATGTAATTGGCATTCATTAACAACCCCGTAGACTGACGGCGAGCGGTGATTTTGAAGGTCACGTGTGTAACTCTCTTTGTCCCTTTTTCGTTAGGAGAATTTTGAGTTATACCTAGCACAAATATGAAGAGACGGCAGCGCTGTATAATAATTAACTTGGAACATCCGTCAATTTTCTATCAATCTTCAATTAGGCGAAAGTGTCCACGTAGCTATGGGTATAATAAGGACAAAGCTCCAATATAGGCAAGTATGAACATTTCCGGATGTTGTTTGATGGGGAACACATCACGTTCTGATTCGACGAAGCTCCTGCTTCTTCTTCTTCTACGTTAGGCTATCCACACGAGTCCCTTGTCTGGTAACATTTTTTGCCAGCTTTGGCAAGGCCTACGCTCGAGGTGTAGATGGTTTCATAACCAGTTCGTTTTTAGCCTTCGTGTTTTGTCGAACACGAACTACGTAAACTACGGCACGTCTCTCTCTCTGGCGTCAGGTCAGTCCAATCTGATTTGAGCTATTCGATGCAGGGCTCATTCGGCCTTCGCGAAGTGTGCGGAGTGCATACATTCGAGTCCCAGCGATACACATGTATATATATATATATATATATTGCACTCACATGTATATATTTTGTTGTTTTGTTGCTGATTATTCGCAACAATTGTGTGTGCACAATATATGAACATTTCGCAAATACGCCCATGTACAAAAAGTCCTTACTTTTATAATAATAATAATAGATTGAATGAAACTTAAGTGACTTAATCCTGCTGATATTGCTGCCACCGCAGAGAACATACAGCACTTTCTGTGTCGCACTATAGGCGTATATCTATAGAGAAACGTGTGTCGTATGAATACGTCCGGATGAAACATCTCGCCCGTATTCATCGTTGGAGCGATTATGTTCGTTGCCGTCATTGTTACGTGATTGCTGGCCTCCGCGTGAAACACTCACGCACTCTCTCTATATCTCTCAGTGAGTGTCGGTGTGTGTGTGATTATTGATCAGATCTCCTGAATCTACTG
This sequence comes from Stratiolaelaps scimitus, assembly GCA_019614645.1. Lineage (NCBI taxonomy): Eukaryota > Metazoa > Arthropoda > Arachnida > Mesostigmata > Laelapidae > Stratiolaelaps > Stratiolaelaps scimitus. The sequence goes on from JABWDB010000028.1 coordinate 2,558,253, forward strand.
CTGCTGCTGCTGCTACTACTGTTTGCTACTCAGTATATATCGGACGAACGTCTCATGTTCCGGAAGTGCCTGACGAAACCACAATTACATATGACGACGATGTCGTCATCGCGAATACGATATGATACATCACATCTATACGAAAGGCGCGTGTGTTCCCAGTAACTGATAAAGATATTGGTAGCGGTTGGCTCAACTTGATTATTGATCTGGGCGTGATGGTTGTCGTAGAAGAGAGGCGCGCGGAGGTCGGGGACATATTGCTGCTCTTAAGAGAGCATGCCTTTGGCTATCGCTGCTGCTGGTTGGCTGAATCACGGTGGATGCCCCCTCCTACCCGAGAAAGATCGCCTACCGTAACAGCACAATGCGTTGTGACACGGTCAACTGATGAATGAAATGTATTCGCCCGGAGCGATGCGATTCTAATACACTGCGACGGTAACGGATGGCTGATTTGAGTGAAATGACACTTCGTGCGTCCGTTGTGAGGGTGCCCTTGTGTCCGCTCTTAGAGGAAGAACAGCAAGTGTGAGTTCAGTTCGTTGTTAGAAGCGAAGAACAGAGGGACTTCGCTGGACGTTTGTTCGATTGGCCTATGGCCGATTTGGCCGAAACCACTGCCTTTTTGAAGTCGTCTAGAGTCAAGATGATTGCCCTACCCTTAAGCAGGATGTATATTTTCAGTGGAACATAACACTAGAGGGGTAAAATAAGTAAATATCCGGGGCTGGCCCTAGCCAACGTTTATCGGCATTGATTCACAATACAACACGGCCTTTAAATGTATATGTGCAACGGTGAGGATTGAGCCTGTGCACCTACGTGTCTCCTCCGATTGCAAGACACGCACACACGTATGCACCACCCTAAGGCCCCCTGGGGCTCGAGGGGTATTCCGCATATCGTAGTAAGGTGAAACACAGACAGTTTTACGAGTACAGCCTGTTCGAATCTGCTGGTTATCATATTACTAAAGATAATGAATGTGAATATAGGTAAAATGCAGATGAAAATTCGTTGATCAAATTGTTTTTTCATTACGTTTTCTGCATCGTCATCATCATAATCTATAAGTTAGACATGATTTATTTTAGTTAAATAGTCAAAACGATTTGCTAATATATATATATATATATATATATATATATATATATATATGCAAATTGATCACCTTAATAAAAAGTGCTTAGAAAGTGATTAGAAAAAAATACCTCAAGTCAACTCCTCGTGAAATGTTTTCAACCGATTCCTCTGACTGTCGATTCACTATTAGTATTCACCTGCAGTCACTAACTAGCTAACCTCACTCTCCGTTTATTCTGCCTGTGTTTTCTCAATCTTCACTCCTTCCTCAGATGAGTCTCAAACATTTAGCATCGGCATACGACAGCAGTGACCACTCATCATCGGAGGGCTCCAATTCATCGAACTCTGCACACGCCTCGATGGAGCTCGCGTCGGTCCGCCGTCCACCGACGTCATCGCCAGCAGCGAAGCGCGCCAAACTCGAAGTTCCAGCCGAGATCGCCGGTATGTTCAACTCATCCGCCACCGGCTCGAGATGGGTCGACGACCCAACGTTGCACGGCGGCCGGCAGCGTGCCTTCGAGCACGAGCAAGGCATCTGGCCGTCAATGTTCTATGTGCACGCATGTGACGAAGAGTGCGTCCGAGACCTTCAGCGGATAGCAGTGGACGGGGCTCCATTTCTTATCCCCATTGGCAAGTCGCAGCCTCATGTCTCGCTATCGCGAACGCTCAAATGCCGCTTCCAGTGGATCAAGCCGCTGTACACGCACATCCGCCAGGGGGTGTACGCACATAAGCCATTCCTCGTCTCATTCAGCCGCTTCGCCGTCTATGAGAACGATGAGAGAACGACCGTGTTTCTCGCTGTCGATGCCGATCTTGGCCAGAACGAACTGCTCGAACTCACCAAACGGGTGAACCTCTCACTCGATCTGTTCCGCCTGCCAAACTACTATTCAAATCCGAAATTTCACATTAGCCTAGCGTGGGCGCCGGTCAACCGCAAGGCGGAACTTCAGGCCGCACTGCCGTCGCTGCAGCGTGAACTCGACGAGTACTGCACATCTGTCGAGTTGGCTGGTGTTGTTGATCGGTTGTGTTTTCGCGCAGGTCATAAATCATTTGAAGTGCCGCTGGGCTTCGAAATACCGAATATGGGATACAAAACGGCTGGTGTCACATCATCTGCTGCTCTAGCGAAATAGCAGCAATGTGTATCTATTACATAATCCGATATATATATATATATATATATATACATATAAAACGGTACTGCATCTGCTACTATAATAATAATACTATATATAGACATACACAGGGAGAGAGAGAGAGAGAGGGGTGGAAATGCGGAGAAAAACAGCAATGCATTATGTAGATGAGAATTTATGCTGTTGCTACGTATCGTAGACAAAAGAGAATATACATGCGTCGTCATATGAATCCGAATACGTGTAATCGAGATGCAAGCCAAGTGTAGTGATGATATGCCTAAGATTACTTTGAGCGAGGTATAACTATCGCTCTAAACATGAAACACACAACGACAAGGGTACGAGGGCGCAACCTACCACTGCTGGCAGTGTTAATTATTATAGCTGCTAAATGTAAAATGGAAGAGCAAGATTGACGAACTGACTGACAACCGATCCATCGATCAACATTGATTGTTTGATTGATTGATTGCGAGTGGCGTCTTGACGACACCGATTGCCTGATCACCCACAGCAAAAGCGGTAGCTGAGACAGAAACTAACAGCAGCAACATTAATAATGGCTCCTTTAGGGGAGAGCAAATGGAGTGACACGCACTCAGTTCGGTCGGCACGAGCAGGACATTGGCAGACACCGTCATGTTTGGATGGTAACCAGACGACCGGGCAACCCATACACTCGGAATGGCAAGCAAACGTATGCTTGATGTGTGACTCCGAATAAGATCGAATCTATAGCTATTTATAAACATACACCAATCTACCCTGCCGTGTTAATATTACCTTATTGCATATGACATGAATATATACACACATACGCAGCTATAATACTTTATCCTATGAATGCTATTAGAAAGGAATCAAGTAACATTATTCCCGTTATTATGATTAATTGACATAATGCAAATATATATATATATATATATATATTGATGATATTAGCCGGTAAATGTCAGAGCGACTGATTGATACGCGAGATGGCTCCGAGAAGCGTGAGTGCCGGGCTCGGTAACGATGAAGATAATTGAAAACGAATGATTGAGTCATGATGCTGGATATGCATATCTATACCCTCACTCATGAACCACCCTGTTCATGACGCTGCCATGAAATGAACAACTTAGTGACAATACTACTAATTAATTCGAAATAATGAATGATGGTCATATTCGCGATCGACGCCAGGCGTCGACGTTGCAGATGTGACCATGTGTTTCTAGCGATAAACGAATGTGCGTGTGCGCGTTGGCGTGTATATCCACCTGATCTACTACTTTGTGCATCACGATCATCATCGGACGAAACTTCATCTCCCTGCGTTGATTTGTGTGTGCAATCAACCTTTTGTTGTCACTGTTTTGCAAACGCTGACTCATCATTCATCAATTTCCTTCCTATCTGGTGGATACGCGTAACCGCATCTAGCTAAACAGAATGCAGCAAACAGAGTTCTAGTAAAGATTCATCTACGCTGTGTGAACTACGACAGGTAGATATCGACAGAAATCGACGAAGAGAGAGAGAGAGAGAGAGCTGGCTAAGTGGAGGTGAGCCAAGAAGGGACGAATTAATGATGCGACGACTGACTAAATCAGGACGAAGATATGTGGCATCCTATAATGTGTTTGTATAGATGGAGCAGTGTGTAATATACGACGGTTCTGGTCAGCATTGCCTCAGTTTCGAGCACCCCCTCGTTGGCAGTTACAAGAAGCTGAAGATCGTGAGCGGGGATAGTCGGCGTTGGTAGGATATGCTGGCGGAAGCCGTGAATGGCGTGGATAGCTCGAATCGTTTCGACATCAGCGGAACCTCAACCGCCAGCGAATACGTGCTCAAAGCTAGGCAACACTGACTACAGCTACTACTACTGGAAGTAGTATTACTTACAAAATGGACGCACAGAAATGGTTCTCCACAATCGCAAGCCGAGCGGTTGAGGTGGTCCTTGGGTCCGCCATCTCGATTGCTCGGCGCAGGGGCCGCGCCACGGCGCCAGCGATGTGGATAAACAGTGATGAACAGTAGATGAATGAGCGTAGCGCAGCGGAAAGTGACGTGTAAAAAGGGATGACTCGTACACGAACGGAAGGTTTGCTTTGCGAAAGATCATATGGACGTTGATAATATTTCATATATATATTATATATAATTATTACAATTATAACTGCGCATGGTGAACAGTGTGGATAATTCAACGCTGAAACCGTGGATAGTAAAAAACGGTATTACGTATGAATTACGGGTGAGGATGCAGAGAACGATGACGAGTATGCGTCGATACCTGCGCGCCGAGAGGCCAGAGCGATTTGGCTCGTTCGTAAATGAATTCTCCTCTCTGTTGATCTGGTTGGTTTGGGGCGTGTGTGCGTGTGTGTCTGTCTATATCTCTGTGAATGGACGAACAAATCATGTGTGTGTGTGTAGAAAAATGGAACCTGTGTATTAGGCGCGGCTTTTCGGCTTCAATTATGTATCGCTATCTCCTTTGTGGGCTCCTGCCTGTGTAGCTTGCTTAAGTGACTGACGTCCGTTGACCGGGACGTAATCATTCATTGGTTAGCTAGACTCCAAGTACACTCGTGGTGTATCGCGGTGAAGTCAACGCCATGCAGATTCCACAGTTATATATATATATATATATATATATATATATATACAATCTGCCTATCATTTGCACATAATTCATACATGTAATGTGCGAATGACTGGCGAATAATAATGTTAATGAAAATTATGTCTTATTATTTATTTAAGTGTGATCTGTGTTTCTACTGAAACTAGCTATGGCGAGATATATGATGAACGATTATATGACCCACCCGGCTGAGTGACTAATTGTCTGGGTAACTGCTTGAGAAATGTGCCTCTGTTTACGCGGTCAATATGCGGAGGATATTTATCGCTACGCCTCGAGATGGTTGCTAGACTCATGACGAAGCAGCTTTGGCTCAATTAGGACAAATGACTGAGCAAAAAATTGTGTTTGTCGTTTCTCAGAAGAATCACCCCCACACTCTCAAGACGTTAAAGCAAATAGCGACAAGAGATATCAACAAGCCAAATATGGAAAGAATAAGAATAGACATCATCCGCATACGCAAGCACTTAAAGAACATCAATGTTACAATGCCTGTCTAGAGTACCATCATCTATGGACACATTTGTATGACAATGTCGAAATTTACGGTATGGCTACAGAAACTGCTGTAGTTTTAAACGGTGGCGTTATAGTGCCCACCAGCTAATCATATCTCATGTCTCGAGTTTGGCGACCGGCTGATATATATTTCGTGAGTTGAACGGAGTCAGTCCACCGTGGAAACGACATAGTTCATTTGTCTTCAACGGCTTCGAACAATCGAACGTCCTTGTGATGGGCCGCTTCCGATGTCGGGTCGACTACATGCGGCATTTCTCTAAAAGCACAATCATCCAGGTGTGAGGCAAGGGTGACAGAAGTTGCTGACCTGCAATTCGCACCTACTTACTAGACCAAAACAAAGAACGCGATTCGAGAGCTCGTCACGAGGCTTAGACAGACAAAGGCAGGGCTTCAAAATAGTTCTATTTGTTTCGAGCGATCACATACGTAGCCGTCAAGGAGGCGCCTAACTACCCACCACAGGAAGAAATAGTATTCGGATTGTGGAACAGAGAGAGAGAGCGAGCGAGCGAGTGAAAGTTTGTTGTATGTGCATAAATGTAAGCGTCTACAGGTTCGATATGATATACATGCTATGACAGAGACATCGACAGATCGGTAGATCAAGACGGCGAGACGTGGACAAGAGTAGAACTAGTGAGAACGATGAAGTCTAGAGGGGGCACACTCGTAACAGGAACTACGGTTACGGGTTGCTGTGTACTGTGTGTGTGATTGTGGGCCATGATTGGGAATGATACGTATGTTAAATATGATCTCAATAAATCGCCGTCAGTTTGGATGGGAGGGAACTGCTTCGAAATGGCCGAAAAATAAATATGCTTTGACGACCGCTGACGATTTCATTGAGTCATATCAGGAGCGCCCCCCTCCCCCCTTCTATCATTGCTGCATTATTATATGCCTTATACTAGAACAGAACTTGATTATTTGTGCAAGTATGTTTCGTTGCTTTTATCTGATTGGCGAACAATCGTAGTGTACTGCCTGAGTAATTGGGGCGAGCCAACACGAGTGCGACGCCTCACCCATAATATTTGTATTCTCTAAAAATAGGCCACGTGTAGCTGTACTGCAGTGTTACAAGGTAAACCGTTTTTTCTCTTAGAGTACTTACATTAATATGGTGAGCCTATCAATATTGGTTGACTAGCAAATTAATTAGCGTAACACTGTCACCAAATCAGCATTTCTTACCAACCATGGTTAACTTCTAACTGTGTTAATAGCAAAAATGAAAAAAAAATTAATTCACATATGTACGTACAGTGGTTCTTCCAAGTATCCTATCTAGGGAGTCAGTGGTGAGCATAGCTTTAGATCCACACTCTCGAACATAGATTATGCAACATTTAATTAGGCTACCACCAGCTAAAAGCTATGATAATTGCCACCTAATCGTATCCAAATAATGAATTGATTACTGCACAGATAATTTTGAAGCGTACTGGTGTTGCCACTATACCAACAACTCCCATACTACTAACAAACCAAAAACGAGAAGGAACACAAAATATGGTGATACAGGTTAACAATAACAGTAACAATAAATGAATAACAATATAACAATGCATCTATCATCGCAAATGGATCGAGGTGATTTTTTTGCTAAATGAAGATTTCATTTCATTGTCATCCTATCATGATTGAATTGGTGAGAAAAAAAAACAATTACGATAATGGTGAATGTTGGTTATTATGTATGTACAGAGATAATTTAATACCGATGAGAAAACAGCAGCCAAGAGAAATACAAATGCTATGCTATTATGAGTCAATATTAACTTATTGTTACTATCATTATTATCTTATGCGGTGGTGTTCATGTACTAAAATCACATTCATGACTGTGCAGGTGGTGAAGTAACGTGAATGCGTTTAATGTTGGACAACACGATTCGCCGATGTATATAACTATATTATATTATATATATATATATATATATATATATAATATGAACAATGTAATGTGAATTCAAATCATTGGTGTGATGATGCTGGACGTGTGTTGCCACAACGGTGCACACAGCCTTATCAAAAAAGCGTTGATTCCATAAAGAGACGAGTTATTGGTGGTGAAGATTGAGAATTTACGCCTCTGGCTGACACAAAATGTAAAAAATGAAAAATGTGGAGATATGTAGCAAACAGGAGAATCTGTAGGAATCATATTACGAAATAATGAATATGCTAAAAACAACAGAGAAAGAGAGAGAGAGAAACGAAAACAGAGGCGAAAAGAAAATAAAATATGTCCGAGTTAATAAGTAAATTTAGATCGTGTGTTTTACATTTGGGCCGTATACTGATTGTATTCAACAAATTAAAGTTTGAAGCATTGGGCGCTTATGAAAACTAGTTAAAAAAATTAAACTCTACACCATTGGACCCTTCACTAATTGATAATATTTGGTAGAATTAGAAGTGATGGCTCTGCTTCATTTATCATTGTAAATTTTAAGATGCACTATCATATGATGAAATAATAATCATAATAATAATGTTAAGTATTTCAATAAGCCTTGTCTAGAATACGAAAGATATGTAATAATGTGTACGGCTCGACAATTTTCACAAGAAGATAAGGAGACATTTGTTCTACTGGTTGAGCGTCGATTGATTATAAGACCAATGTACCTCTATATCGAGTGACGCTGAATGGTATATGCGGCGTTTTGCGAGTTCTTCCCAGCGCGGCCTGAGTTCATCTAAAACATCATTTGAGCTGACCCTCAGTTGTTTCCCTATGTGACAGACCACAGCACTTCACGTTGAGGTATTACTATTATGAGGACCTGTCGAAGCCATTTTTGCCTAATTTTCCATCGGTTGTACCTGGAGGACCATGACGTTATCCAGTATGTACTGTTTAATGTTACCGAGAGCCAGTTAAAAGTAGTCCAGATGGAAAATTCTATGACTATGAGCAGCGGATATAAACACATCGTCGAGTCATCGTTCTAGATCAATCAATCATGCTATGCGGAAGCTGCGAATGTCAGGACAATCCACCGATTGCGGCCAGCACGCGGAGAACCTTCTCTCCGTCTTGCAGGTCTTCATATCGGGAGAAGGCACCCGAACGGCTGGGCCATCAATTTACTCACCGACATTAATTATCTGCCAGTGGCTGCCTCAACGAATCTCTTTAGTTTAACAGAGCAAACACGTAAATCAGTATTTTCTCTAAAAGTCAATAGCGTTAATTACTAGTTGACTAAGTACGAAAGCCCAATCATGTTACCCCCCCCCCCCGTTCCGTTTTTCACTATTACGCTCCTTGACAGTCCTTGAGTTCCCTAACAGTCAATTTTAAGGGCAGGCAACATGTAATGTCCACTGTACAACTGCCTTTGGTATTGCTTCCCTGCTAAAGTGCTACTGACCTCCTCTACAGACCCCATCTATCTGTCTAGTTCTGCGGTAGTTAATGACAACACACTTATTTGGATTCAGTCACAAATAAAAATCCCATATATTGTTACAAATGTTTTTAAAGGTGAGTCTTCTTTTTGTCAATAATTAATACTATGCTGTTTCCAACAATGCGCGCCCGGAAGAAAATTCGGTCGATGACAGTCTCTGTTCGTTCTTTCCCAGCTTCCATTTCTTCTCTTCGACAAAGTTAGCCCTAGAATGTTATCTTTGTCTGTTGTCAAACAAAAAAAAAGGTCAAAATATTGCAAATGGCATTCAGCGCTAGCCATCAGTATGTCCTGCGACTACGAACGACCACTGTTAAAGGAACTATCAATTCTAAAAAAATCCTCTCGACCGAAGCCAGCTTGCTTAGAAAAAGGAGACAAGGGCTGCTTCCAAGATATTCGGGTGTATGTCCAAGCTTCATTTCTCGTCGCTTGCATCTGTTATCGAAATGCATCTTGTCTCCTGTGCGCCCATAATGAATAATAATGACCATAATATTCATTATCACTTGGCAAATAATTACTGTGTATTAAAGACGCCTATTTTCGACACAGCGTTACCACTCTTGATGTGATCTCAAAGATACGAAACAAAAACATAATTTCTTTGGGTCATTGTCCAAGCAGATTTATACATTTATTTATACACACACACATACACACTTTATCTTCTCTCAATGAATGAATAAATTCGACATAATTAAACATATAGATAGCATATGAATAAATATTATTAATATAATTAGAATATTAATAATATCACCAGAAAAAAAAAAACCAACAAAACATAACGTGTGATAATTAAAAATGTATACAGTTGCTTGCCAGAGCTTACAGACCACTTTATCTAGAGTAAAACAAACAATTATTCGTGTTCGTGATTTCGATCATAATTCATTCATTTTTCAGCTTTATATTTCATTCTGTCGTTGTTCTCGTCCCACTTTATTTGTGTGTGTTCCGATCATTGGCCCAATTATCGTTCTCGCCTTTCCCAATAACCGTGTTCACTGCGAAAAATTGACTGATTCTCTTTTTTTTTTATATTGTTGTTGTTGTTGTTGTTGTTGTAAAATACGCGCACACCTCTTCAACCCGAACAAGGCAACAAAAAGCTCACGCGAAGTCCTCTCTCTTAATCTCAATGATGCCTTACACTCCCTGTATATTGTTGATATCTGTGTGTCCGTCCGTTTCGGGTGTGAGTGAAATTTCACATTCACGAATTTCAATGAGGCGCAAACCGCAAAACTACTGAACACTGCTTTGGCTAGCTCTCGTGCTCGATGCTGTTGCTGTTCAGTTTAGCGAGGCGCAGAGGGCGATCTCTTCGATCGCCACCGTCGGCGTCACCGATCGTTTTTTCCCATCGTCGCAGCGCCATCGTCGTAGGTCATTGCATACAGCCAAGCTCATTCCCTCACCCGCCTCCCCGATCATCCCCTGTTGTCCATGGCCATATCGGGAGGGAAGACGAGATATATAAACATCTCTCATTGCTTACCATTGCTCAACCTGCCCCATTGCATCAACAAATGTTGGTGTCAAACGTGGGCGATTTTTGAAAATTTGTCATTTCCCTGTTATCACCACTGTAGTTGCGGTGGCGGCGGCGGCTGCTGCGGTTACAATGTGCCACAAGCCAGGTGACCCGGTCGACACCCGGATGGAGGGGACTATGGTTGCGCGTCATCTCATTCTCATCATGCTGGGACTGTGTGCGCGCCATATATATATATATATTTATGTATATATATATATATATATATGATGTATGTATGTATATATATATATAATGTGTATGTATGTAAGTATGATAGTTCCAAAAGGAGATGCAGCCTGATCCTCCGTCTCCCCTTCCCCCGATTGGCTCTCTCCCCTATAGACCCTAACCTAAGGTGTATTCATCACTCTACGAGCGTTGTATATACCGTGCACCATTTGCTCACCGCCATTCCCTGATACCATTCCGCTGCTTATATTGTTATACATTATTACTATTATCAGTTCATTAATTATTATTGTTATTATATACCTTACCCGCTCTCCCATTTTCCGTTACGCTTCGTCGTACCCCTCTATGTATTATTATTATTACCACCACCATCACCACCACCACGACCCATTTGTGGTCGGTGGGCCCAATGGACTTTATCATTGGCAGCATTTGGTACCAACCAACAGGACCTGTTCCACCTAGCCTGTTCTATCGTGTTGGCGGATGAGTCCGTTGGACAATGCAAACGTTTGCGATTGCTACAATCAACCACAGACTCAGGCGTACATTACACATACACAGCTACTACCACTATAATTACTGCTACAGCTACATCTACTAATCGGCTGACTTATTCATTGATTGATTGATTGACTGACTGACTGTTTGGGCGAATGCTGCAACTGATGATTTGCGTGCGTGTGAAATATTGGAGGGGACACGCGATCGAATGACCAATGGTTGATTTCCTTCCGGCTGTGGTGGTCTGTCATTAGCGCATGCGATACTCGTACGTGGCCTTCATTTTCGACAGTTCGCCGTTGAAGTTCACCGAGATCTTCATGTCAAGATCACGGTTGTTGCGGGCGTTCGGCTTCATGCTAAACCTTCCCTCGATAATGTCGCCATGCTTTACAACCATATAATCCTCAAGGTAGAAGACCGTCTGCTTCCAGTGCGTGTACGTCGAGTCGGGACTGGTCGAGAAGCCGATCCTGGTGTGGCTTTTGGAGAACTCGACATTGAAGAACGCCACCATCGCGTGGATGTAGTCGTCGCGGAAAGCTCGAACGGTCCACGGCGACTCGAAATCGAGGTCGGCCTTCTGCACTGTGTATAGGTCGATCTCTTTGATGAGCGCCGATGTTGTACAGACCTGCTTCTTATCAACGACGTCAACGAGTGGTTCTGAAATGGCCACCTGTCGCATACAGCTCATATCAAAGCCATAGACATCTTCCCACCAGTTGATCTTCTCGTCCTTGTACTGCCGATCCTCAATGCCGCATAGATACAGTTGCGCTTTGTCAGGGAACAGAGCACCGCCGGGGGCCAGCCAACGGTCGCGAGCGTGTAGCACCGTGTCGAGCATCGACTCGTAGAACAGACAATAACCCATCCACTCTGAAATGATGATGTCCACCTAGAAAATGTAGAGACCACGGCTCGGTAAGTTGACAAAAACCAGCTAACGCGGTTTTTGTTTAAGATGAATATCTTTACCTCCAGTCACTGGAAAGACATATATATATACATACATATATATACATACATATATATACATACATATATATATATATATATATATATATATATATAATGCTCACATATGTGCTTGTACACCCTCGAAATCACACAAGGAAATGAACAATTGAGACGAACCTTCTCGATGCCGTGTGGCAACTCGTCAATTTCTTCGACCTTGCCTTTCACCAATGTGATGACGTTATCCAGTCTGTTGAGTTTCACGATTTCCCGGGCATGCTGAATAATGCCCGAACACTCGATGCCTATAACTTTTTCTGCACCCGCTTTCGCTGCGAACATGCAAAGGATCCCCGTGCCGCAGCCGATATCCAGAACAACCTGTCAAAGACAGTTGCAGAAAACAAACTCTTGTTAGACTGTAGCAGTGGCAGCAAGCGTGATTGAATTTACCGCGCCAGTTTACTAATACGGATTAGCATTGAATACGTTCAGATGAAGGGCAAGCTAAGCGGAGTATCTGAGCGGAGTATCCGACTTAAGCGGAGTATCTGAGTGCAAAAGTCTAGACCAGCACACACATAGTTCATGCTCGACGGAGACTAGGTTTCCCTTCGAACAAACCGAGGAACTATGCGGCTGTCCTACTCAATATGAAGAGAATATAACTACAGATCGCATTGGTGTCTGTGACGATGTTGACAAACGCAGTCCATATAGATACTGCTGGCAATTTAAATGCTAAGCTCTCTTTAAAGCCGAACTGGACACTTTTCCAGATAAACGGCAGACCAGAGTAGGACTATGCGGATTCGATAGTTGTATTTTACACTTTTAGTTGAAGCAATGTTCGATTTGATTTGGCTACTCGCAGTTTCGATTTGAAGAGCGCGCTGTTTCCGTATAAAATGGACAATCGTGACACATAATTTACGGCGAAGTATCGAAATGTATTAGAGAATACGTTGAGGCAAACCAAAACGCGATAATTTCATGCTACACCCACGGCGGCCCACTGAGCGGTGGGTTAATCTAGAATAAGGAAGATGAAAATAGTCAGACTATGGCTAATATAACAGCTGGCTAATAGATGCCGCACAGCCACTCGCCGAGTGGTGTGAACCCTGCTAGTCACGTTAGTGCAATGGCGGGGGCATACTCGACTCGGTAAAAATAAGAGTATCTTTCTATTTCTGTGTGAGCGTGTGCCGATTCATCTAGCTTCTGCTTCCTGCTACCAACGACCCGGACGGCCAATGAGCTGCATCAACCTGATGCCAACTTGAGCCTACATTGTAACATTCAACAGATTCGTCAAGATCAGTTGGAAAAAATGTCCACAAAACTCACTCCTTCGTTCGAGATATATATGCTTTTGCTTTTGAAGAAAGAAACACACCTGCACTACAATGTGCCTAAGCGCTCCTTAATCGCGCGGAGTACACAGTTAATGAACAGTGCAAAAGCTCTTAGCGCGGTGCCAACTCATAACACTAACTATCATACCACTAACTTACACTGCTTATATGTTGACCAAGGCAAATATCCCCACTGTCTGAGATCAACGCTAGTCAGCATAGCGCTGCATGACAGACCTACCGTCTTGCAAAAGAAGACCAACAAACATAGCGAACAATCAAGCTGAAATCAGATATTTAGCCCGAATGAACCCCGTCCCAATAGCATTCGTAGTGGTCGCAGTACACAACAAACCTTATTCTTGAACAGATGCATATTCTGGTACATCGAGTCCCGGTAAGTGCACGTGCGCACTTCGTCTTTGAGCATCTCCTCGTGGATGCCAAAGTGGGCGTATGAATCGAAGTAGTAATCGGCCGAAGTCATCTCTTCAGGTTTGTCAGGTAGCTTGCCATCTTTTAAGGCCGCACGAGCCTGAGTCGAGCCATCCTCGTTTTTGGTGTCCGTCGCTGCCGCCACGACCGGCGGTGGCACTGTTTCGGAATGGCATTTGGCGCACAACTGTGAGGACGACGATGATGATGATGGGGTTGTCGCACCGCCGTTGAGGCTCTTCGACGGCGAGGACATCTCCGAGTCGATGTTGGCTGTGGCCGCTGAAGACATGTTTGGCGTTTTTTTTTCTTTGTTTGACAATTTCTGCTTCTCTTTTCCCGGCAAACCTTTACGGCCCGAAACGCTTCGAGCGGTTGTCGGCGCTACGTCGGTGTTCGCCGCGCGTGTTTACTGATGCTGCTGCTGCTGCTGCCGCTGGCTTTTAGGCAGGTGGATCCCGCCGGCGCGAGTGCAATTTTTGGTTAGCGATCGCGGTGTTGCCCCGCTACAGTGCGCTATCACCTCCTGCCGATGATAGTGGTAGCCTTCGATAGCCGCGTTCGCCCAGTGCATGTATATCGTTTGTCTAGCACGGTGTTGTCGAATGGTAGCAGGACCGAACACATTAAGTATCTATGTGCACGCTCAGCTGAATTTTCGTCAAACAGACAGACAGACAGGCCGGCGAGAAGCGAGCTCCGAATGGGCGACACAACGAAACGATCAGCGTTTGCCGGCGACACGCTGGCGTAAGATGCGCAAACAGTGCTGCTGATTCTCTATAGCAGCGTAACGATTGCTGGTATATTTCTCACGCGGCGCACGAACCACGCAGCACGCACGACTATTACTGCCACAGCAGACACACACAGAGCGGTATATCCGATCGGCGGCAGCGGCGAGGAGTCGGATCTCGGTCGGTCCTAGTTCTAGCTCGATTGGCCCCAGTCTCGTAGCGACCGTCGTCCGTCGGCGGCTAAGACGAACGAATCAACCACGCGCTAACAACCCGCTCTCCTTAGGGCGGGCAGACAAGACCAGCAGTCAGCGCATGTGAATGCATCGGCACGGAGAGAAAGACGACGATAACATGAGACTGTGTATTGGCCTCAGCCGTAGCAGACGACGGGAAGTTTGAGCAGCCGACGGCAAAGAGTGTGGACTGGCGGCGGACAACTGCCGGTCTTTGTGATAGGACCCCTCATTGATCAGTACCGCCATTGAGTAAGCAACAGAAGATAAGAAGCAGTGCAAAACAAGGAATAGGCCAACCACCCCTTGTTCCCGCTAACTACGGAGAGAGAGAGAGAGAGACCACGAACACACAGAGAAAAACAATAACAACCGGCGAGTGAACATACAGACGACGACGTGGAAAAAACAACAACACGAATTCTGTGAATGACTGCGCGAATGGATGAATTGGATGACTCGGTGATGGCTGGATGTACGAATGCTAAAAGCAGTACCGTGGACGTCAAATGGTGGCTGAGAGTCAGCCCGAAAACCTTGGATGTACGTATGAATCGAATCGATGGATGGTATCCTGAGGACGGTGACGAGTGGATCAAAATGAGATGATGACTGTAGTAGACGGCATCGACGTCACTTGACGTCTTTCATCAGAGATGGGGATACCCATCGTGACATTCTGAGCTGGATTCAAATACTCGTTTTGTTACAGGGCAAATTTTTGTCTAGGGTGTCCCGTCACTGTTGGGAAGCACTCAGCATTTTTAGAGCAAATTCATACTGTATTGAATGACATTACTGCGAGCCATGTCGAGAGGAAGGAGTGCCGGAAACAGATAAGCATCGAGAAATATCTGCTGCCGCGAGAACGGCTGGGGACCAGCGACAAACGGATGTCCATTTTTTGGTGTTAAAGATCCATTAAATCAAATTCCAAACATGCGAGTCCAACATACGATTATTGGGAAATCGAAGCGACAAAACGTCACCCGTGGGTTGCTTACTGGTCGAATTGTGAGTTTAGTTTTTAAAAAAATGTTCTTTTTTGAGCATAAAGCTGCGGCTACTAGGCATCGAATATGAGAATTACAAAAATCAGTAGCCTCAGTTAATCCGAATATCCATTCAACATCCGAGTCGCATTTTACACTCACGGGTACAGTTGTGACAGTCGTCTTTGTCAACGAACTGTCTTACCTGACCTGAACGGTGGTATCCACCAAATTACTTTAACTCTAGTTGTTTTATTTCACCCTTTCAACTTAACAGCCAGCTAGATAGCAGCAATACCTTAAGTCGCAATTAAAGTGGTACCTTGAGTCACCCAGTTGTTCAATTATATCAGATGCTTAATATTACATTGACACGAACCTACTCAACTGGAGTGATTAAATAAAGTAGAAGACTAATAAAGTAATATAGATTTACCCCGATTCATTACTCGAGGCGATCGAAGAGTGGAGCTAAAAACTCGAGGTCATATTCGTCCCAAGTAGCAACACCACGACATCATGAACATCATCGAGCAGATCCACCCAGAGAGGATTTTAAAAAATGGCGCTCCACCCAACATCTGTCTGTGTGTTCTCCTGTTGTTACGGCACAGGGGCCAATATTATTATTATTATTATTGTGATAGGTCTGCTGGCCTGTATGTATATCGCTCGGTTCATCTGTGTCTGCGTGCGTAACTGACTGTGTTGTTTGGTGAAATGTCAGCCGATGAAAGCGAACGCTAATCCGGCTAACCGGGTGTGTAGCGTGTTTGGAGAACAAGATTTTGACTCTGATAAGAAAAAAAAGTGATAGATCCCTTTCTCTCCCTCCTCCCACTGACTGAAATGAACAGCAACAAATGAACAGCAACACATCGTAAGGACTTCCTTTTGTGATCAAAAACAGACCTCTACCAACGTTAACTCATTAGTAGGATCCTCCGACCTCGTCACAGGCTCAAACGTGAGTAATACTGATGAAACGGTGTCACATATTGGAATCGTTAAACGTATTTGATAACCGCACAAAAAACGAACCACATAGATTTTATTGACAGATGTCATATTTCAAGTCCCATTCATCTCCTTGGTGTAGTGTAGCATTTTGCAAAACATTGTGAGCAATCTTTACTTCTCATCGGCGTGGGTCTGATTAGACGTCGGATGGGTGAGCCACGTTGAGTTGCGACACTTCTCTGGCCTGTCGCCCGCTTTTCATATCTACCTGAGGCAGAGTTTGAAGCAAATGTAACAAGTCGATGACAAGTACAAATCCGCCTATCGACAAGTGACACCGAAGCAGACGGAAATGGGTGATTCATCACCGGAACGTTTCATCCACTGAGCGAATGAAATATCATATAGTGAATTGTTGTTATATGTTTACATTAAGAGGAGAGGACAGCCTTGCTCAAATACATGATATGTGATATTGTTAAAAAATATATAGTGTATGACTGCGTCATACAAATATATTGAATGAAATGCCTGAGCAAACATCTATCAAGGCTAGTAGAGTCCACTTGCAAATTGCTTTTTGATAGATGCTATTAACAGTGGCTCCATGATTAACTATTAGCCTTGTTAAAACTGCAGTTCGTTGATAAGCCAATTAAAATGTTAGCATTTTCACCTCTGTGGTTGCTCCTCAAAATATGAACGAGCACTCTATAGCGTTATTTTATTCTCGTCAATTAAGTACCACCGTTAGCAGTGAAGCAGCCTTTGATTTAATTCCAGGGAGTATATTGCTCGATATAAACAGTCATTTGATGTTAACAGAAAATTGTACATGTGTACATAAAAATACAAATAAATTAACGTACGATGGAACATCGATATTCCTTTACGTGATTACTTTACGCATAGTTTATCTTGTATCAGTGACCTCCTTTGAGGATAGCATCGTTTTGTTTGCGCAACCCAACTGATTGAGTGAATTGCTAAGACGGATAGTATATTTAGCAATTGCGTCGACATTCAAATGACACGGTGCTTGGTGTGAACGTGTTTCGGTTGGCGCGTTTTTGAGCGTTAATAGAATGATGCTGAAGTTATCATAGCTGATTTCTCCTCCAGCTGAACGCTCAAGTTGCCAAGAGAGGATTCGTTTGTAGAGATTCTCCTCACCGGACATAAATCAACATTTTGCTTCGTCGACAGATGGCCGCCGGCGGTGCAGCCTCTCAGGTGCCCGAGTCGCTGAAGTTGATTGTACCGTACATTCGAATCGCTGCGGAACATGACGCCAAGAATCCCGTCATCGCATACTGGTGTCGATTCTACGCCCTCGCTACTGGACTAAAGGTGCACTACTTATATATTCGATGTGTCCTCTTACTTACGTAGTATAGTAGCATTGACATGCTTATTCAGGCTAAAAGTGTACATAATCTAACTGGCTTGTCATACCCTGATCATCTTTGTGACGTCTATGCAAAGACACATCTATATGAGCAGCTGTAACAGTGATACATACTTGAATTCGATTGCAAGACTAACGCCGGATGGAAGCATAACGCCCTGTATTGTTGCGTAGCAAGTTCGACAGCAAAAACAAGTTCTATGAGTAACTACAAATTTTGCCCATTGAGTTTTTCGATTCATGTCACATACGATAACTACAACGAATTGTCTGACTGACGTTGATGTCGTTTGCATTGTTTTAGGCGAACAAAGCGCCGGACGCTCGGGCGTACCTGCTAGGTCTCATGGATTCGCTGGAGAGAATGAAGGCGGCGAATCGAGATAATGAAGCATTCACTAACGACATCGTTGCGCAGAGTCACATTGAGGCGCACGCGCTGAAATTGTTCACATGGGCTGATCAACAAGATAGGTACGAATTAATGGCAGAGAGGCTTGTCACAGGATTGACTTGTTTTGCAAAATCTTTCTCTCCGAAACGGGGATGTACTTTTGTGAGCGCATATTCAAAAGGCGGATACACTCTGTACATTCCTCTCTGAACAATCTCTGCTATGAACGGGTCGAGACATCGCGCTCGATTGCGTTTGACCCTTAGCGAAACGAGAACAGAACTGTTACAGCATTAATATTTGTGTCGTCCACAATGCGTAGGCGATTCTAAAATGACTTCAATAGGAATAGAAAGGCACAAATCATTTTTCATTTAAGCATCTCGTATTGGCTTGCTATACACTGTTTTCAAGAACAACTATGGATATTCGCAATAGTGAGTTGGTGAAATTTTCTCATGGATATCTCTCCCTCTCTCTGTCTTCTTAGAGTAATAAGTACATTGTTTCAACTCGAGGGTGTGTTGCTCATGTTGCTGTCGATTTTCAGAAGCTCAAATTTCGACAAGCCTGTTATTCGGGCATTTCACGCAGCCGGATATATCTTCGAGGTACTAAATAACTTCGGTGAGCTCGGAGAAGAAGCGGCTCGTATGAGCAAATATGCGAAATGGAAGGCCGCCTACATTCACAAGTATGTTCGCTACGAGAACCGCCTGTATCGGTTTCGAAGGGACGAATGTTGAAGAAGCCCAATACGATGTTATTTTTCCTCGGTTGACTAGATTATGAATGATGTAATCCGCTATTTAATGGAATTACGTCGTCTGCTATGCAGACCCCCTTCGGTTTAAACGGTCCTATTCAAAAGCGCTCTGTGAACTTTTTCCTTTTTGCCACGAAAATCCTTGTGAAAATCATTTCGCTAGTGTTATACTCACTGGTGTTTTAACTAAACGTCCCCTGCTGACGGTTTTTCGACGACATTGCGCGTGCTGTTCGTTGGTCTATGCCCGGACCTGCAGACTCTCGTTCTACATATTGTCTACACGCCCCTAATGTCATGACTGCTAATTCGAAGCGCATGACCACACGCCCATTTTCCAAGACAGCATCTAGGAATTTGTATTGTGGAAGTTGTGTGGGAGCCCTTCGGTCGGGTGGCCAGCAATGCGACTGTTGTGGGCGTCTTTACCATGACATCTGCTTGCGAGATGTGGGTTGGACATCTGGTCCTGCCGCTCTCAAGCGCGCTCGTAACCATGACCCATCTTTCGTTTGGGTGTGTTCAAAATGCTTTCGCATTGAGTCGCCCCCTTTGCCCACTGGCTCATCGTTCGATCATCCCTCAGGTTCGGACAACTCAGGCCCAAATCTGTCGGATGCCGTCATACAAACTGGGATGCAAGTCAGTGGGACCCCTTCTCGCCTCACACGCAGCTCTGGAACACAGAATAGGTCTACAGAAAAACCGAACCAGCTAACTTGGCCTCTACAGCAGCAGCAGCACTACCTCGCTCTCAATGCCTCCGTGAAGCATCAACCACATTTTAATTCGCCATCCGCTGATCATCATGACGTTTCTCAGCAAGCATCCCAGAACAACAGCACGGTGTCTTCCCCCGCCAAAACACTACAGCATCAACATCAACGAGTGATTCTGCAAGCGTCGGAAGCTCGTACGACAGGCGATATACCACTAATGTGGGATGCATCAACTGTAGATTTGGGAACAAATGCGCTTCATCCACGCAGTACCGAGTTAAGTGGACTCAATGACATTGGTGCAGGTGCAAATCACAACAACAGCACCACAGATCGTGTCTCGGTCTGTCGTCCCAAGTGTACAGACTTTGAGGAGAAGGTGCTCGCGCTGCTAAAGAATCAATCAGCTGTTCTCGTTCAATTGGGCAGTGAGTTTGAAAAGTTTCAACTAGAAACTAGGGCAACAAATGCAGCAATGAGTGATCTACGACAGACAAATGCTGTTCTTGTTGAGAAGGTGAACTATCTGCGTGAGGAACTGTCGAAGCGCTCTCCTTCTACAACTAGTTTCGAAACTCAGAATCCTTCGGCCTCTGATTCTTTGGGTGGACCTGCTCACGCAGGCTCCCAAAAGAATAGATCTTCTGACGGGCTAAACAAGATTGTCCCGAATGTCGAAGGATGGAAGGAACGCATACTAAACGTCAGGAACCCTAGATCTGACACACAGGACAGTCGTCATCAACATCATCGCCATCAACATTATCATTATTACTGTGATCTTCCCAGTCGCACAAGGTTTAGTGATGCAAGCAGACCTTATTTTTTTTTCATTCTCGAAGGCCCTGCGTCTGGACGAAGGTCGCTTTGCCCCGTGGCCTCATTCCACTCTGTGCCCTGTCCATCGTCTTCTAACCCTGCTTCTCGTCACCCTGCCGCACCATCTTGAACAAATAGCCCTTAGTGACAATGATCAGGAGGGGTCCTCTCGCAGAATCGGAGGTGTCGCCTGAGGTAGATAGTGCACTCCTGCTAGGTCTTATCTAAACGTGACCCCCCCCCCCCATTAAATTAAACCGCCTCAAATGTCTTTATTAGGTCAAGTGCTTCTCAAACGCTCTCTGACTACTGTGAACTAAATTTCATTGACTTTGTACTCATCTCGGAAACTTGTTAACATCATTCAGTATACGGCGGTGAACTATCTAGTCACGATAACTACACGGTTGACCGTCGTGATCGGGGTTCGAGACGAGGCGGAGCACTATCATTGGTGACTACGGCGGAGCACCATCAAAGTCTTATGAGTGTTGTTTAGTTGACATTTAAAGATTACTTATTCCTGTTGACGTTTGCGTGCTATCATCGGGGCCTATACGTTCATTATGCTGTATTGTATTACGAAATTATCCTTCAGGTTACTGTTCGTCAGTTGATTGGTAGTTTCGCTGAAAACCCTAAAAATAAAAAGAGATAAATGATTTCGACGAGTTGAAGTGAACTGCTGTTGACGGAGGGAATAGTGACCAAAAACGGATTTGGGCTTGTCGCTAGATTTGTTAATGTCTCTTGTGGTCTTCTGCAATAATTGTTACAGATGTCTCAAAGAGGGAATCCCGCCAGTACCGGGTCCACTGAAAGGTGATGACGAAGGTTTTGAAGAAGATGCCGCCGGACCATCCCACTCACCACCGCAACAGCCGGTGCGTAGATATCGAATAGAAACCATCTCGTAGAATGTAAAAGAAAATTAAGTAGTACTTCTAATGTGGGACGCAAAAATAAACCAAAGTAATCACGATGTAGCTCAGATTTTATTGGAATCTCACCGTTTCGTACAATTACCGCCATACACTACAGAATCGGATGGCTGTCGTCAGCCTACTGGTCTTGCTACCTTTAAACTTATGCGCCCCTTTGATTTGAATGAACTGTGGCGGAACAAGCAGGTGCTCGTCAGCATGCAAGATCAGTCAAATCAGCTAAGTCAGTTGTTATGTAACGGCCGTCATGTTATGACATGAAGTAGAAAATTGCAGATGCCAGTCGATTCGATCCCTACTCACGGGGTCGTATCGCGAAGGCATTTCGTCGAGTAATGCCTTCGGGATACGCCCCCGTGAGTAGAAATCGAATCGCGAAGGCATTACTCGATAATCGAACATAATACCAGAACAATAGTAGTGGGGTTCATACAGTTCTGGTGTAGATAGAAAGCGTGTCCTGTAGAAGGCCTAGTGGTGAGCGTTTTTGATTACTGGACAGGTGGGACAAACGGCTCGGGTTCGAATCCTAGCAAGCGCAGAATCTTTGAATTTCTTCATCATCGTTATTTAGCTGTTATGTATTTTTGCCAAGTACAACATGATTGAAATACAAAGCAAAGGTGGCCCCAATATAAGTATCTAAAGGTTTAAATTCGAAGACTGTCTTTTTGGGGAAAAAGCTGAGAGTCGATTAGTTGTGTGTCTTTACACTGCGTTCTAAAGTAAGCATTCCCTAATGGCCTATAGGGCTCAAGTGGAGGGACTCCTGACGGCGGGGCAGCACCGACGCCAATGCCTCGCGGAAACCCTGGTGGAGCTGGACCATCAGGAGCCGCTAACTTCGATATGGGTCTTCCGGATGTACCTCAAATGCCGAGGCCACCCAAAGACGAACGCACGGGTGCCTATCCGAAATTTCCACCAGCGCAGCAACCGCCTGCGCCCGGTAAGCTTTCGTAGGGCACTTACTAACCTGAGTGCTCAAGATACATAAGGGTGATTTCCCAAACGTAATTGTAATTTAGCCGGTAGTACCGTGACCGTGAATCAATTAAGCAATCGTCGCACAGAATTCTACCTGATACCAGTAGTGGTAATTTGATTATGTTTGTTTTGCAGCCCCAATGCCTTCACCAATGCCACCCGTCGCGGCACCTGCGTTCGTTCCCCCGCCAGTTCTACAACCGGGCCAGGTTCCCAAGCTTGATGTAAATCAGCGACTGAAGGCGCAGAAGTACTGCAAATTCGCCACAAGTGCGCTCACGTACGAGGATGTCCCAACAGCCGTATTGAATTTGCATAAGGCTCTCGCACTTCTGACAACCGGAGTCG
This sequence comes from Stratiolaelaps scimitus, assembly GCA_019614645.1. NCBI lineage: Eukaryota > Metazoa > Arthropoda > Arachnida > Mesostigmata > Laelapidae > Stratiolaelaps > Stratiolaelaps scimitus. The sequence continues at coordinate 2,581,392 of JABWDB010000028.1, forward strand.
ACCCAGAGTCGTAGTGGACAGCACTAACATTGCAATTATTATTCGTATTTTTATTATTATCTTTTCTTTTTATTAATAATGTGAGTGACCAGGTGTGATTTAATGATTTAAGCCTGAGACCACTATGAACTGACTTTGCTTGTGAAGTCAACTAAACTGAAGGCCGAAGCGAACGATGGACAAATGAGATCGTCAAATCAGTGCGAGATTTTACGAAGCGTTCACACCGCCGAGATAGTGGATAAAACAACACCTGAATTATGTGATTACATATAATCTGATATTTTGACGATAGCGCGCCATTCGTTGTGTCCAGGGACGTCGAGGCGGATGAGCGGAAGAGTCGACCGACCGCACATTGTCAACAACTGCAAAATCGAGCGCGCCCCCACGCACGCACGCGCACGTAAGCGGCATCGGACGTGAATGTAAACAGGCTGATATTGGACTGTTCGAAGTGATAGATATAAAAAATAAAGATGTTATCATGGAACGATTTGTACTCGACTCGCGATGAAAATATTTCAACAGATAGAGGATCAGTTGAACGTGGCTGGAGGTGTCGTCGCCCGCACACATCTCCATTGTTGGCATTTCATAGAGTGGCTGCGTTCGAAAACACTCACTGATAAAAGCATAGCATCATCCCATGTATGCTTGTCTACGACTCCGGTCTAGTGAACAGGAACAGCTATATTTTAGATCTCGTTGTTCGACTTGATTGATACTCGCGGCGACATCATGTGACACGCGTAGCAAAGGGGACTTGTTTAGATTGAATTTAAGCTCGCAGTTACAGCTACTGCTGCTAATATATAACGTGTAACCTGGAACGACCGAGAATCGTCGCAGGGTTGTTTGTACGGCTAACTATCAGCTGTAAAAATCCGCAGATCGCAGGTTGGAGTCCGACGACGTGACACATATCGAATAAGAAAATGTGCTATTGTATTGTAGAGTCATTCGCTAATTCAATTTGATCTAGTTGATTTTGATGAAAATTAGAGGAATTTTTTTAGGATACATTAGCCCATATGCGGTTTTCTGTTGTTTTTATCGTACCCTTCTCCCACGTTCCGCCTACTGAGACCAACAGCTACATTTAGATATTTGTTATTAACCGAACACGATTGCTGTCTAGGTAGACCGACTGAAGCCTCGTCATGGCTTCAATCGGCCGTTGAGTCAGTTCAAGCTAAAGTCAAACGGATGAGTTTGATCACTGTTTCGTTATCACTGACCACATGGGAAGCGAAGTGGTATTACCTGTCCGAGGGTATGCGTCAGCAGTTTGCTTGTAGATCAGAGTTTGTAAATGCGGTGCCTACGTAAAACAACGTAAACAACCGTTTGACAAAATACGTTCCGCGTTGCGCAATTAGTTCCAGAAACATTGGTTATTCGTTCGTCGTAGTGCTACGGATCAACTCAGTGACTCACGGACGCGAGCCCGGGTGCGTGTGTGCGAGGTGCGTCACATTTTGAATCACACAGGTAATAGGCCACTGACTGGCAATGCGCCTCACTGCAGCGAAGCAACAGGGGAAAGCTTTCACAGGGCCTGAGTAATGGTGAGGAACGGCACCGGTGCCCGGCCTCTGAAAAGTAGGTGTCTATAGCGAGATAACCGGGTACGTGTTTGAGCGGCTGACGTAAATTGTCGCAAACCTCGCACGGAATGAATCACCACTTTGTCCAGCATCATGTTCTATCACAGATATCTGTCACAACTGATTTGCCGTCGTTAAATTGGGCATCAATCGTCAAAATAATCGCGTTACATGAATCGCGAAATGATCGCGTCGCGTCTCTCATTGTCCGTGGATAGTATTTTCCCATTAGCACCTTTTTGACTACGACGATCTTAGGTAAGCGCGCCGCACGGCTAAAGACACAATGATTGACTGCTCACTCACGGGTTTGTTTGGCGTTATGGCTGTTGTTATAAGAGAAATGATAACTTTAACAACTATAACTCCAGTACCCCCACCGCCGGCGATCTTCTGTGAAGCAATGTCGAATATTGTCCGGATTGACAGCGTTACCGTATTCATCGTCATGGTCAAACGTGCGTACGCGTTCAACTGACACAAAGAACTCAAATAATTTGAAAATCTACCGAGTCCCAGCTCGGCATACAATCTGGCCCTCACACTTGCGGAGCCTAGCTCGGTAAAAAGAAAAATCGACACAACGCTTCTTCGAAAGTAATCAAATACAATTTGGGTATATATGAAAACATTTATTCTGTCATTAGATAAATACTATATCTTGATTGACATAAGGCATCTATAAGCGACGTCTGCCATAAGGCTTTCTCGGCGTCTGCCCTTTACATTCGAATGAACGCCGGCTGTGTATCTAGATAAGCGTGATATGACCGTGCCATAGGGTACACAGTTTTATATAAATATCTCATAAAAGCGCTTGCAGGGTATATATATGGTAAGAAGGGACTACTTACTATTATATTTATTCACTTGTTCTTCAATACCGTGAAATGAGGCAACTGTTTTCGATATTCTCCCAATTTGTTTACAATAAAAGTCTTGCTAGAATTAGATATACGTATCTCAAGCTGCGCAGCATGTCAACTTGTGAAAAATCCTCAACGCCCTCAGCCTTCATCTACGGAGATGAAGGCTGAGGCTTGTTCAAGTGTAGGTGTTAGATGGAGAGGTCGCACGAAGTTGCATACGTAAAATTGTCGGTACCAGTCAAGTTTGTATCGTACACAACAATATGTGGCGTTACAGTGAAAGATCACTCCGCATTGCTGCCAACGTCAATTTCCTCTAGCTGAGGACGTCAATTTTGAGCGCGCGCTCTTTCCTCGACGATATCCAACGGCGACTTCGAATCGAGTTTTCTTCCTCGTCGGTCATTTTGATGCCTGGCCGAGGTGGAAGAAGCATTTGTTTCGGTTCCCATTTGGTCTTGTCCACATAGTAGATTAGGATGGCTGTGTCACTTAGTTCCGCTATGCTTTCAGCCCACTTGAGTTCATCATCGCCATTCTCCACGGCGCTAAGAACTTCAATGTCGCCAGAAATCCTCTTGATCGCCTCCAGAACGTCAGCCGAGATTGATGTTATGCCAACGAGAATCTCGGCAGCGGTGTTCCACGTTCGGGTGAGCGTGCGGAACTCCTGCAGGTACACTATTCGGTTTTGACCTCGGTTGAAGCGCTCCTTTTCCGAGAGGACCTCAATATACACCTCCTTGACATCAAATGCATCGTCGTCGAGAATGATCTCTGCTGATGGCATTTTGTCGCTTACTTTCCGCATGCGAATTTTCTCCACTTGGGGAGCATCATTTGGATAGAGGAGAGCAAGCTTCTTCGCCATAATCTCGCGTACGTCGGCACCTTTGGCTGTCTTCGGATACATGAACTCAGTTACGTAGCCAACGAGAGACCCGGCTTCCGCCTCGAGACTCAGCCTATAGACTTTAAGACGGCTTTGATCTTTAGAAATATTTTGCAGTGGATCCGTTACGATTTCAAGACGTTGATCATCAAGCAACATCGAGGGAGCTTCCAGCTCAACCATCGAGGGGCTCTTAAGGAAGGTCTGGATTTCCATGCCAATGAAAGGCTGTAAATGAGTTTTGAACTGATCCATCGAGATGCGTTTGTCAACGTATAGACGCAGACTCTGTTCACCTGTTTCATAGTCTTTGTATGGCCACACCCGGAGGAACCGACGGCACTGTCCGGCAATGTCCTCATTTTGGTTCAATGTACAATCTTTTGGTATGTTGGAGTTAACACACACCGTATTCCTGAGAGCATCAATAATTCCGTACATTTGACTCTGGCTAAAATCCTCTACTTTGGTATCATCGCTGTCTTCAATGTCAAAGTATACGACCATGCTTCGGCCGATTTTCAGTTCAGCGAGCTTTGTGTCGATTCTATGGTTAAGTAATCTAATTTCTCCGCCATTCGCTTCCTCATAGCAGATTCGCAAATTCTCTATTTCCTCTCGGAAATCATCGGGCTCTCTGCGGAGTCTCTTCTCGATGCGATCAGCCAGGTCAATGTACGTATGCTGGGAATTAAGGTAGATCCTGAAAGGTCTTTTGACCTCTTCATAGTTCAGGTTGACTTGACGACAGTTGAACGTGTGTCCACCAGGCGCGTACTCCTCGAACGTCTCGTCAGGATTGCGCACCTCTAACATAAGGTCGCTCCTGTAATACGGTTGAGCATTGCCGAAAATCTCTTTCATTGGCATGTCCATCGAGTCCTCAAGTGACTTCTCAATAGCTTCTGAGCCATCGTCGTAAAGGACAAGTCGACAGCAATCGTTGTCCGCGTCAACTCCAATTACCGCTTTAATCGCGTCCATACTGTCGCCCAACTTGGCGTCCTTGTCGACAACAAGCTGCCGTTCGATCCAGCGTCGCTTTTCGAGATGGTCGTGGAACAGCTTGATGTTGATCAGCTTCGAATCCTTTTCGGCTTTATCTTTGAGGATCTCGTCCTCCTCGTTGAGGCTTTCCCGAAGCTGTTTAAGATGTTCAGCAAACTCGTCGTCTGTGACCGCCTGTGCGCCAGCCTCGCTCTTCTGCCTGTAGATAAGCATGTACGCGTTCGTCGAACTCGAAAACGGGCTACGGGTTTCCGTCGATCCACCTCCGCCATAAGTCCGCTGGACGTCTTCAGAGCTCACTCTGTGCACCTGATTATCGTTGAAACAAAACCAGTCGCCGCTGTGTCGGATATAGGCATAATAGTGGCCACCATTAGCACTGCCCGAGTGTACAAGCACCGCGAACAGGTCATACAGGTACTCCGATTTAGGTGGTTTCGACTCGATAAACGCGTTGAGGTCGAGCTCCTCTGGGAATTCGACACGATCGTTCAACTTGATTCTCCGCATGGTCAAATAGTCAAAGTCAAATCGCTTGAGCTGAAGCGTGAGGATCTTCGGGAACGTGACAAATTTGAGCCCTTTCAGTGCGTCGCATTTCTTGCTGCATTTCTCACAGAAATATTGATTATTTCCGTTGAGTGTTTCAGGCTCAACAAACCCGTTGAGAGCCTCACTGAGGCTACCGTAGATCTTGTCCGAGCCGAATGGTCGAACAACCAACGCGATATCCTGGTAGGAATCCTGTCGGGCACTCTCGCTGTTACATTCCTGACACTTCACATAGTCCTTCAATGTGCCTTGATAAAGGCGCTCGATAAGGTCAGCTTGTTGACCACTTTTCTTCAGGGCGCCCTCGAGGGCGTCGAACATGACTCGGCAGAGCTCCTGGACATCATGTTGTTGCCAGGCTTCGTGGCTATCCCAACCGAAGCTGCGTGTAAGACTGATTGTCTGTGCAGCCGTGCCGGGATAGCATTGCAGACGGAGAAACAGTCTCTGCAGCTGGCATGGAATGCTTTTCGTCGGGTTCTCCTCCGTACTAAAGTCACACGCATACAGCGCATTTCGAAATTCAGGCGTGTAGAAGAGCGTCTGTAGCACCGAATTCAGGTAGCACGTCATGGCCTGATTGACTAGGCCGGCCGGCAAAGCCGCCTCATCGGAAACCGTCATCTTGACGTTTCTGTGCGAAGCCCACTTTGTCGATGTAGGAGTTTCTACTCGCTGGCTGACGCTCCGTACGCAGCAACAGATAACACAGAAGAGGACAACTCCTTATTGGTATAAGCCGTGTTTCTTCCTTTTGGGTTTCCCTTTTGGCTAGGTGGCGATGCTGCTGCTGGTGGTGGTGGTGTTGGCGGTACTAGCTGTAAGCTCGATATGCGGTGCTATCAACCAACCTGGCCCATTGTAGCCGGCCCATGCGAGAACAGCAAACAGGGGCCTGCTTGTTGGCCAGACAGCCTGCGGCTACTCGGTCGCTCAGGGCGGTGTCCCTCACCCACCCTGACATCATCCGTCCTCCCTTTTTCTCTGTAGCCTAACCGCTATGAGCCATACACACCCTGTCTAGCAAACCACCGGTTGGGGAGTTCCACTTTCCAGAAGCAGACCCAGTGAATCTATGACGCCGCTCTGCGACGAACACCACGCTAAGAGCCCTGACCGCTCTCGTGCTATCCAACTACCACGCGGCGACGACGACCACAACGAAGAAGAAGAAGAAGAGGAAGTATCTGCAGAGGGCCACCACTACAACTGCCGCCACAATACTACAACTACCACCATAGACAGACCTGGTTTTCCTCCACCCGCACTTGGCTTCGCGTCCGCCAGACCCATGCCTTTCACTGGGAGATACGACCGCAAGCCTCGTGTGATTGAGGCCCATACACATCGAGAGCAGTAGCAGCCACCTACCTCTACTCGGGGTTGACAGTGACTGGCCAGCCCGATGTGCCACTACACCAGTGCAGTCAAACGATAAAGGTGGTCGTAAGCCTTTTAGCTGCCATGCGGCCTGGTTACAAACGTCATGGAAGAATATGTTGATACAATGGCTTAACGGATTATTGGTCAAACAACAATATGCTGAGACAATATGTTCCAAGACATTAGTAAGTGATAAAATTGGCTAGCTAATGGTGGGGCACGATTGCGCGTGTACCTCATTCAAAGTCCGCTTGACCCCCAGCGCCTCATTATATAAAGGCCAAAGGGGTGAGGTCCGCCTCACTTGATCCAGCCATAGTTCCCATTAGAACAGCGTTATCAAGCTCGCCATACATCTAATGAACAGCCGACGCTACTTAAGAGAGGTCCACGCGTTGAAAATTAATTTCATGTATTTTGCTGCCCTGTATCTAATATACATAACAAAATTACGAAGAAGAATCCCTCCAATGGGTTGAGCCAGCAAGAAACTCCGCATGTCTAGTCTGATCTTGGCAAAGAGATCCACTAAAAAAGGAACTCCATCACCTGTTTCTCGTTAGTTACTTATGATATAATATACTGGTCATATTTTGCTACAATTTCTTAGAATTCTCGGCTGACGACACCTGACGTCTTCATTGCCTCCGGACATTTATGCCCAATGCTGCCCTCTCAAACCGTTCTGACTAGCCGTAGTGATAGTCATACGCGCCGCTTATAATAGTATTTCCTCAAACAGCAATGGCTAGAATATAGTATGGAGTTTCAGTCATCTGTAAATTTCCACAACTTGAACATTTCAGCTGCTCTTTGTTGGTATCGTTATTGTCACGAAAGGCTAACGTGTGCATAAGGTTAAGTGCACTCGTGCTTTCTTGTCGCAGTGGGCCTTCTCCGGCAGACCTAGGTTATCTGACAGAACTACAACAATGCAACGGTAAGACAGTCAATCAAATTCTCAATCAAAAACGTCCCACATCGTAAAAATTGGACCAGCAAGATGCCAGCCACTGCCTGTAGGTAGCCGTGCATTATCCGCCCAGGCCACGCCGTCCTTTAAAACGACCTTCAAATGATGGCAAGCAGATGGGCCTGCGTAAACTACAGCTTACATCTCAAACAGTCGTGGGGCACGCGTTCGGCGAAGCCGTCGCAGCAGACTCCCACAGAAATCCATGATATTTCTATTCGTCTATATATTCGTGTGGTTCAATTTTCGTCCGATGCGTTCTTGCTCTGTTTCACTGTTGTTTGTGACATCACAAGGGAGGATTGAATGAGAGTGCTAACTTCGCAGGAGTGATCTCGCTTAGCGGCTGATTCCATGATTCGTGTGGTGGAGGAAATGCTCGCAAACAGGTCGAGTTCGTCAACTGTCAAATCGCACTGACACATGTTGGCGTGATAGTGCCGATTGCATCCTGAAACGATTGCCCGTAGTGGACCGGTCCATTGCTGGTTAGCACATTCGTCGTTATTACGCTTAGTCCACTAGGATGGCGCAGGCAGAATCCCGCGAGCGTGGAACCTTACAGTGTCCGGTTCGAATCCCACATGGCACACATAAATCGATTTATCGATCGCGCAGATTTAGCAATAAACTAACATATGCGTACATTCTGATATTCATATGTAATTAAAAATAATCACTATGAGCGTCATCATCGTTACTCTACGCCGTCAATCGCGCTCCTTTTGGCGGGCTCTGGTTGACCCTCGTCGATGTTTTCATTGGAGCACTTTCTCAGAGAAGGAAGAAGCGACCAAACCAGGCAGTACATGGAAACAAATTACATTTATTAGCATTACAATTGCTATTCTTCATCGAACCGTTATTTACCGTTGCAATGTTATCTCGCAGGTGTCGAAATGTGTTAAGGCTGATTCAAATAAACAAACACTAGAAAATGGCAAAACAGTCTGACCTATATAGATTATATATGATCTACCAGGCAGGAGTTACCTTCAACGAAGGCTGGCTCGCATCCCTTGCCGAGGTGCGACACATTACGTATGAAAGCGTGCATATGTGTAGCTATTGTATAATCCTGAGGGTCGAAGTATCCATGAGGACGATAGACAGGAACTGATGCATAGTAAGTCTTTTGTGACGTGAGTTGTTTGTTTTGGGGGCTGGTGAGTTTTACTCCTCCACCGTCAGGCCGCAGGATACGCGCCCGTTGGTTCTCTTCAAGTACATCACTTGGTCGGGGTTGAGGCGTGACTTGAGCATAGGCACTTCGTGATAGTAACCGGGGCGAGGTCGATTGAATATGCTAACTCCGCTTGATCGAAAGGACCGCACTGAAACAACGTCTTCGCGGTCATTGATCAGCGTTAGCCGTAATGTTTTTCGCATTGGCCAAGGAGCTCGACTCGGAAGACCGGACGTACCAATCAGTACATAAATGACTGTAAAACAGCTTTGTCTCGCTACTTTGCAAGCCAAACTCAGAGGATAGTTCCCCACTACACGTGATTCCTCATTTGACTGCCAGGTGTTCTGATTGACCTCGAACCAGAAACGGCTTTCGTATTTCTGACCAAGCCCAAGTCTCTGAGGTTTGACTACCTCAACCATGAGGTTGTGATCTGACTGCGCTATCATTCCCTCTTTATTACTAAATTGCTGGTCACGTGCATTAAGCGTTCTCACAGTTCCGCGAATAGGTTCGGAAAAACCGTCTCCAACCTTGCTAAGTGATTTTCTGCCCTGAACCAGCTCAGCGAGTTCACCCCCTATAGAATCCAAGCTCCCTCTGATATATCGAACAAGTTTGTTGACAGATCCGACTCGGACTTTACTTTCGTTTCGCATGTCGTCTTTAGTTCTTTGAATCTCTTCGAGGGGCTCCTCCTCCAACTGATCATTTCTCAAACCGACTACTTGCCTCATGTTATTTTGCCAGGTTTCATCTCGACTGGACCCCGCCACCGATGAATCTTCTCTGGCATTGCAATCTTCGTCACAATTTGCACAATGGCTATGCAGCTCCTTTAACGTGCCCTCAAAAGCGCAATGGCATCGTAGGCGGACGATATCAAGAAGAGATTTGCCGATCTTCAGCTTAACTACCACCACTGTGCGCAAGCATATGCCGCATTTGCCTTCGAGCTCAACATCGTCCGCGTCCCGATTTGCACGTTGATCGTGAATTAGAACGCAATCATTGCACAGGACATGTCCACAATTAGCGACGTACGATGTCAGAGGACTCGTGAACTCACACCGGTTGCACGTAGGCAGTAGTGTAGACGCCGGACCGACTGGAGTGAGATCCCGCCAACATCCGGGGTGGATACTAGTTGGTAGAGCACGGAACCTCATCTTCGCTGTGAACCGTCTAGAACTTCACCTGCGAATGGAAACGATGTCTGTTTGATTCGCAGGTGATTCTCATAACTAGAGGAAAACACTCGTTTACGCTGTCATTGACACTTTAGCATATAGTTTCCCTCTTCAGACTACAGAGAAGAGAGACCGAAGACTCTGAACAGAACGACTAGAGAGAAAATGTTGGTTTCGAATGTTTTTGGCACCAGATAAATAATTAGTGGAGATTTTAACCTTGCAATGATGCTAAAACTGTGGCATAATAACAAAATTGTAATCGTCCAAGCACTTCTACAGCTCGCATTCGTGATGGAAATTAAGTGAACCCATCAACTTTGCGTGGCCCATAAAATGGAAGGTCCTTTAAATCGACCCGGACCTCCTTCGCAGCATTGAAGCTCACTGTTCTGATTACGATACAGGGAAAATTGTCAGACCGTACAAATCCGCTGTCCTCTTTCCGCAGTTGAGTGTTACCTGTTTTTTTTTTATCATAAGGTCCACCTCGTGGACCAAATAAGAGCGGCCCATTTAGTGGGGCATCCGACTTCTTTTCTATTTCTTTTCTATATTGTTTTATAGCGTCTATTTACAAAGATATAACCCCTATCGACTGGAGTCTCAGCCACACAATCGGGGGGGAACACAGGTTTTTTTTTCTAACTGAATCCGCCGATTTCACACAAGCGGTCTTCATTCCAGCCTGATGGCTCTGCCCATACGCTGTACAATCGGACCAAGACCATCGTATTTATTATTCTAGCCTGTCAAGCCTAACGAGGTAAGGGTAGAAATAACGTACCTTCTAGCGATGGAAAATGTCACCGGGAGTGGCACGTCGTTTGCAGCACTGAACATTCGTGATAGAGATATGCTGGACTGCGAGCGTTTTATTTGCATTCATCACACGTGTCGGCTGTCGAAGGTGGGCGTCGCTTGTAGGAGCCTTTAAGGCGTCAACCAAAATTGATGGACAACAATGCCCAGAGCGTAATCAATGTAAACATCATTAGCGCAATGAAGCACGTTGATGCTCTCGACAAATGAAAATGTAGACCTTCAAAATCATTACTGTATTTGACTATTAAATGAATTGCTTAATGGGAGGCAGCAAAAGCAGGTGGTAATACTGTAAGAATAATAATGGACTAATTAGCTAGGATGAACTAGGGTGATACTCAAGATTATATGGAGCAACACATCTCCAAAGAATAGGTGAAATCCCGTGTCTGAACTGTCGTATGACTCTGAGGAGAGTGTTTTGGCCACCAGTGAATTGCCGCATCCCGTAGAAATTGTTCTTGTCGCGTAATAGCTCCCATCTGATACTCGGTTAGGGGGGGGGGAGTAAAATTCAAATATTGCTCCAGAACTTCGTTTCAACTAATATTAAACCTTCCATAAGTATCGAAGCAATACTTATCTATTCGTAGAGACGAAAAATAAAGATCTAACAGCATTATCCCCACCGTTGGACCGCTCTTGAGACTTCACTAGAAATAGGTTAATGTTAATTCTTTGTAGTATGCGCATGTCTTTGACGGGAACATCAGTGTGGTCATAGATAAATCTCGTGCTAACAAGCGGTCTTCCACATCGTGTGTTTCGACTTGGTTTTGACTGCGTTGTGTTAAACGTGTCCAGATCGAGTCCTAAATTACTAGCGGGTAAGAAACGCTAGCCTATATTTTCGTTATGTAGTTAGGAATGGAGTATTTGATCTGGTTAAGAGAACCACCTTGGGAATTAAATGGGAGGCTTAAGTCAGGAGGCTAACTAGCGCGCGCGTTGTTAAATAGGCCGTGTGCACATTACGGCAGTTCTGAATGTTAAAAGTTTATTCAAAATAATACCACTCATTCCGGTTTGGTTTTAACGGGTCCACCATCGGCAAGGGATGTAGTACATACTACTTTACACAGAGAGAACACAGAAAGAGAGAGAGAGAGAGCACTAAAGGGATGATGGCACATGATTTCCATTCGTTGGTAGAAGTTATAGACGGTTCACAGCAAAGATGATATCCACCCCGGATCTCACTCAAATGGGTACAGCCGGTGTCAGTTCACAAGCTCCTTGACGTCGTACATCGCTAGTTGTGGAGATGTTCTATGCAATTATTGCGTTCAAATTTACGATCGGGGAAGAGGCCTGGAAGCGAAAGATATTGGAATAATGACAAACGCAGTACGCGTTTGCACTGAGTCATGGCAGTTGAGCGTAAAATCGTCGCAAATATCTTGTTGATATTGTTCGTAGTTTTGAGGGCACGTTGAAGGAACTGCTTCGACAGTGCGCAAATTCTGAGGGAGATTGTAAGATTATCGCGGAAGATTGCAACGCCAGAGAAGATTCATCGGTGGCGGGGTCCAGTCGGGAAGAAACTCGGCAAAATAACATCATGCAAGTAGTCGATTTGAGAAATGATCAGTTGAAGGAGGAGCTTCTCAGAGTGATTCGAAGAACTGAAGATGACATACAAAACCAAAATAAAGTCAGAGTGAAATCTGTCAACGAGCTTGTTCGGGATATAAGAGAGAGAGCGCGGGTTTAAAGGAGACAAAAGATAGCTTCACAATGTTGAGGACGAATTTTTCGAGCCTCGTCGCGTAGTGTGACAACGCTTCAATTGCAGGCGCATGGCTGAGGTTGGCCGAACGTCAGAGAGGTAAGGCTTGCTGAGAGTTATGAAATCCGTTTCTGGTTCGAGGTCAATCGGGACACCTGGCTGTCAAATGAAGAATCACGTGTAGCGGGGAAGTATGCTCCGAGTTTGGCTTGCAAAGTAACGAGAAAAAGCGGTTTTACAGTCATTTATGGACGGATTGGTACATCCGGTCTTTCGAGTCGAGCTCCTTGGCCAATGCGAAAAACATTACGGCTAACGCTGATCAATGTCCACGGAGACGAGTTCAACAAGAACGAAGCATCTATGAGGGGATGAATTGAGAACAAGCCTGAAATTCAGTCACGTGGTTTATGCGTTGGGTGTTGATGTATCGATCCGGAAACGTTTACAGGTTGGCTTATTGTTAGGTATACCCTGAAAACATTCTAGTTTTGTCAATATCGCCCATGTATCGATGATATTTTCTCGTCAAAACCGTCGTGACTACCTTGCAGTTATACACTAACATCCTTGTATTTTTTCCCCCGACTGGCGAATCATCAGAGATTTTCGAGGGTATTGACGAAATAGCTTCTGGCTCTCGTAACGGCCGAGTCGGTGGAAAGTCGCCTCCGGTGTCACGATGTTGGTATGGTTATCCATTAGGGCTGGATTGTACCTACCTGCAGCGACAGTCCGTTCATTCATCGACAATTGATGTATTGTTACACAACAAGTGTCGTCGTTGCTGAGGTCGCGCACCGGTACCTCGAAATAGTGAACGTATAAGCAGTGAATGCAAAAACAATGCGGCATAGATGAGACTTTTTTTTCTTTGTCAAAGGGAATTCGATAAAGGTAATAACGTTTGCTAGACAATGTTCGGTCAGTCGACCCACAGGAGTACAACTGATGGTAGGCAAAGGTTACTGTCTGGTGAATGTAGGCTGAATACTTCACTTGTAAACCTACAAGAGCAAATAGAGGTTTGAACCAGGAGTATCAAGGTATGAGTCTCGAATTCGAGAGATATAGGAAAGCTATATCTGCCGACGCTGACTATACAGGTTGTTGTTGTTGTCGTTGTTATCCACTGCATACAGTATTGTTAAATGCCACCATTCCTTTCGGTCATAGGCCGAAAGAAAACACATTTTTTATTGGAACGAAATTCAATAATATTTCCATTAGGACTTCCCTGGGTAGCGGCTAACCATCCCCACAAGCGAGCTACATTTGACAGCGAGATGTCTTGTGATGTCCTGTTTCGCCATAGCACTTCCGCTAGATAGACATGCCGACAGCTAACAGACCGAAGAAGCTTCCGAACCCGAGGAAGAATGACGCCGATATCGACATAAATGTCTCCTTTATGAACTGGCGTAGTGCTGACCGTTTCGATCTCTGGATTGATTGATTGACATCGAATCGGAAAACAGAGAAAATAAACGGATCGTTATGATGAATTTACCGAAATATTAATACATATAGACGCATTACACTAGCGCTATTTTACCGAGCGCATCGATAAGGGTCAGAAATTGTAGAAAGGAAAAAGAAGTTTGAGTTAGACCGGACAACGAACCTAACGCACAGTGTTGTACAACAGTGCAGGTTGATTAGCGTGGCCTTTTCAACTTACCCTTGAGGTTCCCGTTTGAATGATGAAAAACCATGAGACGAGAAACAATCCCATGGACACTAACGCAAACGACAGCAATCCGTATACTTCCGGCACAATCGGAGGGTAGTATGGGAAGAGAACATCGCTCGAATGCTGAAACCACCATTAAGGCTTTATAGGAAAAACGTTTCGTACCCGTTCATATACTATCATAGGCCTTGCTCGTTTGTTTTATGCGTTACGCGTTATGCAGCTCCAGTTTGATACGTTGAAAATGAACAAGTAGGTTAATATGACTTTAAAGAGCTAAATGTTTTAGCTATTAATTTGCCGATTATCAGCTACCACATCGGAAATAATCATGGTTGACGCTTAAGGCGGAGTTCTTCATATTCGTGCTGCTAACCATACGAGACAGAGCGGTCCACGAAAGTTTTGAAGATCTTGATGAAGTGAATCAAAATAAGTTTCTTCCCAACTAAAAGGGAACGCTGAAAGTAACTTTCTTTCTTCGAACTATACTGTATCAATAGTTCCAAGGATTCTTATCCACAACTTCATTAGAGTTTCACTCAATAGCACAACATGTGACGAAGGAGCTTTGTTTCATAGCCTTCCCGAGAAGGGGTTGAAAATAACCTCCATCCGGTACTCACAAACTTATCGGCACTCATTTTTGGTTGGATGAAACCCAGCTGTGAAATTACGGGTTTGGTTAATGCAAGTGAACATAGACGCGACGAGCTTAGGTTGAAGACCCTTCGGGACCTCAGGTGAAAGTGATTTACAAAATTAAAAATAGCTGTTGAAAGACAGAGTCAGGTGTCGACTCGTAGCAGACGCACCCACAACAGCTTAACGCAAACGCCTATTAAATTGATGGCGTGCGACAAAGAGCATTGAAAATTGAATAAAGGCTAAAACTAAGTATAGCCCTCGGAGGGATAGAATAAGGAATATAATATTGTTGGAATTCACTTACAAATCGCCGAGAACTATGAACCAGATAAAACTTGAGTATAAATGAATGGATGAATGCATTACACGCGACGGATATTTTGACTGGAAAACCAATTTACTTGTTATATACCTTTAAACAATGATGTCACGCCTAAGGAATGATAGTCCATGCATTAAGTGCCCTTGATGGTCCAGGGGTGAGCGTCTTTGACTACTAAGCAGGAGGGACACGTGGCCTGGATTCAAATCCAACTGTCTGACGCCTTGGAGAACCTTTGAATTTCCTCACCACCTTTCTGTATCTGTGAATTCTTGCCAGATACAACAACATGGTTGAAAAATAAAGCAAACGTGGAAGGCAAAGGACCCGACAGGTTCTCATACCTAGAGGGTGAGTGCTGACGCCAGTCACATAGGGGAACAGTTGAGATTGCGCGCAATTCCATACGGATAAGAACCGATAAGCTACTGACGTGGCCGTGATGGTATGGACGGTAACGTAGCTTTGGGAAATAGTCCGGATGTCGCAGGTTCAATTCAACTAATAAATTCGGCAGTGTAACTTGTCGATAAGGAAAACCATATTGAGTAAATTTCAGAAATGGCAACTAGGCTTCGCTGTGCCGCAACAACGGTCTATCAAGAAATTCTGTGAGGAGTACGGCCGACTCGGTGTCTTATTTGCGAAATTGCGACTATGTCTTCTGCTTGTTTCGGCATTTTGCATCCCGCAGCTATCCAACAGTTATCATATATGCTTATCACCAATAAAAGGTCACCATGCAATGTTCAAAACACTAACTCTTTTGACTAGTTATTGTATATAATTGCTAGATGTATTCGAAGTGGTCCGATCACTTTTAAGCTCTCTCAATGTTCCATCCCCTCGATTGTTAGCCTTCAGCGGCAAGCCTTTTGCATTACTTCCGTGTGTACTATGGCATTAAATTAAAGGGAATATCTTATCGTGCATTTCATGAAGAACGTGTTACGTATGCTGATATTCGAGTTGACCTGTTGATGAAATTTCTGATTCTTCACTCGTTCAACGATGCAATTGTCGTTCCATTTTGATAGCCTGCCTTCGTTAAATTAGTCGCATGTAGTGCCGAAGTCCTATGTGAAGCACGAGAGAGAGATTAGGACAACCAGCACACCGGATAGAGTAAACAATTAGCACCAATTAGCATACTAAGTAAAAGAATACAGAAATCGTTATGATTGACACGGATGTCGTTGTCGGCGTACCAACCAATATATATATATATATATAATAATAAAAAAACCAACGTCTCGAATTGTTTACCACAACGCATCCAAGTGACGCAATTCGAAAATATGTAAGCCGATAGAGCAGTGTAACCCCAAGCACAAAAGGCCTGGCTCAGGCCGATGACCGATGTGTTAACGGCCGTTCCACATCCGGCTGGGACCCGTGTAGTTGTAACTTGAACTTAAGGAGTTTTAACTTGGTTTAATTGAATTCATTGAGGATTTTTTTTCTCAATAAAGTCTATCTGTATTGGATTATTGTTGTAGCTGCCTATATATCGCTGCCTAAAGGACATATCGCCTTAACCTTCTCACATTGTGAATCTTACAATGTGATCAAGTTCGAAGAGTGCCGTAAATCAACACAATCCCAATTAATATTCGCTAAGAGTACGTCGCATGTGCAATCGAGTCGGCCCAGACTTCCACAATGGAAGACATTTCTCCTCTCGACTTCCCACGATGTCGTCACGATGTGAACACCATCATATGCCGGTTCATGAGTCCTATCGCACTGGTGACCGGTCGTATCTGACTAATTCTCCCTTTCCACTATTACTGGTGCTGGCTGCTTCCAGCTCCGTCGAGCTGCGACGGCGGCGGCGGCAATTTTGTGGGCTCTACTCGTCATGTCTCTCTGTCTCTCTCTCTCGGGACGCGGGACGATCTTTTGGAAGGAGCGGATCGCTAGCAAGCTACCCATTTAGTAGATCCTATTTCGACTTAGTCTTCAGCGAGCCACCATGGGCTCCAGTTCACGGGGCCAGCCGGCCCGAGAGCAACGATTTGCTTTCCAGTTGAGAATGGAATCGAAAGCGGCTGTGCTGCTTTTCTGTGCATTATCATTCGTGAATATACCGTGCGCTAACGCGTATCCAAACGGTAGTGCTTTGTTGCCGAATTTGCTTAACTTGGCCGAAGGACGCAATATTTGGGCCTCGGCGACTTGTGGCGATGGAGTACAAAAGGAGGAATACTGCATACTGGGAGAAACCCATGTCGAACAATTCATTGGTGGTCAGGTACGTACAGTACTCATCATTTGTCGTCCGTGAGTCGATCGACAAATCAATTGTAAAAGAGAGAGACTTTTTTGAGCCCCACGCGCGCACACGCCTGACAATTATTCGACAGCAAATTTTCGTTGCTGAAAAATTCGATCTATCGATATGGCTTATGCTCTAGTAGTGTTATAACTAGATTACTTTTCTAACTGTAGATGGTTCAAGGCCAACTGTGCGACGTGTGCGATATGCGCGATTCGCGTAAATCGCATATTGCTCGGTTTGCGATCGAGAACAACCATAAATTCTGGCAGAGTCCGCCGCTATCTCGGAGCGCCAAATACAACGAGGTGAACCTCACCATCGATCTCGGCCAGGTAAGCACAGAATACGACTTAGAAAAACTGCTTTGGGAGCTAATCAACATCTACTAGAGAGAACTAGCAAAAGTGGCGATTTGGCGAAATCGACGAAGCGTCGTCTGTCGATTGACATATTCGGTTGGGAGTAAGAGGCCAATCAAGTTTCACCTGTGGTCGATACATGGAGGAAACTCCTCGATAGTAAATCAGGCTACTTCAATTACGGCGGTATTATAAATACTTTTCATCAATATTCATCTACAATTGAGAGCTCCTGCTCTACCGCTTCAACGCTATGAGTATGTCAGTCAATCATGTAGCGTTAGCTCTACAATTGCACTGAACGTCCGCATGAATTTATCCCACGGAAATATGGCCCTACTAAAGAAAGCCAGCCAAAGACCTTCGTCGTAGCCGCCGTTGAGGAGGCTCCCCCTGTGAATAGCTACAGTTTAATGCTTCACTGCCGGACGGTTGGTTGCTCTTTCGCCATTGAACAAACGACACCAGTGTCTCGTTCCTCGTGCCGCGGGCGATACCCTCTTGAGGAGGCCAGATTTCTCCAATAGTCGAATCTAATCTCTCAAGATGGAGAATGAGAAGCAAACGGTCTAACGTATCTGTTATGGTCCACGCACTCTAAGAACAAAAAGACCCGGTTTCGTTTTTGAGAACGCCAGCGAACAAACGCCTTATGGAAACCACTGTTCGTATGCGGCAGGAAAACCTGCCGATGTACTAAAGTCGACTACCAATCGACAGTGGAATAGAAATTAATAGAGATATACATAATATATCCATGAAGAAGCATCTAACGAGGAGTGAAGTTAAGATAGATGCGATTCAGACAGACGAAACAATGTAAATACTATTGCACTACAACTACCAACTAGAATACGATACCGGAAAAAGCGTAATTGCAATTAGAAAATACGATATACGTGTGTACGCGCGCAAAAAATAAAAATAGCGCAAAATAGCTAGAAAGTGATGCAGATGTGTCGCGTGAAAAAGTGTCGCCTGGAGAATAGGTCTTCCATTTGTTTATATGAATTCCGCATATTATCTAGTTTAGTTAATCACAATTACAATTGTCGCCCACTTTAGTAATTGAATAAAAACATTTAATTGACTATTAAGAGGTTTAGTTATATATATATATATATATATATATATATAATCGTGGGCGGAACCAGATAAGAAAGCATAGCCTACTTTCTAGTGATTTTGCCCGTGTTCTTCGTCGAATCTTGGGAGTTCTAGATCTAAGAGTCAGCTTGCAGTTTTGCAGCTGTGTTCCACCTCTTGTCTACACTTCACCCTAATGAGCAATCAACAGCCAGCCGTATATACTTTGTGATGTATTTCCAAAGGTTGTCCAACATGTTTCTAAGTTGAAGTCCTGGAAATGGATCCGGTTATTGATACGTTGATTCTACAAAAAGTCCACAAAAATGCTTCAAGAAGAACAACATTGTCCTTTCGTGGCTATGGCCGGCAAACGAGAAATCGAGTTAGCCGGTTCACTCAGCTTACGTTGGCTGAGCAAGGGGCCCCCTCTTCTGGAAGATCGTCTAAATATAGACAGAGCGCTGATCGTAAAGGCTCACCGGGTCCGCCTGCGCTTCCAGCAATATGGTGCGAGGAACGACGCCCCTCCTGCCATATATTTGTTCGTCTCTTAAATGTTTGACGAACAGACCTGTGGGGTGGCTCAAGTCAAACTTAACACCTAATCAAATCGACTTGTTTGTGCCGAACGCCAAAACCGATGCATTCGTGTCGTGTGCTACTCGACAAGTTTATTGGCCCTTAGAATAGTGTTGCCAGAGTTCGAGCAACGAATGTCTAATTGACGAAAGTCATTTACCATTCCTTCCATCACTCTCATAAACAATTTGTATAGATGAAATGAGTTCATTTTGAGAGCACAACTGGAAGCAAACAACTGTCGATTATTGTATTGTAGCATTCAACGTCTGAATGAAATTGTTGACCTTATGAGTTCAATCATCAAATGAACTTTTATTGGGTCAAAGAGTATCTTCAACCATTGACGCACCCCGCGTGCGTATTCTGTAGACAAATAGGACCGTTTCGTAACGAAGGGCAGCTTAAAAACTCTGTAACAAAAGCTAGCAGCTCGACATATTATGAGCTTTGAACGATAACATATTTAGCAGTATTCAACCATTTTAATCACAGGCAGCCTCTTCATTCTGTCGTGTGGAGGTTCTGTCGGTCTTTGAGAAAGGCGAAACGCCGTGCTTATATCATAGGATTGACCTTTCCAACGGAAGTAAGACCTTAGTCATAAAACAAGAGCGAGAAACTGGTGTGAAATGTTTGATTCGAGTGTATTACAAATATATTAATGGTGCGTACGAAGAAAGAAAGAAAGATTCGGCTCCTGCCAGTCAACTCCCTCTTTGCTTCACGAGTTGGTCACGATTCGAGCCATGCAGTGTTACAGTTGCCCAAGAGAGCTGTTTCCCGTGCTATGGAATCGTCTAATCTTAGTTACCATGTATTTTTTCTGTGGTGCTCATAGGACAAATCTCGCTTGGCTTCTACGTACTTATTGTCGTTATATCCCTTTATCTTAATATAGGGGTAGCTGCTCAATTCCTTTGGCTTACACAGGGGTAACTATCATTAAGCGAAATGAAGATAATCTTCATTCAAAATACGAAGTTTTGGAAGGCCAAACAGTCGACGACCTTCCGATTCTATCTGAGCGTTCGGCGTCCACTCGGACTCCTTGACAACGGCTTCATTCACGCACACTAATCGAGAAATATTGTTGGACATGAAGACGGGCGACTGTGAGAACTGCTCGCATGTAGCAACCAGCTCTGTTGGCCAGCTTCTCAAACGGTTTTCTGTTATTGGCCTTAGAGGTCCTGAGCGTGATTGTTATAAGCGTCAGGTTAAGGACAGTCCTAGCAATTTGGAACGAGGAGAACCATGTGTGAAATAATAGCGCACTAGAGTGGCAATAATACGAGTGACCGAAATAATCATGTCTGCGTTGGTTCGAGCGCGCCACCGTCGAAATGGAATGAATCCTATATTAATTCGACACTCCGTCGATCCATTATCTTTGCTGGTAAAAATAATACATTGTCGCTCTGCCCTCTCCGCAGGCATATATGTATTTAGATGACGGTAAAGGACTACGCTTCCAGACAAGACAGTGTACGCGCACTGCAAACATTTCTCGAATCTGTCTAGATAAGGCGTTGTCTGGTAGGGTCCATCTTTTTGCGAGACGTTTCTCTAATAGAGCGAGGAGATTATGATCTGCTCTCCAGCAGCACAACTGTAGCGTACCCGGAAGCCAAAAACGCAATGAAACGAAGTCAATGTATATATATATGTATAGTATAACGCATGGTTTGAACCGTCGAGGGCTATTATTAAATATGGGTGCATGTATGAACGTATGTCACATGTCCGTTCGTACACAAAATATGTGACTATATTCGGGAACTCTCTGATTTTCCACACGACATGACTTTCGCGGATGTAAATTTCGCGTTGTGACGTGTGTTGAACTGAGAACGTTAATAAATCAACTGTATGAAACACTACTATGTGACATATAATAATTAGTAAAAATATATGTGCATCTATATAAAAATAAATTTTCCGGGCTGACTCACAGCCAACATTAACGTCCACAGTACTGCTTCCGTCTTATATGCATATATATGAAGGTTCCCAACACGCATTCCTACAGCGATATATATATATATGTTTCCGCAACCTCGATGCTGTTTCGGATTTCGCTCTGGCTGTATCATCCTGTCTATTATCGAGACGCGAGGCATCCTGAACAAGTTCAATAGATTCAGCAACCTAATGGGTGCATTGCCGCTTTCAACACCTTGAACTATAACACCCACTCTCAAAAACAAGACAAGATTCTCATTGCATTATTTTCCGGGTATACTTTTTGCGTCAAAGTTATTTTTTAATGAATTATGATGTAGCATACATAGCAACGAACGCGATCATAAGAAGCGCGGACTCATGATTGATATTAGGACTTTCATGTGGCATACGTCTTCATCGCCATGGGTATCTCACCCCGTCCTGGAGTTTGGGCTCTCGAACGGTCCGTGGATCACGGCAAGACCTTCATGCCATGGCAGTATTTCG
This sequence comes from Stratiolaelaps scimitus, assembly GCA_019614645.1. Taxonomy (NCBI): domain Eukaryota; kingdom Metazoa; phylum Arthropoda; class Arachnida; order Mesostigmata; family Laelapidae; genus Stratiolaelaps; species Stratiolaelaps scimitus. Next base: position 2,603,037 of record JABWDB010000028.1, read on the forward strand.
CATCCGATGACAGTGAGTGTAGACATTTCTTCGGAAAGGACGTCGAGTTCAAAATCACCAGGGACGATTCGGTCATCTGCGAGACCAAGTACTCATCAATTCTGCCTTTTCAACGTAAGTAGCCCTTATAGACCCTCTAATTGGTCTTGGACCTTCGCACAGATTTGAGGTTTTCGCTCGAATTTCGTCACTGTGCAGGGTCATTTTCAGTCTGCTATTTATTGCTCAGCATTCGGAAGTCAGATACGGTGCTAACCTGGTCAATGAACAATGAACAACATCTGCAGTGATTCCCGTTATGTCTCATTTAATTTTACATGTGTTTCACACAAATGCATAGATGTGATACACATACATAAGCAACGCGTATTTTCGAATAAGCACCGTATCATACAATAAGCAGATAATAAATGTATGACACTGTATACTCATATTATTATACATAAACAGCTTCCCACACATTTTCTACAAAGTGATTGAACTATCTAATGAAAGCTATGAACATTATCATATTCGCGGAGCGACAGCGACACCTATGCACGGTGCACCCTTACATTTTCCTCTTCAACGCAAGCAGGACTTACTATCTCGTTCGTTTGGTAGTGGGTAATCAGCCCTTGATAGTGATCTGAGAAGAAATTGCTCTAAAGGCAAAATCTGTCTGCCGTTTGACGTACGTTTGATATTAGGTGGACACTATATGTAGAAGCTACGGCAAACGCGAGATTTTCCTGATTTTTTTTTTCGCATTTGTATTCGTAGGAATACGTTGATTAGTAACCCCTATATATATAATCTTTTACAATTACCCTTGATATGTGGTTATCAGATGGCGAGATCCACGTACCGCTACTGACGGAGCGGCCGTCCCAGGATAACTTCTCATCGTCCGAATCGCTGCAGGAGTGGTCGCGCGCTACCAATATCAGACTCCGTTTAATGCGTACGAAAACACTTCTTGCAGACGTGTTGTCGGTCAACCAAAAGGATCCCACAGTTACGAGGAGGTAAACGTGTAGCCAGGGCAGCACACAACCCGTGAAGTCTTTAATGAGCGACATAATGAGTCAGATGGAAGAAAATCATTAAGCAAACCTTGCCATACCTTGCCGCACGGTGATGCATCATACATTGACGATAGCCAAGACCACCCGGCTGTTAGTTCAGCCGTTTGCAAAAGTGAATTATGACATCAAGGACAATAACCCCTTGTTATTTACGTTTGTCACGCTGATATGCTTTATCAAATATATAACAGATGATGATAGCTTATGGCTTGTAGCCGAAGAGATGTGCGCGCTTCAGGACCGATTTTTTGGAACCAAAATCATGTAATTTCTTTGTCTTATAGCAGATATATCGTCGGGCGATTTTTCTGCTTAAAAAAGTCTATTTCGGATGATCTATGTTATTCCTATGAGATGACTGATTTTGTCATTCCGATTTGATCATGGCGACCCAACCCGTTACGAGATCCCCCCCAAAATCATCAACTGACGTCCTATTTGGAAGTTCTGCCATCTTTCAAACTCCCACGGCTCAGACCCCCTCCGCTATGGACGAATAGCCCAGCAGCAGCGTAGAATGAGATATGTATGTATTTATAGAAAACTTTCGAGCGTTTTGAACTCCCTATAGAAACCAAGCAATTACCTTGATTATTATTATATTATGTATTATAAACGTGTACATTGCAGATACTTCTACGCGATACGTCATATCGAGGTGGGCGGACGCTGCGTTTGCAATGGCCACGCGTCGCACTGTAGTCCCACTTTTGACGGCAAACTTCGATGCCGCTGTCAACACAACACGGACGGGGATCAGTGTGAAAAGTGCGAGGGTCTTTTCAATCAGAGAGGGTGGCAGCCAGCGTCGATCGATAATCGCAACGAATGTGAAAGTATGTCGAACTTTATCTACATATCGTATACGGAGCGTTAGTTCGAAGTTTACCGACTCCAGCCTCTCGAAGGCGATGAAACGAACACTTGTATCAGCGGACGTATACGTGCGACGCAGAAACTTGCAGTCGAACAGAAATGAGGTTAAATACGGGTATCTATTCCAGAATGTAACTGCAATGAGCACGCACACTCGTGTAAGTACAACGCGACAGTTGAACAACTCGGACTATCGGTGGACGCCAATGGACAGAGGCGGGGAGGCGGGGTCTGCGAGGAATGTCTGCACCACACAACTGGAATCAACTGCGAAAAGTGAGTGTACCTGCGAAGTGAATCCGCCCCCTTGCGGTAGAACTGACCTAAATGTGCCAGGTCAATGCTAACGTCTCTCACACCAACCCTCTAATAATGATAATAACTGAGAGATCACAGGCTGGTCTGCGCCACCGGGGACAAGCGCGGAGGGTCGTTCCTTATGGAGCGCCTGTCCCTCGCTGTACAGATAGGCAATGCCATCGCCACTCTCAAGGGTGACTAGGGTGTCGGGCCTCGGTCTGGCACTTTGTCCGCAACTGCCTCACAAATTTTTGTATGTAGAGACACACATACAATCTAAAATAAATGCACATATCACTTGATATTCACCCGTATATTGAACATTTTTTTCATACCGGTGATGAGATTTATAGCATCCGTTTATTGCACTTGGAGAATTGTCCCAGCAACTTAAGTACACACAATATAATTTCTGTCTTTCAGATGCGAGCCAAAATACTATCGAGAAACAGGCAAAGATCTGACCGATGCAGATGTTTGCACAAAATGTCCATGTACCTTCCCTGGAGACAAAGGCAAGAGATACTCTGGAGAATGCGACGACCTCACAGCCAGGTAACTATTACATAGGAGTGAAACAATGATCTGCAAACAACAATCCAACAGAGGGCTCGAATAGCTAGTCATTAGCTTATAATGCTTGCTTTTTATGCTCTTTCCTTTTTCTTTAATAAACAGGTGCAAATGTAACTTAAAGTACAGAGAGCCCGACTGTGACGATTGTGCCGATGGGTTCTACGGATACCCCGACTGCATAGCCTGTGATTGCTTCAGGTGAGAGTGAGGGTGGCCATGTGTGGTCACATACTTATCATATCGTCCCTTATCATACATAATTCAGACGGTTATTATCTTTAGGTTTCCGTTAGGATCAGCTGTTGTTGGTAGACTATTAGTTAGGATGACTTCTCACATAAAAGTTTAATGTTTTAATTTATACCTACTAAGAGCATTTGAGTTTCGAGGTATATATATATCTGCGTGTGTGTTTATAATATTTTGCATGCTAGTTAAATGGCTTTGAGGGACACTTTGAAATCTCTTTTTATATCGTGTCTATCGTGCGTCAGTGCGCATTCAACGCGAGATCTTTTGCGGGTTTAGGGGCACTCTTCTTTAGCTAGCTGGAACGAACGGTTCCTTCTGATGAAGGAGCCGTCCTATACAGCCATCACACTTTCACGCTTTGCCTTATTGACTCCATGCGATTTCATCTGCCAGTGATGATATTCCAATCAGCTCGTTGCGACAGCATTGCGTAAGTTTTTCCAGGTTGTACCGCCCAGTTGAATTGAACATAGCAATAACGATAATGCGGCATGCTCCTTCTAGAAATGGTACCGAGGGTGGACTGTGCCATAACAACGGGCAGCGGTGCCCGTGCAAAAGGAACTTCGGCGGGGAATTTTGCGTCGAGTGCGCCAAAGGATACTTCAATCATCCTGAATGTCAAGGTAACAAGGTCATTGCTCGCCTACTTCATTGCGAATTTGGCCACCTTATCTGTATCTGAGCCTTGCCTAGTGACACCCATTGAATCATTGTCATTTACTCTCCGATATTTTGCGCACTACCAATTGGCCCATATTCGCGAGGAACCAAGCTTTGTTAAGCGGTAGAATGTGACGGTCGCAACATGGTCATCATATCCATATTTGAAATAATCCGATTTATTCCGCTATTATTTACTAATACAATTTTGGAGTTGAAATAGTTGGCTCGACTCCGCGAGCACCCAAGCATTGTTAAATGATACTCACCTCATCGAAATTCTAATGAGTTGTGGCTATATATATATACATATTATATTAGATGAATTGGCTACCTTGATATATGGAGATGACTGCGAATTGTGTACATTTCGCGCACAGCATTACCCTTGCAATTTTCTGGCTCATTTTGACCCTAGCTTAATTATCTAATTCGTCCCATGAAATTCATCGACAGCCTGCGAATGTAATTCCGAGCATTCGCTCACCCCGGGAGTATGTGATGCCGTATCCGGGAAATGCCAGTGTAGCAATGGCTTCGGCGGGCGACAATGTGACCGCTGCGAAATCGGCCATTTCGCCTATCCGGAGTGTCGGTGTGAGTATATTGGTGTGGCTATATGTCAATTTATGGAGAAGTTCTAAAATGCAATACATACAATGGCAGGCAAACCTAAACTGCCAGGATTTCAATCGTCTTTCAGTTCGAAAGCTTAGGGGGAAATGATTCTCCGGGTCTAATCCTTCGGGCTGTAACTAATATCGATAAATGTATAGGCCTACGTCGGCGTGAGGACACGATAGTATACGTTTTCCCTATATAGCATAACATTTCCATTGACGACTGTATCATAATGATAATACGTGAGGTCGAATTGTGTCTAACCAATTAATACTTCTTGCTCCTCGTATTCACCGCCCACGTCTCTAGCTTGCGATTGTCATCAGAATGGCGTCATCGATGCCGTCTGCGACAAGGGCACCGGAAAGTGCTTCTGCAAGCCCGGCTTCACTGGAAGTCGTTGTGATCGATGTGCCGACGGCTTTTTCGGGCCCGAATGCCAACCGTGCGGCTGTCAATCAGACGGTAGCTTGAGAGAAACCTGCAGTGACAAGGGACGCTGCAAATGCCGCCTGGGCTGGACGGGTGACAAATGCGACAGATGTGCAGCCGGCTATTACACAAAACAGGACAACAAAACATGCTCACGTAGGTATCTCACGATACGCGACCAACCAGCTGCCTGCCGTAGCATCAGACAAGAAGACCACATTTCTCCTTAAATTTACATCGGTAAAGGAGTTGTCCTTGGACTTAAATCCGAACGATGTCTGACTATACCTAATCATTCTCTTCCCTTCTCTCTTTTCCTCACACTCTAGTACTAAGTTTTTACCCAAAAAATTAATCAATCAAAAAAATGCAGCGTTCCACTAAGGATGTAAAGGTAAAGGTTTATTGGTTTATTGAAGGAGCTGCAATTTTACAATGCTTAAGCTCTCTTATATGTCATCACACGGCAGGGCTCGAACCTGCGGCCTCTGGCTTTCTGTTAGGCTAAGCTAATGATCAACACAAATGATGGAAATTGCAAGAGGAGTATCTCTGATTGTGAAATTGCTCGCTTTTACAGCCTGTGGCTGCGATCGTTACGGCGCTGATGGCGAAAGCTGCGACACCGAAGGCCGCTGCATCTGCAAACCGAATTTCCAGAGTGGCGAATCGTTCAAATGTGACGAATGCGCTCCAGGACATTACACGTACCCGTTCTGCGAGGCTTGCAATTGTAATCCCATGGGGACATCATCGGATCATCGCGGTTGTCAGACCGGTGGAGACATTCTATGTAAGTCAACTGGCGTATTCACTCGTTCGCCTCATGGTGTGTTTACCTCCTGCAACGTGAACAGCCACTAAAGGTTTATATCTAGTGCCGCTGTTTCAATGATACGCCCCACTGCGCGTGGTATTTTCAAGCCTTCGTAATTGATCTCACAATCGATCTCTCTCTCTCTCTCTCTCTCTCTCTGAACAATGAAAGCTGTTAATTATTTCTTTTCTGTTTGCTTTCTGTTTGCTTTCTTCAGTTTACTATTGGCCATTGTCGCCTTTCATGACAATTTCACGCAGACGTGGCCTTGTCGGGCGTCACCTAACAGTGGATCGTCGACAGTCATTTGTATAATAATAATAATAATAATTAATAATAATAATAACAATAATAAGAAACACACTTCGACTATTTTGGCCGCAGGTGTTTGCAAGCCGCGAGTGGGTGGCCGTCGGTGCGGTACGTGCAAACCACTCTACTGGAATCTACGAGGCACTGCAGAAGGTTGTGAGAACTGCTTCTGCGATGAATCTGGTACTCATAGCGCTATAAAAGCCTGCGAACCCCGAAAAGGACAATGCCCGTGCAAGTCTAACAGAGATGGCAGGTGAGCCAACAAACTGATTGTTTGTTGCGCAGTTCGATGAATCAGGCCCAGTGATGATCGATTCCCATCTGCGACAACAACAACAGCAAAAACCTGGATTGACTCTAATGTTTTGATTAGCAATGTCAAATGAACGATGTTCAGTAAAACAGAACAGTAAAAACTGAAATGATGTGAAATCGCTTTCATAATATTGAGAACACATGTGTATCAGAATCTGGCTTTCTCATCGCGAGCATGCCTCGATGCCAGCAGGTTGTATGTGAACGTTGACGACTGGATGCGTCTGAAACGTCTGTTACAGGGCATGTTCCCGATGCGTGGCCGGCACGTATAAGCGTAACGAGGACAATATCTTCGGCTGCGAAGACTGCGAATGCAATCCATCCGGTTCGATAAAAGATCAATGTGATGCGAGAGACGGTTGCCGATGCCGAAATCTGATCGGCGGTAGCAAATGCGACGAACCGGCGAAGCTTAGTTACGTGCCGACTTTCTACCAGGTATATATATATCTGAGTAGAAAAATCATCACAGGTGGCGAAATAGGTACAATGAATGAGAATGAATTTGATCTAGAAAAAGAGGCACAATTATTATTACATTATTAATTATTGTTACAATTATTAATTGGTATTAGCGAACACAACGGTTTGTTTTTTGTCTTGTGTTGAAAAGCTGTGCCTGATGATTGATGTTAGCTTGCGCTGCCTGAGTGAAAATTAATAGTGCAATATGTGAAATTGATCTCAATGTGTAATGGATTCCATCACTGGACTCCATAGGCTGTTGGATGGCTAGTCGATTGAAGGTGGTGGTAACTAGCTGGCACGTGCCTGTCTCCCGAATCGAACTGTGTCGATGTCGTTCGGGATCGTTCTCTTTATCCTCCCGTAGGCCTGAGTCTCATAGATTTCTCTTCAAATAAGAATCGCCATGGTAGATCACGAGATTCATGTACTAACCACAAACTTCGAGATGTTATAACAGTGAACAGAAATGATCAGGGTTTGTTTCATGTTCTTATCCTCAACAGTTCAAATATGAGGTGGAGGCGTTCCGTACGCCGAAACGTAACGAAGTTCGGCAGGGCTCCAATGAGACCGAGTTTCCCGGCTTCTCAGGGATGGGTTATGCCATCTTTAACGAGCTCCAGTCAGCCGTCATCATCGATGTGGAGATAAAGAAGAACTCAATGCATCAAGTTGTACTTCGATACACGAATCCAACGGACGTTGCTCAAGACATGCTATTCACGTTAACGCCTGGCACCGACGAGGTGCCTTCGAAACAGTACAAAGCCAAACTACCCCCGGCCAGCTCGCCGACATTCATCAAGCTGCCGGCCTTCAAGGACTTCGAGGGCGACCTTCCGCCTGGCCCTTGGACCATTCAGATGGAGTCGATGAACGTCACAGTTGACTACCTAGTGACCCTGCCACAGGAGTATATTTCGGCAGCCGCGCTCAAAGAAGAAATCAAACGACCCTGCAGGCTTGGCGAGGATCGACCATGCAAGAAGATGGCCTACCCTCCTCTGCAACGAGCCGTGGAGGTAAGAGCTTTGGGATTATGGAAACCTCTGACGGTCCCCCCTACACGGCTGATGCTGCTGTTGTTGTCTCGTGTATTGACGTGTGATGTGCTTTCAAATGTTGAATATTTACGAACAGGCTTCTTGCGCTTGCAGACGTTTGTCGGAATTCAGGACCAGAGTGGCGTCACGCTTCCAAAGGAGATCGATGGTGTTCTTCACAAAGCAGCCGTACTCAACGCAACAAAGTCGCTTGACCTTCAACTGAACGGTAGGGACTTGAGAGAAAATTCGATGTTGGCGGGATACTCGATGGATGTGACCCGTATTTGATGGGCGGTCCCTTTCTTTGTATTTATTTTCTTCTCTTATGAAATAATTCGTCTAACTAGTTGCATGCAGAACTTCGAAACAATGCGCCGATACGATTTAGTAGGCACTGTAGAGAATGACGTGATAGAGTACCCTAGTACAGTTTATTTTTATATATGATTTACCGAAACGACAGGTGAGTAATTTCTGCTTTGCACAAATATCCCTCTGACCGACAGGATTCGAGCCATCTTCAGTGTTTCTCATAGAGTATTCAAGCAAAAAGCGCGATCCCGACGATTTCCGCCAGAGTTCCGCCCGAGCGGACACAATATTCGAACTGGCTAGCAACAGCTACAAGGCACAAGTGGCTCTGCCCTACTGTCGATACAATTTCCTGTGCCGACAGGTAGGTTGGAAATAATTGCCGTGTTGATAAACTGTAATGTTAATTAACATTCATTCATTGGCATAACACGTTTGGCATAATGTACCCACTAGGTATTAACGGTTGAGATGATGGATCGAGTTGAATAAGTGGTAGAGATTCAAGTTGAAATTCGGGTTTATACCGAGGTGCAACCAGCTCCATTATTTACCACTCCATTTCGGTGATCGTTAGACGTTTACTCACAAAATACACACACGAAATGTATCACTTGGGTGCGAATACATGGTTGATGTTGATATTTTGTCTATGTACGATATACACGCCAGTGACGGTTGTGCAACAACAGTGCAATAAGTACAGCATTTTACGTACGCTAACATGCGCGCATGCTTCATGTTCACACATGACACTCTCTATCGCTCAAGTCACTGTCAAATCTGGCGATATGGCCAAGTTTTCTGGTGGATCGTTGTACAGGGTTGATATTGTTCTTCCAACTACTCTCGCAAGCTTTAGCAAGGGAAACTACTAAAATTTAACGATGAGCTACACGATGCTGTTAAGGGTGGTTAGTTAGCCGGGTGACTTGAGTAACACCTACGCTCTGTATGGTTCTGTTGGTGTGCAGACGGCTATCGATTCTCGATAGGATACTTCACAATGAATTCTGAAAGTTCTATGCGTGCCAACATTCGACACACAGGTGGTCATCGATCCAGAAGGTCGAGTGTTTGAGTCCCCCGATCTATGGGGTGAGCGTTCCCAGCCCCGGGTAAGGTTGTCGCTTGCAAACGGCCCAGCCGATGAGGAAGTCTACATTCATAATATTGCCGCTGTTCCACGAAGCATGTATGGTGACCACCTGCTTAACATCAGTACGGTATGCATCCAAGATGAGGACTCGTGTCATGGACTCAAGTATAACAACCTTGGAAAGAAAGTTCACTTTGCACAATCCGGCGACGTCACCGCTATAGATCCACGGTGAGACTGCAATGAAATAAATTTATGCTTCTGCTGCTGTTGTTGTTGTTGTCGATACGATACAGATCGCACGAATGAGGTGCTTTCCAATAACTGAATCCTACTTGTTTTTCGAGATTACGTATACATTTTTGTGAGGCACTGTAAGGTGTCTTCATTAAGACAGATTTAGAACATCACATCGTCCTAAGCGTGGAAATCGTTGAAAACTAGCAATGTACTGACTAATAATATACGTTTTCATTCCAAAGGCTGTCCATTCACTCGTTACATTAACCGAGCATTACCTATTGTCATGTTAATTTCATTAAATAGATAAATAGATGCCTTGTTTGCCTTTGAACCGTAACAGAATTGAAGACCAAAGTCTGCGTTTAGTCGAGCTGACCCCGACTAAGCAGTCGGTGATCATTGACGGTGAGGCGACTCCGGACGATGGGCGCGATTCTGGTAGCAGCATCTTGATTCATTACTATCAGCCGGACTTCGAAGATTTTGAGGCGGACGTGAAAATTGAGAACGACGAGGTTACTCGCAATGGTAAGGTGCTGTTCTCACACTGTCCATCAAAGACCGGATGTCGCGCCCGAGTCTATGTCGACAAACCCCATGAGGCGTTAAACGTACATCTCTCAGGACAATACAATATTGAGGTAAGAAGACGAAAGTTCACTTTCTCTTTATCCATGTTTAGTTTCTTTATTAGCAATTGATTTTTTTTTTGTTTTTCTTATTGATTTGAGATGCTTTCTACTGATCTTGCATATATGGTACAGGTGTGTGTGTGTGTGATGGTCCGAAGAGCTTCAGTTTACCATAAGTAACCTCCATCGATCTGGATAAACATGTGGGAGAGATTAAAAAACCTGGCTGTCAGTGCATCATACATCACACATTGTGATATATGATGCATTGACAGCCAGTTTTTACTGAGCACTGATGACAGCTGTGCCAATGCGTACAGTTTTGTTGCCGGCAAAGCGGGCATGCCATCACCTCAGCCGCGGGGGACCATGACGACCTCGGCCAGACTCCCTGTCCCCCCAGCTGCGTCACTATTTATCGTATATCTTAAATGAAATATTTCTTATTTAGAACTAGCAGTTGAGCTAGCATTTGACTTCTCGATGATTGCGGGATTTAGGTAAAGCTGCCCGTTCGTCGCGAGGATGAGGATATGCTTTTGGCTAAGCATCGCAAGAAAGCGTACGACGAAGCCTCGCTCGGCTCATACGGCAAGACGTTGCTCGACTACGTTGTGACCTCGACGTCACTGTCCGCCAAGGACCTACGCCCACTGCCCTACGACCGCTCTCGGAAGTTCCTCGATCGTTGCATAACCGACTCATCATATTATGTCGACCCCAAGAATATGTCAGACTACTGCAGGAAAGGACTGTTCCGTTTGACGACATCGTTTAACAACGGGGCACTCCGTTGCCGGTGTAACACGGACGGCTCGGATGGCTTCAGTTGTGAGCCGTACGGGGGACAATGCTCATGTAGGCCTAATGTCATCGGCCGGCAATGTACCGAATGCCGAGCCGGGTACTACGGATTTCCCAATTGCAAGAAGTGCCAATGTCCGCCAAACGCTGTTTGCAACAAGGTAAGTCTGACACTTTCAGCGGGGGCTGTTTGACGGTTGTTGCACAGCGGTTTCCCCCTCGAAGTAGCGAACTTGACACATTGCAATATACCACAGCATACTGCGTAAGGGCAATCTGAAGTCACGCGTGAAGTGGTGCCGAGCTTAAATTTGCGATCGAGCTGTCTTGAGTTAATCGTCTACCATCCTCGCCTCTGTCCACTATTAATCACACACGCAAATATGTTATTAAGAAGTGAATGACACTTTTTCGTATTCAGGTGACGGGTGAATGCAGCTGTCCACCTCATGTCGTGGGCGAAAATTGTGACCGGTGTAAGCCGCTCTATTTCGACTACAGCCCTCAGGGTTGCGCTTTCTGTGACTGCTCAGTATCGGGCGTTAAGCGTGGCAACTTGCAGTGCGATCTGATTCTGGGTGATTGCGACTGTAAGGCGAATATTGACGGTCGCAAATGTGACCGCTGCCAGAATGGTTACTATGGTTATCCGCATTGCAAATTCTGTAATTGCTATGAGGGCGGGGTGCAGCCGGGTGCTTGCGACAAGGATACTGCCCGATGCTTCTGCAAGGAGAACGTTGAAGGTGAGATCTCAGATGGGATATTACACTTAGATGGTTAGATAGCCAGATTGCCATACAACGCTTTTGTGCCGATACATTCTCATTTTGTTGTCCAAACTTGTCGTATCGAAACAGCCGAAACAGAACCAGAAAGCCACGAAGACACGCGTGGACGCTGTATGAGCCAGCAGGGGAACTGGTGTGTGGAGACCGTATATCCTGTCATATAAATCAGTTGACAATAATGATGAATAAGTTGACATTTAGAAAACTTCAAATCTCCGAAGTCAATGGTGAATAAGTTGACATTTAGAAAACTTCAAATCTCCGAAGTCAATGGTGAATAAGTTGACATTTAGAAAACGTTCGGTCGTTCGTTTGTTATCACAGGGCGTCAGTGCGACGTGTGTCAGCCAGGCTACTACTTCCTAGACGAGGCCAACACTGCCGGATGTACGAAATGCTTCTGCTCGAGTAAGACTATCATGTGCGACTCGGCACCGCTACGGCGAACGAACATCACAGACAACGATGGCTGGTTCAAAGTGGTCGTCAATATGGAAACAATGGAGGTGACTCCAGGAAGCGCGGAAGAACTTGAGCCTAGCATTGATCAGACCGCCGTTGTGGTCACTCAGCTCGCGGACGACCCGCCGGCGGCGGGCGAAGCCGTCTACCTGCAAGCACCAGACTCGTTCATTGGTAACCGCCTGACATCATACGGTGGCAAGCTGACTGTGACGATTTTCACACATCTAAAAGGCGAGGAGGAAGAAGCAGAGAAACAGCCGGACATTATTTTCGTTGGGGCTGATGAGACGTTCATCCATATGATCGATTTGGAACGAACCCCACTCTCCGGCAAGATCTCGTACGAAGTCCTCCTGACGGAGAGTTCGTTTGGTACCGAGATGCGTATGTTCCGCCCGATCGATCGCGCCCAGTTCATGCAGCAGCTCACCAGTGTGAAGGCGCTACTCGTGCGAGCGGCATACTTCAAGGATGTTGATACCGTGGCCGTCTCGATGACGATGGACGAGGCTGAGCCCGCCGAAGATATCGATGAAGTTGAGGATCGTGTATACACCGTCGAGGAGTGCCATTGCCCGCCCGGCTATGCCGGCCTATCGTGCGAGCAATGCGCCGGTGGTTACTTCCGTTCAGGGGCTCATTGCAAGCCGTGCAATTGTCATAGGCACACCAATGACTGCGATGCTAAAACCGGCAGATGCCTAAACTGCGAGCATCACACCGAGGGTGATGACTGCAGCCGCTGTCAGGCCGGCTTTTACGGAAATGCCACGTACGGCTCGCCTTACGATTGCCGCATCTGTCCATGTCCGAAGGAAACACTCGCGAACAACTTTGCGCTCTCGTGTGAGGTGTCTAACAACGGAGAGACTATTCATTGTGACTGTCCCGACGGCTATACGGGACCACGTTGCGAGCAATGTGACACGGGGTATTGGGGCGATCCCAACAAGGATGGAGAGATGTGCCAACGTTGCGACTGTAATTTCAACGCCGACCTGTCTGTGGACGAAAATTGCGACAAGTTGAACGGCACCTGCCTCAACTGTCAGAACCACACTGCCGGAAACAATTGCGAAATATGCGAACCGTGGTATTGGGGCGACGCAATTAGCGAGAAGAACTGCACAGACTGCGGATGCAACCGTCGAGGCGCGGAAAAGTGAGTCCGTGATTAGTCTGGATTTTCGATTTTTAGTTCCACTAATCGTTGTGAGTTGCAATAAGTGCGATCCCTCCGACGATCGGTACACGTCTCGGGGCAAGTGTTGTTGGCTGGACTATATCGTAGCTGGCTGGGTTTGTAGGGAAGAATCGATAGGAACATTTTCCCTGTAATCTCGTCTACTCCTACTAAATAGGTTCGCTTCACTTGTGCTGCCCTTATCTACAATGCCCTTTCTAGATCTATCCTTCACTGATCAATAACATAGAGCATCGATAGGTGCGCCTCCTACGGAGAACTGAATATGAAATAGCCAAGTCCCCCCATCCAATCTCTGTCCGGTTAAGATTAGTCAACATCGAGAATAGAGATCTATCTGTGTCTGCGGTACGATACAAATTTTCCGAGTTGGCTAATCAAATACGCTTCATTTCCTCTGTACTATCCCGCTGTGCATGTTACCTAAAGGTGTGCGGCAGAGACGGGCCAATGCATCTGTAAGGAGAACGTCGTTGGTCCACATTGCGACCAATGTGCGCCAGATCATTGGGGAATCGAGAATGGTCAAGGCTGTCTACCTTGCAACTGTGGTCGCGGTGCGAATTCGACCGAGTGCAACCTCGAATCGGGCAAGTGCAGGTGCAAGCCAGGCGTCAGTGGGGATCAATGCGATCAGTGTGCTCAGGGATACTGGAACCTATCTGACAGCGGGTGCCAGCCGTGCAACTGTTACATCGCCCACGCGAAAGGAATGAGCTGTGACCCCAACACTGGCCATTGTGTTTGCCTGCCCGGAGTTATAGGCGAACGCTGCGATGGGTAAGGATATCAGTGTCGAACCCACACATGACGACGAAAACAGCTCGTTATTAGTTCACTATAAAGAACAATTCCGAACAACGGTCGGTATAAACTCCACCTTCTGGCTGTCACACTCGATACGTCTTAATTACCTGCTGCAGCTGTACTCATGAGCGGAACGAACTTTGTTTGAACTTACTTACTTTAGCCGATATTGAAGTTTATATGTGTTTCAATGCTCATTCTTTTTGGGTCAACAGTGTATATATATATATATATATATATATATATATATGTGTAGCAGCATCTTATGCGACAGTTTTGATAAAATTAAACTTTGAAGAGAGAGGGCCACACTGTTGTGTGTCTAGGTTAACCTGGTTAAACTCAACGTTCTTGAAATTGCACCTCCAGATGCAAAGAACGCGAAGTGTTCGTGGAGAATGAAGGCTGTCTCGTGTGCGATGAATGTCACCACCAGCTGTTGGATCGCGCCGAGGAGCTGCAGTCTCGAATGTACGTTCTTGACGCTGAGACTAACAACATCAACGCGGCGTTGCTAAACAAACGGGCATTTGTTCACTTTAGCAAGGAACTCGTGGAATTGCGCAACGACATCAACCACTTCAGGTGAGTAGCTCGTGACGCAATCAAAGCTGCTCATGACATGGGGCTGCATAGATGATTTTAATGAGCTTTGTTCACCCATATTGTCCTGTCTGAAACAAAACTTCACCTGTGTGGAAGGACATAACTCTGAACCGGGTGAGACCCCCATCGACGATCACGGATGTATGATACCATACCTGGATATGAACCTCACGGCTTCGTAAGTCGTTACCGAACCAGTGTAGTGTTGGCTACGATCCTGCAAGCGTTCTATCAGCTGGACATGGCGTTATTCAGATCGTCTAATGATACAAACGGAGGAAATTTGCATTGGAACCCGCTCCCTCTATCAGTAGTCACACCATCGTAAAATTGTCAGGCGTCGATAGTTTTGTCACAGTAGACAAAACTACACCCCCCCCCGCCTGTGGAAGAACGAAGTGACACAGTGGTCAGACAAAACTACCCTTTAATCCAATCGTCATTATAGACTTCGTCGCATATTTCCGAATGACATGCATGGCATTACAACTCTCAATTTCTCGCTTCAAAATCGCGACCTTCCTTTCTGTGTTTACCTAAAGTTATGTATTCTCCAGGCGCCTCAGAGGAATCTCCTATACCTCACTGTCATGCGCTGCGTGACCGAATCAGGCTGATCACAATCCCTGTGACATTTAGACGTACGCATTCAATTGCGGATTGTAGGGAATTCTCTGCAAGAAAACACGATTTTGCGTCATAATCTGCCACCTTTCATCGCCCATGTCGTATGCTGCATCTTAATCTTACATCTATTCTCCTGTATCGTTGGTGTGGTCTCAACCGCAGAGAAGTGGCGGGTGGCTTGCAGCTTTTAACGACGGAAGGGGAATTGGCTGAACGCGAGGATAGTCAGCGGGACGTGTCGACCCGCCTTGACCGGCTATTTAAGGACTGGGGAGAGATCTACAACGATCTTCAGCCGGAAACAAGAACGGCAGACGAGCTGCAGGCGCTTCACGATCGCGTCAAGGAAATGACCAGAAGAATGAACGAGTATCAGCAACTTCTAGAGAATCGCCTCGCGAATGACATCCCTATTATGGAGAACGATGCGGCCAGCTACAAGATCGCTGCCGAGGAAATTTCTAGAACGGTACACAACGGCAGTTCAGTGAATCTCGTCTCGGGATGGTGATACATTGATAGTCAGCCGCCTGGGCCAACCTGATATTTGTGCATCACTTAATAGAATATACATCGATTGGTTTATATAGATATATATATATAGTAGTGTGCATAAACTTAACTCACCCCTATATTTCAACAAATCGTTACGAAGAATACACATTTGAGGCATTTATTATGTATCAGATTAATGTACGCGTCAAATAACATACATACCATAAAGAACAGCACATATGACGTCGCAGATATGCAGCCTGTCACATATGCAGCCTGCTACAATAACATGTGTCATATCTGGTTGTGCAAAATTATGTCACACCCTCAGTTATCGAGTGCTCTCGCTGAATTAATTCTCGTTTTCTTGTGCTAATCAGTGCCGTGTGGCCCGCCCTTGCTAATTATAACGTCAAAGACTCTGTTCGGCATACTATCAACGAGATTTAGCAGGATCTGGTCGCTGACACCTCCACAGGCCTCCAACAACGCCTCTTGTTGTTCGCTGGCTGACCTTTCGTGGACGTCCTTTAGACTTATTAGCACCATACGTCGACGGACTGCGTAAATCATTTTGCACTATGCAACGACTTCTGCCAATTTCTCTGGCAATTGTAGCCTGGGTCTTTCCTGCTCGGTGTAAAGCACTAATAACTGATTTCTCTGCATTAGTAAGACTCGAAGCGTGTCTCATGACTGCAGTACAGATTGAGTGCTCAACAAAAACTGGATTAATTCAGCAAGAACACTCAATAACTGAGGGTGCGTTATCATTTTGCATAAGCGAAATATGACACATTTTATTGTAGCAGAGTGCATGTGACGTCATATGCTCTGTTCTTTGTGGTATATATGTTATTTGACACGCGCATTAGTCTGATACAGAATAAATGCCTCAAATGTGTATTCTTTGTAACGATTTGTTGAAAATAGGGGTGCGTTTAGGTTATGCACACCACTGATATATTTATATATATATATATAATGTTTCATAGCCTTTAATGTACTTGATGTTTTTCATTTACGTATAGTTGTTATATAAGACGCAGTTGTGCACTTCAATCGTTTTGAAGCGTACACCGGATACAATGATGGTGATTAATCGTAACAAGGTCATAATTGAAAATAAAGCCCATTCTCATCGCTTTCGCTAACATCAAAACTAAACATTCGTTCGTGCCTCTATTTTCACAGTGTAGAACAACAAATATGTTGTCCTGCTAAGGTGTGTGCTTTTTTGCTCTATTTTGTGTTGTTTTGCGTTCTGTGTGTGCTGTTTTTTTGCGAAATTTAGATGCAAGGCCTAAGACTGGATTCCAACTCAGAGACAACTCTTGCTCATACGACTCCTCAGGCTCTCAAGGACAAAGAATTGCGCCCGTATCTCGACCAGATTGATGAGGTACTTAGCGGTACTATTATCCTTTTCTGACCTGTTCTCTCTCATAATCACGTCATATGAATATATAAATATATATATATATATATATATATGACGTGATTATGCAATAATAATTTCATGTTGTTATTCTGATAATTGATAATGATTGTGCGACTTTAAATCTACAATAATTAGCGAAGTAGTTTGGAACAGGGTGTCTGAGCTTCATTATGATAATTCAGACGACTCTACACTATAGCGATTATATGATATATTTGCTATCATTTTTCTCCTCCGAGAATTACGCCTGATATCGATCAAGATGTCAATAAACAGAACGATTGTATTGTATACAGTACATTGTACAACCTATTTAGAATTTCAAATCTGACTCATGTTTCTGCACACCCGTCTCGTTCTTTCAGGTCAACAAATTGAATGCTTCGATCGCAGAAATGCAAGGTGTATATTCGAAGATTTTGGCAATTCGCGATCGCGCTGATAAGGATATCGCGGAGGCTAAGACGGTAAGCTGGTGGCGTGACGCATTTGCTGTCAGCAAGGGGGTCGCCTACAAGGCTGTGATTAATAAGTGGCCTTAATGTCATATAGTCAGTGATTGCGGCGCGGGCGGTGGGACATTGGGGTGTGGGAGTGTTTTGTAACAATTATTGTAACGTGAGCAACTTCGTCTTGCATGAGACGTCCCATGGCAAGCGTTCCGCTACAGCAAACGAGCAAAAATTATATATAACCAGAACAGATATGCGCCCGCATATACAAAAATAATATTAATATGTGCGCGTACCTGGTTACGTGTAGTCGACTACTCGACCTCATAGATAAATTAGATCGATTGATAGAAAGAGAGATGTCATTGGGTTCATTGTTTTTCTTATATTGCCTTAACAATCTCGTGGGATCGAGTTTAGATCATGAGCAATCTTGCGGAGGAGAAGAAGATTAAAAGCTTAATCGAAGACATGCAAGTCAGGCGTAACGCCACGGGAGACACCTTAAAACGATTCGAGGGCTCAAAGAAGGAAGCTGAGAAGGCCATCAAGGAGATTCAGGAGGATATCGCACCTCAACTGATCGACTACTCGCAACGGGTTCCGGTTAAGGTACGAACAACATTCACTCGACACAGATAATCAGAGGGTTATCGTTTATCTGAAAATGATTTGTCAAGTATCGATCAGTAGCGCTTGTTCCAGAGTTAATCTGTGACTACGACTTTTGGTCAGCGGAAGGAGAATTGCATCAAACTCGTCTTCAATAGGGGCGAATGTGCAGCCTGCATGGCACAATGCAATGTCCATATCGGTGAATAATAGTTGCCATATAAGTGAAGCATAATGTCACCCTGAAGATCGAGAAACGCTCCGATGAAGACATTTTCTTAGTATTTATTTTTAATTGTGATAGAAACAGCGCAAAGTCTTAGGAATTTACTCTTCGTTTATCAACGAACATTCTACGTATTTCTTCTCTGTATTTTGTCGTGAGCGACGATTATTATAGACTAGGCTACAACTGGGCTCGCACATTGCGACTCTGTCCCAGGTTAACAAACTACGTGGGTTTTTTTATACTTGAAGTGTCTTGTTACAGGCCACATATTCGAATAAGATAACGAGATTCGGGTTTGATGATGCTATCCTTGTGAATACTCAATAGCAAAGACAGGAACGAATGGGATTGGCCGCACACAAAGATTTCAGAAGAGGCAGACTGCGGCTAATGATAGTACCAATGAATGCCTACCAAGACATTTTTCGTACGTAACTGACTCCCTATTGTATATTAATACTTTGGAATAGTGTTAGAATAGTATAGAATGGACGGCGCCCCCTCCCGTAGTTGGATGGACGTCGTCCAGGAGCCGGAAGGCGACTGGTCGACGCCGATTTGCCAACTGCGGAAGAGCACGCCGGCCGGGAGCCGAAGGCTCCTGTACGCCGCTTCTCCAACTGCGAAAGCCAGAAGAGAGGCACGCTGTCGGCCAGGAGCTCCTGCCATCACTCATCCAACTGACATCTCAGAAAGCCCCGAATTTCAACTTTTGAATTTTCCAACATCCAACAAACTAACATATAGCGAGTGGGACTCGTTTACATACTATTTAGCTAATCGAAAATGAACAAATTAGCAACAGGATGATATAAACGGGATAGAGAAGCAAGAAAAATTAATAATCGATTCAACTCGATAGCGGCTGCGGTAGAAAAAGATGAGGTGCAATTGAAAAAAAAACGTCGATCGCAGTGCGGCCAGCTTCTCAAGTTTAGCCGGACGCATCTCACCTTATGAAATAAATGTTCTAAACACAACATAAATTCATACACGACGTTATATCCATGCTCAAGGTGATGTAGACTCACTCAAACAAAGCTTGCGGAATAGCACAAGTGTTTTTGAGTGTAGAGACTACCCGGATAGGAGTGACGTTTCTAGCCAACGATTTCACTCCCCTTGTATACCGAGACAAAAGGAAAATGGTTTGCCCACCGGGATGACATAGGGTTAGCGCCCCGGGGGCGGGGGGGGGGGGCTTATCTAGAAGGTCGCCGGTTCGAATGCCACAGGGCGCATACGAATCGATACTGTCGTTATTTACAGATTTCTTAATAGGGTTATTATCATATTTAGTGAACTTCACTGACCATGTGGACCAGTGAAAACGTTCATACAGGAATTGGATTGCTTTCACCAGTTCAAAATATAGATGCTCTATTGGTCTAGAGAGTGAACAATTTCAATTTTGTTCCTCGAAAAAATCAGGAAAGCGAGCTTCGTGCAGCCCAAGGACAGCTGATGGCATCGCAGCCATCGCTCGCACAGGAGGTGGATAAGGCTATTCGACATGAGCACGACTTTGGAAGAGAGGTCGAGATAGCACGCCGTATGTTGAACACTGGTTCGCACGACTCAACACGACATATCGAGGCCGCCAACAGGTACACGAACGAATTAAAGAACAAATATTCTATGATTTAACAACTGTTTTGTTGTGTCAGTAGTACAAAAATGGGTATATTAATTGAATCACAATTATTGTTCATGAAAGTTTCTGGTTCAAGCAGTAGGGCAAGCATTGTTTAGCAAAAGCTAATTGACCGAAACGTATGCAAAACTGCTAATTGTGGCTCCACCGGATATCTTATCGGTTTAGATTTATTCGGGGGGGGGGGGGGAGTATGTTTGTGACACCTCTGTGACATCAAATGTTTGGGTCTGTTTGAACTACCGTCTTGCAACACGAATAAGGCTTTAGTTATACTAGTGATGTAGTTATTATGTGTAGTGCAGAGCATGGTGAAGTTATTGCGATCGGCGGGCCCTACGAGTGGCTGTCAACAAATGGCCGTAGAAAACAATTCTCAGTGTCTAACCGTTCGCTTTTTGTGGCATTCAGTTACAAGGACATGTCGGACAACGTCGTGGACAGTGAGCGTGTACTGACACAAGCTAACGAAGGTCTTAACAAGCTAAATACGGGCGAAATGGAGAAGAACGTCACGGAAATACAGGACACAACAAAAAACACAAAGTTCGACGCTGACAAACAGGCCGGTGATCTCGAGGCCATAAGACAGGAGTTGAGAAAGGCGTCCGCCACGCTGCGCGATGCTGAATTTATCCACAGGGAACGACAGGGTATTCTACGAAACTTCAATGGCACCCTCGAAACGCCCGCTGTGCCAGAGTTCAAGGATCTTCCCGAGGTCAATCGGAAAGCGACGGAAGCTCTCAAAAAGACGCAAAAGGTATAAAAAGCTCTGAACTCGACACACACCTTTTTGGTGACGTCTCGAATTTTTATGGCACACTATCCGCCAGGCGGTTTGTTGTTATTCTAGTTATTTTTTGCTGAATCCTTCGTCGGCGTCGAAAGAACGTATTCACCGTGTACGCTACGCCATTCCAGGTTCGACGTAGTCTGAATAATGTGTTGCTTTTTTGTTTGCTTTCCAGTTCAATGATCTTTTAAAAAATGGTACTGGTGATGCGGGCTCGATCGTTAGCTCTCTGAAGGCTATAAAGGATGCGGATCGGTACATTGCTGACACGGAGGGAATGCTAAGAACCAACGACCTCGCGCGAAAACTCAGCAATATTGAAACTCAAATCAGAAACTTCAATCATACTCACTCGAGGATCTCGACAAATCTGAAAAAACTTAGGTGAGTTCCCATCGCACTTGCATGAAGCCATGCGTAGCTATATCATTAAACAGAGTGCGTTAACTAACAGCAGGGTTCTGTTAGTCCAAGCAATGAAAGACCGGGACACATCGCGGTTTGGACCTATCCCTGGCCGTTGCTATAGTTGAAGAGATTATCGAATTCATTTCATGGGTCTCAGGAGACCGGGACAACCTGAGACCGTGAAAATCCTCCTTGAGGATGGGGAATCGATATTTCATGTTGTGGTGGTCAGTTAGGCACGGCTGAAAACGGTGATTAGTCTAGGAATGATATCTCAGGGTCAAGCTTTTCCGCGTATGATCGGGAGACGGCGAGGCGCGGAGTGGTGTTGGGATCTTGGCGTGAGCAAGTTGTACCTCACCATTTTCAACCACAAAGAACAGTGGCAACGGCACCGGTCAAGCAGTTCGTTTTCGAGTAAGGGAACACTCAAAATTTGAAGTGTATATTGTTACCTTTTGCTCCAGACACTTTTGACAAAGGAGTCCTTTGCTGGATGTCCTGGGTGGAGCTACCCCTACAAATTCTACTCTACGTTATTTGTTTTTGCGTGACTCGAACGTAAACCTTTTCGATAAGTTTCCCTGCGAGGAATTCTCAGCCTTATTTATCTCTAGAGACTTTCGGCAAGTCAGTAACGAAGTTAGCCGCATCACCATCAGTGATGATCTATCTTGTCGTACGAATAGGTTCAAATGCTTACCTCGTCCCCGAACGGCATATGGGCAAGCACTACTGCTTAGATATATAGACAAGCACTACTGCTTACTGGAGTTCGTTTTACACAAACGGATTCCAGTTGCTGCAGGGTAATACTTCGCAATTATGGAAGTTTATTAGAGAACACTGTGGTAGAGGGAAATCCAAAGCTGTGCTACCGTCAGAGTTTGATTTCAATTCTGAACGAAAGCCCCATAGTCCGCAGGATGATCGAAGTCCACAAGGCTCGCCAGGGTACCAAAGCTAGCTGGTACTACTGAGCTGCTAACGTTCAAAACAATTGGTAAAAATAAAGCCTTTACTCATTCGCTGGCTAGTATTCTCAATATTTGACACTGCTTCCTTTCTCACTAGATTCAAGAATGAAGCCTGCGCCTCAATAAATGAATACAGGCGGGCATATCCGGACTGCTATTCTAGTTACCGCCCAATATTTCCGCTTGATTGATCCAAAGCGTTCGAGAACCTCGTGATAATAGGCTTGAGAGGCATCTTAAAACTGTTAGGTTACTTTCAAGATTCCTGTCCAGTCAGTTCGATTTTCTCAAGTTGCGGTTGACGGAACTTGCGCAGGCCCACCTTTGGCAGAAGGTCATCGATACGACAGCGAACAATCAGGTCTATCTCGGAGTGTCTCAGAGGTTGCTTCCTTTAACTTGCAAATGTTAAATTGTCGATTTGTACGACCGGTGCGAACCGACACATTGTGTAGTCTCCCTGTTCGCTTTTAATATGTTCAACATGTTGGAAATTCGCCACGGACTTCTTTCCTGCTCACCGCTTTAACCCGAACGACCACGTTCCAGAGGTATCCTTCATTAGAGACGAGTCCAGTAGACCTGCCCTCATCTGCTGTTCTCCGCCGTCAATCTTTCCCTTCTCCACTTCGTGAAACTCGATCAAATTTTGACGAGAGATTATAATAGGATATGTGAACGTGGAAATTTTGGATAGACGGGTGATCAGTCCCGCAATAGTTGCTATGGTTGGGAAAGTATGAGGATATTATGATGATGTAGAATGCTTTGCGATATTCTCTTTACTACTTAATTTTTCGAGAACTTCAGTGTTGTCGTAACTGCAGTTCCGTTCAATAAATTATCCAAACCATCTATAAGGTCGGTTACGCTATGCCGCCATTGTTAAAACATTGTTTTCCCGGTCTCTACATGTACTAAGAACTACATAGACGAAGTATTACTAAATAGCCGCATCGTGTCCCCGCATAACCGACTGATTTTCAATCGGCGAGCTTGTAAGTGGCAAAATCGTTTTTTTTTTAATGTATCACATTCAGAAAAGACCTCCAGTCTCGGAGGGCTATCGTAACGTACGTCATTAGCACGAAACTGCCTAAGCATTGTAGGAAATGACATTTTAAATTTTACGAATTGACCGTTCATCAGTTAGCCATTAGAATTGGCGTTATCTGCCTTCCGCTTCGCGATAGCACCCGCAGAATAGACGGGTCGAGTAGTCTTCGAATTTTAATATCATCGGCCTTTGTTCTGGTCACAGGGAAAAGATCTTGGTGACTCGCGGTATAGCTGACAGTATTCCTGTTGGCGTCGAGTTGAGCGGCAGGCCAGACAGTCGAACGAAGTACGTCAAGCCAAGCGCACTTCATGACATCAAAGCATGGATGGATATCAGCATGTTCGTGAACACATCGATGCCAAGTGGCGCTCTCCTCTACATCGGCCCTGACGTCGGCAACGGAGTTCGACGTAAACGCCAAGCCGACGAGGCACTCAATCGAGCTAGTGAGAACCGAATTGGCGAGTATATTCTCGTCAAACTAGAGGACTACCAGGTGTGTGTTGACATCGCTCTCGACAACACCAAAGTGCAACGATTCAGGAATCAACAGTCGGTCCGCCCTTACGAACCGTACATGGTGAAGATTGAACGAACTGGCACGAAGATTGAAATTAGCGTTCGTGGCAGCAACGATGGGCAACAGTTTACGGAAACGAGCAAAATCACAGGGACAAGTTTCGTTCTTGCTGTTGAACCCACCGACCCTATCTTCATAGGTCACGCACCTGAGGAAGCCGGGACGCCAGCCTTTCGGGGGCAAATCAGCAACGTCGTCATAAATAATATCCGCATTGGCCAATGGGAGTATCGTAAACGAACAGGCCACAAACCGGACGGCTGCATCCCTCAACCTACGAAGAGCACCTTCCGAGCTTTACAGACCCCGGTGAATCAAGCGTATAGGCATTTCAATGGCAACGGATACCTGATGCTAAACAAGACGTACCTGCACAAATTCACGAACGAGATGGACGTGAAAATTGTGATTAAAACGCACACTCCTGAAGGTATTCTGTTTATGCATCATAACAAAATGCTGCAGCGGTTTATTGTCCTACAACTTCGGAATGGCCGACCCGAGATCGTGTTTGATCTTGGCGACCACACGAAGGGCAACTTCTCGGTCAACCATCTTGCCAACACCGGTAACGAAACGAAGATTAGCTTGTTCATCAACAGAGATATTATCAGGGTGCAGGTGGACGCCGCTGGAGCCTCTGCCGCCAACAACTATACCATTTCAGAGGAGGCAGATCGGCGACGCGAAACAAGGATTCTCGACAATATGAGTCGCATCTTCTACATTGGTGGAGTGCCGCTTAGCGAACAGCTCATCTATAAGGGCGTGGTGACGAAGTCATACCAAGGCTGCGTCACGGGACTTGAGATCTCTCAACGATCAGTGAGTCTCTCCGAGTACATAAGCTCACTCGACACGACGGAGGGATGCCGTAAAAAAGTTGTGAGAAAACTCTCGCTGAGCTCTGACGGCGGTGACCAGCATAAATACTTGAGGCTGGACAGCTTCCCGACGGTGTCCAGTGTGACCACAATATCTTTCCGTTTCAAAACCAAAGAAAAGAGTGGACTCATCTTCTTCGGAAGGCGGGGTGATCCTGTCGACACATCGATCGCAATAGCCCTGTCCGATGGTAGCCTCGCCGTCCACACGAAGCCGGGAAACGGTTTCGTCTCCGGTCTCATGCTCAATCTATCCGATGGTCGTTGGCACTATGCCGTCATACAACTGAAGTCCACCAAACTTAACGTTATCGTCGACGACCAGGCACCGAGTTCGCAAACGCGGCAAAAGGAGGATTGGTCAGTCAGCCCACCTTACTTCTTCGGTGGCCTCAACGATAACCTGGTCCCCAAGGTTCACCTTGGCTCCAAGTACGTACAGACACAGTTTAGTGGCTGCATTGCCGACTTCACGATCAACGATGAGACGGTGAACTTCGACAATGGCAAGCCGTTCGGCATCACGCTATCATCTTGTAAGGCAGTCACCTCCGATGAACCTCGCGAACGGGAAGAAGACGACAATCAGGATCACGACGCGCAATGCAAACTCAAATATGGACCAACCTTGCCATACGACCATCTGTTTAATAACACCGAGGCCGCGTATCGTTACGGGGCTCTGCCGCACACCCGCGGCGAGATGTCGGTCGATAGCAAGGGCAAGATTCGCAATGAGACAGTCGTTGATTTAGAGTTCCGCGTGGGTCCGTACTTCTCCGACGGCACGCTGTTCCTGGCTTCGACAGGCACGCCTCGTGGACACTTCGATTATATTCTCATCCATCTTACCAACGGGACGATCAAAGCCACATTTGACCTGCGCAAAGGGCCGGTTACAGCGGAGATCCCCACTCGCCTCTACAACGATGGCCAGTACCACCAGCTGAGATTTGAGCGGCGACGATGGAACGCCGCCCTAATCATTGACGATCAGCGGAGCGTCGACGTGCAGGATAAAGACAAGTCCGAACATCTTGACGATGTCAACACCTTGTTCGTGGGAGGGATGCGAGCAGAACATGTGGCCCTCTTCGCGAAGAAATTCCCTTCGGAGCGCGCCGCCTTCACCTCGTTCCCTGGCTGTATCAAGAACGTGTTTGTAAACGGCGAACGTGTCATATTTGCAGAATCCCTTGACCGCGTACTGCCGTGCTTGCCAAGTCAGTACGTCGAGGATGGGGCCTACTTCGGCTATCGAAGAGGCAAGCGATCGTGGCTTTCGCTAAACGAACAGGTCATATCGGGCACATCACGCATCTTTATGACGGTAAGTGTACTGTGTGTGTGTGTGGGTGAATTGAAATGTGTGTTCTGCTTGTCGAACGTTGTCGTTGTCGTTCGTGCTTAGTTTTGATGGGACGCTGTAGTTGTCGCTAGATCTGACGAGTGGCAAGATCATTGTGTTTAACTGTATGTTGTAATTCGTTGTTCGATTGTTATAATGATAGAAAGAAGCTGAATGAGGCACTAACCTGAAGTTCATGCGAGAGTTGCTGTTCGAGAACGAGGCCTCCTAAATAGTGTTTGTAAGTTTGTCAAGCTACAAAGAATTATTGAGCGAATTTGTGAGTTTGTGTAAGTCTGAAAAGCTACAAAGAATTACTGCAGCTACTGTAGCCCCGTCAATGTACAGTTTTCGTGACAGGAATACAGCCCACTATGAGACCTCCCGCCTATCCCGTGGGATGAGGCGGCTTTATGAAATCGGGTTTCCGTCTCTTATATATGCATATAAGTTTATATTTTTATCCGCTTTGTTACAATCGAACGTTTTCAGATCAAGTCGCGTCGCCAGTCGAGCATACTGTTATTCGCCGGACATACGAATGAGGATAACCATCTAGCCCTGTTCCTGGTGAATGGTACTGTGATCCTTCAGACAAAGCACAGCGGAAAGATCAACAAGGTAACACGTGGTGGCTGCTTGTTGTACTATTATACTTTCGAACTACGCTGTATATGCTGCAGTGCGTACAGTCAATTGTGAATTCCAGCTCATATATACATATATATATATATAATCCACCCGCATATACACATAATTCGGCGCGGGGGGGGGGGGTAGGCATATGACGATTATTGTTAGGCAAAAAGTAGTCTTATTTGGAATCGCATAATTTAAGTTCAACTGTTAACCTACTTCCATTTCGAACTGTAAACGCATGTTTTACCCCCAGTGTAAGCTTGAACAATTTTGACTTTTCATATATATATATATATATAAAGAACGGGCACAAGATCAGTCCAATCGCACATTTTGAACACAGTGAAATGCCTGGGCTTCAAAACCTAGGCGGCTTGATTCACCCAGAGCGAGCGAGTGAGTTCTGGCTCTTCGACCCAGAGAGTCACCCCGCACCGCACAATTTCATTTCCATGTATTAATGATTATCATCCCTTTGCTGTAATTGCAGGTCAGTTTTGTCGGGCAGACTATCTGTGACGGCAACTGGCACAAAATCATTATCTCCCTGCAAGGAATAGCCATTGGCGTGAGTGTCGATGATCAGGACTACACAGCGTCCACCAGCCAGGATTGGTCATCACTTCCGTCTGAGTTTACCAATGGACCCATTTACATCGGAGGTGTTCCGAAGTACGTATATGCATGATTAGACACGTTTCGTGTGTCAGATGAATCATTGTTTTAGAGATGTCATGTACTATATATATATATATATATATATATATATACATATGTATATATATATATATATAAATATATATATATATATATATACATATGTATATATATGTATATACATATGTATATATATATATATATAAATATATATATATATATATATATACATATGTGTATGTCATCAACAACAGCTACAAGGGTCGAATCCTTATGTAATCGGTGTTTGTGTGCTCTATCTCAATTCAGGGGAGTACGCGACATGGCGCTTATCACAACATCCTCATACGGAGGTTGTGTCAAGGATTTGCTTATCAACGCGGAGAATAGCGGCCTATTGCAAAAAATAAATCTCGCGCAGGCCGCAAAGGACATCAGAGGTGAGGTGTCGCTCTCAACATGTTACCGTACGTGATCTGTTCGTGGTCGGTGACATCAATGGCCCGAAGTTGAAAGCAAGTGAATGAGCTCGTTGGAGTAATCAAGCTAATTAGTAAAATCACTTGTGTGTCTATAAGTGACTTGTAATGGAATATTACCTATTAATCCGGAAGGAATGAGAAGGTTTTTCGATAGAACGTATCGAAAACGTTTAAACAATGCAACTGCCGCTTGCGCTTGCTTACTTTGTAAACAGCATTCGGATGACCTCAAGGCTACATAGCTGCATCAATATTGTTCTCTTCAATTTCATCTGATATGAACAGCCGATAGATATGTTTAAAGCGCATGGATACGCCTAAATGGTAACATGTGTATGCTATGGGAGATAATGTTTGATTAAACGGCCACATACAACGGCTGGTATACGCTCATAGCTACATAATCACCTCGACCTGGGAGTTTAGAGCGAAAATTGCTCCAAACCTTACCTCGACTTATTTCAAACATAACCACGATTTCTCCGTACCTAACAATTGAGCCACTGATTTGGTCAAAAAAATTCTTGTACGATCCGACCAACGAGCTAGTTATCATCAATGCGTGCATATATATATATATATATATATATATATATATATGTAAGATAAAGTACATAGACTTCTTAGATTAGAGCACTAAGACAGAGCTCTGATCCTATGTATTTGCTAAAATAAAAATAAATTCCAAATTGATCTTGTTACGGTTGTTCTCATTGTTGCTAACAGTACGAAACACACATCCACTGTATCCGTATGCGCGTCAGCTTTATAAAGATGTTTGTCTCGAATGAAAAACTGATGATGCTTATATAGTCAAAACATTCGAGACAAACAAGCATCATCAGTTTTTCACCAAGTGGACCAATTTCTAATAAGCCAGTAAGCTATCCGATGGAACCTTCTCTGATTCATGCTGCCCCACTCAGCAAACACGTTCAACATCGTCGCCCTCCCAACCTCGTACGGGTATACTCAACGGATGGCTTCCCCACAGGCAGCCGTTAAGTCGTTATAAAAAAATAGATAAATCGAGCGACTTGCCGGGCGATTCACATGCGACGCCGCCCCTGGTATCGTCACCTTCTGAAGCTCTTTCCATGTGTCCTTCTCTTGCTTAACAATGCATTTCTGTGCCATTCCGCGATGTTCCTCACCGGTACGACCTCTAGAATTTGCCTAGATGTCAACCGCGCATTCATATCGTCGGAAACGTCCTGCAGCTCCTCAAACAGAGATAAGTGTCACGCTCTGTTAGATGTTACATTTCATTCTACGCATCATGAATGAAGCGGACACCTCGCAATCACGCTACAATGAAGACTTCACAAAAACTGAAACGCAAAAACACTACAGCTTAAGGCAATTTATTACATTTTTACCCCTGACATGTGAACGCCAGATTTCTGGTAACAATCAACATCTGCTTCCTACTAACGCATGTTCGCCAGAGCGTTGCTGAGTTATAAACATAGTGATCTATATAAAATTACGCTCTTTTGTGATGTCAAAGCTCCCCTTAGTCGCACCCTGCCTCCCTCTCATACATTACTCAGCGCAATAGCAGAGTTGTTCGTTCCTTGAAACATTGTGACAGCCACGGTTGAAGTCGTCGTCGTCGTCGTCCAATCGTTCAACAAACTCGAGTTCAGCGTGTTTACCTTGTTTTTCGAACAGACCCTCGAACTCCGCCGGCGGAGTCATGCGGACCCGAATTCGAAACTTGTTTAGCGGCATTCGGCCCTCGTACAGCTGCTCAAAGTGAATCGTGTCAGCATCCGTGAACCGCGCGCATCCGCTCTCAGCATCTTCATCGAGCATCTGATTAATTCGCTCGATGAGCAATCTGCGAAACCAGCCGCCGAGAATCGGACTGCTTATTGTGCGGCCGTTGTAACAGCTGCAGTATGCGCCGAAGATGCCGGCATCGTCGCATGTCCGCTCCAATGGAACCTCCGTTGAGAGAAGGCTGACGCCAGGGCCCGTCTGATTTTCCTTGGGGGCCACACCTCCCGTAGCGATGTCAACGAGCGTCTCAAATACGTCTAATGGGGTTGTCAAACGTTGGCTGTTGATTGCCATAGTGGTTAGGGACTCGGCGCGATGTTGAATGAACTCAGTCGGCGGTAAGATGAACGCAAATGGAAGCGTTTCCTCAAGTCTCCCTTGTGGGCTTAGTGAAAATTTGCTCGTGCTGCAGCCGTGATCGGATACGAAAAATACGACAGTGTATGCAAGGGTGCCACTCGCTTCGAGCTCGTTAAAGAAATGCGCCAACGTGTCGTCTAGCAACAGGCCTCCTGACAGGTTCCTCTCGGTTAGCCGATTCAATCGCACGTAGGAAAATAGAGGTCGATTCCGTGTCAGAAGTCTCATCGTGTTGTGTACATGATCAAGGAGTATCTTTGCCATTGGCCCGTTGAAGACGCACGTCCGATTTCCATAGGCGTGTTCGATCGTTGAGAGAAAGCGGCTTGGGAAGTAGTCCGTGGGAGGATTCACAAAACCTCGATAATCGGGATATTCGAATAGGCTGCGACTTGGCGTTTCCTCAAGGAACATAGTCGAATAGCCGTGATCTTTGAAGTCTTCCCAAACGAACCTCGTCCAATTGTCGAACGGCGCATCCTTGGCGTCGTCAGGAAATAACGGACTTCCTGTGAATAGCGGGATCTGCCTCGTTGCTGGACTGTCTCCTATCTTGCTGTAGCCATACAGCTGAATCAGCCGATCACCAAAAAGGGCTTCCAACTTCCTTTGAGTATTTGGCATCGTTCGTTGAAACGCGAGTCGCGATACTGAGTCTACCTCGAGTACCATGACGTGGAACGAATTTGTCGCTCCCACCACTTTGGGAACTCGACGAAGTTGGGGCAACATCAGAGGCTGTCGATATTCTATGCTACTGTTACCCACCTGGCAGACTATCCACATCTCCTCCACGTGAGGACAGTCCCCCGATTTTAAACGTGCGCCTTTACCAAAGGCCACCTCGGAGAGGATACCCTGAGAAGTGTCTCTGCGACTTTTAGCCATATCGAAATAAACGCACTGGATCTGTTTCGCGGTCAGCTTGTAATCTATACGAAGGATGTCCATGCGCAGTATTGGACAGCTTCGGTACGCAGTGATGTCAACGTCGAACAATGGTCGCTTATTATGCGGGTGCTCACAGTGAAGCCACTGCTGTCCAAAGAGTCTCGTAATCCACTCAGGCGGAAGCGGGTCCTCGAAGACGATCTGGCAGCGACTCGAGTCCACAATGTGGGACAGTTTCCAGTTCGAGGTGAACACAAGTTCCCGCCAGTCGGTTCCGTCTCTCTCTCGATCAGAGGTACCATCCCAAAATACACCCAGCGGCATATACGCCATCCAAATGAACACGCTAAACACACAAAAGGATATAATCAATGCGAACAGCTGCTTTAAACGAGCTCGCCTCATTCTTCGTTTTCCTGTTCAGTGCCACAAGAACAAATAAAATCAACAACACATATTCTTCATATTTCACTTAGCACATAACAAATACAGCTCCATTCCTGTACGCCTCCTGTATAGAATCCGTTGTAACCTTCCGAGGTCAATATGAGATAATGAATTGATTCTCATTAATTAATGTGGTAATTAACCAGTTCTCAATCGTAGCTCCGGATTGCCAACGCCTTCTCAAGGGTCGTTTGTTCGCTGGATAATCACACTCGTCAAATGAAAATCCTTCTGGGGACTCCACATAGGCGCGTTTTCGATAGGTCTCGTTCGAGTGATCAAATGGCTGACTTGGGAGTAGTCCACAAATCTAGGACAGTTCCGACAAACCTGTGACATTCTCGAAGCCTAGCAGCATCTCGCATGAAACATATTCAATCTGTCTCAGCCTGACTGATCGATGCAGGCTTGCCAATGGTCGTTTCTGTTTGATGACAGCGCTGCAAGTAGTTCCGTGCCTTCGGCCAGAGACTCTCAATGCAAACTGACCAACGAAATTTGCTGATTGACTCCGAGTGCTAGCCGTCCGAGTGCTGGCTAGACCGTCACTAGAAGCGGTTTTCTGTAAAAGATGACTCCTCCAAACGCAAAACACAAGAACACCGCTTGGTCACCGGGCGGTGTCACGCAAATCGTGTAGTGCAACAGCATTCGGCCAATGACGGCGTTGTAAACACAGTGACAGCCACCACCTGAGGGCGTCCACTGAAAGAACTAGGTAACGCACAAAGGAGATCACTTCACCAGCGATTATCAACAATCATGTTTTTGGGGTCTGCATAGACAGCCAAGAAAGCATGTTTGGATCCAACTATCCAACGGTTCATGATATAGAAACGGCTAAAGAAAGACAA
Organism: Stratiolaelaps scimitus; assembly: GCA_019614645.1. Classification (NCBI taxonomy): domain Eukaryota; kingdom Metazoa; phylum Arthropoda; class Arachnida; order Mesostigmata; family Laelapidae; genus Stratiolaelaps; species Stratiolaelaps scimitus. Next base: position 2,635,429 of record JABWDB010000028.1, read on the forward strand.
CATGGTCTTGACACGAGTCTTTTTGAGAGGTGCTTGTTATATATACAACGTTTCCTCATAGGAGAACACAAAGGATCGAGGCATGACGCCAGTGCATAGACAAGAATGGTCCTATTTAAGGATGGAACGCTGGATGCAGGAAAGGCCGTGGCAGAACAGTGCTGCTCTTCGACAAATTTCGTAAAGGCCGAGTCGGCAATACGAAATGGACAGGTCGCTATATCGACTGAACGTTAGCGGTACGCCGAAAAAAATCAATATTCGATTCTGCTAGAGAGTTTTGCCTAGAAATTAATTTAGATGCGCGAATGTGCCCCCTCCCCCGGCAATTCTGTCTATCGACAATCGGAACGGTCTGATGTAATACATTTCAAATAAATTCAATTTATCGGAATCGGCGATACTGACGTCTAGGTCCAATTGAGGTTGGACTTCGTCCGATATATATGCACTTATTGGTTGAAAAAGTTGAAACAAGCGACATAATATGCAATCAAAATTTGATGGCGCATAGCAAAGTCTCGTAGTGGACGACCAACTGACGAACAGGTATGGTATTTTCGTATAGAATCCACCAAGGATTACGATAAGACAAGGAAAACTTTCGCACCAGCCTTTACCAAACGCATTCCGCAATTACTGCCAATCACAATTGTCATTGCTAAACCGAATTGCCAACCAATCAACCAGCCGTCATCGAATAAAGACCTTAGGCCAAAACGATGGCCGTAATAATAGTTGTAGTCGCTCAACTCGACCATAGAAATGACAGCAACCAGTAGCAAAGCGAACAGAAGAAGGCTAACGAGTGGTATAGTCGCTAGTCGCCGTAGTTAGTTCAATGCAGCAGAGGAATGGTGCCAAGGTTTGCCATAGAGACAACGACAGCCCAGCGTCAGCTACGGAAAAGGTTTGAAGTATACAGATAGTTAATGCATTGCCTTCGCCCTTGATAGCTTCCGGGCCGCCGTCAGGCCCCATCCCCTGCTGGAAGAAACAACGGTGTACGCTGACGGTAAAGGTTAACGCAAACGCGTCATTAACTAACCATTACTATGGTTAAACCATTTTCGTACATAATCGCTAGCTAAACTACCACTAATCCAAGCTAAATGTTAGTCGCGGTAGTCATCGAGACATCATCAATCGAATGTTATCTGTAGAATAGACTGTCGACTCTCGATGTCTAACTAAGACAATTAAGCCTTTCACATGAGTAGAAACGTACCTGGGCGGTATAATATTGTGGATTGTGAGAAAACGCCTTTTCGCTTCATTGCTTCTTTTTATTGTTTTACTTTTTTTTTATACAAATAACATCATTACACTTCAGCCGCTGCAAGCATTATAACTGGCATCGTTATAGTAACTAGAAGAATGTTGATTCAGGTCGACAGAGACAGTAGACCCTCAATATAGGTTGGAATGAGCGCGTTGTGGGGATATGGGTTAAGGTAAAGCTTTATTGATTTATTAAAGGAACTGCATAGAATGCTTAAGTTCTCTTATATGTCATGCAACGGGATTCGAACCTGCGGCCTCTGGCTTTTTACAGTCAGAGACTCAACCGTCCAGGCCACCCCGCTGACGCGGGGGAGATTATTTATGGAATTTATAGACAGATGTCAAGCCTGACTTTGGTGGCTTGGCCTTCGAGAAACAGCTCGTGCAATACAACAAAAATATAGTTGATGGGTATCTACTATATATTTTGTACTCCGGTAGCTATAATATCACGGAGACGTCACGTGAGACTATTGATCTCGTGAACTATTGTCGAATGGGTTAAATATACAGTGCATGTTTCCTAAGTGGGCGGAAAGCAGGCTTCCACGGAGGTATCATGCCCGAATGTGAATCGTTCTCGCGCCGCATTAAATGCTAGAAATGGTAAAGTAAAGATATATTGGTTTATTAAAGGAGCTGCAATTTTACAATGCTTAAGCTCTCTTATATGTCACACAGCGGGGCTCGAACCTGCACCCTCTGGCTTCTGATAGCCAGAGACTTAGCCGCCCAAGCCACCGCGCTGACGATGATGGTGATAATGTTTAGGAATATAAAAAGAAGAAGTCTATAATCTACGAGAGTGTTTGGTGGCACTTGTTGCATAGAAAATTTAGTATCATGCATGCAACGTAGAGCGATTCGATTAATTTGCCATTCATCAAGGGTGAGTCGGAGTGGCCGACAGTGACATTTGCTTGAAACAAAAAACTGTATTCAAAGCTGGATTTCGACTTAATTTCTGGCCGACAATTCTGCACAATGCCGCTCAAATGAAAGAACACAAAGTTGCTCTGTGCTTTGAACACCGAGATTCTTTGTGAAATGGCTTCCATTTCAGTTCACTGATCGTTTTTCTATAAATGTTTCGGAAATAAAAATTTGGTGGGTTAACTTCTACGGGTATTAAATAGAAATGCCATGACGAATACAATCAGATTCATGAACAAGTTGTCTACCCGGATAATCCAAGTTTGTTATTGTTCAAAGCCAGTTCACTTAGTAATTCGTGATATGCATTCGTGCACATTGAGCGTGAAAAAAATATAGATTTTACACGAAGTAAAATTATCACAAAAAGTTGAGGTTTTTCTGTCCTACTTCGACTAGTCAAGGACGAACAGGATAACTACCGAATCCCCGCCGATCCCATTGTAGATGTTCCTCGCAGTAGGTCATTCTCTCCAGAAGACCTTTGAAGAATTGCGCTAATACCACTAGAACAGTGAGGCAACCTATTATCACTGTGAGTGATGACATCACTTCGACATCATACAGCCAGTTCACACGAAAACGCTTTAGCGGTGCTACACTGAAATCCCGCCCGAGTTTATGGCTCGATTTTGTCTCGGCACATGCGAGTATATTGCACGTGCGACAATAATGTTCACACCTTTCAATCCCGCGACCAACATTACGAATGTTGTCATAGACGGCGTCCACGTCATATCCCCTCATCTTAAACGCGAGTTCATCCTAGTCATTTTAGTCCCCTTTGGATAATCCCTTCTCCCAGAAGCTCACTATCAAATAGCAATGCCGCTTGGTGTCATCCGTCCCATCTCGGGCTCGGGCCGCGGTTGAAGACAGATCCTTACGCGTGTTCTGATGCGCAGCTTTGTCGCTCGTTGGACGACAAGCAATGGGTCCGACAGCGTTGTTGGGTTCGATTGGGCGGGGTCGGCGTTGACGCCGTAACTCTTCGACGTCGGCGTACGATGAAGTGACACGTTTAGTAGTAAGAAAGTCGCCAATGCCGATCATAACGTTGATGACAGTCGAAGACCGCGCAGTCTTGAACAGGACCAAGATGCCGACGATGGTAGCAACCGTTACGTCGTGCCGGGCAATAGTGTATGAATGACTCTGCTTCTGTAGCCGCTTTCGCCACACGTGACTGTGTCGTCGCGGACGCAATGGTTGTTCGCGCGGATAGCTTGCTTGACTCATTGACACCTCATGAGGCTCATCCATGTTCAACACCCCGGGGTTCATGTGTTGCCGCCCTCATCAGCGACGCCATCGATGGTAACAACAGCAATAACAATAATAACAATAATCATAATAATAACGACAACAGCAACGACACCAACAACAACAACAGTCACAAACACCAGCACAACAGTATGATATTCAGATGTACAACATATGAACGGTGAGAGCGATACGAGAGTCGCCAGATGCGACATCCTCGCCATCGGCAGCGTCACTTCCAGCGTGACTATATAAGGCCGATGTTTTGTTGTCACCCTTTGTCGTACACGTTCGTTCGTTCATTTGTTTGTTTGTTTATTTGTTCGTTGGTGAACGCAAACGCCGCATCCTCGTTTATTGTCGGTTTTCGTCGTAGTCCCTGTCCGTGCTCCTTGTTTGTCCTGCGCGTTGAGTGTGCTTGACCGTTGATTGTGCTCGAAGCGTTCCACTGTTTGTTTGTGTTTATCTTCAAGGGTGTGAGTGTTTCTCGTGTATCCGGACCACGGTCATCTCTGGAAAACTATGAAGGTGAGCCACAGCCCGCAGTGGATGCATCCAAATAGGCGTATACTGATATTGCTATGCATGTTGTGGGTCCGTTGAGGTTTCTACATTGACGTCAGCAGGTACGTGAACCACAGCCGATGGTTTGGACCGTGCACTCGAATTGAAGTACGAAGCACAGAAGTACGAAGGCCTAAGGGACACGAGCTCGCATGCTTCAATGTTGTTGGCCGTTACTTGCAAGTATTTCACAACGTCGTATTTAGACAACGTTGTATCGTTTTTGGTGGAAAATCTGTGGATCAATGCTGAATAATTTCACAAAGAGCTAATCCAATTCGCGAGCTCACTAGATGTCCGCCTTTATTCGACCTGACAATCAAATCATCGAATTTTATCGCTGTCCGAGATTGTTGGCTTTGGTTAAAAAAAAGTTCTTTCGCTAGCTCAATGTCTAGCTCTCCCTCTTTTGTTTCGATGATTTTCGATCATAGAAGCGGCTCACAAAATCATGCGATAGTCATTGCACCGACAAGGCTGTGGTTGATGTGTGGTTTGTATATCAGATGTGCCTGTCGAAAAGTTTCGAATAAGTACAAATAACCAAGTTTGACTGCACCACCTTACAGGGTTCACATAGATAATGCAGTTCGAATGAAATCCACCGCCGGGATTCACGGAAGTAATTGTGACTCAAAAAACGATATGCATCACATTGATAGTATTGATCAGTGCTTGCTAAGATTTTGTCGTTTGTATTATATTACCTTAGGTCACATGGGACAGACGAGAGTTAACTGAGGGCAAAATTGAAGCACGTATCGAGAATAGTGGGAGACTGCAATAGTGGCAAAGTTCACGTCACGGGAATGTACATAAGGTTGAAAGGAAAAATATAGGTTTTGCAGGGAAGGTGTGCGCGTGTGGCGATGAGAAATTGTATTACACATTCGTACATGAACATAGCGTATGATACACTGCCTTCGATGGTCGTTTCAAGGAAAAGGCAGTGAGTCAAGTAAATTAATCTATGTACTGAATCTATTCAGGCATTTGTACGATTGTCCGCTGCCTCGATGGCCACCGCGTGCGCCTTCATCATCGGATCCGTCTCCGCACAGGAAAACAGCGTCGAGGACGTGTTCCCGCTTGGGGCTAAGGTCGAGAGACAAGATGACAACCGTCTCGCTAGGCAATTCTATAATCCTACCAACACCCGAGTTAGCCCCTCAAACGTAAGTGAAATTCAAGTTGCGAGACAGTCCCGTCGAAGAGCTTCTCCGTTGGTGCCAGGCACGAGGTTCCTGAGGGTCGTCAAAAAATTACACACCCCACCATCTACATTTAATTTAATGTCGGTAGCTTCCGACATTAATGTTTTCGGCCGAAGGGCCCTCTCTCATGGGGCATTACTCATTACTATTACATCCCTATGGCATTTTTACAAGAAACGCCGGGAGGAATATCTACACTCTCCTGGGATCATGCCAGTAGAGATTGCTTCGAACACCAGCGCAGTCAAATACCTAAGAACCAAAGACGACCTCTACCCGAATCAGTGACCGTTAGAAAAGTCGTTCGAGGTCTGCCACCAAACCGTAATGGTCTGCGCATCGAAAGACGGGCGCGCTATTCTGCTTGCGCATCACGTCCCTCCAAAGTACTGCTGCACTAACGATCTCGCTAACGACGCACCAGCGGGTGTCAGCACTGGATCCATTGATAAGAGCTATAGGGTTGGGAGAACGTCGACCAGTTCGAACTTGAGAGCAACGCGCTCTACCATTCCAGGAACTACATATGATGCTTTCACTCTCAGCTGAGGCCGAGGTACTCAAAATCCGTCATCCGTGCATGCCTGAGCCGTTTCCGCATTGGACTTCCGGAATTTTTCGAAGAAAGTAGCTGGGCCCGAAGGAGGGATAATTTCTTCCAGCGGGCGAAAACAAACAAAGGCCGCAGTCAGCCATGACACCAGCCATAAAGTGAAGAGGACATTTATGGGTCCGGCGTGTGCTTCTGACCTGGCGCATTTATACATTCTTTTATAAAGCTCACCGTATGACACAGCTCGTTGTGTTAGATGGTTTGACCACAGTCCGTTATCGAGATGATGCTGTTCATGCCGCATTCACAGACAACTCGACTTACTTCCTCTGCGAATGCTTGTAAAATTATTTTAGTCCTCTTGGCCACCCGCACACGAATAGCCTCATGGAGCGGACAGTGCGGATGGTCAATCGAATTGTCCGCACTTTTGTTACGAGGACCTCAACTCTTGCCTGGCTTCAATGTCCTGCCTTCAGTTGCGTTTACAGCAAACACTAAATGGAATGGGAATGGGGCGACAAAGAAGGCGTGTGCACTGCTTCATGGCTTCCTAGCCGTGTCACCGAATGAACCTCTTGCTGATCGCGACGGGCGCGAGGTCAATAACCCGCCATACGCCTGACATCCACGCGAAAGCTCACGCAAGGCTTCGCCTGTAGCCCGGAGCATACCCAGAGTCGTATCATCCTAAAGCCAAACCCTTTGACAGGGAGATCCTCGTGGGTTGTGCCTCCCTTTCCAACAGCGCGGAACGTCCCCTAAACTAGTTCCCCGAGCAGCGATGGGGAATTTTTTATTGTTTTTTTCCGTGACTACTAGTACAGCACCTTTAGACGAACGAAAGATATATCGAGACGCCATGTACAAATCATCACAAGATGGGGGCCGACCAAAGGACAAAGTCGTCCACCAGAGCTGAAAGCAAATCTACAGAGCATTGCATTATCAATTTGAATTTCTTCGTTTGCACAGGAACGACCTCAGCCATACGATTTCGGCTACAACATCCAGGATGAATATGGCAATAATCAGTTCAGACAGGAGAGCGGCGATGCTAATGGAGCAGTGACAGGAACCTACGGCTACACGGATGCCTTCGGTATCTATCGCAGGTAAATTTATGCCAGGCGTTACTACTGCAGCTGGACAGACATGTTAGACCTATAATCAGAGTCATGATCGAGCTCGCACGGGGAATCACAATGCGGTCTATTTCGCCAACGCAAAATCGAGTGCGGTCAGTACTTCAACCCCATCGCACATAATGTAAGAATATCAATCACTTCAGTCACCCTGCGTTCCCTAGGCGTTTAGAGCTTCGAGACGTGGCTTATCAGGAACACAGAATATTTCACGTGTTTACTTTGTGTTTAGGGTGAAATATATCGCAGACCACGACGGTTACCGTTTGGAGATGAAATCGAATGAGCCTGGTACCAAGCAGGAAAGTCCAGCTTCTGCAGTCTTTCAAATCGAGGACCCACCACAGGGAGCTCACCATCAGGTAGTTGCGTCATTTCGATCTTGCTATCATTGTATCTTACGTATGTGTAGGTGTGCCTATTGCTTGCATTGATCGTCAATCTCTTTTTGCAAAGAAGCGTTCACTCGAGTTGCTTACCCTCACGACTTTACTTGACTTGGCTTGGTTTACGTAGGTGTCAAGCGGAGGTCCTTCAACCAGCGTCCTCCAGAGCGGTCGACGACCTTCATCTGGACCCACGAGAAGATTCCCGGTTGCAAGCGCAGCCGCCGCCGCCGCGGCCGCCGCCAGCGCATAAAACAATACCATGCTTGCCTAGTACCCATCCTAGTCGTACTGAATTATTCCCTATAATTAAATATAATAATAGATCTAAATGGAGCAGCATTTCACTTCTATACTGACGTTCCTTTATGATGGGAAACTTCTTCCTATATATCGCAAGGCCCCCATCCACGGTTGAGCTACCGCCATACGAATGTTTAGCAAACGCAGACAGATATCGCAATCTGTGCTTCGCCGCGACGAACAATGTCACCTCGCATTGGGCGGAAAGAAATGGAGTGATAATCAGTGCCTTTCCTCTTGGCTCGGCCGCCTTCAGCACACCCTTGCACTATCATGACAGTACTTTCGTGTCCTGCTACCTGCAATAGCAGCGCGGGATAGAGTTTAAGGAAAACTATCTCCTGTGAGATACTCAGACCATGCTCTGCAGTTAGGCGTACAACCTTTATGTCTTTACAAAATCTGTATCGTAACTCCTGGAAACAAATATCGTTGTCAATCAAGCCTTACTCTGCGTAGGCACGAGGCATACGAATGTCCACTATACATCTGTGAAGCACGATACGTTCATTCCGCTTGTGGACCCAGCGTATTATACGGATGACAATAGAGAACATGTCACTTTACTTCTGGCGAGACTCGAGTTTTGTCAAAGGCTGTGCAGGACGAAGACACTATCGCCACCTATTCGCGTTCCTCACAGCTTTTAAGTTTCGCCTTCCCTCTCGATGGCACAACATAAGTTCAAAAATTAACTCCATGCATAGTGGTTTCTCTCGTTTTCGCCGAGAACTTCTATGCGCCCCGTCTGTATCGATCAAACTTTATGCTGTGTTCACCGGTAGGCAGCGAAACTCAAAACAAAAATGGAAAGTGAATTCCGCAACACTAATTATTTTAAAGCACACCAATAATTATAATAATAATAACAACAACAACAATATCGCGCGTATAACATATGAAATAGTTAGTTAGATGAAGCGTTTCCACAGCGGAAATCGTAACACTTTGTATGTAACTCACATGTAAATGTTTTCGAGGAACGTGTCCACTGAGAGCAATGTGCGTCAATCCAATCATCTCTTCGACACTGTATATTAATTTTGATAATATTAGTAATAAATGTCAAAACGAACGAAGCTACACAAGTGATGATGAATTACTTTGGATTTACAGTGATCATAAGATGTATTCAAGCATACAATAATTAGGAATTATTTGAGTTTTCTTACAGAACCATTTATGGTTATGTGCATGAATAGGTGATCACATTTTGTGGAGTGTTTTAGTAAGAGACAGACTGTTCTCAGGATGTCGAGGCTATTTTTTCTAAATCCCGTAGTTGTTCAATGTATTCCCCTATTATACGACATGATAACTAAGTTCACTTCAATCTCGGCACGACACATAGATGGTCAGTCAATTGCGTAGCACGGCCTGTATCACTGGCCACCTAATCGTCAGAGTAACGCAGCAAATTCAGCTACTATTGACAAAAAAGCTATCAAATAGATACAAGCGGAAGACCCGATCAATAGCTACAACTGAATAGCGATTTATTTTCGATTAGCTAAACAAAATGCGAATGTACAATAATGATATAGAGATTAGAACGACTCCAAGTCATGCAAGTACTGCCAACGACGTCCGCTCAGTTGACATATCAATCGCCAACGCTGCGGCGAGCGACACGGGACACTCGGCAATCAATTGACGAGCGAGATGCGACGATGAAGATGCCTACGGGCTGCTTCGTGGGACAATTTTCGCTGCCGGCAGTAACGGTACCCGTCAATTGAAACCAGTGCGCACGTTACAGTTGTCCAAAAAAGCAAAGTCGACGAGAAAGCCGAAACATTGACGGGTTTTTGGATGACGACGACAGCACCGTTAGTATCGGGGAGAGAGCAAAAAAAAATTAGCGTTATAACAACACCCCGATTGGTCCCGGTATGTTACGGTCACACTTCACCGGGTTGCCTCCAACCGACGGATGTTTGGTCAATATTAATCTCGCCAACAAATACGTCCCTCCACATTTTTGATCTTTATACACCGGCATATCTATTAAGTAGGGTAACGAACTCTGCAAAACGCACATCCGGAGGATGTGCGGCGAGGAGGGAACAGAGGCAGATAGGAGAAATGCAATCAACTCCGAATACAGCGAGCGAACGAGAGAACAGAATTCGATACAAAATGACTCGGTGTGCGATTCTGACTGCGGAGTCGGATTTTGAATTTGCTGATGTGCTTATCGAGTACAACAGACACTCGTCGGTCGCTCAATTATTTGTTCTGCTCCGTAATAGTGTCTATCCCCACCCCACCAGTTAACCCCACTGCCAAGATATCAGTGATGCGATTTCAGCGTTGAGGTGTTCGCCATGGAGGGGCATTATGCATTACGTGGTATCGTACTGTGTGGCTTCAGCTCTTTGCTTAACATTTATGCCATCTGATTCTCAGCTCATTTTCTGCCAGTGTCCAACGGTCCGTGATGAATAATAGTGTGAATTACTTTTTAGTTTTTACATAAGTCTGTAGCGGTCCGTTCTGGGTTGACGTTCCACCCGCGCATATGTCAAACATATCAAGTATCGTATGTCATATATATATATATATATATATATATATACATATATATTAGACATTTATGTTGACATTTTCGTGTTCCACCAGGACAACGATAGAACGACCACATGTTTCTTCCATGAAGCGGTAAACATTATTACAGCTAGCTCGGGTGGGATATATTGGTGCATCAGCCCCGACCTTGCAACTTCAAATTATGACCTGTGCTGTGCGCTATAGTTCACTTTGAATAATCAAACCATAAGCTTCCTATAATAATTGTTTTTCGAGCTGACCCTCAGCTGTTCCCCTATGTGACAGGCCTCAGCTCTTAACCTTTTAGTTATTTACAAGTTCCCTATAAATGCTCGAGAACACCTTCGATGATTCCTTTGCCCATAGACCAGAGGACTTCCACGAAAGAGGGACAATGAAGCTCGTGGAGAGGTCTCAGAACGTCATCGATTTCAATCGATGCCATCACCTCTCCAACCGCCTAAATAGCTTGAAGGCCACCAAGCAGAAATCATCATGGTCGCGCTCGTCATCAGCATCATCTCTGATCGCCAAGCGGGCAGCAGCGGTCGGTATCCATTCGTTTGTTCGCTCCTCCGCCGCCTTCTTCTGGCCAGATTCTCTATAGCGCCAGCTCGCAGCTATTCTACTAAAACGACTACTACGACGATGATCGTATCCGGAGCGCTACCGCGCCCGCCATCACAATCACCACCACAGCCACAACCTATCCCTGTCGCCGCGCAACTGCCAGCGCTCTGGCAGTTAGTTGCCACTGCCGCCGCCGCTGTCGTCGTCGTCATCGTTGCCGTGTGAGTAGCTAGGCGCCTCTCGCTCTCTCTCTCTCCAGTTCTCTCTTTGTCTGGCGTTTTCTCGCTGAGCCTGCGCCTCTGCACAGTGAACTGCTGTTATGTTCTCTCTCACTCGCCTTCTTTCGCTTTCTCTCTCTCGCGGTCCCTCCCCCTCACTGCTGCTGCTGCTCCTGTTGTGTGAGCGTTTGTCTGCCTGGGTAAAAGCCTGGGTGGCTGTTTGTGTGCCTGCTCTATCGAAATTCGTCCGCCGCTCCCTGTTGGGTGGGCAGCAGCCACCGCCACCACCGCCGCCGCCGCCGCCGACGACGACTTTGTGCGCCGCACGAACTCACACTCGGCTCGCAGCTCGGCTTGTCTGCCCCGCTCTGCAACGTTGAGCCGTTCCGCGCCACTGTTGTCTCATCATCGTTTGTGCGATCAGCGTCAGCCCGCTCGCTCGCTCGCCCGCTCTCGTCCCCGTCAGCGGCCGCGCCAAACGCCAGCGCGGCCGGCGGATACCCCACCGACAGCCGCCAGGCAGAAACCATGTCATCATCGGCTACACGCAAAACAAATACAGGGACGACGACCAAAACATAATGGCGACAGTGGTGTTCCGATGTTAAATGGCTCCAAATCGTTTGTGGTGGTGGACTAACTGTTGTGTACCGTGGTGGTTCGGCCGTTGCTGGTGAGAATTGCTGGCTGTTGGTGTGCGTTTCGCGACTTTCGTTCTGTGCAACGCCGTCCGGCATCATGTGCTGAGCGGCGCCGATATCGGATAACGCTGGAAGCGGCCATCGGCCAAGGTGAGCTCTCTTCTCCCTCCGGACAATAATAGGCGCCCTGCCTTTGCTAGCTGCTGCTGGCTGGACACACAACTACGCTGGCCCCCGCTGTTGTTCGTTCGTTTGTATGTCTGTGTATATGTATGTCCGTGTGTATGTGTTATATAGGGTAGGCTGGACAGAGTGCATCCCGCCCGAATCGACAGACACCAGCCGAGGCATAATAACAATAACACGACGGACGTACGAACGCACAGCGGAGATCACACAGCCGAGCAGGAGGAACAGGCGCAGATAGATGGGTCCTCGATTCTCGGCTCGTCGCTTGTTGCTGTGGCGATTGTACGGCCGGCGATCGACTCCGACACCGACGATGAGAAGAGGCCTGGCTAACTAGCAACTAACTAACTGGCTGAGCTATATGGTGCAGGACAGCAGTTGTTAGTGAGTTATCTAGTAGCGTTACGACGTTCGTGCGGTGGTGGCGGCAGCGGCGGCGACGGCGCAGCAGACTCGCTGTGGCGGAGAGCCAGCCAGCCAACCACCCACCTCCCCCTCCGTTGACGTGATGAGATCGACATCAGCAGAAATAGGGCGGCTTATGCCTGCTTCGTTTCATCCGAGGCCGCCGCCGTCGCTGCCGCCCATCGCCTCAGATGGGCGCAGCTCGATCGCCAAATCGATTCGATGTGATGACCATGGTGGTGATGATGATGATGGTGCTGTTATGTAGCTAACGCTGTTTAGCCCCGATGCTGGGGCTCAACTTGGTCAAGTTGGGTAGGCCGCCGTAGCCCTTCGAGTTGACTATCGTAGCTGCCGCCGTAGCCACCGCAGCAGCAGCAGCAGCATCCGCTCGTTACGTGCTGCTGGGCCAGTCAAGCGCCTGAGTACCCATTATTGTGTTGTTATTATTATAATAATAATAATTATTCTTATGCGCGTTGATACGTATCTGCTATAGAATTGATGCCGCCTTATATATACACTATATAATACCTGAGTGTATGGTCGTAGATAGATATATACTACGCGTATGGATGGTTCTCCCGCGATCGGCGGCTAAAGTTGATTCGGGTGGTTGGAGGGGGGGGGGGTGCTAGGTAAAAACATACTGATTCTAAAACGGCGCCCTTAGCGCAACCGTCAAATGCATTGGCGTCGATGAGTGGAGCGACGCAATGGGCTCTCCTTGCTCGTCGTTATGACCAGCAATCGTGTCATTCGGGCAAATAACACATATGGCATTGTCGCCCGCTTTGAGAACCACAGTGAAAATTCCGTCGTGGAGCTAGCTTGCGCTCCGTTATGGAACCTCAAGAAAGACTGACACTGCTCGAGTGTTAATAGAGGTGGGTCCTGTTATTGAGATCTGATGTTGCGTCGATTCGTTGAAGCCAGTCGCGCATTGTCGCAGAGGACAATACCAAGTATAGATGTTGCAATACTGAAATGCGGGGGCACTGCCAACTATCCTTCATAGACCTACTCGAATAGTTAGCTCGGATTAGAAAAGTGTGTTCCGGAGTCAAGTACATTGTCAAGGCGCTATGGCTTTTACCGAATCTACAGCCAGATGAAGAATCCGTATCCTGGAGGAATAGGGTCGAATCCATTTATTCTCAGCTCCCTGAAGACAGGATCTTTCAAGTAGATGCCGACGCGAGGAAAGCTAGAGATCCTACACGTAGAAATTGTGGACGGCACAAAATTTGACCAAAACCAGAGAGGAACGAGGGCCGTGTCTTTACTTTGTTTCATCAATTGTATCGATTTGTATGAGTGATTATGATATTGATATGAGATTTAGTTTAACTTCACCAATCGACCACGCATATGTCGTAATCATTAGTATTTTGATCAACCATTGCCATTATCGCCACCTTATAGTAGCCGTTGTTTTCGTCAGTCGATTCAACTATCGCTCAATTGTATTACGTAAGTTACGCTTGTTGATATTCAACCAGTATCCCTTAACCTCCAACCCGGCACAACCAAGAGGTCCGAGGTCACATCAATGATATAGATATATAGTTACATCGCACGCCAATCTGCCTCTTCAAGACAGTAACATGCATTGGGAATTGATTGCGTGTATGTGTCTTGCGTGGTCACCCTTTCCGCGTTGGTGGCCTTGACAGAATGTCCACACATTGGCTGTCCATGATAGGTTCGACAATCATGATGCTTGATGCGCTCAAATGGTGCCCAGCTGTCAGATGTGGTCTGACCACCAAGCCAGTCTCCCTGTCGAACTCCATTGGGTCACCTGTATGAGACCGAGCCTTGATGTGATCTTTCTGCGCCTAGTGCCGATGAAAGATCCAGCTTTTTTGTCGATGATATACGTCGCGCTTGAAGAGAAGACCTCGCCTATGTGAAGAATAAATAGATTGAGCCTTGGCAAAATTAGGAGTCTTCCATAATTTTACGATGTATGAATTGTAAGTCGACCGATATAGACCTAATTCGGATCTACCTTCGTTCACAATCGACGGCACTCTCGCATCGGCTTTCTTATAGGCTGGAATCTACACAAACGAGAGAACTTGGGCCAAGACTATTATTAAGATTATCATTATGAAGTATGCCACCTTGTTAGTCGTGAGCAGTAAACGGAAGACTGGCTGCATGCGTTAGCATTCAAGGTTTCCACAAACATAGTTGTTTTCGCGGACATTGCACCCGTGTTAGATATTTCATAGTTTTCTCGACTGTTGGCTCTGTGGTGGCCGACTGCAGTGACAGATTACGTGGGCAAGACGAGGGAAAGGTTAAAGCAATACTGAGCTGAAATGACTCTGGATCACTACGGCAGAAGAACTGCGAATGTAATTATAATTTCTCAATTATATCTGAGTACCCCAGAACAAAAAGTGAACAACTATAACGATTGTTTTCTAATAAACCGGTTCGTAACTTGATGTACACTGCGTCCCATAACGAATTGCCATAATTGATTTTAATCTCTAACTAAACAATCGCGTTGTTTGACTACCATAATGTTCTCATATTTTGGCGACGAACACCCAACGAGGAAGCCCCTTTAAGTGTGAAATATATTCGAACTCAAGCCGTTTAGCCAGTTAAAAGCCACACATTCATGAGAGCAACTTAGTCGAATTCGAAGGTGTGGCTTTTATCGCCTACTAATCCTCAAAATATCCTGAATCGATTTTAGTATAGTAAAACACTTATCCTACTGAGGGGTTTCCCTTGTTTCTTTGTCCTCTTCAAAACGTTTTCGGTTCGACACTTGCAAAATATAGCGCGATATAGTTAAACCATATCAAATAGTATATTACCAGAGCGTGGGTAGATACGCGCAATTTGCCTCGTTGTGGTAACAATGAGATCGAAAACAGAAGATAGCTTTCACCCGCTACCGTAATAAACGCGAGATTCGATCAGGTGCCGACTCATCGCCTACTCATAACTGATGCGTTCGTGGATGTTAGATTTGATTCATTATATTTTTGATGTTGTTTTTATCTGATGGAGATCGCGTGCTTGCTTTCGGGAAGCGACTGCGAGCAGGGTTGTATCGATTCGTTGGTATGGGTCGATTAATGCTACTTATTCTTACCATCTGCCAGTCAAGTAAATTGCATCACCTCATCATTGTTTCTATAATAAAGATAATAAGTTGTAATTTATTTACGTTTACTTATATATATATTCTACAGCGTCAAGGGAAAATACACTGAAACATTCACGTGGCATGGCCGTACTCGATCTACAATTTTTTAATATAATATATATATATGCATTGGTCGATTTTATGCTTCAAACTGATTATTCATCAAATCAAACAACGTCTTCCAGACACTCAGAACTCGAAAGAGCCATAAATATAGTCAAAATTAGATTGTCTATATATATATAATTTTTCTTCAAATTCTTATCAGTACTAATTGCCAATTGTCGTTGTCAGAATACTATGTACTATTCGAAGGGAGTTAAAATCCATTGATCTCGTCTTAATGATTTACAATTTTCGCAGAAGTTACATTTTGCATCCTGGTACATTGTATTGTAAGTCAATCCATTTCCGAGTCGAATGGCTTGTATCATACCCCTACCAATATTATATAATGTTCACCCTCAAATGCCGACCGGGTAGCCGTACGATGGACCTTAAGACAAAGGCGAATATTATTCTGGAAATCTATTACTAGGGGTTGCAGTTAGTATGATAGTGACATAAAGATAATATGCGTGGGACGTCTTTACACTCATTCGTGTTGTTGTCGATATGTTTCGATCCGACCATTGACTCTGTTTGATTGTTGGTTTTTGTCGCCAGGCTGCAAAGGAAGATTAGAGGATTCACCAGGTTGCCCGATGCTGTCAGTGCGTTGATGAACTCGTACCCTAACCAAGCATGGTTCACCGAGGCAGTTCGTCACACATGCAGGTAAAGAACATTCGTCATGAAAAAAAAAAAAGCGATTCGCTTTCACAAAATGGCCAAAACAATAGAGATGCTATGCTTTATTCATTCGCTTATTAAGCTTATTAACTCGTCAATAATGGTATATATGGAAAGTGCTATGCTGACGCTTATCTATTGTAGACTAATATCACCTGCCTGATAGACGTGCTCTAAAAACACTATCATTACACATTAGAAAAAATACGAATTGAAAAGTAGGTACGTAGCGTGCCGATTATTGTGGCTTGTTACATTATTATCTTGCACTTATGCTTGACCAGATACTATTATCTGGATTAAACTGAGCAAGCCAAATTCTATTAACAAAGCGATATTTTCACGCTGAAGAACAGTGGCACCGCCTTGAACGGGGCGGGTTGTTGTTTTTTGTTTGTATTTCGACGTTAGTGCCAATAGGCTGTGTGTGTGTGGTGGGAGTCGTAGATGTGCGGGGTCAGAAAAATGATGATCATGATCGAGATTAACAACGACGATCTAATACTACAACAACAATGTGTAGGCTCGACGATGCAGCTGTGATGCTCGCGGCGAATGGCGGTATTAGTGGGAGGAGGGCGTTATAGGACGCAAAGCGAGCTAAGTTGATCCGGCGCCGCAACTTGAACAGAAGTTACTCAAGAATCGTGGCGCTGCAAGTTCCGGCAGACATTTGCGGTTGGCGCAGATTGCTGTGGAGAAGATGTGCCGACCCGACTCTGTGAAGATGTGTCCGCCCGATGTTGGCAACACCCCAGTGATTGGTCTTCGGCCGTTGTCTTCGATGAAATCGTGTCGTCTACCACTTCTTCTTCTCCATGAAGAACACGCTTCGACGAAACTGGCTCCGGTTGTCTACTAACTTGATCTTCCATCGCCGGAACACTCTGCGCGTTCAAACGTGCGACCATCATTGTTGAAGGACACAGCTTGAAGGAATATACCAATGTTTATTGGCGCCTCGATAGCCGTTGCTACCTGAAAGAAATCCAGGTAAAGTTCGCTCTACCCGATGTTGTCGCTGTGCCCCACTCTCCCGTTTTGAGATACGTTTCTCTCCGTTGTAGCTCAGTTTTACGGTAGCTGCACTTGATATGAATGATCTCGCATCGAATCATCATCGGTAGTCACCGCCACTGTTTCATTTAGTTTGTGTCGACGTATGGCTGGTTGTTGCCGGATCAACCGTTGGCACCATTTGCTCGTGAGTGAATTTGGTCTGCAGACCTCTTGATCGCTGGGCCGCGCTGTCATTAAACGTGTTCATGGTACTTCCTTCATATATATCTCAACCTCCCGTACACTTCGTCCCTGGGCTCGCAACAGCTGAGCAGCAACAAGCAAGGCGTGATGAAATCGAAACTAATCTTTTCCCTTGGAAAAACGGTGACAGGGATCCTTGAGTGCTTGCTAGCACGGTTTTGCTTGCTGGTCTCGAGTGTTGTCCATACGAGCAAACGTAGTTCATCCATTGTCGAGATGTCAGTTCATCATTTTGCCGCTGGAGTTGATTAGCTACTGGCTGAGCGACGACCCCGTGCTGAATCGTCTTCGAAAGGCTGCAAACGTCCTAGTTTTGCTGTTAGCTTGTGTGGATAGAATCGAGCTCAACTTGAGTAGACTAACCCTTTTGTAACAGTATCATGACATCAGCAGTGCGCACTTTTAACATATCTAACTCTCGTTCAGTGTAGTTGCTTGAAGCTCGGTTTCAATTTTCACACAGTGTTAATCAAGTATGATTGTAAGGCTCGTAGTTTATTGTCTTCCCTCACCCACTTCTCTACTTTTAAAGATCTAACAGAACGAGAGAGAAAGAGAGAGAGAGAGCTTCAAGTTGTATACCTTCCTGCTCAGTTGAAATTAAGTGCACGCTTCCGTAATAATAGCTCGCGTTATTTCGGTGCAGCTGCAAGTGGTAATGCTGTCGCAAGTATCTGTGCCCGCAACGTTGTCCGTGCATAACATTTCGCAACCATTCATACTTAATTTTATAGTCATCGTTTTCATAAGCCTTTTAACTAATCTCATCATCATCCTCATTATTATTATTATCATCTACGTGTAGCAGTGCCAATCGCTATAGTTGCGATCTGACTTCAGCCGTAAGTCTCAACCGAGATATATATATATATATATATATATTTCGGATGTTTAGCGTGTATTGTCTTGGTGCTGAATCGTCAAGCGAATGAGCTATGTCCCTGTCATTGACCGACCTTCATACAGACACACACACATACTGTGCTACATAGATTACATGTTGTCTCTTGTTCGTTCTCGCTTGGTGACACATTTTCCCCACCTAGGTGTTCTGTTCGATTTTCTAATTGATTCTCGAATCTCGTCTTGCGGCTGACCATTGATGATTTCAGATGGCTTTCGAGGCAAAGCCGCCATCGATCGTAACGATCAATCCTGGAGGTTTAGGAAGCACGGGCGTTG
The DNA here is from genome assembly GCA_019614645.1 of Stratiolaelaps scimitus. Taxonomy (NCBI): domain Eukaryota; kingdom Metazoa; phylum Arthropoda; class Arachnida; order Mesostigmata; family Laelapidae; genus Stratiolaelaps; species Stratiolaelaps scimitus. Next base: position 2,654,059 of record JABWDB010000028.1, read on the forward strand.
GCGTCGGTATGGGGGGCACCATCCAACTGGGAACATGGACGAACGGCGAGACGGTGTTTCACATGGTGCCCGTGCTTATCAATAACCTCAACTCACAGGCAACAGGCCATGGCGGTCATGGACCTCATGGGCCCGCACCGTCAGCCCACCAGGCACATGTCGGAGGCCATCCGCACATCAACAACAGCCTTAACAACATCTCAAATATATCGTCAATGAGTAACATCTCTTCGATGAACAGCCTCAGCAATCTTCAAGGTATCAATGGACTTGGCAATGTGACATCATCGACGAACTCGATTGTCCCAGGAAACGATGTAAGTTGCCAGCCATATAAGGAAGGATAGGATGGTGATATTAATAATAATACATAGCACGCAGAGAATAGAAGATAAGCAAAATACATATATATATAATTATAATATGTACCTCGCAAGGTAATACATACACTCACACCACACACATGTATATATACATACATATATATATATATATATTTATATATACATATATATATATATATAGCATTTGAATGCGCAGTAGGTATTGGTTGCACCATTGACGAACGAGCTTTCACTGATGATAATGATCACTGGGCTCAATTTCGCATCGATTCTGCCTTCGAATTTCGGCGGCGCGCACTCTCACTCACTGTTGTCGTTCGCAGGTCACCGTTGGATCAAACGCCGGCCAGGTCGTTGTAAGCAGCAGTAGCAGCCACAGCGGCGGAATTCACCACCATACGGTTGCCAGCCACCACGGCAATCATGCGGGTCACCATCCACATCCACTGGTAGCCGCAGCCTCGTACGGCGCATCCCATTCGGCCACACATGGACATTCGACGACGTCGCACGCGGCGGCCGCTGCTCACGCGGCGCATGCAGCACAGGCAACATTGGCCGCCCTCGGCACAGTGGCCGGTGCCGGAGCGACTCCCGCGGCCGTCGTTGTGGTCAAAGAGAAGAAGCACAAGTGTGAGTTCTGTGGAAAACGGTTTACTCATCGACACCACCTAAAGACGCATGAAAAGACGCATACCAATGAGTTAGAACATGGATGCTCATTTTGCGATCGACGCTTCAATCGCAAGGATGTCTTACAGGTTAGTGCAGGGAGGCAGGACAGGAAGCGAGATAAATCTACATAGGTCCAGACGCCTAGATAAGTCCACCATGGCCGACAGCGATAGGTTTTTGAGGCAGTAGCTTCACAGCGCTACCGAAGTCAGCTAGGAGAAGTATAAATATAAGGCATAAAACAAAGGGAAAAATGTGGACAGGGATACAGGCGTATGTGTGCGGGTGTCCCTTGTCGCTTCTATGCACATGATGAGGACTGCTAGTGATCTTAACTTGAAAAAGGACACCAGCGTCAACAATAAACAGTTGAATAAGAGTATAAATAAGAATGCTCATTTTAGCCCTTGTATATCTCTGGCAGATTTCATCATCGGTATGTATCTGTTGTTGTACGAGAATACTTCATTCGGTAACTGGCCCTCGGCTCTCTGTGGCAAGCTTCGGTACTGCGGTGTAGCACTACTTTGAGGGTCTGGCAGGGGAGGGGTTATCTGTTATCGTACTTCTAGTACTACAAATACTACACACAAGCGAAGGTGGCCTCGACAGGTTCTCATAGTAATACCTAAAGGTTAAGAGCTGACGCTTGTCAGATAGGGGAACAGCTGAGGGTCAGCTCGAAAAGCACTTTTTTTTTAATAATGCTACAATTAGTACTACACACACGTACTAGCTTGTTTCTTTCTTTGCTTTCTTTATTTCATTGTTTCTATATTTCGTCTTGTTCTTCATCATCTTTTCCTTGACAACTATTGTTTCTAACCTCCTTTCGTCCATCGTCCAGGTGCACGAACGGTCACATACTGGTGAAAAGCCCTATAAGTGTCGCTTCTGCGACGAAGTGTTCTCGGACTGTCGGATGCGCACCCGACATGAGAGTCGGGCTCATCCCAACAAGCAATATGTATGCGAACAGTGTGGCGAGGTATTCGGAGTTGATCGGCGGCAGTTTTCATCACATATGAAAAAGACGCATCGTTCGGCTGTATACAAGTGTGAATTCTGCTCGCTGACATTTGTCAGTCTGCGGCTGATGCACGAGCATATCCGTGCGCACCATCACCCGCATCCGCCCGCCCTTCCATTGCCGGCTCCACCGCCACCGCGTAAGCAACAACAACAGCAACAGCAACAGCAGCAGCAGCAGCAACAGCAGCAGCGCGTGCAGATCGTTCTTGAGCCTGAGGTCGAAGCGCCAGACGTACAAGCCGTTGTCAGCATCGAAAACGGGGGTAACAGCGTGCATGTACGGAACGTGGCATCCAGCCATGGCACGGCGACCGGCGGGGGCTCTACCAAGGGCCGCCGAGGGAATCAGCAACATTCTGCGGGTGGCTCAACTGCTGGAAGCGGCGGAGGCTCGGGGGGTGGCACGACGGCATCATTCAAGTGCACGTATTGCACGCGGACGTTTAACCGCAAAGACTGCTGGAAGAAGCACGAACGCTCGCATACCGGCGAGAAGCCGTATAAGTGCCGATTCTGCGTCGAGCCGTTCGCATGCACGACAGCCCGTGCTCGACACGAACTTAAGTACCATCAGGGCGAGAAGTACCAGTGCGAAGAGTGTCGGCAGGAGTTCCCCACGAAACAGCTGTACAACTCACACATGAAGGGCTCACACCCGGACGAGCCTGGCTCACTTCGTTGCGGCCTCTGCGCAAAGACGTTCAAGGAGGCCAGCGAGCTGGAGCGCCACGTCACAGCAATACACTCGAGTCACGACGAACGCCTGATGCGGGCGTGCAGCTCGCTGTTGCCGTCACACATTTCAGCGGCCATCATCAAGGAAGAGGCGTCGATGCTGAACGCTGGTAAGGATCACCCCAATCAGGGTCAACAACAGCAGACGCCTCAGCAACAGGCCGCGCAACAGGCAGCGCAACAACAGGCCGCGCAACAGCAGGCCGCTCAACAGCAGGCCGTCCAGGCAGCGCAACAGCAGGCCCAGGCGCACTTTATGGCTCCGGAGATTCTCGAAGAGGACAACCCAGCCAATGAGCTATTCGAGACGTAACTGTTCTCCAGTCAGCCGGCAGTAAACGCTGAGCCGGGACATCACCTCTTACAGCTGTAGTCGAAGAGGGGATAAGGGAGGCAGATAGAGAAAAAGAGAGAGAGAGAGAAAACAAAAGCATGATGACCATATAAATGACCATGACATAATGACGACGATGAGAACTGATAACGGTGATCATGACGACAATTCTGATGAAGATCATCATACTGATGCTATACCACCAGCCACCGCGATGAGTATACAATGATAATTAAGGATGTGTGACTTGAGTTAATCGTAAGCGTTGGATGGTAAACGATATAATAATAATGATAATAATAATAATAATGACGATGATGATTATGATGATGCTAAAGCCGATGATGAACGATGTTGAACGAGGTGGGTTCGAAGGATGACGACGGCTACAAGCAGGTTAAACCGAAGCGACTATCCACGAAACGATGACCTGGTCATTGTAGCAACCAATAGTGTACATTATCGCCCGCCCCCCCCCCCTCGCTCCCAAATATTCCTTCTTTGTTTCCCTTCTCGCATCATCCAGGATCAATAATCTCCTCACCTCGCGGACTATCACCAGCATGGCGTCCGCAGACAGCGTTCGCATCGATCATTTCTCCCGTGTTCTCATCGATTCATCGATGAATTCATATTCATCCATTCCTTCATTTTTTCATGTACACGCATTCATTTGATTTAGCACCAACAGAGCCGCCATACATAGCCAGCCTCCTTCCGGGTAAAGTGCGCCAATAATCGCTTCGATTTTCTAAGCGATGGTGAATATGTTCAAACCGCGAAGAGGAGGTGGACTATTGACTGACTGACTGATTGACTATAATAATACATAAGAAATGATTCGTCGTCTCAAATATATATATATATATATATATGATAGTGATGATAATGTATCATAGTATCCTGCCACTCTCTTTCTGTATCTGGAAACAGCAACGAGAGAAAAACGAGAATAGGCCAAGACAGAGACAGAGAGAGTGGGCATCACTAACGACGAGGAACATGTAACAATTACATTATATATATATATATATATACGTGGTTGAGTAAGTGAGTGGATGAGTGTGCGTGTGTATGAGCGTGCGCTCGTCTGAATCTGTATGATGCGAGTAGCAGCGTGCATGAGGCGGACTCGTCTCTGGCAGTGCAGCAGACATTAGAGGTCGGCGGGATAACCGAGAGCAAATCAACCGATGAAAATGACAGATGAGAGCACATGTCGCCAAGGGATTGCTACGCGTGGCGGCCTGTTGATCAGTAGAAGTAGTAGCTATAGGTGTGTAGTTATCGTCGTCATAGAGTGGTCGTCTGTAGAGAAACGAGTTGCAATGCCAGGAGACACCGTGCGCGCCAGGCGTGTTCGGGGGAACTGCGTTGTGTGGGTGGAAATGGGTGCTTGAGTGCTTCACTAGTGGTAATAGTCTATCTATTTTATCTGATCCATCTCCCTTCTGGACCCCGCCAGCCCGCCTGAACACCTATACCCCATCCTAACGTAGTCTAGTCAGCGTAACCGAGCGGCCAGAGGCGCCACATGGACACATCATCACCGACGTTGTTGCCGGAATTAGAATATAGTCACACTCACACACACATGAGGGAGAAAGCCTCTGTCTGCACCCGCTGCACAGCCCCACGATAGCACCGAAACACACATACACATCAACACACGACAGTTAGGCAGACAACGAACGACACAGCTCAGTCCAGCCCGATTCAGCAGCACTACGCGAGCGCATCCCGTTTTCCCGGCACACATTCTCATCTGTTAATGCTAATGTCAGATGACGTTTGACCTCGACTCGGTTCTGTACATGTGGCTGACGTATGCACAAGCACATATTCGGGACCGATCGATCAGTGTGAAAAGAACAACATCGTTGTATCGTCGTCGTCGTCATCGATAGGAGGCAAAGCAAAAGAGAGAGAAAAACGAAGAAAGGAGTTAGGAAAGACGAAGGAAAGGGTGGCGGAACAGCAACCCCGCGAATGGCAGCGGTGGCGCAGAAAAAAATCAAAGCATATGAAAAGGAAGCAACATTTTCGCTCGAGCGAAACAGTTTCTTAGTTTTGTTCATTGTGGACCAGACCCACGGACGGACAGACTGGCGGAGTGCACGACAAAAAGCGAATGATAATAATTATGAATTAGCATGATGGACGATTACTATATAATAATTATATAGCGTAAGATAAAGCAGCATAAGCGTATGGGCAGCAAGAAGCGTGCAGAAGCGATAGTAGTGGATAATGCAACGGTGAAAATCGATGGAGAGAGTGTATGGGGATCAGTGATTTGGTGAAGTGGAAACCCTCCGGGCGGATTCTACGCTGAGAATAGGGGAAAATAACAGACGACAAGATATAATAATATAAACGATACAATTAACGGGATAACTGTAAACGAAATCGAAAAATAAGAGAAAAACTACTAGCATCAATCACTAAGCGAATTCAGCAATGGCCTCTCCGAGTACTTGTAGCTTTATTAGTACCGTCTCGATTCTTATCACTGTTGTTATCACGGCAGTTATTATGATTATTATTATCATTATTATTGTTGTACTTTATGTTGATTGTAGACAAAATATGGTTATCTGTCGCATATGTCCTCCTGATTTAATATGATTATATATATATATATATATAATGGTAAATGATATCTACGGTGATGTCGATGTCTATAAACATATATTGTTATTATATATACAAGTATATATATATATATATATATATATATGAAAAGCAGCTTGCTTTTGTCAGTTTTAGTTTTTCTCAGCATAGAAACAGGAAGAGGACATCTTAGAAAAGCAGTATATATATATATATATAAATTAAATTATCCAGATATATATATATATACATAGTAGATAATCCTGTATATATTGTGCATATATAATAATACTGTACTGTTGGTGATTCGACCAGAAGATGAGCGGTCAGCGCCATCGGCTGTAGGAAGAGTGATGACATAAGGAAATTTCTTTGTACTATTATTATTATTATGATTATTATAATTACTATTAAAAAATTGGGATTGTCTCCACGACATACGAAACCATTCTGTTGTTAAATACGAAAAGTGCATAAATAGAACCCACGGAGAAGAATACACATATACACCACCACACTTGAATAACAAAACAAAGGGTTAACGCACGACGTGTGTTTGTGGCCGATCGCTCTTAAGGTTATCAGCTTGGCGAGACGATCCTGGTTATACCAATATATATATATACATAAAAAATATATATAAACGAGTATATATATATACAGAAGGCATGACGAAATGATGATGATGATGATGCGAATAATGGTAATCGCGGTAATAATGAATAAGATGATGATATAGATAATAAGACGTGTAACATGGAATCGAATTTGTGGAAGAACTATCCTCATGTTTCGTTCATAGCTAGTTCATTCATTCGTGTTAATATTATGATGATGATGATGATTATTATTATTGATTTATTGATTATTTTACCCATTATTTACTAACTAACAGACAACGTGAAGCCTATCCACGTATTGGTTATCATCACATTGTGCACTTGTACCAATAACCACCATTACTATTAAAATTATTGCTTAGCGAATCGGAGATAGCTCGCAGGGAGACGAATGCGGTGATTATTACGGGAACGAAACGAGTGATCAGTACATGCTTCTCGTTCTGTAAAACTCGGTCGTCTTTTATTATGGGAAATGGGACAATTTCCAGCTGTCAGATGCATACGAACTACAATTTCGAGTCGTCGACGATCTGCAAAGGGAAGACCATGGGCAAAAATGCTCCCGCGGACCAAAAATTCATTCAGATGCGCCCACTCGCATGATATGCTACTCATTGAGCGGGTGACGACTATCGCGTCGAAATCGATTGAAATTTTACGAAAATTTGCCGTAGGATTGACCAATAGCGAGCTGAATATCGGCATTCGTGGACTGTGTGCTGCTTCTAGTTCGCGCTGGCGAAAATTCCGGTCGTGGATTCAGCAGAAAATTTGTGGTAAATTTGAATCGTCGGGAGGAACACAAATCCCGGATAGTAACTACATTTGGCGATTTTGTCTGTCGATGAGGGAGTGGGTCGCCCATTGATTGACGATTTCTTAAGGACCAACTCTTACATTTAGTCGGCTCTATATCTCTATCTCTCTCTCTGACCTCCATCCCTCCCCTTAATCAGGCAGAAATTCGAAGTTCCGGTAGCGTCGGTGAGTGTTAAGAAGCGTGTCCGATTATGTTCGTTCGATAATGGTCCAAAAAGGGTCAGCTTGTCGCTGAACGTTCTGCTCAGTTCTGAAGACCGATCATTTATGGGAACTCGGTACGCTGCCGTTCTGTCAGGCTAAGAGAGCAAAGTTGTCTCAATGATTTCAGACGCCGCGAACAATATTGCCAGGTTTGAAGACCAGGCCATTTTGCTTGTGCGCCATGCTGGGCCATAATTTCGAAGTGACATTGTCATCCCGTAGACAGTCAGGCAAGGTGTTTGGTGAACGTCCATGCGTCTCCGACGGAAGATACCACGGCAAAAGCGGGAAATGATTTGAAGTAGCATCAGTAATCTACATACGAATCAAATACATCGACTGCGGCTGACCGAAATCGAACTGCAATGGGCAAAGACTCATTTGGGGGGCATTTGAAAATCAATTATTTTTTCAGTATATCGCGGATAAATTAATGACGAGCTTGTTGTCACCTGTTACCATAATTCGCGATCGCATTGAACGAGCACAGCTAAGCAGCACATCGCAGTTGTATAATTTCGGATGTTGCGTTTCACTGCTGTTTCAAGAGCCACTCGTATTTGAAAACGGATGTCCTTTTTTGTTTCTCCGAATATTGTCCCTCATGGGTTTTGTCGCCTCTTCCTCGCCTCTTCCGATCCAGATGAATAACGAATCGATCCATAGCCACACGATTCGTAGTGTGGCAGTGGATCAAATCATTGCGCGACCGCCTAATCTCCAATTACGTTGTTGACGCCCCACACATTTCGAAAATCCGAATTCACAGTCGCTAACCGATCTCGTTCAGAGAGCACAAGCGCAGCGAGAAATTGTTATACCTGACGTGCTATACTGTCGTGTTATTACCTATTGTTGATGTATGCGGCTATCAGGTGACGGTGTGTCATTTATTCCAGATCAGTGATGTCCAACTCCCGGCGTGCTTTTGTTGGCAGCTTCGGTTATTCTCGTTTCGCGGCGGTGCGGGGTGGGAGGTAGGGGATCAGGGGAGAGGTCTCCGGCGTAGACAGACACTGTGTGTGCGACACATGTTCGCCAAAACAAACTCGAATCGTAGACGTATGTTGTGGGAAAAAAAAAATGAGTCTCTGCGACTTTTAAATTAATCCGGCGGGTATATATAATGCTACGGCAGTGATAGCAATAGAGGTGATGTCGAGAACGTACATTTCCGCAGAAGGTCAAGCAAATGACATGAGCAGGCAAAATATCGATGATGAGGATGGCCATTCGTAGGAAGCACTACCACCACCACAACAACATCAACATCAACAACAACATCAACAACAACAAAACAACAACAACAATTAGATAACTTCGACTGTTCTAACATAACAATGGTCGAATCGCATTACTGTCTCTTGATTGTAAATAAACCTATGCAACAGTTGCTCTGTCAGAAGACGAATGAGGAACGAGTTGTTATTGAGTATTGAGAGTTTTGTGACAGCTGCCCTTGGGTTTGCCATTGTTCCAATGATTAGATTTAGGTGGGACGACCCATGGGGTGAGTGCCTGCGAGTTTGAGTTACGTCAACAATCAATATAGCAGTTAGTTGATGACACGAGACGAAATCACAGTGATGTCGACGACTGAGTGAATCAACGAAAAATGCTAATTCTACCATCTAAGATGAAGCCCAACGAGCCGAAATTTTGTTCATTGATGAAGGAATATTGGAACCCCGCAGTTGGCCTTCATGGCAAAGGTGATTGTAAAGGTAAAGGTTTTATTGGTTTATTAAAGGAGCTGCAATTTTACAATGCTTAAGCTCTCTTATATGTCACGCAGCGGGGCTCGAACCTGCGATCTCTGGCTTCCGATAACCAGAGATTTAGCCGTCCAAGCCACCGCTGGATTTGTCATGTTGTTATGTAAATTCCGAGGGATTTTGAAACGAATCCTATCGACTAACATAATCAGCAGACTTCTCCGACGACCACTGAGCCTAGTAGTACCAGCCATAGTTCGCTTAGTTGTCCAACAATTTCAGTTAAACTTGCCACAAGGAAAATTTGACTTGAAAGGAAAAGATTTATTATTCAATTTACGAATTTGCATAGCTTATATTTGTGTTCGTTATCTTTCGATCGGTCGAGATACATAGAAGCAATTCATAACGGTCATTCATGGATAGTAGTCTATTGTCCTGTTTATCGCGAGTCGTCCCTCCGCGACATAGTTACATCTTTGTCTTCGACGATGTTTTATGCTGCCACTGTCTGCTAAATTCAGATGAATTTTCATCACACTCTTGTTTTCTGTGCATGAATTATAAATACGACAGAACCAAATTCGTCGACAGGAGCCTATCGACAAGATCCCTCAACAGCCCCGTCAGGCCACTGACGCACCCAGACAATGGCCGACAACGACAAAACATTTCTGTAAGATTTTCGTTCAATATCTAGCAAGAACAAAATCATTGGTTGATCCTACATTGGTGAATCTAACAAGCTCATCTAACTAGCTGCAACATCTCGTCCCAGTTAATGGTTAATGCACCTGATATTTGATATCTATAATGCATCACAATTCATTGCAATGATTAGGAAACCGTACGGTATTTATTTGGCTAAACTTAGATTTGATCAAACATTGACAGCTGTATTCGGGGCACTGGCGAACACTGGGCATTCTATCACACCTGAATCGCCGTCAGCGTCTACAAATGGGGCGATGCTGGTTGCCTTTTTTCTGGCTCCACTTATAACGAAGGGAGAAACTCACCCATGCAAAGCATAGCGAGATTTGTCCACTCCAATAGGCGCTCGGTGCTCGGACGGTAAACCTCAAACATAGCTACTACATCATTTGTCGATCATCGTCTAAATGTGAGGTTATCGCAAATCACAATATACAGATAAGTCACATATGTTCTCTTGCTGTATCCCCATCTGCTTGCCAACACGAACTCGACCTAGTTTAGGTTTAGCCAGTGTAGCTAGAGGTAGAAGCAGCCGTTCGATCAGTGGGTTTTGCTGTCGTTTTGTTGGTAACTAGCATCATTTTTTGTTGCGGAGCAGACCCGGCGTAAACAATCTACTAAGCCGCTGGTGACCCCTCGCCGTCTGACAATCCAAAAGGTGGGAACAAAATTCGTGTTTCTCTTTAATAATCCTCCAACAACAAACGAAACGTTAACAGCTAATATTAATACAAGCGAGAACATTGCTATTTCCGGCTGCTGCTGCTGCCCTGATTCCTATTCTCTCCTATTGAAAAATAGCACTGATGCTATCGTTGAGGCGGATCGTCGCTTCGTGGCTGCTGTTGGCTCTCGGGATCTCTCGCGCCATCTCCAGCACTGTCCAGATCAGAGCCTTCGTCCGGCAGTGGTGCTGTGGCTGCGGCTGCTGCTGGTGCTGCTGCTGCTGGTGCACCACCACGTCCACCAGCACCGTCCCTCTGTGGCTCTGGTTCAGCCACACGGCCAGCGTTGTTGTCGTTGTTATCCTGTTGCTCCCCATTGGCGCCAGTAATGTTGGACATTAGGTTGAGAACGGCGTCGATCAGGTTGGAGACACCTTCCAATACATTGTTTGAGCCGTTATTGTCACCGTTCTCATCCTGGCCAATTGATCAGTCATATGAAGTCGTGCGAGTAGAAAACCAAAAACGAGACAGTGAGACGTTAGTGGAGGTGCCAAGGTTGAAACGGACGGCGCGTTAAAAAGCAATACGAATAATGCGGTCTTCGTCAACATTCCGACATCAATTAATTGCGAATACTGCTGTGGTTGTTCATGTTCCTGTGAAACAGGGATGCCTTTCTCGTTGAAGGACGCCTCGTGACGATCACCGTCTAATCGAACGGGTTGGTAATTTTCAAAATCTCACATTCGTTTGTTGCTTACTCACCCAAGCTGGATTGAACGAGTTGAGGAAGTTGGCGAGGGTTGATTCGGATAACATGTCATCTGGGGTGATCGGCAACAACTTCGGGGACAGGTCGCCGTATGAGCCCTCTGGAGGGAACGGATCAAAATCGTACATCACTGAAATATAGCGGGAGAAATTGATTAGAAATGAAGAATTGGTTCGATGATACGGCAACGCTCTCATGTTTGAGAATTGTTGGCAAGGCATCTGCAATTGGTAAGATGGTCCAGGATGTTGACAAGCGCATCATAGCCTGACAAAATCAACAAATATAAGGTCTGATCGAGTGAGAACAGCTATTCATATAAGACGGCACTGGAAATTTTCGACAAACATTATGCAATTCTCTAGTGATTGACAGACTAGAAATATTGTGCTGGTGACAACCTTCACTCAGCGTCGGCTCCGGTAGCTTCCTGAACGTCCCGGAGCAGACCTTTCAAAAATTAGTCTCTACCAAACCCATAACATTTCATGAATTGTCACCTCGCCCAATACAGCACTTAAAACTGAACTCGATCGCTACTTTTATTCCCCCGAAAATCGACGAATCTTACTAACGCCCCTTCTTGGCGCGTTAATTGGGACGAACCCGGCAGGGCGGCCCTGTCCCGTTGAAACTGGCTCCTGTCTGTTGTCAAAGAGGAGGGGGCAACAGACAGCGGCGGCTATGACGCTACTAGACTCACTTGTTTGATCCCGTGGCAAATATCGTCCAAGGATATTTACGCTATTAATGTGAGATTGAGTGATATGTCGGAGTAAATTGCGCGGCGGAGTCGTTTGTTCAGTAACGGTTATAGGACGTATCCCTGAGTCGACCATCTTGGCCGTAACTCGCTCCATCCACTTCATCACATCCGGGCTTCGATACATCCATGCGCATCTGGAAGTCAAGTGACACACAAGAACGTGATACAAGTGAGAAGCTTAAGATCATTAATGATTTATGGAATCTCAAAAGGATACTCTGTGGCATACCGACACCTAGCTGAATATTCTTTTCAGGTTACCTCGGTAACGGTAACATCAACAACAAGAGCAGGCAACATTCGACGATTACTCGTATACAATTACACACCTATATAATTGATAAGTGTAACGGAATCACTAAAATTCGCTATCCGATCCCAAATGAAACCGTCAGAGCCTAGAGCGCCATCTGATTTACTACCTCCTTACCGTTCGGCGTAGAGATGCGCAGTTATGTGATAAGGGAAGTGTTTATCAAAAACCTCCGCAGTTTTCTTGTCCATCATAATCGAGTTCTTAACTGTAATGGCGTGCAGTGCGTGCGGGAAATTCGTCAAAGCCTTGATGAGCAGTTGATCAGCCTCATCATATCTTTTCAATCGAAAGTGTGATAACGCCACCGAGAAGGCAAAGTTCACGAGCCTGTCTAAATTTCGGCCAGCCTGAAATGCCCATCGATTTGATTGGGGCGACGAACAACGTCGAATGTATAAAAGCACGTATCAAAGTGTGCAATGTGTTAGGATGATGTCAAGTCTCCACGTGGCCGTATGAGTGTCAGTTGATATAAAGTAACCATTACAATACACAATGTCTTGCTGAAGTGTAAATAACCTTTTGGAACGCGTCGTAGAACTGCAGAAGCCATTCATCCTCTTCGGCGCGCAGAGCGTAGTGGTCGATGATTAGAAGTACCGCCAGGGGGTCAAATTCGGGATCGAGTGATAGCAGGACTTTGCAGACCTCCAGCGCTGTTCGCGGGCAGCCTCTTTCAGCTGAAGTCAAGCACGTACAGCAATTTCAAACAACGCAACAACAGAAAGCTACCAGGTAAGAACTTCAGACGAGTCAACTCCACCCTAGCATGGACCTTTCGAAACAGCCTGCGCCTGTTAGGGTCTTATCGCGTACACTATACATATCGTACATGCCACCCTGTAGTAACGCTACGACATCGATAAATCATATCAAGCACTATCGCAGGGTAACTGCCATCTTGCTCGTATTTGATAGTAATCAACTTACACAGATAGTACGCGTGTTGGAAGAGGGCAATGAACAACGACCGGTTGGGTTTCGCACGATAATCGAGACGGCAGTTGCCACTTTGCAGATCAAATGACGAGTGGAACGCTCTCTCCATGACGAAGATGGCTTGCTCGATGAACTCCGAGGCGCGGCTCTTCTCCTCGTTTATTCGGCAGATTGTGGCCGCTTGAAGTAACGTGTCTACGTGATCGCCAATCCTGCGACGAAGTTAAATGCCGAATGTAAAGATATAAAGGAGAGAAGAAACTTAGTGACACTCAGTGACAGCCCTGTCATGCTCACCTGGGTACGAGCCGTTTGCAATGGCGAATAATAGAAATGTTGTTTTTTTTTCTAGTCTTGGGAAAAATACCGTTCCACACCTTTGCAGCATTCCGAGAATGTCATCCTGGTTGAAGCTGTTCACGACGAGCATAAATTCGGCCTGGGTACGCCAATAGTCTGGGGAGAACTTGTACTCGAAATAGCCCACTCGATATGGAATAGGTTCCATTGTGATACCTCCAATTTTTCTACCCTGCATCCCGAGGAAGTGGTGTGCTGCAATGTCAACAATGAACGACACAAACGAACAAACAAAAATGAATTGTGACGACCGTGTGATACAATTAATTATATAAATATATATCTATATATTATAAATCAGAGATGTGGGATATTATTTTTTGCCAACCATATGATGAGTGGTATGATGTTAGCAATATCGACCGAATTGTTATTCACCCCAAGGTATATTCTTGCTATTTTTTTCAGTTTAAGTCATGTTCTCTTCTTTTAGTGAAAATGATATGTCACTTGTCCGTACTCAAGCATGCAGCTTCCGTTTTCGACGGTCAGAGACTTAGCAGTCCAAGCTGCCGCGCGTAAGCTTCCCTTCGCCATGATCTACAATTCTGTTTGGAAAGACGCGCAAACTTACCGATATGCGAAAGTGAAAAAAAAATGCCCTGTTCTCAAGTTTGAAGCAAATCGTTAATCGAAAATGTCATTTAAATAGCAGCGCCTAGTACAATGATAGATTAACGATTTTCGCTGATTCTTGTCATTATTCCAGTGTACTGATTTCAACAGCGTTCGCATGTTGAAGCTCTGTCGTGTTCTCTCCTACGTGTACGAATGCAGAGTGAACAAAACGACGAACGATGACAGAAATCTGTGAGATTCGGCGCTATTCTTCGTTAGCTTGTTACGCAGGAATCGACCGGAGGACAACTGACCTGCATCAGGGATGAGGAGACTTCGCACTGCCCCGGCAGCGAAGCGTTTCACCGCTCCCCGAGGCAGCTGCGGCTGCTGCTGATGGCGCTCCTCACGGACGACGGCGGCGCCGAACTTTTGGCGGAGCTCTTTTTCCGGATTGAGATATCCAGCGTTGAACGCTAGGGTCGATTTTAGCGCATGATCAACCTTCGCTGTTGTCACACTTTTCGCGGGCTGACTTTCCTACGAAATGATCAATGATCAAGTGAACGGAGCACATTATCGTTATCAGTTGTACGCCTCTATATAATACTTCGATAGAGGCATGTTGTTATTTCATCATGATCATCGTCATCATCATCATCATCATACGATCGGGTGTCTTAAAAAATACAATAATTAGAGAAGCAATATATGCATACGGACAGGACGACACGAACGGGAGTGTCACAGATCGTCTCGTATATCGTGACGTGTAGCAAATTTCCGCATGATAATATGACAAACACATTAAGAACAATATAGCACCGAGAAAAAAACAATGACAGAGATCATTTGTTGTACACATCTCGAGTCGAGCGTTAGATTGGAAACTTACATCTTCGATATACTTGAGTTCTTTTTCGAGTTCATCGTCGATGTCTGCCCTCACTGCTGCCGTGTCCCCCCCTTTACTCTTATGTTTGTTCTTGTGTTTCTTGCGATTTTTGCCTTTGCTGTTGTTGCTGCTGGTGGCGGCTCCAGCGGCGGCAGTTGCCATCTTTGCGTCTGATTGAGCTCTATCGGGCTTTCTGCGATGGCCACCGCCACCGCCAGCGTCGTCAACGTCATTACTAGTTGCTGCGGGAACAGGCGAACTGGTCACGTCGACGATCTCTTCATCGTCCTCGCCGTTCGAGGCATCAGCTAGCTAAAGAAACACCATGTGGATAGAGAACATTGATTCATTTGAGAGCCCAAGACTTAAGTGAATAGTTAGTAGTTATACGTGCGTATATATAGATCCGTCATTCGAACTCATAGACTGATGACGTCAAACTGTAGATTCATGATATCATCATATAGATTAGCATACATAACTATCTCTATCGGCAGGTTGCAGGATTGCACCGGTGGAGTCAATTGACTCTATTCGGCGTTTATTTTCTGTACCACTGACACGAACATGAAAAACGTTCTTCCCGTTTTACTACATAGGTACCACAGCCGATTGTTTCGAATTAAGGCAACCACGTCTTTGGCACAGCTGAGACAGACCGTTTAAGCTCGCAACACGTTCGCTCGCGTAACAGAGTCATTGATGGCGGGATCGCTGTTGCGGGCCGCACTACGAGCTATTATAATCACATTCGACGAATTGACCCGCTGTCCGTTGGCCAGCTATGTTTTCAAAGACTTGCGACAATCTCAACGAGGTTAGACTAAAAACCGGCATGCCTTTACGACCTCAAAGTTTCCCGTTATACTAACACGGCATATGGGACTAATAGACTGACTCAAGACTCAGGGGAATAATGTGAAACTCAAGCGTGCAAAAGTAAATCTCGAACGGCTTCAAGTTCGCCGTCACAGTCAAGTGGCACACCAGTCATCAAACTTTTCATAGGATTAGCACATTGGCACATACCAGTTGGAAAATGCTCTTCTTCTGTGGTTTCACACTGAAATCATCTTCGTTCGAGAGGTCTTCATCGGCGGGCGGCGCTGCGATGCCTTTGAGATCATTTTGGTGCTCAAGTCGTTTTAGCTGACGATTTGACATCGTTCACCTTTGCTGATGCCCGATCGAAATTGTTCCGAGATCTCCGACTGCCTCTGTCCAACGATTAGCCGCTACCAATTCGCTCGAGTGCACTGTGTGTTTTTATCAACCCGAAACACATGGGCAGACTAAGACGCAGTGGCAGACAATCGCTTGCGATGTTCAATGAGAGTATCAACAAACGCCCAAAACTCTCCCTCAAATTTGTTTGAAATATAATCAAATGTTTCTAGTCGGCGACAGCTATGTTCATACCGCCGAAGAAAATATTCTACTAAACATGCTATTTAGACGTCCGGAGGCAGCACATACAAACAACTGCTTATTGGGTGCTAGGAGATCATGTCCATATGAACAGTTTTGTCTAAATGTCACAACGATACCGGTATTTGACAAACCTGGACACGGCAGATCGAGCGTTCACCAGGGATACAAACAAGGAATATTGCTCCTGTGTGGCAACTCGACGATCGAAGCAGACGCTCAATTTCTCTGCTGCGCATCTGGTTTATAGGCTTTGATGTTGGGACCATTTGGAGACCGTGCAGTTTGAGCTGGCGTTTGTACTTATGATTGAGGACGCAAAAGGCGGTTTACGGTTTTTTTTTATTTAGCTGATGAAATTTAACTGGGAATCGTAAAGTCTAATCGTTACGTACAACTAAGGAGATTTCGAGCTTTTGACGCGAATCTTGATATCCAGCACATCCTGAAGTCAAATGCAGGTGGCATCATATAGTTAAAAAAATGTCTCCATTTCGATTGTCTCTCTATTGCGCGCTTGGGCTCAAAAAATTCGTAAATGTTGTCGGCATTAGTATACTAATAAGTTATATTATTAGTGTTTAGTTTACTCGATTATTTAGCACTATCAGTTTATGTTCAAAATACGTATTTCACTTCAAAATACGTACCGTTTCGGTTATCCACGACGGGCATGGCTTATAGAGCACGCACCTATCGAAGCCCTTATACGATCCTGCGCGGACGAGTTAACAGAGAGGTTCCACCTGCTGTTCACTATGCAGGCTGCTTTCGACCAGCTGACTGCTTTGCTTGTAAGGCGGGCGATATGTGTTTATTGAATTCCTCCCTCGATAGTAGTAGTAGTAATTAGTGGTTTAATTTCATGTGTACGTGCAGGATACAATGTCAGTGAACAGTATACTCGATGTATTGGAAAAGCTACAAGAGGTTGATTGGGAAAGCTGTCAACTCGTTCAAAGACATATGTAAGTAGAACATCATCTACTCAATTTAGAAAATATATTTTATAGCAAACCATGCAAAAAAAAACCAAAATCAAAATACTATTACATATATCGAACAATAGTGTTGCAGTGAAATATCCGAATTCAATTCAACTACGTCCAGTTAAACCCTTCCACGATTGCTGTCACTCTACACATGTGAAAAAAATTATGCACACACGTGTGTAAATATGTATAGATCGGACTTCTGAGTGTACAGTTCAAAAGTATAGCAACTCTCAAATTAGCAGGAAAGGAAAAGTTGTCACGCTGCAAAAGGTAATGTTGGAAAAGTTTCGCGAAAGGTCGAATGCGCTAATATCGGTGAAGTTAATGTCGCTGACGTCGACAGGGAGTGGAACCGCATATTGCTTTAGAATGAAATCACATTACTCACCTTAACTAAATAGAAAACTCCACCACAACAAATAATACTCAACTGTTCTATGAACAATTTTCAAAAGCTACGAATTTCTACCCCTGACTGAGAAAAAAATGGTGATGAAACGTAAAAAAATGGGGCGATTTGTGAAGAAGAATAATAGCGGGATCATTCGATTATTTGGACAGCAACTTCCACACGATGCTCAATGACCTACTACAGGATAACTGCACATATACATATATATATATATATATATATATATTATGCTGCACTTGCAGCACGGCCATGATTATCGGATAGGATTAATGAAAACGAGATGTTGCTAAGAGTAATTAGATTACAAATAGATTACAAAGCGGTAGTATTTGAGAAATTTCAGAGATTTTGTAGCACGAAATTGCACTGGAAGGCAAATCCGTTTACCGCACCGTCTCAGTACCAATGAGATGGCTGCACTAACGACTCCTGTGGGCTTTGACCCTTAGGACGACGTTATGTGTAGGCCTGCTACGGGGGTTGGATTCACGGAGCTCAAATCGAATCGATCTTGGGACCTAACCGATATATTTTTGAAAACATTATCATTAGTTATATTTTGTTAGAAGCCTGAGGTGTTCATTCGTTTAATTTTGATGTGGCCATATTTGCATCAAAAGTGTTTCCTAATATAAATGTGTTTTTTCTTACTTCTCGATTTTAAAACAGCCGTGTCAGATTGAAGGAGATCAGTGCAGATCCATCATGGCGTCGCGTTCAACTCATCAGTTTGCTGCTCGACGACCTATCGGAGCTTGTTTTAACTGATATGAAGGACCCATTGATTCTAAGCGTCTCGCAGAGGAAAATCCTGTCGCAGGCGTTCGATTTTCTTGTCGGCTACGCGATTCGACCAAATCTCCTCCCCGCAATATGGAGGAGCACTCGGGCAAGTTGTATATATATATATATATATATACTACATTTGGCTTGAATTCATTTGAACTCTGAATTGAAAAATAGTATCAAAATAAGAAGTTATTATGACCAATACCGTCCGGATACTGCCGAGTTTCGTAGTGCTCCGAGGTGTTCGAAGCTCATGACTGCTAATTATTAATGTTAAATTCTCCGCTTACACTGCTCTTAGCGCAGCTCATATACGCTCATTGCATGTTAGCCAAACTGAGTATTCATTTCGTCAAATGTATTTCCAGAAAGTTCCAGCAACGGAACCTCGCAGAGCCTTAGAGGAACATCGACGCCTCGTTGGATCCGTGAACCTCCTGCTTCACTTTGCATCTATACCTCAATTTGGACCTCTTCTCTATGAAGCACATTTATCGGACCTTCTCGTTGCAATGTTCCAGCTGTGTCACGCCCCTGTTCGAAAAGTCGAAGGCTCGAATATTGATTTTGCTAAACAGCGAAATAAAGGGGAATATCAGTCAGACGTTCTCGTATGGCTCGCACACGGACTCGAGATTTCGAGCAGAGATGAGACCATCACCGTGGAGAGCGTTGTGGCAGAAATGCAGTCCGACCGGTTGGACCTGCTGCCGAAAGCTGACAGCCTTGTCTCAACACTGTTTCAGCCCGCTGTGATCAAATGCCTCATGGAGATGTTGTCGCATAAGAATCCGGCATGGCTGCGCAAGGCCTGTGCGGGCAAGCTTTCGAATGCTCTACTCGTCAAGCATGGCCTTGCGCACCTTCTCGTTGCAGTCAGTGATTCGTTTGGCTCGGATGTTGCCGAGTGGAGGCAGGTAGACAACTTTGCTTCATTGGTAGCACGCCACCCATCGTTTATGGATCAAGCAGTGTATTTGAAGAATATGGGCGAGCAGTTGCACAGTATCATGTTCATCTGCAAAGATCCCACCCAGTTCCGTCTCATCGTGGCTGTACTCAACGCCCTGCTAGCTGGTAGCCCCACATTAGCAGTTGACCCAGTTTTCTATTGTTGCTTCAAGGTCGTTGTGGACATCCTTCGTGGACGAGGTGCGATCTCCTCTGAAATGCTTAGCCAGCACTTCACGTTCGTCTCGGACGCGCTGGATGTGCTACCTCAGGATGCCGTGCTACTGGAAGCTTTCGCCATACTCATGCCAGTATACCTGAGGGTGGCGGTGTTTGGCCATGGGTCAGCAAGCGGCATGGCCAAACAGGCGATGGAAATTGTGGCAGAGCTCACTGACAAAATCGAGGAAGGACCATCCCTGCTAATTGGAGTCCTGGATCCAGCCGAGATGCGATTCCCGATGCATCCGACTGTGAAAGCATCGTTCGCTGACGACGGTAAGTGTTATCGTAAAAGTGATCAATATAGGCTCCATTGATTAGGCCTACTATAGCGTACTGTACGATCCATTATCTAATAGTGAGCAAAAAATAAAGACCTGCGTCCACAGAAATCGTGATGGCTTCTATTCGCTATTCCGTTCGATTTCAGGTGGTGTACAATTGTCGACGGAAGATCAAGCCAATGTGCAAGATCGTGCTCAACAACTAAATGTCGATACTCATGTAGATTTCTTTATCACCCTCGGCAAAGTTCAACCGAGACTTCTGCCAAGGCTTTTCCTCGCTTTACTGAGGAAGTTCGATCAGTTCGAAGAGAATGTGTCGACA
This sequence comes from Stratiolaelaps scimitus, assembly GCA_019614645.1. Lineage (NCBI taxonomy): Eukaryota > Metazoa > Arthropoda > Arachnida > Mesostigmata > Laelapidae > Stratiolaelaps > Stratiolaelaps scimitus. The sequence continues at coordinate 2,674,550 of JABWDB010000028.1, forward strand.
GAAGAAGGCATCTACTTCCGAGTATTTGTCGCAGCTCTCATCACAGCTCTCAATCCGCTGGTACAGGACCCGCTACAACGAGACACCGAGCTAATGACAGAATTTGCTCTAGCTAACCTTCAAAGATATTTTTCGGCGTCCAGCGCGGCAAATAACGACGACAGTCTAGGCCTTACACTTGGTATGCTTGAGACACTGGCCTCAAACAGTGATCAGATTAGCTCAATCGGTCTCAGCCGACTCAAACTCGCTTCGGAGCTGCTCCGGGATGTCTCTGGACATCTGGCTGAACGCTGTGCTGATCTCAGTAAGGTTATCGGTGAGCTTGAACTGATACAAGACGTTAAGGCATATAGCAGTTCAGCAACATTCGTATCGTGGAAATTCGCTCCGGCAGCAACCAAAGCACTGTTAAATCTCGATTGGAATCAAGCGGAGAGCTCAGCCGTCAATGAGGAACTGGTCGACTGGAAGGAACCTACTCTTGATGAATTAGTAACGTATAGAATACAAAGAAACAGGGTGATGGTCAAGTAAGTGGTGGCAGCGTTTATATTTCACATAATTCAGCTTGCAAGAATTAAAGTCTAGTGGCTTCTCAGCCACAAAGCAGTACACTACAAGTATCATATTAGTCTGCATCTCTATTAGTATGAGCATGATAGAGATCAAAGATTGCTTCATATTGATAGTTAAGCGTTTCTGTTACGCCTTGACCAAATCTTAAATTTGTCGGTCCTTCCAAAAAAAAGTGTTTCCTGGTCCGCTTTTGACAAGACAACTAACTGAGACAACAAACGTGTTCAATGATTCTCAACATTTACTTGTAGGGCCTCTATTTACGGAACAACCAGCGACTATCGGCGAGTCAAGGAACAATTAGAAAATCCCGATACCGCAACAAGGGGACATGGCTACATTCAGCTTAGAAAGCTGCTATCCGCCAGGGACAGCGATACAGTGAAAAACATCGACACAGTCGTTGAATTGTGCCGGTAAGCAGGGTCCGGGTAAAGCGATCTGAGAGAATAATGCACAGCTATTACAGTTTAATGAAATTTCACATGAAAATAGTTCCAAGATTCAAAGTGGCAAACGGATGTGAGTATATTGTATCAGGTGAAACCCACCCGATATTCAGAGTTACACGAAAACTATAGATGCCATAATAATCCGCATTATAATACTGTGTGACGCTTTGATATTTTCTATGCGACACTGTAGGCAAGGCATGGAAGATACGGACTCGTATATATACTTGGGAGCTGTTCAATGCTTCGCGCTATTGGTTGAACTGGATACAGCGAGGCAACTCCCTACGCTCATGGACGTCCTGAGCGATGCATCATCCTCTAAGGACAACCGAGTTAAGGTTCTTTTGGCCGAGTGTCTGGCGAGATATATCCCGGCATTTGGTGATATGATGCCTACCTACTCCGAGCGTCTCATTGAGGTATGCGAATATATTGAAATGTAATCGACGATTTCAACAGTGTGTTTCAGTAGTGTTATGGGTCGATTTAACAATTTCTTAATAATAAAAATGATTTTTACTATTGTCATTAACTCCATGTCAGTTCACGGCGGTCGCAACCAATATCCCAGATACTTATTGCGCTACAACTTGCCTCTACAAACCTACTGAACGAAAATGCGAGCTTTACAAAACAATATGCAAATTATCTCACGTGTCTTGCAAAATGTGACGTATTGTATCTCTACAAAAATTTCCAAATTGTATAGGTTTTTTGCGGATGTGTTACACATCATAGCATTAGTACACATTACTCAATGACGGTAGATAAGTTGCAAATACCCATTATGCGTTATCAAATTCGACCAGGTCCTCTTAACATGCTGTCGCGCAGAGGAGGACTTAATGCGCGTATTTGGCTGTTCGCTATTGGGCGAGGTCGTGGGACGGCTCACGAACGTCGAGCGGATATTCCGTCAAACAATCAATATCATTGTGGCTTTGATGACGTCGGACCAATGCGATATGGTCCGGTGGGCGGCAGCCGAAGGCCTCGCAAGCCTCATGAAAGGTAACAACATCGTCGGCGGATTAAACATTCACACTATTTCATTCTCTACTATCGCCAAACCTATGACCTCATTGAGACAGCAGCATGGAAATTGCATTAATCAATTGTCTAGTTGCCCACCTCTTTTTAAATTAAAGGACAATAGTGGAAGCATTTCGCGAAAAATTTTCTGTCCGATGGAGGCTGTAATGAAAAACTGAGTTATATCGATAAGGTCGGTGCATGCACACGTTCTGTTATCAGGTATGGACGCGGCGATTCTGGCTAGTGATTACGGTGGTGAAGTTCGGGATCTGCATCGTGTTGTGAAGCATCTGTATGCTAACACGGAGGATCAGCGACTTATGGGCCATCTCCAGGAAGTTTTGCTTTCTCTTGGAGATCTAGCAAAGAAGCTCATCCAGGGGAACGGGCTGGATCCGGGTGACGATTCGCAGATGAGAAAGTTGAAATTGTGATAATGTGTATTTCGACGACCTTAGCAGGGCAGGTCGCATCAAAATAGTTTCCTTCAAACGTTAGCATTTCATTGGATTTGTAATAAACTAATACCTCTTTTGACGGAGCCGCTATTTTAACTAAGCACACAGAATAGTTTACTAAATGTTATTATATATATATATATATTCAAAAGCCTTGACAATTCAACATCCAAGCATTTTGCTTGCAGTAGCAGTTCAATTGAAAGACGTGTGGGTTGCCACACCTATCCTCACACAAGATATGAGTAATAAGATGAATGATTGAGCCCTGCATATCACACCGTTCGGTTTGGTCGCGAGAATTTTACTGCTCTAAGGACAATATAGACCAACACCAATTTCACCACGACCTATATCGGTGTCTTGCGTGACGCCGGGCGGACGAGGCAGATGGACACACACTGCAACGAACACGTTAGGTTCCAGAAAATGAATCGTGCCAGCTATTCGTTCAAACGTTTGCATCGCACTTACGCTTATGACTGAATAAAAAAAAACCCCGAGTACAAATGGCTATTTCAACCATTTGTACACAGGTTTTATTGCTGTTTACGTAAAGCCCTGACCAACCTCAACCACCGTTGGGGTGATAGTGAACACACAGTTCTCGTTCGCTTTGACTTTCGCCTACGATGGTACCCCCGTTGTAGTATAATTCATTTATTATTATTATTATTGGTGTTGCCGTTCTTGTTGTTCGCAATCCTTCTTGACGAGATTTGTCTTGTCCATTTTTCTGGATCGTATCATGATAACGCTAATCGCCAATCGGCAAACTCAAGCGAATTCGTTTGGGCTAATCCGGACGAGTTGCGTCTCTTAGCGGCCTCACATCAGAACAACGACATGAAGCAGCCAGGTAAAAAAATCACCTCGTCGAGTTTTAAAAGCACACCTCTGATCATTCGACCACCTTAGTGAAATTGTTAGTAAATGTTGATTAATAGCCTCAGCTCGTAAATAGTCGTATCATCAGTCACACACAAAGTTAGCTGGGCAGCAGTTTAAAATGTTTAGCAACAAATAAAATATATAATCAATCGATCAATCAACCAACCAGCAATTTCCACCCGCGCTGGCTTGTACATCGTCATTATAGATATAAGTCTCGGATGAAAGATTCTCGTTGTAGGTCTTGCGGCAAATTATATGCATCAATAATTCCCATTATTGTATGATAATGTCAGTCTACTTACATCAATAATATTATAGTAATAATGACCTACACTTTATATAAGGTTTATATATTCTGTGTATGGATGTGTGTGTGTGTGTCTGTGATCAATTACTATAAATAGATATTTAAAAGTACATAATATTTCACGCAAACAGAACGAAACGAGTCTCATAAATTCAGCAATTTATAGCAGCAGGTCAACGCGAGGCTCTTGTGATACAGAAGCCATTACAATCCACAGTAGGGCCAATGATCACTAGCGTAGCTGTTTAATACGACGTATAAATAATACAATAATGTAATCTGTTTATTTCTGCTCATCGAATCGACAACTGTTATCTATTTATTATTTGTTCTATTCTCCTGCTGCTGCTGCGGCGGTTGCTATTGCGAGTGTCCGCGTTGAACCTTAACATTTCGAAGTAAAATGTGTCCTGAGTCCTAAAGATAACTCTACCTTTCCACTAACTTTGTTCTCTTCTCATCCAAATACGACCTCTCGAAGACGCCCGCTGCGACTGCCGAGAGGCGAATGATAGATCCCATAGCACAGGCCAAGATACACGCACCTCTAAATCACTATATATGTAGCTTTTACTGGTTCGCCTCACATCTACATCATCGTCGACAGCACTGCGCACGATTACAAATAAAAATAACAACAATACGTTCTCCGAGGATGCGGAGAACTTACCAACGAGCTTCTTCCAACATCGTCACTTCAACATTGTACATTGTTCCATCTCTTTTATTACAGATATATATAATGTATATATATATATTACTTACTATATATCATAACACTATGCGTACGTGTATATTTTTTATGTAAAGGTATAGCCTGTCAGGGACTCTGGATTTCGCCAGAGGCGAGGCAATCTATTGTGCCTTCATGTGCAGGCGTTTGCCCATGCGATCAACAGTTAATCTCGCGACATTATCGTACATCAGTCACTGTCCGGCTATAGCGATGGACCATGTTCTTAGGTCGCGATTTCGCCTGACCACAAGTAGAGGAACCAGCCACTCAAAGAAAGCGAATCTGAAGGTCTGAATTCAATTGACGTCCGCACGGCTACCAGAACGATGTTGACAACGTGCCCACCAATTCAACGTGTGAGCAACAGGAGTGCAATCATTATAGAGCATAACCGGTCCTAAAGATGGTCCATATATCCTGTTCTAACCGGGGTGCTAACTGTTCCACGAGACAGAGCTTTTTTCCATAGTATGGAAGCCTTTTTCAGCACAAAGTCAATCAATGTAATAATCAGCAGATCATGTCACGCTCAATCTGATCTGCCACTCCCGATGCTGCTGTGTTACGAACTTAATCGACCATCCAACCAATCAGCTAGGCCCATTTGTAATATGTCTCTATCAAAACTAGTATCCCTGCTACACGGCATGACTCATCCGCTTACGTCGATCGACTTCACTCGATCTTCATTCGACTTCAATGTAGAAAGGTTCCCTGTTTCAGTGCAACAAACCGAAACTGGCTAGACAGTTTGGCTCTGTCTGAGCCTTCATTCTCGGATCACGTATATGCTCGAACTCTCTCTACTCTGGTATTCTCGATCAAATACATGTGGCAAAGTTAAATAAAGAATTTCTAATTTCGGTCTCCTTGATTCCTTTCGTTCATAGGGATCTCGATGTGTGGAAGGATTTCTCTATACATGTCTATGTATCATCATACATCTCCTAGCTATTTCAACTAATAATGTTGCATACCGTCAATATTGTCCAGTACTCCCGTTTACATAATTAGGTGTTTAATTACCTGGCGAATACACAGGGCGACTTACGAGTCGGTGTACTGTTAGAAAAACGTGGGGCTCGACGCTCGCAAACGCGATCCAATACATAAGTAACGGTAGGCCCAGTTCTCCTAGAGCACAGCCATCTATATATATATATATACTTAGTTGTAAGTAACAGCAGAGACCACCAGCATAGCTACATTAATGAACGACATTCGAACTTTTATCCAATGGCTGCATCGGCTGATAGTTCCTGATCCGTACAGCCCGGTGTGTTTTTTTCCTCTACATACCTCTCATCATATTGTACCCAAACATCATTGTATAATCGGTGTTCGTTAGTTCACGATCGGGTAGATTGGAGTGCCCGTATGATCCAGTACGAGCGTCTCGAACGTGGACACGTGTGAATACGATGACGTCAAAAAAGCATCCCTTGATTCGTCTCTGACTGGTTCTCTTTTGCGCTCTCTTTCTCTCTATCTCTCTATCTTTCTCTCATTACAACAATAACAAAGCGGTTACTTAGATGTATAAATCTTCTTATCTCCTCATTACTGCTATTATTATTTATCCTAAATGTATATATGCCTACGTTCACGGTGGGCTCGCCCTTTGACGCCGGGAGACTACTGGGCCGCGATCCTCGTTTTTGCGACACCGCAAAATCAGATTGAAAAGCAAAGTGCGTTGTGCAGAGCGAGTGAATTCTTCTCTGCACAACTGGTGAATGAATGCTTTTTCTGTTGTCTATTTAGTAATCGTCATTTTGTGTTGTTCTGCTAATGCGTGATCGGTGATGACTGTTCGCCGCTTCGTCGGCAACAATTCCATAAAATTGTTCGTACATTTCTCCCCATACGCGATGGCTAGAAGAGAACTCGCCTAGAACAGCCAAACGGTGGGATTCGAGAATTTCCCAAGAGTCTCCCAGTGTATCGTCGACGCAAATATTCTGTTCGTTGTAGGTAATTATCATAACGAGATGTAGTGCATGTAGCGATCGCTGCGAAACAGGTAGGAACAGTTCATGTGCATGTAGCCTTTGTTGTGACACCACGAGTGGTGCTCACAAGGGTCGGACACACTTCTTCACCTGACTCTCTTTGAAATATTTGAAATATACCGTAGACACGAAGTGATTTGACGTTATTCACCGGTAACATTCACAATCACAGGGGATTGTAAGGGCAATTGGTGATTATCAAATATCCAACTAAGTAAATTAGAAGTAAACGACTTATGCATGAACTATTCGGCCGCATTCAATTCGAGGACAGTTGGTGTTCTCCTCTCGAATGGAAATTCGTCATACACCCACGACCACCGACACACACACACACGCACACTCACGCACGCATTTGCATCGCATCGTATCTCGACGATTTTACTGCTGACAGGGAAGAGGCGGCCGTGACGTCTGGACGATTTTCGGCGCTGGATCAGTGTTGAGGGCGTCCTCCTCATCTTGCTCACAGACGTGGACAATGATGCCGGGATGTTTCTCGGATTGCGGGTGTAATTCGTGAGTTTCACCTGGAAATGTTCGCGCAGATGAGTGAAATAACAACAACAACAACAGCAACAACAACAAAAACGGAAAGGTTCTATGTAGGTTGTAATATTATAGAAGGCGACCGCCGAACATATCAAGTATGGTACAGGTGATTGTAGATATGGCAGGAGTATAATATAAGGCTTATATTATAATATACTCTGCCCACCCCCCACCCCTCCCAAACATTTTAGCATTTCATGTTTCCTGTGCGGAAAGTATACGCGAAGAACTGGTAGATTTTCGTCAGTTCCAAGAAGCGATTACAGGCTAATCGCACTTAGCCTGCCTACAGGTGAATAGGTAAGCTGTTGTAGTAATTCAGTAGATTTCCTTCCTACGGCCGACTTCGTAGGAAAATATGCCATGTCGACCCCGATGTAAATCAAATATCGACAGAAATCTGTCTTGTGTCCACCGTTTCCTTGCTGTGCTGTGTTGGGTGTTATATCAATAAGAGACATTCCAAATGGCTGCCGCAATCAGCTAAACAATGAAGGCGAACATCAATTCAAACACGAGTTGTCTTTAATCTTGCCTGACGTATCTATCTATCTATCTATCTGTGTCCAAGATATATGATAGCATCCACGTTACATGTGATCTCTGTAGGCATATCTATAAATTCGCAGAATTACTCTTAATGAAGGCGCATCGAATATCGAAAAACTCACCGATCAATTAAGTCGATTATTGAATTATATTGTACTATCTATCTATCTGCGTCCGAATGCACGTACGCCATGTATCTCCGTGTTCGTCTTTGTTGCTATGCCTCCGTTGAATGAATCAACGTCAGCCTGCTGGAAAGATTTGAATATAGAAGGGGACGACGCTTCTCGGTTGTTTTTTTTGTTCTGACAGAGTTGACCTCGATTGATCGACCGTCCTGCTCTCATTCGATTGTGCCACCTAAATCTAATGATTTCTGTGTAACAGAGCCTTTGATACGTCGCACAGCGCCTCATTTATAGCTGCTGTTGCTGCTTCGGCTATTGCAGCGGTCTGGAAGTCGTTATTTTAGATGCCGTTCAGGCTACCTCATACACCTACGGCCTAATTAAAATCACTTGAGGAGGGCAGGGGCCGCCTGAATGAGCAGAAGGTCCTAGAAAACGGTTTTTGTTCGCGTATTATTCATTCCCTAATCGAAGTTATGCTCGAATTAATTATCAAGCATGAGCTGGCCATAATGATATTAAATAGTGAGAATATTCGCAGTAGTTCGCACAGTTAATCACTAAGTAGTGTAGCTTGCATGAGTTTTTCACGCAATTACAAGTGTACGTGGCCTCAACGGGCAGCCCGGCATCGCGTTGTTTCCAATACTGTGCTAAATGTACTTTGGTGAAGACAATATCATAATTTTAAGATTCTAATCATATAATGAACATCGGACAGATTTGTCGCCACGGTGTTCAGAATCACTACAACGAGGCCGCCGGTGTCCAGCGGCAGAACAATGAATATCCCCAATGGAAATTGAAACGATTAACAATAGTGTCGCAATCTTGGACCTCTAGAAGCAAGACCAGAACGGCTAAATTTAGTAGTTAACAGATCGCTCGGCCAGTGTGCGACTGTGGAACAAACACGAGTAAAATCGTAGAATTCGCCATGCCTCGGCGTCGTGGACAACTAGGTCTGAACGACTCCCGGACGAGTTGTATTCTTCCAGCTAGATTTGTTGGCAGCGGTCAGCGTCAATTCGGATTAACATCATGCATATACAACACTTCTCGCGAACTCTGTGGGAGATCCTGTGCGACACTTACTTGACGACCGGCACATTTACGTGGAGCAACACACCGTCACAATCCATCGTAGTGTTAGTGATGAACGAACGTGAGTGTATTCACGCAAGTCACGGACAAGCCACAGGTCACGTCATTGCATCGATTATGTTACATTATAAAAATATGTGAAGATATATATATATATAATACATGACTCAGCATTATCACCATCGACTCTGAGGTTGAATCCAATCAAAATCAATTACGTATTTGCATTGATTGTGTTTGTGTGTATGGGTGTGGACGAGTTGACGTGCAAGCATTGAGTACAGATGTGTAGGCATTGATGAAGATCAGCCACGGCTAAAGTATGAACAGTAGAGTAGCCGTAGCACGTCCCCTAAAACCCACTGGTGCGCGTTGTTTTCGGCAGTCAGCCAGTGAGTGAATCACTGGCCGGCTGCGTTGATTGATCGGCATTCCGAGATGCGAGCTTTAGTTGGGACAATTCGCCGTAGGGCGGATGAATTCTGTTTTGTGCAGGTCGCGGGTTTTCGCGCCACTACCTGATCGATAGCAGCTGAATGTCCGTTGAATGAGTTGGCGGCCAGGGGCTGCCAGCTGCGGTGTGACCACAGCGCGACTGAATGCCTCTGCACCTATATCGCCCCCTGCTTTACACACACCCACGGTCGCACACACACAAAAAGGAAAAAAACACAAACAGCACCAGCTCTGTGACATCTTAGCGACGTCCGCTCCGCGCCACGCGGCCTGCTGCATCTCCCATAATAGTCGTTGGCTTACGCTCAGGATAGCGCGAGCATATGGGCGATAGCAATCACACAGTGACGCTACCCGTCCATACAGTTGCACGAACCCACGCTGCAGCCCAATGCAGGAAGCTGAACAACCCCTCTGTAGCACCGGCAGTGTCAGCCAGCCGGCCACCAGCAGCAGCAATGACAGCAACAGCGGGAGAGTCAGAAAAAAGGGCAAGCCGGGCCCCCGCACCAAATGTTTCCCTCGCCATTTTTCAGTCTCTGTGACGTCGATCGGCCCCCTCCGTATCTGGTGTCTGCATCACCGTGAGCCGAGCTATTATTCTGTATAAGGCATACCCATTCGTGATTTACCCTACACGCGTTACCTCATCGTTACCTCGCGTTCGTGACGTATGCGGTTTGGTTTGCTTAAAAGTTCGGCGATGTCGTTACTAGACCCGGAAGAGCGAAGAGCAGCGTGAGTCACTTCGACAGACGCATCTGCCGCAGCCGTCGAAGACAAACGCAAACCGGCATCTTTCTGTAGTTTTTGCCATCGAGATGCAGATTGAATGCGGTGCAATTCGTTGTCTGCTTCTCTAGCGGGGTGGTGCCATTGTCGGAAGGACGAAGATGGTGGAGGCGAAAGCGAGCTACCTCGCTTTGGTGAATTCCTGCATTTTGCAATTGTTCTTGTTGTTGTTCTTCGTTAATGGTGGCGTGGTGGCGTAATGCTGGCACAGAGAATGATACGCGACAAGGACAAGTGCAACTGACATGGTCAGTCTGACGAATAGCCGCGCTGAAACCACTCGAATCGCATCAGCAATGCTATTTCAAGGCAATGCAGGACGGTTAGTAGTGATCGTCTGAGAGTTGTTTTTAAGATTGTTACAAATGTATGTTTCCTTTGGTTATTTAATGGACAAACTTGTTTAATGTGTGTTTTATCATGTGAACGTAAACGCAAACAGATACGCATGTCGTATAAGAGGATTGCGTAAATGTCAGTATTCCATTCGCTTGATATAGGCGGATAAACCATGTGGGGGCCTTGTGCAAGATTATCGCATCTTGCAAAAGAAAATAATCACTCACACTTGGCTGGACCATCGCATTGGCACTGAAGTGTGCAGGAAGGTTGTCTCCCGACCCGAGTATACCTATTACTTAGTTACAGCAAAAGAGGTACAAGCAAATGTTCGATCGTTGACTCTTGATAATGCAGAGCATCCGGACAAGACTGCCAATTGAAATGAAACAGTAAACGTTTATTGGTTTATTCAAGGAATTGCAACCTCTACAATGCTGAAGTTCTCTTGTGTGTCATCACCAGGTCGCGGGACTCGAACCAGCGACCTTCGTCTTTTTTTTAGCTCGACACTTAGCCCGTTTCAACATCATCTCGTACACGACTTGCACGCTCCGATGACTGAATTACCTGCATCAATGCCAAAACGAATCGGGCGTCTGGACACCTTCCCTCTCATACCTGTGCACGGATCACTTCCATATGACATATCCCCTGAGGGATAGGTCTATTATTGGACGACTAAGACTGCTCATGAGTTTATTCTGGTAAAACGGGGAATCGATTAAGGCGATGTTCCCTTGCACTTGATCAAGGACCACTTTGTGGTAGAGCAACAGTACAAAGCTTTGGGGTCTACAAACAAAAAAAACGCGTCGTTTCACATCATTTTAACCGATTACAAGCAAGTCGTGTAGCTGGTAACCCGTCGTGTGGGGTTGCATCCGGTTACAGGCATAGCATATAGGGTAGTGGTGATAGTCACACGAACAGAAGCAGAGGTACTATGCTGAGCAGATACGACTCGGACCGCATCTAGACATTCGTCTGTCCATCGATCGATTGCAATGAACGAGCTGAGCGCTCAGCTTGAACGAATCGAAGAAATGCATCACCATGTGGATCACAGTGCGAGGCTCGTCTACCTATTCAAAATGACTAATCACTCTATCAAATGCTTGATCATAATTTGCCAGTAAATTTAAGCAGAACCCGTCTCCTGAAATCGAATCTACACTTAATATGTTTCGACTAGAGTGATTAATGAGTGAGAATGAACGTTGGCAGGGTCCATTTCAACGATCAGGCTCCGGTTGAACTACGCCACCATCTAAAAAAAAAAGTACATATTGCTGTCCAAGTGTCTAAAAACGTTCTATAGACATACGTGTATTGACAGTATAATGCCCCAGTGTATCAGCACAGCCTGTTTTGTCGGCCATGTCCACAAAACAGGCTGTACTAATACACTAATATTCTCTTATTTGGCTTGGCCGAGCGTTGCGAGGGTTTTTGCGCAAGCCTTGAAGGCACAACGATTCGCATGGGCCCCATTGCAGCGGGGTCGCATGGCCGATAGGTGTGGTAATTAGATGATTGGGCGCCGGGCTGTAAACTAGATTAACTGATTTCGAGCCCCGCGGGTGTATTATGTCAATCCCTCCAAGATATTCCGCTTGCTGGGATTGCATCAAAACAACATTTGGATTTTGAAAAGATTTCTCTTGACCTCACCGTTGCAGCACGAATGCCGCATTATATATATATATATATATAATATTAACGGTATATGCTAGCTTGCAAAACTCGTCTGTTCTTTTCTGTGTATTTCGCGTAATATAATGCCTCTAGAACTCCCCCTCCGCGCGTGGGCCGATTATGATTTCGAACCGGTCGATGTCTAAAGCATGTCAACTGCGTGGGATTAGGTATTCCTGAAACAAATTAGCTAGAGGAGGTGAGCTGGCCCGAGAAGCCAGCGTTAAGAAGGCCGTTTCTGCAGATTAGGCAGAAGATCGAGGGGCGACCGAGATGGTGGGTTGGTAGAGAGTGAGCTTACATGCAAAATCCGATCGACATCGAGTAGATCTTCGATAAGGCGAAGTGCGTATCCAGAGCTGCTGTGGGTTAGTTGAACGTGGCCTCCGTAGGAAAAAAAAAACATTGTAAACGCATCAATACGCAGTAAAACCACGTCAAGCATGCTACATTCCAGTCCCGTATACCTTGTCATATAGCGCAATAACTGAAGTAACCAAGGAAATATCATACTCGATTCGAGCAGAAATGATCTGATATCATCATTGCTAGCTAACCATCCATTGACACAGGGTAGCACCAGTGAGTTCATCTGTCTAGATGTTTGCGTATGTCTCTTCTATTATGGACAATAGCCAACTTGGTAAAGACTCGTTACACGAAGGTGGGTGATTTCATCACAAAGCCAGCTATGCCAGCACACCATTTCCGGTCAGTAAATATGAACAACGGCGACACCCGGATTCTTAATTCGTCCACACTCTCGACTGACATTCGCTAGCTCGGTCGCCATTCGCCACTGGCCGACAACAGTAGCACACTAACAACGACAACAACAACAATGAGAACAGCAAAGAATATCGTTAGCATCAACGCCGCCGCCTGATCGATTCCCTGTAGACCTGGACACTGTCCGGTCCGAGATCTGACATGGGAGATTTACTCAGCTGATCGGATAATGATCCCTGAATATAGCGTTGACATTACGCTCTGATTTTACTCTCCTTCTCAGACGTTCGCTTTGTTGGTCTCTCTCTCTCTCTCTCTCTCTCTCTCTTTCTGTTCTGACGGTGCTCGCCAGCCGTTCAGGGACGTTATGCTATCCAGCTATATGTCACATCGAAGTGAAACGTATATAGGACTGGATACTTTCACATTTGCAAATCTAAATATGTCTGGCGGCGAATAGACTAAACAGTAAATGTGTTTACTAGTGTCCTGACCACGCAGATTGCGTGGGGAAGTGGCGGCGGGTGCCCTACAGCAGAAATAGATGACAGAATGAACTGGAACTACACTCGAGATATATATATATATATATACGTACCTTCGAGAGGGAGACCGAGAGCTATTGGTTCTGGCACGTTGCGTAATGACATTGGCTAGCAGATTCGATTGATAAAAATGCTTCTATCTACAGCGAGCGACCAACTGGCAGCTCATGGCAACCCGTGTTTCACCCGTGTATGAATAGGATAAAACTAAGGGGGCTTTACGATGCAGAGACGAAGACTCTCTATCTCTCTCGCTCTCTCTATAAATGAGGTGCGATTGGATGGGATGGCCTTTTCGAGGGACAGCTGGGGACTCCAGCAATTTCAGGTCTATCCATATGGCACATATATGGCCATAAGGTATCACTAAGCGGATCCGCCAAACGAAACCCCCCCATTAGTACCCCCGACCACCCTACTCCGTCTCTATTTTTCTCTTGCCCAGCTGCAATTCATATTCACACATGCTATACCCCCGCGCAGAACAGAGCGAAACGGGACCGGTTGTGACGACACAATGGAATCACGGTCGATGACGCAGATCGTACGTCTGGACATACGTCTGCGAGGGCAGCGAATTCGATACAGAACACTCCAGCATAAAGGCATCATATCGATAGATAGACAAACATGGGCAGATCCGATACTCACAGGTCCAATGATCGGCTCTATGGCCCACGTACAAGATATGTATGTATTATTGTACAATGGCTCGGAGAGGCAGGAGGGGGGCTATCATCCATTCATCGTATGCTGTGTACGAGGTGTTTTTTTTGGGACAATCGGCTCAGGCGTACTCAGCGAAGATTTGCGTCCGCGATAGTATCTGTGACATAAGATCAATGTAGATCAGTTTATTGTTAGCTGAGATGCTATTCTATTCGCCGTCCACACTAACCATCTATCGCTGGCTATCCGAAAGTCTGCAGCAAACATTCATAGGCGAATGGCACGCAAATAGTGCGCTCTTAGAAACGGCAATCCAGTGCGATTCTGTTAAATAGCAAGAAGCGGTCGCCAGGCGCCGATTTGTTCAGGGTGCAGAATTCCGAGTCGTATTGCGTACTAGGGAGAGTGGGCCGTCCATCAATTGTGTACTTGATTTCTTCAGTTGAGTACAATCGAAATAATATCGAGATAGATCAGCTACTAAATGATACAGCGTGTAGAAGATTCGCGACAAGTTGTTCAAATACTTCGACAGCGTTCGTACACGTTGCTGCTGGCTGATGATTGTAAGAGCAGTTCATACCTCCACCTTGTAATCGTCTCTATCAAGTGCCACCATAAAGGCGTATAATGCACAAAACTCAAAATAGACAAAAGTAACATATTTGTTCAAACATACAATAATTAGGAATTATGGGGGGAGATTAGTTGGGGACCAGGGCCGAGGCCGACATTGTCCCGAATAAGGCGATGGCATTGCCTCCTCTGCCTCACAGCGAGTGACAGGCTTTGCAGAAGGAAAGATCCTGCGCGCTTGTCCCCGGTGTCGTGGATCAGCCTGCGGTAGGCCCCTTCGAGGAAGTTCGCAGTGAGGGGGCCGTGTCCGCCTAAGGTTTCAAATGCAAGGGGGGAAAAGAGGTGGGTTGCCTGGAGTGGGGCGTACTTCCGTTGCTTAGCCCGCTCCGCCCGCGCTACCGCGTGACCAGGGGTGGTTGCACAGTGGTTGACATAAGAAAGTGCTACAGTGTCAACCTCCGTGTCATCCCAAACGAGGTGCTGGCCTCGGTGGAAGGTGGTGAGAGTGAGGCCGTCTTCAGCCACTTGGCAGTACTACAGCGTTCGTCCAGGAGGGGACTTACTGCCCATATATATGGATGAACCCGCTTCAATACCTTCCATCAGTTTCGAATCACTGTATGCCGACATTTCATTCAGCCGGTTATCAGCCATAAACAATTGCCATGCTGGTGCTAGTGTTGTTTTGTATGAGAGGTGAGCGTTGATACCATTTCGAAAGTGATTAATTTTCGCTGGCACTACCACCGACGCGTGTTGTTGTTCTTGTTGTTGTTGTTATGGTCTCGGCTGCCGTCACGATTATGCCGGTTGTTGCTGCGTAGTGCTCGGGAGGCAATACCCTTTGCAGATGGTTACGATTGCCAGCCACTACCGTACCACATGGGACGCGATGACAGAGGGCCTTTTTGTTTATTTGAAATAAACCCTCATCCCTCAGAGCGAATTGAACCCACGGCGGCGAGAGAGGCCGACGGAAGAACTTTGCACGCTACCAACTGAGCTATTCGTGTTTCGCCGTCAATCTGATCATAGACGATAACAGATATCGTCAACAGCTATAATATACGAACGGCTACAGATCCACATGTTGATGAATAATGTGGCGCTGATTAAGGGGTGATCAATTTAAAAACACCGATTTTGTGAACGTAGTACTCATATTTATATTATTGATTTCACTCAAGTGCTATTTAATCTTTTACTACTAATTTATTTCATCTGAAACTACAATCGATATTAGCATATCAATTTCCCAGTAAGTCGCGTCTACGGAATCTGATTAACCTGGATAGGAGCGGATTCTCATGCAAAAGCGATATTTACATGACCTTTCCGGCCGACTAGTGACATTGAAATGGAAATCAGCCATCATTGAAATGTCAGCATTTTCTGATACTATTTTTGATTCGGTGAGACATTCGCTCCGGCTGATCGTTATTTTCACAGCTGTATGGCTGGCTAAGCTAGTAATTATATGGCCAAATACATACCTGGCGCAAGGTTGGCAAGGGCTGATAGGATGTCATAATTGATGGAAGGTTCAGCCTCTTCGACGGGTTCCCATCCGACAGGCGGTGACGCCGGAGGCGAGATTAAGAACTGCTTGTAGGGAAGTGGAGGCTGTAAGTGCGGGTCCTCGTTCTGCTGTGAAAATCATGAACAAGGGACATGAAATAGCATAGGCAATACGTAACGCGTTAAGCCGGGCCTGACGAGGACGCACCGATATGTCGTATATTCATTACGCGATAGTTCCCTCTCTATGTAGTAATATTATAATAATTCGTCGAAAGAAATTGTAAACAAAATGTTTACATGGTTAACTACCAGGGCACTTCGCAATTCCTAGTTAGTTTAGATCTATATTATATATTATCTGAATAAAGCCCCCCCCCCCTGCTAAAGAGTGTGTAAATATAAATATATATAAATGTAATTAACACATGTTATAAAATTAGGAAGACAAAGAAAAAACGAATCTTGAATATATATATATATATATATATATATATATACGCATGTAAAACATACTTTGAACGTACATGATAGATACACCTTGAACACCCATGACAAATATCATATACGAACGTATCTTGCTATCAGAAATGGCACAGATCTTTGGCTTCCTTCTGTGATACATATTCGAAAATGGATCATATGAATCATTTTCTAATGACAAATTTCCATTACCGTTAAACATCAAACGAACACGAACGTGGGAACACTCCACATAGCTAACTTACTGAACGAAATCAGGGCTGCTGTGTAAATTGAGCAACTTAATTAAATTAATTGCCTTGAGTCAATTTTGTTCTTCTTTGCTCAATCACAACTAAGGTACGCCACGCGCGTGTGGTGCTGTACGTGTGCTGCCCCCTTTTCAAGCAACTATTGATCATTTTCCAAAGGAGTATTTGCTGGATTGTATTTGCAAGGAGGGTACACTGAAGGAACATAGGAGGTTCGACAAAAAACGTGCTACATTTTACGGTACGTATTCCTATTCTATCCTCACTTTGCGGTAAGCGCCATTAAGTACAATAGCCTAGTACACAAGCAAACAGATGTAAAAATCTCGAGGTTCGCGAACCAAATGAATAATCTGGTCACAGACTGGTCAGTCAGAGCTATTAATCACATAACGCCTAATCATATCTTGACAACAGACCGTTCTAATTTTTTTTCTTATGCCACTATCATCGAACATCTAACATAACAAAAACTACGCTTTTAGCATACTAACGTCTCGCGATTCAATAGATTTATCTCTAAATTCAATATTTAAGCTGTCGGTTGCGGCTGACCACCTCAGCCGAGACGGCCTCAATGTCAAATTTAATTGCTGTTACACGGTAAATTGCCGTAAATAATAATCAGTCGCCGTGCAAATAAACTTGCCACAAGTTGGCTGGCCGGGTCCACAAAAACACAACGTAAACAGCACAGTTTCCTGACAACCATATCAGCTGAGGCCCATTCAATTGACATAAAATAGAGACGAAGTTCCCTTGGCTGCAATGGATCACTGGTGACACATTCAGTAACGCCATTGAGCAAGACGCTGTTAGCTGTACATGAAAGGGAGGCACGTAACGCATCATCTTTCTGATAGGCACCGAGATTCGCAGAAGCACGAAAGAGAACGAAGATGGCCTGAAAAAGGCTCTCTTTAATCAAAGGCAGCGTCGTGTGTGCAATGTATATATATATATATATATATATATGTGTGTGTGTTAAATTATTCAGCACAGGCAATATCGCCAAAACCTGACAACCTACCACCCAATGCCCATGGTTCAATAGTTACCACACCTACGTAGAGGGCGTAATAGCGCAGCAACAATGATACTTTAGGGAAATTGGACCATATTTAAGTAAGAGGAGATATTGTTATAAACAGGATCCCGACGTCGACGCTGACGAGGATAGCACAACGGAGAACGTTTACACGTCGGCTCGCCTCAAAAGTCCCCATAAGGTCTAGTTAGGCCTCAAAGGACGGGCCTATGAATCACAAGAGGAAACTTAATGCGGAACTCGAAGCGTCGCTGGTAGCTAAATAGGAAAATGCATGATGTAATCTTGATTTGCGCAACGCGATTTGACTTATTGCTATTTCGCCCTGATATTCACCGGTTTTTTTTTATTTTTTTCTTTAAGGGAGGATGCTGGCATGCAAGCGCATGTCAACACCGTGACCGCCCCCACCCCGCATGTGGAACTGTTAACGATGTTCAACAGCACCACCCTTCCCAGTATCGTTTAGCGCACCCCTTCAGTAATGATATTAACCTGTTGAGACTATGTAACTTGATGGTGTTGAAGTTCGCCTCAGACACCTGTTATCTATTCTTTATAATGAACATCTGTCTGTCAAAAGAAATCCCAAAAAAATGCAATCTCTCGAAATCCATAACTAATAGGTTATTTTTCTCTCTTGTAAAATTGCCAACGTCAGGTGGGTTTTTTTTCAAATGCTTTGCCTCTTCTCGCCACAATTTGTGTTTTCACTACGGAAGGGGCTTCGCGTTCTGGCGGCATCAAGATTTTTAAAGTAAATACCCTAGGCAGATTTCAATCCTATTTAAAGTATTGTAACGGATACCAACAGTAGGTAGCATATCATTGTAACAACATACGATTATCATTATTATGATTAATAACAACAGTAATAGTCATACAACTGATCGATCAGCACTACTGAAATGTAATGTATTCCATCGTTACTGCCTTAATTTTCTAACTCACATTTGGCGCAAAATACTGATAAAAAGGCAACATTACCCCCACCATCATTTGATGATATCACCACGCGTCACGCACAAGAAATCGTATATATATATATAGATTGTGTAATGTCTCGTCTCTGGTATTGTAGCAGTACATAGTGGATCGGTTTCTATTGAATGACGTATTTTTCGACTCTCTCTCTCTCTCTAGTATCAATGAGTATATAACACTGGTGGTATCAACGATGGATTAGAGCTGTGCTGGCGTTAAGAGCCGTTCGTCGTATAGAACCGCGCGAGCAACTCCTCGCGAAATGATTGAGTAGCTATTCTGATCAGAGCCATTCGTCATGGGAATCGAATGATTGATGGCTCGCCCTATCGACTACTGCTGACGATAACAATACAATTGGACGACAAAACAACACAACAGAGCCAACCGAAGCAACCATGACAATCCGCGAATTTGCCAACAATCCAAATAGCAGCAGCGATAGCAATAGTAACATTTTTACATATGTGTAGGTCTCTGTGTGTGTGTGTGTGTCATTAGCAGGGCCATAAATACGAAGATAGATAACGATTACATTCACGCCGCTCACAGGGGACTAACAGAAACGCAAACTAACAGCGAATTTCTGAAAAACCCCATATGGTGCGGGTTCCAGCTTCATGAAGTACCAACTTCATTGAGAAAACTGTAATCGGATGATCGGTGACTCACGCCGCCTTGTAAACATCATACCGCAAACGTATGTGCGTTTTCTGCGTATTCTGTTAAGCACTACGGCAAAAAAAAGACGTTTTTCCCTCAGTAGAACTATTAGAGAGAAGAAAAGAAACTTGCCCAACAGAGGTCATTCACACTCGACGACCGAGTTAAAGCTAAAGATAGCTGAACGCATTTATTGTAGTTGCTCTAATTGCAACTACCATGGCCGAATGCGCCACATGGTAAATCATTATAATTGTGTAAAAGTGGTCATCGATGACCCTGATGACGAACGGACTTGTCATTATTAATTGAATGAATCAATAATAAGCAAGGAACGGGCGAAAATTCAAGAGCGAAGGAGACCCGACTCGCGAAGCAGCCCTCTCATCATATATACGTCCAATGAATTCACCTTATTCCAGCAAAACTACTATTCGACAGTACTCAAATATTCAGCACAAGCGCTTAATTACTATTAACATTTGACTAGAATGACATTGTTCAAGACAAACATCGCGCTCACACGGGCAGCTTATACATGACAGCCTTTGTTTGTGGTTTACGTAATCAACAGAAAAGCCCATTACGGAACGAAGCGAGGAACAAGATGTTTTGTCGAGGTTGTCATCCGACTACGAGACTCCGTTCCTACGCCTTGCTCACGCTGTCAATGTCCTCAGAATGGGCCGCATTTGTCTGTGAGCTGTGCCCACTCTGCGAGGATTCACGTAGGAAATTCTGTCGAACGAGCTGCCTTTTTGCAGCTCCGAGCTCCATTTACATCTCGGATGCGCTCAGTGAGCCACGGGATGGCCCAAATATATCACATCTAGAGGAATCCAACGGCGTCTTGCCCTTCGGATGTGCCATTTGGGATCGCTAATGGAGTTGGATGAGTCAGGTTCGCACAAGAGCCGAACGAGTCCGTACTATCGTCATGAAGATGCAAAACCTTCCGGCGACGGATACTCACTCGTCGAATCAAAGACCTCAAAAGCTCATCTGCTTTCAGTGATTTCTGAGCTCACGGCACACAATATGCATATTGCAATATCTCGTTGTTCGATGCTTGTTCGTTATGCTCACTAATCGCCGGTGTTGGGAGAAATTCATGCAGTCTATCTGGCAATAGGCATTGAGGCTTGTCCCCGACTAAATGGGCTATGGTGGTAAAAGAGTTGTATAGAACAAATAATATCAACATAGCCATAGTGGCCAGGGGGCGTCAGGGGCAAGGACTTTAGCAGGAGAGAGGCGGTACCGGTTTTAGCCCCTCCAAAAAATAACTGTAGTTATAAACACGTCGCGATGCGCGCCCGACGCTTTCATGCGCTTGTACAATCGTGTGCCAATGGAAAAATGTTGGATATGTTAAACATTATCATCTATATAATCATCTCTACAGAATCAAAC
Organism: Stratiolaelaps scimitus; assembly: GCA_019614645.1. Taxonomy (NCBI): domain Eukaryota; kingdom Metazoa; phylum Arthropoda; class Arachnida; order Mesostigmata; family Laelapidae; genus Stratiolaelaps; species Stratiolaelaps scimitus. The sequence continues at coordinate 2,695,523 of JABWDB010000028.1, forward strand.
AGCTCCACAAATATTCCCCCCCAACCAACAAAAAGTACCTCTTCTCTAGAAATGTTCAATCTGTATTGCAGGAGTTTAGCGTATAATAATGGCGTAAATAGACATATATATATATATATATATATATATATATATATAGATAGATAGATAGATAGATAGCGTATTTCATTGCCGAGTACACGAGGGACTAACATTGTTCTCTTTGTCGACGTGCTGTGCGAAGTAGCAGGCGAGACGATTCTCTCCGAACTTGAGTTCATGGCAACGAATCCGGGCCTCGGCAGCACCCTGAGGCGTTGTGAAGTTGACGCGAACCCGTCGGAAGCTCTTCAGGTACTGGAACGTTGCGTCCTCGTGGTATGCTCGGAAAATCGCCTCAAACTCCAACTGCAGCAAAAATCAGACCACGCACGAAAGACAACATAATGTTAATTTATCGTTCGATTAATTAGTCTTCACGGTATTTCGTTTCGTTGAACCGAACACGACGAGTTGATCTTAGCCGTCTAATTAAAGCAATGATTATCTAGTACACGCGGAGCGACTATCCTGACGATTATCCTGTCGTGTAAAGTTTAGTAAGCATATTGATGATTACGTTTGACCCCCTAGAGCAAGGTTCAACGAAATTGATCCGGGCACACCGTGGCCAGTAACCAGCAGGATGTTTTGGATTATCGAGCCGGCGACCAAGTTTACGATTTGGCACCAGCTGATACAGGAGGCGTCGTCGTATGGCTGTAAAAAGTAGAATTTGTAGTCTCGCTAAAAGCTACGAACATTCTGGTGCTAGCTGTGACTTCGTATTCGATCTAGACAGCAATCGGGGTACATATCTAACACCCTGCCATACCGAAAGATGGGAAAAAGTGGTCACTTTTTGCAGAGTTTGATTTCCAATTTCCCATTAGCTGTGTATGTAATAATCTACATGCGTCTTTCCGATCGCGTGATGTGTTTGACTACAAGCCGGCGTTTCTCATACACTGAAACAGTTAGATCTATTCAATACTAAAAAGTCTATCGCCACCGATGCCTCCCTCGAATCTCAATAATTCGTCCCTTTTTGTAGATACGCCCGGTGGTCAGCGATCCCATTGCCTTGTCGCCCAGCCTGTCTTTTTTCGGACATTGTTTCACTCGACTTATATCTGTTACTGCCTCCCTCGTATAGCCTGCTTCCCGAAATGCTTTCTCTTGCACGGTTGGAAAAGCTTTTCCATTCAGTGCTCGTATAGGTGACCACAAATGAGCGAGACAGAGAGAAAATACGATTTCGCCGTCAAGTGCTAATTGGATATTCTTATATAGCCTTTACGGTGGCTCAACTCAGCTGCGCGTACTTTATATGCAAGATATATAAATACATACTTGAGTAAATGCTGTCTTTCGTAACAGATGTTCAGTCTCGGGTGGATCAGACTAACTCTAAATAAAATGAGCTGCATTTGCGGGCGCACACGGTACAATTTTCCACGGCACAGAAATCACGAACCAAGGGCGCTTCATAACACATTGATGTAGAGCTCATATCGAAACCTGTTTTTGGAACGTGACACCGTCACAAACAACACAGAAATCGATTCTGCTCTGCAAGTTCGTATTTGACGAACTATATCGGCGTTTTCTAGGCCGCTGATTTTGTCACTGTCGTGAGAACACTAAAGTGATCGGTTCATCGAGGCGTTCATAGCCATGCATACCAGATGCATAATTCTCTCCGCTTCTATATCTGGTGAGCGATATGAATGGTGCCTTAACCGGACCGTCAACGGTTTTCATATCCAAGGGCAACTATTCCGATATTGAATTCGGGCCTAAATATATATAAAATTACACGGCAATGTCATTCCATTGCCATTCTGCTTCGGGTGCTCACGGCGACGAAATGATGGTTTTCACATGAAAACTCTCATCTACTCAATGATATCGACTCATTGCACCCATTCGTCGTTCGAGTAAGTTAAGCCAACTTCAGTACAATCAGTGCGACCCTGAACCACATCCGTCTGGTGTGTGTCCAGCTAAAGAATACAAATACTAACTACAAATTAACTAACTATAGTAAGTAAGTGCGTCAATGAAATCGATGTGGCAGCACATTATCACGACTATTGCCTAGGTATGGCCTTCATCATATTCAGATGTAACTATATTCGATAATTGACTGATACGCGTGCCAGCTAGCTGGCCGAATCAGTGACTCGTTTTAATCTATCGTCCTTGGGAGATCTTATCACGACTGATTTGAATTGCAGATTGACGCGCCATGGGTGGTATGTATATGTTGACGATTTGGCCAACCTCGATCAGTAGATGACGGATCAGGTCATTGACGTGGGCGCTGTTCGAACGTCACCAACGCAAACGCACATCTTTAGACTTAACGTACAACGTTGCATTGTCACTGTTGCTGCTACTGTTGTACGAACGATCGGTATCCAACCACGAGCGCAAATAGGAGAAATCAAACGAATTAAATATACCCATCATCATCATCATTATCGCCGCCGTCATTAAGATTAGATACATAACGTAGGTTAAGATTAGGAAATAACAACAAGTATTGACACTTTGCCCCAGCGTGTATTTGTTTACCTTGGGTAATCTCAACATGGGGTATACAAAAAACAATATCACTTGTAGGCGACGATTTGGAGCGTTCCGAGTTCTGTCAAGGGGGTGCGCGTTTCACATTGGGAATAGATGACAAAACGATAAAAAGAACAGAGAGTCTAGTAAGAGTTTAAATCATGGCCTCGGGTGAGCATTTTCAAAATAAATCACACGCCTGAATGAGCTCGTCGAAATGCTACTCATTTTATTTTCTTTAGAAATAAATATCAACACCGTGGACTACCAATACGTATATATATATATATATATATATATATATATAGCTATGCTGATAAATATACCATGAGGACTAAGTTCGAGAGAACCGCAGTTGACGACAAAGACACCAAGAGTTTCTCGAAAGTCGACATTAATAATATCATGCTCGAGCATTTACACCCAATGAATGCAGCATACACAAGTAAGCATTGGCACAGAGAGGGAATATCTTTTATACATTCATCTAAATGTGTTCCGGCTGACGCCTAGCCAACATTTAACGTCTACTTTACGGTAATGCTTTTGCATTGCTCCGTATCACGGACAACCCGTTTAGATGCCAATGTGCAATGGTGGGGATCGAACCCGTATCGGCACCTGCGTGTCTCCTCCAGTTGCAGGCTGCGCACGAATGCTCCACCAGGCTCGACTTTGTATTCAGCTATCATCGCTTTAGACGTCCGGGATAATGAACCTACACGGCGACGTACAGTGATTAAGCTTTCAATTCTATTTTTCACTACGAAGTGCAACGTGTCCACCCCAAACTTTTGGCTCGGTAGATATATCCCTTACAGTATTAGTTAACACGAGCCGAAGCACTATTTTCGATGTGTATCGCACACCAGATCGTCGCATTACTCATTTCGAGTTACTCAATAAACTAGCATATTAATAAAGCATTTCCATACCCCGATATCACAGAAGGCAGGACATATAGTTAGAAGAGTTCACCTGAAAACTGGCAGCCAGCTACTTTCGATATGGCCACACGCTGCGGGTACCGGGATGGACTCAGTCCGCCCTTTGGGTTCTCACGCATAGTGAGCAGTTTCATTCATCTCGTCAGAGGTGATGCACCGTCTCTGATATGACTCATATGACTCACCACGCGTGAAGACACAGTGGTCCTCCTTACGCTTGCTAAAAATCTAGCCATATATAGCAACGGCGGGTATTCTAATGGCACAAGTATAGCGACGCAAGTACAACGCTTTTTGTAAGCCTCATCTCGTGCAGGATCTATCTACAGGAAAATACGTTGATTACTGTTACCATTCTGATTTAGGTCATTACTCGCTAAAGTGATCACATGTTCCCATTTTCGAAAAATTTACTTTCCGATAAAAATGGCCACTGACTCAGTTAACGCTGACCAAACGTCTAAATGCAAACTAAGCTTTACGTCGTCTTTTATTATATTGTAGTTTCTACAACGATAATAATTCTAGTGCGTGTAGCGAACAACAGTCTACTTCTACGGAACATTAATGGCAGGAAAGCAGTAAGGTAGAGTTGAACACCATATCTATTATATATAGGTAAGATTGGCAAAGTGTCTCTGAACTTCAAAACTATATATATATATATATATATATATATATATATATATATAGATTTTTCTTTCAAGTATAAGGGAGCTTAAGCAATGTGAAAATTGCAGTTCCTTTGATAAACCAATAAACCTTTATCTTTTCGTATTGCCCGTCTATATTCAAATATGAACGCTCAACAGATACGTGTTTAGTAACTAGCCTCCACTAATGAACTTTGGAGCTGCCCGGCTTTCGATAAATACTCCCTTGTGACATTTCGGCCATTTTAGCCGCCAGCATAACGATTTCTGTAAGCAGCAAGCGTATGCGTCCCACCGAGCCAAAAAAAAAGCGATGAATCCATTCGCTCACAGGCCTTCGGCTCCGTTGCCATTTCTCACATCTACTGTTTAGCCATCCAGAGAATAATATCGTTATTCCCTGAATAATAATAGTTATAACAGTATTTAGCTCACAGCTGTCCGTCTGTAGCCATTTAACAAATTCAAATATTCAATCCCTCGGCAGCGGGCAATAGCAGAGGATTGTCGACAAGGAAGCGTTACGTAGCCTGATTGAGAGTTGATGCCGTTCGTCGATGAACGCGCGAAAGGAGCATATCTCAACGGCGAACTATTTATTATACATCAGCGAGACGAGCTGACAGCCAGATCTGCGAAGTCAACACGCCGCGTACAGCAATAGCTTGAGGAAGATCTACATCTATTTATGTCAATCTCATACGTATCATGAATCAGCAAGGCTGGCTGGTGTTAAGTAAATAATGCATACATTGTCGCGTCGTCGAGCTAAGCAATTGTTGACGAGCTGCCTACACCAAAAGGTACAAGCATTGGACAGCATGTAAGCAAGTCAACAAAGGGGGAAATAAAATCGAAGCTAGAATCTGGCCCTGGTGAGCGAACTGAGAAACCTTGAATGTTATGGAAGAGGTGGAGGACACTTTCGCGGGTAATTGCGCCGTCAGTGCCAACAATATCGGCGTAATGTAGCACGCTATTTAACACAACTGAGCGTGTCTTACACCATCAGCCAGCGAGGTACCTCTCAATAAAAAAAACCCGGCCGTCGAAAGCTAAGTGCCAACAAAATTCGACTCGCGAAAACTAATGCAGATCGCGAATTGTCCTTGGCGAGAGCTTCTTCTGGGCGCGTCTAGTCGATCCCGAATTTTTTGTTGTTGCAAAATTCAATCTCACCAAACACTTTTCCCAAAAGTATTAGTTACATATAACATGACAGCGTGGCGTTACGTTGGATACAGCTACGCTGTATTTAACATACGATATAACGAATTAGTTGTACGTGGTAGAGCAGCACCTTATATTTTTACGCGAACCGTATACGAATCACAACACATGATCCTGCTCAGCGAACAGCAAGTAGATGTCGATCTGTGCACACAATCAGAATTTTGCTAATAAGATTAATAATGATATTAACACAAATGGTAAAACTATATAACTGACCCCGATCAATTCAGCTTAAAGTGATGACTTCCAAACACAAATCCGCAAATGAATCCATAAGCGAAATGAACGAAAGTATCCGCCTTCGGTGGCCTCGCTAAAGGCGAACAAACGATTTCCAACCCGAGTGTGTCAACAATCGGGTTCACCGAATCGAGTTGACTTCTCTGAAATTTCGTTGATAACTTCGGCAAACAGTGATATCGATACATTGCCAATGCACCTTGTGGCCTTGTCACCGACATTCTAGATCCTGTACCTGCATGTATGCGGCAGCCGTGTTTCGCTGTAGGAAAGATAGCGCACAGTTCTAGCTCTAGTTCTGAGCCTTCTTGAATCGGAACCAGCCTTGCAGGCCCTTGTTTCAAAATACGTGGGCCCACTGACCCTGACAGCGTGTTACGTATTTACGCTAAACGCGCAAATGTACACCCATAACGAAGAATAACACTTCGATATTAGCTCGAAATGTTATTCTCTCGTTCCTTTTTAATTATGACCGACAAACTGAGTATACGACATCCCCATATAGTATAGATACAATAGTGACTAACGAATCTAGGTAGTGATCGCTGGCCCGGCGGCTTTGATCGTCTTATTTGGAGGATGATTCTGTTTGTGTGGGGTGTGTGATTCTGCTGGGTGTGCTGTTCCTTATCAACGACGACCGTCGGCCTTAATCGAATCTAGTCAAGTTGGACTACGTTTATACGCATAGCACAGATGTTGTGAAGCAGAACACCTTAAAAAATAATGTCGACACTTGCCTGTTCTCCTCGGCACGAATTGTTATTTTGCCAAATATCGTGACAACTTCAATATAGCTCTCACTACTCTGTATGAAGTACGCCCGAAAAGTTACAATCAAAATGGCTCTCAAACATGAATCCACAGAAGTAATGATCAATCAAGCAATGCCGAAGCAGCAACAATTGCACTGGCCCATATTGCTCCGCCCGTTGTCGTGTAACAAGCAAGTCCTTTCAGTTAGTATCAGGTGGACGTGTCATATCGATCGTTATAAGACCGATAGCGAGGACTTACCCTTAGTTTCATGTTGCTGAAGACGCCAGGTTCCATATTTGCGACAATTAACGACGTGGGGAGATCCTCAAGATCGGTGAGGTCTTCCTCCACTGGCTCCAAATCCATTGGACGTTCGACACCGCTATCACACTGTTCGGAGACTTCCATGCTTTTCTTGAGAGACGGAGTGGACCACCCCCCAAACTAGCACACCACTAAAAGACACTTCCACGGAACAAGGATTGGTACAAGTGCTTGGTCTTGTGGCTCCTCCGCGATGGCTCTTCGAGGAGCTGTGTTCCCGATTTACGAATCACTAACTAATTAAGCCACACATCCGAGCACACCTGTACCTGTCTGTACTTGTCGTCTTATCGCCTAGATGTAGACTGATTGTGACAGCCTGAGATAAATCGATGGCGGTGAAGGCAACTAATTTTGAGCACTTCTCCCCATGATTCACTCTGCAGAGGGGCTACAAAACCATTAAACTTGTGCCCGAAATCAGATCACGAAGTACTTTTCTCGTCCTGGTGGTGTCGAAGATTTGAATGGCACCCGAATTTCATTCGCTTTGAGTGCCCACGTCTCCTGAGCAACAAGCTCTAGTAAAGCACAAGCTAGTACACTTCTCGATGCAGCTACAACTGCTTGTGCAATAAGTACTGTTCAGATGGTTGTTTAGTTGTGTCCTCCTGATACAGCTCCTTTGGGTGGCGACATGTTTGTTAGGAGAGGGCCCTGTCAGCGGCGAGGGGATTTCGGACCTCAGCGTATAATCTGCACGTTCCTGGGGAGCAGCTCACCCAAAAGGTGCGTGTGCTCATATCCGCGCACGTCGGATTTTACTCACCCTTCGAGTGGGATGGCTGGCTGTGAAACTCGACCCTGTAGCTCAGCTTCGGCTCAATCAATGTCACCTGCATTGGCGAGAACGAGGGAGGACGATCCGACATAATCGAAAGTGAACACCGGTCGACATCTCCTACATTGGGCCAGCCCAGCGTAAAGGTACCGGTGATACAGACCAACAAGCTGACGTCAGGATCTGTGTGGAAAAGTAAATCACAGTGATTCGCTTACCCAGTGTGGCCAAGTCGCCCTTTCCCGTCGCTGAGTAGCAGTAGAGTGCCAGACGGGTGTCGACGAATGCGACAACCTAGACACTCACAATGGCAATATTGACTTTTGTGCAGCGCTCAGATGTTTCATTAGATTCAGCATCGTTCATCCATCCTGGCTGCGATTAATGCTTCTCTGAGCGGAGGCCTGTCAGGTAGGGGAACAGCTGAGGGTCAGCTCGAAAAAACTGTTTTTGAATATTCAGGGACCGCATAACGAATTGAAGCGACAACAACTAGGCGTGTAATTAATTAAACGCATTACGAACGCTAGTGTTGTGTGGTCTGGCGATTAAGATCAGATGCTCATCTGCTTGAAACTTACGTGAGTACATGGAAACGGAGTATTTTAGCATACGAGCCAAAATCGACACGCTTACAACAGTTAAGCCCGTGTCTGGTCCCTTGTTGTTCATCAAGTTCGACACAACCCGTGTCTGGGGCCCACTCACGCTAGTCACATCGGTTCAATGATGGAGTAAAGCAGCATCAAATGGACGTGATCAGTACAGAGAAACTATAGTGGCCGTTGTTTCTGTCGGTTGAGGTCTTCAAATTTGCCGGCTTCCCGCGTGTTTGTTGCCTTTACGCGCACAGACAGAATAGTCCACACCAGGATGGCGAATATCATGCGGCTTCCGCGACCGCTGATCGGGATATTTCTGAGCCCCTTACGTACAGCACCTCTGCTAGGTACTACGAATGTGGGCAGTATACGAGGACTGAAACGCTGGACGGAACCTCCCACCTATGAGCCTATTGACATTCCCTTTTCGGAGCGCCGCCTGGCAATACTCGAAAAAACGCCAATATATCCGTTCGGAGTCCGACAAATGAAAGAGCACAAAGAGCTAAGTGTTATTCGCGGTAAGTGCAACACATATTTAGAGATCATAATCAAGTTAAATCAGCATGTGCGTACAATAACACTACTCTAATCAGCACTAGGCCTGGGGTCTGCGACGTAAAACATGCTTACAATAAAATTCTATTGTGCAAACAAATAGCACATTTCGGAACCTAACCTGCTGGGAAAGTTTCAGATAATGATTATCTCAAACGTATGAATATGTGAAAAAATAACGTAAGTATGAATAAAGCATTTAAGGTGTGTTATCGCACGAAGGGTATATATATATTTTTCAGTTGAGCAGTTCGGCAAATCAAGCTGAATCCATAGGAACAGCTTTAAATCACACGGCTCTGAACAGTATACAAAAAATTAAAAAGTCAATCTGACAGGTAAACTTAAAAAATCAATCTGAACATCGAGCAAATACATATTTTACCTTGAATAAACTTCCTTTGTGTTGTATTCTATCTATATGTGCTGCTTGCTAACATGCTTGTATTAACGAATAGGCAATTGAGATGACGGAGTTCCTATTCGATGGTGTGGAACATGCCGAAAATTGTTATGACTTTTATTAACACGTATACAGCCAAGCTGAAGTTCGATTGAGCTTCCAACGAGCATAATCTTAGTAAATTACGCTATGCGACATACACATCGACCCAAGCAGCTCTTCTCTTTGGACCTTCACAATTCGGTGATGACAACGTTTGCTTAATTGCACGGTGTAAACGTGTCCTCTCATTTCTCTTGCAGGGCCGGAAAGAGTGAACAATCGCTTGCTATACAACCAATATGGCATTATGACATTATGTGGCGGCTACCTGCGACCTGGGCACATCGACGTGATTCGAAACGCGATTAACAAACAATTGAACTTCACGACGGCGTACGCTGTTTGGCGTATCGACCCACCCTATAAACCGATCACGAAAAAGGGTCAGGGCAAGCGTATGGGCAAGGGAAAAGGTGCTATCCACCATTATGTAACGCCCGTCAAGGCTGGAAGGATTCTAATCGAAGTGGGCGGTACCATCGACTTTTCTGAAGTTGAACCCGTGCTGCAGGTAAGAACCACCGATGCCGATTTACTCAGCCAGCCTGTTAAAATTCGAGCCATAGGTGTCAACGACTAAAATGCGAAAATCAAAAACAATGATCTATAGTGACAATAAGAAAATAACACAACAACCAAAAAACCTTTGATCGCTTAATCATGAAAATATTATGCTAGCGTGTTTGTTCTCCACTTCTGGCGGAGGCCCTGACATTGGTGCTAAAGTTGCTCGTTTTTCACCACAAATATATGAGACATATGATCGGTACTAATATTCGTTTTGATTCTTGCTATGTATTCGCAGGAAGTCTGCTACAAACTGCCCGTGGACGCAATCCCGGTGTCGAACGAGATCCTTGAGACAATCGAGGCTAAAATTGATAAACAAAACGCAGCCAATGTTAATCCGTTCAGTTTGAGGCGTGTCATCGATTACAATATGCACGGCAGTAGCACCTACCTTGGCAAATGGGATAAACAGCATTATGGAGAGTACATTTAGTTGCTCGAGTGCTCGAGAGTGCACTGTGTACAAAAATGGGCATGTGGCGTTCACACGGCGAGTGCAGCCGCGATTGTGTCTCTCGTTTGTAGTGGTAGATATTTTACAACAATAAAAATGTTACTGGTAATAACTTTTATTTAGAAATCGTATTCATTACGGCAGCAAGTATGCTTGACAGTCACGAATCACGACATTCGCTAATATGCTCCAATGATTGAGACGGCTGTGGGATTATGACTGACAGGCATTGACTGATGATATTTCATCTCATTTCATTATCTTCACACCGGATAAACACGGCTACCTATCAAGATTAAACTAAAGTGTATAGTCCACACACACTGCACATGACTGACTGTTCTGAAGGGGTGTTTCTTCACAAGGCTATATTTAAGCTTCAGTTTGTACAACGTCTAAATTCCGGTTGCAATCACAGTTCAGACAGTTCATCGCCTAGCATCGTCGAAAAACGAGATCACTTTCGTCTCCTTACGGCAAGAGGAAAGTGATCGAAGCCATACTGATAGCTGCCGTGTGTGTAAATAGTATTCTTACATCAGCAACAACCTGCATAACACACCTATAACTTACTAGAGGTCACTTAAAATGCCCGGCTCGATTTGTTGAAATATCGGCACCCCCGATATTTCAACAAATCGTTAGAAAGAGCACACATTTGAGGAATTTATTCAGTAATAGATTAACCTTCCTGTTCAATAACATACGTACCAAAAAGAACAGCGCATATTACGGCACATGCAGCCTGCTACAACGAAATATGTAATTGTTCCCGTGTTCAAAAAGACAAGGCACCCCTCAGTTATCGAGTGTTCTCGCTGAGTTAATCCAGTCTGTATTGGGCATTCGCGCTGTACTGTAGTCAAGGGACACCCTTCGAGCCGTACTGATAAATAGAAAGCAGTCTACGCAGAGCAAGTGGGAAAGAGCCTGGCTGCAATTGTCAGATAAAATGTGCAGAAATCGTTCCGCAATGTAAAATTATTCACGCAACCCATCGACGTATGGCACTAATAAGCCCAAAGGACGTCCACGAAAGGCCAGTCAGCGAACAGCCATTCACGTTTGTCGATTAGCCTCGAATTCGACCATAAATTGTGAAGCAATTTGGTTCAGATTAACGACTTTAAAGACAATTTTTTCGATTGGCTGGGTATTTCAAAACGTTCAAATAAGCATTTGGATTCATTTGTGCCTCATCGGAGCGTCCGCCATAGTTAACTGCTGACGGAAACGCTTCAATTCTTAAGATCTCCACTTGTACGGGCGAAGACCTTGACACATTGTTAACAGTTGTGTACGAGTAGACCAGTGCCCTCAAAGAGGAGTTATAACACTTAATGCGGCAAGATCAGGTAAAACTCCATCAGTGTAAGAGCTTTTGAAGACGAATTTGATAGACTCAGCCAAGGAAATCGGCGTCGACCCTCTGCAGGGAGCCGACAGTGGAAGATGAAGAACGGCAAAAGCAGTACAAGATAGAAAAAGGAGATTCAAGATATCTAATTTTCTCGCGATTACTGTGCGCAGTGTCAGTGGATCAAATCTGAATAAGAAGACAAAACCCACCTTTTAGCCGACAGTTCGCATACATCAGTGAGCACGATGACCTTTACGGATCGGAAACTTCACAGAAATGTTGCAGGATAGATGTATGTTATACGGCCCGAGACCCTTAGACCTTTAGAATGTATCTAAATGTAGCTAACACAAAGTGAGCTAATATATAAAGTCGTTAAAGTATCGGGCTCGAGCTTTTTCATGAGTCGCATTGTTTTCGGTAGGAAAGTCGAGTAATCCTATATGTTCGACTACTTATCTCATAAGAGGTTTTCCAAAAAAAAAAAACGAATTGACATGCTAATCTCCGAAATAATTGAGGACCTTGCTAATTGAGGGAAACGATATGCATTTTCTCTTTTGCGGTAATCGTTTAGTATATATGCAAACATTGCCAACACTCTATTGTTAATGTAAATGGCAAATTGTAATCCTAAGATTCAAACCTCATTAGGTTAAGTGCAGCATATTAGACTATCACCGCATTGGCATTAGCTACTTTAAGCGTGGAACGGCATCGGCTATTTTAAGCTCGAAACGGCATTTTTCTGAGCTCTGTGAACGTAGACATCAGCGAACCAGCAGCCCCTGAGCACAAGTTAAAACCCTCGTGGTGTTTAAGTTTTGATCTCGCGCTTGACCTGTCCTTGGCTCAATCGTGCTACCGAATCCACCACCGTGTCGCACTATGGGCTGGCGGGTACACTGCAACGAAGAGAGAACATACGCATTAGCTAGCGTTGTTCAATCAACAAGTGTCGCTTTATCTGCAAAATACTAAACCTTATTCGGACTTCAACTAGACATTCTCCTCATGTTTTGGGATCGTATCCAAATCGTGTTCTTTTATTTTCTGTTTTTTTATTCAAGTTTACTCGAGTAGTAACAGTAGTAGTTGTAATAATAGTACACATTTATCAAATGTTGGCTGAGGGTCAACCCGAAAACCTTAAAAAAACCATCCAATGGGTGTTCAAATATCAAATACATATCTAGTAAAAAAAAAAATGCTTTTGGCTCACAAGCTCATCAGTTGTGCCTATGGGTTTCAGGCGAATTACGAGGTGTGACTGAAAGAGAGACGTAGTCTTCGCCGCTAGATTGAATAGAGGATGAGGGTTGGTCTATTTCGCGAGCGACGCATCTGCAGCGGTTTCGTACGGGCTCCTCCGCCCTTGTTCTGAACATAAGGCTCGCTGTTGAGGGGAAGACACTGTGATTCGTCGAATACATACAGACGCTTGAAATTTCGTTGTATTTCTCAAATGCCTTAACTCCAACCTGATCAACATATGCAATGATGTCACTTGTATGTATGGTCTGATATTTATATCCGTATGTGATTATTGGATACATGGTAATAAAATACTATTTTGTGGTGTTTCCACGTGGGATCACCTTAAGAATGCAACTAACGAATATGGCGGTCATGAATTCAACAGACTGAAAGTAGAAAGCTCTTCCTTTGCAAATGGCGTAGGAGGGATTGGCATAAATTGCTCAAATCGAATTGAGTTGACAAGTGAATATTTGAACACAGCAATTTCATGGGCCGTCTCTACAGCCAGAAGAGAGAAATCAGTTATCGTTCATGAGTATATTAACTTAATTGGAACCTCTATTGGCACTCCTCGATAACTCTAAACAGCCATATTTGAGCACTAGTTGCGTCGGTTGTCACTTGACCATGATTGTTCGAATGCAAGGTACGACAAGGCCGTTGCATGCTATTTCTACATTGCAAAGACTGTCAGAGCAACCTTTACAAGGTATTATTTTTGTCTGTACCATATCTATGTAAGTATAGGTTTTGCTTTCGTAGTGCGCCCGTAACGCGGTTTTGCGACGGGGATGGCCAAAAAAAAAAAAAGAGAGGAATGCTAGATAATAGTTGTGATGTTTATTAGGTGTCTCCAACGAGAATACACCTGGGAGGTTCGAACGGGTAAATGACTATGGAGTGGGACATTCGTCCAGGAGCCCACCGCTTGTGGGGGGGTAGCGATGAGGAATCATCGTTTTTTGTTTGCTACAACTCTAGGTACTATATATATATATATATATATATACACTCTTGTGTTTAAGTGTCGGAACACAACGGAAAATTCAATAGCTTACAAACAATGGCAGGCGCGTTACGCAATGGGGATTAGTATAAATATACTATTATCAATGCTCTAATTATTTTAATATGAGAACGAAGCCGTGATAAGCGAATGTCAAACTTCAAAACATTGTCTCATAGAATATATTGGGCATACTTACAATTCGCTTTGAAAGTGTCTTTTAGGTACGGACTTAAAAACTCGTAATGAGCACTGTAACTGAGCCGCTGATTTCGCTCGGGGGAGCTAATTGCACACTATTCACCTTTTATCCTCAGTAATTTCTTCTCTTCTCAAGTTTCGAATCCATAATAAAAATAAATAAAATTTTCGGGCTGACCCACAGCCAACATTTAACGTCCACGGTACTGCGAATCCATAATAGGATCTATTCTTCTACTGTCCAAACTTTTTCTACAGCGCCGCCTCTTTAAGTTGAGAAAAAACTAGTCAATAATGCAATGTGACTCGTGAAGAAGCGGGCTCGAAGTCAAGTCCCACAACAACCACCTCTTATGCGTGATACTTTTAGAATCTACACGACGTTTATTAAATGTGTGTCATATATATATATATATATATATATATATATATATATATATATATAGAGTGGTGTGCATAAGCTTAACGCACCGCTATATTTCAACAAATCGATACCAAGAATACACATTTGAGGCATTTATTCTGTATCAGATTAATGTACGTGTCAAATAACATACACCCCACAAAGAACAGCGCATATGACGGCGCAAACAGCTTGCTACAATGAAATGTGTCATTTTTCGGGTGTGCAAAAGGATAACGCACCCTCAGTTATCGAGTGTTCTCGCTGAATTCATCCAGTTTGTGTTGAGCATTCAAGCTGTACTGCAGTCATGCGACACGCTTCGGGCCTTACTCATGCAGAGAAAGCAGATATTACTGCTTTATACCGAGCAAGAAAGACCCAGGCTGCAATTGCCAGAGAAATTGGCAGAAATCGTCACGTAGTGCAAAATTATTTACGAAGTCCATCGACGTATGGTACTAATAAGTCTAAGGACGTCAACGAAAGTACAGCCAGCGAACTGCCATGCATATCTGTCGATTGGCCTCGAATTCGACCATAAGTTATGAAGCAATCGGGCAAGGGTTAAACCTTCAGGTTCATAGATCAACCGTTTTAAGGAAAATTAAGCGTTGTCCGCATATCAAACGGGCGCAAATTAAAGCTAGACCGCGTTTTCAACAACGCCACATGACTGCTCAACTAAACTTCGCCCGCAACAATATGGACGGAGACTGGGCATTGATGAATTTTGGGGCAACGTTTTTTAAATAGTATCCTGAGGGTGCACATCTATCTAAAAGGTACTAAGTTGTTTCAAATCGTCTTCAGTGACGAGAAGAAGTTAAATTTGGATGGGCTAGATGGATTTAACGGTTACTGGCATGATGTTCGTAGAGAGTCGCGGTACTTCTGGAAGCACATGTTCGGCTTTTTAAGCACATGTTCGGCTTCATGCGTGGTTTATGGGTTGGGGAGCTTTGCAAACTTGGATTCGTTTTCATCTCATCTCGAATGAATAGCGAGGGCTATCAGCAGATGTCGACCAACAACCTACTACCATTTATTATAGTAGCAGATTTCACCGACTGCCAATTGTTTTCTAACAAGATAACGCTTCAATTCACGTCAGCGCTAGTACACGTGCGTGGTTAGGACGGCATGACATTGAAACCCTAGAGTGGCCAGCATGTTTTTCTTATCTCAACCCGATGGAGAACCCCTGGGGCATTCTTGTCCGATGAGTATATGCGTCGAATCGGCAGTATACATCCGTGGAAGCATTACGAGAGGCGTTGCTGGAGGCCTGGGGAGGTGTCGGCGACCAGATCCTGCTAAATCTTGTTGATAGTATGCCAAACCCAGTCTTTGACGTTATAATTAGCAAGGGGTGGTCCACACGGTACGATTAGCAGAAGAAAACGACAATTAATTGAGCGAGAACACTCGATAACTGAGGGTGTGTTATCCTTTTGCACACCCGAAAAATGATACATTTCATTGCAGCAAGCTGTTTGCGCCGTCATATGCGCCATTCTTTGTGGTGTGTATGTTATTTGACACGTACATTAACCTGATACAGAATAAATGCCTCAAATGTGTATTCTTTGTATCAATTTGTTGAAATATAGGGGTGCGTTGAGCTTATGCACACCACTGTATATGTTGATCTTTATATATTTATTTTTGACATTTCCGAAATATATAAAAGCTACCCTTCAATTTATTTTTTGCAATCAGGCATGCAAAATAGAGAAACGACACGGTAAATTATGTAAACAGTATATCCAATTTATTCAGCAATTTATATAAATATACAGAGGACGCTTTCGTCGTTTCGAAAGCAGCAGCGCAAGTTATTGTTGTTGTTGTTGTTGTTGTCGATAACCGCCGCTCGCACCCATAGCAAGCTGTAGGGAAAGCTCCCACAGTTTCATTGTTGAGCGATCTCACTCGGTCCTCGGCCTACTTTGCCGCCTGTAAGGGATTCCTCAATACGATTATAACTGAATCGCCCCGTAGGAACATCTTCGGAATGAAGCGGTCCTTATTAACTGGTTGACCCTTGCGTCCCTTTGCACTGCGGGGCGTCTCTGTCCACATTTCTTTAACGTTTTCCAAGACCATATTACAGTGCCTGTAAGAGAGGTGGAGATATATACACACACATAAGAGTAGGTTGTTTTAACACCGACATCATCCTTCGGAGAACTGGCTGAGCATCGATTCCGCACTAACACTTTTCGATTTTAGCTAATCGTTCGCAAGCAAACAACAAGTGGTGATAATTAATTGAATGATTGACTAATAAATAATTACCATAGGGTCAATACGTGATATATACTCTGGAACAGCGAGTCGGGACAGAGAAATGTGAAGGTAACAACTCTAATAGTAGTTATCTATAATAAATATTCTCTATATACAAAGTGCAATTTTCGCAATCACTGCTAGTTTCAATCTTATCGCGTATGCCTTAGACGTTTATTTCCACACACATTAGCGCAAAGTTGAATATTCAGATATATTTTGTACCATTTTTCTTTAGCCCTTTAATGCGAGACTAGAGGCTAATTATTAATTAGCTTCGTATATGAGTTGTGATGACGAATTGCTTTCACTTCGTTACTAGCTGCATTAACGTAAGTTCTCCCGTAAACAAGGACCAAACAAAACGGAAGAGCATCGCTACGTCATACGCACCTATCAAAAGCCTTGACTCTACCGAGAAGCTTCTTGTTGTTTCGGCAGTTGATGAGGACCTGGGTGTTGTTTTTAACCGATTGGGTCAGCACGGACAGTGGCCCAGTCTGAAATTCTTCCTCCTCTCGCTTGGCCAACTCTTCAGGAGTCATCTCCGACTTTGGCTTTGTTGTCGTCATCCTGATTGGTCGGGCAAATATCTGCTCCGTCCACTGATCTAACTGGCTCTGTATAAGAATCGCCGCAGACACAAACTAGTGAGCTGCAGATTATGTGCACATATGTCATAGTAATGTATGTACACATATGTACATAACTTGAAGGGAAATTAGTAGGTATATAGAGGTACAATTTTTACCACAGTAAACCACATCTCTTTGCTAAGCAAACCTTCAAGAAGACCTGTCATACAGTGTATTCGTTATATGAGACAATTCACAAAGGTTTTAAACAAATATACACAAACAACAATATGTGCACATGGAGCACTCAACCAAAAGTTCGTTCCCGAATATAGATCAATTTATAATATTAATAACTATTATAGTTGACTGACGGTACACAAGGATCACAAACCTCTTACATCGGGATCAGAAAAACAAATGAAAAGCGTTCACCCTACAGACGTTCGGCTCTTACTGAGGTTCGGTGTTAACTCTTAAAACAATGAACACTCAAGTACGGTAAAAGCAAACCCTTGGATTTTTTCTTACGCACTTATTACTTGCGGATCATCTACGAAGCCAAGAATAAATCTTTGTCGGTCTAAAGGGACTCTAAATGGCAGCAACTAGAAGTAACACTCTAATGACAGCAGATAAATTGCAGCCGGCGAAATGAACACACGCAAATTTGAATCATAACACCACTTGTTCCAAATAATTGGCAGCATATATAATAATCACATCTCGTCTACTTAAGTTAACCTAAGCGATCCAGCAGTCAAGCTCCACATATTTTTCTTATATCGAAAGTAAGTTGGTGTTAGTAATGCGTACCAGATAAAAAACGATATTTCGTTATGAAAGATTGGCTCTTAAACACAATATTGTACAATCAAATGACATGACTCCCGCTGTGTAACCGTCCTCCTTATGACGACAAATTAATTTGTAAATTTGCTTAATTCAAAATTAGTAGAAATATATGTTACCGAGATCGAAGTGATCGTACAAGTTTCTCAGATGTGCCGGCACAACGTGAATGTTTTGCTACGCTAGTTTCAAATCTGCGCGGGGGTGTGCAGAGACTAAACATTTGCGGAAGGCGATATTCAAACAATACTATTGCCCTCTGGGTTTGACAACATCGCACCGTTTTTCATCGCCTGTACAGACGTAAATCGGTTTATTGGGCCGAGAAATACCTAAGTCCGCTCAAGTCTCATGTGCAGCTATCTTGTTTCCCATGTAACACATTCATTGTCACAACTAGATCCACGCATTCAAACGTTCGCGGGCGATCGAAGCTCCCCCACGACGCCATGTTTGATCTCCGCACTCGCGAGAGCTGTGTTCGAAACTCACAAATTTCAACTTTTGTGCTCTGTGTTCAACTTTTTCCCCGCGGAATGGTCGCATAATTTTTTCCTGAAGCCGGCGATCGACGTGATTAGAAAAGCTCTCAACGTTCTGTCGTACGCAAAATCGGCGTCTGGATATGCCGGCGCGCGATCCCACAATGCTCAGCTCCTCAGAAGGCTGTGTTGCCAAGATGGCGACCCCCTGCCTGAAGTGGAAAAAAGTTACAAATACGTCGGGTCCAGCCCCTAGGCCACGCCATGGACATCGCGCAGTGGCGATTAAGGACGTCATGATCGTCTTTGGCGGTGGTAATGAAGGAATCGTCGACGAACTTCACGTCTACAACACCAGTAAGTACTGTAGTCAGTTAGGGAAGATGGCCGGATACCTACCGGGCCGCTACAGTCTACAGCACAGCTGTATGGCTCGCCCGCAGAGTTCCAGCTGAGAAAGCTGCACGATCCGTTAACGAAATGTCATCTCGATCCATTTGGTCACTTGGCAAAATACTACAAAATGTATTTCTAGTCAACTTTACCGTTTTGCTATGTTAGCCGCCAGTGGTAGAAAGATGGCGGCCACCACTGCGCCAATAGAACTCTATGGCGCTGTCCCCTGGCGGACGGGAGTCCTGAGACTGCGATGAGTTCCTATCAAAGCTCGTATAACATTCGCTCTTGGTCGTTATCGCAGAAGGAACGCGCCCGTATGGATTTGTGCTGAGGGTTGGCAGAAACCTTCGTCGATATGCGAGTTTCGCCATCCCAGAAATTGGCCCAGTTGCCCGTCGGAGATTTGCCGCCTGTGAACGAACCGACCTGTCGCCGCCTGACCAAGTGTTCCCCCTTTCGACTGAACAACAACAAGTATGGCGGCCGCAGTTGGAAAGGAATGGTCCACTGAGAGCGGCTTTAGGCCTAAGCAGTAGTTGCCATCGGACGACATTGTCGTAGCGGCTAAAGTGGTCTGCCGAACATACATGTCTCTATGGGGTTCCCCCTTGCGACAGGTCCGTTACCGACTGCTGGCCTATGTCCACATAAAGCCGGCACAAACCCCACAGTGTTCAGCAGGCGGTCGCCATTGCGGGTCTATGCAACTGCTGCTGGCGCCGCCGCGGCCGCCAGACCGAATGAAAAACATATACACACAGACAGATCGAAAGGCAGCAGCCAGGCAAACAAACCTACTTACTGCTTATTGTTGTGTATCTATTTTGCCCGGGGTGGTGCTGCTGCTGCTGCGGCGGCCTCGACAGTGGGCGCAGACGCTAACGACCAATACTACGATGTCTTCTGTAGAACGGACCGCTGGGCCCTATCAATCTCTTTATCAGTGCCCTGTATTATTTTGGGTAGAGATGAATGATGTAGTGGGAGAATATTGTTACGGCTTTTGCCACCGCTGCCGCTGCTTCTGCTTTGAATCGTTGTTGACGCGGGTAATTATTAACGGGAGACAGTGTCACACTGATGATGAGGACGATTAGAGAAGAAAATTATTGGCATAACTTAAGATGATATTTAATGGTTATACAGCACGTGCTGGCAAACGAATATAAACTACATCTAGAAACCGAAACAGCATTTGTAACCATTACTCACGGACAGGGGATCAAAGATTTTAGTCATAACGTGAATTATTAGTCGGGACATTATCTGGACTTGCTAGGACCCTTCTCGATCTTTGTATTTTTATTCTGGTATTATATTATTTTGTTATTTACAGCCGTGTATAATACGTACGTATTTATCCTATGACATTAGCATCCCATAACAATTGCGTCGTTTGATATTACCTACGGCTTGATGGTGGCCGTCCTCGTATCGAATTGAATTCCCAACATATATTCGCCCGCTAGTACGATTAATTTATATATGAGTATTTCTCACCAACGATCGTTTCTATCAGAACTGCATCATCTCGAAACGGTCGTCTGATACTGATAGTCTCCGTGGCAATGATGCGCTTAAATTTAGACCCGAGTATCTCATCGGTATCGACATGAACCAGGTCTCACAGAGTGACCAGCTCAAACCTCGATTTTGAATTTTATCTCTTGACAAAATTTACACGCATGTTTTGCCTCGCACACAACTTCTTCTGATTCAATGAATGAAACAAATTTGAGCGACGAGCAGCTGTAATTAGTTCAGCCAGTTTCAGCATTACAGTAACGGCAAAGGTTTATCGCTTTATTAAATTAACTGCAATTTTTGCAATGCCCTTAAGTTCTCTTTTATGTGAAGTTGGGAAGTTAAAGTCACCATTGACATTTACGTGCTAGCCAGTTGAATTTCAACGTGTTGTTCGAGCGAGCGAGTCCATCGGCCTACTGCGTCACTCACTAGCGGGTTTTAGCCGAACGGAGCGAGGCCTGCCAGCGAAAAGCACCGTCCTATTTAGCTAATCTAGAGCAACGAGCAGAAAGTTAGATTCCTTCGCGGTGCGAGAACGGGGCTGGATCTCGGGGTCCTGAATTCGTTGGTTTGGCGAGATGCTATTTATATAAGTTGTGTCCTTTGCCGCTCGCTTTTTTGTCCCCGCTAATATATAGGAAGCGGTAAGCCTTGTGGCCCCGAAGCGAAGGGCTGTGTCGAATGAGTTGACAACGTTTGAGTTTCAATCAGCCGTTTAAATGCTAGCGCGTTCCTTATCAAAATGAACACTCAATTTTACCATTTAATGGCTCGCACACGTGTGACATTGCTCTAAATTATAATGCTATTGTTGTTAATATGATTGTTGTTATTGTTGTTGCTGACTGTTTGTTTTCTCTCCACTGCGTTGTTATATTTGCGTCGCTCTCGTGTTTTTGCAGCAACAAACCAGTGGTTTGTCCCACCCGTTAAGGGGGATGTACCGCCCGGTTGCGCCGCCTATGGCTTCGTCTGTGACAATACACGCCTCCTCGTTTTCGGCGGCATGGTCGAATATGGCAAGTATTCGAACGAGCTGTACGAGCTGCAGGCGTCGCGCTGGGAGTGGAAACGTCTCAAGCCTCGGCCGCCGAAGAACGCACCACCTCCTTGCCCCCGATTAGGTCACTCATTTACGTTAATTGGCAACAAAGTTTATCTTTTCGGTGGCCTCGCCAACGAGAGCGACGATCCGAAGAACAACGTTCCTCGCTATCTGAACGACTTGTACACACTTGAGTTGCGTCCGTACTCGTCCGTAATGAACTGGGACGTTCCACCCGTAGCTGGAACTCCGCCGCCACCCCGCGAAAGTCATACAGCTGTCGCTTACCAGATGAAGGATAAACGGGCGCGCCTGATCGTCTACGGCGGTATGAGTGGCTGTCGGCTGGGCGATCTCTGGCTGCTCGACGTTGACTCGATGGCCTGGTTTAAGCCGACAGTGAGCGGTGTGCCGCCTCTGCCGCGATCCCTTCATTCGGCCACGCTGATTGGCCAACGCATGTTTGTCTTCGGCGGCTGGGTCCCCCTCGTGATGGAGGACTCGAAGAATGCTACGCACGAAAAGGAGTGGAAATGCACCAACACACTGGCATCGCTCAATCTCGAGTCGATGGCCTGGGAAGGCTTACAGATGGAGTGCTATGAGGATACGGCTCCGAGGGCGCGAGCCGGTCACTGCGCTGTCGCCATTAACTCTCGGCTGTTCATCTGGTCGGGTCGCGATGGATACCGCAAGGCATGGAACAATCAGGTCAGTTTGAAATCATTTAGCAGGCGTTCGGAGATGCAATGTGTGTATGTGTAAGGTCACGTTCGTTGATTGCGAGTCATACTATGTAACGCACACAGTTATGAAATCATTGCAGCGACAGCTTGTTATGGGCCCATTGTGTACCATGTAACTACCCTGGGCGTGCAAATATATAAACGTTTCTGTAACCCATCATTGTTATTATTATTATTATTATTATTGAGTAAGCAGACATTCGACTTAACGCTACGCCGCATGTTCCGCCTGTTGTTTCATGTCTCTCAGGTCTGCTGTAAGGATCTCTGGTTCCTTGAGAGCGAAAAGCCAGCGGCGCCTACTCGTGTGCAGCTGGTGCGCGCATCGACGACGACCCTTGAGGTGTGCTGGGGTGCAGTGCCCACAGCTGAACAGTATCTGCTTCAGGTTCAGAAGTACGATATACCTCCACCACCGCCACCGGTATCGACTCCAGCGCCCGCGCCCGTGGTGCAGACGCCCCCAGCTATCGCGGTCGCCCCACCACAACCTCAACAGCCGCCGCCACCGCCGGTGGTTCAGCCTCAGCCTCAGCAAATACAGGCACATCCGTTACCGCCACCGCAGCCGCAGCAAGCACAGGTGCACGCGGTGCCACAGATTCAGCACATCGCTACCCCGACAACGATGCAGGCCATCACCCCTATGGCGCAAAAGATTCACGCCCAGACCAATGTGACTCCGATCACGACCACAACGCCGCTGTCTGCAGCAAAAGTTCATACCAGGTAGGGTGAACGGCGGCCCTGAGGAACGCTGGCCCAACTGACGATGTTAGCTTTAAGGAATGAAGGAAGAGGTCCTCTACGCATTATTCATTTCGCTCTGGGCACAAGCTGCACGACGCTTATATACAGCTCTCGAAGAGTTCATTAAACTGTATGATCGTAGATATTGTTTGTATCGTATTTCTCACCTCATTTGTGATTTATGGCTCTCGTCCGTCTGTAGGTTGGTGTCACCTGGCCAGCTCGTTCGAGGTCCTACGCCTCGCACCCCGATGTCCACCGTTCGCGTGGCTACCCCCGGTGCCCGTACTGGTACCCCAGGGGTGACGGTGGTTCGATCGCGTGCACCAGCTTCGCAGCAGATTCGTGTTATTGGCACTGGACAGCAGGTGGTGAAAACTGGAGCGGGTCAAATGATGACTCCGGTGAAGATCGTGAGCCAACAATCTTTACAGGGTGAGTATCGATATTTAAGGCTATTCACACTCATGAGAAGATCAATCGCAACTGCATCAGTAGATATCATCCATAGGTGCAGAATCCTATAGCTGTACGACGGGCTATATGCCCAGCGGGGTGATATACATATGTATAAGCTCGGACGGCATTTTCGTCACCTGTAGGTAAATAATGATTGGCTCCTACAGTTTTACCACCACTCATTGACGTGC
Organism: Stratiolaelaps scimitus; assembly: GCA_019614645.1. Lineage (NCBI taxonomy): Eukaryota > Metazoa > Arthropoda > Arachnida > Mesostigmata > Laelapidae > Stratiolaelaps > Stratiolaelaps scimitus. The sequence continues at coordinate 2,719,292 of JABWDB010000028.1, forward strand.
ACTGATATCTGTTAACTCGCAGGGGGCAGCAATCTGCTTTGCTTCAAGTCTCATCGACGTATTGTACACTATTTTTATTCAGGAATATGTATCGACATTTTTCCTTTTATATATGTAGATATTCCTACGAACCATGCACTTACAGGCGGTACCCAGACTGTTCGTCTAGCCAGTCCTACCACGCTCCTCAAGTCGCCAGGAGGTGCGGGCGGCAAACAGGTAATTACGGTACACAAGCCCAGCGGGGCCATGATGACCGGGCATACAGTGACCACGATGGCGCATCACCATCCCATGAGCGTGAATGTTGGCGCCCAGGCGGTTACTGGTGGCGTCAGCGTTGGCAAGGCAGGTGGCCAACAACAGCCCCAGATTGTGACCCTCGTGAAGACTCAACAGGGCGTCACGCTTGCCACCGTTCCCAAGGTGTCATTGATTCAGCCAGGCAGCACCAAAACACAACAGACTGCCCACATGCAAGCAACAAGCAAGGCAGGCGGCGGGGGAACGACAATTGTCAAACTTGTGACTACACAGGCCGGTGGAACCGGTGCTCCAGCTGGCACCAAGATCATTCAGGGCCAGCAGAGTCCGACGATATTGTCGTTGCCCGGCGGCCAGCAGAAGATGTCCACAATCATTCGAACGCTGCCATCCAGCATGGTAACGGTGGCCAAGCCTGCCGTTGGAGTCGGAGCCGGAACAATTACGACGTCTGGTAAAGGTAAGTGTCCAAGACGGTGCCTTCTCTGTTTTGCAAATATTGTAAATATCGTAGCATGCTGGTGTCAACGTGATGCATATTTACCCTGGTTGGGGGCGAGTCGTGAGGTTGCGTGTATATCCATAGTGGCCTTTCATCGACATCACGCACATTTGCATTTGCAAAGTAAATAAATAAACTAAATAAAAAACTTGTTCACTACCATTCTCCACCACAGTCTGTTGTTACGCTTATGCCTCTTCCTTCCAATAATCTTATGTTCTTATTCGCTGAGCAGGCAAGCAGACCATTGTAATTTCCGCTCCGAAGGGCTCTCCAATGGCGCAGAAAGTGCTGACCACCGGTGGCGTTAAACAGCCTCAGCAGATTATCGTGGTGACGAATCCAGGCGCGGTTAAAACCGCCCAAACTGTCACAACAGTACAGGCTGGTGCTGCTCAGAAGCAGGGGGTCAAGATGATCGTCGTTAGCCAAGGAGGGCAGGCAGTCCGGGTAAGTGTAATCGTGGTATTTCGCCGATTTATAAGAGTACCTTCAATATTCTGCATGCGTTGTTGCATACGAAATGACTACAATTAAGCCTTATTGGCATCATAATGTGGGTGCGGTTGTTCTTAAGAGCACATTTTGTTTAAACATATTTATCCACCTATCTGTGTGTCAATGAAATACGAGGAGGGGCGTTGTTGTGTGGTAAATTGTTCACTATTTCATTGTTGCTCGATTGCGTATCAGCTCACAGAATCATATTGTTTTTCCGATGGTTGCTTGTTTCTGTTTGTTAGGCGCCACAAACGTTCACTCTGTCGGGCAACACGGCGACCACCATGAGTCAGGCGGGTCAGCCCATCACAATCACGATGCCTAAGCCGGCTGGACAGAAGGTTGTCACAGTCGTTCAAGGCCAGCCTCAGGTTCAGTTTCAAGCTGGTCAGCAGCTGATGACCACAACTCATCACCAACCCCAGACGACAGTCCAAGTTCAGGCTGGCCAGCTGTTGCATCAGCACCAGCATCAGGCCGATCCTGAACACGCGCGTGCGTTTAATGACGAGGTTATCCTCACCGATGACGAAGGTGGCCTGTCGCGCTGGGGAAGTAACAGCAGTATTGACTCGCTAACTGAATCCGAGCCGGAAATAGCACTTCCCGGAACTGTCGATGAAATGGCAGTCATGACCGAGGACGAACAGCCAGCGGAAGGAGCCGTCGAGGGTGTTGACGCGCCTGCAGAGATTCCACCCGAGGTGATACCCGAAGAAGGTATAGCACAGCAGCCGGATGACGCCGGCGATCACGAAGCGATGGAGGAGGGGGTTGACGATGCGGGCGTCGGCGAGGCCGACGAGACTGCAGCGGCTGCGGCCGCCGCCTCTGCCGAGGCCGTTCTTTCCGGCGCTGGCGGAGACGAGGCTCAGCAGCAGCAGAGCGAACTCGCTGCGGCGTGTGCTGATGGAACCGAAGCTGCCGCAGGCGACCTCGCTGATTCTGCTGTTTCAGCCTCCGGTGACGCAACTGAGCTGACGCCGGCGGCGGCGGCGGGAGCCGCCGCTGAAGGCGCCAGCGCTGCCGAGTTGGCTGGGGTCACCGCTGCCGAGAGCGCCGAACTCTCCGAGGCCGTTGCGGCGGCCGCGGAAGCCGGCGACGCCGAGGCAGCTGCTGCGGCCGCAGCTGCCGCCGAAGCGGAAGCAGCTGCCGAGGCCGAAGCCGAAGCGGAAGCAGCTGCCGAGGCAGAAGCGGCAGCCGCGGCCGAGGCCGAGGCAGCAGCGGCCGCTGCGGTGGTGGCGACGGCGGGAGCGGCGGCGGCGACGACGACCCACGTTGAAGGAGTGACGCCGGAAGAGGACGACGCCCTCGGCCAGGTTATGGCCGATGCGGCCGTCGCCCTCGGTGAAGGACATTCGGATGAAGACCCTGCGCTTGCTGCAGCCGTGGCACACGCGCAGATACAGGCGGCCGCTGCTGCCGCCGCTGTCGAGGGAGCGGATGGTGCCGAAGCTAGCGTTGGTGTAGGTGTTGAAGGGGCGAGCAGTGAGCCCCCACAGGTGGAGATGACGCCAGAAGAGGCTCAGATGCTCGCTATGGAGAATCCCGGAGCACTCCCACCCGAACAGATGTGTGCTGACGATCCGCCGATAGAAGGCGATGGTAAGTAGACGGACGGCTGGGTTCACTAATAGGTTAGGATAGGTTATGACCATCTGAATCTTGTGTCCGTTGAGATTGAACAATAGAACTAAGAATATATAGTGGTTCGGAATTGTGTGTGCTGCTGGTCAGTCGTGAGAGTAACATTTACACCTAGAGATGTGAATATATGCTGCTCCCTTCTATATCCTCGATATGACCGATTGAAATAATGAATTATGGCGGAGCAAAACTCACACAGCCAAAGTAACCAAAATGGCATTTTAAATAAGTAGCCCACCGAGTATACTAATAACAGTAACAGCATAATTGATCTAATTTGATGTATTTGCTGCTGCTGCTGCTGCTGTCATCTTCTACTACCACTACTACTACTATATACTCTTACAGAACAACTTCAGAACCAGTTGACAGCCGATGCGCTCGCCGCCGCGGAGGCAGCTGCAGCCGTTGGTTCGAATGGACAGGTGGACGCTCAGACGCCCGCGGCAACAGCCCCGTCATCCGCTGACCCCCTAGCAACGCTTGCGTCTGCCGCGATCTCATCGATTCAACCAGCTGGCGAGGAGGCTCCACAGGCTGCGGCGTTGCAGGCTCAGCAGCTCGTCTCGCAGGTCGCTATCCCTGGCCAACGGCAACAGGATGCTGCGGTCGCCTCGATCACACAGGCTATCAAAGACGAGAATGGCACGGCCCCTGGCCCCGAGCCAATTGCACCGATCCCGATATCGGCGCCCGTCGTGAAAAGCGAACCCAAAGAGCCGCCCGTTGTGGAAGTGCCCTCGACGCCACAGTCTGGCGTCTGGTACGACGTGGGTGTAGTGACCGACACAAATATGCTCGTGTCGAAGTTCAATTTTCCACAGAGTGGTCAGGTTATCTCGGACGATACGACGACTGTGACCGATTTCGGTGGCTACCTCAAGGTTGAGCTCCAACCCGGCACCGCGTACAAGTTCCGAGTGGCTGCGATCAACGCCTGCGGCCGTGGGCCATTCAGTGAGGTGTCGGCATTCAAGACGTGCTTACCGGGCTTTCCGGGTGCTCCGTCCAACATCAAAATTAGCAAGGGCCCGAACGGCGCTCAGCTGTCATGGGAACCGCCGCAGAACACCGCCGGTGAGATTCAAGAGTACTCGGTGTATCTAGCTGTACGGCCGCAGGATAAGTCGTCGAATCCGAGTCAGCTCGCGTTCGTTCGAGTCTATTTTGGTCAGGCCCCAGCGTGCACAGTGAGCCAGAACCATTTGGTGAGTGCGCACGTCGACACGTCGAACAAGCCTGCAATCATTTTCCGTATTGCCGCACGTAACGAGAAGGGTTACGGACCGGCCACGCAAGTGAGGTGGCTCCAAGACAACAACATGAACAGCTCGAACCATCGCGGCGGAGGCATTAAACGGACAGCGCCAGCCTCCGGCCAGGCTGTCAAGAAGATCAAGTCTGAATAATAGGTATATGTGGCCATCCGCGAACCGAGGCAGATGGCACCAAAGGAAAATACCAGCAATTAGCATACAACAGTTCAAAGAAAAACGCGCGAACATTTTCATTATTTGTTTGAGCTCTTTTCCGGAGCTACACAAACTGCTTTGGAGCCATCTGTGGTGTCTGTCTGCCTTGGTGCCATAATATGGGCCATGCAGCTCCTATGGCAAAGCACACAAACACACACACACACACACATGGACACACATACACTAATCACGCTATGTACATATGCTATTGAACAATAAAGGCTCAATACCTAAATATTTAGAATACACGCTAGTAGTTCCGGGAGCGCAATTTTAGTTCTGTCCCACACTGACATCACGTGGACATAATAACACCGGCAGTAATAACAACAATGATAATCGATAATGGTCGCAGCAGATAGGATAATGACAGCGAAGTAACATCGGAGGCAAATATCTAGACTACTCGTAAAAATATCTCGCTGAGAAGAAGGCGGTGGCGGCGGCGGCTTGATTGATTAGTTTCGTTTGACATTACTTACTACCTAATTATGCACAATAAGCAACAGTGGACAACGTTGCTGTGACGTAACGATGACACTAAAAGAGGTATTCATTTAAATTTGTGATGACAGCACTTTAGAATTTGTTTGACAACAACAACAACAACAACAACAACAACAACAACAGCGACTTGTGTTACGAGACAACCACGCAATCGGAACAAGGCCAACGATGACGGCAGTAATTGCGGAGACGAAACACGAGTGGGGGAGTCTATACCTGGTAATCTTCTTTTGGCACCGACAGACCGAAGTCAGGCGCCATTGGTTTTATATTTATTTACGGAAGGTCTTGTCATATCACGGCACGAACCGAGTACTCGTTCATTACGATTCCAGTAAGGGGACGTAGAATTCTCCGGAATCGACGAACGAAGCCGAGTGAACGAAGCATTCGAATACGATGATTTTGTGACGCCGCCTTTCGTTGATGACTTAATTGGTATGTTAATTGGCCGAGAATATTAGTCATCGTGGTGCAGTAGTCATCGAAGTGAAGTTCCATGAAGGAACTTGACGAGGGAAAGGCCACGCCGCGTATCCTTGATCTATGCGAATTGTATGCGAATATTGTACGATAAACATATATATATATATATATTCGATATAATAAATCCAACTTCAGTATACGCTTCATTGTTCTAAGACCGATTGTCGATGTTGGCTGTAAGTCACGTACTCGCGTTTACGTGGCTGTGAGCGGACGACAACAGCGTCCTTCTGATCAATGCAAATGTCAGACGTCATTACTCGTTAGCTGGCTGGAAGGTATAAGCTGGAGCGTTGGGTTCCAGGATCGCATCTATATATTAGACATTCATTATCAATGATATAAATACGGTGTTTTCTCTCACATACAGACAGACACACACAGCGATGCCCAAAAGATACCCGCATAATGATGTGTTGCATTAATTAGCAAAGCGAGAAATAGTTCGTTATACGCTTAGCTTGCCTGTATGTGCCGTTGCGCGACGTTTCGTGTATGAACATTTTTCGTTGGCGTAGACGAGAAATGTTGTTACTTGGATAAAGACCACGGGACAGAGCCCTAGCGTAGTTCAGGACATGGGCGAAGCATCATATTATTCTTCCGCCTAAGAACACCTTAAGGCCTCCGTCCCCGTCTGGAAGGTATCGAACGATCATGCTCGAGGAAGAACTACCAATATTGTGTCGTTCATCAAAGAAAGTGGTAGCCGAGAGTCGAATTCCGAATTTGTTGAACACAGACAGACACATTGATTGATGGATGCCAATGGACACACGATAGTGAGGCTTTTTTGATGTGCGTTTGTGGTGGACATCTGATGACCGCTACGAACCGCTATTTACGGGCTACTTCAATCATGACAGATATGGCGATATACAGGCGAACATTGAGAGGAGCATCGTAGGCACACACAGACGCATACAGATACAATCTATATATATACATATAAGTACATATATACGTACATGCATACATTGGCGAGAGATGATGGCGATTAGAATACGAAAATGGATGCAAGCTAAGTTTGTACCCTGCCGCTTGTGAAGTGTAAACACGACTTGTTCATTGCTGCCCAGACGTTCTCTGCTTCTTGAACTAGACGACGAGCAAACTCTTTCGCTGAACCAATCTGTCACACGCATGGGTCAATCAACGACTCGAGTTCAGCGTTCCGTCTAAGGAAGTGCAGACGTCGTCACATTGGTGCGGAATTGTATCTATATACAGTGTACAACAATTAATGATTTGCTGACATACGATAATCACATAATCATCATTATCATCATCATAATCACGGCACTATAATGAGATTGGAACTGGCCACGACAGGAAGAAGACGACCAGAAAATTGGCCGACTTCATAAATCTACCCTCTTTCCCCCCCAGTGACGTGTTTTGAAATACAGCAAAGTATTGTTATTTCATTATCCATCGATGATAAATTCATTCATTACTCATTAATTCATCACTTATGATGGTGACCCAGAGCGAAAGATATGCCACAAGTAATATCGATATGCACCTACCTACACACGTGATTGGCAACAGAGATGCATTGCTAGACAGAGAGAGAGAGACCGATAGATTGATAGGTATGACGTAGGTGCGGGCAAGAAATGCCATACGAGTATACTACACAATGTGGAAATGTGTGTAAACATTCAAGTATATATATATATATATATATATATATATATATATATATATATATATATATATATATATATATATATATATATATATATATATATATATATATATATATATATATATATATACACTGTGTATCATCAATAACTCTGTGTGAGAGTGTCAAAGGGTTCATCGTTCTCTGAGCCTTTATGAGTGGGTAGAGGTTTCATTTAGCGGGGGATTAGGCGAACCGACTCCTCAATCAACCAGGCATTAGTATTACGATTATGATTGTTATAATGATTATTGAATTAACGACAAATTTCACCGGACAATGATTGATGGACAGTGACTTGGGGGTTCCTGAATCAGCAGCAAATTGTTAGACGAAACTTTGTTCATGAATGCGGTGAGTGGCATCTCCGAATGGCGATGACAACGCGTTGAGGAGGTGGTGTCGCCGTTTGCTCATCAAGAATGAATAAACGACAAATACAGAATGAAGTCCTATATATATATATATACATACAAGAGAGAAAACCAGGTGACGATGATTATGATGATAATGATGAAAAGCAATTCTGAAGGACACACGTGACATCAGACATGATGATTATTATACATTGAATATTATTATTATTACCATAGCTACAATTACTATGGCATAATGATTACTGTCATTATTATGTACTGATGAAGGAGAGAATAAAGTGAGTGTTGGCCGATTCAAATGTGTGTTCGATCGATAACGTTGCTAATATTTGAATTTAGATATCTGTTGCTATTTATTAGTCAATAAAGAGTTTTAAATTACTATTTAGAGATAGAAATTTTAGACTGTGGCGTCGAGGACTGTAGATGTCTCCGAAAGCGGCCTATATGAGGGGGTCTCGATAGTTATTATAGTTAAATTTGTCTTGACGTACTCATAAACAGGTCTCCCAGTCAGCAGTGTTTGGCATATAACAACAATGTTGTTTGTTGAGTGACAACTAAACTGTTAACAAAATGCTCATTTCTGGAAATGGGTTGCAATTATACACAGCACTCATTTCTGGCGCAGATAGACTAAACTGTATTGACTAATGGTTTATAATGAAGCAATGCAGTCTCTATATCAATATAGGTTACCAAATAAAATAACAACATAGAATCGATGCCATATAACATGGATTTCGTGTATCGGCTTGCACTTAGCTCATAACGAATATGTCATCAAACCAGAAATCTAGTTTCATCACAACTACTGTGTCTTCGTAGCTTCACGTCAGAAATCGACGTTATTTTCTTCCAATTTTCGGTAGAGTTTCGTCAACGATGTAGATATCAAACGTAACGGGTTTCTCGAGACACGCATTCATTTCCGCGATACGTGGCTCGATCGGGCATCTATCACCAGAGAAGTGTTATTATAATACAACAGCAGTTGTTATAGCTCAAACTTTGGTTAGAGACATGGGCTTTACCTGTTATTTGGAGCACGGTGCGTCGACCGTTGACGTGGATCTATTTCTGCTGCTGAATGAAATGAAAACAAGGAGGGCTTTCATTCGATTAGGAACGTTCAAATATCCGCCCACTGCTAGTGCACCGCAAACGTTCCCAACTGCATTTTGTGGTAATCCCTCCGAATCCAAGTATAAAACAAGTATTCATTTCAGCTCTACAAATTTGAGCCTCGTCGTGTTCCCGATTATATAAATGTGAGTGATACCAGTGTATTATATATATTTATTATAATATATTAAATATATTAAAATTTATTAAATATATTATTATATATATATTACCAGTGTATTGAATAACGGGGGTCCAGACGAACTATTTGAAATGTAGAAAAATTGTATCTGCAGCGAACATGGATCTAAGTGTGGATTTATTTGCAATAGTTAAAATGATGCTGCAGAACTACAGCAACTCGAAGAATTGTGAAACATTTATTCATCAGGGCGACCCTGTTCATCTCTTACTCAATGTGGGCACATGTTATGTAGCGAACATTGCATTTTCTCCAAACGCCTGAGCACTGAAAAACGCCGCGTTGTCGAGTCCGCAAAACTTCACAGATTGTCGACAGATTGCATGTTGACCGCAGAGCGAATTCGTCAAACTAATCGCAGCTGGGGTTCCTTGAGATCATGCATGTGTGCTCGTCATGTCGTCATCTTTGACGTCACAATCAGGAAACTCCACAGTGATTATGGAGAGGCTGTAGAGAAGACCATGTCTAAAGTGAGATAACGTCCGTTTCGACATCAATGACGCCAGCGAAGGGAGGATGTTGCCCAAGATACGCATGAAGTTGAAGCAGCACAGCGGCCAGCACTAGTGGCAATTTAAATACGGAACTCAGCGAACCTATCGAGACGACTTATTCAGAAATTAGCCAACTAAAGTCAAATACGATATATGCTAGTATTGCTCTAGTGGCGTATGCCCTAGTGGAGCACCACTTCGAAGAGTTCTTCCCCAGATCGAGTCGAATAATAAGGCTGGCTCCCCTGTAAAAGGTGAGCGCCCTTGAAGTTCACGTGAGCGGTACAATAGACAAGAGCGAACAGCAAGTTGCACGCCTAGGGGATCGAACTACCTAACCTGCGTGGCGACTAATCTTAGGGTGTTTTCAAAACTGGTAGCGCCGCCACATCCGAAACTAGCATTCGTCGGGTCGTGGAAGCTTAGGACAACGGTGAAATTCGACAAAATGTTAGGTGATGACGTTTCATTGCATCACCTGAACTCGATTAGGGATCCCACTCGATTTGTACGTGCTGAAATATAACCGATTGTGACATTGATCGAATACAAGGGTGCCCGCACATATGTCAGCCTTGTCGGAACATAGCATTTAAAATATGTATCAAATTACTATGTATAACATTACAAATGTATATAGAGCTGTGGTCCATATTATTATGTCGTTAGTCTTACTACCGTGCGCTGCATTTTTAGTGAATTTGTCTTACGAGAACTTAAGCGTTGTGACGCGTTGTGAGTTTAAGCAGTACTGTAAATATGAATGAATCTCGGGGCTGTTTCCAGCGTCTACCCAGGCGATACCACTAAACGGGCCAGCTTAGCTCACACATAGCTCATTATGATTATACATTTTGTACAGCCATTGCAATGAAGCGTATGTATCAGTAGCTGTGATGATGGCAACTGCATTAGCGTCTATGAGCATTAAGGTCATTGTCGTGTAGTGTGCCTGTGCGCTCAAAGTAAGAACGATACAATTCAATCATATACATAGTCTACAGAAGTGGTTGCAAAATGTGGTGAATAAAAACATCGCTCGAATACCATCAAAAGTTCAGTTTCTAGGCCCCTTGATAAGTACATAGCGCCCCTTCCACATAACGCACTTAGCACTGTTCCTAGTGATTTAGTGGGCACGATCGATGGTTGTATTTTCGATGTGTACAAAATTTAACCTCTCGATTTGCTCTCAAGTTTGTATGGTGGTACGCCGTATCGGCTGGTTCCGAATTGAGCTATACTTTGGTTGATCCCAACCTTGCACTCAGAGACTATTTGAGATACAGCGATCACGGCAGTATTTACAACAACAGGCTAAACGAATTGCCTGCATACCAAATCTGTCATATTAATCACAAGAGTTACTTCGAATTTGTCAACGTTGCACCGCCGTGAAACTTTCTAGCGGCCTGTCTAATTACTAATGAGCTAACGCACTCCCCATGACGCTAGTGAGCGGGATATAAGCCATGATTCGTGTCACGGGTGAAGCTCACAGTTCTCGCTTACATGCATTGGTTTAGATCAACGACTATGCTTTGAAACGTCAGAAACCAATTGTTTTCGGGCTGACCCTCAGCTAGCATTTAACGTCCACGAAATTGCTATTTGTTTTGCTTTGCAAGGTGGACTCTTTAAATGCAAATGTGCAATGCTCAGCATCCAGCCCGTCTACATACGTATTGTGACTCCGGCTGCAAGGCGCACACACACGAATGCACGCCACTGCGCCCGATGAAAGGTCAGAGACCTGCTGTGTCGCCGGGCGCACCTTGTTGAGACCCATAACGAATTTTGCTCCCGAAGAAACCAAATATATCGTCTACAAAAACATTTATTCAAACATAAAATAGTTAGGAATTATTTCTAGGAATTATTGTGGGGGGGGATTAGTTGGGACCGGGGCGAGTCTACAAGATGATCCAGGTTGACAATACAGGCAGACAATACAGACAGGCTGTTTATAGAGCTGGTAGTATCAAACAGACAGCCAGTTACCTTCCCGATTTCTTGCATTTCAATAACAGCATCGGTGGAAATTGAGAGGATATGCTAGCTGTAACTAGTTATAAAAAAATCAACATTTTTCACCGACCCAAGTCAAGCCAAATGCATTAGCGTGTTGTAGATACGAACCCCTGTCGTTTGAAATAAAATCGAGCCCGCCTGCCCCCGATATATGTATATATACATAGCATGGTTTGCATTGTCTCTATGTTGAATTTCACTCAGGCAAACCCCGGCTTAAACATAAATCAGGAGACGCGCCCACTTTCGTGTGTGTTTTTCGGGACTCGAATGTTATCATTTCTGTAGAGGGATCTCCATTTGTTCTCTCGACGACGTGTTCGTTATTCGTTACATTGATAAGCCAGAAGTCTATGGATTCTTAACTAATTATTATTAAGATTAACTGAAGATTTTGAATATCCCACAACTGCCTGGTGAAGATTCACTGGGCAATTATTAGTGAATCATCGTCGATTTCATCGAAAGTCGTCTACAAGCGTGTTTGATACTGAAGTCATTGTATGATCATATTGCCAATTATGCCGCACGTTCCAACTCATTTAACGGTTATCCATCACTCCCTGTCCATCACTCCCATTTATAATGGAAAGATCCTATTAATTGATGGGTTATAAATAAAGCAATAAATATAGCAAGCAGCGACTCTACGTATATGTTATAATTCTGATCTCTTTACATGATTTATTATTTTCTATTTAACATAATTTTACATGGTGTTGACGATGAAATTGTTGATTATCGTCATTTGGTCGTCGGGATGACCAATTACCACAGGGCAGGGGCAGCGTGAACACCGTAAGGTGCTCCGAAAAGCTGCAATGAAACAGCACCGAGTAAACATGTTAGAGGGTTATCGACGTCGAATAAATCAATCGATCGAGTTGAGCTTGATATTGGAGAATATGGACACCATAAACAGCATGCATTGATATGCATGGGACGCACACATCGGCTGCATAGAACACATTCAGGAAGGCAAATGCAAACACATTTTGATAGAGGATAGATAGAGTCGTCTTGCCTCGACGTCACTAGAACTGCACCGCAGGTTTGCACACTCCCTATGAATAGGCGAATTGGTATCGTTATATATTTCCAAGTAGCTCAGTGCAAATGGGGCGATATCTTTATAGTTTGCTTAACGACTGTGACTATTATGGCAAAGGTTTCCTCTAACGAGTTGGTTTGTCAATTACCCGCGATACTATAACTACTACAACTAATTCAGTCTGTTTCGTCAGCCAGACATACGATATCAACTGAACAGCATTCATTATTCAGATACGTGTATGGAAACGCTGCAATCGAGCGTAGACTTTAGCACAAATGAATAGATTCGATGGCGTATTAATTCACGGAATCGTTCACGTCGTAGCCTGCCATTGACGTCAGCGAACTGTGACTGGCAATTTTGAACCGTTTTACGAGTTTTTCGGTGAATTAACCTCTGATTTACTCAGCTAGGTTCGTTTACGCTTACCTCCAAAGGGATATTCACAATCTGATTTGGTCTGAGGCTGACAGCCATTCCCATTGTTTAGGTAGGACTACTAGAACTGTTGGGGTCCAAGCAGAGCGAGAGAGATCTACATATATATTTCGGCAGGGAAGTCAAACAATTCATTTAAAGGATTCGACGTACACATACGCCCGGTGGCCAACCCGGGTACTCGAAGAACTCACTATCTGAAGAGATCGAGGATCGCTGATTACGAGTCCCCCCTGGACTCGTAACGAACATATGCTAGAGAATTGCGTGTACGGTGATCAAAAACGAGAAGCACATGTCCATCCAGGTGTCACGATGAATCGGATATCCTAAACATCCTCGACATAGTGAACAATCCCTAGCGTTTCTGGTGCCCGTACACCTCAGCTCGTGCTCGAATCGCTCGAGCTCTTATTGTCGTCACCTCATCTCACCTCTTCCCGAACTCACCTTTGGCGCCGCGAGGAACGGAGAGGCAGCATACGAATGGTGGGTTACGTGCAGGGCGGGCGCGGCATAGGCGAGTGGAGCGGCCACCTTAGCGATAGGCGCGTGGTAGGCCAAAGGTGCAGCGATCTTGGCAATCGGGGCGGCGTAGGCTAGCGGGGCTGCAATCTTCGTGGCGTAAGCGATTGGAGCCGAGTGCAACCGGGTCTCATACTGGTACGACGATGCAATAGGGGCGAACTGCGTATTGCGACAGAGACAAGACAAATGTTAAATGGCTGAAATGGTTAGCCATGCAAGCGTTTTTCATGTCGTATACGTATAACAGTATAGTGTACACTTGGATTTCAGATGACGACGCGTGTCGAACATCGGCTGAACAATGGTGAAATAGCAGCTATGCTCGCGTTGTGGAATTTCAGAATCGCCAACACGACAATGTGTCCGGGTCCTCGGCGAGTGTTGTATCTGGCCGTAGACTTGCATTGGAAATTCAATTACAACATTTCAAGTCAATCAGTGTATGAACGATTGAGTGGTAGCTTCTGTTGTCTAGTGTTCAATGAAGCGCGCGTCACACACTAGTCTGCAAGAGGAAACTTATGGGCATGGCTTATTCACTCAAAAGTGCGCCAATCTCTTAGTATGTCTACTCGGAGATCAGTGGTTAGTTTGCCGCTGGGGATTCGACACTGAAAAGCTGACCTTGATAGCCGGGGCAGCTATCAGAGGTGCACCATAAAATCCTCCAGCGTGGGCGGTGGCGGCCACAAAAGCAGCGACAATGATAAGCTTAGCGAACATGCTGAATGATCTTTGATAGGTGTTCACTGTACGTCAGTACAACAACGACTGCAATGCACCGTCCACGGTCAGTGGGCCTTTTATACAGTATGGCCATTGACGCAGAACGGCGCAAAAAGCAAGCAGCATAGCCGACGTCCAGCGCGGACAGAGTAGGCCGGCAGCAACGTCAGAGAGGCGGTGATTGGGCAGATGGGGGGCGCGTCAGAGGATGAGAGCGCCGGGAACTTTCGCACACGGTCACCCCCGCTTCGCGACGATAACAATGCAGCCCTACGGCAGAAATACGTCGCCATAGGCGGGCCAGAAGCTGCGGCGGCAGCGGCAGTGGCCGCGACGCTCAACAAGATGAGATTGGTGAGCCATCGGTGGCGAGAGAACTTACGCTGTAGCGTGGCCACGCGCTGCCCAAGGTGCTTACACAGAAGCCAGAAAGATGTTCTTCAACACGTCGTACACTTCCACTCAGCATTCCGTTTAGTGGAAAAGACTCCAACACGGTACCCCATCCGCCATCAGCTACCCCTCGTTTAAGCGCCGGTACAGCCGGAGCAGTCACAACAAAAACAATCCCAGAAATGCGGTCAGAAGGAACTGCGGTTGCTGCTGCTATTGTTGCTGCTGCTGCAGCTGCTATTGTTGTTGCTACCGATCTTGGCGTTGTTGTCTTCGCGGACATTGTGGCCGCCCGCCCGTAACGAACATGGCGTACAGGTAAGCAATTACGCGATGCGGGTGATCCTTTCCCCCTCCTTCTGTGGTCGGGTCTGAGTGAACGCCAGTGTCCGGTGAGTTTACCTGCGTCTGTCTATTCGCCAGTTGCCCTATTGGCTGATCTGTGTCAGGTCTGACGTACAAGGCAAAGTACAAGCTGCCGACGAAAATCAGCTGCGGGGCATCGCTTCTTCTGGTGGGGCTCGTTTTTCTTGTCCCTGCTTTCCATTGAACGGTAACGGAGCCGCTTGGCGCTATTCGCAAACCTGGATGACATTCAGCAAGTTCCCAAACGTCCGTTACAATGTTGCGATAGTAGCAGCAGCAACGCGATCAGCAGCAGCACTAACTGACGAACGAAAATCGAGGCTTTGTCTCGCTTCCAGCCGTGCCTTTCCTACGGTGCTTATCAGCCGTCGTCTGAGAGCTTAGCAACGATCAGAAATTAGATGCGAATGAGTGATTAAATAAGGGAAGTTCAAGAAATTGATGGAGACGGCGCGTGCTGGAAGAGACTTGGTGATTTCCTCTTCGAGGAATAGATACGAGATGCAAGCACAATCCGGCTGACTGAAAGCGGTCCAAACACGTACGGGATGTGAAGTGGTCAATGTTTTCAACGTTGTAACATTATGCGCTTCGAGGAGCTTTAAACGCGACTCGCGTAGGTGAATTGACAAGGCAGGCAGACTGGTTGGTTAATTGGATTGACTAGACATTTGAAATTTTCATACTAATTAGCCCAATTAGTTTCAGAAATGCGTTTCATCGGTGACAACCAGTCAATTTCCCTAGGACGAAATTGTTATATGGAGTAGGAATACATCTCTCCAATATTAAGAGGCCGGCAATAAAAAGTCAGATCAGTTCTGTGATAGACGGTTTAAATCTGAGCATTTATAACACACTCTACGTTGCGTTCGAAAGAAACGAAAACTGCTCGGCCTAATGTAGTACTGGATTATCGTCCGGCAAAAGCAAGGATCAAGATGCTGAACCAGAATCATGACCATATATATATATATATATATATATATATATAATGTGTGTGCTCGTGTCACTACAATGGCAGAATAACATATGAAACAGTTTTCATACAGCCAAATTGTAGTGCCTCCCCCCCGCCATTAAATAGCTATGTCCAGTCTCTTGCCGCATTTTCATCTTCGTGTACCACTACTCATCCCGAAGAAGATTACACATAGTTTTCAAGTTCAGGTTTACGTCACCGTCACTTCTATGCATTTTCTTCCATTAGCGTTTTCGGCGAGCGCCTTCCTGTCCTGAACTGCTTCCTTTGTCTTCTGCATCTGTTCCTTCTATTATTTTCTTCTTCTTCTGTTCTATTTCGGCTATTATTATTATCATGCATGTGGGCTATATATATATATATATATATATATGCGCAGAGTCGTCCGCGGTGCGGTGAGTCTCGCTGGACAAGTTAGACGAGACAAGCAGTTGCTTTGCCATGTCTGGGAATGTGTCGTGCCCAATGCGAAGAACGCAGTCGCGATCCGCGGATTTGGAGAGGTTTTTCACATGTTAGCGCAATCACCGTCAGTCGCCGCCGCCGCCGTTGCGTTTTGTTATCTGGATGTTATATATTATATATATATATATATATATATATATACTAGTAATATGCGCCCGCAAGGCAAAATCTCACATGAAGATGTGGCCGGACCCAACCAACAGTCAGTTACTTACTAGAAACAGACATCTGCTTTGGTGACATTCACGAACACCGGAAGGCAAAGCGGTCCACAATCTTTACTGCGCATTTTCAGCATTCGTTCGCGTGTCGGATGACATCTTGAAAAGCAACCTTCTCTGCCTGATGTAGTAATTAGCTTAATGTAATTTATTTAGTGAGTCCCTGTCAATGTTGTGTCGCGTGAGCGTAGAATCGTACGATACTTGCTCGCCTTTACACACAAACCAAACAAGCCAATCCATTTTATGAACCAGTTCGCTGTTGGAAGCATTGTAGCTCATGCTGTCGTCCGAGTTTAGCAACACAAGACCCTTTCGTTGATTCATCGAGGTGATGCTAGACAGCTTTCGTCAGCAAGTTCATATTTGTATGTTCAGTGGTAGAATAGAAACACCGGCCATATGCATTCTAGACGGCATAGACACTCCTAGAGCATCATCACCGACGTCGTTCTCTGTTAATTTACTCGACTAACTTGCGCGTTAGTTACGTTGCGCTGCAGATCTCATTAGTGGTGCTTGGATCGGTGGTCATGATGTGAGATGATCTCCATTACGGGGTTCCTCTTGTTCTCTGCGTCTTTTGATCGGCCACTTACGATTACAACATCGCAGTCTCACCCGCTCGTAATCAGCTATGAATTCTCGTTCATTGCATAACCACACAAATGACCATCGACAACAATTATTCAATGGGCGTTCATGTGTTTTGTCATTGTCCAGCTGGGGGGCAGCGCGCCGACCCAGACAATTACTGCGGTGATGTCCTGTAAAATTCTCTGATTAATTCCCTGATGGGGGCAGCGGCTTTCCCGATCCGTTCGCGCGCAGGAAGTGTGCTCCGGCAGCTCGATTGTTCCCGACTTTGCCAGGCCGTTGGGTTTGTGGCTGGCTGAGCGAGACCCTCTTCAAATGTGTAACGAAATTGTCGAGTCGTTTGGCTCTCCCCACCGGATGTCTACATACGCCGCGCGAGAGAAATGCATATTGTTGATCACAAGACGGGTGCTTACATCAACAACAACAACAGCATCACTGGGCAGTAATCATCACGCAACAATGGTCGATGTGGCGGCAAGGATTTAATGAGGAATATTCATCAGGTCTCGTTAGGGTAAACTTCTGGTGATCTGATAATTACTGTGTGTAAACATTTACTGCACAGTATCCGCGTATGCATTGTACATTGAATTGGCGTAGAATGCCATGCTATCTCTCTCTCACTCGCTCACGGGCCTGCCTTCTTAGCCGCCCCCCGTGGAATTGTGCAATTTATGGGTGGAGCCAGACTCCGCCCTAACAACATTTCGCCTAAGGTAGAGGCTGTAATTGTAAGCAAATCTTGCACACAGTAGGCATTAGAGTGAAAAAAGACAGA
This sequence comes from Stratiolaelaps scimitus, assembly GCA_019614645.1. Classification (NCBI taxonomy): domain Eukaryota; kingdom Metazoa; phylum Arthropoda; class Arachnida; order Mesostigmata; family Laelapidae; genus Stratiolaelaps; species Stratiolaelaps scimitus. The sequence goes on from JABWDB010000028.1 coordinate 2,737,147, forward strand.
AGCCACCGTGGACTTTTGTGATAATAGTCAATAATACAAAAAAACAGCACTGCAATAGGGCGAGTAAATATAGGCCGGACCGATTTGTGCAATATGCCCCAGCAAGAAACTACACCAGGCTAAACTCAGCACTTATTAGCTTCAGTAGATGGTCGTCCGCCTATGAGAAGAAGACGAAACGGGATGTGCATTAGAACAAATTCATTCTCAATAGGAAAGCCGAGAAGTGGATCAGATAGCTGATGGAGAGCTCAGTTGGCTTGGTTTGACGGTTGTCCCCTTGGCCGTTTAGAAAATTCGAATATATATACGTATTTCAGTTGGTTGGGCTGATTGTTGATGGCGACTTGGCGTCGTTAGAGCGGAGCTATTTGGGGAGTCCGAAACACAGAAGGAACTAGAGCTTGGTTCTGTAAGAACCAGCGCCAATTAACTGCAACGGTTGGACGCTTCCTGTACAAACCTATTGGTTTGGGCGTCCCGCATAATTTGCAATTTGAGAGCCATCAACAAGCTGGCCTTTCACACGATTGTCTAATTAGCTCTCCATAGAGACTCCATTTCGAGCAGGTGTCATACGCGCGTAGTTCGTAGTTACATATGCCGTTATCACCTAAGAATAATCTCACCCCTGTATCTCACCCTTGCTGGTCGTAGCCGGTTCTTGCCCTTCAACTCGGCTTACTTTTTCACAAAAATAATGATCACCAGCCCGTATTCAACGGAGTGGCTGGGGAGTGGCAATTCTTGCTACTGAGCAATTCAGCAGATGCAACGTTCCCTGTGTGTGTCGTATCAATAATCCTTACAGCGAAACTGCCAGCGAAACCAGTTCTGCCCAACTTGTAACGGAGACGTCAGGGTTGCTGAAGGGCTTTAGCGCGCCCAGCCAGGAACCGTGTGGGCATTGCAGTATTGTAGCTCAGTATGAGCGTTCTAGTGAATAATTCTATAACTAAACAAGAAGTTTCATTTTAATCACTGCCGTGATTTTATATGAGATCAGGACCCGTAAAATGAGCCAACGCAGAATCACGGACACCCAAGCGATTGGCTGTTTTTGCTTATTTGCCGATAATGCCATTATTAATATTTTGTAATTCTATCATTATACTTGTCACAGGCCACTGAATTATAGCTTCTTCTCGGCATTTGTACAGTTTGTTCCTACATGCCGGTAAGAACATAATGAACATATTACAACTGTGTGGAACTGCAGCACCACTACGCAAACAACTATCAAGGAGCTCAACAGAAGGCCGCGCCGTGAGTTGTTACTTCTGGGAAGTTCCACAGACTCTATCGCGCAAAGCTGCAGGTGATCTTCGCCCGAGACAATTCAGAAATCCAATTCGGTACATGAGAGTAAGGAAAACATCAATATTCAAAGTTCTTCTATTTATTGTGCTCTGAGCAAAACGCTGCTAATAATCGCAGATCGCCTTTATCGCGGTCACCGCTCGCCTCTGCGCATACAAATTTTACCTACCATTCACCTACCATTCGATGATCGTCTAGCTAAATCGCTGACTTGGCTATGCAGCTTGGGCGAAGGTTTCTCCAAGCTATAGCACAACGTATTTAATTAGCTTGTCCTTGAGGTATATTATTACAATTGTACTGGAGGGGGTCTTACCTAGCTGTCGAATTAATTGCTGCCAAAAATAGATGTTTAATACCCCGACGTGAAATACGCCCCCGGGGCTGCTTATTACATATATTAATTGCACATTACAAAAGCCACTGCATGAGATATACATCGGCTAGTGTAATATTTTTGTACCGAAGCCCCAGCTTCGAGTGCGAAACGATCTCCTACCGCGGGAAGACATCATTTCTATTGCCAATTCTTGAACAGACCGCAGTTATCAGTGAGCACAAACATATATCAAGACGGTCGATCGAGACCAGGTCGAAAAAAAAACAATCCTCCAGTTTATCTCGTGATCCAGAGACATTTATGCCCGAAACTGCTTCAGATATAAGCACGAGTCGTTTGTTTAATTAGTATCCGTTTCTTTGTACTCGACATCATCAAGCATTCGAGTGGGCTTCACACATCAAAATAGGCGACAAGCTTAAATGCTCGCCCAATTGAATTATGCCCGTCCGTACACAGCCTCATAAGTGCTGAATGGGGCAATGCGTTCTGAGCAGAATTAGCTGGCATAAACAATGAACGGAGCTGCTTATCTAAGGTTAGATGTATATGAGGACCTTCTAGACCTTCAGTAGGGACAGGCTCGGCTGGAAATAGCCGATAACGTTGGCTCAGCGACACACAACGAGATGACATAGAATAGAGTACAGCGGGTAGGAGATTTCGCCACACGCGAAGAAGGCAGACAGTTGAAATAAACGACTGGAATGACCCTTATTTCCCGAGGGACGATATCTGTGTTAGTTTGGGATAAGCTATTGTTCGTTCGTGGACAACACCTGGAAAACATCAGCAATAAGCAATATATGCTGTTTGACTCGCGTGTTTGACGTGATTTAGGTGAACATGAATATATCGGCACGCACGGCAACCAAATCAGGAGAAACGATTAATATAATGATCTCATCGTTTACCGAAGTTATTCATTTAGGCCACAGTGTGTGGTTGAGCCTAAATATTCTATGGATATATTGTTGTTGTTGTTGAATGCCGTTTATAGTTTCCCATTGGTAGGACTCGATATCAATTTCATTTGCCAAAGTCTTGGGATAGAGATCTCGCCAAAACAATCTCGACAACTATAAGCGATTAGCACATTAACTGAAGCTGCTATGAAAGTCGGGGACGTCAGGCTTTTACGAGGTTATGTTCTTAAACTTAGTTCCATCTGAGATCTCGCTGGTCTCCAAACCATTTCGGCTTGGGTCAGGCTGTAGTTTTTGACCAGCCGGTTCGGATATATCCGTCAAGCTTTAAGGGTTCTCGCGTGTTCGAGTCTGGTCATTCCAAACCCTCTAATCTACGTCTGCGCAATATCTGTTGTTGGCACACGAGCCTGCCGCAGTGATTCATTGCCGAGTATAAATGGGAACTGTGGCTCGATTTTATCTCCAGCCCTCAGCATCAGCCGTGTTTGACAGCGAGGGAAAGGCTGTATGCTGATTCTTATTTATGATATTCTCTCTCTCTCTCTCTCGCTCTCTGCATGCTCCTATTATGCATAAATGTTCGATGACCTCCGCGGACACCAAACGCTGCTTAAGCTCAGGATTCATGCTCAGGTTCAACGAAGCAACTGGTCCTTATGATCGACATAGATATAATGTACGTGTAGAATCTATGACCAACAGTCGAGCCCCGACTCCAACCGAAGCGCATATTTTTTACGGATCGATATCTGCAAGTACCGCCAGAACATTGGCACGGTCAAGAACAATACAGATTCGCACAAATACGACAGGTAGTAAACACTCTCCCGCCTCCATGCCACGTCCAATGTTCTGAAATGGCACTACAGTGTTGCTCTGGCCAGTCAAACGTATATGTCCAGTGGTGGACATTGTTCCCTCAGTCTGTATTTGTGTATGTGTATGTATGCTTTTAGCTGGGAGATTGAGATTGAACAGCGTCAAAAGAATAAGTAAGATGGACCCCGCCCATGGGCTAGTGCCATTGTGTCAAGTCGCTGCCTCACAAAAAAGTAGCTCTCAGAATTACGCGCATAGGCAGCTGCTGCTGGTGCTACCGCTGTCGACTGATCCGGTGGAGTTAATCGATCGATTTGACGGCTGCTGCTATTCTACTGAATCGAAAAGCGCAGCACAAAAAATAGCGATAATCTTCTCGACGCATAGTTTGCTATAAGTATTAAATGTAGGTGGTTATTATTATTATTATTATTATGATTATGGAAAGCTACAGACATAAGCTGCTCCCAAAGTATATGTGACATTATATATTGACACGATATCCTAAAAGCTACGAAATTATTTCTCATTTATATATATATATATATATTTTTTGTTTTTTTGATGTTTGAGGAATGACCATACCCCCTTAACCTTTTCTGTCCTTGAATCGAATAGGAAGGAGATGGACATGGCTGTTCATTTCGTTAGCGTTGACTGAAGAGTACCGAGGGTGTCATAATGTCAATGACATGCATAAGACATATTTGAACGGCAGCTAACTAAGAACATTTGTCCCTGATGTTAGTCCGCAGAAGCACGCCAAGACGATTATTGACTATAATGGTTGCGTGTAGAGAGCCATTAAAGAAGGCCCCCCATTAGATCTGCTATGCTCGGTGTCAACATCTCGTGGGCCTCTCACAGACAGAGTGTACGCCTTGAAACCAAGTTCAATTTGAACAATTCTCGTTCAATTTTCAAGTATCGAAAGGGATGCTACCTTTACCAGTACTAAACGATGATGTTATTGCACTTCGAGCAGAGGCAGGATGGACTCGCATTTTAGCCGGTCATTTCGAAACTCCACCGCGATACAAGCCACAACGGCATCAGTGTGACGCGCGATTCGACGTTCATATTCGCATATTATATATATATATATATATATATATATATATTCATAAAGAAAAAGTAACATACGTTGGGACTCGGAGAGTGGTTCAGAACCTATCCACCCCCGGGCACAAGTATTTTCGCTGTCAAATTGAAAATCATCCCGGCACACCCTTGCATGTCTGGTGTTCTACAGCGCTTCTGTGTTCCACATTTGCTTTACGCCTTCTCTGTTCCTGAAAGTCACCTACAATAGAATTCGAGTACCTTGATAACTTGAAAATATACCGTTCCGTTCAATTGTTTTTCGGATACAACGTTCCTCAGTCAACTGCGGATGGCATGGTTCGCCGATGCGTCAGGGACTACCCCCAATTTGTACATGTGTGGTATCGAAATCGGAGTGCCGAACTCGGGCGTGACTTCGCCGAACCTCGGCGAGTCCAGATCAACGCCAATCTCGATTTCAAATCGAACCGGTCAGAGCGTGCTCTTTACGCTCTTTGATAATCATCGTTTTGCGCTGTTTCGCAATCAAACGATAGACAACCCACACAAATATGACGTCCACCTCGCAAATCTTATCCAGAATCATATAGTGCTCACTTGTGTCACCCTCCTCCTAAAGGAATATATAGAGCTCGACCCGAAACGTATAGACAAATCCTTGAGAAGATCTATATATAAAAATAAGAGATGCTGTTGAAACGGCTAACGCGTATCTGTTCCATCTATAGTCTCACTCTTGGAACGTCCAAATGTTCGCACCGTCCTAACCGACCCACAGAACGTCAACCTGCTGAACCGGATAATCTGATTTTACATTTCTTCGATGCAAGATTAAATTATTCTGTTGTAGATGCTCATTTTGTCCTGAGACTGTCGAGTACACACACACACAGACCGTGTAGATAATGTGTACGCATGCCGCGAACATACCATGAACACACAAAGAGTTTGTTCCACCCATGAAACTCAATGCGGACGAGAGAGATCACACTTGCGTGACTTCACTACGAACACAAATGTATGTTTGCTACGATTATGTAAATGTTTGTGAAGACTCCACATCCCCGTTGGTGTCCTCCTCCCTTCACCCTATATGTCGAAAAAGGTATTATCGATTTAGTCTACCCGATTCATATTCGCGCGCGAGAACACTTTATCCCACCCTTGAGTGAGGCATGCGCGGCTGGCCGAAATGTGCTATAGATGATGAATATTAGCTTATCGAAGTAATGGCAAGCGTAAAGCCAAAACTAGAGAAACGGACTTTCAGCAGAGGATGGTGGTTTTAGCAAGTAGAGACGTTTAGTCATGCACACATCAACCCTGTACTGGATCGGCCCATAGAAATTTGAACGTCTTTAGTGGTGTCCGTGCGTTTGAAGAAAATCTCCTCGTCTATAAACGAGAGGAACAAAAGTAGTAATCTTAGTTTCATTCATTAATTGTATTTGTGGTTGTAACGACTGTCACAACATCCCGCTGACGTTTGCCTAATGGGCTATCCCTGCTTCTGATCTGTGTGCCACCTGAACTGGCGGAGATGGCTGGAGCCATTTGAGCGATTCGAATCGCTGGCACGTTATACCGGAGTCGTACTTGCAAGTCGAATATAAGTGACGATACAAGCGAGAGAAGATGTCGCACACGCGGCAGCCGTAACATGCGGGCGAACTCAATGACACCCGCTGACTAAAAAAAATAGTAGGAAGCACTCAGGCTGAGTAGCCGACTGCGTGACCCACTCACCCATTCACGTACCTGTTTACATTCCCCGATCTCTATCCGACAACGGCCTGTACATCGGCCACTACCCGCAATAATGAGCCAGTCAACGGCATACCCCGGCCGCCAACAGGTAACGGGACAGACGACATCAGAAACTCAGCTCCCCCCGCCCGTTTGAAATTCAATAGATTCACTAAAGGAAACCTGAGGCACAAGGAGCTCTGTCGGCAGGGAGAACAGAGCTGAGTCGCCATGGAAAGCTTTTATTTCACTTCGCTCCTGTACTGTTCATTGTCGCCATTTGTATAGCCATCGTAAACTATCAGTCGATCCATTATCTTTGAGTTTGTTGGGCAGGTGGGTGGGTGTTTGCCTGCTCTATGAGTGAATTACATTTTGAATGGTTGCGATGGCGGCGGCGGCGGCGACGACGACGACGATCATCGTTTCGTTAGCTTAAACGGTTTTGCTCCGTGTCAATCAGGCGACGCGATCGACGGCAATACTGTAGCGGTAAATGTTCGAACGTCGGTTGGGCCGGCCACGATCACCGCAGATGGCCATGTGCGGTCGCAAGCGTCCTTTTAAAAGTGCTTTCATACTTAAGTGAGTGTTGCCACTTACTCAGGCTTCATCCACGGCTTTTCTTCAGCTTTCTGTTACTGCTGCTGCTGCTGCTGCCGGCTGAGAGGAAGTCAAAGGAATAATCGGCCACTGTTTGTCATCATCAGCCGTATGGCATCGTCTGTGTGCGTCGATCGATCTGCGTCGATGTGAATGAGTGGACGGACGTCGACGAGCCGACAAGGCGACCACAAAACTACTGTGGAACGGGCTACTGCGTTATTACAAAGACCGCACATATATATATATTTTTTTTTTTTTAATATATAAAATATATAAACACCAGTATGCACATAGATGTTATATTTTGTGTGGGTAGTCTAAGTAATAAGCCCTATCGTTCGTGATCACACCTCAGATCTGTGTCGTTCGCGAAGCGAAGTGCGTGAATTCGTCACAAAACATTTACCGGTGGCAAGAATTATCACGGTGGAGGTAACTATGTGCACAAATGAATACACCTTTGCAGTACTACGTTTGCGTTACAGTGGCAGAATGACACTGTATTTCAGAAAAATAAAATCGATAACAGTAATAGAAAACGAGTGGAGCAACAAAAAATGATGGGCCAAAATCCGGAAGAAAAAAGTCCTTCAAAGGCGGAAAAATTGTTATAGATATCTATACCCTTTTCTATCAAAAAATTTTTTCAAGACGTGTTTCAAAACATTGTAATGTACCGTCTCGTGACTGTATTGGATTCCCTAAAATCGCGGATTTATATTTTATTGCGGGTATCAAAGTCAATAATAGACCCTGTGATCTTAATCTAGCGTGGAATATGTTTGAACATCGTACGAATAATCGAAGGAGTGGAACGACTCTGCGTGGAACGACTCTCTTGAAACTACTTCTCCGCATTGAGCTCCGCACCGACCACTTATTCTCCCGGTGTTGACCGCGTTAGCCGGCGATCGTAATCCCCTTCGATATATTTTTTTTCTGTCTGTATATATATATATATGTGCTCGATATGCCCTATGTCCAATGCTAGTTACGAACTCGATCAGTAGTTACTGCTTGTTACCTACTGCCTTCACCATTGCTCACCGACCCCCGCCTTTGCAATTCCTATGCGATTTGGTACCAGAGGTCAACGCGAAGAAGATGTCTTGAGCGGCGGCACCACAAGCGACGTGATCATCAGCGGCACCGACAAGAACCTCTCTCCCTCTCTCTCTTGCCTTCTTTGGCAACGGACAAGTCCCACTGAACCAAGTGGTGGCCCCAACAGACTCCGTGGCGAATGGTTGTTACAGTAGACAGAGCAGCCGTGTAGGCGAGGAAGGGAGCGGCGGTGGTGTCCGCGGCGGCTGCAGTGTTCATTTGAATTCAGAGCTATCCTAGTCACAGTGTTTATGGACACAGTCCTACTCTGTGCGCTGATGTTGCCTTCCTGTGAGCATAATTATCCTGTTTCTGTGCCTCAGTCATAGCTTCTTCTGTGGTTAATGTTGCTGCTGCTGTCGCCGACTCCCTTGGTGTGTAACACCACGAATGAACCTGTCCATGAACCGGGAGTATGAGGCGGCCTTATCTTGAATCGCTATGATTCGGATGTCCGTTGAACGCTGGGTATTTAGCAATATACATAGATAAAAACCACATAGTATGCTTGTAAACGAACGAGACTGTAGACTCTGCATGGTTTCAATGTAATTAATATATATATATATATATTATCATTTTGTTTCTTTCATTTGTATGTTCATCACCAAGTTACATAAGTGAGCTATAATAAAACGAGCGTCGAAAGTGTTTGCTTCATCGTACGAACGTACAGTACTTCACAATTGGATTTCACGGGGTGAATTGTTTGTGCATGCAACCACAGCTTTCGACAAACACTATTATTTTTCTTTGATTTTGTCATATTCTTGCAGCTAATTATTTATTCGACTGAAAATATATGAAAAAAATACCGATTTAAAAAGTAGATACAGAAGCAGAGGGTAAAGCATATTGGATACATATTAAAAAAAAAAAAAATCAGGTACTTAAAACGTCATTGTGACTTTTCTACTCAAGGACCAAGATATAATTTCTAATATTATATGACAATTAGTCTCGCATGCACTATTCCCGTTTCTAATTTCCACATATGTGAAGCTGTGTAGGCTCACGACGTGTAACGAGAGACTTATAATAGTGTGTAGTGTCATCGAAGCACGATACTCGAGATACACTTGTGGCACCATGTCAAATAGAAGCGACAAGAGTGATAATTAAATTTATAGCTGCTCATCTTCTTAATTAATTTTGGCAATTACGTTTCCCCTCTAGCTGCTAATGGTTAATACTAATTTTTTTTCTAGGCCACAACCCGATGGATGGCCTTTTTCCTTCGTTGCTAGCTACATCATTCCTAGGCTACCACTTGATGGGGGGCCTGTTTTCATTAATATTACTATTACATACAAAAATCGTCTAAAGTAAAAAAAGAGCATCTGCGAGGCACTGGCATGATGAGCTATCAAATATTCTGTCAAGTATTTATGCTTCATGAATGTATAATAATACATCAAGACGATCGTATGATTTTTGCCACTTGAAATATGTGCTATTATGATCAGTTGAACGATTATCATCGTCCCTCACAGAGGAGCGGATTGAATGGGCTGCCGGATTTGGCAGGGATTTGACAAGACCAACTGACCGACACAGCTTTCGGGGCGCGATAAATCACTTGGTGTGTGGCCTCTTGAATGATCAACGCAGTACGCCGAGACACATGCCTGACTCCATGCTGTTTGTTAGCTTGGCCAGTGCTCCTCGTACACTGATCCCGTCAGAGATAATAGCAAGAGAGACACAGAAGAACGAGTTGACGCCCACATTCTACTTGCTTCTAAGATATATATATATATATATATATATATGGTAGTGTTTTCGCCTCCTGACGGACGACAGAAGCAGACACGAATCCCTCCACGAGACAGTTTTGACAGATTTTTCTAATATCATTAGCATGTGTCGCACACTTCGTTTGAGCCCTAGAAATTGTATGTGCTTCTTCTTCTTGCTTGCTATGAATAGTGTATTCGTACAATGTATTTAACAAGGTCGCCTTCGAATGAAGCTTTTGAACTGGCATTCGTGACTGATAGAACAGTTGATCATAAGGCTTAGTACAATTCATTTTAGGATATTTATAGGCAAGTTTCGAACGCAGTTTTGCTGTTTGAAGTGTACACTCGTTACGACATTAATGTGATAAGGCCGAAAGCACTAACAGCTACGATGATACAAAACATGCTAATAATGTGTCTATCTCTGGTATCAATCGACGGAAATATTAATTGCTCCTGTACTTTGGTAATATCAGCTAAATGGCTTCGAAGTTACAGACAGATAAAATGCACATGCCATTAATATATAAAACTTATGAGTATGGCTCTTTATCTAGAATACAACGTAACGGAAGGCAGAGAATTTTACCGACCAAGATATTGGTACCACAAATAGATCGAGTTACGCAGACACACAGACACACCGTAGGGCGACTCGTGGCCTGCCTAAGCCAACAAGAACTATAGTACGAAAGTCAACTGTCTTACTTTTATTACCAGAGTCATCCAGACAAATAGAATCATCTCCAATTACCAACAGGTGTACCTGAAAACATTTCACCGCCAATAGGCCCTAGATATGTTTATATTCAATTGACGTGCGCACACATATCATCGGACAACACGCGGGTGGACGCAATATGATTTTCTGCAAACGAAATTGTATAATGTATTATATTATAGAATTAACAACAGCCAATGCAAATATGGTTGGGCCACTTCGCCAACAAACAGCCCATTTCTGATTCGGATGACTCACCAGATGTAATCGAGTAGTGGCCGCTTGACGGACGCCACGAAACAGTAGTCAGTTGTGGCGAACTTACTTACAATGTCCGAGGCAGCACCTGTTTCAGAGAGAGAGAGAGCCAGATGGGCATTCCTCCTATCACGAGCGCCTCTGCCGTATCATATATATATATATCTATTGATAAATCAAACACGTTTGCGAAATTATTTTAGTACATTAATAAATACATTTATTTTATTACTAGTTTATTGTGTGTCTGTGTGTATATTTTGAGATCCGTTGCGGCATGTTTGGTGTTCGCTGTTTTGTCCGTCCCAAACCTCGGGTCACGGCTCGCAAGGCGTCCACATGATGTAGATGAAGAGTCCAATGATGACCGCTCCGCAAATCACAAATCCGATGATGGACATTTTCTTTCTAAGCGTTTTCACAGTAATTTCGATATTAATAAGTTAAAATATCACACGATAGGCCGGCCAGTGCTAACACCTCACGTTCCACCTCACTGGTATGGATCACCGAGTTCTCCGTAGCTGAGTGCTTCAACCTGCAAGATCGGCTCCTTTCGTCGACTGTACAGTTTGCTTATGGCTTCGACCGTCTTGCAACTAACTGCAACTGAGTTCCTCTAGCTTTTCTCAATACGCGCTGCCGCCGAACGTGATTTTCCAAAAACGTGGACAGGGGAAGGTTACTACGGAGGTCGTGGAGCTTATCACTCACTGGTTATTGTACAGCATCTTCCTTGAGCCGAACATTACTAACCGGGATTACCAGTCATTGAGTGTAGCACATTCGGCCATGCTATTCATAAATTTCTCGAGTACGCTTCCTTTTATCGATCCTCTTCGATCCAAGCGCGGTTAGTTGGATCGATGCTGCATTGTTAACGAATTTACTGCTTTTTTCAAGGCGTTATCGCTTTATCCTCCGTTCGAACGGTTGGTCGGTGCTGGACAATTCTGTAACCAGAACAATGTTCAAGTTCAGGGTTAGCAAAATTTATATATATATATATCACATAATAACCGTTGCCGCACCAAATCCACCTTCTGTACCGCAAAGTACTGTTCGTTTATATGATGATTGTTTCATCGTACGATGATGCTCGCGTTCAATGGTTTCGTATAGACTTTCGTGCTATGATATATATATATATATATATAATAGTGGAGTGAAATGCAAAGCTACGTGGTAACAAGTTCCATCGGCATCGATTCATCCATTGATTCATAGATTCAGCATTCGGATTCACTGCAACAATTAACGACTCTGTCGATTTGCTGCCCATCTCCCCGCTTCTGAGAAGTGTTACTGTAAGATGATATATTAAGCTTGATGATAATGATGCCGACAATGGTGGCGGCCCCGGTGCTGTTACTGCTGCTGTTGGTGGTGGCGTTATTCTGTTGGTAGTGAAAATAACCTGAGCTGCGGACATTGTCTTTCTCTCTCTCAATCTCTATCTATTTTTCTCCTTCTACAAATATATGTTCTTACAACTTACAATTAATGCACTTCGTCTCATCTGAGACAAAAGATATACTTCTAGACAATGACTAAACCGGCAACAAATGTCTATCTTGGTCCCTCGAAGTCTTCTTGTTGATGTTGCCCGCCAGAATGTATAGTGCATTCGATTACAATTGTGTACCTAACTGTACTAATAACTCGTATAGGAACTGTGCCCATACAGGCTCGCCATGTGGGTCACCTTCGACGTTCATTGCTCCTCGTTATTTGCCCGATCGCGCGCTGGGTCAAATCATTCGTCTGACCCATATATATATATATATGTATATATGATCGCTAGTTCTATTATCAGTAGATGCTCTCTGGGACGCTGGCCAGCTCATCCACTTGTATTCTATCGTTCTAGCACCCAATTGTACGTATCAGCTCTTCTCCAATCTAGTATTTTGTCTGGGGCTTTCGTGTCGAGACGATCTCTTTCGCGAAGATGATCTGTGTTGTTTGTGAGGCTACGCCCAGCGTGGTTTGGGCGTCGGCTGTGTAATTTCTAAAACATATTGTGTTGCCTAGTGAAGAGTCCTGCGAATGCGTAATGAGTGAGCGATTTTAATCACACGCTCACCCGGAAGAAATTTATATCGGTGCTAGATTCGAACGACTGCTAACCGATCGTATGCATTGGAGAAGGCGATTATAGACGTACAGAGTACGCAACGGAACGAGCTTATGCTGGCGGATTACTCTGACGTTTTTAGGTTGTTTTTTTTTATGCGAATGCCATTATATTGCATAGCATTCGCTTAAGCTATCCATTACGTTCTTGATTATTAGTCATTACTGAAGAAGTTGTAAACTATCTTTCATTAGGTAGCTAACAGAAAGCACGGCACCCGCGAAATTAGTTACAGCCAAACAATAACTTGCACGGAAGCATTTATTGACGAGGGTCCAATGTAAGGTCTCCTTCTGAGTTCTGCTCTGTAGCCTCTTCGAAACAGATAATATTCACGTCGATACATTATTTCACCTTATCGATGTTCGTGCATATGAATTATGCTGATCTGTTATACAGATCAGTATAATCCATATGCACGAGCATCGATAAGGTGAAATTATGCATTTTCTACTAACTATACGTTATGTAAAATATGTACACTTTGAATTCAATCCTTTAAAGCTGTCGTTCATCGACCAGCATGTGATATCCCTGAATGACAACCATAATTGGCTAATATCCCCTACCTAGTCCAATAGTCAGACATCATTCGAGATACGATCCTCCGCTTACGCATAGACAGCCGGGCATAACAGATTCAATATTTTTGAATCCTTCCTTTTTGCCGGGGGTTCATTTTGAGTTTACCAATCCCATCGTCCTTTCATCGCGTTTCATTGCTAAGTAGCCTCACCACCGCCATTAAATGCTCGGCACCAAATAACGAAAAGCTCACGTATAATCATCTTTCACTACGCGTGTTCGATTTACTTCTGGTCGCCCCGCTATCTGTGTTCAAGCATATCTATAGACAGATTGTTGACAACTTCATGAAATATATAGTCATCCTCTTGGTGCTCCTCTATCCCGCGCTCCTGCTTCACGAACGATGTGAACGCATGGCGCAAATGGACAATGTTGTCGTAACCAAGTGGCTGGCCGCCACCACCACTGCTTCTGCTGCTACTAAAACAATGCAGCTACTAAATACAATAGCTGCTCTGCAAGCTAAATCGCTCGCTTGGTTGACGCGGTTGCTGATGTCGATGCTGCGTAGAAAGGTGACGGCTCCACCCAGGCCGTCCGATCGATGGAATTTAAAGGGCGACTTTTGACGATCTTTTTGCCACAGATTATTCGTAATAACAAGAATAATAATAATAAACTTCACACGTATATGCGGCTGCTGCGGCTACCGCCACCGCCGCCGCCACCAGCGTCGTTCTGTCAATCGGGTCTGACAGTTTTGTTCGCTGACGCGAAGGCCGCGCTGCTCTGGAAGGCAAATGGACGAGCCCAAACATCGATCCCGAACGAGATCGAAAATCTGCTGGTGGTGGTGGCAACGCCGACGGTGGCCAATCGATCGATTCGCGAACGGCTGTTCTTCGAATCCATCCAGTTTCACTCTTTGTTGATTTTCTCTCTCTCTCTTTTATCGACGTTAGATGTCGACGTGCTTTGTTTTTTTGCTGCTGTCCTTTTTTCGACGCTTTCGTTCGTGGTTTCAGCTTTGAGCGACGCATTGATATAATAGTCACCCAGATGGGTGGCTGGTTTACGCCCGGACATTCATTCGTGCTGCATTTGTTATTTGCCGGGAGGGGGACGAGAACGAGGCGGAGTAGACGAACATCGAACAGAAATCAACATTACATTATATATTACGGAACAGAAAGAGAATTCGAAGGGTCTATACATATGCGTGTCTCGTACATTATCGGTACATGTGAATTTATCTATGGGCAACTGTATCATCTCGCTTGCTGTGTGCACGCGCGTATTTGCAGTGTCTGGCAGATATTGTAGTTTTTTTGGTATTGTAGGTATTTGTCGTTGCATGCACGGGAAGAAGCCGGATGAAGAAAGTCTGCATGAGCAAAACACGCGGACACTGGCGGAGGATCGTCAGTCGCTTGAGCGCGTCGTTGTATACAGCGCTACAATACAATATGTGATAACAATATATGAATGTGATTTTTGCACCTGTATTCTCGGTTCAATTTTAGCCTCGGTACGCAGCTTTGTTTTGCGCACGTATATGGGGTGTGTGTCTGTGTGTCAATGGGGTAGTGTTTGTATGAGGCTAATTTTGGCACATCGACCTTGTCCCTTCTCGCCCGTCCCGTTGTTCACAGCTTAACAGAGCAATTTCTCACCCGCTAGACGTGGTTCGAATCGGCAGGCGGGCGGTGTGCAGTTTTGGCAAACATACGCTCTCACTCGCACCGAGGGACACAATAAGGCGGACGAATATGCCGTATGGGAGAATGGCAACCGCGCTATATATGAGCCGAGATAGAGGATTTACAGGCGACAGCTGCGTCGGCACATCCACTGTTAGTGGCACAGCCAGCGACAAGCAATAACGTTCATAGAGGATTTGGCTATTTTGTCCAGAGTATCCGAATATCCACAGGCTGAATTTCGACTGGTCGCAACGATACAACCGGTGATAGCACGACTTTGACCACCCAATCATATACGTATGTTGTGTACACGCTACTCACCAATAGAAATGAAGCGTCCGAAACTTCCGTATAGTAGAGATCGCCGATATTTTCGCCGTTAACACGCCACGCACCGATTAGCACATACAAACAACAGCGAACGCTTAACGCTTAAATAGGGAAATATTTTACACGGTTAAATTGAAGATAAATACGAGATAAGTGTCAACGCTATGCTGTTGCGATCGTTCGCAACAGTTGAAGTCGTCGCAGACTGCAGAGCGCTCCACGACAAATGAAGTAGTGGCTTGAGGTATACGTTGACCACTTCTGAGTTCCGCCGCTCGGTCGGCGAGGAAAGTTGTTCTTCAGAGTGGTGCCAGATCGCCGGACAGGATGACTCATCGCGGTGGAAGACACGGCGAAAAATGCACCAGCCGTCCGCGTTGGGTACCTCTCCCGCGGACGAGTAGCGCTGCCAATTTGACACGGAACTAACTGTAGTGGACGGATTGACGAGAGTGTACTTGCGTCATTCTGATGTCATCGAAGTTATGTCACAGCTGAGTCAACGGCTCGCCGTGGTCGCCCACCGAAGTCGAAATAAGTTCCGACTGATAAATTCGATTACACCAGCGGCAGATTTATTAGACGCATATAATATTGTATTGTAGATTTATTAGTGAGCATGAGCGACAGATTGTAGTGAATTTCATTTGGAAATATGAGTGAGTGCGGCGTTTTGGTGATTAATCGCCGAAATTTTGTCAGTTTCCAGCTTTTTTCCTATTACAAAATACTTATATCAATGTTGCTTTGAATCCTATCTCTGTCGTCATTGTTCTACTCGATAACTAAGGAACGACACTTCGTTTCGAACACTCCATTGGGGGCTCTATCGGAACGCTGCTATATATATATATATATATATATATATATACCCTGAGATAACTTTCTGATTTTTTCTCAAGCCGTATGCTTTAACATATATGGCACTACCCAAATGTGTGTTGGCGGTTTGATTAGTCTCCCATAGGCTTTAGTAACTTTCCGAACACCCTGTACCCGTTCTATGATGAAGCGGGTTTCTGCGCGCCCGTCGTGCCTAACTCAAAGGCATCTCTAAAGGAAACCACTTTTTGGTGCGTGTGCTTTTTATCTGGGTGAGCCGTAAGCGTCGTGACAAGCGTGCGGTAACCACCAACTGCTGCAACTGACACGCGGAGGTCATTCTTCGCGTGTAATTAAGCTCTTGCATCTGACTGCTATTCATTACCGCAATGATTGTTATCTTGCCACCGCTGTAGCAATAACGAACTAAGGCCAGCCGTCACATTTCGGATACCAAGGGGCTACCAGCAGAGACAATACTTGGGTATGTACAATGTATTATATGTATGCCGCATCTGGGTCGAGGTTGATGCATGTATTTTGCGCCTTTGCAATAGGTTTCACGTCATTGTCTGACTTAATATAATAAATTCACTAATAAACGTCCTTCTATGCTAGTTATACATATATGATCACGGTTGAAACTGAATGACCTCTGCTAGGTGAAACATCAAGTAAGTGACAGTTACGCTGGAGTGGGGACGGTGGCGGCCTGTGGCGTTTACTGAATAACGTCAGATAGCTTATGGGTCTCCTCAAAGTTAGGTAAGTTAGATTCTCTATCTGTTTGCTTGCCTGGCGCAACGCCGGAAGAGAGCTGAGCCGAGAGCTCGATCACTGAGTATACGGGACACGGGATACTATTCGTCATTTGTTCTTCCTTACTTTACATTAGATGAGCTTCGATAGTGAATCCGGCGGTGATATCAAAGAGTTCGATGTTCTTATATACGTATATTTCTACATTATAGTTTGCAGTAGAGAATGTCGATTTTGGTAAATAATATTCTATTAAAGCACCAGGGAAAATCCATCAAAACTGTCAATGATTTATTGCAAGGCTGAGTATTGACAGCATTCTTATTGTGTGCGATAGTGTCTTGTTGGATAAACAGAGCCTCACTACTCCCTGAGTACACCCGGACTCAAATAGAAGTTAGCCGTGAAATTTGATAGAACGAATCTCAAAGCAAGGGGTCACTGCCGAGAACTAAAACTGCTAACACTCTATCGTTTGTCGAGGGTCTCCTGTGTCGGTTCCTACTGAACCGAGCCAGAGCTTAGGGTGAGTGTACGGGCGAAGCGATGCGGGTTAAAGGTTTTCAAGACCGACCGCAACTTTTTCAATACGGGAGATATTAGCAACTATTCACGGGAAGGGACAAACAAAGCAGCAAGAGGCATCCCTTCATGAGGCGAATCTAGACACAATCAGTCTCAGGTTCAGTCTCTGGACGGCCTGGCGATCTGGGCCGCGACCCTCGAGGACCAGAGTGCCCTAGATGTAGTGTGACATAAACAACCAGATACAACCATATGTAACACAACTACGATCGTTAAACAAATAATCTGCGGTACGACAATACATGGTGATACCATATGCGCCATTTTGTCATCAATACAGATGCCTGATAAAGGTGAAATAAAGTTCTTTGTCTCGTTATAGACGGAAGAAACTTAACTCCGAAAGACTCCATCTCGGAGAACGAAATGCCAGCTGATCCGCTTACTGCTCCCCGTGCCGTTGTATTACCGACGGGGCCTTACGTTCTATTTAAATTTCTATTTGCTAGCTATCTAAGCAGCGTAACTTTTCGTTACCTTGTACGTATTGTGCAATACTACCGAATACGTTTGATTCACAATGAAAAATTCGAGTGGTGAACGGCACAAAGACCTCTGCAATGACTAATGCAGCAACTCCGTCACGATCATACGATGCCAGTATTATCATCGTTCAACTACTCACAGAGGATGTGTCTCGTAGTGTGAATTATGTGCCATTGTCAATTATATAATCTACAAGCATCTCATAATGGAGGCAACGACAATTACCGTAATGCATTTGTCAGAAATTAAACCATCATCATAATTGTTCATCTACCTAGTGATATAGGTACCTGTTTTCTTTGTACACGGCTCCACCATGGTGACGAGGTAACTCGCCATAAAGGTAATGCAGACCGCATCGGCCAACTCCATCAATTCCTTCGCTATTTGGCCTTCACGCAAACCAACCATTTCCTTGACGTTCGTCGCTGTATCGAAGATAGCAAGCACCGTTGTCCCTAGTGATTGGCGTCAACTGTACGTCCAGACAGCGAGGCATCAACGAACTGCTCCTATCTTTGGCTTCACATGCGTTCCTCCTCGAGATGGGTATGCGCGGCATCGCAGCGATGGAGGCGCACTGCACTATTGTAGTCACTGTTGCACGACGCTATCTTGACGCACGTCTTTGTCGTCAACCCTTTCATCGACTTTGATGAAACGAGCCGCGCCGTTTGGCGTAGCTTGCTCCTACTAGTTGTTGGTAGAAATTCGGCGCGATACGACCGCTGGACAAATAGAAGCGCAGGCAGTCGGTCTGTCGTGCAGAGTGAATGCATTCGTGAGAAGCCGATGGGGGGGGCATCCGGGACAAGCATTTTTTGGCGGTATAAATCAGGCGCCATTTAACCGAAGCGTTCCCTGATGATACCGAGAATAACTAGGGGATTGTGGCGATGACAAATGTGCGATTCGAGGGAGTGGCCACCGGACCAAGCAGCGGCCTAATGTGCAATTACAAGGCTCGGGAACGGCTGTCCCTACATGTAATTCTGTCAATGTCGATTGACGCTTAGCTTCTCTGAGATCGTATCTGTGCGTCGTGACTTTCGTAGAAAGTGAACGCCACGCCTCGTCAGACAATAGCGAGAACGAGAGCAAGTTCAACTTATCCGGATGTCCCAGTGCTCGTCGGATGCAGGATGCACGCTACTCGTGCTTAGAACCGTCGTGATAAGGGTTCGCCGTACGACGTTGGCTTTCGGCTGGTGGCTTATTTGCAAAATCCACTGGTCGGCTAACTCCGATCCGGCAAAGCGTGGCTTCCGCCGGATGCGGGACTTGCAGGCGAATTTCCGCTAAGGACATAGCTTTATTACAGACATTGTCGACTGAAATCCACGACAGTCGGCGACTTCGTGTTTCCTTACTGATGTCGACCAGAGCTGCTCCTATTCCCGGCCTATCTTGGTGCCTTTCTAGTGTCCTAGCGTGCTGTCTAGGGATTAGCATTGTATGCAGCAAAAAATACAGACTGTCTGTATGAAGCACGCTTCGTTCGCTCTGCAGCTATCTACGAGATTATGCATTTGAACAATTTTGAAAGGACATTCGTGTCATAGTAGAGGTTATATTATTAGTATTATTATGATTATTATTACTTCGATCGATACGGTTATACTATACAGAGAATCAATACTGCAATAATAACAGCGTATGGTTTGTCCATTCGCTTTAGTTGGCTAGACGCGCTGGTATCTGCTAAGTGTCCTTAAAATAACTCATCATCGTAAGGAGTCGAAATATTAGACACTAAATAGGGTGCATGAACTGGAGAGCAGATATTAATTTCTAGTTTTATATATGTCTAATTTTAGAGGAAATCCCTCTTACAACGCGATCCCCGCACGACCACGTATAGTCTGACATTTTCTGACTTTGTTCAAAATTTAGAATTTAATTTACCAATTGAAGACCTTGTACAATTGGGAGGGATTAAATTCCATACATACAAGGCGGCGTACGATCTTGAATAATCTATATGCTTAGCTGGGCGATTACTGATGTGATTCTTGACATTTATTTGTTCGTATTTCTTAACAGAATGTGATATACTATTAAATACATAGTAACTTTCCAAAATATTACAATTCAGCCTTTAATGAGTCCTCGTTGGGTTGACGATGTGCAAAAGATGTATGTTATTATGATTTTATTTTTATTATGTTATTATTCAATCCGTCCATATACCCAATTTTGTTGAAAATAAATCAATGACAGCTTCCATATATATATATATATATATATATATATATATATATATACATTGATACACCTATAAATACATAAACGATGTAATGTATAAAGCTATAATAGAGCATAACAGGAAAAATCGATACACGTTAGGCAGTAATCCGTTTAATCCGCTTCCTATATTCAACCAGTTCGTTGCCGAAGCGTATAACATAGCACAAGGCAGTGTGTTGAACATTTCCATGCCCTTATGGGAAACTGAGGTCTCTCGCGATTCTTCAGCGCTAAATTTCGAAATTGTATGATTGTCTGCTGCCCGAGTACGATGGCATATATATGTATATATATATACTGTATTTAAAACCATGGCCGACAGGACGATCGGATGACTCTTTCGTGTGCACAATATAAGCGCTCAAAGCTGTGATCGGATTTAATTTAATTAATCTGAAGGGCAGGCGTTTCCTGTCTGTGTATATAGACTTTGTATTGTCCTTCCTCCGAAATCAAAAAATTTCTTTTGTTAGGCTTAGAGGTTTAATTATAGGTTTAGAGGTACTTGGAATCATCGTGATACTGCCCTAATTTTGCTTGGTAGTGAAACCCATATTGAAACACCACATCGAAGGAGGGAGACAAACAGAGCTTACCCGTGATGGAATCGACGGAAACAGGCCTCAGACCTCACCCCTCTACCTGGTATATTGATAAGACCATATTTGTGAACAATAACACCTAGGTTATTAGCTTTAACTCTTTGAAATTGTCCAATGCGAGTGATGATCCAAATAGCTATAATATTAGCAATAATATTTCGAGGAATACGCTTGTCCGAAATTTTCAGCTGGAAAATTATAATATAACCCCCGTTTCTAAGCAGTTAGGTCGGAAATTGTTATGGTGATACAGCCATACACATATATTCGTGAAGTCTATTTGGATGCTTTGACTTGTGTCACAGAGTGGAACAGAATTCCTTAAGAGCGTTTGGGTAATGTATACACACATTACTCATATGCGCAGCGGTCTACGTAGCGATTAACTTATGCTTAACTGTTAAACATAGAACATGTCACACTTATAAGCATCATGAATAGTAAGGGAGAACCTGCCCTAGGACAGAAACATCCCGTGTGGTCCGAGGCCAATTTGCGATATTTAAGAAGATGAGATAAGGTCATTCGTTGCAACGCGGAGCATGCGTTCTTTCAACTCGAGTGTTCTTGGAGGAGTTGTAGCGACGGCCCTCTCACACCTGCCTGCTATGTTTGTTTATTATTAACGGAACTGGAGTTTTTTTTTACAACGCCTAAGTTCTCTGTATGTCGTCACCACCTCACGGGACTCGAACCTGCGGCCTCCTGCTTTTTATAGCCAGACACAATGAGATATGTATGAGACACCGAACCGTATGCTCTCTTTTCACATCAAGTGATACACTGGGAAGCTCACTGATTACCCGAGGGGGTGCTGTATGCCTCTTGTATGCTAAATTATTCGAGTAGCTGCATTAATACAGTGGATTAAGGTGTGTCCGGTAGAGTATGTCCAATCTGTCTCTAAAATACGAAGTTGGTAGTGATCCATATGGCTTGTTCTCAGTGAAGAAGTTGTTTTAGTGGTCACAGAAGCATTTTCTAATATGTTGGCCAGTAACGGTGAATTTGAAATATGTTGGCAAGGCAGTGAATTAAGGTTGTTCTCACGGTGACAGACCCTTTTTAAGGTCTCGGTGCTGTCACATCATTCGGCCATTGCAGGCCAGGCAACTAATCTCGTACGTCTCCACCATGTGCCGTGCATCATTCAAGTCGACTCGCCGTTCTCGTCAGAGTGGCAACCGTATGTGAAACAATCAGTCCTGTTAGGCTAGGTTGACTCACCTCTTAGTCATCGTATATCAGGGCGATTTTCATTGCTGTAACACGAGCGCCCCGAAGTAGCGGCGGCCTTAGAACGATGAAATGGTGAAGCGATCCCTCGAGTCTGTCGACATGTTCTCAACCAACGTCTAATAGTTTGGTTTACCCCACCATGAGCATCTTTCCTCGTAAGCGCACGGGCAATTAAGGCCGCCCAGGTCGTACTATAACGTCTGGAAGGAAAGGAAGAAAATTGTATATTATAAGTTGCACTTACGCATTCCCTCACAGTTCTGTGGCGCGGTCAGTGAAGCTTACTGAACATCCGTGCGGTGTGCGTATGTGCGCGTCGTGTGATCGGCCATTGTTCGTGTGAGTTGCATCGGTGCGACAATTTCTATTGTCCGGAAATTCATGTCTACCGCAGAGATAGTGTGAAATAATGTGGTACCGCTCATGTTCCAAGCAGATTTTAGCCTTCAGTCGTGATTTATTGTATACAAGATTTGATATGGAACTTTATGGCGCATAGCCTGCAACGTCGCTGTACGAGCGAACGGCAAGAAGGGAATAAAACGTGCTTGGATTGAAGAAAATCCTACATTATTACTTTTTCTACTGCTGCTGCTGCTGCTGCTGTTGTTGTCGTTGTCGTTATCGTTGTTGTTGATGTTGTCATGCTACAAAACTGGAGATATTCAGCAAAAGTATAAGATAGACTATTTGCTGTAAAAAATATCCTAGAGTCTGATCTGAGCAACAAACATGTGAATATGTTCAGACCTGTTGATCGTCGGTATCACGGACAATAAAGACGATGACAGCTGTTCCCTTCTATCATCTCATAATAGCGAAGGATTCAGCGTGATCTGAATATTTGTGCGTGTTTATTTTTATTTGAAAGCTTTCTGAGTAAACTCAACAACCGCACTGACGGTGTGTCTCAACATTTCTAGGTAATGGCGCATGATCTAGAATAAGATGTTTTTTCTGTCTAGATTCTAAATAGGCTCTAGGAGTTACTGCGAAAGCTAGAGCTGAAGAATTGAATTAGTACCTTCGTCTTGTGAACGTTAGCCCTGCGCCACCTGGGCAAATTTCTGATTTTGGACTTTTATTCCTCTTAGTGGACATGCACTCACCTGTTGCTTCTGAACCGGGTACCAGCACAGATATTTACCTACAGGCCCGTGAAGTCTTAAACAATTGCAAGGTAGCAAGGGTGGCCCGAGCCTTACAATTTCAACGTATCGCCAGCAGGACCTGCATCAGTGGCACTGTTTCGTTGTCCAATAGACACGGGAACGAACCGCTTGCTAGTATACCAGTAACTTTAAAAATAGAATCGGAGAATGCTTCGGGCAGAGATCATAGCTCACGTGCGACATTCATCAAGGTAATGTTTTTACGATCACGTCAACCTATTTCATCTTGTTGTTGTTCAACCTCCGTGTGATCTATTTTCGGGCCAGGACATCACGGATATCGACTTTTCCCACGTAAGCAGATCAAAAGCTTTCTGGATAGTGTCTTCCGTTCATTTGTCCGATTTAGCTATACTCGAACATAGGAATTTGGTGAAACTCATTTACGGGATCTTTAAGCAACCCGTTCTCAAAATGACCCCCCCCCCAAAACATGAAGTTATGCTGTATCATTGTATCACGCGTTACCATGTTTAGGTACAACATCTTTAGTACAAACCGTAAAAGTGAATCTATCAACAGGTAAACAATT
The DNA here is from genome assembly GCA_019614645.1 of Stratiolaelaps scimitus. Lineage (NCBI taxonomy): Eukaryota > Metazoa > Arthropoda > Arachnida > Mesostigmata > Laelapidae > Stratiolaelaps > Stratiolaelaps scimitus. Next base: position 2,760,939 of record JABWDB010000028.1, read on the forward strand.
CGTAAGATGGTCATTTTCGTGCGTAAGCTAGCAAACAAGCACGATATCAACGAACATCTAATTATTGTATATTTAAAGTCACGCAACCGTTATCAACAAAGTTATCACTGAAGTGACCGGAAACGTCGTAGTTTCCATATTTTTTTTCCCAAAACATCATCTACTCATTTATTCACACGTGGTCCCTGTACCGACTTCCTCATTCGTACGAGTTCACGGTGAACTCTTCTCTGTAGCGTCTTGGTACGCGCGCGCGTGCGTGTGTTCGTGCCTCGGTCTGGTGTACATTTGAGCTGTTTTTGCTGATCGGTGAAAGCGATCGCTCGGTTAATGAACTCGTCGTGAATCCAATGACCCTTCTTCCGCCTGCCCCCTCCAACGTCCCCTTTGCCGTGTAGCCGCCCGACCGCCAGTAAGCAACGCGTACGCCGCGATTGATCCCATAGCGTTTTCTCTTCCGTTTGAAGGATTACGGGCTCCGCTCAGCGGCCGATCGAGATGAACAAAGCGAACGCAAGACGCCAGCACGGCAGCAGGCGCTGGGCCTGGCCGATAGGCTAGCGATGCTGGAGTGCCGGGTGGAGGGCAATGTGCAGCGGCAGCGGCGGCGACGGAGTCCATGACACCGAGATGGTGTAACAATCGCTCTGGCAGGATACGCCGAAACCCTCTGAGGAAAGCACCGTCTGAGCGCGGTGCACATGCCGCTCATCGACTTCTTCTCGGCTTTTCCATCGACTCCACCCAACAACCCGTTCGTGTTCGATCAGATCGCGAAGGAGGGTCGCCGTCGCCCCCGCCGACGCGACCACACAGTCCGGGGTGGGTCAGCCTATTGTTCCTGCACACAATCTCCTCTCGCGTTTTCTCAGTGCCTCGTATCGACCGTGTGATGTATGACCACCGCCGCGATAGCCTCTTCTGCTTATGCAGTATCTAACATACATATCTACCTACGTAGAAGCAATTGCTGACGGACGAAGGTGATACGCGGGGTGGGGACCCTATCACATTGTTAACGTCTAAGTGTTTCTCGTAATACTTGGACTCAGACGAAGTGTCTGAGTCATCTACCTTCAGTGTATCTTTCTATTTTTTCATAGCATTATTTCACTGCCACGCTTCATTTTTCGACGACACATAAGCAACGCTGTGCAAGATGCTATATCTACGATTAATGAATTGAATGACAGCATCCGTGTACACAGTGTCCGCCCCGTATACGTGGCAGCCGAGAGCTGTCGCTGCACCGTTGGCTCTAATTCAGCAGAAATCAGGAGCAATGCTCACATCTGGGCCGCGTCGGCCCGCCACCCCCGGTTCAAAAAAAATTTGCGGGTTAAACGTGGGTGGGAGACGATCTACGACTTCATTTAAAAGTACGGATATATTTTGATTCGACAGGGCAGACATCAGACAGAGCTGCTCTGTCGTTGTCATTCTGCGATTTCCGATCCTCAATTTTCGCGTTATTTAACCAGTAGTGCAGTTATCCTCTAATTCATCCTCCGTCATGCGGAATAGCGTGAGATCAGGGATGCCTTGAATCTCCAGTTCAAATCCATAAAGAACTGCAAACGTAGCCCCGCAAAATAGCAAAAGTAACGGCGCCGCTAGGGGCTAACAAAGGAAAAAATAATTGTCTTCCCGCTATCCGCAGTTACCTATCACTATCTACGTATACTCGCCTACCTAGCAAGGCATCGCGCAGCCTCCCGAAAGTTGAAGCCGCGTGAATAATAATAATAACAACAGTCGACGTACCCCGACGAGAGATGGACGGGCCTGAAGTAGGACGAATCTGCCGTAGTCTCTCTTCCCGCGCCGCGAAGCGAGTCGATGGGGGGTCGAGGAATAAGGCGTCGTGTGGCCTGAATGCCCAAACCGAAATGGAGACGTCGGAGTATGTCCTCGGGGAAAGGGGAAGTGCGAGGAACGCGGCCTGCAGGAAAGACGCAGAAACGCGACAGCTGTCTCATTGCAATGGATGCACAGGCTAGGGAAGCTCTGGGGCTGAAATCCCCTCGACCTCGAGCGGCCAGTCAGTAAGTCAGCCTGCTAGCCGCCGCCTGACACACGTACCGTATCGTTCAATCCAGTCCCCCATTCTTGGATTTCCTTCAGTTTCGCCCGACTCACGAGCAAGAATTAAGTGCACGAGATGGCTGCGTTCATTAAGAAGAAGCAGCGAGGCGAGGCGAGACGGAGTCGTTCGTTCACTCGCCTTTCAGGCCGAAGGAACAAGATGAGAATGTGGTGGTCCTGCCGCCCGGTGGCTGGTAGTGGAGCGCGAGGCAGGCTACCCATTGGAGATCGCTTGCTTCGCGTTCGTCCACCCTCTTCCGGATGGACGTCGCTCGAAACGACGCTATCCGTCTTCGCACCTTTTTTGCACCGTCCGCCAAACCCCCAACTATGAACCCCTTTCACCTTTCCTTAGACACGTTTCCCTACCTAACTGCCGGTCAGTCGGAGCCACCTTCCCACTGTCTGTGCAATGCTTCCGTAGGACAAGCAGCATGAAGCAGCTTTGGTCGGTCGGTCGGCAGGCCTGGCTGCCCCTCGGGAGGGCGGATGGCCTGAAGCGGCCGATTTCCGCGTAACACCCTATTCGCGCGCGATGCACTCGATCACGCTGTCACCACACAAATCACCGCGATGGTTGGCGCAGAGGGGGACTCCGTTTGGTATTCTCCTCGATCCTGCTATGCCTATGCCTTTGTCAAGGCACCCTCCCTCTCTCCTTCTCTCCATGTTTGCGCGTCTCGTGGCCGGCTCACGCCGCGGTACTGGACTGGCTAGCGCCGAGTCATCGCCCCATTGCACCTCTATGCATCTCTCTCTCTCTCTCGTTGTAGCTGCTGGCCACTCAGCGGCAGTCGACCGCTCCGTCAGTCAGCAGTCGCAAACAACTCGACGAAAGTGTTACGAGTGCGCGGACGCAAGTGCAGAGAGCATCGTCGGAGGCGGCCAAAACGCGTATCCCTCTTCCAGGGTGAATGGATGTCTTCACGCTGGACTAGCGCGGTGTTGCCGTCAGGTCGATACCTTTTTGGCATGGTACACTACATACGTATGTAGTTACTTTCGAGAGTCGATACGGGAGAAGACTCCGGCTCGTGGCTCTACCGAGACAGACCAATGATCAACTGAGTCTCATGTGCAGTCGCAGCGTTGACTGATTGCGCATAGATGTGAATGCAGAGGTGGATAGGGTATAGGTTGTAAATGGTGGTCAATAGATTTCCCAGGATTGTGAATGGCCGTTGGCGGCAGAGTCGTCTATATTACTATGCTGGACCGATAGGTGGGTTAATAATCTTCACGGATACGTCTCTGTATAGAGACACGCCTATGGCGACGTTGCTTTATAGTATAGCGTCAATTAGAAGTGAATGCGAGAAGCGGATATGCGTGGTGTAAAGATAAATGAAATTCCGCATCAAGGATCCCGCCAAAAAGCAGGCCACTCGATACGGAAACCTCGCGACCCAGGAACAGAAACGGTGGTCGCACATAATCAGATGATGTCTCTGCATTCTACATGGTGCAGAGGCGCGAGAGCCATTAATAACTATAGGTAGTAGGCCCAACGTAAGTAGCAAGGTTGTAAGCTAAGAGGAAGAAATCGTAATTAATAATGGATTTGGTTTTCAGCCAAAGATCTGATTACAATCGTTTCATACAGCGCCTTGTACGATCTACCAACAATAAACGGCTAGCTATCACTTGATGATCAATGTAAAACTTCGCTAGATACATATGTGTAAGGCAACTAAATAGAACAAGTTTTCTTCGATAAAGCTGAGCTCATTCGGATAGATTTCAGTGCCGTTATATTTTTCGACGTTCGCCATTTTACGGATTCGGCAGTTCTTCATTCGCCGTTCACAAAAGCCTCATTTGTTGCCCCGAGGTGATCCATCGTAAATCAGCGAGACTGAATACTCCATCATGTTGCCCAGCGTCACCCTTTTCTCACCACGTTTGTAGAAAAATAGAAGATCGCGTGTCTCTCTTCTTCTTCTCGGTGAGCGCGGTATCTTCATGTTTTCAGAGATCTCTTGCGTCACAAAGGCCCAAACGAGGCGAGATAAGAGTCGAAGCCGAGTTCTCGGTTCGGAGCGTGTTCGACTGATACACAAACGGTCCACTGGGTAGAACGGAGTTCGTCGGCGTACGAAAAGTTTTCTTTGTTTTCTAGATATGTGGAGCGCAGAACTGTGGCCTTTAATGTTGAAGATACGATATTGAGGACAGCTCAAATACACCTCGAAGAGCTATTTCAGTTTTCATTTGGAGTGCGCGGTCCGACGAAGTACATAGGTGTGGTATAAAGTATGGATTCCATACATTATACCACACATATTGTACTTGATCGGACTTGGGGTGTTTTTTTTATCTTGATTCTTAAGAGCACATACAAGGCTCTCTAGGCTTAAACACAAAGTAAAAGAATCTTTTTAAAAAAAATATGATTTTGTATTTTGCTATATGTCTAGTTTGCTGAGAGTAGAAAAGCTTTATATCTTTCGGCAGAAGTATATCAAATTAACCAATAACAGACGGCACCGACGACAGAATCATATAATTCGGTGATTATCGGGAGATCGATTTCAGTTGGCTATTACTAAAAGAAAAGGTCGAATAAGCAACCAACTATAGAACATGATGGTGATTTTTCAAGCGAAAAGAAACTTCTTGTTTGATTTTGTTGCTAACAGCGCATTGGAAACCACTCCTTGGATTTACGTGACATGAACCACTATGTATCTTTGTAAATACAAGACGAGTTTGCTGAATTGTGTTCTACCACGTCATATCTACCTAAATTAAGCAGCGTAGTAGCCGAAAACACCTTCTTCAATATTTTCCTAATGAATATCTAGAGCAAGGAGGTCCCGCATCGTGTTACCACACCGCTCATCTCCATCGACCGCGTCGATATCAGACAGATTAGGTCAGGTTAGGCTTCACGAACAGGTTGCTCCAACTGGCAACGATGACCGAGCACCGCGATATGGTATGTTTTTGTGATAGCCGACTAATGTTGCCGCTCCAATGTTCGCCGTCATCTTCAAACTTCATTTGTCCGGTTGTCCTTTTCGCTGTTCCACAGGGGAGTGCACTCGAGGTGATTGCGTTATCTTGAAACTTGTTAAATCAAATGTCTTGTTCAACGACACACTAATGACATACGCATCGGCGTAGATCGATGTCGATTCATCGATCACGGTGAATCCATGCGTATCCTTGATTCGTTTAGCTTGTACCGGCCCAACGAAACACGCTGGGTAAGGTGACAATAACAACAGCAATGGCTGGACTATCGGCCTATTCGACTGTGGAATCATTCTCTTTTCAGGACGCTGACCACAGACCACGAAGTTGAAAATGTAACCAGAATGAATCGGAGAGTCTCCGGTTGCACAATTACAGTAAAAGGGTCGCTCGACGTATATTCGATTGGTCAGATCACAATGCTGACGATGTTATCCCCCCTTCAAGCAGCGGGAACCGTGAAGGACATGACCGCACTTCTAGGCAATCTATATTTTTATTCAACTCTCTTTCTATCTACAAGTGTCGATATATATATATATATATATATATATATATTTATTTATTCAAACATAAAATAATTGGGAATTATTTCTAGGGATTATTGCGGGAGCGGGCGGGCGATTAGCTGGGGACCGGGGCTCACGCCCCGTTTCTATCTACACAGTTCCGTCGACGTGGCGATTGTTCCTTACGAGATGGCCACCGAAATTACTCACGGTTTGCTCTGTGTTCAGCAATGAGAACCGATTCATAGATGAGGTTAATGTACAACGTGCGTGGCTTTCTGGCCTGAATCATACAAATAACACCGACCGTACACATAGCATCTTAGCGAATCGCGTTTTATTTTCATCATTTTCACTGTGTAATAGCTAAATAAATATATGCATTAGTGTTATTAGCTTTTATCACATTGTTGTCGCTTGGGCGAATGGCCGTTTGCTGTAAATCCAATCGTGTGTCGCTTTCTGTCGTGTTTGCCCTTATTGCTGTGCAAGTTTGCTGGGTAAGCTGAACGGGCACCGTCGGTTTACCCAGCGAATGCGGGGTAATGCCTTCCGGCTTGATGGGCACTGAAAACGTAAAACAAGAAAAAAAGGTTATATTGACGCGACGCCTTGGGCGGCTACGTCTCTTAGAGGGAGGAAGGCTGCCGGCTCGTACAGATGCACGCTTTGCGTGAAACAAGGGAAGTGAACGTACTTAATTGTAAGGCAACAGTGGCCTGGCAGGACGCTGACAAGCGCTGGGCCCGCGAATTTAAAACGGGCACTACTATTTCAGACACGCAGACGTTTACTTGTCTATGAATTAGCAGTTCGTTACAGTAAACACCTTCGAGAGCTTCTCCGCTTAGCCGCTAAACAGCACAAATATTCCAAGACAAATAGTAATTCGAGTAATAACCTACATTGTTTCGTCTGTTGCCCCCTGTTGCGATTATTAGCTGGAGTGAACCGGGTGTCAGGCTGTTGGTTGGCATTCCTCGTGGACTCACCCTTCAGACGATTTCGTCAGCCTACCACCGTGTTCGAGATAGATGAGGCAGTTGTTGGACAGCCGAGATGTGCACTCCAAATCAGGATCGCATCCATCGAACACGAGCGGAACACTGCCGGCTCATTCGTGTATACCCCCCGTCCGTCCATGGGGGAAATTAATCTCTGCGGGCAGAAGTTTGCGCTCGCTTCTGCAGCACTTGATAACTTCGTCGTGTCACGTTGTTTCCATCCAATATATCTATCTCGATCGAGGGATGAATTTTAATGATTCAGACAACCGCTGTGGTGTCTCATTTCTTCGAGCAGGTGCCTGACTTTAGTACGTAGTTACGGGCTTGTACCACTCGACGACTCAGGATTCGCAATTCGTTTTGCCAAATGAGGCGGTATGTACAATATAATCAAATATGACGAACACGATAATGAGAGTGTCTAGTCTAGGAACTTACCGGTTGTGCACCGATAAGTATCAATAGGGCTAGCAATTATACCTGTTCGCTTAATGATCTGTTCATTGCATGGGCAGATACTGCCGTCTTCGATTACTCTGCTAGGGGGAAGCAAGAGATACGGCGCACGATCATATGGTGGGAAGGCGTTCTCATTAAAGTGATATGAGATGGGATGTTTTCGCGCCAATTTGAATTGAGGTTTTCCTTCATTGGGAGATTAGGTACAGTGACGCACACCGAAGAGATAAACGTCGCGTATCCTTTGTGGACACTGATCGTCGAAGCAGAAGATTGACTGGTGCCATTTTTGATCTGAACGCCAGGCGTAGCAGCATTCGCTTATAGGGCTAATTAGAAGACCCCGATTAGGCGGCGTGCGCCGCCTGCTCACGCCGACCGAAAGCCCAACAGCAGCCTCTGTGGTACCATTTAAGCTGTTTGGTCATTTGACCATTTGTGGTCACTTTGCTAGAGGCAACGGATCGGCAAATATATCGATGGTAAGACTGACTGGGGCTGATGAATGAAAATTAGATGTCAAACTGTATTCACTTATCATGTACTGTAATAAGTAGGGACTTATCGTATAGAGTCAGGGTAGATATGTGAGCTTGTTTTGTTACAATGGGTAAGTGAGAACATATGTATGTTCACGTTAGAAGCACGCATGATTTGTGACGCACACACGTTTCATCAGCTACGGCGGTAGCTCTTGTTTCATTCTAGAATGATGAACGATGATGGCTGTGTGGGCAGTGTTCTAGTTTTTATAATAATCGAACTAGTTAGCCGTCTATCGCTTGATGAGCAATGTTTGCTTCTGGTACGGATGATGCAAACGTGCCAACGATACATGATGAATCGATTTACACATTGTGCGCGTTACACCGTTGGATGGGTGCATATGTGTTTAGGCTTTATCTAAATACGCCTTTCAGTTGATCGATACCATGAAGCCACATCCTGTCTGAGTTATAACAGGTGCTTCCGTTCGATCCCGCCTATTGCGCCTTAATTAAAAAGAAGCTTACATCCGTCCTGATGCAAGGCTGCCCGGTGTTCGGTGCACTGCTGCCAATCTTTACATTATACAAAATCTTCATTAAGTTGAAGCATGACCGTGGTAATACCACGTGTGATCTTGTAGCAGGTGTTGTTTTGTACCTCAGGACGATCGCTTGTTCAATATATTATATTAGGTTCATAGTAAAGCATGTTATTTTACATCACAAAGTCTATGGAACCCATAGGCATTACATGTGGAAATGTAACACATAGGTATGATGGAGAAGGAAAAGTGCAACTAATAATGTGGCAATGTTGGATACATCATAATACTATGGTTCTACTACCGATATGCATTATGCTAAACGCAATGAACTTGAAGGCTCCTGTCTCAACTTCTGGTTATCTGGCAGTCGCATTTATTTTGAATTAAGCTCGAAATTCTGGGTTGCCCGAAACCCTGGCTGTGAAGACAATGAAACGATGACATATTTGCCGGATAGTGTGATATAATTGTGCAGTGTGAGCCCACCCTGAACGAGGCAAAGCTTTCCGAAAACGCTGCTTACTGTGTTAAAGTGAATCCGCAGATGATAATGCACGATCACATCATAAAACGGTTATTCATACAAGCACGGATAGCCAGCTTGCATGCAAACTGCTATTCAAGGAACTAAACGATAAGCTCAATGACTTAGCTGCCTAAGAACAATTTGTCACTAGCTCGCCGTCTTCAATGTGTCAGTAAGACAAACTAGCATCGTAAGAATCATCCACAGTTGATAGTACGATGGCAATCGATAATACTGTCATGTGGTACCGCTTTTATGACCGAACGTTTTGGTATAGGTAGTAACATCTTGCTTGAACAAACAAGCGTCTTTATTCAAACATACAATAATTAGGAATTATTTGGGGCGGGGGATTAGTTGGGGACCGGGGCCGAGGCCGACATTGTCCCGAAGAAGGCGATGGCATTGCCTCCTCTGCCTCACAGCGAGTGACAGGCTTTGCAGAAGGAAAGATCCTGCGCGCTTGTCCCCGGTGGCACGGATCAGCCTGCGGTAAGCCCTTTCGAGGAAGTTCGCGGTGAGGGGGCCGTGTCCGCCTAAGGTTTCAAAAAGCAAGGGGGAGAAGAGGTGGGTGGCCTGGAGTGCGGTGTACTTCCGTAGCTTGGTCCGCTCCGCACGCGGTATCGCGTAACCGGGGGTGGTTGCACAGTGGTTGACATAAGAAGGTGCTAGAGTGTCAACCACAGTGCCGTCCCAAACGAGGTGCTGGCCTCGGTGGAATTGTGTTTGCTTGAATTGATCCATGAGTTTGCGTGTAGGTGAAATACTTCTATGTTTACTGACATGGGGTGCAGATGTCGCAACTAGAACACAAAATACACCGGAAATCAATATAGATACTATGTCTTAAAGTATCGACGGAGTACATTACATCGGACCTCAGTCCTCATAGAGGCATACGGTCCAGTGTAACACCTAGTTCTTTGGCCAGCTTTCGGAGTCTGTGTCGTCGATGTTAATAGACGATTCCGCATCAGTCAGGCAGGCTGTATGTCCGACGTCAAACTGGGACAAGAAAGCCGTTGGAGATGACGTCGCTTGATTCGAAGTGTGAAAAAAAGTAGATCACATTTTTATCTATGCTTATATATATATATAGGATCTCGTCTACGTGCGACATCCCACCGTGGGCTTTCGGTGCGCGAGTGAATGGATCGCCCTTCGCATGGGCGAGTTCAAATTAGACTTGATGATACGCCTCGCGAGTGTTGCTCACCCGGCAATATCTGGCATCTGTCGATGAGGGAAGGTTCCGATGCGCTCTAAGTCTTCTATCCTCGTATATTCGATGAGTAGCCACGTTTTTAGACGTTGAATATTCTGTAGTGTTTAATTGATTCCATCAGTAAATGAAGAAGATTAACGTTTGAGGCTGACTTAAACAGAAACGTCCGAAATTATGCAGTATAGCGCCCAACACATGCAAAGTTTATCCTGTCATAATTGCGAGTCACTAGGCTCTAAGGAGCTGTACGAAGCAATACTAAACGGGAATGTAGTATCGTCCGACTTCACCGATGCGGGATGCTACTCGATTTATTCGCGTTTTTCGTCATCTCTAGTTGGTTTGTGTTGCCTTGTGTTATTATTGTCTCGTGTTTTGCCTCTGAGACGCTTTCAGATTGCTCACGATTTGTGTTAAGAACGCGTCCATGCAGAAAATGGGAAAGATATTTTCTTGGCTGTTCTTAGAAATTGGAATATTGTTGCCATTTTAGTCAACATCAGGGAAGTTCAGAAGTTCATTATCGTTGCGAATAAGAATATGTATATCGACGAACATAGAAAACAAGCTAATTATTATTAATATTAATATTGTGAAAAGTATCACCCAAAACGACGCGAGCGTCAATATTATGATTTTGTCTAGAAGATGAGAAACAGACGAAGGTATTTATTCCAAGCAGTTCTAGGCAGGCCAGCCCCGTTGAGGTTTACGGCATACGGCGGCCATAAGTCTACAATACAAGAGAGTGTTTTTGCTAACGTAGCCAGCGTCGATGTCATCTAATAATCATAATAGTATATTACAATCGAGACGCGGTGACCCTACGAGGGAATCATTTACGTTGATCATATGGAACAGCTCTATAAGAACATAAAACAAATCACTCTTTTCAGTAGTTTGAGGTGCACACATTACTCTTGACTGGCCTTACTCTAAAACGGAGAGTGGGGAGAGATCTGCTTCTTCGACAACCACCGCGAACCTCGGCTGGTATCTTGCCATAGCCCTAGAGCGATGTGGACTCACCTCTTGACATTTTCTCGCTGTTATGAGACAGGACGGATAAGTGACGGAGAAATGTCCGATGGAAGAAGAAGAAGAGGGCCTGGGAACCAGCCCGAAACAAGACAATCCAAGTAACAGGGATTGTCGTTCTATAACAGAGCGGGATTAACGGTGGATGCTATCTAGATCTTGTCTTTCGTTGGCGTTCGTCGGCCGTGAGGAAGGGATTTATTTAATACGGCAGGCGAAAGATAAAGTGGGCGAGCTGTAGACAGAGTAGGCAGTGGTTGATAGAGGTAGATAGAGATGAAAATGTAAGCTGGACAACATTGGGGCACGAAGGCGAAATAACCAGAGTAGCAAATAGCCAGCGTCCATCTATAATGGTCAGTTGCAGGAACTATGTTCACTGGTAACAGCAGCAATAGCAATCGTAACAGTGGATGCTTAGCTGTCGGCCTTCCCTAGAAGCAAATCAGCTGAGGGTCGATCAGCTATGGAAAAACTAGCGGTAGTTGTAGTTACAGTAGCAGTATTAGTGGTTAATGCAGCGCGTGCTAGATGGGAGGCTGAAGCCAAAGTTGTTAGGTAAAACGATCCCATGACCCAGTCGCGTGTTGTTCTACGACCTCAGTTCTCTCACTCTCCCCCTCTCTCTCTTGCTCGCTCGGGCTCGTTCGGCTCCACCTTATCTGTGTCTCACGTAATCCTACCTGAAGATCACGATTGGCCTCGATCTGCTTATTCGCATTCAGCATGGAGACCCAGAGGAAGGTCTATGTTCGAGTTACCGATTCGCACACATTGTATCTGTCCTTGATTCGTTTCGATGATCTTTCGGCAGCATAATCACATTGGCAGACTTTGCATTTCTATCGGGGTTGACCATCGATACGGGGAGAGAACCGGCAGTCGTGCAATCACTGATTACGAGTTGTTGATCTAAGCGGATTTATAATATTGTCGAATGAAACGTGGGCTGGTCCACATTATTTATCATAATTTTATTATATATATATATATATATCAGGCTGTATAATAAGAAAGTGGATTATTGCTGCTCACCGTCAGGCCAAGCACCGTCTACTGTTGAAGGCCACTGTTGTTTGTTGATACAATTTATGGCAAGAAATAGATTGAAAACAATAGTTGTAGTGTTGACATAATTATATTTGGTGTTCCACTCTGTGGCTGTGTCTTCATGCGCAGCAGGTTTACCATGCACCAATGAACGATTTCCTGTTGAAATTTGCGTGGATCAAATAGCTGGTTGAGCTCGCGGATCACGAATTAATGCTGTTTGGGAGGATGGTGCGTTTGTATGTGTGAGTGCGGGTTCTCGCACCTAGAGAACAAATTGTTAGAGAATATGATACAAGAGATGGAGAAATATGAGGGTAAATGTGAGATAGGAATTATTATGGTTAACTAGCAACATTGGTTGGCAGCTCCGAAAATCAATATGAGAAGCGCAAGAAAAAATAATATATATATATATATATATATATATATATAGGCTGATCTTATTTTATCATTTTACGGCAATATTACTGAATGGATCAAACACATCATATGCGTGTGTGTATACGTGTTGAGATTCGACTTCGAATCTCACCTCGTCGCCTATCTGTTCGGTTGCCTTCAAGTAAAATCAGGTTTATTATCAATGGTCGAATTCGTCCGCTCCCTCCCAGGTCGTGCCATCCTGAGCTCAAACACAGATACACCCGAGCGTCCGCCGTATTCGAGTAATATACGCCATGAGCCTGTGCTAACAACCTGCGTATTTCTCAGCCAAAGTTGTAGCCCGCCACGCCGTGGCAACTATGGCCCATGCTTTGTTCTGCCTGCCGCTCATATGCCATCTCAATAGCCATTCATTGCCGCCCGCCGCCACCCCCATCGTCTATGTGTATGTCACAAGTGGACACAGCCATTCGTGGCGCAGAATGAAGGCGGGTCGAAAACGCCGCGAGCCGTGCACGTGCCAACTACGAGTGGTCATTCTTAGCTTTGCGCACAGCAATTCACATAATATGTAACAATAATAATAATAATAATGATAATACTAATATCAATATAATAATCATAAAAACAATAATAACACGAGTAGTAATCATACTAAGAGGTAACAGTACACCAGCAATGAGAAATTTGCGACGATTGAACGTAAATACGTGGCGCATACAGGAGGGGCAACGCGCACATGTGTTTCCATACATTCAAGCTGTGTAGTTGTTGTTTTCAATATAAAAGTAAATCGATCCCTCTGTCCCTGTTTGCCTCTCTGCATGTCTCGCGTGTTCGCGTACACCGTACCACCGTGTCATATATATATATATATATATATATATATATAGATATATAGGCGCGCCGCAAGGACTCTCCGTACCGCGAACTCTCTTGCGGCACTTCACTTCACATTGAGTCGGCTTCCCTTCGCTCTGTTCGTGCTTTTGACCATTCACGTTTGCCGTTGGGGAAACGCACCACGACCGGCTGCCGGGTCCGGCGCCAACGAGACAAAGGCGATGAATGATAAAAGACCACTTCAACCTTGACATTCTGTTGTTGAGCTTGTTATGCAGATTAGTGTGTTACGCGTTACTGGCTGTCCCTCGCACCCCTTTACCGCACAGCGCGCGTCGCCCTCCCAGCGTCCAGCCTCTTCACATCCGCCGACGACCAGCGAACCATGTAATTCTTAGCGTACGAGATATATGTGATATGGTTAATAATTGACGGATGATTGGACGTTCCGAAGAGGAGAGAGGCATCTATCCCGTCATAATTCTCTCATAAACAATAAAAGCGGATATGCTGAATACCTGTTGTTGCCCCTAGTGCAGTGTTATCGGCATACGCTGATAGAACGACGTTGTGATTACGACTGAGATTACTCCGCTTGTGAAGTTCTCAACCAACACGTTACTGCAGCAGGCACCGACAGCTGTTCTTCATGCGCTCGCTCGAGGCGAGATCGAGACACTGTTGTTTTATTGATGAAGTGATCGTTAGTTGTGTCTTTTTAGAAACTCTGAGTTTGATTCTGATGCCTTATGCATTTTGGGATTTAGGATTTTTATGCATTTTAGCCTCTTCCGAGTATTCAGCCAGCATTCTGGAACATGCAGTATTCAAGTGAATTTCTTTATGATATTAGGGAGGCGTCTTTACACTCCGATATTTGCTCCAGGTGCCTGATTTTCTTGTGTGCCTCGTTGAGATCTTTGCCCAGCGTTGCACACTAGTTGCAGCGAAGAGAATATATATATATATATAATGGCACATGACTTAGAACGTTAGGCCGACTTGAGGTTTAGGCATTGTTAAGCAGTATGACGTTTTCTGATAAACCGCATTCCTTCGCTGTCTGACCACTGTGCTGCTGCCCGAAGTTTTGCCACCTAGGTAAACCAAACAGTTTTTCTCACAATTACTACAACGCAAAATTTAACTATAATAATCAGCTTTTATCAGCCATCACACAACTACCGATTCGATGATATTGCCACCCCAGCAGTCACATGCATAAAGGAGTTTTAATGATCTTGATTTTAATCTTTATACAAACCAGTCAGTGATATCAGCTTTCCTTACGGCTTGCCTACTACTAAATGCTTGCGGTGTAATCCCAGACCATATACAAACATATATAAATCTATATATAAATCTGGTCTGCATGAGCATTCTCCGTCATAAAAAAAAATAATAAATTTGAATCATATGACCCAATCGATACACAAATCTCTACAATCATCTAGTAATGACGAGGTTCCTATACTGCGGTCAAGAATGGATCACTCTATTGAGAAAAGCATGTTGATGTTGTCCAGTGAGTGCAAAGCCGGTTCATCCACTGGATACGGGTCAGATATGATGAGGGGCGAGCTGGCCCATTTATTCAACCCATTTCTGAATTATATGCCAATGCGGTCATTAGAGATTGTCGCGGTCAAATGGCACTGCTCACTTTGTTAACAGTCGGAATGCTTCGTGGAATCCGAAACACAAATGACAAAGAATTACGTTATAACAATCAAGTGATAATTCAGTCATTATGCAATCATCCCATTGGTTCAATCAAGGTGATTGTGCTATATATTGTAAACTTCACTTGTATAGCTCTTCGCCACCTATTTATTATAGTATCCACAATGGGATGCTGTAGTAAGCTCGATTAATTCATTTTCCCTCTCATTTGTGTATATGCATGTTACGATGGCGATAAAACAAGGCTCCCTCTGTGGCTATTACCTGTCTAATAGTCCGGCTATGCGACACCAGCAAACAAAATGTTTCCTTCTAGTGTGAAACCCGCTGCCAAGTATGTCGCTCGTTGGCAGGCAATTTAGCAATCACAATGTTTTTCACACGATCACTAGATTTGATTGAAAATAATGAGTTTCGTCCTATGTCCTATGCGCTTCCTTGTAAGGTCACGCAAGCCTTCTTTGTTCTCCTCTGTCGCACTACCCACGATATGCAAACGCTCCACGCTCGATCAGGCCACCCACATAATTTTCTTTGCAGATTTCTTCGCCGCTCCCCCACTCAGCCCCTTCGACATTTCGTGTCCTTAAGTATGGTGAACTTTGATACATATGTACAATCCGCCGTGGGGGGTGAAGCCCTCGCGCACATCCATTCATTGGACTGAATAGGGTAGATGGTGACGTAGGTGCCAAACACTATACGACTAAGTTTGTCCTGTGCTTTTCTTTGTGGAACACGAACGAACGTCAGTTGTTTCTGGGGCAGTTTTTGATGCTGAGCAAAACGGTGAAAACTATTAACATACACATATTTACATACACTTGGTTATATATATATATATATATATATGTATTTTTTTCTAAAATCGATATGCATATACTTGATATGTTTTGTAAGTTTGTTTCAGTATCCTTCAAACAAACGGTTGTAGAATTGCTTTCCATTCATCCTAGGGAGTCGCATTTTTCTCGCGGCTGAATGGGAAATTCGGAGTGTCGCTGCTTGCGACTACGTTCCGAGTCTCCTTTACCAATTAGTGCAGGCTTTGGTATATTTATCATGCGTTACGTCCACACATATTGTGGTCACAGAAGGATACAATACAATTATCGATCTGCTGTTCGCCTGCATTCTATTGCACGAGAGAGGAAATCGAGTCTCTAAGATCATCCAAACCATATTCTACAGCTTCACCAGTGCTTGCCTTCATACCTACGGGCGTTGCGTGACTGCGTCTCGTCTCATCTTGAAAATATTCGCTGCGGCTGCAGAAAACGCGGAAACTGAGGATCGGTGTTAGAATTTCAGGCAGTACCCTGCAACGGGTAGTGGTAAAAGTTTCCGGATCAATTAGTGTAGCATTAGTTTTACTGACAGCAACGACGACGACAACGACAATTTTCACATAATGATTGACCCCATGATGGCCTTCGCGGTAACTCGCTTGTACATAGGCACACAGCTTGGATATAATTAATAGATCCGACGGTGCAAGTTCAAATCCATCCGTGGATGTTACCTCCCAACACTGCTCGCGGTAATGCCACAGTACGAATAACTGCCGAGAAGGATCTGATAGGAAAAAAAGCTGTTATCCAGCCATCAGCAAAAATAAAAACGTTCATATGATGATTGTCCTATGAGAGTAGGTCCTCCAACCCCAACCGCAAAATGGCCCCGAATGGTCTGAATGGGAAGAACTGAGGGCAGCAGATAGCAGAACCAATTGTTAGGCTAGTTAGACACGTTAGACGGTGACATGTCCTGAGTACGATTCGGGTACGTTGATGAAGCAATAACACAAACGCAACAGGAGAGTCCCCAAGCGTCTGTCGTGACGTCCACGGTAAGAGTTATGACAAACGGAGGAACGCAATACCCATAGCAGCCCATCGTAAACAGGTCGTTATGGCCCACGACATCGCTCGGTGTTTTCTCGGAGGCACGAAGCCCCGCCATGACACCCCATGCGCATCGGCCGCTTGCACCAACACGCCTCATTCTTCAGGGAGCCCGGGAGAGAGGACATAATACCACATGACCATCCATCAACGGGTCTACTCTGAAGTTGCAGCATTATTGCACTTGCGAACTAACATACCTCGTCCATGTTCACAAGCATCCATTGATACCCTCGGAGAAAAGCATCGTTGTTGGTGTCACACTGCAGATAGAGCGAGTTCAACTACAATCGTTCTTGAAACCGCTACCGCACGGCAGGTGAACACATTCGTTAGCAGCGTAAGTGCCTCATCGAGTTGTTATAGATTTACGGCTTTTTACTCTGGCTAATTCATGCCGCGGCCACAACAACGACTGAGGTATTATAAAACTAGAGCTCATAGAACGTGGGATTTGTGGGCTTTCATTTGTAGCCAGCCACAAATCATCTTCTTCTTCTTTATCATCTTTCTTTATCTGAAGATTCGCGCCAGGTACGAGTAAGGAAGAGAATAAGCAAAGGTGGCCCCGACAGGTCCCCTCATAGTAATACCTGAAAGGTTAAGAGCTGAGGCCTGTCACATAGGGGACAGCTGAGGGTCAGCTCGAAAAACCGTTTTTGGTAGCCAGCCGCATCTCTCAGTACATAGCTGAATGACATTAGCACGGCCGAGAGGATAATCCACACATCCCTAAGTCGAGTGGAATATATATTGAAGGGTGGAGCCTTTGTGAGCAAGACGAAAGCAAAGGGAAAGAAAACAGGCAAGTTTTTTTTACTACTCACAGGAGTCGTTGAGATACTCGTATTGTTCAGCAGTCATTTTGCTTACAACTGCATCGTGACCGCACGCCCCGCGAGGGCAGGGCTCTTGCGCGAAAGGTCTCAGTTAGTCGTCATTCACACGATCATAAATGACGGAATCTATACGAGTAAGGTGTGCCGTGACATTGTTATTATCATTTACTACTCATGCAGGATTACCACTACTATTATAACTCCTACACAGATTGACAGCATACGCAAGAATACCAGAACGACAAGGGGAGGACAAATTCAAATCTAAATGTCTCCGTCAAGTTTTCCATCCCAACCGTGAATACGCAAAAACAACCACTAACCAACCGACCCACCAACACATCTGGCCAAACAATGTATGTACGACTCGCTCTGAATGAGCTCAACAGTTGAGCTATTCTCTCGGACGGAATGAAATCTACAGGGTTGTGTTTCGTTGCCCGCATGCGTCGGCTAGCAAGTCAACGTAAGATTAATAACATCTGCTGCCAGCTACTGTGATGGCTCAAGTCCCTAGAAGGACACCGAGGTGGCCCCCTGCCTTCCGCATCCCCGGTGGTGGCTTCCAGATGCCTCCTTCCCCCTTTGCTGTGCCTCATCAGGCGTGCGGCTTCATCCTCGACCCACGGATGTAGATGATACAACATCATTTTGATGCTCGTCCCCGTCCTCGTACAAACAGTAGCTTATTGTGGAGACTGGCTCGGCCTGCGTGCACGCTGTTTGCGTTACATTCGCATGTCAGGGTCGATAAAGGTCGAATCGAAACTATAACTACACGGGCATTTGGGTGCGTGCCACTATAGTTACATGTACATGAGGGTTCACCGTCAATGCGGGTATGACAAACATCGCGTTTTTCAATTTACACTTATTGACTGTGTCCTAAAAATGGCACCCCCATACTCATGGCTCAGAAGCGGTAGGCCGCTGGAAGATACGATTCGCCCATATATTCGCTCACTTGTTAAATGGTGAACTGCCTGACGCGAAGTAAAGTGATGCTTCGGATCAAACCCGGAGAACGCAGTTAAATTTGACTATTTCTAAGCTGATCGCGGCAAACGCGATTCCTGTTGGTCTCACTTATACAAGTCGACGCCTCCAGAGTCAATGTTCTGGCCATGTTCCTGCAAATCGAGTTACGCATAATACATCTTAATTTCATCTCGCGCCATTCTATAAACGCTGGAAATATATTGTACGTAATTTCTTTAAAGCGATGCCACATGAACGACCGTGATACCAATGACATTTAGTGATTGCAACATAACATATAGTTGGATTGGAAATTGTTCTGAAATACGCTTTCGACATCGCCCTGGTAAATATTTTATAGGATAGTACCTCAGACTTGAACTGATCTTATATTCTCGCAAAGTGCCTAACAACGCAGACGAAACAAGGTGCAACAACTGAGTTCGCTATATATTTTTTGCTGGTAACTCTACGAAAAGATAGAAAAATTGCGGTACGCCCTGGTAGATCAAGTCTAGTTCTAAAGTATTCGCTGGGGTCTTTAGTAAATGTTGGCAGGTCAAGCAAATGTTTTAGCATCCTCCACTAATTAACGTTTTACAACGTCCCAAAGCCGATAAATTTGTGACGAGATTGTCATCAATTTCGAAAGACCATTGGTCTGTTCGTCGAGGTGTGAACGTCTCGACGGTCTCTGCGTTATCATAATCTCGGCGTACCTGATAAGAAACTCACCATCTCTGAGCAGGCAATGAGCAGATAATCTCTTCGAGTAGGTGAGATCGCCGGTACAAAATGTCCCTAAAC
The DNA here is from genome assembly GCA_019614645.1 of Stratiolaelaps scimitus. Taxonomy (NCBI): domain Eukaryota; kingdom Metazoa; phylum Arthropoda; class Arachnida; order Mesostigmata; family Laelapidae; genus Stratiolaelaps; species Stratiolaelaps scimitus. The sequence continues at coordinate 2,780,288 of JABWDB010000028.1, forward strand.
TGGCCCAATCAAAATTTTGAATCCTTTAAATAGATTTGTCTCCTTCACATCCAGCCATGGCAAACCGTATCGCGAGCATTTCTGTCAAACGTCAACATGTTTACGGTTACTCAAGTGATTGTCGCTTGGCATCTGTCCATTTTACTTTCAGTAATATCATATATAATGAGTACGTATGTGTAAGCAAACCACGGTCAAAGATCTCATTTTTTCAAGCGAATTTTTAACTTGGGAGGTGTCTGCCCTAAAGAAAATCTTGCTCACGTCATTTTCGGCCGTACTCGAAGATCAGTAAGTTCAAAAAACGAGGAAGAGGTGCGTATGAAACGAAAGAGGAAGTGCGTATTCTGCCAGAAAGTTTCACGTTAGGGCAATGCATACAGGGTGTTGATTCTATAAACCGAAGAGAGAATGACAAGCGTGAGGATTTATTTCATTGTTACGGCGAAATTTGACGCCGGGAAAGACAGCCTAGAGAATTCGTTTGAAAAGGAAATGACCTTGACCCTTTTACACAGTAACATTTCAAGTATTGAACGCTTCTCCATCTGTTTCACTTGACACATGTGGAGTAGAATACTACTAATAGACGAAAGAACAAGAAAAAACACCATAAAGCCTTCGGCTGAGTAAAGGAATTAGACAATTATCCCCTCAATAACTCGTTTTTAATGACGTATATTATATGATGATGCACATTTGTCTTAGTATAATGTCTAGTAAATCTGTACATATTATAATCATAAATGAAAATATGCATGTTCTGAAATTATGTCGAGCGGTCAGATGAATATATCAATCTCACGATTGCTTCCAAAGCCAGTAATACGACCCTCCAGCTAACAGTTCTCCCAGAAAGACAATGCGAATAATGTGAAGTGCTTTAGTCGATGCAGCTTCTGCATCGAATAATAGCTGACGTGTGTTCAAAGAGAAACTCTTACAATGCTGTTTCAACTGCCTAACAAAAACTCCTGCTACTGGAATTCTACGCCCATCGAGATGTGTGACCGATCTATTGGGTCATCTTGACACCCTTGACGTTCAGGCAAAAAGTGCGGCTGATCTAGCTAATCTCCTCCATCGATCTATAACATATAGGCCATCTCCATAGTGCAGCTGAGTACGAAGTGAAGGACACCAACTTCGTTTCAGCTCGTTGGCTAGGTTTGACACTACTTCTTTTTGCCCTTGACAGCCAACCGGAAGCGCGTCGAGTTACACCACTCAAGCACGATATTATCGACAGAAATGGGGTGAAAAGTTCTTCAACTATGGCACGATATGCTCTAACATTAACTCTTGAATATGTATATATATATATAGGCCTTTGGCTTAACTCATCTCATCTCTTTCATGTTTGAATATGCTGGTGGAATATTTTGCTACCTGAGCATTTGAATCCCACTTTGATATTCTGCTGCTCTCTGATTTAAAACGAAACGACTAAGAAGTCCTCCATGCATCCGATCACCGAACTCGGGCCATTGGTTCGTATTTACAGTTTGTCGCCAGCAGGACAGAGTCAGCTTTGTATCGGGGGCGTAACATTGCCCTACCGTCATAGAGGTACTTCTGTTGGAGATTACCCAGATAAATCCAGCATGACCGAGCGCCTGAATAAGCATGGAACGAAAAGGCGATGAATAATCTCTGCTTCTGACCAACACTATAATTACCCTTGCATGATCCGCCCTTCCTGACAGGTGGTCCTTGAATCAATGCTGCTGGACAGCGATACCGAGGTCTTCGTGCCATGGACCCAACGAAGACAGCTGAGGGTCTGAGCTGTGGAAAACGTTTATGGACGTAGGTTGAGTCCTCGGAGCTCTCGGATCAGACAATCGATAGGCGATAGTCTGTCTGGAGGGGCGCCTTATATCTTGTGTGCCGGCCCACATGGCTAGCAGCTATACAGCCAGGATCCAGTATATACGTTGTCTGCCAGCCAATAACCTACATTCTAGTGACTGTCGTGGTTGGTGATGGCCGGGCTTTGTCCCCTGGAACAGCAGACATTCTTCCTTAGCAACTTGTGCTCGCATCATTCACTCACTCACTCAGCAGTGTTTATCCCTCACGCCCAACTTCAGTAGCCGACCACTACTTGCCGGACAGCTCTGGCCTGGCTGGATCAGGCAGCTGCAGGCCACAGCCTGTGGCCTACTGGATGTATGTTGCTTACGCTGTTCCCTGTCCTACTTCACTTCGGCCTAAGATCGGACAAAGTGCTAAACAAACGACTGGGCTAGCAGTGGCCTCCAGTCTACCTAATTCCATCGTGTACAATCCAAGAAGCGAACTGCTCATTTCGAGTGTGTACTCGCATTACGATCCGGCACACACACACACATACACATGGAGACACGGCCTGGGTTCATTGAAGTCGGTCAGCTTCCTGATTTGGGAGTTGACATTTTTTTGTAGACGTCTCCTTGATTTTCCATTATATCATACATAGATGAATCTGGAGTACCAGCAATAGGCCCACTGCCTGAAGCAAAAAGTAGAGACAGGGTTATGAATAAGTCAAGTATATATCTCAAGTCAAGTATATATATATATATATATATATATATACTTTTGCTTATATTTATTTTGTATATTTACATAAAATATAAATATGATATTAGGCTATTATATGGTATTACACAAAAAACGGCACACATATAAATTTCAATATAGGCTAAACTAGATCAGTCAAAACAAATATTTTTTAAGTTTGAGTTAGGTATGCACCTCTATTATTTATACACTGGTCCCAGAGTTCTGGCAGCCTTCTGACGCCTAGGTATGCACAATTTGTATTCCCATTTATAACTTCGTTATTTAAGACCTCACGCAGCAAATCAATGTTTGCATACCTCTGGCCACCTAGAGCCCTTTTTAATTGATGAAAGCAACCATAGTCACACGAGCTTAAATCGGAAGAATAGGGGGGAAGCCACCGCTCAATCTCGAGCAGCCAGCCACACTCGGCGCTTCCTATTGTAATGGCTATAGTCTATAGGCTATTTATGAGTCCCTTCAAGAACTCGAGATATCGAACCGTGTCTATTTTTCTTTTTGGGCCCAAAATCTCGTAGTAGCAACTTCCGTTGAAAACCATGGCAAGTGCTACCATTAGTTTCTAGGCTCGAATCTATTTGTTACTTCTACCGGCATTGAATGTTCACCTGGTCGTAGCCACTGTTTCACTTGATCCTTTTCGCCCTTTATACAGGCTGACCCATGTCTCATCCACTACAACGGTATGCTCTAAGCGACGCTGTCTCTGAATATATATCTTCAAATTATCTCGTGAACATTCCGCATGCATTTTCAGTTGGCCAGGACCTAGTTTATGAGGGACCCATATTGCATTCTATTTCTGCATCCTCAGATCATTTTTAATAATTCGACGACATGTTTCACGAGGCACGCCAATTTCATCCGACAAAGCCGCCAATGACCAAGCTCTAGTTTGCTCAAGAGCTTTTTCGGTCATTCCGTTCGCCGAATCGAGATTCGGGAAGGGGTGGACGCCCTCGATGTTCATTAATGCCCCAGTCGCATTGCCTAAACTGCGTACACCAACGGTATAATTGTCGCCGACTTAGGGCGTTATGGTCGTGCCACACCAGCCAACTCTCGGTGGATTTCAGCTGGACATTTCTTCTTCTGAAACATAAACCTGACACTTTCCTTCTGGGAATGAAAGTCCGAGGGACCTGGTCTGCCGGTTGCCATTTCGAACGTCCAACAAAAACCGAATGCTAGAGGCTTTCGCGCCGCCTACTTGTTAATTGTTGTGTTTCACTACCCGCCAAATTTGAATTCAAACCGGCCAATAATAAGAACACGGCGCAAGACGATAGTAGCGCCCTTTTTTGGGTCTGCCGAATAATTAACAAAATAGGCAATTTTGTCCAATAAGAGTTCCCCTCGTGCAATCTTGACTACCAATAGTACGCATCTACACGATCTATGTTTCTCTTTTTGAATTTTAACTCGCCCAGAAGTGAGTCCTATGGCATTGCCTCGTATAGCGATCATAGAAGAGACCACATACTACTAAATGCAATCTAGTCTACATTCTCATTCTAATCTCTCGAAAATTGACGTTTCAGATAAACCAATTTCCAGAGCGAATGCCTCATCAATGTTGTTTACCCGATATACGGATTCCTACGGAAAACATACATTTTATTATACAATAGTTGCTATCAACTCAAATCACATATTACAAATTGCAACTAGAAGAACACTAAAGATTAATTTGATGTTTCTAACTATTTCGATTAAATAGATGCTTAGAAAGAGAAATACCCAGACCGATGCGATATTTCTCAAAGGGACTCTATTCCTGCGACCATGCCAACGCTGTTCTCTTCAACCGGATGATGGTGCCACCAACTAGAACCAATCTTAGTTCGTTTCATTTAACTCTCGGTGTTCATTTTTAAGAGCCTGTTTCTTGGAAGCACTTATCCGTCTTTACGTCATCCGTCCAGATTCTGCTAAAAGGCTCATCCACCGCTATTTAAGCCTTAGCTTTTTTTACTGAGCCACCCTGTCGATGAAAACAAGAAGTGCGTATCAAGGGAACGCCATTATTGTGGCTCGCACCGTGAATCAGAAATACACAAGATGAGCAAGCTGACTTGGTATTATTTCCATTAAATTTTCCTAACAGGTCTTTTCAGTGTTTTTTTTTAAATAAATCTACTTTCATTTGCTTTCAAATGATCTAACTCTACGAGGGGACTTTCTTTCCAGCGAATCCCTCATGCGAGAAATAATCAGCAAAACATCGCTGATAGACGGAAAGTGATGGACTAGCCTGAATTACGCTTCGGGATGTTGGATAGGCAATAATAACAGTAATAGTAATACTTAAATAAAATACATCTAGTTTTGTGACATAGTTGATACTTTCGTATTAACACACGTCAAAAGAATACTGCCTCCTAGATGGCTTGGAAATATACCAAAAGTATTTTTTTTAGCTTTATTATCCCAATATATAATATTATCTCTAAGTAGCGCACTGCATGACTTTCCAAACATCTCCATTATAGGACATATGTGTGAATTTTCACAGACTGCCGTCTTATACCGTGAAGGCAGAACCCGTGAAGTCTTCTCATCGTAGATTCACACAACCGGTTGTCGGTAGTAATTTAAGCAAAACCGGCAATGGTTATATTCATCACTCCTCACTGGAGTGCACCAACGGCGCCGACTATGTTAATCAGATATGGCGGTTCTTGCGATGTCATATTGTCTTCTATATTTCCCTAATACGTCTAGCAGTACGCCGTATGCATATATTTACACATATACTTAAACAGCATACTACCGACGCCTTCAAAAAAACAAAACCTATAGCGGAAAATACAGAGGATCGAATCGTGGAGGATGGCAAACGTTGCATAATAAGCAGCATTTGTGTTCGTCCCACGCCTAGTCCCACCCCGGCGTTTCAAGATTTTCACAAAAGTTGTCAGATGACCTGTAAGCTAACTTTTGCTGTTGATCTTCACCTGCCTTTCGTGCCCTTGACACACACGGTGCTATCCAAATATGTGCTAGTAGAAAACGTGCAGAGCAAACTTGCAGGACGAAGCTTATCTTCGGAATTGTCAAACTTTGGTTAATCTCCCATAGGGCGATTGCTTAACTTCCCAACTCCCTGAACGTACAAAGGAACACACCTCTTCTCAGATATGTTAATGAGCCTCCGTTATAGGACCGGCTGAGGGCCCGTGCGATCCATGGACTTGGTTTCGAACATGGCGTGGTTGGTTGATATCTACAGTAGCAAGCAGGCGATAATTGTAGATAGATAATTGTAGTCTCCCCTATCTCTTCCGGTGGTGTATGTCGCTCGCTCATATTCGTATTCAATACACACAAAAGGCGGCTCTGTATGTCGAAAATCTGGTGACCAGCCAAGCGGGAATCCGACAAAGGGCAGTACCTTTGGCGAACGCATTTGTACACGGAGTTAAGGTCATGGCAGTCGAAGGTGAATCCAACTCAGTCTATGGCATCAACATGAGGGGGAATGCTCTCATTGTCCATTCTCCTGTATGTGAGCTTAGTTTCGGGAATAATAACGTCAGACATGTCAAGTAATATGTCAAAATAAATCCCTTTGTGGTCGAAAAGCGATAGGTAAGTCAGTCTGACTGATATTTTCGATAATATCAGGATCAGTGGTGAGCATCAGATCAAGCACAGAGCCAACAGAGTGTCTCGGGAAACAGGTTAATTGCGCTAGACCATGGTCGATGCAGCAGCTAATACACTAAGCTTCCCAGCAGCTGTAAGCAAAGTTTGTCCATTGTTGTAAATTCTGTCTTTATCTCGAGTCATGCATTTGTATATATATATATGTCTCCCGCCGAGTTGTCGATGTCGGTAGTTCAATATCGGTGCTCTACGATACTAGCTTTGGCGAAGTCCTATATATAACCCGAGCGATAACTTACATATATATATATATATATATATATATTTACCGATTCTGTAGAGAATCTCTTTTCAAGAAACAAAGGGGCACATCATATATGTACGTCGTACAAACGTATCTGTATATGTAATGTGATACGATAGACGAAAAATTACTATCTAAAAAGTAGACATCTGCTTCCTCGCTGCGTCGCTCGCCGCCGCCAGATATTGATGCCTCTCTCTCCTTGCCCAATATATATATATATATATATATATAGGCCTTCGCTCGTACCGTGTGCTACGTAAGACGGTGGATGGTCCAGGTGAGACAGAGAACGAGATGCGTCAAGGCAGGGGAAGCGGGGGTCGTAGACGAAAAACATGTGCCTGTTGTACGTTGCTTGAGGATGTGTACGTGTGTGATGTTCTATTACTACAATGTTAATCAGACGGAGCAGATAGGCCTTTGAATGAAAGGCTATTCACGATACACGCCTCCTTCGATTCTCGTGAAAGGCTTCTCTACGCCTTTGCATCCTCCACGCGACGAAGTGTATCCGCTACAAGGCCCCTGCGTCTAAAGGCCTGATGAATATGTATGGACTCAGCGCGCACGTCTAAACGATACCAGGATAATAACAGCGACAACAGAGAGGGAGAGAGCGCGCGCGAGAGAGATAGAGAGAGCTTCAAAATGAAGCAGTTGGTGGCCTCGGTGGTCATATTGATGTGCTCCATCGTCTATCATCGTTCGTACTTCCGGCGGATGAGACACGGCTCGGAGAATATTCTTATAAATAACAGTACGAGACACAGCCGCCGGAGCTTACATTACAAACGAGGCCCGCGCCTTCGACGCATATGGCGCGCGCACACATAGACAATAACCATACGTTGAAACCTTCGCTAGGGTGGAAATATAAACTGTAAATTTTTCAAAATGTACTTCCAATCGCGTTTACCCATAATAGAACACGGCAGCCAGATCACTTTGTTTACACAGCTATTTGTCTTTATCGTTGGACGAAGGCAAAAAAAGTACATAATTACTGTTGACATTTCTCGACAACCTAGGATACACGTGGAGACAAAATGCGATAGCCTTTATCATTTAGGGGGCGATGGCGACCTACGGCGGTTGAATCAGGGCATATGAGGTTTGGAGCCCCGATGGTGATTTGGTTGTGAGACTTGGATTGCTAGAGATAAGAGACACATGGCCTGAGTTCAAATCCTTCCAGAGCCACAGACAGCACCTTTGGATGTCCTTGTCCAATATCTTTAGCTATGGAATATTGCCAGGTGCCAGCGGTTATATATAGGGGAACAGTTGAGAGTGAGCTCAAAAGGAACGTTTTTCGAGGCTGGGAAGACAAAGAGTTCTCTACTAAGAATTTGTTCAACGAAGCATTCAGGGTTTCACTCCGGACATCATCAGCTAATTACAAATTAAGATGCGTTGAAACCAGGTGTTTAATACCCCGTGAGCACCGAGCAAGATGTAGCTAAGTTTAACCGGCCAGCATATTATTATATGGTAAATCTATGCTTGCATACAGCTTTCAACGTTCTCCACCGGCTGTAGTAAATACAGCTGAATAAAGCGGTAGTTTACATTGACTAATTACACACTGCATGGCATACTGGACGTTATGCGCAACGCATAGTTCGATCGTATAACATCTCTGCGCAGGTGGCTGAAGGAAATCCAAACACGTACGCCCACGCCATCGTTTACCAGCAATGATAGGGATGGTGTTGGTGGCCGACTGTCTTGACAGGTCCTTGGAGCAATGCTTCAAACAGCGACACCGCGGTATTCCTACCATAGAAGGAGGACAGCTGGGGGTCCGCTGTGAGAGTCGCTAAAGTTAGTGGTAGATTTGACAACTTACTTGATTTCTACAGTACCAGCACGATTATAGCACGCAATTGTTGCAGAAGTTAGCAACCATAGAGCACAAACCTTATGCTCGAGTATCCTCCATTTTCAGGTCGCTACGAACTCAGTTAGTTCAGCTGTATGCATGCTTACTATCTGTAGCTTACTCATACCTTTAGGTGAAATTGCGAAAGAAGACCTGGCAACGGTGGGGCTAAATATAATAGAAAAGGAGAAGGCTCTGATGTTAATGGCGGACCTATCCATAATTTCCACTACAGTAGGCTACATCGCTGGGATTGTGACTGCTCATCATATATGATTATCACACAGCTGTAAAATTAATGTCCAGCTAAAACAACCATTTGCTCAATAGTAGTCGAGTAGATGTGAGGCACTGGGATAATCACCTCAGATTATTTAACTGAGTTTGTCATTCATGCAGCATACACTACATTAGCGTGAAGTACCCTGTCAGAATGAGCCTGTGTATGTTCATGGGGCCAGCTTGTCCTTACAGGATTTGTATTACCCTTGGAAGCCGTTTCTTTAGTGTTGTAATGGGTGCTTAGCGCTTAAGTGAAAGGTGGATGGGTCATTCTCATGTCGTTCTTATATACAAAAACAAAATGGTTGTCTATGTACGTTGAAGGTTATAATGCTCGCGAGAGATGGACTTGACCTCCACAGGAACCAGATTAGTCAAGGGCCATGCTTAAGACATCATAGTTTGAAGCTAATTAATGAATGAAAAACTTTTAATTAGACACTGTTAGCGTGCAATATACCTCCTCCCCCCCCCGCACACACACATATGTGTCGATATAGTATCCGTCAGTCGTAGCTTGGTGGACAGCGTCATCTGGAATAACGATTCTACAGACGTAATCCGTCAGCTTCTAACTCGAACACTAATGAAACCTAAAAAGGAAATAGAGAAAATTTGTGTGAAACCATTTTAAATAAAACTGCCCTTATAGCGGCTATCTGCGGCGAGCGTCGAGAGTAACTATACCAGGTTAGGAGGAGATATTCTCGTCCAATTGGGCTGAACGGCTTAATTTTCAATGCAATTTCATGTCTTCAGAAACGATCTCCACAAATGTTGAGCCATTTGAGAGAAGCTTATATTTCGCGCCGAACTTGGCCATTTTGAGCCATTTAGTAGTACACAGCAATTTATTCAGCACAGCCCCTCTAAATGAACGATTTGCCTAAACGCGTTAACTACGTGTGCGCGTTATTTATGGAAGACTACGAATGGTCGTATGAGGGTTCCTGGTGAATAGTGTTTAAGTAGACTCTTTGAATTTCAAAGAGCGAGGCGACGACCTCTGTGGTTTCGATCTGGATTGTCCTTTAATATAGGCAACCGAGTGACCCGAAACACAACACTAGCTTACTTGACGAGGCCAGGGTAAGTATTTTAATCTGATGATATAATCCAATTAGCCACTATATGAGATGGTTATATTTATATTTGTCGCGATTCACCAATACGATGGAACCGCCCGAGTTCTCCCCTTCATGGCTGAGCGTCAGCCCGGAAAATTTACGATAGGTCCCTCCTGTATAACAATTGAAGACGTTCATCGTCCGCTGTTACGACCTTCTGTCGGACTTTAACGTGACAACGAAATGGGCATATTTCTTTTGAAAAATGTCTATGCTTCTCATTGATTCTAAGAAGCTCTATTGAACAAGTAATCATTTTAGGTAGGTCGGAGTCTTGCCTACACGTTTACAGCTTATTAGATTTACAGCCGTACGTCCAGTATTCACTTGGATCAATTTGCAAAATAGTGTAGGAACACGTATTGTATTTTATCTTACAATCTCGCGCCCTATCGATTAATCCGACTCAGTCAAATAGTCGGATGTCGCAATTTATTCTCGGAGCGGGATTTCCATAAGCAATTCATATCCATGTGGGTAAAGTAACGGTTATATTGGGTTATTAGCGGAACTGCAGTTCTACAACGCGTAAGTTCTCGATATGTCACGTTGCGGGACTCGAACCTGTGGCCTTCGCCTTCTGACACTCAGAGACTTGGCCGTCCAGGCCACCGCACGGACAGATGTCGTTCGGGTACAAATGTTGTTTCAAATTTCCTCAAAAAAAGTCGTCGTTCACGCTGAATCTAACGCATCTCCCTCTAGGGGAACTTGAATTGAACCTGCTTGCTGTAAAGGTAAAGGTTTTATTGGTTTATTAAAGGAGCTGCAATTTTAAAAATGATCCCTTCAACCGAAGGGACATAGTAAGCACTATCTTAGCATTGGCGATTGCTTTATTATAATCTGAATGCGAATGACTAATTTGCTTTTCGTTGCTATCAGCGATGAACGAAGGTAGCTAGAGAGACCACCTGACTAATTACATCGGCTGTACAAATCTTACCATGTAGTATTATGCACCAATTAGAATAATAACTGATAATAATGGACGAGACAGTACACAGAGGCTAGGCAGCTTTGACTTTGGAGGTTTCTGAAGGCAGAAAACGCTTCGTCGAACACTACTGCCCGAGAAATACTTACCTAAGAAAATAGTGCCGCACGACAATGTTCGAGTCTCTCAGGTTCAAAGTATTGTACAATCTCCGGCATCAGAGATCTTTGACAACAGTCCCAGCAGCAAGAACCCCTTAAACGACTAGCGTCACCAAGAATAAGTGTCCACGTTCTCATCCCTGAATTAGATTTATATACTAATTAATTAGAAGTGAGATCAAAGAGAATTGTTTGCACTCAAACAAGCACCTTTGCTTTAACTGATACGAGAAAAGCAATCCAATTTGTACACTTTCAGCACCATGCCAACTATACGTATTTCAAATTGAAACAAGTGAAGCCACGAGCACTGTAAGGGCACCCTGAGGCTATTATATCTTGTTTGCAGTATTAATTAGAATGATTTGAAGGGTAGTTCCATATGCCGTTTATAGATACATTGTATATATATATATATATATATATAAACAAACTATAATTTGATTTTGTATACTTTAGTTTTTTTCGGACTTACACGTACACTTATCTAAAACGGACAAACGGATGTTTGCAAATCAGATAGGGTGCCTGAACAAATCCAACCAGAAACTCGCTTTGATGGCAGTGCTCGTTCGACTTTCGGTACCGACGTCGCTTCCTCGCTGTTCTTGCCTGTCGGTGAAATGGCGAATGCTCAATTTGATTTCGAAGGTCTTTGTAGCAGGGAGCAGACGCTTCAAATGTTACGATGTTAAAGAACCTTATATATATATATATGTTTTGCGATTGCTGATAATATGAATTGCAGTTTACGCCATAGGATGGAAATATTGAAAGTGGCAACGTTTATATTTGGGAATATATTGCATTTCTAGTATCCAAGCTTTTAGAATCGAGGGCAATATAATATTCTATTCTCAAACTCAACGATGTTTTGTAACGCATGCTCAACGTTCCGATATATTCAAATTGGCAGGAGAAGTCTTGGAACGAGAAGCTGACAAGTTCTGCGGAATTTCGATTTGGGAACTATCTGACTCTTCTCTCTCTCTTGGGAACTATCTGACTCTAAAATGAGCAGTTTATTCCGCATGTTTGTTGTCACTGGAAATGTTACGTGAACACTCAGTGTGTCGCTCTAGTGACTACTTGCCTGCCTTTTATATGAAATGCTCCTGTGAAAACGTGTTCTGTTTTTTACTTATAAGGCCTCTTATATTTGCTGCACATATAATAAATAGTGTAATTGTCATACACTACATACGTAGTGTATATGGTGAACGAATTGTAGAATCTCACGTCATACGTAATATATATATACATTGATTAATATCCGACGTTCTTAATTAATTTGATGAAGCAAATCACAATATTTGGTGGGAAGAGGGGTGTCCGGCAAAAAGAGGCTGAAATCTGAGACCGACTTCAGTGAATCAGGGGGCCTTGTGATCCATACAATATATGGATTAAGACCCTCTGTCTCTGAAATTAGTCTTGGTTTTTGCCGGTTAGGTAAAGAACTCAATACTATTTATGAGTCAATTATAAACGTGGGCGACAATGGTACCCGCTGAATGTAAAATACATCTAAGAGCACCCTCCTCACCACCCTCCTTGGCTTTAAGTATTTATGTGGCTCGCAAAGTACACTTTTGAAAGAAATGGTTGAAGGGCTCGGTTGAAAAATGTATACATTTCTCAATCGAGCCCGAAAACTGTGGATACGGTTAGAATAACTAATGCCGTGACCATGATTGTTATTAGGGTTTTCTTGTGTACAAAAATTGTGTTCAAATTCAAATTATTTAGTATCACAAGAAGTAAGACACATAATACTTGACCTGGGTTATCATCGAATACATTTATTTTTCCTCATTCGTGGTTCGTACATCCTCCTCTAGCTTGATTCGCCCATATCCGCGTTCGCTACTATTCGTTATTTGTCGCTACTGAACACCATACATTCTCTTTCTCTCTGTACAAAGTGTATCGAAACCTAAAATCTTCAACAATTAGTTAAATCTTCAAAATTAACGAACAATACTAATAACGGTTGGCTGATTTGCATTTTCAGCACAACACGATGTCGATTGTTAACATTTTAAACAGTCTTCTCTCCGCCGGCAGCGTAATTTCGTAGTTCGATATAATCGCCTTTAAGCCCTCCCCGATTACAGCATCATACATAAACACGCTGCCCGGGAAACATACTTCTTACACCCGTTAAGCGTAAGGCTAGCTGTTTTTCTCTGATCTTAAAGCCACTCTCATCCAATAATGTGTCCTTCGTAGAACATAACAAATGCCTGACATCGCTAATGCCGCTCGTGATATGGACTCGTGATCATGCGGGACCGTGGAACTTCCTCAAGCTTCACGATGATTTACGCTAATTGTTGCCCAATTAATTAACGCGGCCCGTTGTTTCGTTGTAACTGCCGTGTACAGCAGTCTTCCTTCAGCGCCGCCTGCATCTTGAAACTCATTTTGCGACCAGTGCGGCAGTGATTTCGAGACAATCATATAGCAACGGATAGATACGAAGGCTGGACGTTCCTGCCTTCCTCCAGTTTACACAGCGCGGTAGTTACCATTTCGAAATGAGTGTCAAGTACACGACGGTGGCGGATGCCTGTTATGAATGGCTTCTACTATAATGTATTAGCTAGTGGGGCGATGACAATCATTATATAGCATTGTCGGCGCGTGTTCTCTTTCACAGTTTGTCTATCGTACCGATGGCTTGTACAATCACACATAGGTAAAGTAACCACTGCAGCGAGAATTTAAGGCAATGTTCAACGATCACTTGACATCGTAGTCTATGGTTGGAAATCACACAAAGAAAAGCAAACCCTATGTGTTCCTTATTCGATTTCTAGATAACATAGAATTCAGCGGAAGGCCACCTTGTTCCTCCTTCCATATCCTCATACTGAATCACGTTATTTGCTTAGGCAGTTCGGCCTCCTATCAACAGATGAAAGGCTCATTATATAGGTTCCTCTGCTCACCATCGTTCCTACTGGAAGACAACAGATTGTGAACGAGAGTGACGCGAGAGATTATATATATATATAGAATAGTTCACACACAATATGCTTCTGCAAAGAAAATGTCTACCCGATCCTGAGCGTAGGTTTGAAGTGTTCGTATCAACGCGGCAATGACTGGAGACAAGTATGAACTTTTTGGCTACGACTCGAATTTTCTCTTTATTTGTTCTTCTACGCTCCTATAGTTCAACCCATTCGTATTAGGATAATTCGCCAATAGGCGCGTTCTTCAACCAGAGTTCATGCATGAACGTGTAGAGTTTCTCCGTAACGGACACCTTGTAAGGTGTGGGATTGAGCGCACGCTTGATATCCGCGCGTAGCGAGTGCATCTGCGAGATCACCCGTTCGCGAACAATCTCCAGTTCCGGTAGGGGACTCTGCTCCGCGCCGTCGGACCAAAACAGCTGATATAATGGCTCCACCTTGTGGGGACAAACGAATGCTCGCTTCGTCGAGATGAACGGATGTCGACACAGTACCTGCGTGGCGTTTGTTTGTTTTGCAACTTGTTAATAATTCTCTGGCTTGTAGCAAACGAAAACATGGCAATAGCCTCTATTTATCCTCACCTATTATTGTCTATCTATTATTTCTCATGCAAATAGTTCTTCAAAAAAAAACCAATCCATTTTTCTGCTAGTCAGCCTTTAGTGTGTAATAGTATACATGTCATGCGTTTCGGTGCATCCATGATCGATCACATCACATTACCAACATATGAGAGTAAGGCAACAAAACGCCCACCCAAGTACACGCCTGAGAGCTTGAGCTCGGAGGAATGAGGAAAATGTGCAGGGTTGGACCCAGGCGGGAGTCGAACCAGCGACCTCTACCTTCGCAGCTGGAGCCCCAGTGGGCGCTAAGTCCGATTTATCATTCTGCATCAATAAATCAATCGAATAATGGTGATAGTCGATAGAACCTATAAATCGGCTGATTCGACGTGATCGGTAGTCGCAACGATGGGGGAGGGGAAGAAAAAAGCTGCAATTTAACGCTACATATGTATGTGCGTAGCTCATTGGCACACGAGCGAGTCATCGATGCAATCCCAACAAAAAAGGACTCATTTTACACGTGCACATGGCTCTTATCGAGACATTGATTGTTCACGTTTCTGCTTAAGACGAGACGCACGACATCGAGCTTGTATAGGCTGCGGAAACTTTACGTAGTACACAAACACAATCTGGTAGGAAACTAGAACTAAGTTGGGCTGGGGAAATACAGATATGATTAAATACAGAGATTAGATAAAAACAGATTATGACCATGAGATTTGATGACGTATTACAGTGGATGTGAGTATGTTTCTATGTACGTTGTCGAATGGGGAAATCCATCGATTAAGCTGCTATTCGCTGACGCTCACTGGGCATGGACAGAGATCGGCTGAGTTATGTTGGTATATTGCTGGCTAATACAAATGAGGCCGGTTAAAATGGACATACGTTTTTAAAACAAATCCTATTGCCAGACGCTTTGGAGAATCTTTGGATTTCTTTATCTGTGGGTTCATGCCAGGTACGATTTTTGATAAACAAGCAAAAGTGACTCTGATAGGCTATTACAGTAATACTCAAAGCTGGTTCCGAGGCCTGTCGCATACGAGAACAGTTGAGGGTCAGCTAAAAAAAAACAGCACCAATTTGAACGGTTTGAGAAAGCAATGTAAAACTTACATTGATTAAAAGTGGGCATTAACGCTGCACGTAATCAATTTTCATTCAGGCTCCTATTTGAAAGCTCAGTAGGGGGTCCGAACAAGACTACCACTGAATCCGAAGGGGCATAGTGAAGTAAAATATGTAACACAATAAATTGGAAGCAACGAATCAATTTAGTTTTAGTGGGACTACAGTACATGCCTCATTCTCCTTGTGAATTTGGTGTATGAGAAGACTGGTCGTGCAGATGTAATCAACCACTGTCCTGAATATAGCTGTACTACTACTATCCATTGTACTATTTCTGAATAATCCTAGGAATATCATATATATAGATAAAATAAAATAAAAATAGTATTTAGCAATATATATATATATAAAGCACAATGAACATGTTTCATGCATTCATCTATATATATTTCCCACTTCACATTTTACCTCACTACCATCCGTTGAAGTGAATATGACAACGCATGTAAATCCGGGTATCGTACATATATTATGGGTTAGAAAATCTCATAGAATACTGTACTTTACTTTGTATGTTGTGTTAAAAATATGAGTGACTAATTTCGCGTACCTTTTCGCCAGACTTAGGTGCCTCTTCATCAACGAGTTGCAGGAGATCTAGGAGAGGATGCCCGTCTTGCCCGTAGAGTCTGAACGCTTTCTTTCGCCCTGGTATGGTGACCTTTTGCAGGTCATTGCTCAACTTTATACAGGGCTGCGCGTCGATCTCGACTAACTTGTACACGCACCCCAGTGCCGGCTGCTTCTGACATGTAACTAGATGCGTTCCGATTCCAAAACAGTTGATATTGTGGCCTTGTTCGTTAAGCGAGATAATCGTTTCTTCGTTGATATCGTTGCTTGCAACGATCGTCAGATCGACGAAGTACGGCTTCTCATACCGCTCTGAGATCATACGGAATATTTTATGTGCTTCGCGCGATAAGTAGGCCAGATCGCCAGAATCTAGCCGGATGCCCACAGCTTGATAACCCATTTCGCCTAGTGCCAGGGCAACAGAGCAAAAATTTATCAAACCCGATCGAACGACATCGTACGTGTCGACGAGCCCCAAGAAGTTTCTGGGAAAGGCAAGAGCGTACGAGATGAACGCGAACAGTTCGGCGTCGTTCGACTGAGCCATCTGGAAGATATGCGAATTGCACAGCTCCTTCCTCCACTTCAAGCTCAATTGGAGCAAATTTCGTTCTTCGCCAGTGTTCGCGTGACGCAGTACTGGATTCTTAATTTCGTCCTCCAGACTGAAGCTCATAACGAACGCGTGGGCGTGCGTACCCCGAACAGGTATTTTAAATAGTTTACCCGCCATCACGTTCGAGGTACCGTCGAAGCCGCCGACATACGAATACTTCGAGGCGGACAAACCTCCGTTTGGGCCTTGGGCCCGCCGTAGGCCGAATTCAAGTAGTCGAGTTTTTGGCCCGGCGGCGAGACGAAATCTTGCCGCGTTCGTAGCTACAAGTGATGCGTAGTTGACAAGATTCAGGAGCGTCGTCTCCAGAAGCTGTACCAGCGCCAGCGGACCCTCAATTCGAAGGAGCGGTATGCGAGGGAAAGCGACGGTACCCTCCGGCACGGAATACAGCTTCACCTCTTTCGCTGTTAGCTGGCCGAGGTAATCGAAGAACTCGTCCTTCACTGACGGCATCTCCTTTCGAAGATACTCGAGATCGGAGGCAGAGTAACGGAACTTTTTTAGAAACTCGACACAATCTGCCAGTCCGGCAAAGACGGTGAACTCCCCCTGAAAGGGGTTGCTGCGAAAGAACAGCTCGAACACTGCTGGCTTGTTGTGCTTTCCAGAGCACCAGTATGCGTAAGCCATCGACAGCTGGTACATGTCTGTGAGGAGCGGTTGAGCGACTCCATCTAGCCCCGACATTGTGTAGTCGTAGTCACATAAACTCTGAAACAGTGGCACAAATTATCCGGTTAGGTTACGTTATCGGCCTAATTGTGATCCTTAGGCGAAATCACAGCCCTGCGAAAACGGCTGATCCGAGCGACAACTCGAGTGAGCTCGCTGCGTCGTACTGTTCTACGACATCGCGTTGAACAATCACTCCCAATTTGGTCGTTCTGTTGATTCGGCTATGCCATTTACTAAGTCAGACGATTAAACTCCACACAATATGTCAACATAATCTGTTTGGTGAACATGACTCACAGCGTTCACAGTATTTAAGTAATTATATTCCACATATACATATATGTGTGTGTGTATTAAGTGGAGGTTTCAGCACGCCAGCTATTACTGCTATCTGCAGGCTAAAGTTTTGGCTCAAACAAGTGCCTAAAATTATTTCAAAGCATCTATAATCATATTCCAAAATATCGGCGTTACTGATCATTCCATTAGTATAAAAATGTATAGATGAGATTTAAAATGCGGCCTATCCCTCTCACGTGTTCATGCAGAAACTTCCTCTTGCACGGACGAAGGCGTCTTAAGACACCAGGAAACAATCACAGGTTTTTAGCTATTGGTTCACTCATGCCATAATCAAAGTAACAAATGAACTTAAACGCTTATGAAATGAAACTCCACTTAACGCGTAGAGACAACAAAAGGAAAACGAATTCTAACTAAAAAAAATCACATTAGACCTCAAATGAAAAGGTAGAAATAGCATTACAATATTCGTTAGCTGGATTCGAAATAAATGTATACTGTCCTGCCGATTAGGGTTGTTTCTCGTGAACTGTTTTCTTCACCCAAATCGAAACGGGGCTCCGTCTAATCTTGACCCATAGCTGTGCACACATACGAGAAGGCACCCATAATAGATGGTTACCTCTTGAGGGATGTTGAGTAGATTAAGTTTGGTTCACTATAGATTTTTACGTCAAGTCACCCGACACGCAAAAAACAAAGTCCCTAGACAACAAACGGTTCAAGCTGAACGATGAGTGGTATCGTCGTTCTCATGGTCGATTATGGTGGAACCACAAAAATGAAACTCTGAGGAGCGAAAGGCTCATTTATCTGCACAAACGCTAGTCCGGCGTTACTCGCCTGCGTTGGTAATGATCGTAATAATAGCACTGTTAATAATGGCAGCGACGGTATCTTAGCGGACTCACGCATCGAAGCGATAATAATCGTTTTTACCAAATACGAACCAACTGTGGCGGCTTGTCTCGTTATCAACATCTTATCATTGCCCCACTCCCGCTCGTTAAGAGGCAACCGCCATCGCCGCTGTACAAGAGGCCCTGATGTTAGGCCGCTGCTACCAGGTAGGACCGCCTGGTGAGTTTTGTCCGTTTGAAAGCCTTCTCCTCCCCCTCTATTCGAGATACAACTAGGACAACCCTCGTATTCCCGCTGGAAATCACCTCGCTACGATTGATTGATGTCCTTCGGCTAAATTTAACCTTGCGATTATCTCCACTGTTTTTCGCGAGGAAAGCGTACACATAGCATTTACAAAACGATACCAAATTAGAAAAAAAAGTAAACAATTTCAAAGCGCACAATAGGGACATGCCCATGCAGTAGTTAGCAAGGTGATGCTGAGGTGGCCAGTCTAGATTAGCACGCGAACTCTATCGATACAAATCTATGCTTCATTCAAGTGCTGCAGAAGATATACTACACAGATTCAAATACTATGTTCATAAAGAAGCTGTATTATTGTTGTCACTTGTGTTTGTATACTCCTATTCGCATCTATGAATTGCCACCTAGATTCTTTGTGATTGAAGTTGATGCTGGAGGCTCCATACATTAACAGGTAAGATTTTTGACGCTATTAAACGTAATTATAATAGTACCGTCTCACAGAGTGGCCTCGGTTCCGTTTCTCCAAATATAGCAGGAAAAACGTCATTACCAAATTGTTACTTAATATAATTACTTCATGTGTATAGTTAATTACTTTTAATATTTCACGTTTGTGCCACAACTTTCAGATAATGCTGCTTCCGCTAAAAGTCGCCTGCGAAGAATAAGCTCGAAGAGATTTACCTATCATAAATACTTTCCGGAAAAACGCGGATTTTTGTATCTGAATTACGGCAGACCACTAATTTATTCTAAGATGACATGGTTTAGGTGAGGTTATCGACTGTGAGAGCAGCAATGCTCGCTCAATTCTTAATCTTACATTACACATCACCATATACGTGCTATTCATTGTCTATGTAGTAGTATATTGTCTGTACTGTCTCGTGGGAGACAACTCATATGGGTGCTGCCAGTTGGCACAGAGAGCTAACTTTAATTGATAGCAAATTGGTTTCAATATCGAGGAGTATGACAAATGTAAAACCATGTAACACGAAACTAGACTTAGCTAACTAATCATAGCATACTGCATTACTTATGATGATAGTTACATAGTTACATATCGTGCCCAAATAGAATGATTAATATTGACTACATTTGAATTTCTTTTACCCTGGATATGTTGTAACTACTATTCATGCTAATACTATTAATACTCCTATGATCTAAGTTAACGACAATTAAACAAACTCGATAATGGAACTCGATACATTGATTCAACGCTGCTTAGACCCTGAGCTAATTAGATTCGATAGATATCTCTCTCTCTTCTGTGTTTAGCTGTGGAACAATTCAATTCAATGTTATGTTAATGATAGAAGTGGTGGTGTTGGTGGTGTCGCTCAAATTGCGAATAATAAGAACCTTTTGTCCTTTAGCCATCGTCACCAAGCACACCCCGGCGGGCTGCGCGCGTTTACGATGAACGAAGAGGAAGCGAACTCAGTCGAAGAAACGAACTGACACGGAGGGATGACTCAACACAGCCCCAAGGGATGAAGGAGCACTTACTAATAACAACAACAACAACTACAGCAGCAATAACAACAACAGCAACAACAACAACAGTAACAATGACACTGGATCACGACACTAGCGACACGAATGTTTACGACAGGCAGCAACAACGGACGATTATAATGGCGACAATGTATCCGGAGTCGACATCAAGCAACGACAGCAAGACTACAGCAAATTATAGGTAACTAAGCGATGCTACTGTTGCTTAGTCAAACACTAATGACAATGAATAAGGGAAGATCGAGCACAATGACGATACAATGGTGTGACGACAATAACGAAACTGACTACGGTGTCTCTATATTACAGTTCGCTACTGTGTGAGGCAGTCAGTCAGTCAAGCAAGCTAGCAATCTATGTATCCCTGTGTGCTATGACCATAGTCACTTTAGTCACTCACTACAATCGGTCAGGCAGAGAGCGAGAGAGAGAGAGCATACGAGAGAGCACGCGCGAGATTTAGTGACGAGTAGCCGATCGTTGTACTCGGATAGCAGCTATTTGGTAGGATGCTGATGCTTGTGGGGGCATACGAAATTCGATTCACTTGGCCACTTCGAGGTGTCAGCGAAATTCTCCACACCGCTGTCTTCGCAGTCGAAGAACAGTTCGAACCCGTCACGGGACACAGTTCATTCGCGCACTGGGGCAGCGTGATTCGCGACTGTGATCGACGACGTCCTTCTGTCGATCTGGTATTGTAGCACAAGTGGAGTTAGCGCGGGCGGTACTCACAATCAATTCGTCGCGGCACCCATATGACAACTACGTCCACGGCGCTTAATTAGGGTCGGCTGCCGTTCGAGTCGCTGTGGCCATCACGAAGGGAACTGACGGGCAGAATGGAACAACAAAACAACACCAACACAGAAACGAGCCGACCTCACAGCCGAAGAACAGCTGTGCGCGTGTGATCGATAGTGCAGCAAGGGGAAGAGGCCAGGACAAATTCGACAGCGGCCAATCCGAGACGAGAGGGTTGGACGGATAGCTTTAGATTAATCAACGCATCTTTACACAGTCG
This sequence comes from Stratiolaelaps scimitus, assembly GCA_019614645.1. Taxonomy (NCBI): domain Eukaryota; kingdom Metazoa; phylum Arthropoda; class Arachnida; order Mesostigmata; family Laelapidae; genus Stratiolaelaps; species Stratiolaelaps scimitus. Next base: position 2,801,691 of record JABWDB010000028.1, read on the forward strand.
CACAGCCACACACAGACACAACTCACGCAGGGGGGACATACACAAACGAATATCTAGAGACAGAGGTAAGCGAGAATGGACGCCGCCACAATGATGGGAGCGATGAGGAGGAACTGGCTATTGTGATTTCGGTCTACCTTAGGGCCATTGACAGTTAGCCTTTGAACATAACAGGTGGCAACGTCCCTTGCCAATCAGCGCCTAGCAACAACGGCGCGCGTTGCTAAGCTGTGCTGAAGTTCGGCTGACCGGCCGTCCTCGACTACCACACAAATGACAGTGGCCATTCACCGTCTCATCCGAATGTCACGCCGAATGTCACGGCTCAGGCAGAGCTGAAAGTGGCGCGTGGTCGCGCCAGGTCGACGCGATCGTTCGAACAGCGCGAATGGTACAATATGGGTCGGAGTGTGGTGAGATCGCGAAGAGCGAACGTGAATGAGTTTTATGTATATATGTATATACATATGTATATAGAGGTATGGTAAACACAGTTGGCCTACGGCCTGGTGCTCCTGCTCAGACGCCGTGTTGTTATACGGAGCAGACGACGCACCAAGAGGGCGAGAGATGGGTGTTGTTGTGCGGTGGTCGTGGAACCGGCGTGTGCCGGAGAACGCTATGAATTCGTTGTTAGGCGAGCCGAAAATCTCGATACTATTTATCTCTTCGTCTATTACTATTTACGTCTTCTGGCGTTACGAGTATGACTTCGGTGAATTTCGTCTAGTATCTTGTTCGGCTGTGACAAGTAGTCGGCTAGCCTGTCGCCTGCTTCTCGCGCAGGGTGTCTGCGCTCAGAAGGCGCACCACCATACGTACAAGGCTGGTTTGTCTTTTTTCGTATCGGAATTTAGGATCTTTCTTACATTTATCCCCAAAAATGTGAAGTACTATTTGTTAAGGTATAATTTAGATGACCTATGCCGACAAAGGAGTAGGAGTTCCCATACGTCGATCACCTCGACTGTGGTAATATCAAATACGTGGGTATGCGCGAGACCACATTCACGTAAATCAATATGCGGGGCAACCTTTGTGCATTGAACTCTCAGACGTAGAAGGTGGATTCACACCCGATATCGCAACAAGAATGTAACTTTGTTATAAACAACATCGGTTAGTCGGAACGGTTATTAGCTGGAAATGCTGACCGAATTCCAAATTACATTCACATAGTTTGGTTGCATTACTATCGATCATAACAATCAGAAGATAATTCTGAAATAGACTTAAGTGACTGCTTGTCTAGCACCAACCTCTCAGATATAGTGAAGTCTTAAATTTCAGTGGTATACTTGCTATAAGCACAGGTTGTGAGGCTTGTTTCGGATATCACAGTATTTGTTACAACTATATATATATATATTAGGTATGCGATCATCGCAAACCAATCGTCATAGTGGTGATTTCCGGCAAGCCTGAAGTTCTGAAAAGTAACTTTCTCGTATTTCCCATTGGCATTATAACGAGTGTGACGAAATTTTTGAGCATGCGAACTCAATGAATTGAATGCCCTTCTAACACGATGGCCGATATATGCTATACACCGGCTTGTACGAGGAAAGTGCCAAACTAATTAATCAGTCATAGAAGTTCCAAGCGTTAAAGTCAACTCAACGTCAAATAGACTCGCTTCCCTATAGAACGTCGGCCGAGTGTGTCGTCCTGAGCCGAACCAATCGGGCATTTCATTCGTAACTGGTCAATCTGCTACCCCGAGTGTACATGGCACTTCAATGTTAACATTTATTATAAATAGACTAAATATGTCCTCCTAGCGTTATCTTTTAATGACTGCAGGCTCGCAACTAGGATCGAGTCTGCCTATGGGATCAATGAACGCGCTCTACTGCCAATTATTGTATGATATTATTAGTGATATCTTTTAGTGTAGGGTGATCAGAGCGGCGATAACTCAGAACATGTCTTAGCCTCACATTAATGTATTCGAAACCTAACATAACACACAGGATATTGGTCACAGGGTACACACACACACAGACATATATATATATATATATATATATATATATATATATTATAAATGCAACCGATTTCACTATCCAGATACCAAGTTCGATGCTTCCTATGGCAGATGGATCTGAAACTGCTTTCCATTTGACATGGACAGAGGGCACACAATTTAAACAGAACGATCCATGTCTTTCACTGCAAAACAATATATAAATAAATTGCATCGAATTGCTTCCGGAACAACTGATCGTGCGGATACACGATTGGCTCCAGTTTTACGTTTGCCTTAAGCATTCTATACAAACAGTTTGTCGAGACTCGTTAAATCATCACTATTTTACTGTATCCCGTTATAGCATAGTTCACGTTACGTAATTGCTTTTGGAAGATACACGCTTTGAGTGACCAATATTTGCAACCGCGTATGCGCTGACCCCCTCATAGAGCAATTTTGCCGCAATGTCAATTTGTGACTGATGTAGACTCAATACGCGTGTCCAACGATGGGTGACAAATGCAAACGCAAATATGTGCCTTGGCTTCGAATGTTGGGACCATTAACAAAACGAAAGCTAAATAGAACACAGTCCCGATGGACGATGTGGCCAGCTTTTGTACGTAAATACATAATAATAGTAATAATAACAATACATAATAGGGAGATCTAAAGAATCAAGTATGAGAATACATACATATAGATGCCGATATTAAAAATACTAATTCCTTCCTTCACTGTTTCAGGTGGGACAGAGAAAACTGTACAGTCTCATAATCCAGAGCGTTGTGATACCTTGCAGACTCACGAAGAGCGATCGTTAGCGGTAGCGTCCGCGTTTATCATAATAAGAGATATCGTTTCCAAAGAAATAGGCTCTGCGATCGTCGCAGATCGCCATGGGAACTCTATTTACGATAGGAGTATTTGCGATTGTGAGAACGACCGACTGCAGATCTTGTTGTAAACGGTTCCATTAGGCGATGTCGTTTCGATTTGCGTTGCCACTTTGGGCCGCGTTTTTTCGACTTTGTGGTCTCCGAGGAAAAGCTTCTCAATTTATACATCCATGTGTTGAAGTAACCTATCGGTATTTGTACATTAGCTATTTGAGCCCGGCTCTCTGTTAGCGTGGCTACATTTAAATCATGCTTCAAAAAGACAGTAAGGAGTGGCATGGCCACTTGAACATGACTGTGGCAGCAGCGTGATTTGACTGATGGAACATTGATAACAACGAGGAACACAGTGAGCGATGTTTGTATCGAGATAAGAGCCAGCATAGCAACCGGACACAACAGGCGTGATCACGGGCAGTCGAGTCTTGACCCTAGGCATCGTATATGATATGATCTAATTTTAGTTGGTCCTGGGAGGGATCTGTACGAATATTACTGCCATTCATTCATACCATTAATAACTACAATTCGATGAATCATGATTATTATTAACATTATCGCTTATTATGCGTAGTGGTAGTACTCGTATGGACCCTCTGTGTTCCGGGGATGAGTGCTTTTAGTGGACTCAGCAAATGGGCCACACTTTCGGGCAAAAACCATTTGTGTGAAGCCTGGGGCAAGTGCGTGAGCATTTTACAGTGTGTTCCAAAACAAATGACAAACTCGTGTGAACCACTCCATCTGTCCATACGAGGATCAGGCCAGATCCGAGGTGTCGGGTCAAGACTGGTTCTAGCTACCCACCCAATGTCACGTATGGCTCCTGCAACACCGCGCGCTTAAAATGCGCGCAAAGACAAGCTGCATGTGACGCAATTGGCGTTGTCATCTTCTGATTAAATGACCAATTCACAAGTGGTATCATCGTCTGATATAAAGCTCAAAACGTGCCACGTAAAAGCATGAGAAAGCATGAAAGTAGTTTTTCTGCACGCCATTGCACGAACTGTCACATTAACTGCAAATTATGTCAAAAGGCCCACGCGTTTTTCCTGACAGACGTTATCAAGGAATGCTCCATTGAGGTCCAACTGTCCCGAACTCTCTCTGGGTCACCTTCAATACTGAATCGAATTGAACTATATCGATTGTAGAGATTTCAGTAATCCACATTAGCATGCAGTGATGGAGAAGGTATTGAGTAATTCGCCAAAACCAGCGCGCTACATCGTGCACTTATTATTGTCCTGTGACTAGCTAAGTCTACAGCCGTATCGAGTTGCGGGTCTGTGTTCGAAGTTTGCACTAGCGTTTAATTTACCGAGTAGCGTCTTCGTTGGTACGAGGTGTTGATTTTGCTAACAACCATTGTAGTATTCTCGGTTGGTTCTCACTGCGTAAGCCAGTCCGTCAATCAATAGTCCACAGTCACCCACGAGCTCCGGCTAGAAAGCTGATGGAAGCGTACAACGGGCCAAACCACAGTGATACTTTCGCTTCGAAATATGCTTTGAGAGGATGTCTGTCTGCGCCGCACGGTAAGATCGTTTCGCAGTGTAGCTGAGTCGGTCGGAACCCGCACAAGGCATTACAAAACGCACGTATCACGCAGCCAACCCTACGAACTACTTTGGCGTTGTTCTCACTCGCTGTACTCTGCAGCTAGCGCTGACACGGCGGCGCCTGTGGTGGTGGCGGCAGCAGCAGCGGCAATGACGTCAATGAAGAAGGTGGATGAAAGAGGTGCGCGAGCATCTCTCCCATTTGTTTCAATCCTGATACTTTGTTGTCAATTTAGTTAACCTTGTAATGGAGAGCGCCGTCGGGCCGTGAATCACGTGACGGGTGACATTTTCAATTCATTCGTTACGTCCACGCCGGCTACCACCGAGGCCGCTTCACGCAATGTAACTCTCTAGCGACTGTAACATTGGAGGGAAACCTTATTTGAGATATTGCAGCTCATACGCAATAGAGGAGATACTACGAACTCTGAGTGACAATGAGTACTTGAATATGGTAACTGTCAATCAAATTCGAACTGCACTTGGAACGCTCGGCTTAGTCTGCATCGATTTGTTCTCCAGTCGGGTTCAGGAGTTCGATCTCCACCGTTGCACACTTGCGTTTAAAGGAGTCCGTCGTATGAAGCAATGCCGAAAGCAGATGTACAGTGGACTAAGCTAAACATTAGCTGTAAATTTGCCATGCTCTTGTTTATTTGTACTAACGCAGCCATTCGTTTCCAACTGCTGTTGAAACTTGTTTCGTTATACCTTTTTCCAAAAAGAATCAACAAACATATTCTCTCTGCGTTGTGGCTTTTGAGGCTGTCCTTGCTTTAGCATGTATCTTGATCGTTGTAAGGGTTCACTTGAAAGGATTGTGATATGTCGATAGCTTAGGATGACCATAGCTCCAAGATCGCTTAGGGGCGACCACTGGATGATGTGTGAACTGCGCCCCACAGATGCGTTATTTTGAAGCTTTTTACCAAGATTGACAGCTGCCACAGGTTATCAACATCATCAGTATAGAGATACCAGTGTAGTTTTCTACTTTTGTCAAGTCGACCCAGAATAACAAATGAAAAATTTCCGACCTGTGTTAGAAATGGTCTGGATATATATATATATCCATTGGGATATCTTTACCCGCAAGTGGTGCCCTCATGTAGGTAGCAAGCGGTAGACGAAACAATGGCGCTGAAGTGTACAGAGGCAAACTATTCAAACCTAACCGGTTCTTTCACGCGTAGAATGTTTTAGATTTATTGTCAACACATGGCGAACGTTATTCAACAAAATAGAGGCCTTGAAGCAAACTGAAATGAGAAAAATCCCAAAAAAGTGCTGTCGGAAGGCTGGGGTGAAACATTTGAAACGCTGACAAGAGTTTACGCGAAAAATTTCCGTATTTAATGATGTTTTCTCTATTACAATATACACATAACTATCTAACGGTAGTAGTGTATCGATACAAAGTTCAGAGAAAAGCGACAATTCGCGAAAGGTTACCTTCGACACAGACATACTCTGGTTAGTCGTCCATAGGTTTGCTGACTTCCCATACGAACCTAGAACAAGCCGTAACTTGATAAGTCGTTATGTTCGAATCCTCCGAGCGAGGTCTCACGGCTGTCTTCGATAAAAAAAAAGCGAAAGTGCGCTTTTGAGAGTCTGTTTTACATCCTACCTCTATCTGCACGAGAAATGTTCTTTACGAAAGATACTGTCCGCATGATGTAGAGTTGGTTTAGTAGTCTATATATATATATATATATATATATATATGTATACAAACACCAGGGCTGATAAGCAGGACCATCTCTAAAACATATGGCGTAATCACGCGTAATAAAGGGCCAGCGAACAAACCAACGAAAAGTGGTCAGTCTGGAGCTGTTTCAAACGCCCAATTACCCTGTTTGTTAGTAGCGTCAAACAGTTATCAGCTACGCCTTCTCCGAGAGTGTTCTAGCTACGGAGGCCAACTGAATTACTGACAGATCACCGGCAGGTTCACATCGCAATGGATCAAGCATTATTGTATTATGATTTCTAACAATGTACAGATATGCAATCCAGCGGAGTACGCCCTCATTGAAAACGTACGCGGCGTAGTCCCCAACAGTGCGAACGTGGCCTTCAGCGCCACGTGCCTGTTCATTTCACGCTCGGGATTCTGGTCTCGCTGGTAGACTGGAAAAAAGGGAGAACCTTTTTTGGTAGACAGGAAAAGAACGAAAGAAAGAAAGAAAGAGAATGAGAGAGACACACAAAGCGTACTAGAAAAATACAACGCACGCTACCGGAAAACTCGACTACTCGACATAGCGGCAATCAGCTGAGGTTAGCTACCAGTGTACTTTTTCTATTTCACAGCTCACCTGAGCTGCAGCGCTGTCAGCAGCGACGGTAGGTGCCTTCGATGGTTTTCCAGTCGAATTGTCAGTTCACGAGAATCCTATTATATACACACACATACAATACAATAGTATAGCCTGCTGGCCGAGTACGGCGACGTACAGCCACATACTGGTGCGGGCTAGCACCACAAACAGCAGTGGTAAAACAACGAGGTTGGAGCAGACTAGGAGCCTAGAAGAGCGATGTCCAATCTTCGCTTGCTCTAGGAGGCATTCGTAGTAAAACTCAATTAGACGACAATAACGTAATCGCTATGAATAGGTTATTAATTATGTACCTGTGTTGTGCACAATCCTCATCCGATGACGATTGTATCTAGCCCGCCTGTAATTCGACTTGTCCCTCACCAATTGTACGGCAATATTTGCTTCGGTGAGTATGTAACTCAATCATAGGCATACGGTGCGATGGACTTATAATACTATTTGTTGCTATTTGCTATGGTGCCTTTTATCGGTCTGAATCAGTCTTAATACGAATGGTTAGAGCTATTCTGACGAGAATTAAGAACAGCATTGAGACCAAGCAGACACAACAGCTGGATGGAAAACGTCCGAGTGCATGTTTTTGAGCTGCATCTCAGCTGTTCCCCTATGTGACAGGCTTCTGTAGTTAATCCCTGGTCTTACTTAAATAGACCTAAAATAGAGTTTAGTTTAAAGCTAAAGTCTAGTTTCTATAGGATATGAGTGCGCGTTCAATTGTAGCACTTACAGCCATGAAATTACGCATACAATTTGCATCTTAACCCAGACCCGGAAGCTCTCTCTCTCTCTCTCGGTAAATGTGAATGCTGCCTCATGAAACTGTCATCACCAACATCATCTCTAACTTTACCGCTATCGCGCTTTCATGGAGGCCGAAACGCTGTCTATAATTCATTCACTTCATATCTTGCTAGACGTTCCGTGTTTCCACTACAATATCCGGATGGTGTGCAACTGTAATTGACGGTTAGCGGAGAGCGGTTGACATCCCAGGATGGATGGATTATGTAGCCTGGGATCTAGGGCATGTCGGGTAACACTCGGTGAGGATACCCTGCAGCGTCCGCACACATACACAGACACACGAGTGCCTCCGACGTACAGTCCAAAGATCCCGTTACAGGCCGAGAGAAGATCCACTTCCATCTTATCCTTTCAATTCAATCTGCCCGCTCATTGTGACTTGCGACTCAGGCATCACTGAGGCCATGACGAGAGAAAGTGATTGTTGTTGGCAACCGGACGTCTCACTCGCGCCGAACACTGCTGCCGCTGGCGAAGGACTTCGAATCAGACAATGGCCATTCGCTCGGAAGAATTGCTTGACGACAGGGTCCCTCCCCGGCTGAACCCTTTACGTTGTTGGGGGTGTGTTGAGAAGGGGCCACGGGAAATAGGGTGAGTCTCGACACACGGCGCAGTATCCAGCAGTTTAAGCGGTTCAGGACAAATTCGTTGGGTCATTTCTCCCGATCAGCGGCCGAATCGCGGGATCCCGTCAACTGGGTCACAGCGGCTGTCGAGGCGAGTCGCTAGTGTTGTCCAGAATAGTGCGCGCTGCCGCCGCCTTCCTTCTCGATTGTGGTGTGGTCCTTGTACGAGCAACCTCTCGTCGTCGCCGCCGCCCTCCGGCCCCCGCTCTATCCGTTTCTGCTCCCATTGATGCGACGTTATGGTGTGCAAGAAGGGCTCTCAGGCGTCCGCCTCGTCCTCGTTCTACGAGAAATCGCGAGATCAAGAGAGAGAGAGATTGAGAGAGAGACCAGTGAACTCCATAACGGCGGGGGGCGCGATTTCATGGATGGACGCCCCGCTTTTCACACGGCATTTCGGCGCACGAACATCTATCGGAAGGAGGTTCCATTCCGTTCGGTGTTGTTCCGGCCGATTTAAAGGGCCATGACCGCGGGTCGCTCGTTTTCTTGAGGGGGCAAGCGGCAGAGTGAGGAAGAGGACACACCGAGGGCAGCATCCGAAGGGCAGATCGTAACTGCTAACGAAGAGCAGCTTGTGTGGCCAGACCTCGCGCAACGAGGGCAAAGTGCATTATCCTTTGAGGCTTCGAGGTAACGTTGAAGACGACGAAAATTGTTATTCTGAATTAGATGTCCGATTGTGTCCAATAGTGGGGCCCGGAAACATTACGGCCTCGTTTAGCTGATTGCTTGCTGCTCGCCAGTTGTGATAAAGGTGAGCAGGATTATCAAGGCAAACTGAGCATCCTAACTCAATGGCGCAAATAGTCTGGATGGTTTGTCATAAGTTTGAACGAAGCTAGGTCGAGCAATCTCAGACGGTCACTGTTATGAACGTATTTGGTATCTATAGCGAGTACTGGCTGCCCCACGTATTTGTATATTTGCTTCGCAATGTTGCCCAGACTCACGCTTGAGTGATTTAAGCGCAGGGATTTTTTGGCGTTGACAATTTGTAGCCCGGGACAGCAGGGGTCGGTGATGATTCAATAGTTCGATGGTTAGTGATTGAATATCTAAGCTATCTGCTAGTACCCAGCGTTCCGTTCAACTATCTTTTGGGATGAAGTGTTGGGCTCTGTGCATAGGTCAGATGAAAATCGAGAAATAGCCCTCAGTCATACATCACACATGCGTAGGAAGCCGGACAGTGTAGGGGTCCGTTTCTTCAGCAGGTGCCAGCTACTGAACCTCACGGAAGCACTCACACATTCGTAGAGTGGCAAATGCTTATATTGCAGGACGTCAGCCAGGCATGACGGAGTCGCCGTGTCAATATTACGAAATATATAAGCTGTCTGCTTCATTCCCTTTTAACACAGTGGGTTCACTGGCGTGCATGGACCGACGGTGGCAGTTTTCCGGAATTGCTCATTCAGCATTTTTGGCGTCATGAACGGTGACGCCTTTCACGAGTCTGGCTTCGTTCGAAGCCACCGGGGAGTTCGAGTGTGCGCATGCGAATCCACTGAATTCGGATGCGCCTCTAAAACAATGACCGAAATATTATGTAGAGACATTATGTTATAGCTCTTCGGCTATATCCCACCCTATGGCAAGGAATAAGCAAGACGGTTTGATTCAATTGATTTATCTGAAAGAAATATAGTTGACTGTTACCAGTACTGTGTCGAGCCGGGCGGCGTAGTGAATTCGTGTGCGCTTTGTCTCAGAAGAAGACAAAGTGGTGGGGTGCACGGGTCCGATCCCGGCCGTTGCACATTTATATTTATTAGGGGTCCGTCATATGAAGCAAAGCCGAGGGCAGTACTCTGGACGTGGTTTAATATTGGTTGAGAGTGCGCCCGGAAAATTTACCTTTTTTAGTACTTGGTGCACGACTCGTCATATGTTTACGCAGGATTATACAAGTTAGGTTGTTTTTGCAATTTAAATCGAAATGTAAATACCCACGATTTCAATATGCACTTAACTAGTTCCTCGAAGCAAGACGAGTCGTCTCTGATCTGTCCACATCAGACGTTGCTTATCTAGACGTTTTACACAAACTATTAAATATCACTTCCGTCTCGCTTCAATCGTGTTGGTTCACGTAGATGAGGTTAACAACAGGCTGAAATTCAGTTGTGTCTTGCTATACAAACCGGCGTACATGGTCTCTCAGGTGAATTATGATCTACAATGCCTATATCCACTCGCCGTTGAAATATGCTATAGCACTCTACGAGTTTCAAGCTGTCACACTGAGCATTCATCGCAACACAGATAACCGTAAAGGAAACTTCGAGCTTCGTTCAAACTACAGAATCGATCTTGGCTGTGATAAATGGGGATTCGTCATTTCAAATACAACACCCACTAAAAGTTACGACTGTGCCCGAAACCTTTATCGCATTTCCACGGAATTATTTAGGTTAGGTTCTTCTATGAAATTGTCGGGGATATTCGCAAACATTTTAGCTTGCGCCCGTGGCTAGAATTGAGCACTCATTAATTATACTAAGACACTTATTTAATGTACACGAGTCGTTTCGATCTGGTACAATTTGCAGTGACACCAATTCGTGAGATTCACAGAAGACAGCCCCCTCAGTTGCTCTCCTTTCGATCAATTCGGCCAATTCGATCCCACAGTTTCTATTATAAGTATACTACAACACTGCCAGTAGTTATGGTGAAATTACAACACCTGAACCTATCTTATGACTGCAGCAGGTCCCCTCCCTGATTAATCGGCTATAACGATATAGCAAGTCAGCATTCGAAAAAAATCATTCGGGTTCGTTGTACATATTCAGGGTGTTCACCGCCGCGTTCAAGTGCATACATACTACTAAAATGTCCATGTCAGATAGCAGCATTGTCGGCAAGTCTCTGGATCCTTCTCGATCTGCTGTTTCACACAGAAACTACTTTCCAACATAAAGCGGAGTATAGTATAATTATTGCTTAGTTCGTTGGTTGGTTAGACAAGAACGGCCATCTCATTCACCGGCTGTGAATGAGATAACCTATTATATTTCGTTGCTTTTTTGTAATGACGGTGCCACCAGTGTCGGCACTGACGATAACGTCTTTCCATTGTGTTGTTCGTTGGGATCTCTATTGAGCTTTGGAGCCTCAAAGTTAGCTAAGCACATTTCTAATTCAAAAATATCATATGCGTATAGGGTAAATTTACACAAAAAAAAACAACACTCGCCATAATACAAATGGCTACCTATGCACCCATATGGCGAATTTAGCAACGAAGGACATCGATGCGCAGATTAGATCAGTCCTTTTTCATCTACCCTCGCCTCTCTTTCTCTCTCTGTACTTCGCTTCTTTCCTGTCTCGCTGGCTGCCTGTGAGCGGCCGTGCGGGCGGCTGTGCTCGTCTGTGTGTGTGTGCGTGTGTGTGTTTGTGAGTGTGTACATGTCTGTCAATCTCTGACTGAAATCCACCAATAGCGGAAGATATCTGTACAGACAATATCTTCGCCAGTTGTTTCTGTTATCGCCCTCGGTCCATGGAAGGGTGAAGTAGGAGTTGGCGATATGAGCCCGGGGGGAGGGGGTGTTGGGGGTCTTGACACCGTCTCCCCCCCCGCGTCCAGTGTCATCCGTGGGGGATGCAAATGGGGCTGGAACAGTGTCCGCCTACGCTGGTTCGGGTTGAGGCCGATAGGCAACTCCTTTCTGTGTGCTGTTGGTGCTGCTGCTGCTGCTTCTGTTTCGGCCGACTTGCCTGTACTAGTAGTAGCTGTAGTAATCTTTTTTCCCTCTGGCGCAGTTCCTGTTATCCCCGCCTCTCCGCGCCATCACCCGCCCCGACGATCGATCAGCAGCAACTGTGCCCGCCAGCAGTACTGTTACTGTGCTCCGCTGCCATCCCTAAAGAGTGGCGACTCGTCTTTGTCGAACGTAAGCACAAAACCGTGTTCTCATGCTGACCGACCGACTGCTCTCGTTGGCCGCTGTCGTTCTTTCGCGAGCATTGTCGCTAGTTGCCGTCGTTGCTACTACTGATGCTGCCGCTGTCCCCGCCCTTCGAGTTGTTGCTCTTGTTGTTGTCGTCGACGTACTTGTTGGGTTGGGTGGTGGATGACCTCTGGCCATATGAGTGTACTCGAACACACATATACCAACGAACTCTACATACAAACATTTTGTGCTCAAACTGTTGTGCGGAAGATACCGCCGTGAAAAATGATCCCACTGAAACTGGTAGTGTCCAGTACAACAAATGTTATAATTGAATTGCTTTTGTCGTTGTGTTTGTTTTGCTAGAATCCCACAAGAGCTTCTTGACTACGATATTCTTGAGTGTGTTTTAGGTGTGAATTACCACTCTTCATACCGAAGTCATCATAATTCATACGATTGGAAATTGGCTCAATAATCGAGTCTCGGCATATGCATTATGTTGTAACGGTTGCTTTGTGAGACTTGCGTGAGCTGCTAATGGCTCAATTTTCGATTCGTTCAGCATTAGCGCGTAATGATAATAATACCACATGTACAATATATGTGAAAGTTAATAATGTTCGTTTCCGGGAGGTTCATTGTAAATGCATTTTCACCAAAATAATATACGCAAGCAGCTGCAAATAGCGACTAAGAATGAATCCAGCAAACAGAAAGTATTAATTAACCAAGCGTTCCTTCTAAATGAAATATAACTAACAACTAAATTGATGCGTAGAAAATAATTCAATATATCATTCAAAAACGATATGATAGACCGCGTTCTATACACCGCTTGAACCTGTCACTAAATGATGACTGCAATACTTTTCACTTGATCAAAATTTGAGGCATGGCTTCCGTCAAGGACATCCTCGCCTATGACCTATATACAATATATGCTGGCGATGCTATGTTTAACGGTAAATCTATATTCACAAAGTCTGCCAGTGAGCCTTCTCCTTGTCTAATATTTATAGGTTAAATAATATTTATAGGTTTTTGTTGGCTTTTTATTCTCGCCTTGTTTTTGTCTGTAACATTGCGGCGGTGTTGTTATTCGAAATAAAATATACCATTTTGAAACATTTATCATTACGGCTCGGTTGCCCGATGCCAACAGGAGTGTCTTGATGGATCACGAACGGTGTCGTGTATTGCAGATAGTTTGGAGCTGATGACGCCATAGCCGTCAAACGACATAAGAAACAACTCAACAACAACAGCCATTGGGACGATAATCTCATGCAAAGCCGGCCCTACATTGTATCCGATTTTGGAAAAAAAGTGTTTTTGTACACACATTGACAACAGGTGATATCTGAAATAGACCTGATGTATTATATAATACATTCGTATCTAAGGTATAAACACAACGGAGGACAGCGTGGTTTAGCAAGGTTTGTTGCAAATTGTTTCCAAATGTACTATTGTATACGTCCATTAGGTTGCCCGATGGTAGAGGCACCTTCGTAAAAAATGAGAAATAGAAACTGTTTTGTCATTATGAGCAGAGACAATATTCAAATGAACAAGGGCAACGTACCAACTCCGTTTTGAACGAACCCTTCGTCCGATGCTCGCCGTTACAACTCGGTGGATGTCTCCCTCCGACCTGGAAGGCGTAGCTGTAGCCTCTCGCCAGAGTTCGTAGCGTTGTTGGAAAAGCAGCAGCTTGCTTGTCCGTTAGCAAGCGTCATAAAGTCACACCCGCTTACACTAAAACAGAACGCGTATCTAATATTTATAACCCGATAAGAACGTATGTACATATAATATTATATAATACTTTGCCATCGTCATCGTGTCCACGCAAAGAGTCTGACGAATAGACAACTAGAGTAGAATTGCTCCAAATACGAGGTAATAAATATAATAAATAGTTTTTCTAAGGTTTCCATAAACAGAAACCTCCTTGCATGATGTCCTTGCATCATCAAGATAGCACATCTTGCTTATAAGCAGGCCAACTAGGGTGGAGGACCTACGTGTAATAGCACCTCACCGCGCCACTGACGGTGTCCTCGCGATGTTATCATTTGTCAAGAAGTACCTCGTAATACGATATTGATGATAAAATTACGCCAAATCGATAATCTGCTCGATAGCAGGAAGTGGTCCGTCCACATGCAGCGGTCGGCATCCCTCGCTATCTGGAGGACAATTTATTTCCCCTGGATATCATCGGACCACGTTCATTCCGCGCTTCCGGTTATTCTGCTCCGGTGTCGTCCAGCCTCTGGAGTTGTTGACTAGGTCTAGCCTGTTCATAATTGTCTCTGGCAGGAAGGACGATCCCTAAGGGACAGGACCGAGTGAGCGGGCGAGCCAAGGAACGAGCGAAGCGTCCTTCGGCTGCCTTCGGGCCTGTCGTTCGCCCACCGTCGGCCTTACGAGTGAGTAGGCCAGAGACGCTGGACAGCGTACAGCCCTACATGCGGCCGGCCATGGAGGTCGAAGTTTATAGCAATGACGGACAGATCGGGGAAGGGCATCTTTATTTTTCTTCCTACGCCTCGCCGACCGCTTCACACTCTGAGAAATCGGAGGTCTCGAGCGAGGAGGAACAAGAAGAAGAAACTTAAGAAATATTCCACCTTCATTTCACAAGATTGGATGAGGACGATATGCCCTGCAATCGGAAGGTGGATGACCCGTCCGCGAACGGAGTGGGAACGATTTGAACGAAACGCGTGCCGAGACAGACTCAATTCGATATTCCCTTCAGGTAGCTATGGTGGTAGTGGGCCCTGCTTGCTTCGCTGTGTTTGGACTCGAAACTACTGGTGCTCCTGCTGCTGTCTCGACATGTGTTGACGTTCGATCGATAAGTGCTGGAGAAGCGATGAGGGAAAAGAAGAAATCACAATTGTGAACGTACGTATAGGCTCAACAAAATAATAGAACTAGGCCCCAACGTCATAACCTAATTTTAACTGCATCCCCTGCACGGGTGGGGGTGTGGAGGCGAACTAAAACTAACGTTTCCTAGGCCAGAACAGCTATTTCGTAATGGGATAAGAAAAAAAAGTCCATCCAATCTAGCGCTGTGTTAGCTGAATTGACAAAAAGGTCGAGCTTGTGCATGCTAAAACAAATAAACGAATTTCCTATAATGGGGAAAGGAAGAATGAGGCCGATATCGTTTATATTATGATTTGTTAGGCTTATGTTATTTTGTCGAATGGTCGTTTGTTTGTTTGTTGTACGCACGCACGTACGCTTACCGAATGATATGCTGCTCATCTCGATACACTGTGGCATTTAAGCATAATTGCTCAAATCTCGAAAAACAGGACACCGACACATCGGCTCCCCGGTGTAAAAGGCTTCTATGGGTAGCCAAGCAGAAGTAGACCGGCCGAGGGAGCGCGCGCTCAATGAAGCGTGAGTCCTACATGCAGCACTAAGTGGCAAGTTACTTTCTAAGGGAGACAGCAACAGCAGCCTTCAGTGACAGAACCGAGTGACAGGACTCCCTACAGCGGATATGCCATGATGTCCTTTTTGTTTTAACCGATGGCAGCAGGTTAGTGCAGAATCTCAAAATGTTTCGATACTAATCCCGCCCGCGGTATGTGGATAATGAATAATGTGCTGGCATTTGTCCAATGGTTACTGTAGATAGGAATGGCATAGGAACGGGCCTCGGGACTGTAATCTATCTTCATAATGATAATTTCGTGAGGAATTTAATTGGAAGTAACCTTCCCGTTGGGATATACAACGAATGCATACACGATCTCATGTTATTAGTTCGACTTCTGGTTAGAAAAGTTCTCTTTCCGTCGAAGCTATTTAACGATCTAGACAATGGAATTCATTATTATATGCCCCAAAAACTTTACCTCCTTCGAATAAAAACCGCTGGACAGACTTGACAACGCATTTGTTAGTGCTTAACTCTCGCCGTATTGTGAGATCGTTTCTATTGCGGAATAGCGATATTTACATTTATCACAAACTCATTGAGAGCTGGAAATGAGTTCACCCCGAACTGTATCCTGCTATTCCCGTGAGAAGATTAACGTTCATTCTTCCCGCTAAACGTAGTGCTATACAATTGAGTCGCTGGGGGTAATGGTATGGGCGCTGGTGCTTACCATTAACGTGTATTCCTGAGGGCGGCAATTTTTACGCGTTCGTGTACTCGCACGCTTGACGTCCGAACCAAGAGCAACAGCAACAACAACAACAACCAACCAGACAAAAATAGAACATTGCTGTATCATTCTATCACCATTCCGTCTCGGGCAGCGGCGTTGAGAGGCGTTACGTTCTCAATGAAATGCTTTTACGTAACTGCAACAATATGTTTGCCCATTCGTTCGTCATAGGATTGCTGAATCGGTTCCTCCTCTGGCCCGGCAGAAAGACGGCCGTTCCGCACCGTCCTGGCACCATTCCAAGACGTGCGTGTTTCCACATGAAGGGCATTTTTCAAACCAGTCCGATATGGATCCTTGCACGAAACGTATCGGCAACCCTTATCGAAATCATTCCGGCGAATGTTAATATGCATGCCATTCGAATGTTGTCAGAATCGGACATTGAACTATTGTGTCTGGGATATGCTGTATTTATTAAGAGTTACATGTATGATATAGATGGTTACACGTACCTGACATGTAGGTGTATCGGCTTTTTTCTTACTAGGAGAAAAGATAGGTTCTCAACAAAACGACCCTGTATTTAATGAGTAATAACCAAGTTTGCAAGCAGCTTGTGAATCATTTCTCGTCAACCTTCGTGTAACCCTTCGTCAAGGCAGAGGGAATTGCATACGATGATTGTGATCGAACGTCCACAGATAGCATATGGCTACGCTTTTCAAGAAATAACACTTAGATGAGTAGTCTTGAGAGAAAAAAGTTACCAGATAAAATTGAAGCTACACATGAGATGGTACTGCCACAAAGTCGGTCAATGTGCCGACAAACGATGGCAAGGTCGCAATCGTTAAAGCGGCGAGTCATGTTCTTAAGCACACTATACGCACAGACAAATGGATCACAACACTTGGTGACGGTCAGGCTCTTCGACGAGTTGCGTTCAACAATCGAGCGTGCACAGTCGTTGCGCTGTGAGCAGTGCTGGTTGTTTTCTAAAAAGAGAAAAGGATGATCCGCTGACAACCAGACCTCAAAAGAATCATCCATGAATAAGTACCATATGATACATGTTGAAAAGGAGCTTTAGGGAACATTGATTAATATGAGGCCTCGAAACTAGAAAGTGCTATCTCCGACTAGCCCCTACATTGGAAGGGAGACTCACGCAGCGTATATAATAACTTCGGTGTCTAAGGAAGCTCGCACGTGTTCGCCCATAAGGCTACGCCTCCATTTGACCGTTTCGGATTGTTTGACAAAACTAAATCTTAGTAGGGTCAGGGTATTAGATATCCCGACGCTGCGGCACTTCTCACTCTACAACTCCAGTCAGTGTTCTTCACGATTAGATGTCACTCGAATTAACGGCCTGCTTGCTCAGCAGGTAGGCTTGATAGACAGCTGACCATCAGCAGATTCTACGTAGACGACTACTGGTGGGTCCATTTGCACGTCGAGCAGTGGCTAACAACGCCGATATTATCTATTGGCACCTAGTCGCTTTGTTTGTTTGCGGCAACAGCGATGTTGTTACAGGTTTACACCCCAATGTTTCTGCGACTAAGGGGAGTGTAGCTTCCGTTGCAGACAGTCCACCTGTTCGTGGTTTTTCCAACGTGGGCCAGGGGTGTTTCCAGCGTGTCAGGGTCTTTCCAACGGAGTCTTCACTTAGTGTTGGATGAACAATGTTAAACTACAATGCAGTTGTCTCAGCTGGTGATCAGTGTGTTTTAAGCTTTAGGCTTCAGCTTAAGGATCCCGATGGTCTATGTGTGACAATACCAGCCAACGCCTCTACCACGAAATTGAAGGCACCTTGACGGTCGTTTCGCCTGCTAAAGTTAGCTGGCTAGCTAGGTGTTGTGAAGCTTCGTGGAAGAGGAGATAGGCTCGCAGTAGTTATATTGTGTAGTCTCGTTCTGTCCCATTGATTAGACCGCGTTGATGGCGTCTTGGTCCTCCCCCACATCGCCTGGAGCTAATGAAAATAATTTACTCTGTGATTAACGATCGGGCTACAACCCACGCTATGCGTGATGTGCAAACCTTACACGCACATCATGTTAACTCCATACAGACTCCGCCCATTAGCTCTGTTTATAGAATGAAAGGCTCGCTATATGACGCCTGCGTATGCACGTACCCGAAGTATTATTCTGACCGATTGTGCAGCAATATGAATGTGTGTGATCCTAACTCCACACGTCATTGTACCTAAGGCTAAAGTAGAGTTTACCTAGACCTCAAAGCACGATTTTTCGTTGAACACAATATAGTTTTCACTGTATGCTTAATATAGTACCTTTGTTAGAACAAAATGAATCCATTCGTAATAATCGTACAATGATTACACACTGAGTCTGCCCTAAATTCTATCAGGCACCCAATGTTGTCCGCGTTGTAGCCCGGCTCGCCTCCCAGAACTCGCTGCGTTTTTAGACAAGTAATAACTTTGAGATGACAATATACATACGCATAGGTAAGTCTTTGCAGAATCTGTCCAGCGTTTACTATGGGTGGGTGTCGGTCTACCGCAGGCTTACTGCTAATTTTGCCAATTTCAAAATGGCCCTAGTACGGCCTAACGTAATTAGCAAAATTTATTGAAATAGCACGACAACGATTTTTATTTTTTCTTAATGCATTTATTCGTAGAGTCATATATATATCTCTTTTTATTCACACGAGTTGTGTAATATTATAATATACCTATTTTACAAACAGTGTAGTGGTTTATAAATATGTTACAACGTGCTTTCGCCAGTCGCTGTGGCGAGAGTTCGGTCGTCGTTGTTGTTGTTAATATCTACACTCAATTTCATCAAATGGTTCAGTGATCTTATTTGATTGCACTCGCCCGCATAATATTTACAACATTTAGATCCGCAAAATTTACATTTACAGCGATCATTTGCGTCGTGGTATCCCTCGGATTGACATACAAGTCATACGTAGAGTCATAAGTATAATAGTAAGCGAAACTCGAGGTATCCACCTTAATGGAAAAAAATTCAAAAATCCACAGATCAAGCTGGCGGCCCGTCATTAACAAGAAGACCCCAACTTACTTTCCAGTGCTGCTGTTGCAGCCGCAACAAACGACTCCGAAGCCTCGACTGTGGTTGTGTAATCGACGTTCATAGATAAAAAAGAAATATACGATAATAACCGGTAACATAATAACAATAGCAATTATTCATTAATAGCCTGACGTGCGTGCTTATTTCGTGTAACCTGCTAAATTATTCTCGGCGTGCGGCGAAAGTTTCCTCCAACTCTAACTGCTGTAATCAACTAGACAATCACCATTAGTCGGATAACAACAAGTAATTCTTATAGCTGGAACAAGTAATTCTTATATAGTAATTCTTATAGCTAGCCTATTTTTAGATCTTCCAGGCATACCAGCACTTTCAAAAAGGACTATGTTGTTACAGCATATGCTCTTAGCAGTATCGCTGCGAATTGGAAGGTTGTAGCCTATTCACTCTCGCGTTTCTGGCTGATTAGCTAGAAATCAGATCTATCAGATCTGCCAGATTTCTTAACCTGCCTCTCAGTTGTTCTCTGATTAACCTTTTGGGTATTATTACGGGGATGTGTCGGGCCTAGCTTGGCTTCATTTTTCAACCGCCAGACCTGAGGAACGATCAACATCATTTGTGAGCTCTTAGTTCTATTTCTAATACAGACAGACGATGCCTTTTCGTTTATTATATTAATCTTGCTGTGATTTGTTGACGGCATCCCTTTACCAAGGATTCACAACGCCTCTGCAAATAAGAGCTACCACCATTGAAATGGTGGCCATTCAAAATACATCTAAATGCGACAGTTCAGCAAAACGAATGAAGCCTGTCGACGTCTAGAGACCACTGATTCGCTCAATCGACGATTGACAAATGCAGCGAGTACATTGGCGTATACTATATGTATAGTACAATATATATTAGTATATCAGGCCCAAGTATATAAGTCAAGCACCATTCATATTTGTAGACATTTTCGGATCATAGAAAAATATGCCTTTCAGATAAAGTTATCAGCAGACGATCGCGATGAAATGACAACAGACGGCGACTTATTGAGACCGTTCGAAGTTAGCTATCTAGGTCATGGGTACACTAATCAAGTTGCGTTCATTTGAAACACTGTTCACTGTTGTTCCAGACGAATACAGCTCCTCCTTGTCGAGTTATAGAACTTTTTAGCCTAAAAAGTGACGAAAAGTGTATCACAAATCAATATAGCGCAGCGTCACACTTGATAGCATTTACTTGATACCATTCAACTACACCATCTGCTAACTGCGCTTGGATTCGTTAAGTTTCGAGCTGTTGAAGGAAACCCAAACACCTGATGGCGGGACGAAAATTGAGATGTTTGCCACGCTCCATTTGTTATTTATCGTAAATGTATCGACGTGACCATACAATTGTTGTGCATCCACTGTGGGCAATACGAGGACAACATATTTCAAATCACTTTCTGGGCTATGCAGGTTCCGGTTGATTATTTTCGGTGGCATCCGTTTAGTATAGAAATCAGTCCTGCAATCCCTGATCGTTTCTTACCCTTGCTGTTTTTGCTTTGACACCAGCGAAGCCAGCCAACACTCAGCGAATTCCGGTGCCGTAAGCCCAGCGAACGAGTGTAAACTGATGATGACGACAGAATACAGATTTTCTTGATTGGTATCGTCCTCGAAAAGAGCGGAAATGCAATTTATTCACGTAGCGATTATCACGCCACACATTGCCTGTCACGACAATGACCACTATACATGATGTACACCAAAGGACGTGCAGTAATGCCAATATCAGTTGTGGTAACCACTAGAAGAAATGGGCAGCGCGAAGCCTCCATAGCAACCAGCCACTTACAGTGACTATTTTTGATGGCCTTTGACAAGCCCGCAAGGTTGGCCTTGCTTTAATAGGATACGCTGCATGTGGCCTAAGGCCATTCACAACCAGTCACCCGGCTAGAGTTAGCTACCCCGATAGTGGTGCTTGCACTTGGCTGTGAAGTTAAATTTTTGTACAAATATGACTTGTTCGCCAACGAAGCTCATTGTATTCGAACACTTTTTGCAGAACCTATATAGTATAATAATTGACCAATTTCATATCGTTCCAAGTACGAAAACTATGCGCCGCCCTTTTGCAACCTGAACGAGGGTTCCACTTGGCTAAACAGTCGGATCCCGCTGGAATGTCAACAGTTCGACGTGATATGAGAGCTGCAAAATTGATTTGTCTCCACGAAATGTAATGTCAATATATGGTTGACTGGACAGAGATAAGAACAGCATTCTTTGCCTGCCCGAAGGGGAGCTTGACCTCTACGGGCAAGGACTCGTCGTTGACGAAGGACGAGCTCTGGCCGACTTGGCTGTGAACGCGAAGGCCTTCTTATGAATGCCGGCTGTGCTCGTACAACACGTTGGACCAGCCAAGTAGCGGAGTCAAGTTGACTTACGTCCAATTCCAAAGAGTACAGGGTTGAGCGTGAGCCACCAATTTGCAAGCCACTGCAGGCCAGGCGAGTCTGCTTTGGAGATGTAAATTTTCGATTCGTAAAATTACGCCGATTGCTAATCAATTTTTGTCAACCGAAATTTGAAGGCTTCTTTTGTTTGCTCTCGTTTTCCGCACGTAGATATGCAAATCGTAACGGGCACTGCCAATTAAAAAGACAGAGGAAAAGTTGTCTTACATTGGCAAGTGTGACTTTTTATAATCACACCGGCTCTTCGCGATTTTCACCAAACTTTGATCTCCTTTGAGATATGATGATCCTTCGTGTGTTTTGTCCTTTTCCTTGTTAGTATTCAAATACGTGAGTTTTTTTTATCTAAACATTAATTTGCAGAACAAAGAAAAACATGCAGCATTTTTGACATGTGTCTGAGACAGAAATTGAGTGATGATTTATACCCCTGAATTGTTTACTTATCTTCATTTGGTGGTTGCCTGGGATACTCATGCATTTTTTTACGTGTACTCGAACGTCACTTGAACCAAAATCAACCGAAATAATCAGCTCTTTTTGCTGTCACAGTTTTGCATGACCCCGATCTACTTTCCACAAAACAACAGAAAGAAAATTTTTATATTATAATTATCAAAACATTGCGCTATATAATATTACTCTCTTGGGGGCCATATTGGACATGACAAAACAGGACTGGTGGTTAGAACGAGGAAAATGCAAGAACGAAATAATGTACAGCTCGCTGTATCGCTACTGCGCTGACTAATTCTTTATAGGCTCCGGTATCAAGTTACGCCACATAGTCTGCCCGAAGTTGATCACATAGTCTGCCCGAAGTTGATCCGCGCCACCGGGGACAAGCGCGCAGGTTCTTTCCTTCTGCAGCGCCTGTCCCTCGCTGTGCAGAGGGGCAATGCCACCGCCTTCCTCGGGACATTGCCGACCTCACCCCCCCCCGCCCATACCCCCATAATCCCTAGAAATAACTCCTAACTACTGTATGTTTGAATAAAACAATGCGTTTAGTATTAAGTTTTTCTCCGTTTTTCTGTAAATGTACGATCTCGATAGTAACTTGTACATTGATACAAGAAAAAAAAACAGTCACAAAATGTATTCCAGAGGACGTCTAACTTTGATGAAGGTTTGCAAACACTGATGAGATTGTAAGCAAAGATTGCCATCCTTCGAAAACGATTTCTCTAGATTTTCTTAATACACGTTTAAAATCTAAACATACATCAAGAGGGAAAGTAGAATTTTTTTTTGCGAGAACATTATTTTTGAACGAGCTTAATTTTGGACAAATTGTCACGATGTCCGTTTTTTCTGATAAAGAAAATTTTGTTTTCGTTTAAATATATATTATAGTCATTGCTCAAATCGAAACACTGCAATCGCTATCATTGGCTTGTTCACACAGAATCATTAGTGTCCGTTGCCTCCGCCCCGTATTATTCCACTTGGGATATTTGGGTATCACCGAGTAACCTCAACGAGATAGGTGTCTTTAATCATCATTTTCTCGAAAATGACTGAAGGGAGCCTAAGTTAATGTTTCTGTTGGCCAGAAACACTGTTGGCTTCCATTCAGTCTCATCTTTTATGCCTAAAACGTCGGTGTTCACAACTGCGGCGTGTCTTTAAAGGATACAAAATTCTAAATAGCAATCTGGATCTAAAAAATGTCAAAGTTTAACCTCTCATAGAGTTGCGCCTATGAGAGACAGTAGAAGATTTTGGCGGAGAGCAGAGTATGCATATTGAACCTCGTCCAATGGCTACGTGGATGAAACTTTTGGAAGAAAAATATCAGAGAAAATCAGTCAGCGGGAACAAAGAGAAGAAAAAAAAAATATATATATATGTGACGCAAGAGCGGGCTTGTCAATTACTTTCATTCAGAATAGAGTTTCGGCGCAAGATAGTAGATAGCAGTGACAGGCGTCGCTGAGTGTCACAACTGTTTCAGATGAGTTGGGGGGGACAGTCGTTGAGCAATATCAGTAAAATGAAAAATCGGCCCGTTGTCCCAAGTAGGCGCTAATTTTCGACGCTACACTAACAGTAAAACATTGCCCTTTAGCCCAGCTAACACGCAAATACAGCTAGATATTACCCTCGTTTGGATTTAAGATAGCTTAGTATTTCGACAGCTGACGTGAATTACGTGTAAAGCGATGATTCTTCAAATGGTGTACATGCAGCACCCATGGAGAACCACCTTTGGCCGCAACGCATCACGGTCTATTCGTTAACACAGCGACAACAATTGGACTCGCCCAGAAAACATCGAGCTGATACGAAACATGATATCCATGGTTGTTTTATATATTGGCGTTTACCTTATGTAACGATGTTATTCCATACTATTCGTTTGTTATCAGGTTGTTCGTTTTTTGACGATCGCTCGTCGTATGAGAGCGAGAGACGCTCGACAAAAAGTAATTTGTTCATGGGCGACAGTTTCGTTGACTCTTAGCTTTCAGCCAGCCAATGGCACATAGCTGCATAGCTGGGGCCAATTTCTCTGCCAAGAGGAGAAGTGAATTGGAACGAGTTTGAGATGGGATCGTTTCTGGAAGGAAGGAGACGGGAACGGCTGCAGAGATAGAATCTGTTAGCCAGATCCAGGGCGCGTTAGATAGCGGCTATCATCTCACTGCAAACTTTTCCCAATGGACAAAGCAGCGGGAACACGAATGGTCCTCATCGTAAATGATGAAAGCCGAAAGTGGTGAAAGAGAAAAGGGAGTTAGTTGTTCCACGCCCTTTCAAAGGGGTCAACAAGGAAACGCTGGAAGGGCCCGTCTCAATGACAGACGAACAATACAGATGAAAACGAACCATAGAATAGATGACGGTTTCGCGGCTACACCGGGAACCCGTTCGACGGAGACGACAACAACGACGACATTGATGACGATGGTTTGTTAGTCGAACTGAGTGGCGGTAGCGGCGATGGTGCTGGGATCGTTACCCCCAAGTTCAGCAGCACAATGACCCGATCGGATGGAGGATCATTGCAATCCCTTGGAAGGGGTGCACCCCCATATAGGAGGTATGTAAATGGGCCACAGTTACTATTTCGGATCCTTTTTTACGACGAGATTAGCTCATGGAGTAGTAACCTAAACGCTGCCAGTGCAGTATCTTTCGTGAATACGTATATATATCTATATATGCTAGGTAGGTCACTAAGTTTCCTGTATCGGCTCACGAGCTGTGGAGGGTTTATGTTTTAGTTGGAAAGGATGATCCTTGAAACGGCAGATTATGACTAGCAACAAAAGCCGAGGATCGATGGTGTCGTTTGTTTCCACGACGTCTATGAGTGGAAACGATGTGACGGACGGTGTCGACAAAATTGACCGTTTCGTCCTTCGGGCGCGATTAGTAAACAGCACTAATTTGAGCGTTGTGATGCGACCGTTGTGATAAACAGGAAGTTAGCTCGAGTTTGCGGAGAGCCTGCCCCATCGTATCAAACTGTGCGCTATTGAATCAATTAATTTCAAAGGGGTCGAACCAGTGTCCAAGACGAACTATGTCCGGGAGCTCGGAGAAGCGCAACGAATGAAGACAACGTTCGAAAAGTTCACGACATCGTGTTCCAGGATTATTGGGTTAAGGCTCATGAGGTCGCTTAGGCGTTAAAGATTAGCAAGTAGTTAGTTATCTCCATCCTATGCTGCGATCTCGGTATGAGAAAGTTGAAGATATATATATATATATATATGAACCCCTTTTTTTGCTATCCTAGAATCCTGCATGCCGCTGTCATTTTCAGTGATGTCAATAGTGCTGTGTTCCACCCTGCAAAGTGTGTATGTAGCGCTAGACGGACTGGCTCAAACTGCGAAAGCTATCGAGTTCCGAGGGCGCAGAATGAATTGTTGGACACGAAGCCTAACCTAAATGGAATTCGGAGCTTCTGCTTTTCTCGAGGATGCAATGATATACAGAAAGCTCCGCTCTGGCCCATATATAGTTCGTCGCCAGAGACCCCGACGCTAGGGGGTGTCTTGTTGCATTGCTTGAGGAGCGGAGGCTATCGAGGCGTTCAGTAGACCTCACAGATACATAGGCATAATTGTGCAGTACATGGCGTCTACAATGGCGATTTCTATTATGATGACTGTATGAAGATAAATTAATATAGCGAATTTCCAAGTTGGAGTTAGCCTTATAGGTGTTGCGGTGGTATTCCAGAGCTCCGTCAAATTGAATTAGCAGACGTCAACGCAACAGATGGTGCAAGATTAGCTTTTTTTGCGGCATGTACGCCCATTGCCCAAGTCGTGTATGTCCCATAGTATGTGCAGTTTAGTGATGCCATCTACTGCATTCGGCCCGTATAGTAGTCAGGCCCTGGCGAGGATGAGTATAAAGTGGGAGATGGACAGGCCTCGTGGACTGTCCGACACCGGCTCATTGCAGTCCTGACCCAACTGTAGGGATGAGCCCCACTCTATCTACCCCATGGTTACAGGCAATCTTTGTGGATCGCACTTACTTGCACGAGGTTGGCAAGTTGAAAATATAGGAAGTCCGGGCTCGGCGACGATATTTCTAAGATTTCCGAAGCGGACATGTTGCAATGACACCGTGCATGATTCCCATCTATGGACAGCATAGATGTTGCCAGTGGAAGGCTTCTCGAAAGCCGAATCAGTGTGCAAAATAAGCATATCAGAAATCTGCAAAACTCTCTCAAAGTAGAATCACACAGCAGGCAGATGTTAGACAGCTTTAACAAAAAGCATTGTGCTCAGCGGCGCAAATTATTTGTTATTTTTTTAGCGATAACAAGACGGGTGCCGGGTTCCAGAAAACGTCAAGTATGACGCAATACAAGCTATCGTAGACGTTATATCCACGCGTTTTGTTACGCCTTTCGCTTCTGAGTTGGTGTTTCCCTCGCAACGAGCATTTACGTACTCCAGGATAAACTGGGAAGTGGCGCAACAGCTCAGTTGGTTAACGTGGTTCCAAAGACCTGCGGATTGGGCTACGTTTGTGCTAAACCTCTTTCTCAGCTCCGGGTAATTCGAATATTTAATTCCATTAAGATATTCTTAAAAACATAAGAATATCTTATAATATATTTGATATCTGTATATATATATATGTGTGTAAATTTGTCCGTAGCAATAGTGTATAACCGATAGGTTGCTCTTGATGGAGCAACAGATTTCGTTCGTTCCCTGTTTACTCTAACAATTCACATTGAGAATCAGCTGAGATTAAACAGAACATATGGAAAAGAAGCACGACATCAGGGATTGCCGTCAGCATAAAACAATCTATTTTAGCCAAAGAAGCTTGCGTTGGACAACATTTCCTGTGGGGACCGTGTTCTTCATACGCCATGTGACAAATTTTCGTTGATCCAAACTAGGGCCCCTAACTGGGCTACGGAAAAACGCCTCCTTTGGACTTCCAACTTCGTCTTTGATTATTTCGAATGCAGCGTAAAATTAATAGCGGCAAAATTCAACATGGCAGTAGTTGAGTTGTTTGATTAGATCAGCATCAAGGTAGATGTTATCATAGCACGGAGCTACACGCTCGATAGCACCCGACGAACGCTAGGTCACTGCTGGTAGAAATGCGTTAGCTAATTATAATAATAATAATAATTATTATTAATTATCTTGGCGTGCACAGAAGGTGGGCAGCCATCTCAGACGTAACGGCGGCCGGCGAACATTGCGCTGTGCATTCACAAGAATAGCATAACGGTCTCCTTTCAAATGACGACCAACGACCTCCCTGTCCTAACTGTCGCAATATGAGCTGCTTTGTATTAAGACAACAACGAGAGAATATGCGGCCTGATCCGAGAGCAGGGCCCATGTGAGCTGTCGAAACTCAAAGGACAGAGTGCTTCACCCCTGCAAACGCGCCCTTTTGTCGAAACAAACTAAATCGCAATACAATGTACTTTAACTTACCCCTCGGAAACGCAAAGATTACATCGGCTGTTCACGCCGGCGCATTTATCGATACATAGGTGGTGACACTGGGAATCCTTCTCTAACGTTCCCAGCTGGCAATTCGAAATCAATTCAACTTCTTCAGATTTGAAGACTCGGATGATAGCTTACAGGTGCGGAAATTAGCGGACGCTTGCTTTGCTGAAGAGCCATTCGAAGTTACAAAGCGGTGGTACGGTCAGAAGCTGAAGACTTTCCAAATCATTAATCCTAATTGTGAAGAAACTCGTCATGTGAAGTGCACCAATTATTACAAATCTTGTGATTGTAATTGTTCGAACATCACATCGTCTGCTCAAATGTTTCAGTATTTTCATCGGATGAGAAGAGCGAACTGAGCACACTCAATAATGATTCTGGCTATTCAACGTTTACTTATACACGTAACCGTGACGCAGCCGTAGTTGGTCTCCAAGGGGAGTTTGTACATTGAACAAAGAGCCCTGCTCCTTGTCCACGAACGCTAATCGTAAAATAACGTTTTCGGCAGAATCGTATCCCAGGCGTCCGTTCTCCAGAAGCAAAAAAAAGAGGCGCCCAATTTGAACTTATTAAAGTTGCGATTTAGAATATTCCGCAATTCATGTTTCAAGCTTACCGAAGCACCAGTCCCTTTTGGAAGACAATCTGTTTCGATCTGTGCAACAACTGCAGAGATTGTCCACAATCTAAGCACTGTTGAACTAGTCGTCGACAGTCGCCAACATCGAATCTACTGAAAGCCAGCTGTCTATCAAACAGCATCGGGTGAGCATTCGCCTCGTTGATTCGGATGAAGGCCTATCGCAGAACGGGTTCGTTTAAACTCGGGAGTATCCTTGCTCACCGATCTAATGAATTCTAGAGTCTTCCAAATGTGGCCACATCGAACACGCGGCCCGAAAAACATGGGGACACTTTAAGCTCAATCTAAGTTTCCAAAGCAAATATTTCCTGCGCTTGACATCTTATTTTGATAGCACGATTCAATTGATGGCAAGCTTGTGTGTTTCAACAAGTCGTCCAATAAAATGAGTTAGGTCACCCTTTTACTATGCAGAGGATGACGTTGTGGAGGAGTCGATATCCGAGGCTGCATATATAGTTGACATTTCTCTCATGACGTGCTGTGGTGACCGAGGGTACCACATCCATAATGTCGAGGGGAAGTCTGTGATGTGGTTTTGGGAGGGGACTGCAAGGGGCAAAGATAACTTCGAAGCCAACTATTTAGATGGCGGCCAATGCTCCTTGCCTCCTGTGGTTGGCCGCCTGAGTATAGCCCTGGTTGAGATATTCGGCCCCGGGCTATTCGGCTATTAGCGATGCCAGTCGTAGTAGTAGTGGTAGTAGATAGGAGATAGGAGCTAGAAGCTCTATGTTCAAGCAGGGTGCAGTGATAATATATATATATGTGTGTGTGTGTGCGATCGTTGCCTGTTGAACGCACAAGGCCAAATACGAGATGTAGGTATTTATACAGTAGTGCCGTCGAGATTGTGTATTTAAGCGGAGTGGAAGGCGACTGCATGGAGGCGGGATATGATTCGGACCGGGGCCGCCTACATTGCCTTGTAAATCTCGATTGGTCCCATCGGACTTCGGGACAGTATGTTTATGGCACAGATTTGGGAAAGCTTGCATTGCCACTGCCACGGTAGCTTCTTCTATCATTGCACTAGGACCCATTTCGTAACGTTATTCGGCGACCGCTGGTCGGTCAATTATACAGCTATTTGTCTTAGTGAACGTTGGCTGAGGATAGCTGGCCGCTCTGCAAAATGCAACCCAGTTGGCTACGTTCAGATTGTCGAGATCCAGTTAGGATCTACTGCAATCGGGTTCTTTCGCAAATGCTTACTTTTTGGTGTAATTCAATCACGTTTATCACGAAACCTCATGCAAGGTATTGTAGTTGTAAGCGAATCTTATCCTATTTATCTTACCACCTGTTCGTATCTTTATGGAAATCACGATGTCGACAAGACGACCCTGAACAGTTTTGTATATATTGTGTTACTTGGCACGTGCAAGAATTCTCGATCATTGGGATGGATCGGAGCAGTGCTACTGCTAAAAATATCACAGCGGACTTTCTTAGCTCCTTGTATTTACATAATGTACTCAGAGACACCGAATTGGCTAGTGAATTGGGCGCTTGTTGGCTCTTGTTCCAAAGAGGAGTTATACAAATGGTTATTTCTTCGCCTATCCAGCAATTTTGGTGTGAGTGCGCTGAGAGTATTTAGTTAGTCGAATTTTGGACGGTTCGGGTTGTTTTAAGAATCTTAATGTGTGCCATATTATAAGGAACGACCTAAGTATTTAACTGATTCATTGAGGGGGTATTCGTACTACACGGGCACGTGTCCATGAAAAACACAATGACTCCCACAGCCTTTTGGAGGTAATGTCTGTCTATTTTAGGGTTTATAAAGAAACGTCTGCATTTATCGTTGATGGCCATTCACATAAATTCCAAGAATAATTTCGAGGTTGTATAGATAAGGCCATTCCCGAAGCTCACATTGAAGGTGTGTGTGTGTGTGTGAATAATATGCGTTCTAGAGGAAGCCTAGAAAGAAACCCAGTTAAGGGTTACTTCTTGAATTTGATATTCATGGTACGAATAGGGGCCCCGTTGCATAGAGCGCTTGGTGATGATACGAATGTGTCCGTAGACTGATATCTGGCTCGACTCAACACTGAACTTCACTATGCAGAGGTAATGTAGCATTTGAAGTGTTTCGGAAGATAATGCACTCAAGCAATTATGCGAATAGAGTCATTCCTGTGAAAAGATTCCATAAAAGGACTTTAAGAATGAGATTGTTGCTTACATCCCGGGAGTCCAGATTCAATTCAAGCAAGAGAGTTCGCTTGCTATAAACAGCCTACGATAATTTCATTATTACTCCAACTATTTATTGCCCCTACTCAAGCACATCAGGACGCTTGTCCAAAGTGCATAAATGGACTCGGACAACCCGAGAGGCACTAATTACAAAATTAATATTATGCTTTCGATATTGCTTACACATCATTGAGATGCAACGACTCAATGTAATGTCACCATCACATCATCGGCTAGATAGGCGCTTCCCTCCTCTTATCCACAGCGAAATGTTTCTCCAAGATTCAGTTCGCAGGTTCACTTACCTAACGCCATAGATGACTATGAATACAAATCTGAGTACAAATGCACCTTCAAGTTATGTAAGCTGACTGCAAAGCGACGTCGTACATTTTTTCACGATTACTGACAGGCTTAATCTGATCATGCTATTTGTACAGAGCGGAAGAGTCGAGCTAAGTTCACGGATAGTAGATGGACTGTAGTTGCTCGTACTGGATATCCCATAGGACGAAAAGGATTGAAAGGAGTGGATCGTCAGAGGTGTTCCTAGATGCGTCCAAGAATCGATATACGTGACTTACGAGACGTGACGGTTCATCTATCGTGGCTAGCATTCTGCGTGCGTGCGGGTGGCCTCCGAAGGGCGTTTTTTTTTATTGCCTACCCTTCCTGCGTACTCTTGGAAGGTGAGGTGGCCACTTCCGACAAGTAGAAGTAGTCAAGGGACCGACGATAGGCCGTATAACCAGACTCAGATGTAAAGCAGCACACGGTGTTGAAGGGCGGATTCGCCACTTCGGCGAGATATCATCAGGAGGAAGATCTCTTGAAGGGACGTTTTGTTTGAACAGTTGTTCCGTGTTGCTTGTAAAGTAGAAGAACCAAAGGATGAAACAATAAAATTTCGGAAACAGTATATGGTATAGCATCATATTAGCACGGTACCTCAGAGTTACATAAGTGATCTATAAAGGGAAAACCATTATTGTTCAACGTGAGTCATTATTTTTTATTATTTGCCACGCATTATTCTTTAACTTTTTCATCGAGCTTTTCAGGATTTCACCGAGAGCATCCGAACGATTCTGCATTGCTTGCAAATCTAATAATGTCCACATGTGCGGCTGATCACAGTGGCAACACTGTTAAACGTAGACAAAAGAGGAAACGGAATCGACAGTTTTTGGCTCGATGCAAGTAACAAAGCATTGACTTCCTTATGCGGTAAATTCAGCATATTTCACGTCCACGGCACTGCCTTCGGCATTGCTCCATAAGAGGGATAACCCCTTTAAATGCGCATGTGCAACAGTGGGGATTGAACACGTAAACCAACATGCCTACCCTATATCTGCCCTGTGGTTTGGAAACCTTTCAAGATCGGAAGCGATTCTGTGATTATACGATGTGCGGTTTCGATCAGAGGCAGTTCATTACATCAACAGTCGACAAGTTGAGTTCTACAAATTCCCATTTGTAGAATTTCACTAGCGGGAAATTCTGCCCATCTATGTGGTTACAACAGCAATCGTAACGCTGGAAAACTATTCGTACAGCAATCGACCACCCTTGAACAAAACGTTATGAGAAGATTATATTCGATAACTCATTATTGTTTCCTTCCTAATAACTACAGGTGGCTACCGTAAGAGCTTCATAGCATGGCGATTTCGTGGAAACTGCCTGGTCACCAAGGGCTCTCATTTGCCACACAGAACGATTATCAGATCTGGATATATTACATGTGTTTGTCGGGCTGTTGTATTGTATCAGGGCTGTGAGGGGGGGGGGGGTGGCAGCCAGCTATAATTGCCCCTGTTCCGCAAAGCATATTCGAAACGAGAAATCAGAAAATCCTATGTCTGTTAACGTGTCCGATTGGCAACCCAGAAACAGTTCATCGACCCACGTCCCACCTCTTGTCGTGTTATTTAGGGATCCTGCGTCAGCCGTCACCGGCAATTCCGCCGTCCGGATTTAACGAGAACTCAATGTGTATCGCCTCGACAATCCGGCAGCAATTTGCTTGCTGGCTTCGGACCACAGCCATACGCTATCCAGCTGTCGTTCACCGCCCCCTGACTAATTCGACCTAATCTCTGAGTGATGGCCATTTGCAACGCTTAACCCTGCTGAGCTGTAATTTGCTAACACGTTTACCACCTGTACGCACCCCATTCAGCCGCCATAGCGAGTCGTCGAAATCGACATTGTACATGCTCTGAGCGTGACAGGGTGTTGACACCTGACGTCAATGGCCTCGATAACTGGCTACATTAACGAATATCCCGAATGCGTCGTTAATGTGCGTTCGGATCGCCTGCGTTGTATGAGTTTGTAAAGGAGCTGATTTCTGCAGGTCTACCAGTGTTGATATTTTGGCTGGGTTCGTTAGAAACAGTTTTCTCTGCGATCCAACGATGAGATCGAAAATCGTATCCGAGAAAGGTTGCTTTGAACACCACTTCCGCGCTTGGAAAACTGCAGCTGAGGTCCCATGCGGCGTTAGCGAGCCGGAGATTACTTCCTTTCGAGTCTAATATTGTATGACGCAATATAGCCGGATCCAGTTCGGAGTGGATAACCTGTGGAGAAAGGCTTCGCTAACTCAAACAAAATAACCGACTCAAACAAAATATTTCAATTGTCATGCAAAAGCTGGTTAGCAGTGCCTTCCACTATAATTGTCAAATAATAGATGCGAACCGCTTTAGAACAGAAACAAATCTCAATCGAAAACATCAAATTCGTTGAATCTCACAAGTCGGCAATTCTTCACTTTTTTTTCACTTTTTTTTTGGCAGGACACTCTGGAAAATAATTGGCCTACTCGTCAATCCGGCCAACAAACTACAAGTCGTGATGACAGGTTTGTTTTTGAGCCGTCAAATACAGTACGTGCCATCGCCACCCTCGGAGTGACCATGTCGGCTTCGACACACAACTCCCAGCTACGTCGCAAATTATGTATATATCAAGACGCACAATAATATGAAATGAAGGATGGTTCCGTTTCGTACGATTTCTCCGCTCGTAGTCCCGCTCGCCAACGCAGAACTTGCTGCAGACTTGACGCTCTCTCATCAAAGTGTTTCGGAAAATCGAAGAGTCATTGCTGGAACATTTTATTTTCGGTTCAAAATCAGATAAAAAAATTGCCCTCATAACTTTTACTAAAACTATTCTCAAGTTTTAGATTACTACTTGGCAGAAAGGGCGGCTGTCCGCTTCTTCCATCCTATTCTAACTTGTGATCGCTTGGTTTCTATCCAAAGCTGCAACTACTTGGGCGAAATCTGGACCGAAATTTAAAGCAAAGTAGTACAAGCAACTACGCACATCGCGTTGTACGAAGTCCGTGTACGTTCACAATGCTCATAGTGATAAATTTCCACCAGTTCGAGATATCCTTAAGCAATATGATGAGTGTCGTTGCAAAAATATCTCAGAATGCGCAAACCCTTTACGCCTATGTAATCAACAGTGATGCATGTTGAAACAAACGGGTCCCTTATCCATCGCAGGGGTTCGCGCAGCGAGGACAGACCTACTATATGCGAGGCTTGATTTCAAGTGAACGGTCTAGTTTTATTACACGCATGGGTCTCATGGACGTTGCTGTTCGGTGGAAGGCCCATAGTTATCGAGGGATATCAACGTGTGCAGTCGTTGAATGAAAACGAACAACGGGTCAAAACTTGACGTATGAAAAAAATAACACATAGCTTCGTGCTTTGGCCAATGATCGTCAACACTTGATGATTTCTCATTGCTGGGTCATCACGATACGCATCGGGTGCTGTTATATCAACGAGGCCAGCACCCCCCAGAGGCAGAGATGTTGTAAAACTATCGAACACTGACTGCAAATGTTATGCCTGTAATCAGCGAAGCCCCTGCGCGTTTGTAGCCATTCGTCCATTCGGTCGAACGTAAAGCATGTCGTTCCGCTATCCATCCGCGTTTGAAGAAAATTCATTCAATTAAATTCGGCCCGTATCATGAAAGGTGCGATTTCACAGTTTTCAAAAATTGCGCTTTTACTGCAGTTACTGTTGCATAAATATCAGTATGCGGTACATTGATAATTCGCACTTGCGCATACACGCGTATCTGTGTCATTCGCGATTGTGCTGCCTGCCAGCCGCTTAGGTGGTTAATTCGCTGTATCCCTCAGAACAATTCGATGTGGTCGTTACGGGATTTCCGCTATTGTAAAGTTTTATTGTGCCACTTCGGCAATTGATCGAGAGAGATGCTCTTCGAATCTGAGAACGATGGTAAAATGCAAGTGTGTCGTGTGGTTATTTTGTTCGTTTTTACATTTTCACCATGAAATGCTTGAAACATATTTCGACATCTTGCGCAGCGACGTTTGTTGGCTCAGCGTTCACCTTTATCTCAGAGGGTGTCCGAGGATTACTCAACAAAATTGCAAATAGAAACGTGGTATTCTGCCTCATCAGTTCAAGCTTGTCTCAAGGCTTGGTTTTAATTAAACAGTAAGAAATATTATGTTTTTTCTTTATAGAAATAAACATATCACTCACACAGCACAAGCAAGTAGTAAAGGGCGTGATCTCGGCCTCACACTGGTTCCAGTGTAAATTGCACTTGTAATAATAATCACCGAACTGCCGACGTTTGATATGGGGTCTCAGCGAAAACTGGAATGATATTTAAAGCGAAAGATTATAATATATGTAGATGGTTTTCGCTTTGGTAAGTTCGTATTTATTCAGAGGTGTATTGCTGGCGGTGGGTCTAGACTTGCAGCTTAGATATCGTGTATGGATATGGGCTGAGAAGGCTGGGATTATTGGTTCATAGTTTGACCAGAGAGACTAAGACTAAGACCCCTCTACGGAAGGGATGCTTCGGTGTTTAGTTTCAGCCATGGCCTGTTGTTCAACAGATCATAGAGTATGGTGAAGTGTTCTCATTATAAGGTATATTTGGCTCTAGACGCCACATTAGTTTTGTTATGATAGTTTATTATTTTCACGATTCCACTACGCTAATGATTTTTTAATGATTTTACCATTTGCTGTCCCATACGTGGTATTTTAGTGTGGTAATTTTAACGTAATATTTATTATACAGCGTGCGACCATTATCGCAGTTTTCGACCTGTACCCCAATTGGAGATGGTACCCAAGTGCAGCTGCCTAATGACCTAGAGAGGTATCCTGAAATCGATGTAATTCAAGCTTGCGGCTCATCACATCGCGTGAGGAGTGTCGGTCACATAATCATATATGATAAGTCGATCAATTCTCTGGAGTAGCTCCAGAAAAAAGCAGTACGGGAACTACCTGTTGAGGAAGGTAACCGGTACTGGTTGAGACTCTCTTGCGTTCAAAAGCTGCGACAGTCTTCAGTGCTGTCGAGTGCGGTGAACCATTTTCCCTGACATTGTAGATCATCCATCTTTTTTCTTGTTTCAAAGAAGAGGTCCAAAACTCACATCTGAGTGTAATAGAGTCCTGGCTGTTACTTGATTTTACCACCAAACCACTGTGGTAATGCTGCTGTTGCTGATGCTCTCCGTAGACGCATCGACAGCCTCCTCATCTGCCGAAATGCAGCCAATGGTCGTACTTCCAAGGCAGACACTACAAAACAGACCGGGCGAAACAGCGTGTCTGTCATCATTAAGAGTAAAACTACCAGACCACATGAGTGACGGGCCAAATCATAGCTGTACTCTTATCGTGTGACGCGAAACCATTTGGGAAGGGGGCGAGCATATGGTGGTTTCATTTGTCGGCTGAAGGCCACTCAAGGATGGTGAAATAGCTGTAGGCGTTGCAAGAGGAAACAGCATTGCAGCTTTCGAAAGAATGACAGACAAGTATCTGGAAAGCATAGCAAATGGTGGCAACCAGATCGGACACTTGTCAAACAAGTGTGGACTGTTTTTACGAGTCGGTGTGAAGACTGTATAACTTTATGCGGAGTTGCCCGACCTGATATGGCTGTTAATCATCATAGCTTATGGAAAATGGCCAGTTATTGAGCCAGTTATTTTAGGCGACACTACAGCGGTGAATTGCTACTTTCGTATCCATCGGAGTAACTCGTTATGTCTGGACATCCAAACAGTTACTTAAGCCTGTAACTGATGACACTAACTGTTATGTGTGACCAAGAACCTAGATATTAGAGGAACTTTCTAGATAATATAATGAGATATTTCATACACATCGAATATGCACATGCCGTTGCTCAATAATGCACAACTTAACAAGCGTATTTTATGCATTTATAGAATAAATGCACTTCGCTGCTAATGGAGCTAAATCATCCTTTCAATGGGGGGACGGACTGAATAATCCAGTGGGCGAATTCCGCTCTCTACCAGAGATATTGAGAGCGTACTATCCACCTAGAGACATTGAACTGAGTCGGAGCTTCGATCGTTCCGTTACGGCCAATGACCGTCTGGGGAGACGTTGCTTAGGGTCGTTTAGACTTTCGTCGTGCGCCATTTTTTCTCTTTGGGGGTCCCAGGTGCGACGTAGTGCCGCACATCTGGCGAGAGCTGGACACAATATGTGAACTACTCAAATACGAGGGAATAAGCGAAATTATAGAGGACACCGAACTTAAAATGACAATATTCCTTGCAAGAGCTGAGGACATTGTTGCGAGAGAGAGAGAGAGAGGGAGAGAGATGAATTTCTCAAGGGGTAAAAGTGAAACTTGGATAAAAAACATAGAACATGAGTAATGGGGTCAAATTCAGTAGACTTTCCATTTTCTGAATCACAGGCTTACAGTTGAAGCTGATGTTGGAGCATGTAGGCCAGTGTTTGGTAAAGAAACACAATAGAGATAGTGTCCGGGACAAAGCAGGATTACTGTTGAAGGAGAGGGAAGAAATTACTAGGTTAACAGTTCATTAGATAATCGAAATTGCTTTCGCTGTTAAAATATTGTAAGAGATTCTTGAACTACAGGGACAGAATGTATTGATAGTGAGTTGCTCTCTGTGAACCTGTCCCTCAGTGAACGCAATCTTTTCGAATCAGCTGGCTTGGTTGTTGAAAAGTAGATTCGTTGTACATATTATATATTAGTTTTAATTTAACGAAATGTAGTTCCAATTTGAACGCAAAATAGTGAATTTGAAATAGGGCATTTTGATATTAGTGGCAGTTTGACATGTTTCGACCAGTGGTAGCAACGTTTAGTTATCTACTAATTAATTGTATGGACCCTATTTAAGAATAGAGAGAGAGAGAGATTCATTTCAGCTAATTTGTATGTTTTCGAGGAAAAACGTCAACGCGAGCGGTGGTAGTTAGAGTAGAGACGTCAGTCTCTGGAGTTCGTAACAGTTTTTGCCTCGTCAACCTTTATAATTTTTTATCTAGTTGATTGACCCGATGGTGTTGGTGGTCTAGATAATGGTTGCGAAGTTTTTCTAGACAATTTTCCCTCGACTTTTTCTGTATTTGAAATTGTCTCAGTGAATCTCTTTATAAGAGTAAGGTCGATCGGTAAACGACACCTCATTCAGAAAAATTTGACTTCAGATTCCTTAAAGAATTAATAGTAATAATAATAATAATAACAATGCTTACGTCCTCCTAGCATAAAATAAGGGTGACCACCACAACGTCATCAATGTTCGTGTTTTCATTGATTATCCCGAGTTTTGTGATATATACGCCACGCCAATATAATCTATGCGATCCAAAAAAAGTAAATGTAACATGATATTATAATATACACTAATTAAATTAAAACAAAGTCGACCTGTATTAAATGGAGCCTCGAATTATTGTTGCCCTGGCCTGCACCTTATACATAGCCTTACCACGAAACGAAGAAATAATGCAAAAACCCGAAAGTTCAAGTGAGAAGGCTTTTTCAGTTTGAGCGCCCATCAGGATTTTCTACCGATACATCCACCGCTCGGCACTTCCCCATCGTGCAATACGAGCGTAAATTTATGGACGGCGTTGACCAATGATCCTACCTTCAATCTGACGCCGGAAGGGTCGACCAGCAACTGCGGGCTCGTTGTACGCAGGTAATCGGTAACTGGGAACGCATATTTTTTCCACTATTGCAATTGTGAAGTGCCCCTTTAATCACAGCCAACTAGAGAATGAGAGAAACACGACATCAGCGCAAATTATTGTAAAGGTTGTGATTCTTTTCCGTTCCATAATACGTGTATAATATACAACTGTATATGGCGTGTATGCCGTCGTACTTAACCGTGTGGGGAAAACCTCCTCATAACACGTTTTGTGGTTAATTCATAATGGGATTAACAACGCATCCTTGTAATATTTTTCATCTATCTTGATTGTTGGCGTGTTGTTAATGACGCAAGGGAAACCAAAATGTTGTTTGTTTTTTGTTTTTTCGAGGATATGTGTTTCAGTTACAGATTTTGGTCACTCATGCTGGAATAGCAGCTTAACTGCTGCGTGCATAATGCCAACAAAATAGCTAAAATCATGATTGAAACAACTATGTGCGCAGTTGAACATTTTTGTGTAAACGTTTCTTGCATTTCTGTATTGAAAGTCGTCGAATACATACATGATTATATTCATGTTCATATCCACGATTCCCATTAGGTTTTAGTTGCCGATGATTTTACGTCGGTCTTCGTCACCGTGCGTATTTTAGACAGACTCGGTACTGCACGACGTCGCCGCCTTTACTATCTGATAAGCAATAAGAAACACTCCCGGTCAATAGTCATATTACTCATATTTGATATCTATTGCGAAACACTTCATGTGGCTTCTGCGAAAAGGCACCCATGTGATAAATAGATTGAATAGTTTTTCAGCTGGCGAGAAAAGGATTCGTCGTCTGCCAGATTTCGGTATTGTTCCTCGATCGAATCGTCC
The DNA here is from genome assembly GCA_019614645.1 of Stratiolaelaps scimitus. NCBI lineage: Eukaryota > Metazoa > Arthropoda > Arachnida > Mesostigmata > Laelapidae > Stratiolaelaps > Stratiolaelaps scimitus. The sequence continues at coordinate 2,841,186 of JABWDB010000028.1, forward strand.
CGTTCTTCATCCGTGACGTTACATACAATAGCAGGAAACCGGGGAATTATCAATTTGATATTCAAAGGATGAATTAAACATGAACTATCGTTCAACAGTATCTCACTTTCGTTGTATGAGTTCCAGTCTTGGCTGTCTTTTTCACTCAGGCAAATTTAACGTGCACACTGGTTCTCCGAATTAAAAATATTGCACATATTCCGTATACGCTGGCCCTCTAACGACTACACGTGGCCGAAGGCACGGCAATGCGCCGTTGTTGCAATAGCGTCATCTACTCGCTCCAATGGTTATGACCACGGGGATAAATGAAAAAAGATGACCGCGTCCTTTATTTATATCCAGAGTCTTATTCAACCAAGCCCCGCCACTATCGAAAAAAAACTCACAACCGTTGATACACACGTTCTTCATAAATCTCGCCATTCGAAGAGAGCCCCAACGCTCAACACTGTTGTCGCGAGCTTTTCGGGGTTGAGCGCCCGAACACTGAATGTGTTCTCGATTTCCTGATCATCATCTTAATATATGACACAATGTTAAGTTGCTGCTGGCTCCGAGAGAAACAGCCGTCGAAAGGAAGTGACTCGGCATTGAAGCCACTTGTAGCGGTGCGAGGACGTGCTCGATTGGTCGAAGAATCAATTGTGTTGAACCGTCTCCCTCCAGCGTATTCCCGCATACGGTTCCACATGTAACTTTATTTGATTTTCCTTCTCGCCACCGTCGTCTTCGTCTGCGAGGAAGACCATCGCTAACTCCCTTCTCGAAACTGACGTCGGCCCAGTCGAATCTGTTGTCTCGTCTCGTTGGCTGGACGTCACTTGTCGCAGATTATTAGCATTAGTTTGCGGTAAATGTTGCTAGTTGCGCACATTTCACCTCTATACAATAGTCGTACGATGTTTTCCTTCTCATCGTACATAGATGTAGCATGTATTATAATCGGCCGAAAAACTCGGGAGCAAGCAAATCGAACGACGTTCTCCCATCTCCCGTGGAAAATTACTCGTATTATGTGCAGGACTCCCTACGCTGGGGTGTTTTAACCCGTTCTGTTTTTTGGACACGTTGTCGAGAAATTTCATGTTGTCGATTAACTGGCAATTATGATTTGCCGACCTCATAAGAACGTTCGCGCGGTATCGTTAGCGTGATAAGTTCCGAATGATATTTGCTATAACATCATAATATAATGTACATATATTATAAAAGTAATCTCTAGATATTCGAGACGAATGTGTCGTGTTCGGCTTGGTTGGGATCGCTCAATGAGGCTCACATGATGATGGCGTTACAACTGCGGCTTTCAGCTTAAAGCGAGAGCAGCCGTTTTAAGAAGTGAAACGTCACAATGATTTATGAGCCGGCGAAATGGGAAGCAGCGTATCGCTCACGCGACGTGCAAACTTTTCAGAAAATCAAGACCAGAATATGGCTTCATTACAAGGCAGCAAATCAGCCGCGCTGATTTAATTTGGGACACTCATGCATTCTCTTTGTATCGTACCAAATGAGCCAGCGTTTCCAATCGCTAAAACGGATAAATCAAATTTGGCCGCAAGGAAATTCATTTCTCTCGCGACGTGCAGCGTACTATATTAGGCTGACACTCTCGTTTTCGAAACACAGAAATTACACACGAAATAAGTTTCGACAGATTTTTGCCGATAACAAAATTCGCTGTCCGAACGTCATTCGTCAATCACTTCGATCGCTTGCTACGAAGTTCAAAGTCACAGCTATATCTGCAATTTCGCGAACGGTAGCTCCTTCAAGATAGGCTTTCGTTTGCATGACGCGACGACATTAACGTTAAGGTCTATTGGCTTATTAAAGGAGCTGCAATTGTTACAATGCTTAAGCTCTCTTATATATCATCACGCAGCGGGGCTCGAACCCGCCTCCTCTGGCTTTCGACAGCCAGAGACTTACCCGTCCAAGCCACCGCGCTGACGTGAATCAGACTCGATGATGTTTAGTCATCCCGATGCGTTGAGATAAAAACTTGTTAACACGCACTCTAATTAGCCTAATATCGACTTGCAAGTGTAAACAAGAAAGGGGTACCGTGTTCTGCTCATCTACGAATGTAGCCCTTTTGCATCGTGCACCATATGCTTTCGCTATTGAACGACAGTTCGGTGTCGCACGATGAGGTTGCCGTTCCGTTGTACAGAACAGCCCCGAAATTGGCTGTCCGCTATTTCTATAATGACGTCCCGAGGACTTGTTGGTGCCCCAGCGCTCGTCTGACCCAATCAGCCTCGGTGAGACGACTCCTGTCGTGCCATTCATCTAGCGTTAAAAGAAGCCAAGGGAGTTCCTTTGATGTGACGACAGGATGAAGTATCATAAGCTTACGATCTGTGTATGGAGCAAATGCTGAACATGCAAAAAGTCTCTGCGACGTCTAGGCCGAAAAGAGCGTCTAGCCGCCGTAAAAGTCCGTCTACCAGAGTTTTCGGAACTGCTTGACGGCCGTCTTCAATTATTCATGTGTTTTTCTTATTTAATTTAATTCACCTCGTTCACTCATCACGCATATGGGATCGCGTATGATTACGCGAGCAGATGTCTCACTTAACTAAGTCTATGGCATTTTGGAGAACGCTCAGTCGAACGAATACTTTCGATACTTTCGCTCAAATAATTATCACTACGCGCCGTGAGGCGTCATTCACTCGAGCACGCTCGTTATATATAGCTACCCAGATGAATCATAATTCTAATTCGTTTCGAAATGATGAAGCAGAATTTCAAAGGGTATCATTGGCTTGGTTTCGCTGTTGGTCACGAACTGCAATACCTCGTCTGCGTTGCAGGAAAAGGACAGGCAGGAAAAACGAAAGGCCGTATTAAACGAAAGAAATATGGACCATGTGGCTGGAGTCTTCGGTCTAAGAAAACTAGGGGGGGGATGGGGGTATATAGGAGAGAGTGACCGACGAGGCGCTTCGCAAGGGCCAAGTCTATGAATTTCTCATGAGGGATGGATCTTGTTGCCACGACCAGCTGTATACGAGCGGATCAGAGTGGGCAAATGCGCTCTGACGCGGCGACGTACGTGTTTGAAAAGCGAGTTGGGCAAGCAAAGAAAACCAAGTGAACCGGATACCCAAAACAATCTATCATATACATCATACTAGATATATATATATATATATATATATATATATATATATATACATAGACAGTGCTCCTGTTATTATTCAGCTTTCTCAGTTGAGTGTGACGTGTAGTTTTTCTTTGGTAGTGAACATGACGCCATTCATATTCGTTCATAGTTCATGAACAGCATGTCATGACAGCATTCAATAATTTGTCACGTGCTGAACGAACAAACTAGAACTACTCTGATGTACACTAACTAGTGCGTATACAGGGTGATCCGCCGAAAAGTAGGTTGATGAATCTCATACTCTCCGACGTTTTTGCGCACTGGATAATTTTGGCGGGATGGAAGATGGATAAATTTATCTATTCGTAAAATTAATATATAAAGTCATTAGTGACGCAGTTAGGGGATAGACTATCGGGTCGAGGGCGTTATGGTACCGAGCGAGACGATGGCACTGCCTCCTTGCGTCGCGCAGCGAGAGAAAGGTATAAATAAACATAGAAATAATACTAAAAAAAATACTAATAATAAAGTTTGTTCACTTCAATTAAGTGCGTCCCACACAACTGTTTTTTTTTTCTGGTGCATTTACACATTAGGCAGACTTGAGATACATCTAATCCCTTTCTTGTGTCTCTCGTTCACATCGCTGACTCCATCTTGGTGTATTTGCCCAAAAATATAATAGATCTATCGATTAATCGTGCGATGATCCCTTTAACATTGTCTGTTCGACAACTCGAAATCAGGTTTTTCTGCATCGAGTGATCCACCTCTTTGTCAGTTGGCAATGAAATTAAATGTCCCAACATGGAGCGGCACTTCACGACGCTCCCTATGAGTGTTCCGTAAGCATGAACCCACGAACAAGTGGACATCTAACGCGGGGGACGGCCAACTAGCGTTCAGTATATTTACGGTGGCTTTTTTGTAATTTGATGGATTAGAATTTAATGCATACACGTAATTATGAGTAGCAACCGTCGAGAGGCTACATGGCCAACCATGTAATATAAATACACTGAAATGATATCAAACGAAAGGCATTACACCATAAGGTTGTTAGTTTCCTTATCAACTTTCGAAATTGCTCATCAAATCAAGGCCGATAAGTGGGAAGCATAGTGCTGCAACACTCAGCAAACGGTATTAGAGCACCGAACGTTCCCATTCGCCTTAACGCACACCCAACCGAGCTAGGCCCGAGAATATAGTGGATACAAGCGAACTCAAACACCAGCTGTACATTTGAAGCAAGTACCCAACAGTTGATCTGCCGTACCTTTGAATCTCAATCAGGGAGGTATTTGTAGCTAGCTATTTATTGCTGTTCTAAGCACTTCAGTGATATTATACTGAGCATTGTACTCGATCCGCATAGGGACGCATTGCTTTGCTCGCGTGAACTGCGTATAGTCATTCTAATGATGATGGTGGCTGTCGAACGATGTCCCGACAAAAATATGAAACCAATGATAAAAATCCTAAACGTTTGCAACGCTCTTTTTCTCTCCTCTGTCTCTATCTCTCTCTCCCTCTCTTTATATATATATATATATATATATAGAGTGCGATGGACATGGGATAATGGACAGGGTGGTGATTCCTCCAACGATTTCCTTTCCTTGCCTCGTCATGCAGAACAGCGAGCGATTCATCCCTCCCGATAGTAGAACTCTCTTATACGAGGCCAGGCCTCCCTTCCGCTGTCCCCCCAGAAAAAAAGACCAGACGAAGAGAACGACCAGGGAGTAGACTCGTGTGCCGCTGTTGCGTGTCCTGCGGCGGGATCAGCAGCACAGCATCTCGTTGATATTTGGGTGTCGCCTTGCTGAACCCGCATTGCTGCAACGTCATACATGGCATACCGAATCCGAATCGCTCTCAATTTTTGGAGCGTGCTCCGTCCGAACCGGGAATAGTCGAGGCATTCGACGCCGGTGCCGGCGAGGAGGAACGAACGGAAAGTAGCGCGGACCACGAAGTAGATCCTGCGCACCGCCCAACTTTCCCCTTTCCGGCCATTTTTCCCCTGGAAACGAGCCAGAGGTCGCCGGCCTTACAGCAACGCCGATCAGCAGCCTGCCCGCCGAGCGTCCGACAGCCTGCCCGCTCACGCCGCAACTATAATAACGTCACTGGCGATGTCCCAGTGAGCGTTCGGGCAATCCCACTAACCCTCTCACTCCCGAGTCTAAATCCTTTCGGTCTGGACCCCACCCGTCCTACGGTGAGGTCCACCCGCATTCACTAACCTCGCTTATACTTCACATGCTCTTCTCCTTTGTAATTTGCTTTTTCTTGACCTCGCTTTCTTCCTCCATATTGTCTCCTGGAGTGGCTGGCCACTTGGATGAGTCAGTCGTGTCGACTGTCAACTGAAGGAGGTTATCTCATTGCTGCTCTCTCTCTCCCTCTCTCCCTCTGCCTGTGTAGCACGCCCTTGAGGTAGGCGCTGCGTCACATTTTTAGCACATCATCGCTAGCTGGCTGTCTTGGCTTAAGCTTCCTTTCGCTTCGTCTCTGGATGTCTGTCTCTCTATCAAACGGGAGCCGTGTGACTTTCAATTCTGCGTGTGGTCTTCAAATAGATTATAACAAAAAAATGTGGCGGGGCAGACGAGCCAGTCGCAGCAAACTACGTCGATAGTGGACAGAGAGGTCAATTTCACCTTAAACAATATACCTGGAGGTTGGCACGGGTGCTAGTTCACTCTGGGCAGTTCTCGGCATTTTTGAACAATTATGCTGCATATGTTAAGGATCACTCAATCGATCCGGACGCTTGTAAGTTCATGGGGAGTTACTGTGACATTAGAGAAACATGGACATTACCATGTATCTGCGTAGAACTATAATATAATACCAAAATGGTTTTACATTGACTCGAGAATACATAGTAAATAGGAAAAGGGGACATTTTAGGGAATGGTTTTTTGAGTGGCGATGTCTTGAAGAGACCTAGATATATTCATTATTGTCTAACTCTACTACACAATTTGATATTGTTTATCATTATTAATTATGCTTTACAAGACGCATAATAAATCGCCTGGGACACGGTAACAATATGTACGATTGCTATGCGCCTATGGCCTTTTACAACGACTATGAGGAAGCGAAAACCCTTCCCTTAAAGGAATTTCATTGTAGAACTTGGCACGAGACCTTTAAACCGCTTTGCGACAATGGTCCCCTGGAGTCGTTTTGACGTTCAGCGTAAGAGATACGATAGGAGGTTCCAGGCCGAGGCCCTGTTGGAACAGGGCCTCGTTACTATTACTGGAAGTGGCACTTAACAGTAAGAAATGGCCAGTGACGAGTAGTATGCACAACCAGAGAGACAGGGAGAGAGAGCGAGGAGGGATCAGGGTGTGAGATAGGGAAAGAACGAAATGTATAGAAAGCCGAACGCTGAAAGGGCGGAGCGCATTGCACAGGCCAGCGAACAGCAGCCACAGGACGAGGCAAGGCCCCAAAGAAAATAGCACGCTCATCGGAGTGACGTCATTAGTCAGGAACAGACGACGCAAACGGCGGTAGCACCAACACCGTAGTAGCACCCGCGACAACGACAACGGATATGGTGGCAACTAGAACATCTGCCAACAACAGCCAATGTGCAAACTATTCCGAATTCTGTTCTCGGTGTTGACCTCGAGGGGGGGTGTTGGAGAGGCTCAGTTTTACTCTTCCGCGTTCTTTCGTTGATGGCGGCATTGGTGTTACTACCAACGTCTAGCAAGGACGACCCAACTCACAATAGTCCTGGTACATCACCGAGACGCCCGCCCCGTCTGTTGCAGGACTGACCTCGTGACCCCCAATGCGTTGCGTTCTCGGACGAAGTTGGCTTAAGACAAACGATATAAATCTATAGCGTACATTTAAATTGAATTGGTGTCGACTACGTTGCCAATCGGCCAAGTCGAGTTCGATCCTTTCAAGATATCACAGAGAGTCAAATCGGGGCGGTCGTTACATATGTTCGGCGACATTTTGTAACTCTACACTCTTATATATTATATTGCAATTCCGTCACTAAATCCAGTATTGTATAATATATTGTATTGTATACTGTAACGTGGCGTGAGAATTTGTGTTTATGTCACTGCATCGAATCAGCGGATTTTTATTGTGAAACGCTTTTGTTCCCCTGTTTGCCCGAATCCTTCATCAAACACTTCATGACAATCACTCAGCATAATCACAAAATCAGTACGAAAGTAAAAACGCCGCACGACCCAACGATGAATGAACAGGCCTCGTCGGCCAGATGGGAGCACAAGTTTACTAGCACGGAGCAAGTGGCAACTCCCAGCGTACCCTCAAAGCAGAAAAGTGATTTGCGTACTTTTGGACAGACGTCGTCGCTATGAAACGAGAAAACTTGAGCGAACGGAACGTTTTTATGCATTGCGAAACAATTCGCGTTGTAGCGTCATCAAGCTTGTGGTCGCTTCGATCCTCCAGCAAAAATTTGCATGTTGCCATGATTCTGGTGGCATCTCATCGCTTAGATCTAACTACAGACGGCTGTCTCGAGTGCTCTGGCCTGAAGCAATATTGAACAGAGAACAAAAATACATGGGAGTGGTATAACAACTAGATGGCGAGCAGCTAAATGATAAAAAGGTCATTATCAGCCTTCACTAATTATAATAGGAGGCCGCAACAGACTTGCGGAATTACTCAATTAAAGAAACTCTGCCTCGCACATTTTTCTGTTGAAAATGAAAGAAAATTATCGTGTAGTACCCAACCTAACATAGAGGAATCTCTAGAATTGTTTTTTAACTGAGTACTCAATATGTCGCATGGACATCAAGAAGTATTGGAGGATGAACTTGTTAATGCATAAACAACTAAGCTCATCAAAAGCGAATTTTCGAAATAAAATTCTACGCAAAGTTGTCCTCTGCTCACTCTACCTAGTTAGGTCTTTTCCCAATACACTATACCTATATATAGTTAGATCATTATATTTGATACTTGTGGTGCCGCTATATCTGTTTCATCCTTTAATCCTTTCTATTTGTACGAAAGAAAATTTTTCCCCAGGAAAAATATAGAGTTTCGTTTGCGTTCGTTCTTACTTACAATGTGTCTCGTTTTCCGATTTATCCAACCTTTGCAGTTCGTACAATGTTATACACGCAATTTGCTACCAAATTAAATGAAAATACCACTCTGGCTTCTACACGTGTCTTGCAAATCTAGGTGACATTATTTATACTTTTTTCTTTCAATAAGCCGTGAAGACTAAATACTTCTTCAACATTTTGCAGCAATAGTATATACATATTAGGAATTAGATCGATTATCTTCCAGAAGTTGCTCGAAATGCTGTGTGTTAACTGAAGCACTTATACGGGATCCACAAACGTTTTGTTTATTCTCTCCGCCAGCAGCGTTGGTGGCATCGCTGTCAGATGTAAACGAGGCAGATATATTTTGATGTTATTTCACCAATTATCATCTTTTGTAACAGCCACAATGCGGCCGATAGTATATCCTATGAAGGGAAATGCTTGTTATATCCTGGCAGAGCAGTCCGCCAAGCTTTGTAGCTGAGGATACTGTGTGTGACCCGTGAAAAACGGGTTCGAGAACGGTGGGCCACAGTCATTGACATAGTTGAGGGGTATTGAAGAGTCAAGAAGTAAAGTGAGGAAGGAACGCCTCTGAAGGGAACCCCGCTGTCTCGATGCAACGCGAAAATCAGCAACATACGAGGCAAACCCAAAGGGCCAGGCGGTTGTGGCAAGGCCGCTCCGCTTCCGCACGTTCCGTGCGGAAGGCAGCTTGACTAGGGAGCGGACGAGCGACTTACGACCTGCATACAGGAGCTGGGGCAAGCGACGGCCTTTTCGAGGAACAAAATCAGGACGGGTCGGCCTGTGGCCCGCTCACACCAGCCACGGTGTGAGGCACCAAGAGAGAAGCGGCCGCACAGATATGAGGGGGATGAAGGAAAACTGATGTGCCGCCTGCGTTCTCTGGAGGTGACGCTCAGCCTCTGCAGCAGCAGCAGCAGCACTCGCATCTTCTATGAGCCGAGACACGCGCCTTTCGATATGTGCGGCTGTGTGCCTTTGCCCCGCCGTGTTCGCTCGCCGATGTGGCTTTCTCCGGTCTCCTTCTCATCGTTCTCTCGCTGCACGCCGTGTTCGCCAGGCCGCCACGCTTGCGGGCGCCCCTTCATTCGGGACGCCTTCCCGCCGCATCCTCATGCAGTAGCGTCTTCTTGAGCCTGGTAGAATATTTATCTTCCTTTCGGCGGGCAACGGCTGCGAAGGACTGCGGCAGCATCGCCGTTCGACCAGGGAAAAAACCGCGGGAGGGGGTAAGGGAAGTTTTCTTCAAAGAGAAAAAGCGGGCGAAGATTGGATAGTACTTGTGGTGGCAGGGGACAAAAAGATACCCAACATCCCTTCTCGTAGCTTCTCCTTGACGCACTGGTCGTGGCGGCGGCGACGGCGGCGGCGGCGACGGCGGCAACACCAGCGGTAGTAGCATTCGATGGCAGATAGTCGGACGAGCGCACACGGCAGAGTAATGCGGTGCACCGCCAATACTCGCGTCTTGGTGTCGAATGGAGAAAGAAGCACTGAGCGGATATTCTTACGTACATACGCCGGCATAGATCGATTGTCCAAGTAGGGAAGCAGGTTACGTACGTAGCACGTCGTGGAAAGCTCAGAGCCAATCCTTGTTGGTGGGTCCTCAATTCGCGTTGCGGCCGTGATCGTAGTTCGTCTGAGATTTTAGCCGCGATGTCACAGTAATTAAGGATGGCATTGCTAGCGGTGGAAGAACGTCAACAAAACGAGCCACACTGCTCGAAACAAACATCTCATTAAAAGCTAACATTCACACTGTGCTAATTGGTAAACAATTTGTGCAACAGGCATGCACGCAAATGCTCGCATGTCGTGATATTTACAATATTTGTATGAGCTATTATTAATAATATGTGTGCTGAAACATCATGCTAAAAGTGGTCAGATCTACTTGCTGGGCTCCGTTAATATATATATATATATATATATATATGTATATGTATATAACTGTTTTTCGAGCTGACCCTCAGCTGTTCCCTATATATATATATATATATATATATATATATGTATATATACATGCATCGAGGAGAATAAGTGAGGATAATAATCATAGCAGCACTGCTATTGCAGTCGCCTGCTGCACTGCTATCTTGGAGTAGACGCAGGGGAGGCCAGGTGATCTATCCTGTGGAAGCAAAGAAACGTATTCATTGACTTCGTCATTGATTAACGTTGTAAGAGCCAATGAATAGAAGGCGAGCAACTCAGATAAAGCTGAAATGGACTAAGCCGCGATGTAATGCTGTCCTGATATACTGGTTATCGTGATATGGGGTGCTCCGATGTAACGGGACCTCAATCAATGATATTTGATTTTCATATATTTTCCTACAATCTGGCAATAGTATTCCAACGGATTTTGTAGCTTAACCATTGTATGATTTGGCTTAAAGATGCGCCAGCCGTCCAAAAGAGCCGAAGAGTTAGGGCATTTGGGACCGCGTGCATATCCCATGTAGACAGGAATGGCGAACAATTTCCGATTCTTCGATGGGTGAACATATATAATATCATAATCGCTATAAAAAAAACGATTATATCAAGCGCTCGCAATCACCAGAGTAAATCATGTACATAATTATAACTGCACAAACAATGCGAAATTGAATCGATACCAGAGGTAGTGTGCTTCTTGCTTTGTAAGCTTATCAATGGAAGCTATGCAATACCGTCAATAATTCCAGCTTCAATGAAAGCAGCTGGAGTTTAAGCCTGTGAGCAAGAAGTATGTGCGTGTCTGTGGCTTAACTGGTTGAGTATAGCCACATAATAGTCGACTCAGTGATTTGCAAGATGAATTCATAAGCTGTTCAATGAATTCATAACTTACTTTTTGTATCGTGGTGATATTACTAAAATGTTGAACAAGCTGAAAGCAACGTCTAGCCCTTCAATCGAGATGCGCGATTATTGCCCACTTATGCGAGCATTTAGTCGGTAACTATGCGTAGCATACTTAAGTTTACGTAATGGTGACATGCAAGCGAACTTTCAAACGTTCCGAAGATACTAATTCGTGCTATTTTTTGTGTCGTTTCTCTGAAAATGCATATTTTTTAGAAAGAAACATATATTCCAACAGAAAATAGTAATAGAAGAAAAATGGCAGCCTGAACTGCTTGACCCGGTGGAGGCCAAACTTTGGTTCGAGCCTTGAAGCGCTGGTGGGATTTTAGGGAAGAACTGACCTCGTCTAAGAACACCTCCGCTGGGCTCGCTGGTTGTCCTTCTGAAACGCTCGTTTTTATCTCGTCTAGATACTTACCTACAGGGGAAATAAAGCAGAAGAGTTATAGGAAAGGTTACCCTCGAAACCGTCGGACGTTGGGTAATTCCTATGCGGTCGGGTAGCTTTGCTAACGCCCTGGATGTGCTGGAGACATGCAATCCAAAAAACACACCACTTCAAACTAACAAGCGTACTTTTGACCGGGGCTGGGAAATTTGCTGGGCCCGCGAACGCTCCAGTTGAGACTTGTATTCTTATAGCCATTTAAACAACTTATTATATTTGAGTTTGCAACGACTACAGAGAGCGAATGAATATCCTATACAGGTAAAGGTATATTGGTTTATTAAAGAAGCTGCAATTTTACAATGCTTAAGCTCTCTTATATGTCAATGTATCAACGTTCAAGTGGGTTTTGGTACCGACGGAGTTCATTGTATTATCAGTATATATTCAAATGGAATCTGTACATATGTATATTTTACAATTTTCTAAAAATAATATATACGACATTTGAGATAGACTAAATAGAATAAGTGAATTGAACGCGCGAACAGTAACTCATGAAACAGTAAACTATTCTAGTAAAAACGTATCTAACACTAACTAAACACTAATTGATGAGGGATAATAGACTGTACCCGAGTATATTGGTATTAGAAATAGATTTATATAAATATATCATACTGTCGGGTACGATACAATGTATTTCACGTCCGACCACCTAGAACGGAGCGATATCTGTCCCATAGGCAGGGAATGCAGATCAGATATACGGGCATAGATCATATTGGAGAGAACTCGATGAGAGTATTATACTCCAATAGAATTGCGGCCATTTCGCCAATAGACTCCCACCTGGTGTCCGTATCTCTAGTGGCTATTCCAGCAGCGAACGTAGAGAATGACCGCTCTAGCGCAATAACACCACTGCTATATATTGCTATCGTATTCTTGTAGGTTTATAGGTCGCAGAGTTGGATCGTATAACGCACGTCGATAAATCATTTGTTTGTTACGATATATGTGAAATTAATCTGATTGGGCCATACTAGACATTTTCATGCGTTTGATCGGATACAGATCGAAAGAATAATTATGTTTGATACGTGGCGATAACTTCATGAAATTCTAATTGAGTAGCAGCAACGTGTGTGTCATAATTGCATAGACTCTAGGATACTACTTCTTGCCTTCTAAGTACCCACAGTTGCGCGGCAGTCTTGGCCGTACGTTAGGTCTTGACGTCGATCAGCTTCAATGTATTCACTAGCATATCGTATCAATAATGGATGAACTCATAAGATATATTAGCTTGGAAGATCTAAAAGTGATTATAGAAGTGGCAAAAATAATAGTTGGGACGATTTTATTCGACTATTTCCGAATACAATTTACTAGGACTGCAGATTCATGATTTATTTTTAGAACGTTGAAAATCTTATATGCGTTTTCTCTTTCTCGTATGTGTGTACCGATTATAGTGGATTGTGCGAATCGTACAATGCCTTTATCCGCCATGCACATCCAGTCAAGAGATGGAAGCCCAAATTCAGCTGACAGTGAAAGTGGGTGCAGGACTTCGGCGTGGCGCTCCAATCGCAGCCAATATTCACCCACTAAATCCTTTCGCCCGTTCCTTTGGACTGGGTCGGTCGGCACCTGTCTTAATGCCACTTTTATAGTCAGTCGTGTGAGTCAGATGAACTTTTCCCTACGCAACGTGTTGCAGTACATTCGTCGTCCTGGGCTGTAACCTGCAATCGGTCGAGGAACGCGTGCGAATTACAAAGCCAGAAAAATGACAAGATGCCATTACAATAATAATACACTCCATGTGTGTAGTCTTGTTAACATTCATATTTCGTTTCTCTTCTATATCTTCTTACTTGCTCTTCGCGCTAAGCCAAGCGAATTCAGAGTTCGCTGATGCGCCAAGTAGCGTTGAAGGCCTCAACGTAGAATACACTTTCAGACCTTGTAGACAGGCGTGAGTAACCTCAAAAAAGGAAACGCACTCAACCACGTCGTTCGAAAACTTCCTCAAAGGGTAATTATTTACCCTGAACCCGAGGTATCTCTCAGGCAGGCGCTTTTAGCCGAGGTCGAATGTGCACGGTCGACAACGCGGCTTTATCAACTGAACGATACTTCATAGATCCAAATAGTTGCCTTCACTTTCTGCTCGCGTCAGAAATTCAGTTAGCTTCTGTTATCACCCGCTTCTGTTATCACCCGCATGATGGGAGACTTCCAGGTTCATTTCGTTTGCGGCCGGCCTCAAGCGTTTCTCTCATCAGAGACGTCCTGCGATACTTATCCTTATTATGGCATTACTACTACGGGAAAAAAGTAGATTCGATAGACAAATGCTATTGGCTTGAAAGGGATACCTTCGCGGTGGGTAAGAAGATTAACATTGGCTTATGACTAAATGGTTATATTTTGACCTGTGACGATGTTCACAGCCGAGAGTCAATCAGGTAATAGCTGTTACATAAAATGGCAGTCTCACGTCAAACGTTCGCTTACAGGTTCTCTACAGGTTAATGTGGATGTGCAAGGAAAGCATTTTGTTTGCACTTTTTGTAATCCTCAGTATATTGTCTATTTGATTTGTAACCTTTTAAACTTCGTAACTTCTGAGACAAAGAGGTAGCAGACACAATTATCTGTTCCAACTTACCAGCATCATATGGGTAGCCTGAAACAATGATCGCATGGCCCACGCACACATGTGAGGCATGATTGAAGTTGATGCATAGTATTGTTGATGTGTATGGAGAAAGCGTTATATCTAGTAAGGATTCGACAAAAAGATAACATAAGAAGAATGCTTAAAACCCGTTAAAAATTAGCCTGACATAAGAATTTGTGCCATATTTCAGCATAAATAGATTACCTAGAAACAACTTACCTATTTTGACGGTTCCGTTAATCAAAAAGAGGTGAAGGAGGCTAAACGCTAGTATACACATAAATTAATTCACAGCGATGAAAAATGTCGGACTGGGGCCAGCGGAACTAATCGTGATGTTTGGAGCGGCCCATGCATCACTTGGCCTTTCAACGCTGGCACTTGTTCTAAACTCAAACACACCTCTCTCAGGAATTTTTCTAGTCAGCCAAAATCTGATCTTGGCTGTAGTGTCTAATTTTAAAGCAATCAACGCATTCACCATTTCTAGCTATTACATATTATATATTTTCTTGGTCATTCATTCAAACGGGAATTCGATTTATCTTTACTTTGACATTGGTTAACCTGTCACAAGGGGTGCTTGAAACGAGCCGGCTCCCTGTTTACATAATAGATTGATTGAAAATTCGAAATCCTCTCGACTTTATAAGCGGTTGTCACTTAGCCTTGTCGCTAGAGTGGCGGGTGGAGCACAACTCATCCTCATGGTACGACGGGACTGTCAGATGTGCCACGGTGTCACCTTAGATATCCGCTTACGAGAGTGGCCACGTGGCTATTATATTATAGCTCGCCAGGGTGTCTACCTGCTTGTCTGTCTACCTACTTCATTGTTTTCTCCATACGAAGAAACAGTGCAATAGACCCACTTACGACAAAAAGGGGTTTACGGATAAGCAAAAGGTCCTATTCTTTGGTATTATTATTCGGATATATATAGATGATCTTGTGATTTCGATTTCAAGGAGGCTAACGGGCCCAAATTTATAATACATCTGATAATATCTTAAGAGAATGCACAATATATGAAAACGTGTGCTCTGTATTTTGGCAGTGATTCAACAATCGAGATGCTTTATAAAATATGATCAGATTTTATGTTATGTTGTGGACTACGTGCTTGGTGTACATAAGCTGACAATATGTAACAGCACCCATCCCATGGGTGCTGTTAAATATTGTCAACACTTCCAGAAGCGGAGGGGGTCACGGTGTTGTTATGCATGTTAGCATGGCAATACCACCTCTTTAAAGAAACAAAAGCTTCCCATGGAAGATAATCAATAACATAATTGGAAGGCTAAGTCCCCAGCATGCTCCACTCTGAAGGTAGATGGTGTTGAGGTATCTGACCCCGAAATGATCGTAAGTTCACTGAATAAATATTGGGCTGACCCAAAAAAAATTGCACTGCTATCGCCTTGCGCCGTGTTCTTATTATTGGCCGGTTTGAATTCAAATTTGGCAGGTAGTGAGATACAGCAATTAGCAAGTGGGCCGCGCGCAAGCCGCTAGCATTCGGTTTTTGTTGGGCGTTCGAAATGGCAACCGGCGGACCAAGGCCCTCAAACATGCATTCTCAGAAGGAAAATGTCAGGTTCATGTTTCAAAAGAAGAAATGTTCAGCTGAAATTCATCGAACGTTGATTAGTGTGCACGGCCATAACGCTCTAAGTCGACGACGGGTGTACCGTTCGTGTGCGCAGTTTAGGCATCTCGACTGGGACATGAATGAACATCGAGGGCGCCCACCCCTTCCCGAATCTCGATTCGACGAACGGATCGAAATGGTCGAAAAAGCCTTTGAGCACACTAGAGCTTGGTCATTGGCGGCTTTGTCCGCTGAAATTGGCGTGACTCGTGAAACATGTCTTCGAGTTATTAAAAATGATTTGAGGATGATGTAAAATGGGTCCCTCATGAACTCGGTCCTGGCCAACTGAAAATGCGTGAGGAATGTTCGCTAGACAATTTGAAAATATATAGGTAGCAAATGAGTCGCTTAGAGCATACCGCTGCAGTGGACGAAATGGGTCAGCCTGTATAGGGGACCGGATAAAGATTAAGTGAAACAGTGGCTACGACCAGGTGAACAGGCAATGGCGGTAGAAGTAATAAATAGATTGTGACTATGGTTGCTTCTGTCAATTAAAGAGGGCTAATAATAATAATTTTTAGGACGTTAAATGTCGGGCTGCCCCACAGCCAACATTTAACGTCCACGGTGCTGCTTTTAGCATCAATTAAACAGGACTATAGGTGGCCAAAGGTATGCAAACATCGATTTGCTCCGACAGGCCTTAAATAAAGATGTTATAAATGGGAATAAAAATGGTGCACACCCCACCGTCAGAAGGCTGCCAGAACTCTGGGACCAGTGTATAAATAAAAGGGGTGCATACCTCTGACTCGTACTAAAAAATCTTTGTTTTAACTCACTTAGTTTAGCCGATATTTGTAATATATATGTTGATCTCATTTTTTTGGGTCAGACGAATATATAGCCTCCTGTGTGCGCTTCGATGCAAGCAAAATATATCCTTATGAAATACCTAAAACTTTCCGAAGAAGACCACCTCAGAGGCTATTTTTTAAATTTTG
Source organism: Stratiolaelaps scimitus (assembly GCA_019614645.1). Taxonomy (NCBI): domain Eukaryota; kingdom Metazoa; phylum Arthropoda; class Arachnida; order Mesostigmata; family Laelapidae; genus Stratiolaelaps; species Stratiolaelaps scimitus. The sequence continues at coordinate 2,857,964 of JABWDB010000028.1, forward strand.
TGACTCGAGTACGGTGCCTATTAGAGCATTTTCGACTCACTTCTGCTGAGCCGCACCAGATTCCAGCCATAATTTTAAGCCTAAGCGTAGCCGTGCCCTAGATTTGCCTATTGCTGCGCTGATAAACATTATCGAATGCGCCACATTTCCTAAGACTTTTAAAATCTAGGGAGTAGTTCCAGTATCTAAAGGAGATGACAAGCAACTCAGTTCTAATTATCGGTCCATCTGTATCTCCTCTTCCCTCTGCAAAGTCTTTGAGAATACTATTCATGCTCAAGTGCAGGATTTTGTCGCTAACTTTAATATGTTGCCAGACAATAATTTTGTTGTGCAATATGGCTTCTGGAAAAAAAACGCGGGACGTCGCCATCAATTGTGGAACTCCCCCAAGCTCTTAAACAAGTAGTGGACCTTAGAAACCAATCCCTATATATTTTTCTAGACCTGCCTAAAGCATTTGACTCGATGAGTTCCCTAATCCTCCAAAAAAATTCATTCTTCTTCCGCCCACCTAGGATCGAGCTGACTGCGGATGGTAAGCTTTTGAGTCTCGCAGGAGCACCCATCTCCAGAGTCTCTTCGACTCGGTTCCGGGGTGTCTTCCACTAGGATGAGCACTTGCTATAACTCCGCCCTAAGTTAGCTGTGGCCGTGGCAGGTATTTCAGGAGCTCGAAACCTCCTCGGAACGCAAAAATGTCTTCCCTTATATCATTCGTTTTCCAGCTCACGTATGCCTTATGGTATCGAGTACTTCGGTCATAATTATAACAATAGAGTTCTACTCATCCTTAAATTGCAAAAAGAGCATTACGATATTTGCTCCGCTTCTTTCCGCCCTAGGCTTGTGGTCCTTTGTTTCAAGACCTTAACATTTCGCCGCTCCCCTCCTATGTCGAGTATCTCACGTGAATTGTTCAGGTGAATTGTAATTCACGTCGCTACGGACGTGAATTCTAGAGTTATTTTCGGTCGCTTATTGTTGTGCGAGACTGGTATTTGTTTCACACTCATGGACTCCTAATCATAGACACAACCCAAGGTAATTTTATTATATCGCTGTCTGTTAGCTATCCCCTGAGTCTTCTGTTTCCCAATGCAATACCTGATGTTGCAACATCACTAATTGGCTGCAGGAACATATCCTAGTAATGTTCCAAGCTGGACGCTGAATTCTATATTGGAGAGCTATGCAGCACATTGATCGATTTGCCTGTGGGCACTGCACGCATATCATTCAGTTGTTCGTAATTGCTTCAAAGCAGTTCACCTTTACCAGAAATGGGTAAATAATACTTAAAAATACATAGTATACAGTGTATAGTACACAAATGGGCCACACCCGAATAGAAGCAGAACACCTCATTTGGTTATTACTATTGCACATAATACATAGATTTTAGAAAGACTTCCTCTGTCCACGCTACCACGACCCTCTTTGCTTCTTCACTTCGCGTTCATTGTCATCAATCAATTCATCTAGCTGCTGAGTAGCGATCCAATATCCGAGTGTTTGTGGATCTCAACAGATTCGGTAGAATAACGCAGGGAGGGGGAAAGCGAGAGGGGCTCACAGAAGTGGATGGTTGTTTTTTTGCCCAAAGCTTAAATCCTCTCTATAGACATCGTGTAAAGCTTGGTAAAAGTGGCGTGTTACAGCTCCCTAGTCCGTGACGTGGCACCGCTTTGATCCCGCTGTGATCCTTTGAATTTCGCCACCACAGGGGACGGGCGGCAAGTTTGCTCACACAGTATCCTGCCTCTGTCGCTAATATTAAGAAGCTCCCCCTCAACGCCCCTCGCGTGCGAGCGAGCACGACCCCAGCCATTGTCTGCGTGCGTGCGGACGGACGCTTATGGTGTGGCGTGCATATGACGTACAATGCACAGTAATGCCAAGAGCAGTGCTGGAGCTGTGTCGCCGCCGAGGCCAATGCTGCCTCTTCCTGCCTCAGCTTTCGCTGTGGATTCCACCGTCGCTGTTGTGTGCCGTTGTGGAAGGCGCCGCCCACATTTTCGAGTGGGCGTCCAAGTCATCGTGTCATCGTTATACTACTGCTTTCGGCATGGTTTCATAAGACAGACTTCATATGCGGTGGGCGCCGAGATGAGAAGGACAATATAGTCCAGCTCGGTTTCAACGTATGCACCACGTCAATGAGAAACAATTATATTATTGGCATGATTCCACAACTGCCCTGTCTAAGTTCAGAATGCTAGAATGCATTTAATAACTGTATGATGATTTTTTTTTAGATTTTGTCCCCATAACTGCATGATGAATTTTTAACCGCGTAATGAATTTTTTTTTAGTTTTACATGTCAAATGTCCATAATGCATCTCTTTAATGTTCGCCTTGCCTCAGCTTTCCATAAAAGGAAAGAAAAATTGATAAAAATAAAGTTCGTTAGTCGCGGCCATGTATCGGCAACAATGAGCCATCCATAGCAAATAGCCTTTTCTTCACCTTTTCGCAATTCTCCTACACACGCTTCAATTAATCAGGACATAGGAGAGACAGAGATTCATTATTCAGCGTTCGCCGTTGACTAAAACACAAAAAAATATCAGAATAGTAGGCCGGTATTGCAGCAACCCATTGGACGCGTAGTGTGTGTAATACACTACCTGTTACTGGTGCCGACTTGAAGGCAATAGCCAACCACAATGGGTTTAAAGCGAATTGTTGAAACTGAGTTGGTGTTCGATGTTCGTTTTGTCGATTTTGCTTGTTAATTGGCTTTTTGTTTTAGTGTCGTGTCAAGGCTACAAAGGCTGCGATAGCGACCGTTTTGAGGTCGTTGATAAAGGTTTTAATTAGAGAGTGAAAAGCTTTCTGGAGCAAAGTACCAGTACGGAGCTCTGTTGTTGTTATCAATGGGAGATCTTTTGTAGTCAAAGCTCAAGGTTACAACAATATCTTTGTAAGAGATGAGTACTCGAATCTGTGAAGGGTGGTTGGGCACTTGAAATAATCGATGATAGTATTTGCACGAGAATCTATTTTATAAATCGTGTTACCGGGATGGCTCAGTAATCCTTATAGATAACAGCCTGTAAGGTACAGGAAGTTGCTTGTACGGCTCGTCGGTAGATCAGTTTGTATTATGCTCCTTATCTATAGCGTGGCAGATAGGGTACCGGACGCACAGTTAATAAGGTCTTGGCATCGAGCCCTGGCTGGGGCTCAGTTTCTCAGGTTTACGTAATTCGAGTTCTCAATATTGCTCATAGTGCAGCTGGGTTTGGCCAGCATGAATAACGTCTATTAGCTTTTATTTATGTACATTAGAGGTTACAGCGTTTACAAGAAAGGTTACATAGATTCCCATTGAGCACTATAGTAATTCTACTAATAATGTATTTGAAAGCCTTCGAGTCACTCCTATTATATATGAATATATATATCTATTGGGTTTCGCATGATGACTTGATGAACGTATCAATTTAACTCGCAAAACATGACTATATGATATTTGTATGTTCGTTCGAGTGTGGCAAGAGGTAACCCCGTCAATCCACGATCCCCCGCCTCCTTTTCATTCCTTTAGGCGGGTCGACCTTTGCCTCGCTTCCTCTATAATCAATTAGTGTGTTTTTTGCTGTTGAGTTGCTTGCATATATACGCAACGCCAAAGAGCGACTTGCGTCGAGGGAAAAATAACGCAGCGAGCCAGCCAGCACATGTAGGATCGCGTTGAGGGACAGTGCCGGGGGACGGATATGGGGCCGGGAAATCGCCATATGACGCTGCACCTGTCACCACCCTCCAGCGTTCTTTCTCCTCCCGCCTCTACACAGGGCCTGGCGCACTCAGCGTGCTGATGCAGTGTCACCGTTTCTTGCTTTAGCTTAAAACGCACTTTAGGTATACGAAATGAGTATACGAAGCTTCAAAGTGCTAAACTATGGCGATCACACACAAGCACACATGACGAACGCACTGCGAGAATGGTGAATATGATAGTTCAGTCCTAAGCTAGTTGATGTGTATGCAGAGGGTAAGGGGCCGATTATGACGGTGGACAAAGAAAACTTGCGCTGAGGCGGGGGAGGCGAGAACAACAGCTGGACAACAGCTAAGGAGCACTAGTGAGAGACATTCAGCGAAAATGGCAGATGCATGCGCGCAATATGCATAAAGTATTCACACTTACTCCTTACGTCTGAATCAAATGGCAGATTTGAGAAAATCGAAGGGGTGGTCGTCGGCTCATCTGAGCCTATGGACGCCCGTTTCTCATCTAAAACAGGCGCATATTTATTATTATTGCAGTGAGAGAGTGCGGCATCGGGGTCTATCTATTCAAATAGTCTTCTTATATTCTTTGCAACTAAGCCAGCCAGAATTCCATAGGTGTAGCTTTGGCTTAGTTTACAAATTCTAGAAAAATAATAGTGTAGACAAAGAAATAACGACTTTTATTATCATATCTAACGCATAGCTGATGAATGTAGTACAACGCTGTCCGAAATCACGGTACTTACTGCAAATAAACATTTATTCAAACATAAAATAATTAGGAATTATTTCTAGGGATTCTTGGGGGGGGGATTAGCTGGGACCGGGGCTAAGGCCGAGATTGTCCCAAAAAAGGCGATGGCATTGCCTCTCGGCACAGCGAGGGACAGGCGTTGCAGAAGGAAAGATCCTGCGCGCTAGTCCCCGGTGGCGCGGATCAGACTATGGTAGACCCCTTCGAGGAAGTTCGCAGTCAGGGAGCCTAAGGTCTCAAAAGTAAGGGGGGAAAAAGGTGTGCGGCGTACTTGCGTAGCTTGGCCCGCTCCGCACGATCGGTACTTACTTAGTATATCTATATATATATATATATATACCAAGCATGATTTAAGAAGAATGAAGATAATGAAAGCCTGAACACACGGTTTTAGTTAAATACAGGGGACGATTTGAGCCTCTGGACGTCCAATAGAGGCCTGTCAAACCCTACCTTTGACTTTTAAGCCAGTTCATCGTTGTGTGTCTGTCTGTTCTACCCTACTAGCGGATACAATTTTAGTACCACATCCATTCACCAGGAACATGGTCAGATAAGGCTGTTGTTAAACAAAGCTATACCGGGCGTCCCGGGGCGTCAGTTGTCATGTGGAGGTTCTATTCGAGGTATCAGTGTGAGGTCAAGTCAAGAGCACTTTAACTCGAGAGAAAAATATAATAACATATGGTCCAATTAATACTCTAATTGGTACTCTGAGAAGACATTGGCAGACTCTATGAGAACAAGTTATTAATTAGTTCAGTTTAGAATATTTCTATATGGTCATAGATTACTTCGTAGGTTACTTTGTTGAATATCAAACTCATCAGATTGTAGACCTAGCAGGCAGCGTTTTCAATACAATGATAGCCTAGTTCTATAAATCGAAAATTTTCCGGGCTGACGTACGGCCAACGTTTAACGTCTACGGTAGCCTAGTTCTGGAAGTCGTTTATCGACGTGACAAAAAGCGCTATCCGATTATTGGATTATATTGAACTACCTGTTCCGTAATTTGAACTTTACCAAGGGGTTAGGCTTTCGATGGTCACATTATTGCTATCTTTATCGCGTTCAACCTAGCTGAACATAGAGAGCTTTCAATTGAAAACTCATTTATTAAGTGTTCGAAATCGTTTCACAAATATGACGATTCGAGCGTATTACTATCCAGGGGTTGGTCTTGGGACAAGTGCTCACTTCCATTGATTGTACACAAGACAAGTCGCCCACTGTCACCCACAGAATATATTTAATAGAATATTTATATCAATTTAATTATTTAATATTCAATAGAATAAATTCATATTGGCACAGGGTCAGTAGAGCTATAGAGCATTCTAGCTTAAAACCTCAGTGGATAGATCCTTTATAAAATGCGGACTGTTCTCAGGGTTTAAGTAAGCAGCGCGTAACCCATACGAGTGTATCGCAAGTTACCAGGCTGTGTCAGTTATCCTGCCTGACGTTCTAACTTATTATACGCCCCGAATTTCATTGAAAATATTGTCATTACTTTTTCTTTTTTATGTACAGTAGGTTTTATGTACAGTATGCATCTCCGCATTTGAGAATGAAATCAACGCATCAAAGGATCAGGGCTAACAGTCAATTGAGGATTATTTTCTTTCTAATGAAAGAGAAAGCATGTTAACGAACTTTACCCGCTATCTATTATATAGTGCGTGATAGAATTGAAGAAAAACAGCCGATTTGGACTTATGAGATCAGCAATGGGGCGCCGCTCGACGACTCAAGTTCGCCCGTGGCTTCATATTATGTATACCATTTAACTATATGTTAGAAATGCACTTCACACAACCGCTTCGCCTGTATTCGAATTAATCTAATATATTTCATATGCATTAGAAATAGCTACGGTAGCTACGTGGCTTGTCAAGCAGTCTGGCGTAATCTCGATAAATTCCTATAACTCAACAATTTCTAATATGTCCTTTTCAAACAGCCTGGAGCGCGTTGTTTGCCTATGGGTAGTGGCACTCTTGACCGCCCTTTATGACGAATATACAGGAAGCACTATCGCAAATTAGCCTTTCAGCAGACAAGCATGCAGCGCAGGGAACCGAGACATTCCACCATGAAGCAAGGCGGGGTGCGGGTTAGCGACACCTAGGTTATATAGAAGAGATAGATCCCGTTAGGTAGCCATAGGTGATAATGGCAAGCGCTTAACAGCACCACAACGATGTCGAGCGGCGAAAACTAAGATAAGGCCATGACCCTTCGTTCCTTCCTGCATAAGTACTTTCACCTCGGTGGCTGCGACGGAAAGCTCAGCAAAGCTATCGTCAATATGCACAATGCCCCACTTGACAGGGAATCATTGCCGACAGGACCGGAGGTCTATCCCAGATCAGAAGACAAATATAGATTATGCTGAATAAAGAGGAGTATCGTGATGAGGCCGTGTCATGCCGAAGGTTGATCCCCTGACATCGACTGCTTCGTTGTGGGAACAACAAATTCCTTTGTTGTTCATATGGAAAATAGAAGGTACATTTTCTTCTGATAAGTTTTCTATTCAATGCTACCGAAAAGCGCCTGACGTCACTGATACGTAGGAATGTAGATTAAAAGTTCATAGATTGACCCATTGGCAATTCCTTCGGTGTAATGGCTGGTGTTAGAACGAATTCAACTAAATCTTTAATACTATCCACTGTGTTAAAAGAGTCTTGGCCAGCGAACAACACACCAGTTTGAATGCAGATACAATAGGGGCTATTATTATTATTATTATTATCAGACACTATTCGCTATAATAATTTAGTAGTTGCTGTCCAGGTTAATCACGGAATCTTCCCCCTTCGAGACACTTGAACAATTCGGCTATTATTATTATAAATATTGATGTACGATTACACGCGGTTGTAACTTATGCAATGACACCGTCTGTACAATATCGTTTCCAAGGGTGCAAGGGTGGACTAAACTCATGGAAGAGAACCGGTGCAGTGCGGAGTCATCCAAGTAGTCCGTATGTATAATAGTGGCTCATGCCATCGACTCCGAACAGATAAATAAGGACGATAATTCTTAGCGTGCCATAATTTACCTTCCAAGTTACAATTTTTATGCTTATGCAGGTACTTCTGCGGACTAGAACTAGAACACAAACGAACATGAATCCGTTTATAATAATAATAATAATAATTATTATTATTATTATTAGTATGACCCCTAAGTTCATTTTAGCTTCGATGTTGTCTACATCGGGTGATCCGAGCTTCTCTGAGCAAAATTCTATTAAATCTGTTCGTTCTATCGCACAACGACAGTGTCGGATTGACTCACGGCTTGTTGTCGATCCGCGGCAGATCCCTTCTATGAACTGATGACCTCCAACAATCAGAGTCGCTTGGGGGTAAGGCGCCAAGAGTTTTGTGACATCTGTCGCCGGTACAGGGGCTGGGATGAGTCTGGGAGAGACGGGTGACTATACACAAACCAAGCATTCGTTGGCCATAATCCTCCGCCGTACGAGAGCAATGCGCCGGATCTAAGATGATCTCCTCTAATTAGTCGAGATTTTCCCTCCACAACATCGCGGATCACGGATTGCCCCGAGGATTTGTTTTCTAGTGGGAGATGGCTCTCCCATCGATTGGCAATGCCACTACGAATAATTAGTGATAGATAGCTCCCTCTAATACTCTCCACTCATAGGCGAGGGAAAAATTAATGACGTGAGTTAGGATATCAAGGTGTTCCTAAAGAGGGGGCTATAGGCTCACACGCAGGCCCCTTTGAGATAATTGAGTTGCCTGTGGTCGCCCAATTAACCGATAATTAGTAATTTGGATAAAAATGTATCCCAAAGGCGAACCATGAGGTTTTTAACAGTCTCTTTTTGCTTACTATTCATTATCCTGGGAAGTAATAATGCTCACTGGTATTGGCTTGGACCGGGGTATTACGAATTTGGTGTTTTCCAGATAAATTCAGCAGGTTAACTGGCCGAAGCCGACAATAGCCGATCAAAGACGAACACATTTTTGATAATATGTTCCCATATTATCGGATTACAATATTTAGCCACACTTCGCCTATTCGACCCGAAGGGCGAATATGCGAAGTGTGCCTCCTCTGGATCTTTCTGCTATGTGTGAGCTGAAGCAGCAGCTGTTTAAAGAGATGAGTAGCCCGACACAAGAGAGGCTTGTTAACGTAACCCACGAGACGAGTAAGTCGCTAGGAGCAGCATGCTGTCAGCCGCCACCACCTTTCTTGAGGTTCAGAGCCTCCGTCCTAGTGAGGTTGATGGTTAATTCCAAACTATTTCCGTGTGTGGCCGAGATGGGGTCTGCTGAACTTGGAATCCAATCTTTTCGAGTTGACTCTCAGCCAATATTTAACGTGCACGGAATTGCTTTTTGCACCGCTTCGTAAGACGGACCCCTAAATGTTAAGCGGTGGGGATCGAGCCCGTGCCCTTACGTGTCTCATCCGGTCGCAAGGCCCATACGAATGCATCACGCCACCAGGCTCGACAAACCTGTAATCTCTTTTCTATATTTTGATGGGGGGTGTCGGGAGCGCTTAATACACACGTGTTACTCAGCCGTAGTGACTAGTGTGGGACTCACAAACCCACTAAACCAGGATTCTCCCCACCCCCAAGGCTCGGCAATTGCTAGACATTACTTCGATACCATGGGAGCTGACCTCCGACTCCTCTTATCTACTCTACCTTATCCGATTACACATCTGCATGATTGATCTGTCCACAACCCGAGTGCCCATGGGTGCATCGAGAGTCATCGCTTGGGGCCTGGCTGCTGCTCCCATTCATCAGCCCAAGATTCGATAGTGGCTCTTCTAGTCTCAGTCAGATCAGACCCGCCGTCCAGGGCCCACGAATCTGGAATCTACTGAAGTCGTAGGTGACCAGATCATCCGCGTATAGAATGTCTTCACCAATATTTTTCGGGTCCGTTCTTCAGTAAGGGAGATCCCTAGAAGGACTAAGAACAAGCACAGATACAAGCACCGCACCCTGTGCGAGCTGCGGTGCTTGCAAGAATGGAGGTATCTCTGCAATACACATACTGTTCTCCTGTAAAGGTAAAGGTAAAGCTTTACTGGTTTATTAAAGGAGCTGCAATTTCTCCAATTTTTTTGTACGATATATCCGTTAGAAGATCGAGCACGTTCTTTTTCTAAGTCTACATACGCCATGGTATTCAAAACTAGGTCGTTGTGAGCGGAGTTACAAGGGACCTTGAAATCGACACACATCTCGTAAATGGGGCTTTCGTGGCCTCTTTTAGATCAGCCATGAGGATCCTGCATTTCAATCGAACTACCTTTTGAGAACTTGTGTTGTTACTTCGGAATGGACTCCACACTTCCTAGAAAGGAGGATATTCCCTTCGTCAACAGCTTAGCCAGCAGTTTCTACTATAGATGTTCTTTTTAGCGACTGCGCGACGACGTGACGGGACAGTTGGCTCGTTTTTCCCTTTGGGGATCGCCAACAAGATCGCATTTCCCCATTGGCAAGGCAGGTACCGACGCGTAGTCCCTCATTAAAGAGAGCCATCCAGCAGGGGACCAGGGTGAAGGCGCTCTTAAGGTGTTCATTGCGGACCCTGTCCGGGCCGGCTGCCTATATTGGTATTTAAAGCTCGACGTAAT